>JASPKZ010010693.1:17500-1285000 GCA_030220185.1 Diploptera punctata | reverse complement strand
TCGTTATGCTAATTAAAAAGTAAAGTAATCCCACTACAGGCCTCGAGAGGCCCTTGGAGGTAGTAGGAGGTTAAGGCTCCCACTTTTTCTGGACAATCGGCACTTGATGTCAGCCGGGTTGTCAGCCCTGCGTGACGGCCGCCTTTACCCCCAGAACAAGCGTCTGGTACTCATTTCCGTTAGAGGCTGAGTCGACCCCAGGGCCATAGTGCCGCCAGAAGGTTTGGGTCAGTTTAAAAATCCTGACCCCCACCGGGACTTGAACCCTCGACCTTCCGGCTTGTAGCGCAGTGCCTTAACCACTACGCTACGGCGTGCCCCTAAAAAAAAAAAACTTATAGTTATCCATGGCTTTGTTTTCACTGCGGTCCGTGGTTTAGGTAAGTTGGCATCAGAAATATAATTTATCCAAATTACCAAAATAAATATATATTTCGTAAACCAGTGAATGGAACCACAAATTCGACTTGCCAAGAAATTCGCATTGTTTGCCCAATTGCTATGTGACGGACTTTTGCAAGAGTTCAAACTGTATTACGATTTCGTTTTGAAATTCTCTCCAATCATAGGCCTATGTAAAATCTCACTTCTAATCCGTGTAATGTAAAGTGTTCTCCATTTTTGACAGTTTAAATTTTAAATCTGTTTTAGGGACAGTTAATACATGCAGTGAAACGTTCAAACTGTTTGGAGCACTTTTCATCGTGGAAGTAATTCTCTCAGTAAGAGTTACTACATGCGATTCTCTTTGCATATACATGTCGTTAAAATTAGTTACAGGAGATTAATTTTCAGAAAAAAAAGTTGTTTCTCTATGGCAAAAGGTATATATCCCTTTTCCTTTCTAAGCAAATCCACGAGGACCAATGTCATTAAGTATGAAAGTTGATGCTAGCACTCATGTGCTTTTAGTCTCCTAGGACCTCGTTTTCATTCATATTTTAGAGCGCACCCTTTTAAAACCAAACACCATGAATATTCATGTAATTTTCCATCCCTAAAAATACCATACGTTGAATCATACAAACAATCTACAGAGGAAAAATGAAATGGTGGGGGAAGAGATTTGTATTATTCTCTAAAAAATCCATATCGGTTGTTAGCGCTTCATACGAGGGGAATTTTTTTTTCAACACAATAACTCACATTCAACAAAGTAGGGTTTGTATGTTTGTTAACCCCTTTTCACTCTCATTAATGTGTATTTTTAGTTTTAATTTCAATGTTGAATAAAAATGTTACATTCAAAAAATGCTACTTTTTTTTTTTTTTTTTTTTTGCAATGTGAGAGCATTATACTCATTCCCATCTACGTTGCCAGGAGGGAGTGAAGATTTTCCTGGTGTACACACACAAGTTTAATTAATTTTCATGGAGGGCTATAATGGAAAAGGGCAGGAAAAGTAGGGTTAAAAGTTTTGGGCAGGTTGGAAATGGTGGTTACACCACATGGGTTCTGGAGAATCCTGCCGGCCTGACAAGAAGTTAGGGTTTTTCGCAGGAAATCAACTCAAAGAGAGCTGTTAACCAACACATCAGCAAGTTAGAGCTCATAAATCAAACTTATACACACTCTCTCCCTGTTTCTTGAACCGTGCTCAGTTTATGTATTATCTAAGTAGTTTGTTTTATCGCCGGTGTGGGGTTCAGAGATCAAATTGCTTTATCACCAACAATTCAAAGATTTTAACATTCATTTTCGTAACATTTTATTCTACTTTTTAAAACAATATAACAATGAGCTACGTGACCTTTAGACCTATGGGAAACTAAATGACAGCCTCATGGTCCTGTGATCAGAACTCATGAGGTTGCGGGTTCGATTCCGGAAAGACCACTGGTACTTTCCTTATGGTGGCCCATGATCTGGAATTTAGGTTAAGATTGGGTTTCAGACTCCCCTGGTTCTTCATTATAATGTATTACCTATCATATCACAGGAGTAACGTTAACTCCGCCTTCCTATAATAAAAATAAAAAATATAATAATAATAATAATAATAATAATAATAATAATAATAATAATAATAGTAAATAATAATAATAATAATAATAATCATCATCATCATCATCATCAATTGCAGTAATGGATTAAACCATTGGCCTGTTCCGCTTGAGGATAGAAATCGATCCCCAGTCATTTCTTTCCTGTAGATTCTGAGTATGAATAATGATAATAATAATAATAGTAAATAACAATATTAATAATAGTATTATTATTATTAATAGTAAATAATAACAATAATAATAATAGTAATAATAATACTAATAATAATAGTGATGTGTAATTTTATCCCTCCATATTGTGTATTATTTGCTGTTAATTTAAATACAGATAATTCATAATTTTATACTATAATTTAATCTTAGTGCAGTAGAAGAAAATACCTTCAGTTAAAATAAATTTAAATTTTTGTTCTTAAATATATTGGGTATTTTCCTTGAGATCTCTTATATTGTGTATTAGGCCTATATGTTGTTAATTTAAGAAAGATAATTTATAATTTTGGATTATAATTTATACGCAGAGATCTTAAGGTCCTAAGTTCATCGGGTAAAATTATTATTATTTATTAATTATTATTATTATTATTATTAAAAACCTGAACTAAATTCCAACAGGAAAACAGAAAGGAGATAAGTTGGCAGACCAAAAAGCATGAAGTGGAATATGCGAAATTCCACATTTATAAAACTTTGTACCTTTAATTTTCAACCACTATACACTTTATGCACAGTTTAAGTATTCTTATTTGCGTAATATTTACACGTTAATAAGTGGTGAGAGAACAATTTGTAGACGTCCTTGGCGTGAAGCTATCAAATAATGAGATCGTGTGTACCGTAATACATATATCACTGTATAAAGTGATTTTACTCACAAATATTACGTATAAAGAAGATTTATGTGTACACTAATCACCTGTTAGGAGTTTGTTGCGTCAAACAATTCATCTACAAGTGTTTGAAAACATGAAAACGTTGTAGAGGGGGAAAGTTAAAGTAATAAATCCTTACACGACTCTCAATGCATGGAAATGTGTCAATTTTACACAAACTTGTTGATATGAGTCGGTTCCTGTAAACTGATAATTAACTGGTATCCACCGATTTAAAAATACGGTTAAAATAAGTGTTAATTTCCTCTGAATCATCCTCGATTCGAGGTTCTAAAATGTGTCTGGATGAATTTTTCGAAAAAAATGGCTAAATGTCTTCCTTTTATCTCTAAAGAAAAACAATAATTTTTAAATTCTCGCAAGATATGAAGTGTCGATAAATGTAAAAGAGAAATTCATTACCCTAGAGGCCTATGGAGGCCCTTTGGGATCTTATTTATAGCGTTCTCTCATAGGGCAGATTTTTCACTGCAATCATAGCATTTTCATGCTATGCTTTGCAGCTTTACTAGGTAATTATAGGTGTGGTAGCTTCCGGTTGCTTTCTGCACCGACGGATGATAATGATAATGGCAGATGATGTTCGGGGATCGTTTGGGCCTCAAATCTTCCTGTCAGATGAGGAAAATCCCCGATGAAACCTCACCTAGGAACCTTGTCCCGACCGCGTATTGAACCCGGTCTCGCTGCGTGACAATGCAGCATGTTGACTCGAGTCCACAGCGGTGGATATTCTTCCGGATAATCAATCAATAATATTTACATATCATTTTTCTCATCATCATCATCGTCATCATCATATACCTTTCATGAATATAGGTCAATGGTGATCTGTTTCGGTCCCAACTAGACAGTGTATAATGTCGTTTTTGTGGACGTCTGGGTCGTCGTCATCCTCGTGGGCGATACCTAAGAACTGTATTAGGGATCATAGTTGGTGGCATTGGAGATACAGTTGTAGGTGGATGACTTTTCTTCTAAAGGTTGCATGTTGAGTTCCGTTAAAATATCTTGATTCCTCTGATGGTCAAGTAGAGCACATCCAGCATTTCTGCAGCTCTTAATCTGTTGATATCTTTCTTTTTTAAAACCCAGATTTCACTTCCATACACGAAAGTCAATATTTTATTTTTTTTTATTTTAGGTCCCTCTTATTATATATATAGTATATTTGAAGAGAAAAATTATACGCTCAGACCGGGACTTGAACCCGGGACCCTTGGTTCTCTAGACCAACTGCTCTACCAACTGAGCTACCTGAGCAAGTACCGATCTAAACGCAAATCCTTCTCTATATACATTGTAATTCCCATCCACCAAATGCTGTGAAGCCATGCTTCTATCTTGCAAATGGCGGCTCCTTTATTAAGAAGACATATTTGGGAATTATACATTACAGCCAGTACGGCTTTTTCCAAGTTTTTATTATTGATTTCGTACATCTCAATGATGGATAAATCATATTTGAAGAGAAAAATTATACGCTCAGACCGGGACTTGAACCCGGGACCCTTGGTTCTCTAGACCAACTGCTCTACCAACTGAGCTACCTGAGCAAGTACCGATCTAAACGCAAATCCTCCTCTATATACATTGTAATTCCCATCCACCAAATGCTGTGAAGCCATGCTTCTATCTTGCAAATGGCGGCTCCTTTATTAAGAAGACATATTTGGGAATTATACATTACAGCCAGTACGGCTTTTTCCAAGTTTTTATTATTGATTTCGTACAGCCGTACTGGCTGTAATGTATAATTCCCAAATATGTCTTCTTAATAAAGGAGCCGCCATTTGCAAGATAGAAGCATGGCTTCACAGCATTTGGTGGATGGGAATTACAATGTATATAGAGAAGGATTTGCGTTTAGATCGGTACTTGCTCAGGTAGCTCAGTTGGTAGAGCACTTGGTCTAGAGAACCAAGGGTCCCGGGTTCAAGTCCCGGTCTGAGCGTATAATTTTTCTCTTCAAATATGATTTATCCATCATTGAGATGTACGAAATCAATAATAAAAATATATATATATATATATATAGTAGTTTAATTGTAAATATTCTTACGTAAAGAATATATGAAGTGGGTTCACCGCTGTGGTCTCGAGGTAGCGTGCTGCCTTGTCACGCAGCAGGCCCGGGTTCAAACCCCGGTCAGGACAAGTTTCCTGGGTGAGTTTTTTTCGTGGTTTTTCCTCATCTGTAAGATAAATGTCAGGAAACATTGAGGACCAAACGGTCCCCGAACACCATCCGGTCATCATTATCATCAATATCATATTCGCCTAATTAGATTAAAGTTTAGTTTAAAGCCTGTCCTCGCGCACCATACCATCATCATCAACTCTCATATCATCGGTGGGTTACAAGTACGTCAGGAGAACAACGCCAGAAATGTCGAAACGACAACCTGGGGCATTGAAAAAATATATATATGAAGTATATGGCAGTAAGTGATGTAAGTCAGTTTTTTACAACAATGAGTAAAGTACATTGTTATAAAGAAGAAGTTACATACTGGATTTCAGACACACCAATAATTAATTAATACCATCACTTAGGACAATAAATATCTTTAGATTACCATAAAAGCCTGATCAGAGGCTATAAGGTGGTAGCCCCATCACTGGTCTTGCCTTCCTTTGGCCAGCAACTAATCGAAGGACTATTTTTATGCTTTCAAGTCTTATACAAGAATTTCCCGGAAGGATCAAACTCATATCTCCGGGCCGTCCTATGAAACCCTGGAGGGAAAATTTTCTATAGGATCGTAACAGGTCTTGGCCTAATGCTTGGAAGGAAGGAAGAAGATGATTGTCATATTAAGAGTATGCTAACTTGAGTCTTTGTATACTGATTAATAAAACAATTTTTCTCAAAATGAAGAAAAATGACATACGCCACTATGCTATATACCCCTTCATATATTTTTTTATCGATAGGAAGCAACTTTCTTTTTTTATAGAACATTCTTCTATCACGATAGACAAATGGTAACCTCAGTCTAAACCGTAATTTGTATTGGTCATCATTGCATATTTAGTTGTTAAGTCACTATAGCTTGTTAGTGAACAGCATTTAGTGCTAGGCCTAATATATTCTTGCTTCATTGCACATATCTTTCTACCCAGACCAGTGTACCCCTCTTCCTACATTTTTCAACCAAATGGCGTCAATAACCATTTCACTTGAATTGCAGCTGGTGTCACCTGCAAAATAATTCCACATAATAACCAACAACACCCTCCATGGTATATTTATCTTGTCGTGGTGGAGTGGCTTGCGTGCTTAAATGAACCCGAGAACTATGCCAGCGGTAGCATTGCTGCCGATAGTGTTACCTATGCCAGACAGGTCAAAGGCGGTAAGTCAGACGAAAAAAGTACCTTGGTCGAAAGAATGACGATCTTTCACGGTAAAAATGCAACCGTCAAGAATCGCGGACATGGGTTCCACTGTAGTAAAATTTTCCGGACGCAAAATAGCCTCTCATTCGATTCTGCGGGCGGGGACTACTTCAGGGAATCCATGCCAAAGGCTCAAACACAGGGACATGTTCCTGAGAACATGGAATGTTAGGATACAGGGGATAATTGAAAAATATTAGCTCAGGATAGTAATGTACGGAGAGCTTATGTCCGCGCGGCCAAAAACCTACGGGTTTGATAGAGCCAGTGAGTGAGTTAGTCAGTTTAATAATCAACAACAACGATGATGATTTAATTGAACCTCTCCCAAACTTACAATTAAATAAAATGATCACGGGGAATCTCAGCACAACGTGACTTGGAAAGAGGGCATTACATCATATAACTCTAGCGCATGTGTAGCACAAATGCATTTCGTTTGTTGAGAAGCTATAGTTTTGTCATTATGCATACGTATTGTGATGCATATTGGACTGGCTTTTTAATTTTGCTGTTGTGGCGAGAGTAGGGGGTCTCGTCTTGAATAGTAGAGAAGGATTTGTGAACTGTCGGCTCACGAATAGGAAAGCCTGTGGAGAAATTCTCACAAGCGTCTATCCTCAACATCCGGAGGGTTCGGTTCTCGATACTTCCAATCTGGAAAAGTCTCGTCTGGGCATCGAGAATGTTCTTAGCCTCACATATTATAGGCAGTTAAGATGGTCACAGGAAGGATTTGTGTGCAGACATCTGACTAGTAAAGTGAACTCAATAGTGAAGAAGACGATCTAAGTGAAATCGTCAGTGAGTAGAAATGACTCAGTGATAAATAAATCGTGAATCAACAGATTTTATGAGCAGCAAATTATTTGTGGAGAAACTGCGAATTATAGCGAAGTAAATAAAGTGAATTTGGAAATTTCAATAAATATCTGTAGTGTTTATCCAAAGAAATTCCATCGGAATCCAACACACCGCCGCGGCCTAGTGGCAATATGTTATTGCAAGTTCAATCCTTTTTTTTTTCTGAATATTACAGTACATTATACTTTATTGTTTCATCTCAGCACTTACTAAGACAGTGAAATATGAAACGAAATAATAAGAAATGACAAAATCATACACTCATCCTACACTCTTCTATGATTATAATTCAAATACATATCTATATAAACAATCCGGCCATGTGGTACATAGAATTTTAAAATTGGGCACGAATTAGCCACGAATTCGTACGTTGAAAAGTGCTGTGGATAGACATTGGAACACACAAACACATGGGTTTTACTTTTGTTAAACTAACTCACTGAAGCTATCAAATTCGGAGGCGTATTGCCGCGCGGGCTTAAGCCCTTCAACCTCCCTATTCTGAGTCAATGTTTACCAATCGTCCCTTGTATATTTCACTTCCCTGAAACCATGGTTGATGTTATTCTCCCACCTCATTCTTAGCTTATATACTGGACGCTATACTCCTGGTTTACATACAAGGCTCTTCCATGCCCCTCTTTCATTCACGAATGATGCTACATGGCCTGCCTATCGCAGTCTATGAGACTTAATTGTTTCCTTTAAATATCGCATAGCTCACTGTTATGTAGTCTTCTCTATCCACCCATCTATTCGTCTCTATTTTTTCCAAAAAGTGTTCCTAAGCACTTAATTCTCAAATACTCGCAATCTTTTCTCCTCCCTTCAATCATATAACTGGGATGATAACAGTTTTATATTTTCAATGTAACTTTTAGAGAGATGTTAGGATGACAAGAGTCCTGTAATCCTTAATATTACGTACTTGCAGAATTGAGCCTTTGTTTGATTTCTTTCTGTACCACATTTCTGCTTGCAATTATTATTCCTAGGTATTTTAATTCAGCAACTTCTTCAGAATTTCCGTCATTTGTCATTAACTGCCCATTTAGTTATATACAATGATTTTCTACGTGTAACCATATTTAGTTTTACTGATATTTGTTTCCATCGCCTAATATAGTATATTGCGATACAAGTGTGATAAACATTTGATAAGGATCGAGGAAAATAACTATAAAAAGAGGCGTTTGCACAGAATGTTTTTAAATTTCCGAGATTCCGTTATATGTTTACCACATTAATATTGCATAATTTTTTGCACTATGTGTATTAATTTTAGTAATTAAGATATTAACCAAAATACTAATAAATATAATTGAAGATATGTCCACCGCTGTGGTCTCGGGGTAGCGTGCTGCCTTGTCACGCAGCGGGCCTGGGTTCGATCCTCGGTCGGGACAGTTTTTCTGGGTGAGGTTTTTATCGGAGTTTTTCCTCACCTTTAAGACAAATGTCAGGAAAACTTTAAGGCCCAAACGGTCCCCGAAATCATACGGCCATCGCAATCATCATCATTCATTTTAATCTTAGGTTAAGCTTAGGATTAGGGACTCTCCTGGCACACCATTATCATCATCATCACCCATCATATCATCGGGGCAACGTAACCCCGCCTTTCAGGTGCCCCAAGCTCAGAAGTGGGTTACAAGTACGCCATGCCAGGAGAGAAACCAGGAATGTCGAAAGTCAAACCTGGGGCATTTGAAAAAAAATTGAAGATATATGTTAGATTTCAGAAGATGAATCGGTTATATGTGTTGCTATGGAGAAATAATAAGTATTGTTGGTCATGTCGCCGTCTTATATTTGATAAAACTGTAAATCCAATTTGATTTGGGATATATTTCTGATTATACAGAACGTTTTAGACGATGTGTGCAGTGATGATGAAATAGAAGAGGCGTGGAAAGCTGGATGTGATGAATTAACACCGAAATTAATACAAATTGCAGTATCACTATCAATATTTCAAAATAAATGTTTTTACTTACCGCACTAGTGCTTTTGGTCATTTTCAAAGTATTGAGATTTATTTTGTTTTCATAGCAACCGAGATTGTATGCGGGAATGTCAAATTACGATGCAAATCAACAATGACAATAAGTATACAGTATTAGTTACATAGTGCAAAAATGATATAAATGTAATTTATAACAATACTTTTTCGTGTATAATGAACTAAATGTAATTTGAAATATTAGAAGGAAATACCGGATGTAGATGATCTCTACCCTGTAATAACCGGAATTGAACTTATCTAGCTTCAAATGTCTTTATTTGTAGGTTCTGTAATAAGGGAAAATGAGAGTAGTTCTCTAGTGAGTGCCTTTGTACGCTGAACCAGTGGTCTCACATAAATACTAACATCTCGTCCCTTCTCTTCACTTCACATAGCTCTTTGATCATCTTCACTCTAAGCAACTTGCAAATTAAATGGTTACAATTTGTTCTGCAATGAGAAGGGGGACATTGAAGGAATAGTGAGGGCTTTTAAGTTAAAAGTCGTGCACGACATTATACGATGATGGCTATTAGTTCAACTAACGGCTCGTGTGCCCTCCGTGGTACAAAATGCACATAAACTTTCAACCCTCCTACAATAGCTCTGAAATCATAAGCTATAATTCTCCCTTGATCCTGCCCTAGTCAGATATATGTCGTGTCCATTAAATCCGCTAACATTTTTTTAAAAGCTATTACTAGGAATGGTACAGCTTTCATCTTCGTCGTCATAAATGACACTATAGTCCTAAACGGCCCTTGGCCTTCGTAATTATTGATCCCAACTCTTCTTTGTTCATGGATTTGATCTCCTAATCTTTACATGAAACAAAGAATAACAATTCTCTTTACGACATCCAAATTTATTTGTGGTTTTCCAATATGTCTATTTCCAAACACTGTTTCATTCATAACCATTTTTGGGATACCAGTGCCTTCGGTTGAACCTGTCCAGCCCATTGTAGTCTACTAAAAATATTGATTGAGATTAATGTATAGGCCTAATTATAGGTCGAATTGGCCCTTCCATCTCTTCAATGGTCTTCCCAACAATCTTCTCCCTTTTGGTTTATAATTATACATACTTCTTGATATGCGCTGTTCATTCATTCGTAATACGTGCTGAAGATAAGCATTTTCAAAGTATTTTATTCTTTCACAGAGATTAAATATATTAAGTTCTGTTCTTATATCTTCGTTTTTCTTTTTATCGGTCCTTTGTTATCCTGCTATTGCTCTCAACATCTTCATTTCTGCACCTTCTATTTGTTTACTATCTGCCTTTGTTAATGTCCAGGTTTCACATCCATAGATAAGAGATGAAACTGTCAATACTTTGTACAATTTTAAAATAGTTTCGGAACAGGCCATTAGGCTTAATCCTCGTTGTTGTTGATGATATAGGCCTAATTCCTCAAAATGAAAGATATTTAGGAAATTTTCGCCTTTTGGAAGTGGTTGACAATTATAGCCACTTCCGGTTCCCTATATTTTTCATACAGTTCCCTGTTATAACTAATCCTCCCGTATCCTTCTAACAAGGAAACTTTCAACCGAAACCTACCTTGAAATTTATCCCAGAGAATCATTTTTATGCACCAACACAGTGTCAAAAAACTGCCGTTTTTAATTACAAGGCACAGAAATCGAAGCCAGACTCCAGCAAAGGCAACCCACTATGCGAAGCAGCTGGATGTCCCTACTAGAGTAGTTAGGAAGTGGGTTATCCAATACACCAGGACAGGAGTTGTATTACTTCCCTGTAGTTTAAATTATATATTTTTAGCGATAGATTTTAGTGCCTTGTAGTTATAAGCGGAAGATGATATTTTAAGGACACGGCCTTGGTACATCACAATGCTTCTGTGGAAGAAAATTTCAAGGTAGGTTTCAGGATGGAATGGTTGAAAGTTCCCTTGTAAGAATCTACCTTTCAACTTTCTAATGAATTTAACATATTTTCTACTTTCTTGGTCATACCCATGCCTCGTACCCATAAATAAGAACTGATCGAATTACTGTTTTATATAATCTTATATTTATATATGGATGCACATTCTTGGATTTGAACATTAAAAACAGCATAGGATAAGATTTATTACCTTTCGTTATTATAATTTGTACCTCTTGTAATTCATTATGGTTGTTATTGATTATACAGAACCACTGTATGTAAAATCCTGGACAATTTCAATTTTTCACTGTTCATAATGACGTTTGTAATTTTTGTTCCTAGATATTTGAATTCGGTCATTTCTCCAAAATGTTGGCCTACCTCTTTTCTTGTTATATGTTCATTTCCGATTAATATTGCATTTATACATGTGACCATACATTTAGTAAAGTGTTCTATATTTGTAAATTACAGAGGTTCTAAATACAAAATTATAATTTGAATACTGTATTAGGATTCATTCTGCAGTGTCCCATTCATCATACACATTTATCATTAAAGTTTAATAACAAATTTAATGAAATTGAACTAATTTGTATTACTATGAAACAAATATAATTTACATTGGCACATAAACTGAAAATTGGATGTTCACTTGCAACAGGTAGCTCTTATATTTCAAATGTCAAAAACAACGCAACTATAACAAATCTTGCACTATATAATATGTGTATACAACAGGAAGCTCTTTAATATAATATAAACCATAAAGCAGGGATTTGCTTTTCTAGTTTTGTTGCTTCACCGTTCGAAACTAATAATTTAGCAATAGTTTGCTGGAAACGACAGAGTTATCAGTAGTTGTGCTGCACTAGTTAAATCTGCATCCGCGTAACTCTGCGGTATATGCAGATTGCATGTTACAAGTATGGCTATGTTAACAAACTATTAATTACGATATAAGTTCTTTGAACCAATTAGAGTGTTCCACTCGTTGCAATGTTGGTATAAACATTTGATTGGAACTGATTTGATGAGCATTTGCCATTACGTAACTTCAAGTAATCAAAACACTGGGACTACTATTTATTTAAAACTTTAGAACTTAGCTGTAAGGTACTTTCGGTAGAGATTAGGGTACTAGAGATGGGTTTGGCAACCTTATATTATGTTCATTATAATACCATCTTTATAATAATAATAATAATAATAATAATAATAATAATAATAATAATAATAATAATAATAATAATAACAATAATTATAATTAAAATAATAATAAAAATAATAATAATAATAATAATTATTATTATTATTCTTATAATAAAATATTAATAATAATAAAATAATAACAATAATAAAATTATTATTACTATTATTATTATTATTATTGTTATTACTATTACTATTATTATTACTATTATTTTTATTAATTTAATTATAATTAGATAATTATTTAAACTGGCAGAGTAAAGGCCATAAGGTCTTCTCTTCCACTCAACCAGCGAATAATAAAATCATTCCAAAATTGAAAACTTATTAGAAATTTAAAATATTATTAAAGTATAGATCAAACAAAGCGTATTGCGGATGTGGTCTAATATGAGCTAACACTAACAAAACATGGGATATAAATAAAAATAAGCTTCCTAGATCAATATTTATAGATACGTACAAAATGCTAAATATACTTGTTATGCATGTAATATTTCCGATGTGTGGAACTTAAGATATCAGTTAATTTGGATTTAAATAATGATGGTGATAGTCAGTCCCTGACTTGACTGGGAAGCGAGTTCCATGCTCTAGTCATAGATATTGTGTAAGATTCAGAGTATAAACATGTGTTGTGCTATGGTATTCTGTAAAGAAGTATCTTGCGATTTTGTGCCTAAATTGTGAGAGCCAATAAATTTTAAAACGCGTTGATAAATAAACTTCGTAATATGTGTGCAGAATTTGGAATAGCAATACATGTGAATCTAGGGTTCTTCTGCCAGTTGCGTGGAATGAATTAATGAAAATAAAATTACATGATGGGGAGGGAAGAAGGATGGAGAGTGTTGATGGGATAAAATTCGGGACAACCGCGAGAAAAACTTTAAAACCCCTTGTGCCTCACCAGCAATACCTCTCCGGAACCACCAGGATTCGAACCTGAAATCCCAGTCGGAGAAACCGCGCGCGCTAGCCAAGCGTTCACCGAGAAGATGCCTTCGGTAAAGATGTCATAGGCCCTACTTTTTAAAATTAAACAATGCTTGCAGAGCTTAAATTTATTTATGTAACTGTCTTGATATAATTACAGCTGAAACTTTCAGTTTAGAATAAAAACATATATTAAATTTATATTTAACGGAGACAGACCTAACTTTGCGGAAATTCATAGCATACAAAATAAAACAAATTTACCTTAGTTAAAATTTCGCTAGAATTATCACTATGGTAAGTTTGTATATATTGCAATGTTTTAAAATACACTTAACATCTTACATTAAAAATTATATCACGTGCCTTAGTGGAAAGGAATAATGTACCTATTCTAGGATTATGTCTTATACTTTATTTCTCACTGTTATTGCGTGATTAGCATATTTATTTCCGCCACAGTTGTTGTACACATTCCCTATATAATAATAATAATAATAATAATAATAATAATAATAATAATAATAATAATAATAATAATAATAATAATAATAATAATCAGCATCATCATCATAATAATCATAATCATAATAACAATAATAATAATAATCTTCTTCTTCTTATTCTTCTTCTGCTTCATGAAATTAGGCCTTTTGACCTGTTATCACATCAAGTAAATGGGCGTCCAACATTTCTATGTCCTATTGGTTTGTACTTTAGTAACAGCTGAGGGATTCTATCTGTAGGCATTCTCTTAACATTTTCATACCAGTTGTTTCTCATGTTGTCAATTCTATTTGTTAAATTGAAAATATTTAAGTCCTTCCTAATATCCTCACTTCTTTTCTTATCCAAAATTGTCACACCCGCTACTGAACGTAGGAACTTCATTTCTGCAGTTTCTATTTCCCTTCTGTCTGAACGGTTAAGAGTCCAATTTTCACTTGCATATGTTAAGACAGGCACTGCCATAATTTTGTAAAATTTTAGTTGTGTGCTCCTCAAAGTTTTATTTTTCAGTAAAATTTTAGTTGTGTGCTCCTCAAAGTTTTATTTTTCAGTGTCAGTCTTATAGTGCCACACATTCTGTAAAATCTATTTAATTTAATATTAATATCTTCCTTCTGGCAGTATGATACGTTGCATCCTAAATAATTAAAATTGTTCACCTGTTGTATTATACTGTTATTAATACTGATTTTACACCTCATATGGTCTTTCCCGTTGAATGCCATTACTTTCGATTTACTTTCAGAGATTGTCATACTGAATTTATTTGCTATTTCGTTTAATTTATATGCTGCTATTTGTAAATTGTCTTCTGAAGAGCTAAGGATTGTCTGATCGTCTGCAAACAGTATAATAATAATAATAATAATAATAATAATAATAATAATAATAATAATAATAATAATAATAATAATAATGATAATAATGATAATGATAATAATGATAATAATAATAATGATAATGATAATAATAATAATGACAATAATAATAATGATAATAAATAATGATAATAATAATAATAATAATAATAATAATAATAATAGCTTTATTTTACCTGGCAGAGTTAAGGCCTTAAGGCCTTGTCTGCCACTCAACCAGGTTTTAAAAAAATACAAAAAAAAATAGTCTTACATCTAAATTACAATATACATAAACGATTACATGTTATGAATACAATACAATTAATATTTATAATGTATTTTGATTTACTCTAAATTTTACGAATTAAATATATAATATGTACAAGATATATAAAAAAACGAGGAAAAGATTATTAATGACATAGTTTAAAATTAAATAGGAAACATTAATTATTAGAAACAAGTAACTGTAAAAGCGTGACTTAAAGGTGCCAACTGTACGGCAACTCCTGATATATTGAGGAAAGGAGATTCCAGGAGCGGGGCAGAGGCTACTGTGAAGGAAGTAGAATAAGAGGAAGTGCTATGAAGAGGAATTGTTAGCAGACTGCTATCTTGTGACCTAGTGTCAATATTGTGGTAAGAGGATAACTTCTTAGATCTGGACGCCAGGTAAGTAGGAATGCAGGAAATCAGAACCTTGAAAATTAGTGAAAGAGAGTGCAATTATCCTTCAGAACTCATGCATCCAGTTCTTGCAGTCCTTTAATCAAATCCAGTCTATTATTATTATTATTATTATTATTATTATTATTATTATTATTATTATTATTATAATCCAGCCACCTAGACTTTTTTATAACTAGGCTCTGCCTGTCACAAACCAGGAGAAATGGGGGTGATGGAGGCTCCTTAAAAGCACCGAATGATAGTACAGTACTATACCATGCGAGTGGCTCCATGATAGGATATGACAACTGCTGCCTTGTAGGGAGACGTTAGTCGTCAAAGGCTAGAGGAAGAAAACCTCGAACAAAAATCACCTGGTTCTCCAGGTTGGGGGCTACCTAACGATGGGACATCTTCCCGTCTTATGGAAAAAATGAACTATGCTAAAAAAAACCCAATGCGTGGAATACAGGCAACATTGGCAATATATGACAAAAGAAATGGTAAAGGACATTGAGTATCGGATGCTGGAACGTACAGGGATCATCTAGTAATGTAAAAATATTATTATTATTATTATTATTATTATTATTATTATTATTATTATTATTATTATTATTATTATTATTATTATTATACTCAAAACTGTTAATGTGGAAAGAATAAATAATTTCATGGCTACAGGAGATCAAGTTCAAGACTTTTAGAGAAAGTTTGCATTTTTAAACATTGTGAAAATTACAAGTATTTAGAAGTTATAACTGCCAAAGATGTTAAATAAGATTATCATAAGTAATGCCACGAGTGATTTCCAAATTATCGATAAATTCACGACTCACGAAGTGAGGAGTGAATTTATCTAGAGAATTTGGAAATCAAGAGTGGCATTTGTTAGGACTATTTAACGAATAAAATTAAGCTGTTTACTCACAAATCATTATTTAACTATAGTTATTTTAAAATATTTATATATTTATTGTAAACGGCGATGTTTGAAAACAAATAAGAAACGATAGGTACGCTTCTACTGCTTCTTTTGTTTATCACTGCAACCAGATCATACTATTTATTGCCAAAGGATCGCAATATTATAAGGAGGAGCTTTCTTTAATATGGTAATTATAACACTGATAAATATTTGGTGAAACACGACTCTGATTGGTTGTAAAACAGAAATCATTGAAACGTGATTGGTCATTGACTCCCATTTGGGGCATGAGTTAAATAGTCAAATTAATAGACGTACAAAAATTCTTGGTCCAAAGTTGCTTATATGATAAAAAGGGATAATTTTTACGAGATAACATTTACTAGACTTGTATTTGTAACGCCTAAGTTGACATCAAAACATTTAGTTTACTTGAAGATAGCTTCATAATTAAGTTTTGAAACGTAATAAACTTAACGAGATGTGTATCATTGAGTAAACTAGGTAATAAGGTAGAAGAGCTTGCACCTCGGATGGTTATGAATCATCTGTGAAACAAAGACATGACTCACATATCCGTCGTACATGCAAGAGGAGATGAGGTCTGCGGATTTTCCGGTCACCAACTTCAGTAATATTTTCTGCTTCCAGTATATTCATGCACGCATGTCTTATTTGTACGCTAAATTATCTTATTTCATTCAGTACTGTTTTTTATTTATCTAGGAGATTATCAACAACCCATTGACGATTCCCTAGAGTTATAGAAATATTGAGATTAACTTGTGTTATTCTTATAACGATACTGTTGTTGTCCTACAACTTTGATAAGATCCTCCGTAAATCACTATCCTCCGCTTCATCTTCATTCATTCCTATTTGTTCATGCTAATTCCGTACATCCATTGTTTCTTAGGTCTTCCCCTTCCTCTTCTGCCCTGCTCCTTTCACTCCAGCATTATCTTCGGTATTCTTCTGTCATCCTTCGTACATGGAACTCATTTCCCTGTCATGTCAGGGACTGTCAATAACTATCATTATTTAAATCCAAATTAACTGATTTTATAAGTTCCACACAATGAAAATACTACTTTCATAAAAAAAAACTATATTCACCATTTTGTATATAGGCTTACTTACTTACTGGCACTATCGAACCCGTAGGTTCATGACCGCGTGGACATAAGCTCTCCATACATCCCTATCCTGAGCTTATACTTTCCAATCATTTCCTGTATAATCTACTTCCCTCAAATCATAGTTAAT
Organism: Diploptera punctata; assembly: GCA_030220185.1. NCBI lineage: Eukaryota > Metazoa > Arthropoda > Insecta > Blattodea > Blaberidae > Diploptera > Diploptera punctata. Next base: position 1,267,549 of record JASPKZ010010693.1, on the reverse strand, counting down.
GTTATTCTCCCACCTCATTCTTGGTCTACCAACTGGGCGTTTTCCATCTGGCTTTCCTACAAGAAGCTTCCATGCAATTCTTTCATTCCCCATACGTGCAACATGTCCTGTCCATCGCAGTCTACGAGACTTAACTATTCTTATTATATCTGGCTTCCTATAAAGACAATGTAGTTCAGTGTTATGTAGTCTTCTCCATTCACCTGTGTGTTCATCTCTCTATGGTCCAAAAATTCTCCTAAGCAGGCCTACTTTATTCTCAAATACTTGTATTTTTATATAGGCTTACCTACATATATTCTCTGGAAATATTTTGTTATCTTATTTTATTTAATTATTTTCCATGTATTGTTAGTGTTAACTAATATTAGACCACATCCACATTGTGTTTTTGTGTATCTACTTTGGCCCATATATCTTAATAATATTTTTAAATTGTAGGCTTAATAAGTATTTCATTTTCGTATGATTTTATTATTCTCTTTTCGATTGAAAGAGAAGACCTTACAGCCTTAACTCTCCCAGCTTAAATAAGGCATTATTATTATTATTATTATTATTATAACTCCATGCGTAACAGGCCTAGAAGACCCTTAGCCTACCATCCGGCTGCTGGCTTCACATCCACTTATTTACAGAGTATGAGAATCATATTACCAGTAGCCTATATGAGTGACATTGCCAGAATATCGAGTCCCCTAGCCGTTATATCCGGTTATCTCAACCTTATTGTAGATACCTAAATTCCTCACGATACATCGCGATGCCGCCTGGTCACCGGTCCCATACTGGCCGAAATTCCTTGAGATAATTTATTCTCCCTTGGGGATTCGAATCAGCGCAAGCGTACATGACCAAACAATTTAGACCTCTTTTATTTAATCACAGTAATATATATATATATATATATATATATATATATATATATATATATAATTTTTTCCCCACGTCTTTTTTTTTTCTCTTATTGTAGAATTACTTTATTCAATCTGGATTTCCTTGCAGACCTCCTGTACAAGTATATTTCAATCTATGAGTGCATTAGTTGTTTAATATCCACGTTTTCGCTTCTTATAACAAAATACTCTGCTTTAATGCATACGATTATTTTTGCGCGATAGTGCATTTTGTCGTACTTACAGCAATGGCGACCATGATTGAAAGTTCAACTTCCTATTTTTTGGGGTTGCCAATCTAAATAACTATACTGTAATAAAAATAACTATATTATAATACTACATATTACAAACACGCGTGTGGGAAGTAAAACCACGGCCCTCTATGTATACTACATACAATGTATATACAAAAGAATATCCAAAATATAGTGTTAATATACATTATACAAAACAAATCGCTGCATTTTAGATGAACTGAACTTTATTTGAAACAATATATAACAATAAATATGTACTTAACCGCTATTTTATAACTAAATTGGTCTCACGGCCTCCTGTTGTTACAACTAATGAGCATTGCCCACATTGTTAACGTTAGTCAATTGTTTGTAATGAACGTAAATCATTTTATGACTATTTATTATTTTTAAAACACCATCGCGCAAAAAATATTGTACAACACAGGATGTGAAGAGTTTTACAGAATCTCGGAAATTAAAAAACTCGCTACCGTTCGGTTTTTAAACATTTTCTTCAATTCTGTAAAAACCACTTCCCAACCTCGCGTCGTAATATACTATTTTAACCACCGATATATTGTTCCGTCTGCTTTCTAAAATTGATTCCAAATACTTAAAATTTGTTACTCTGATGCCACTAAATGCCTTAGGAAGCCCTTGGGATAGAAGGGGAGGTTAAGGCTCCTATTTTTTATTATAATCGACACTTGATGCCAACCGGCTGTCAGCCCAGCGTGACGGCCACCTTTACCCCAGAACAAACATCTGGTACTCATTTATATTACAGGCTGAGTCAATCTCAGGGTCAGGATGCCGCCGGAATGTTGGGTCAATTTAAAAATCTTGACCCTACCGGGACTCGAACTTTCGATTTTCCTGCTTACAGGACATTACTTTAACCAACCGCACTACAGCGTGCTCCCTTAAATTCTGCTGCCCTTTTAATATTATTATCTAATACGGAGTATATAAAAATGAAATATGAAAATCAAATAAAACTACGTTTTATTTTTATTTAATTAATGAATGTTTGTTTGTTTGTTCGTACGTACTTTTGCGCGACCATACCGTTGATCCGATTGTGATGATTTTTTTTGCAAAGTGATCAGGAGATTCCCGGGATGAACATAGGCTACAAGACATATGTGATACTCTACTCCTACACCATTATTAATAGCCCTTTGTAGTTGAAAACGTGATAAAAAGTGCCTCTTTGGACGCTTAAATGGCTTACGCTGCCTAAACCATACTAAATACACAAAAATCAATGTACACAGAATTGAATATCTCAAAAAGCCCTACATAAAAGTCCGCGACAACATATGTTTATCTCTTACGGATAACTCACAATAACCATTTTTGTCTTTCATTGATGCCAAGAAGATCGAGATATGTACGTATATTCCTATGCAAGAATAGCAGCAATTGACAGGTATTCTTCTACGGATAACTCACAATAACGATTTTTGTATTTTAACTCATTTATGCCAAAAAGATAGAGATAAGTAGATTCCCGGGCAACACAGGATAATCAGCACGGGGAATCTTAAAATAATTACCATATATATTTATAATTGTTTTTCATTTTACTTATTCAACTAATCAGAAGAAGTACATTCATTTTTGTCTTTCAGTTCATTCATGCCAAGAGGATCGGGATGAGTAGAATTCCGGACAACGCCGGATAAACAACACGGGGTATTTAAAAATTATTATGATGTTGATTTTTCCTTTGACTTATTTAACTAAACATAAAACACGTTAATTTTCGTATTTCAGCTCATTTATGTCAAGAAGATCGTTAAAAGTAGATTCACGGGCAACACCGGATAATCAGCACCGGGTATCTAAAAATATAAATTTATTATTATTCTTCATTTCTACTTATTCAACTAAACATAAAATCCACATTAATTTTCAATTATTTAGGCGTAGCAGCGCACGCCGGGTATTAGTTTACTATATTCAATTGCTCTTTGCTCATCATATCCAATTTAGATATTCTGTTTTCATAAATTTACATTTAGTCCCCATTTTGTATATGCGTCCACCAATTCCCTTGCAGTATTAATCACGAACTAAAATAATAGAATTTTATTTTCAAACAAACTTTATCTACTTGCATTTTTAACTATCTCAAAGATTGAGCTTCGCTAATTTCCAATATTTTATTGCAACTAACAAATAATATAACGAGAACGAAAGAGGAGTATGGAAATATTGTAGGATAATCAGATTCAAAGGTCCGAGTAAGTAGGTAAGAATGAGATGGGAGAATGTCATTAACCATGATTTGAGGGAGTAGACTAAATTATACTGGAAATGAATTAAAAACATATGATGTGGATAGGGATGTATGGAGACCATATGTATGCGGGGTAATGAACCGCCGGATTCGATAGTCCAGTGAATTGGCTTTGTTAATATAACTCTTAGCATAATAAGTGATGTGCTTTTTGCCTTGGCACAGAGCTACGAGGCATGCGCTGGTTCGTGTGTCCATCGACAAAAAAAAAATCATTGAAATTCGGGACATTCCATACGAAATCGGCAAAAAAATTGTGAAAATTGAACTCACATCTTTAAAAGTTTACCATTTTTTTTACAGTGAAACTTTATGATATACTGAATATCTGAACCGAATTTCAAGTCTTCGCTTGGTGTAATTAAAGAGTAATAGAGCTGTCAATTTATCGTATTGTTTTAAATAGTCTCTTTTATAAAATACATTTCTCGAAGTATGGCTATTCCCTCAACTTGAAAAGATAGTCACATTATAGATGATTTTATGCTCTATCGCTTGAAAATTAGTACCTTAATATTTACGTTTTTCTGAAGGGCGTAAATGCAATTAATATGCAATTGACCTTCCTCACCAAAAATTTTATAAAATCAAAAAATGCCACATTATTACCTGAACACCAGTTAATTTTTTGTAATTAGTATTAAAGTGGAGTCTTGAAAGGAAACTACCAAAAATAATTATTTTTCCTAAAATCCCCTATGTGTAGACTGCCCGCAATACCTTTCGCGTGAGTGGAGATCGCTCGCTCGTACAAACAATGACGGAGCTACTTGGTAATAGTCCTTTGCGCACTTACAAATATTTTTATTGTTATTATCATCATTACATTATTTTTATTATCATTATTACAATTATTACATCATCATCATCGTGGACTAGTGGTTACTCTGCACGCCTCCGATTCCGAGGTTCGCGGGTTCAAACTCGATAGGAATCAATGGCATTTTAAAGGCGTAACAATTCTGAATGTAGCTTTCTCCAGAAGGAAGGAAATCCGTGAGTCCCGTGTCGTAAATTTATGGTACGTAGGAGAACCTCGCGCTTGAAATAAATTGCTACATAATAAACGTCATTAAATATAACAATCTTTATTGATATATTCAGTAGGCGGTTAATTTTGTGCTGAGTTTGGCTAATGTATAGTTTAATTTAAATTACTAAGCACCTACGCATTCAAGCTGGTAGGCCTATTAAAAATATTTTCTAGAGAGTAGTTTTGTAATGTGTTGTAATATTTTGTACTTGTACCCTACACCAATGTCTGATGTTGAATATTGCAAGTAATGTTAAGCTATCGATAATAATTTATAACAATTTTCATGCTGTTACAAGTAATATTTAAGAGGTATAAATATACAGCCGGTGGAAAGATCAAGACCATCTTCGCTAGGTTTACCGTACAGGCCACATGGCCTAAAACGAATTTGTTCATGATGATGATGAAATATACAGCATTTTATTGGCTTGGTATCACTTGATCTTGCATCCCCTACTCATGACATATCTAAGATGATATTAAAATGCACGATAATATTAGCTTTTATTATAAGCTAAATTATAGTATTTAATTTAATGTCTAAACTTCCCATTATTCTCCTTTTATAACACAAAATGTATATCTCTACGATTATTCTCTCATTCCAGAAACATTTAAGAAATTGTAAAATTATATATTAACACATAATACTGTTAATAACTATTGTATACTAATATATGCATAATTAAAATTATATTTAACTTCTAACTCACCATTCAGTCTTTGTAGATCTGCAAACTTGTTAGTTAAAAACAATAAGATATTATTTTTAATTTCACTGTGACACTTAAAATGACGAGATGCATTAAACAAACACACTGATGTAAATCAACTGTCTAGTTGTCTAGTATGTAATCTGAACTTGAGAATTGTTGATGTAAAACAGATGTTTAAGGAAGACTTGCTGACATTGCATTATTATCGTTTGGTAGGAAGTGGTACGAGTATTAAAACATTCGGTTTTATTTGGAAGTGATATCTTATAACAATACTATTTCGTCAACGTTATCAGGGTACAATACAATACACTGAATAAAAAGTTATTTTAAGACTGAAATTAGTAATTATAACATAATAAAAATTTATACCAGTTTATTCAATTAATGACGAAATAGTTATTATATAATATTACATTTAAACTGTAATGAAAAATTTGTAACAAAATAAATAATTTGTTTTAAAAAAGGACAGAAGATTACGAGTATTTGAGAATAAAGTTCTTAGGAAAATTTTTGGATCAAAAAGAGATGAACAGACAGGTGAATGGAGAAAACTACATAATAGTGAGCTACATGATCTGTATAGGAAGCCAGATATAATAAAAACAGTTAAGTCTCGTAGGCTGCGGTGGGCAGGAAATGTGGCACGTATGGGGGATGAAAGAGGTGCTTGGAAATTTCTGGTAGGAAAACCGGAGGGAAAACGCCCAGTTGGAAGACTAAGAATGAGGTGGGAGAATAACATTATACATGATTTGAGGGAAGTAGATTATACAGGGGATAATTGGAAAACGTTAGCTCGAGATGGGATGTATGGAGAGCTTATGTCCGCGCTGCAATGAACCTACAGGTTCCACAGAGCCAGTGAGTGAGTTAGTTATAAATAATTTGTTTAATAATTCACAGTAAACGTAAGTAACAGAGCTCTTTACTTCTCACTTCAGCAATAAAATTTGATAAATAAATATCTACTGCGTAAGAATTAAAATATCGCCACTTTTATAAATTTACGGTACTGTTCCATTAAGCAGAACATATAATAATCTACCGTATTCGATTTAATGGCAGTTGAAAAAGTCACTGATGAAGCTCTTTCAATAAAGTACGCGCGCGACCTTGGTCGTGAAATGAATCTGCTGCGCCGTGGACCAGCGAGTTTTTTTACGAAAATAGAATAAAAACATTTATATTGTCTGAACTATTCAACTCTCCAAAAAGGTAATTGCTGGAAATTAATCCTTATTACGTGAGTAGTATCCTGTATTTTTTCCGTTTTCATTTTTTGATATGTACTGCAGTAAACCGCCATAAAACAGAAAATTGACACCGAAAATAAAAATATCCTAATTATAAAAATAACACCCTTAAACTACATGATATCACCTATATAAATATGTTTGAAACAAATTTTTGCTGTTTACTGTTTCAGAAATATCAGTTAGTAAACGTTTTAGTTTATCATATTTACGATAATTTTAGATCATCATAACTACGAACCTATAAATGATAAAAATTAAATTTCTGTATTAATACGTTTATAAATGTATTCACTATATTTAGGGATAGGCCCTACATAAAATTAAAAAAATAAATTGCAAGATTTTTTGCTGTCCGATTTGATATGGATTGTCCCGTACAGAAAAGTTGAACCAGCTACTGTCTGTCAGACTTAAATGTTTATCATCATCATCTACATGTCCACCGCTGTTGTCTCGTGGTAGCGTGCTGCCTTGTCACGCAGCGGGCCTGGGTTTCGATCCCCGGTCTGGGTGAGGTTTTTATCGGGGGTTTTCCTCACCTGTAAGACAAATGTCAGGAAAATTTTAAGGCCCAAACGGTCCCCGAAATCATATGGCCATCCTACAATTCCCTAGTAAAGCTGCAAGCATAACATGAAAAATGCTGTGATTGCAGTGACATAACATGAAAAATGCTATGATTGAAGTGAAAGACCTACCCTCGGGCAGAATTACTATGGATGGATCATCTACATCATCCAGGGATTAAGCCTGTTGGCTCGTTCCGGTTTCATAAAAGCTAGAACAATCCGGTTGCTTTCATGAGAACATTTAGTAATGCAGATTGTGCCCTGAAGGTGTTACTGGCACCTCACAGGGTGAGACGATTGAAGGAGCTGCCTTCTTAAGGTTCATCGTCATAACCTCATATGTATATCAGCCCTAGTGGGAGGGTTGCCTTTTCCGCTCTTCTCAGACCGTTGAGGGCTTTCGCCTTGTTACCCCGGAGATGGGTCCTTATATTTCGCCCTAAGGAGAGGATTGCCTCCTCCGCCAATTACAACATTAGAATGCTTGTTCCATCTTGTTGTTCTTGCCGTTAAGGTCTTCGCCCGCATCCCTGGGCAGGGGCTTCCGATATACCCCGAGAGACTGGGTCCCTGACAGGACTTAGTCACTAATGTATTAGTGTTCACCCCCGCGCCTGACAGGTATTACTCAGTTGTAAACAGTTACAGCCTAAGCCCCCTATTCACACTGAGCCGGGTTAATAGCTTCGTATGAGTACAAAGCTGAAAGTTTAAATGTTTATATACTGTGAATATAGGGTATAACTATCGCACTTGAAATTGTCACTAACAACTGACTATATACGGCTAACGGAAAATAAACACTGTCATTGCAATCTAAGACAAGGGTCTACTACCTCCATTCCCTACCCACACTTACTACATTCTTTTAGTTCGCAGTATTTTTCCGCAAAGTTAATGTGGTCGAGTAATACCATATGTCACTATTACACCGGCTGGACGATCTTCTACCTCGTAAATAGCAAATATGGATAAGAGGTCAGCAGTTGTAGGTAGATCGGCCTCTGTAGTATGGTATTAAGTTCTTATCCTCTGGTCCCGAGTGTCACGGGTATAAATCCGGCCTGGGTCAATATAAATCTGTCGACCCAGACAGGGTTTGAACCTGCGACTTGCGGGAGAAGAGATAAGGAACATGACCACCTTGGTTGGTACTTCAAAATTGTCTTAGGAATCCTATATGTGGATATACGGCCCACATGACCATACAAATCTCAATTCATTCACCTCGAAAGACGAATTCTGCCCATATCTGTTTTATGATATTATGACCGTCAATTCCGAACATGAACAAACCAGGATAAACCAGGATAAATATAGTTAAACAATATTTTGTATAACCCTTCAGAGGACGATCTGTAGTTAACTTGTCGGTCTTGGTGAACTAGTGCTTAACATCATGGTTTCTGATTCCGAGATTTATGGGTTCAAACTCTACAGAAGTCGATGGACTTTTAAGAGCGCAAAAATCTAGTATCTGGCTTCCTTCGAAAAAAATCGTGGATTCCGTGTATTAAATTTTCAGCGTGTAAAATAACGAAAAGGTTCAGAGTGTTATTTCTCAGTCATTTTATGCCCACATTTCAATTACAATGGTAATTACCTAAGCTGTTAAAGAGTGCCATTAAATAAAATATTAACTAACATCAGTTAACAATTATAAATGGCATAAGTGACTTGGTTTTGACCATATTTTGTCTAGATATGCATCTATATGTCCACCGCTGTGGTCTCGAGGTAGCGTGCTCGTGTTCGATCCCAGGTCGGTGCAGTTTTACTGGGTGAGGTTTTTATCGGGGTTTTTCCTCACCTGTAAGACAAATGTCAGGAAAACTTTAAGGCCCAAACGGTCCCCGAAATCATATGGCCCTCATCCTCACCCTTATCATTATCATCATTACCGGTGTAGAAAGCAATGGTAAGTTACCACACCTACAATTCCCTGGTAAAGCTGCAAGCATAGCATGAAAATGCTATGATTGCAGTGAAGGACCTGCCCTCGGGCAGAATTACTATGGATGGATACATCTATGTCTATAATGGCGTAGCCCATTGTTGAGCCACAGCCTCTCTTTCGTTAGGAGTTACTAGACCAAGTTAATTTTTAGTTACCTTATTTGTCCATAGATGTTATGAATGGCATTGCGGTCAACACACCGTTTCAATGAGACATATAGGAGGCAACTATAGGACGATAAGGTCGGTAAATTTTGCTAAGAGGCCTTTTTATTCAGACTTTAGGATCTTTTACGAGCCTGAAAATCTTCAGACTCGGGACACACGGTTTAAAGTCCCTTCCGCAGGACTTGCTACTTGGATTTTTCCGTCCTAAAAAATCCAACGACCCCGGTCGTGTTCGAACCCGCGACCCTCGGGAACAGAGGCAAGAAGCATAACCTCTAGTCCACCGCTGCCGACTTTATCATAAGTAATGCCACGAGTGATTTCCAGATTATCGATAAATTCACAACTCACGAAGTGAGGAGTGAATTTATCTAGAGAATTTGGAAATCAAGAGTGGCATTTGTTAGGACTATTTAACGAATCAAATTAAGCTGTTTACTCACAAATCATTATTTAAATATAGTTATTTTAAAATATTTATATATTTAATGTAAACGGTGATGTTTGAAAACAAATGGGAAACGATTGGTACACTTCATTTGCTTCTTTTGTTCATCACTGCAACCTGATCATATTATTTATTGCCAAAGGAACGCAATATTGTAAGAATGCACTCTAGTGGAGAAAAAATGAAACACATCAAACTGTATATTAATTCATTTCTGATGATGTCCTATGACAATTATATTTTTCTGGAATGTTATTACCAGGGAAAAAATACATTTATGAAAGTGAAAACAGTGGTTTCTTTTTTTTCTGGTGGTATAATCAATTGCTACAAATGTTTTCATATTAACTCCCACATGCGCTACGTGTTGGCATTCATGCACTATATATACAATCTGGTAGCCGTATTTCTTAAAGAGTCAGTCACTGCAAAATAATGCTATGACCTATTCAGAATGTTAAAAGGAGGTGCTTTCTTTATTATGATAAACTTTAGTTGGTAAGTTCTAGGCGAAACACGACTGTGATTGGTTGTAAATAAAAAAATTATTGAAATGTGATTGGTCATTGATTCCCATTTGGGGCATGAGGTAAATAGTCTAGCTAAATATTTTGAAAATAGTGAGAAAGTTAACAAGTTATACTTTTCTTCTTTTTTTGGACATTTAAATTCGAAACCAATGGGTTAACTTCCCTTCCGAAATAAACCATATTCAGCATTTTTACGCCCGGTCGGATATGAACCCGGGAAATTCGGTACCAGGAATACTGAGTAATATAGTTCCTACAGAATGGAAGATAGTATCGTATTACAGAGACGGATGATTCCTTCGTGAATACTCGGATAGTCGAAGTACGTCCCTTTACGCGGCGTGTCTTGAATAGTCTTGTAACAGAAATAGGCTATGATAATTCCGGTAAACAGTCAATCAATGAAACGTTCGCTTAATCCTATTGCAAACCAAGAAGCGCCGATACAACGCAACAAAGCCAACAAGTTTAGCGGCAGAATGAGGAACTAAGCTACGATTGATTTGATTTGTATTATAATTGCAACAACTACGCCACCAAGCAGAAATCTAACTGCTTTGACTAACTGGCACATCGAACTTGTCATCCAGACATATGATCACCATACATCCGTTTCCTAAGCTAATGTTTCTCAATCAATCCCTATATAATTGACCTCCCTCAAATCATTATTGCAGTTATTCTCCCACATCATTCTTAGGCTAGTCACTGGGCTCTTCCCCTCTAATTTTCCACGAGAAGTTTATATGCTCCTCTTTCATTCTCGAACCGTGCCACGTGTCCTGCCAAAAGCAGTGTACGAGACTTAACAGCTCTTATTTATATCTGGTTTCTGATAAAGATAATCAATTATCTGTTTTGTAGTCTTCTCCATTCACTTGTCTGCTCATTTCTCTTTGATAGCCCTACAAGTATAGAGAAAATAATTTATTATATTATTTTTAGTCTGATCATCTTACCTCAATATTAATGTTGATTTGTTCTTGAACATGTTTCAAACCAATTCTGTTATAGGTAATAGAAAAATCTGCAGTTGCTGCTCATGTTTGGTCTGAAAAACATAATATAAATTCAGACACTAAATTATTAAAACAGTTAGAAAATACAAAAGAGCTGACTATTTGGGGAAAAAATTATATTCGGAAGAACAAAAACAGAGTTATGAATTTTGATATACCAATGGAGCGTGACCTTGTTTGGAGGTTTTCTGGCCAACCACAGGATGGAGCTGACATCGACATCCAGGTTGTGCAACATAATGCAACATAAATAAAACCAGTCTGGACAAGCTGACGATAAAACAGAATTGTTTTGAAACATGTTCAAGAACAAATCAACATTAATATTGAGGTAAGATGATCAGCCTAAAAATAATATAATTAAAATAACCACAAAATATCACATCCTAAAATCAAATATTAAAATAATTTATGTCTGAAACCCGGGATTTGAACTCAAAATCTCTAGCTTTACTCGCTGGCTCTTTTACTTTGAGCTACCCAGGCGCATCTATGGAAAGATATGATTTTTTCCCCTCTTTAAAACCTCGTGCATCTCTTATAGTAAACACTTGCTTCCACCAAGAATACATTATGATATAACTTTTATTCTGTGCCATATCAGCTAGCTATTAATTAATATTGAAATGAATGTACACTGGATTGCCATCTGCATGTAATTGTTCAATTACAGCTTCAGGTATAAATGTTTCTGTTTGATTGCATTAACTATTGTATGCGGATGACAAATCTGAGTACATTAACCACAATATCACATTCATCTCACTTTAGTCCTAAAATTTTCCTTCTTCTTCTTCGGCTTTCCCCCACTTATAGGTTTGCCGTCTTCAAGTTTCCATTTATTTCTATCATTCCAATCGTCTTCTTCCAAATTCGTATCATAAATTATAGTTCTGACATAAGTTTACCATTTCCATCTTGATCTGCCACGTTTATTTCTTCCAGGGGGTGACCATTGGTATATATTTTTTGGCCATCTTTCATTTTCCATTCATTATACATGGCCATACCATTTAAGAGTTTGATTTTCAATCCCCTTAACAACAGATGAAGTGACATTCATTTCTCTCCAAAAGGAATTAATTTCTCATTTTATCCTGCCTTGTTTTTTGAAGGGCTTCTTCTAAGATAATCAAATTCAACTCTTCTAATTTTATTCTTTTTAATTCCGTCAAAGACCAAGTTTCACTTCCATATGACAAAATATTCTGTATTATGCTCTTATAAATCTTCCTTTTAGTTTCCTTTGTAATTTTTTGTTCCAAATTATTCCATGTAGTGTCTTAGTTGCATTTTTTGCCATTGCAATTTTAATTTATATATCTCTTTCTAAACCTAAACATGTAGTTATTGACCAAAGATATTTTCCTAGGAACTTTATTCTCAAATATTCATTAGTTACCCCTACCTTAAATTAATAGTTCATGTTTCGCATCTGTAAATGTAATATAAATATTATACATATTTTCAGTTTAATATTTTTTGAGAGAACTTGGGTTGACAAGAGTCCCGTAATCAGTCCCCCATTTCTTGACCAGCCCAATGGTTTTATCTCGGGGATAATTTTCCATAGCTATTCAAAATCAAAACAAGTGCTGGTGAAACAATTGAACAATCCCAAGCAACAAGTCTCTTATGTGGAGTAGCTCAACCATGTCAAACATGAAAGGTTCAGAGCAAAAGTGTCCCAAATCCAAATATTGAAAATTCTAGTTCTATGTGAATTTGGGTTCAAAATATTAATAATTCTTGTGAGCCAAATATTGTATTTGTTTTTTTTTTACCGGTCGGGATAGGCTACTGGGTGAGGTTTTTTTCGGGCTTTTCCTCACCTGTAAGACAAATGTCAGGAAGCTTAGGGTCCAACGGTCCCCGAAAATCATCCGGCCATCATCATCATCCTTATCATCATCAACCTTAACCGGTGTGGAAAGCAACGTGCAGATGCCACACTATAATTCCCTAGTAAAACTGCAAAGCATAGCATGAAAATGCTATGATTGCAGTGAAAGACCTGCCCTCGGGCAGAATTACTATGGATGGATTTTAACTTTATATCAGTTTTCTCAAAGGAGTAAAATATGGACTTGGTCTACTTTTGTTCGTAACCCATCATATACAGGGTCCACAATTTTAAGGGAGTAATTTGCCTTCAATGCGACAATGTAGGCTAATCATTTCATATGAAGTCTAAGAGATCGATACGGACAGATTACGTAGGTGGAGTAACAGAAGAAATTCTTAATAGAAAACGTTTGGTGGGATTGTAATATTTTGATGGAACGTAGGGAACTGTATATCGGGGACAAGAACTGCATTATGTTGGCTAAGACAGGACTATTGTTTGTAGCAAAAACCAGAGAGCTAATAAGGCCTATATTTAATAACCGATTGAAGCAGTTTTTTTTTTAAATATTTAATACATTCTTAAAATCTACAATCATATTCTCATTTATTCCTAACTAGCTAATACCCGGCATGCGCTGCTACTCATAAATAAATATTAGTGTGTTTTTACCACCAGCCGTGCGCTGTTATGCTTGCCTGGGAATCTGCATATCCCAATCTTCTTGGCATCAATGAAAGACAGAAATGGTTATTGTGAGTTATCCGTAGAACATAAACATATGCTGTCGTGGACTTATTTGTAGAGTTTTTTTGAGATATCCAATTCTGTGTGCATTACTTTGGTGTATTTGTAATCGTTTAGGCAGCGTAAGCCATTTAATCGTCAAAACAGGGACTTTATTTCACTTTTTCACAACAAAGGGTGATTTTAGGGGTTGAATATCACAACTCTCTCATAGCCTATGTTCATCCCTGGAATCTCCTGAACATTTTGCAAAAAAAAATCAAAATCGGATCTAAGGTATGGCCGAGCATAGAATACGAACAAACAAACCAACAAACAAACATAAAAAGAAACAAGCAAACAATGTTTATATATTAGATTATATTAGTTCTACCTTGATATTCTTTCCTTTCTAACCTAATTATCTGATATAATTTTCTGATTTTATTTATTTCCGACGTTAATTTCAAGATCATTAATAACGCTCTATCTATCTATCTATCTATCTATCTATCTATCTATCTATCTATCTATCTATCTATCTATCTATCTATCTATCTATCTATCTATCTATTTATATCTCTCTAATACTCCTTTTGTTTACTTCTTATAAACCTGGGTGGCTTTCCATTTGATTTTGCTCAAATATTCTGAAATTACTTCAATTGGTACATGCAACAAATTCACTTTTACCAACTTTATTTTCACTACAAAGTCAACAAAAACTCCAGCTCCAAGACATAACAAGCCTAGATGGCCCTCGGCCTACCAGTAGGATGCTGGTCTAACGTCCACATGTGATAATCACAGAGGTAGATGATTATCCAACCAGTATATGAGTGATACACGGTTAGCATGTAGTGTTCACCAGTTGTTAGTTTGTTTTCTTAACCAGGAGCCGCTACTGATTATAGCTACCCAAATTCCTCAGGATGATGGGTGAGCACTAGTTCCATAACTAACTATCTCGCTGGCACCTTAGGTTCATAACTGCGCGGACATAAGCTCTCCACACCTCCATATCCTGAGTTAATGAATCATCCCCTGTATAATCATGATTAATGATATCCTCAACCTCATTCTTGGTCTACCAACTAGAAGTTTTACCTTTGGTTTTTCTACTAGAAGTTCCCATGCCCCTATTTTATTCCCCATTCCTGCCACATCTCTTGCCCATCACATTCTACGAGACTTAACTGTTCTTATTATATCTGGTTTGCTATAAAGATCATGTAGCTCACTGTTATGTAGTCATTCCTATTCACCTGTCTGTTCGTCTTTCTTTGGTTCAGAATTTCCTAAGAGCTTTATTCTTAAATACTCGTAATATTTCCTCCTCCTTTAAAGTAAGAGTCCATGAGTCCATATTTCCCATACTGGCCAAAATTCCATGAGAAAATGTCTTCCTCCATGGAGAATTCTTACTAACGTAACTTATAGTCCAGTTCCGGCTTCTGTAGCCGCATTTGAGGGGTCTACGATGTATGGTGCGGTAAGAGTGGTGGGTGAGTTCCGGGTACTGCCAGCAACTACCCTCAGTTTTAAAAACATAATGGTTGAATTTTATCTACTAGATGCGTGTTAGTGACTTATTTTTCTCATATGTTTGGAATATTCATTATAGAATAGGGCTGTTTTTATTACAATTTTATTTTCTATTGGGCATGAGCCCATGTAGGACTACGCAAAGTACTTAGAGGCGTTTTCTTTGAGCCCAAATTTCTTTCATTTTTTTGCTATGAGCTTGTTTTCTATCATCTGTCCAAGTTGTTCCAGTTTTTTTCTTCGGTTTTTCCTCTTGGCCAACTTGCCACTTATTCACCTTAATTCTAAATACATCTCTGTTTGGGATATCTTCTATAGTAATTCCTGCCAATTTTAAGTCCTTTTTGACTTCATCAATCCACTTCATAGTATCCACTGGAGCTTTACTTCTGTTTTCGTAGAATTCAATTATCTGTTTTGTAAGCCTATTTGAGTTCATTCGTTTAATATGACCATAACATTTTAACCTTCGTTTTCTAATATCACTATGAATGTCTGTATATATTTTTATTTCCTTTTTACTTCTGAGTCTAAATGCTTCACCTATGACTTATGGACCTAAAACTTTTCTTATAATTTTGCAATCTTTTTTCACTATATTTTCGATATATTTTTTCTGTTCAAAATTTATTATTATTATTATTATTATTATTATTATTAATAAGAAACTATTTTTTGCATGGCTACTATTTCCCTCCCCCACTCGGCAATGTTCCCTCCTGCCACATGCCTTAGGACTCACCAAGACGGCTACAGTTACCTACCAGAACTTGACTATAATTATCATAGTTCTGCAAAAGTAATATGCCTTAAGCCGCTCAGATGTCCTCATTAAACCATTCCTTATTTTGCCCATAGAGCTAGCTTAATTAATTTACCGTTTTAAAGATTGGTACCTCTGATATTACAATGATAATATAGACAGTTGCTACCGTAATAGAAACAAATATAATTGCTGAAATGATACATTTAATTAATGTTTATTACTATCTAATTTTCATATAATGAAGAACTTAAATTGCATTTCCTCTCTTCTTTTACTGCAGCGTGTGGCGGTGCTATTAAAGCAAAAAGTGTCGTGCTATGCGATGCGTAAATAAGCTCCAGGTCTATCTCAACTCTAATTAGAATAATTACTGTGTTCGCACATTTATAGTTCAGCGAATTTACGAATATAGGCAGGTCTACATAGATGCTGTTATGTACATATTTATGCATAGTCTATGCGTTTTTCTAGTTTTTATGCTACTTAAAAAATTTAATGAGTTATATCTTTTCATCTGACGCAGCAGAACCGAGTACGATTCCCGGTGAGGTTTCTCAGAGTTTCCCTCAACTGTAACGCTAATACCAGGAAATTTGAGTCATAAGTTATTCTATTCTATTCCATTCCATCAATCCAGTTTAACCCTTGAACTTAATGCACGTTTCGGGAGAAGGATTTTAACTTTTTTCTTTTTTTTTCGGGGAGAGTCTCCCCAAATGAGTCTCCAGCTCACTGTCAGGGCCCCATCCGAAACAATACAACATAACGAAGAAACGCTCCACTCACACACACATTAATACTATCAATGATTATGATAGCCAGATAATGTTTGGGGACTGTTTGGTCCTTAAAGTTTCCTAACATTCGAGTCCATGAGTATTAAAGCGGACCATGTCCACTTTTGTGTTTTACAAATGAGCACATTTACTTATAGCTCAAAGAGCAAATTTGTGTTTATAATTGTATTTTTCTAGTGTTTCCAAATATCTATTAAAACAAATAAAATATTTGTTCTTTGTATTACTATTTATAATACATTATTTAAACCAGTAATTACAAAGAAATTCTGTGTTTTCGAAATATGACATGATGGACATGACCCATTTTAATACTCAAGGATTCATTTGTCTTACAGGTGAGAGATAACCCCGAAAACGAAACAACACATAGGAAACTTTTCCCTATGGGGCATCGAACCCAGGTCCGCTGCGTATGAAACGGGGACGCTACACCTAGACCACAGAGGTGGGCGTCATAATATGTAATTATTTATTTGCCGGTATTTAATTTAATGTCATGATATTTGGAGCAAAGTCATTTGTCGGCGTACTTTCCAATAAAATTTACCATCCGATTTAAATCGGCGGTTTTTAAAAGCAGTACATAGTATCATATTGTCCTAATATATGCAATGCCACTGCCGCTACACATATCACAACTTCGTGATGAGAATATGTCAAGTCGGTGTAGATGTTCTGGTGGCAGGTAATGGCCCGTTAAACTTCGTAATGGGGTGTAAGCCTTCGAAATCGCACCGCCTCCTATAAACTAGGCAACGTGACCATCTCCAAACAAGTCACCAAAGGATGCCCACAAGGATCGGTTGCTGGTCCCACCCTCTGGAACATCATCATCAGTGGTTTAATTGAACAACTTTCTAACATAAAATACCTAGATATTGTAATATATGCCGACGACATAATGATCATGCTGAAAGGACTCTCACATTCGCACATCCTCGACACTCTTCAAACTGCACTCCAAAACATAGAGGGCTGGTGTAAAACACAAAAATTAGAAATAGCACAGGATAAAACAGCACTTATGCCAATGTACATCCGGAAAAGAACAGAATACAGTACTCATCCGACAGTCATAAAGTGGGGTATAAATGTTGTCTCAAGAATGAAATACTTGGGAGTTATGCTTGACTGCAAGATGGATTGGTTTCCCCACACTCAATTCCTAGAAACAAATTACTGAAGCTTCGAAATAACCTAATTCGATGTTCCAAATCATCTTGGGGAATCTCTTACCACCACCTTCTCACGATTTATAATCATGCCATCCTCCCAGTCATCAGTTATGCGGCGGAGGCCTGGAGTCAATCATTATCCAGAAGCGCTAATATCAAATTAATGCAGATCCAAAGATCTTTCCTAATTTTCGCGACCAAAGCATACAAAACAGTCTCCAACGTAGCTCTGCAAGCAATAGCAGGGACAATGCCAATAGAGCTAGCCCTACATCTGAGCAAAGACATAAAAGCCGCTAGTAGAGGCTTGCCCACTAATGCAGTCCTGCCCAAACTTAAGAAGACTGAAATGTTAACTAGATATGGAGGAATCCATCCGAAAGACAACATCATAACAATAGATTACAGAGGTACAGTTATCCCAGCCAACATACAGATCTTCACAGATGGATTAAAAACGGAAAACCATGTCGGAGCTGGATTAGTCGTAGAAGAAAATTCAAAAGAAATTTACACCGAGTCACGTAGACTGGACAACGAATGCTCTATATTTCAAGCAGAACTTATAGGCATCCAAATGGCAGTGGACTGGATCCAACAACAAAGTAATGTAAACACTTCCTATGCAATACACGTGGACTCGCAAGCAGCACTTCTGGCCATCTCTAACAAAAGAACTACACAACCAATAGCAGTCAACACCAGAAAGAAATTATCACTCTGAAGAAGACAACTCAAGTCTCACTAAACTGGGTCAGAGGACATACAGGAATCAGAGGTAACGAACGAGCCGATTATCTAGCAAAAATAGCTGCCAGCTATAAAAATACTGTAACCTATAACTCCATCCCTGTTTCTCGAGCCAAGCAACTTCTGCTAAACTATTACATCAACATATGGAATGCAACATATACCAACTCCGAGGTATCATTTCACACCAAACAGTTCATTCCCTCTATTCACCACCGGCTCTCTATATCTCTATGGCCAAACTTCATCCTTACACAATTCCTAACCAACCACGGACGCTTCCGTACATATCTTCACAGGATCAAAAAGTCACCATCTCCCCTATGCAACTGCCCCGAAAGTCCACCACAGACAGCAATACATCTTCTGACAGAATGTTCACTATACTCAAGAGACCGGCCTCCTGTTCTAACAACCCAAACACTACCTCAGATACTACAGCTCCACATCAACACCGTCACAGTGACGAACTTCATCACCAACATCTTCCGCTCACTTCAAGAATAAACTCATGAACAATCAAACTACAGCAAAAAAAATGTAAATGTATGTAAATAACTGTAAATATCCCGTGATATGCCCATGGTAAAACACGGGTTGAAATTATAATGTAACAAAATTTAAAAAAAATGGGGTGTAAGGCAGGTCCCATCCTCGCGGTGCACCCTGAGTAATGCCAAAAGACCTACATAAGAAATCCCTTGATTGCACTTAGCAATGATATTAATTCTGGAGTTAAAAATGTCTCCGGGTGGGGCAACATTGAGAACTACAGTATCAGTATATTAACAGTAATAACAGCAACAGTTAATAAGTTAAAGAGAAAACATTTGATCGAGATCAAACGCACAACCTCATGAAAGTCAGTCCACAAGTTTACCACTAAGCTTCAAAACTAACATTCAATACTTTTATAGTATAACTATGATATTTGCTCTAACCTCGACTTCATTATTACCTAGTGTAAGGTATATATATATTAATTGGTGTTTCTCGTATAATTTATCATATTTATATTATTATTATATTATTACTACTACTATTATTATTATTATTATTATTATTATTATCGTAAGTATTATTATTATTGTTAATATCGTATAAAATGTTGTTTGTACATGAAATTTACATTGCTACATTTAATGTATCTTTAACTGTTTATAATTAGTATAGTCTGCTTCTTCTTCTTAAACTTAATTTGTAGGATTTTCATCCTGCTTATTTCCAAAATTACTCCTCGGATGTGCATTCACTATCTATCCATTTCTTGGCTGGTCTTCCTCTTGTTCTTCTCCCGTCCATTGGTCTGTCTTCTTTAGCTCTTTTTGCAAGTCGGTTTTCTTCCATTCTTTCTATATGACCCTTCCAATATTTTCGTCTATCTATAATACATTTGGTTATGTCTTGAATATGACACTTGTCCCTCATTTCTGCGTTGTGTATTTTATCAAATAATGTTTTCTCCTGAATAGTTTCTTTTTCCAAATCGTAGACATTTTCCTAGCGTTTGTCGTATTTTGTTTCCGTCTTTCATCCGAGACTTGATTCTTGGGACTGCGAGCAATGTATAAGATACACCTTGAAGTGGGTTGCTTGCCCGTTTTCATGGCGGGTTTATTATTCGGGGTTTCCTCCCTAGACCGATTACCTTCATCCAGCTCCAGAGCTCTGCCTGCCCCGTTTTATTTCGGAGTTGTCTCTCCTAGATATATTTATCAAATATTTATTTGTATTTGTGCTGGTTGAGTGGTAGAGAAGGCCTTATGGCCTTAACTCTGCCAGTATAAATAAAACAATATTATTATTATTATTATTATTATTATTATTATTATTATTATTATTATTATATATGATACCAGGATACTGCAGACCGAGATACAATTACATTTAATATTCCAAAAAGTTTAATTATTATCATATAAATATATAATTCCGACCAATAATGGTAAAGATGCTAATAAGGTATGAAATAATAATACTCGGAGTAGTAGCGAAAATATCGAATGAATGAAGACAGCGTCCACTTTCGTTTTCGCCTGTTCTACATCGGATTCATTTTAGTAAATACCCATACACTGCCGACCTCTAAAGCCAATTGGAAAACGTGACTTCAGAAGTAAAAGTTGTATAGACAGACCAATACAGAATTTGGTCTAGGAACGGATCCTGGGCTCAATCCTAGATTAGGAAGAAGAAAAAGAAGACAAAGAAGAAAGAAGAGCAGGTGAAAAAGAAAAATTACACCATTCTCCACATTGAAATTAATATGCCTATAGTACACAGTCCTAACAGATTTGTATAGAATATATCAAAATAACATTGAATATTATGGATATTAAGAAGATTCATGATTGTACTGTACCACGTTTAAGAAAAGTTGATTTCAGCAATAACTTACTTTAAATTTGGAATAAATAATGTTAACAATGTAAAGTTATCACACATAATGATTTTACTATGCCAAAACTCTCAGCACGACTCCTCTTGAAAAGAAAAACTCCGACACTTTAACAACTTTATTAAAGGGGTCGTATTAATCAAACAGGTAATAGCCTTCTGGCTAGAAAAGTGACGTATAGACGATGAATATCGTGCTGCACGCCCTTCCTCGCTTTTAAGTTTGCTATGAAAAAGAAACTAAAAGATTATCAGGTTTTTAGTTTTTATAAACACTAAAATATAAATATTTTAGTTGAAGATTAACGAACTTTTATATACAGTATTACTCTCCCAAGTTAAGTATGCACAGTCAAAAGGGAAGTGAGTTAGCGCTAGTGTCGCCAAAGTATTTCGCTCTGTAAGGGAGAATCCATAACACACACGTGAAAAATCCTTACATTGTTGTTAAATTAGTCATTAAATCGACGACAGCTGAAGGTTTCGGAAAATTTAAAACCACAGTGTTTGTCATGTCTCTATTAACAGCCTCACAACACACACAACACAGGAGGCGGGAATTTGCAACAAATAATGAGGAAAGGAAAGCAAGGACAGCTCATTACTCACCTCAGTAGTAACATGGTTGCTGAATTATTAATTTGGTTAAGGCTACTGAAGGTATCGGATCATTTAAAAAACACAATTTTTGCCAGTACTCCCCTTCCATACAACACAATACAGGGGACAGGAAGTGGCAACATAGTAAGAGAAGGAAGAGAATCGACAACACATTCCTGGAATGTTTCCCACGTGCAGATTTAACTAGGGCGAATAATACACGGGAAACCGAAGCGTGCGTCCTGTAACTTTGCCACAAAAGCAATCAAAATGTGTGACAATTCTAAACTAAATAATAATTTATTTACTGTTTGGTCAACTGTAGCTTGGCAGCGAACAAAATGCAGTTGTGCTGCTCATGCGCTAGAATTGTATGAGGGAATTTCACTTTGTCCTGGGATTTCCCCGTGAACACGTGATTTAGTTTATAACGTGTGAAGAGTGTGAGAGCTTTAAGTGGGAGAGGGGGGTGAATTTCTGACGCGAGATATGGGAACGAACGAAGGATGATACAGGACAGACGAGACTTTCCAAATATATAATATATATATATATATATATATAATATATATATATATATATATATATATATATATACAATCACTGTTTATTAAAAACGTACATAAAACACATAATAATGACAAACAGTTATATACAATTAGAGCGAAGGATGTATGGCCTATTCAGCAATATGCATTAATCCGTTCCCGAATATTCGAAAATATTTCACTTCATATACAGCCGAAGAGCTGCCATATTAGAAATTCACTAAATAGCTTACCGTATCATTCATAATCAGTCAAAGCTCGATAATATATATTGTATGATGATAAAAAGTACTAGTAACTGGGATATGTATTCTGCCTCCAGTTGTAAGCTTGGGAGGTGTTAAATTGCATCATCATCTTTTTATTCATTATTGTGTAATATTGTTTTGCTGGTTATAGCAGCTCCAGGTCAAGTGATGTGGGCATTGACGCTGAATGGTTGAAAAAAGAGGGGCAGAGGAGAATACCGAGATATATACAGTCAAGACAAGAATGTATTAGCACTGTATTTTGTTCGCTGCCAGGCTATACCAGGGGTTTATGTACTCTCAGAGCGCCGGTTTTCTCAGGCAGACAATTGCCGCACTGTCTACAGATAAGAGAATATACAAACAAGTTCAGTGCTGTGTAGGCCTATTCCAAAATGCATATTCTGTAGTAGAAGTGTAGTGGTGGCGTAAAATGCACTGTACTAATCATACTTAATGCCGTTTATGTTTGCAACTAAATGATTGAAAACTGTACACAAAGAGAGACGAGCTCACATTGAGTATCTAGATGCCCAGGCCTGAGCTATATAATGTGCAAATCATGGACTGCCGGTTTTTAAAATCATTTAAAATAAATCTAAATTTATACTGACTTCAATTCTGGTTTACTTTACCATCATGCTTAAAGTGAATATATTAAGTGGCGGTTCTGTTTATGTGATTATTATTGTTGTTGATATGATCACTTCTACTACTTTAATAATAATAATAATAATAATAATAATAATAATAATAATAATAATAATAATAATAATAATAATAATAATGATAATAATAATAATAATAATAATAATAATAATAATAATAATAAATGAAATTATGCAAGTTAAAAAAAAACATTAGAAAAAATAGAGGAAAAGCGTTTGAAACGCTATGGACATCTCATAAGAATGGAAAAAGAGAGAATACCAAAAAAGATCCTTAATTGGAAAGCTGATGGAATAAATGGAAGAGGCAGACCTACAGAACGTTGGATAGATGGAGTGAGGAGAAGTATGGAAGCTGGAGATGTGAGGGAAGAAGATGCTTTTGATAGGATCCTCTGGCGACAAATCACTTTGGGATGAAGGAGAAACACTGTATTGTGGAATATTCCTAAAATAATAATAATAATAGTTTTTAAAGTTTTTTAACACGCGGTTCCGTGGTGCAAGTGGTTAGACGCTCGCCTCTCACAGCTGAAGTCCCGAGATCCAGTCTTGGTCACTCCATGTGGGATTCGCGGTGGACGAAACGGAGCTTGGACAGGTTTTCTAGGGGTTCCTCCCGTTTCCCCTGCCTCAAATGTCATTCCACCATTTCTCCAACTCATCTCATCCATTCCGTTTGATTCCATTCATCCGCCCCTGCAACGGTGCGTCAGGAGTGGTCTGCCGGCAACCTGGTCTATAAATATTGGGGCCTCATCTCATTGCTCGATCCGACCCTGAGTTGATCACGAGGTAAGGATATATATATATATATATATATATATACATTTTTAATGGATACTTTTTTTAGAGGTCCACCGCTGTAGTCTCAGGGTAGCGTGGCTGCCTCGTATGCAGGAGGCCCATTTCGATCCCCGGTCGGGAAAAGTTACCTGAGTGGTGGTTCCTTTTCGCAATTTTTCCTCTTCTGTAAGACAAATATAAGGAAACTTTAAAGAACAAACAGTTCCCGAACATCATCTCGCCATCATCATATACGTCATTATAATATTCGCCATGTTTAGTTCAAATGTTTGTGTGTGATTGGTAGGTTTCGTCTTAATGTTGTGTTGTCTCGGAGGAGACCCTGACATTGAGCTGATCACTTACTCGGGGAGGCCCTCCAATGTCCTTGTGTGGTCAAGAACGTATATATGTGATCCACAGTTTAAAATCCCTCTCTCGAAGACTGTTCGATTGTAAGACCTGGATGGCATGTGGCACATAAAAAAGTTCCTATAAGGTGAGAAGTTAAACTGAAGTTAGATAAAGAATATTTTTTTTACAGAATCGCAATGATACGGTAAACGCTAAGTTTATACTGGCGTCATTTCGGCTTTGAAGTTTTCTCGGTTATTATCCATTGTGTCGCATGGCAGAATGAATTTAATGACTCGCGACAGAACGTTATATACTGTTTCTACTATATCATTCATAACAGTACTTAAGTTTACAGTACCTTAATAGCTTTCTGGGTCAGTTTATTCATACATTCAGCTAAACGAGCGCTGACAAAGCGCGTCTAAATGCGTAATTTCAGAGTTACACATGAAACTGCAGATTAAATCATAAAACCTTTTCAATGCATTGTGTGATGTGTTTAAAACACACATTTTCTTATTCGGTAAATGTTGCTTACGTATAATTAACTAACTCACTGGCTCTATAGAACCCGTAGTTCATGGCCCCGTGGACATAAGCTCTCCATACTTCTCTATCCTAAGCTAATGTTTTCCAGTCATCCACTGTATAATCTACTTCCCTCAAATCGTGGATAATATTATTCTCTCGCCTCAGTCTTGGTCTACCAACTGGGCGTTTGCCCTCTGGTTTTCCTACAAGAAGCTTCAATACACATATTTCATTCCCCATACGTGCCACATGTCTCCCCATCGCAGTCTACGAGACTTAACTGTCATTATATTTGAATTCCTATACATATCATATAGCTCAATATTATGTAATTTTCTCCATTCACCTGTCTGTTCATCTCTTTTTTGACCCAAGATTTTTCCTTAGAACTTTATTCTCAAATACTCGTAATCTCCTTTCCTCCCTTAAAGTAAGAGTCCATGTTTCGTATCCATACAATATAACTGGGAGAATACCTGTTATATACATTTTCAGTTTAACATTTTTTGAAAGGAGTTAGGATGCATTCCCAGAATAGAGCCTATGTTTAATTTCTTTGTGCATCACATTCCTATTTGTAATTATTGTTCCTATATACTTGGAATCAGCCGCTTCTTCAAAATTTCCTTCATTTGTCATTAGCTGTCCATTTCCATTATATAACGCATTTCTACGTGTGAACGTATATTTAGTTTTATTGATGCTTATTTCCAGCCCCAATTTCTTAGTATTACTCGATAGAGTGTGCGTTTTGTCCCTTAGTATCTTCTCATTATTTTGCTTACATATACAAATGAATACTAATTTAATCAAAGTTTCCTATTTTTGCACTTCTATAAATTCCGTCAGAATGCCTCCAAAAATCATGTCTGCTGAATTTAAGTTCCTTATTGTTCATTTTTTAATCCCCGTGTTTCTGCACCATACATCATTAATCTCATTATGGTATTAAAGTTTATTTTTTATAACTTTGATTCTATTTCCATAACAGTATATATGTAATCTGAGCCAATCTATTATCTTGCACAAAGTGTAAATAAGAAAACTTGTGTATAACATGGGATGAACATCTTACATCACCTGGTGCATAATTTGTACTGCACCTGGTGTCAGCACAGCACGCTGCACCTGCATTAAATCTCGTGGAAATCGATATCCGGACCTCTATAATCATTACATTATCACATCATGTCCTAATGCATATCATACACGTGATAATTACAGTGGCGCAGCATACAGAGTGATCATCAGCACTCGAAATTACTTTGTTAACAAAGAGCACTTAAACTACACGCGAATATGCTTAAATTGTTAGGTTGTCTCATAAGTAATGTCGATTTTAATGCAATATTGTGTGTCTAGTGGAATTTTAAAGTTGTTTGTTCCAAACGTGTGGATACTTACTTACTCACTGGCACTATCGAACCCGTAGGTTCATGGTCGCGCGGACATGAGCTCCCCATACATCCCTATCCTGAGCTAATGCTTTACAATCATTCCCTGTATAATCTACTTCCCTCAAATCATAGTCAATGTTGTTCTCCCACCTCATTCTTGGTCTACCAACTGGGCGTTTCCCTCTGGCTTTCCTACAAGAAGCTTCCATGCACGTCTTTCATTCCCCATACGTGCAACATGTCCTGCCCATCGCAGTCTACGAGACTTGACTGTTCTTATTATATCTGGCTTCCTATAAAGACCATGTAGTTCATTGTAATGTAGTCTTCTCCATTCACTTGTCTGTTCATCTCTCTTTGGTCCAAAAATTTTCCTAAGAACTTTATTCTCAAATACTCGTAATCTCCTTTCCTCCCTTAAAGTAAGAGTCCATGTTTCGCACCCATATAATATAACTGGTAGAATAATAGTTTTATATATTTTCAGCTTAACGTTTCTTGAAAGGAGTTGGGACATCAAAAGTCTCTGCAATGCATAATAGCATGTATTTCCAGAATTGAGCCTATGTTTAATTTTTTTGTGCATCTCATTCCTATTTGTGATTATTGTTCCTAGGTATTTGAATTCAGCCACTTCCTCAAAATTTCCCTCATTTGTCATTAGCTGTCCATTTCCATTATATACTGAATTTCTACGTGTGACCATATATTTAGTTTTACTGATATTTACTTCCAGTCCTAATTTCTTAGTGTTACTCAATAGTGTGTGCGTGTTGGCCTTTAGTATCTCCTCGCTATCGGCCAGTAGTACTACATCATCAGCATAAACTAATAGCTTATTAATACCATTCAGTTGTAAGCCTTCCTCATTCTCTAAAGAGTTAATGGCATGCTCTAGTACAAAATTAAATAGTAGAGGAGATAGTGAATCTCCTTGCTTTAACCCATTCTGGATTTCAGAAGTGTCTGAAAACTGTTTGCCTACACGCACCCTACTCTTTGAGCCATTTAGACACATTCGTATAAGTCTAACTAACTTTTTAGGAATTCCGAACTCCAGCAGGATACTATATAACTTCTCCCTCTTAATTGAATCATGTCAATTTATAAATATGTTAAATTTTGTATAAAAGTAGACCAAGGGCACATTACAGAGAGCAGTGAAGCCAATCGGGGAGTGAGACAAGGTTGCATTTTATCACCAATGCTATTTAATCTATTCGTTGATGATATTGTAGACGTAATGCTAGAAGGAGAAATTGAGGCTCCGGAGATAGGAAATGTTAAAATCCCAGTCCTGTTGTATGCAGATGATTTAATTATCTGTTCCAAGACAATCAAGGGATTGCAAAGAGGTCTTGACCTACTGGAAATATACTGTAGGAATTGGGGATTGACTGTAAATGCTAGTAAGACAAAAACAATGACCTTTAAAAATGGGACGGTTTATGGTAGAACAGAGGAATGGAAATACAGAGATCAAGTTCTTCAAAACGTGAAACATTTTGAATATCTTGGTACGACGTTGAAAATGAACGGAAAGTGGAAAAAACACATTGATATAGCATTATTTAAAGGGAGGGGACAACTTAACAGTGCACTCGGTATTCTGGGTCGAGTGCCTGATATTCCAGTCAGCACATTAGAAAAAAATGTATGGAGCGATGGTCAGGCCAGTCATGCACTATAGTAGTGAGATTTGGGGTTTCCAAAGAACGGAAATACTAAATAAGGTATATACGCATTTTCTAAAGTATATTACAGGACTTAGTAAGGCCGTTTCTAACTGTGGAATTCTATATGAATTCGGGTCATTCCAGGACGACATTAACTGTAAAATTCGTGTATTCAAATACTGGTTGCGAGTAATCCAAGGTGAACAAACAATGCTTAGAGCAATTTGTTACGACCACCAAATTAAAAACATAGATGTTAAATTTTGGGCAGACGAGGTTAGGAGAGAACTCCAAAAGATTGGGATGGGCTGGATATGGGAAAAAGGGACTGAAAATCGCAAGAACGTGTGGAGAAAAATAAGGAGGAGGTACTTAGATGTAAACCAACAAGATACCTTCGCCGAATGTACAGGAAAACGCTCACTGTGTTTACAAAGAGACCTAAAACACGTCTGGGGAAAAGAATCGTATATACTCAACCTAGGATTTAAGGAGAGATCAGGGCTTGCTTGGTTTAGGCTTGGGGCATGGAAATTTCTAAAAATTAGCGACGATCACGATATGCGAATATGTCCAATGTGCGGGAACTTTGAAGATGAGATACATATATTAGGAAAATGTAATGATTTAGAATATTGGAGACGTCAGTTATTACCGGAAAGATTTCTAAATTCAAATCGGGAAAGATTGGCATGCTACGAGTTATTGGTAAATCCAGAAAATTGGATAAACCTCGGTAAATTTCTGGACAAGACGCGAAAAATAAGGACAACACTCATTCATGAATAAATATATGTTATCAAAATGCAATACCATTAATTATTAACAATTATATATAAATTAATTAGTGTATAATGCTGTTGTGTTATTATTTAATTGTAATATTAATGTGTTTTCTTTATGTAATTGTAATGTTAATGTTTTTAGTGTATAATGCTATTGTGTTATTACTTAATTGTAATATTATTGTGTTTTCTTTATGTAATTGTAATGTTAATGTTTTTAGTGTATAATGCTATTGTGTTATTATTTAATGGTAATATTTTTATTGTGTTTTCTTTATGTAATTGTAATGTTATTGCTGTTTTTGTTTATTTTTCTTTACACTAGTACCAATTATTACTTTATTGTAACGGACTGTCAACAGCACGTACGGCTTACTGCCCGTGCGACCCATATTTGTAAATAATATTGTAAATATCTTACTTTTTGTCTAATAAAGTCCTACTACTACTACTACTACTAATTGAATCATATGCTTTTTTGAAGTCTACATATAGTTGATGTACAGTACCATTATATTCCCATTTCTTTTCTAAAATCTGTCTTATACTAAAAATCTGATCTGTTGTAGACCTGTTTCTTCTAACGTGTGGATAATAATAATAATAATAATAATAATAATAATAATAATAATAATAATAATAATAATAATAGCAATAATAATCATAATAATAATAACTGGAAATCTCACGTAAGAATAATGAGCCGAACAAGAATACCACGTCAAATCTTAAATTACCAGCCACCCGGCAAGAGATCCTTGTGCAGACTCTTCAAACATTGGATTGAGAACGTACAGACCCCTAGGTCTATCACAAGCAAGGAAGAAGAAGATGATAATGATAATAATAATAATAATAATAATAATAATAATAATAAATAATAATAATAATAGTAATAATACTAGCTTTATTTAACTCTGCCAGGTAAAATAAAGCTATTATTATTATTATTATCATTATTATTATTATTATTATTATTATTATTATTATTATTATTATTATTATTATTATTATTATTATTAAAACTGGGAGAAGTTCTTAAGATTTTGAGGATCGTGGATTCAAATTCGATCGGGCCCCATACTGCAAGAACCTTGACAAAAATTGAAGAATTGGTAGGAATAGAACTGCTATCACACAGCATGTACCCCTGAAATTGTGCCTTTGGATTGCCACATGTTTTGATCCATGGTCAATTTTGTGGGTGAAATTTCAAAATCGCTGAGTATCGACGATTCCTTCGCATCAAAACCAGAGAATGGTACCGTCTCAGGACAATATGATCAATTTTGCTGAAAGATGACACAAGACCATAGAATCTGATGGTCTCTACTTCTGAAGATAAGTTTCATTTCTTCCCAGCAAACTTTCCAAATAACATTTTATTTGAAAAAAAAAAGACATTAAAAAGACATTACTTGATATAGTACCTGTACCAAAGTTCATATCTTTATTATTGTTCCATTCATTATGTGAACATCCGACTTGTAGAATCGTGCGTCATCTGTCTTTGTTATTGTTCGCCGTCAACAACAGATAATGTCAACTTACACATGAATGGCATTAATAGATATCCAAACTGGTACATTACATTTTTAACGAATTTCCAGTAGGCCCTACTAGTTAATCTAGTGAACAAATTAAAATGGCTACCTCATTATACGAATTATTTTTTCATCTATAATTTAAATAAGTAGTCTATACACATAGGTATTTCATTAGAAAGCTGAGTAATTTTTTTCACATTAGCTTTATATTTGTCCTTTATATCTAGATTATGAATACCCGCTACTCAGCCTGGGGCTGCAATTATTGTAACAACTACCCAAATTTCCCTTGATGCTGGGTGAACACGGTCCCATAATGGCTGAAATTCCACGAGAAAAAATGTCCCACCTGGGAACAACAGGCATCGCATCCATAGGTTTGTACCAAGCTATGATGGCTTAAATCGCTCGACTACTGTGCAGGGTTTATATATTTATTTATAAGGCGTGATATTTATTTATATTAAAGGCATTATTTTAATGATTTAATTTCTTTGTTTGAATACTTTTCAGTTGTCTTTTCGTAATTGTACAAATTTGTCAACAGTATAGAGTAGCAAAAGGAAGACGCGGATGAGAAGTGTCTCCAGTTTTAATTTCCGATTTACAGATTTATTAAAAATAATGTATTTGATCGAGCAGAAAACCTTCTAGACTTTGGCTACCTTGTTATTTCCTTCTCCATTCTTTGGCCAAATAACACCATATGCCCTAGTTCAAAC
The DNA here is from genome assembly GCA_030220185.1 of Diploptera punctata. Taxonomy (NCBI): domain Eukaryota; kingdom Metazoa; phylum Arthropoda; class Insecta; order Blattodea; family Blaberidae; genus Diploptera; species Diploptera punctata. The sequence continues at coordinate 1,236,532 of JASPKZ010010693.1, read as the reverse complement.
TAAACTTCTATATACTGAAAAGCCTACGTAGTTGTTAAGCTCTTTCAATTCCAGAAGGATATATTGTAATTTATAGGCGATCTAGCAAATAGCACTAACATCGACTGGGAAGTTTAGATTTTTAGTGTAATCAATTTATATTTATCTTATATATTTCTTATTCCACTTAAGATTCCTTGAGATGTCTTTTGGTGCGCTGATGAAAAGTTTAAAATAGATGGGATCACCTAGTAGCATATTTTCCCATTTAGAAATTAGAAACCGGAAAACTAAAATATTACGGTACTGAATGATTTGGGAAATTAATATAAATGACAAATTCGACATGAAAGTTTATTTATTATAGAATACAGGGTAAAAATGTGTATTTTTATAGTAGTGTTCCTAGTGATATACTCCTTTAAAATTCCTTGAAAATTCGAATGATTGTGTGATCGTAATTTGTTTTATGTTCTCAGAATTATTAAATACTTTATCAATTTGCTTGCTGGGCGCCAAATATTGAACAAAATTTTTAAGTAGGCTATATGGGCCTATACTTACTTATTTTCATAAAAATAGAAACGAATTTAAAGAGAATAATCGAAGCTTTCACAGTACCAGGCAAAATACTACTTTTTTGCTATTCGTATATACCTAAATCCTATATAACTGCCGGGCCTAAACACAGCAGATAACTAGGAATAAAATTATAAATGGATTAATTAGGTCCAATTCAGAGCTAAGCAAACTAAACATAGATTTAGGAAAGCAATTAAATTAACAACTTTAACATTTAAAAATAATAAATAAGTAGTAACTTATTTTGGTTTGTATTATTATTTCCTATTGCATTTAATTAATTTATTCAGCTTTGTATTTATCTATTATATACTGTTTTGTTTATATTATTCTTCTTTGAATTAATTCTTTTTGTGCTAGAGTGCGTTTTATACTATATTTTTAAAACTTCTCCTAAATTTGTTTTGTTCTATATTATTTCCTAATATATTTAATTACATTTTCCAGTTTGGTCTTAATGTGTTATATATTGTTTTATTTTACTCTCCTTCAATTATTTTTTAGATTTCTTATCTCCCAAGATTTATTTTAAATCTTGAAATTGGCTACAATTTATATTTTTGTTTTCCCTCTCCCTTTAACTAAAAATGTGTAATGTAGCCTATATATTCTATATGCATTATTTTTGTAACTAAACTGCACCCGAGCACGATCACTTGCTCATTTGGGTGTCAATACAATGTACATAATTATTTGTGAATAAAATTTGCTCCTAAATATATATATATATATATATATATATATATATATTCATAAAATGTAAAGCAACAAAACCATTGGTTATTAATGTAAATGCACCAAAAATTAACAATGTTTAAAGGCTAACACTTTGATCTTAAAGTTGTCAGACTAAGATAGGAACTAATTTATTGAGATTCATCGTCGGTTACAGTATTTCTTGTTGTTTTGGCAAAACTGCTCTGTCGTCACATCTTCAATCAATAAGGATTCAAGTTTGAAGTTAATTAAAATCCAGAATTAGACATCTTTATTTACATTTCTATAATATAATATTTTTTAATTATTCATATTAAGAAATTAGGGAAGGAAGTAAATATTAATACAATCAATATGGTCACACATAGAAATATGTAATGAACTGCTTACTTAATGAAAAATGAGGAAAATTTTCAAGAAGTGGCTGAATTCAAACACCTAGAAAAAATAAATATAAAGACAGTGATAATTTTAAGATTGTATAATTGTAGGCTTTCACGGCCGGCATCTTGATCCATATTTGGTTCGTCTTCCGGGCTTATAGGCCGTGGTCTGGTTGTCTTCATACTCGACGTTTCGTCTACTGCTGCGGTAGACATAATCAGGAGATACTGCGTGCTTTCTGTGAACTCCTCAACAGTCGGCTGCAGACTGGCTGGTCGTTGGAAACTGTCTCTCTGTTTATAGCTAAACCCCGGGTGGAGGAGAGGTTTTCTGCGCGCACCGAGTTTTGCGCTGTATTGCCGTTTGCATAAGTCATAGCCTTCAACAAAAAAGAAGAAACCTTGAAGATAAACCAAATTTGGATCCCAGCACTGCATAACACGACAACGAAGCCTATGACTTATGCAAACGGCAATACAGCGCAAAACTCGGTGCGCGCAGAAAACCTCTCCTCCACCCGGGGTTTAGCTATAAACAGAGAGACAGTTTCCAACGACCAGCCAGTCTGCAGCCGACTGTTGAAGAGTTCACAGAAAGCACGCAGTATCTCCTGATGATGTCTACCGCAGCAGTAGACGAAACGTCGAGTATGAAGACAACCAGACCACGGCCTATAAGCCCGGAAGACGAACCAAATATGGATCAATTTTAAGATTGTTATCAACATCAAGAATTTACGATTATAACCTCATCTTTGCATGTAGATCATTGTGTTATTGATGAGTCAGTGTTTTCTATTATGAAAATTATATCCCCAGATGATTCATTCGCTAATACCTGGTGCAAAGTTAATTATAATTTTTATTTTAAATTTCATTTATTTTTGGCTCTACTGATCTACTATATTATGAGCACATATATCATGTTTCATGTAATTCATAGCCTCATTTTTATTAGAGTCATCAAGATAATATTATGAACACCTCGTCAAAACATAATGATGCCAAATATCACCTTCTCTTTTAATTTTGATGAAAAAGCATAAAATATCAAAGTGCCTATAAATCAAGAAAATTACTGAAGAATTAATAGAAGATTTAGCTTATTAGCACTACATTACAATGCAGTGTAGTATTTTATTACTACAAAACTTATTTTATTAACAGCGAAGGGATGTAAGGCATTATAAAGGTAGAAAAAGCCAGAAGAAAGGCACTTAAAATGTAATGTAGGCACTAAAGAAAAGGTCATTTACCATAATACATTGATGAACTTCCTTCGTTCATTCATGCTAAATTGTTCATTAATGAAATATTCCATTATACAGTACAAACATAAATTGAACTCTAACAACTTAGGTCACATTTCGCTTAGTTTTAAATATTAATGATATACCTTTTAAGTTTATAATTGTTTTTTATACCGTTGAGGTTATAACAATGTTAGCTAAATTATAAATTGTTTTTTTACCTTGTATACTACCGTCATCCTCAACTATAATGTCATTATTTAAAATTTTCGTTGATTTCACTGTTCATTGATTTCATATTTTCGAAAAAAAATGCCTAATGAGTAAAACCCTCTATTAGACATATAGCCTACAGATAATTTAAATACTACTACAACAACTCCAGAAGATGAAGCATGCTTCGAAAGGCCTAAAGTGAAATCAACGAAAATTTTAAATAGGAACATTATAGTTGAGGACGATGGTAGTAGGCCCTATACAAGGTACAAAAAATTATAATTTAACAATATTAATGCCAGTCTTAAATTAAAAATAAAAAAGTAATATGGTTGGTTGGTATCTAATGTCGAGCACTTGATAATGAAATCATTCGCTCTCTTGCACTCCAATATTTAGCAGAAAGGCTGGTCTCTTCTACAAAAGCTGGACAACGGAGGAGATGGTAATATAAATCACACTAATCTTATAGCCTATTTGTTACTTTGTATCTAGATAGATATATTATTAGTAGAGTCAGGATTTTTATGTAGCGTACAGTACTAAAATAAAGATTGCAAACATAGTATGATTATAAGGTAGACTTATGGCTGCCTTTTGTTTTGGTTTCACATACAAACAGTTAACAGTTAATTGAGGAAGACGGACAAAAAAAGGTATTGTATTATTTTAAAACATTTTAATATAAACGGTTGAATAGTATTATGAGAAGTAAGACCTCTGACCGTCTTTTATCTTGGTTTCACACAAACAGTTGAATAATGTATACTATCTGTATTTTAAATCTTATATTTTATTACATGTCCCGCGCCGTAGCCGAGCGGTTAAGGTAGGAAGCCTTGGCGCAGAGCTACGGGACTTGCACTGGTTCGAGTCTCCATGGGGGAAGACATTTTCTCATGGTATTTCGGCCAGTATGGGACCGGTGCCCACCCAGCATCGTGAGGCAATTGGGTAGCTACAATAAGTAGCGGCTCTAGGTTGAGGAACCAGCTATAATGGCTGGGGGACTCGACATGCTAACCACATGTCACCCCTACACTGGTTGTTGATCATCTACCTCTGTGATTGACACATGTGGATGTGAAGGGCCAGCAGCTGGCTGGTAAAAGGGCAACCGCTGAAAAGTGGAAAGACCCTCAATCGGATATTTTATTACATAAAAATCCTGATTAATTATTAGTAAGGTTGAATTTCGGGAGATGTTAGCTTTTAAAATGTTCTTTACTAAAAAATAGTACATTACAATGCGAGGTTGGGAAGTGGTTTTTACAGAAGCGAGGATTTGATTAAAAATCGAGCGATAGGGAGGTTTTTAATTTCCGAGATTCTGTAAAAAAACTTCACAAACGTTTGTTGTACATTATTTTTTTCGCGTTAGTGTTTTCAAAATAATAAATAATAGTAAAATAATAACAAATTTGTTGGAAATATTTGCTAACGTTAATGGCCAATGTTTATGCGGTAAATGCCGAAAATAATTTAGTTGAGATTACGGCAGGCCGTGATACCAATCAGTCATAAAATGGTGGCAAGTATGCATTTATTGTTTTATATTGTTTCATTTAAAGCCCAGTTCATTTAAAATGCAGTGATTTGTTTCGTATAATGTATATTAACACAACCTTTCGGATATATTTTTGTATATACATTGTACGTAGTATGCATAAATGAGAATAACAATCATGATTTGAAGGAAGTGGATTATACTTCCCGCACGAGGTTTGTAATATGTAATATTACAGTACAGTTATTTTGGTTGGCAACCCCGAAATGTAGGAAGTTGAACTTTCAATTATGGTCGCCATTGCTTTAGGTACAACAGAACGCACTATCGGGCAAAAAATATTTTAATGTTTGTTAAAATTGTATACCGCTTGTAACAATGCGTAATACAAGAGAATAACGCAAAAAACTCGCGAATATTTAAAAAATGACGCACTATATTTATTGCACTTACGTCACTATATCAAGATGTTACAATGTGAATTCAGTTGGCTTTGATTTTCATGTACCCTTACTTACTTATTTACTTACTTACTCACTGGCATTATCGAACCCGTAGGTTCATGGCCGCGCGGACATAAGCTCTCCATACATCCCTATCCTGAGATCATTTCCTATATAATCTACTTCCCTCAAATCATAGTTAATGTTATTCTCCCACCTCATTCTTGGTCTACCAACTGAGCGTTTTCCCTCTGGCTTTCCTACAAGAAGCTTCCATGCAAGTCTTTCTTTCCCCATACGTGCAACATGTCCTGCCCATCGCAGTCTACGAGACTTAACTGTTCTTATTATATCTGACTTCCTATAAAGACCATGTAGTTCATTGTTATGTAGTATTCTCCATTCACCTGTCTGTTCATCTCTCTTTGGTCCAAAAATTTTCCTAAGTACTTTATTCTCAAATACCTGTAATCTCCTTTCCTCCTTTAAAGTAAGAGTCCATGTTTCGCATCCATATAATATAACTGGTAGAATAATAGTTTTTATATTTTCAGTTTAACGTTTTTTGAAAGGAGTTGGGACATCAAGAGTCTCTGCAATGCATAATAGCACGCATTTCCAGAATTGAGCCTATGTTTAATTTCTTTGTGCATCTCATTCCTATTTGTGATTGATTATTGATCCTAGGTATTTGAATTCAGCCACTTCCTCAAAATTTCCCTCATTTGTCATTAGCTGTCCGTTTCCATTATATATAAATAATCCCCCATTAGGGATGGCGGTCGGGGTTAAGGATGGCTCACACTTAACATAGGCCTAAAATAAATGTTATCAATACTGATAAAATTCTTACTAAAATTACATTTAGGCCTAAGTAAATAGTCACATAGTAAAATATTAAAATATACACTTGGCTAGTGATGTTGATCTCAACTAGGCTAAAAAAAAAGCTTTTAAGAACAGTTGTTTCCGACGACGCGACGGTGGAAGGCCACTGATGTTCAGTGATAAACTAGACGTATAATTGCGTAATTATCTTGTATGCGATTTGATTATTTTAAAGAAATTCAAATTCCATTTTATTGAATGAACAGTAATTCTGCAATCAGAATGCAAATTTAATATGAGCTGAATTTCTAACATAACATTATGAATAGAAATTTCATCTTGGATTCCTGTATACTTATTCAATCTTCAACTCGAATCAAAGCAATTCAGACTCCTCAAATATCGTGATTAAAGAATCTAAATGAATAGGCAGTCGGAAATGGGTAAAGATCAATGGTTGGAATGAGATTCGTACACATGACTCACGCCATCGCATAAAAAAAGAGGGAGATGAGTAGAGGGCAGCAAGTGAAAAATCGTCTTCAATGTTTCAACCCCTTCTTCCTTGTACTTTGTTTCAATACATATGAACGCGTGTGAGAGAGGAAGGGATTCATTATGAAGTGAAAAAGTTACTTGACGTACTCCATTTGTTGAAAATTATTTTCTTTCTTTTTAGTCTTGTTTTCTCCCTTCTTCATGGGGGTCTGCTGAAGTTCAGTAGTAAGCCATTCGCATTGAAAGCACAAACAATTTGCTTACTCTGATTCCTGCTGTGCTATTCACATCTTCCAAATAAGGCGCTCCCATTGCTAATTGCTAGAGACTCGTTACATTCTGTACCAGAGGGTGACTCGAGCCCACCCAAATCTAATGGTGTTCTACACTAAAAGGAATCTCAACTCCATGTACATTAAAGTGGTTTCACTCTGGCAAGTCCAGTCAAAGCATATTTCTTTCTCCACCTTGCAGCACTCTCTCCACTACACTGATCTACTCTGTTACGAATAAATAAAAGCCATATGCTGATATTCTTCATTCAAAAGTGTACGTCTATGATTTATTTACAATTAACCCTTAAATTGACATTGTATCCTATAAGTTACATCCATCCATCCATAGTAATTCTGCCCCAGGTCAGGTCCTTCACTGCAATCATAGCATTTTCATGCTACGCTTTGCAGTTTTACTAGGGAATTGTAGGTGTGGTAGCTTCCCGTTGCTTTTCACACCGGTGAAGGATGAAGATGATGATGATGGCCATATGATTTCGGGGACCGTTTGGACCTTAAAGTTTTCCTGACATTTATCTTACAGGTGAGGAAAAACCCCAATAAAAATCTCACCTAGAAAAACTGTCCCGACCGGGGATCGAACCCGGGCCCGCTGCGTGACAAGGCAGCCCGCTACCTCGAGACCACAGCAGTGGACTAAGTTACATCAATTGGTTTAATTTCTAAAATATTGTTAATAAAAAAAGACGAAAAGAATTAGTATAAATTACTTAAATTGTGTGTTGAATTACACAATACACCTAATAATAACAGTTATACATGATTTCGTTTTAACTGCTGTCCGACATATTTAAATAAGTAACACGAGAAAATTGTGTTAGGCCTATGTCAATTTAAGGGTTAACATATATAATATATTACGGTGCGTGTTATAGGGCTGCAGATAAAAAAGGGCATCAGTGCACTAAAAAAGTAGCTATTTGGATGCTTAAATGGCTTACGCTGCCTAAAAAATAACAAATACACCAAATTAATGCACAGAGAATTGAATATCTAAAAAATCTACAGAAAGTCCCCGACAGCATATGCCTATCTTTTACGCATAACTCACAATAACCATTTTTGTCTTTCAGCTCATTGATGCCAAGAAGATCGGGATAAATAGATTCCCGGGCAACACCAGGTAATCATCGCGGGTTATCTAAAAACAATTACGATATAATTTTTCGTTCTTATTACTTATTTAGCATAACATAAAAATGCATTTAATTTATTTAGGCGTAGCAGTGCACGCCGGGTATTAGCAAGTATAAAATACATTTAAGAAATTCAGGTCCAATCACACGCCTGCCTATATTTCACGTAAGAAGATACATTTTTTAGAAAATGTACACTTAGCGATAAAAAGAATGAGCCGCTGCAACGGTTCTTGTTATGGCCCACTGCGCATGCTCGAAAAGCCATAGCTGTGGTTCACGAGGTAACGCATTGTTAAATGTTTTAAATACGTTGTATTTGGTTTTAACCGTCTTAAATTGCTAAAGAATAGTGAAGGAGGCATGTTTCTAGATATTTACGAGTGTTGGACAAATGCAATATTACTCAAATTGAAACTCTCGTTCATAGTACAAAAGTAAACAAGGCAACTAGTACCCAAAGGTCGAATAGCGTAGATCGTTAAACTACTTACAACAAGACGAAATATATGTGAAAACCAGGGTTCGAATCCTCCGACAATTTTTTTTTATTCATTTGTATTTTTGTAAAATAAATGTAATTTCTGCCACATAATCTACGTCCACTCTATACTATCTCAAGTAATATTCCTACCCTCATAAACTCTAACACCATTTAGCTACCGCTATAAATTTAATTGTGTGTGCAGTACTACGTTTTAATAATAATGCTATAAATTTATGTAATAAAATATAATATAGCTTCATATATTTATGAGTTTATTTACTTATTAGATATTAGTGAGGAAAAAGTTTCACCCTTCAATTAAAATATTTGGTTTATATATGTCAAATCCAACATAATAACAGCCCATAGATGATTGACAATAATAATAATAATAATAATAATAATAATAATAATAATAATAATAATAATAATAATAATAATAATAATAATAATAATAATAATAATAATGAGATGTATCAAATGATGTAATTACCTAGGGATCAAAATTAACTCAAAATGTACCCAAGAAAAATAAGATAAAAATTTTAAAAAGCTTTGGGCATAGGAAGATGTTTTACTACACTGCAAACGTGTTTATAAATAGATAAATAAATAATAATATTAATAATATAAATAGTAATACATCCAAATAGTACTTTTTTTAAGAATGGACATACGGAATAAAATAGAAAGCATTTTAGCAATCAAAAAACTTACCTCAACGGGAATCGAACCTGTAACCCCTTGCATACGAATCAAGCCACTAAGCACAGAGCTAAGCTAAGCTAAGCTTCCTTGTTGTGTTTAGAAAGAATGCTCTGCAAAGGAAGAAGGGAAACGTATTGTAGCTCTACTGTGCTATTAGTTTACTTGTGTGAATCGCGCGTTAGAACTTGAAATATTCGAAATCAAGAGTCGGTCAATTCTTTTTGTCGCTAAGTGTACCTGTCTTTTGTCCAGAATCGCTTCTTCACTGTTCCTTTTTACTCCAGCAATTAGCACCAGAACTCTGGGAATAACCAAATATCGAATGGTGACCTAAAAGCACGAAACGTGACGTATTTCTTAAGTAAATGGAAGAAAAAGCTATCGATCAAGAAGAGTGGAGGCAAATGATGATGAGAGCCCGTTTAGGGTTTGTACAGCCATTGGTGATGATGAGGATACGTTATTTACAAAATTAGGGAAAATATAGGCCATTCTATGCCACTGTGGATATTCGATCGGATAACAAGAGACTGCTAGCATTATGTTGACAAGTGAAACTCGGAACCAGATAGATCATGTATTAGTGGATAAACGCTGGCACAGTAGCATCATTGATGTTAGATCAGTTAGAGGGACAGACTGCAATTCAGATCATCATCTGGTCAGGGTGAAAATCAGACAACGGCTATCGCTTATGAGAGGAACAAACGCTAAAGATGATTCTGTAAAATATGAATTAAAAAACTTGAAAAATGGTGAAATGCGGCAAGAATACCAAATCAAAATTGCTAATAGATTTGAAGTACTGGAATCTTCAGATGACAATGTGGCAAACGAAGAAGAAACTGACATAAATAAAGAATGGGAGGCTATAAGAGATACTATTAAATTGTCAGCATCAGAAAGCATTGGTTGTTTAAAAAGGAGGCAAAACAAGAAATGGTTTGATGAGGAATGTGCCGACATCGTAAAGAAAAGAAAGCTAGCAAAAATGAAATGGTTACACGAGCCAAATGAGGTAAATTTAGAGCAATTGGGTAGTGTTAGACGGGAAACCACCAAGTTACTAAAGAGTAAGAAGGGGGAATATTTGAGAGAGAAGATTAATGATCTTGAAATGAATGCAAAAAATAGGAACATTAGAGAATTATATCAGGGAATTAGTATAGAGAAGAAAGGGTTTCAGGCTAGAACAAACATAATTCGGAATGAAAATGGGGATATAATTGCAGATTCCAAGAGTATATTAAATAGATGGAAAAGTTATTTTAATCAGCTATTAAATGTACATACAGAACAGGACATTGAGGAGGATAAGTTACAGACAGCAGAAATGCTAGTCGCAGAGCCAAGTGCATTAGAGGTTGAAATGGCAATTGAAAAATTGAAGATGTATAAAGCATCAGGTTCAGATGAGATCCCAGCAGAACTGATAAAATCAGGGGGAGAAAAATTGATGGACAAGATACGCTGGTTGGTTAGTATGATTTGGGAAAAAGAAGCTCTTCCAGATGAATGGAAGGAATCAATTATCGTACCAATTTATAAGAAAGGAGATAAAACTGATTGCAACAACTATAGGGGCATCTCATTACTTTCAACTTCGTACAAAATTCTAACAAATATATTAGTAAGCAGACTTACTCCCTATATTGATGACATTCTAGGAGATCATTAATGTGCATTTAGAAGAAACAGGTCTACAACAGATCAGATTTTTAGTATAAGACAGATTTTAGAAAAGAAATGGGAATATACTGGTACTGTACATCAACTATACGTAGACTTCAAAAAAGCATATGATTCAATTAAGAGGGAGAAGTTATATAGTATCCTGCTGGAGTTCGGAATTCCTAAAGAGTTAGTTAGACTTATACGAATGTGTCTAAATGGCTCAACGAGTAGGGTGCGTGTAGGCAAACAGTTTTCAGACACTTTTGAAATCCAGAATGGGTTGAAGCAAGGAGATGCACTATCTCCTCTACTATTTAATTTTGTACTAGAGCATGCCATTAAATCTTTAGAGAATGAGGAAGGCTTACAACTGAATGGTAGTAATAAGCTGTTAGTTTATGCTGATGATGTAGTGCTACTGGCCGATAGCGAGGAGATACTAAAGGCCAACACGCACACACTATTGAGTAACACTAAGAAATTAGGACTGGAAGTAAATATCAGTAAAACTAAATATATGGTCACACGTAGAAATACATTATATAATGGAAATGGACAGCTAATGACAAATGAGGGAAATTTTGAGGAATTGGCTGAATTCAAATACCTAGGAACAATAATCACAAATAGGAATGAGATGCACAAAGAGATTAAACATAGGCTCAATTCTGGAAATGCATGCTATTATGCATTGCAGAGACTTTTGATGTCCCAACTCCTTTCAAAAAACGTTAAGCTGAAAATATATAAAACTATTATTCTACCAGTTATATTATATGGGTGCGAAACATGGACTCTTACTTTAAGGGAGGAAAGGAGATTACGAGTATTTGAGAATAAAGTTCTTGGGAAAATTTTTGGACCAAAGAGAGATGAACAGACAGGTGAATGGAGAAGACTACATAACAATGAACTACATGGTCTTTATAGGAAGCCAGATATAATAAGAACAGTTAAGTCCCGTAGACTGCGATGGGCAGGACATGTTGCGCGTATGGGGAATGAAAGACGTGCATGGAAACTTCTTGTAGGAAAGCCAGAAGGAAAACGCCCAGTTGGTAGACAAAGAATGAGGTGGGAGAACAACATTAACTATGATTTGAGGGAAGTAGATTATACAGGGAATGATTGGAAAGCATTAGCTCAGGATAGGGATGTATGGAGAGCTTATGTCCGTGCGGCCATGAACCTACGGGTTCGATAGTGCCAGTGAGTAAGTAAGTAATGTGAGAACACACTTTCCCGCTAAAGCCAATTGTCAACATGTTTACTCACATATAAATGTGATTCTGTCCTAGGAGTCCACCTACATTAGTGTCAAATTAGGGCGAGGAATTGGGTAAGTTAGTATTAGTTTGGGCAAGTTGAGGTGAGAAAATGGGCGAGTTATTATACACCAGATTAGTTTAGCGTTCACTTATTTAATGGTTGAATACAGGCTTTCACGGCCGTTAATCATAATATTGAGTGATTCCGGGTTATGTGGCCGTGGTCTTTTATTGGTGTTCCTACCAGACTTTTCTCCCTCAACTGTCGGAGGCTCGACCAAAAAACAACACCTAGAAGTAAGCTACTCGCCACTGAAGATACCCTCCGCAGTTAAGAGAGAAACGTCTGGTAGGAACACCAGTAAAGGACCACGGCCACATAGCCCGGAATCACCCAACATTACATTCACTTCTTTGTTAGCGTGTTTTTGTAATAAGTTACTACAATTAACTGAACAATTAATAATACATATTTTACATTGTAAACATGGCAATTTTAGGTTACTTTCAGCTCAACTTCTCACTTCATTTTAAGGCATTTCTCATACTTTTTTTTTGTAAAAAATCAGCATATGGGCTATATTTCTCTCAGGTAGTTATTCACATACTCTAATAAATAAATTGATGTAGGTGGCATGGTGGCACAGAATCCCCAAAATATATTTTAATACTCTGCAACATCCGGATGTTGAATACAGAGTGCGGCATAAGTCAGTTAACCACTTCACGTGGTTGCAAGAAAAAAATCAAATTGGTCGAAACTGGGGTTTGAATACAAGACTTTCAAAATATAATCAGTGTTAAAACGATGTCATAAATGCTTAAACAACAATAGAGGTCACTATGAACTATTTAGATAGTTGTTTTTTTTTTGTATAGATGTTCTAAAATACAGAGATTTTAGGTTAACTGACTTATGCTGCATTCTGTATATTTGATCAAATATTTATTTAATATTTTTAAAAACATATTTTCGGAATTTAATAATAAAACAAAATATTACTGAATTGTGAAATATCATAAAATATACCAAACATGAAATTCCATTATTTGCGCTGTTTTATCAGCAAGATGGCTGTTATATTCTACCCGCAGTTTCCTTTCTAAATTCACCTCATAAATTTCACAAGTTATGCGGGTGTGAATTACTGTATAGGACCGCAAGCCTTGTTTCTTCTTATAACAAATAATTTTATCTCCTAACGTAGTTGCCAGTTAAACAAACCGAGCAGTTAATCACAGCTACACAACTAATAGCTGTTAAAGTAATACGAACTTTCCTTACAATTGCCCATTTTACTCTCGTAATAATAATAATGGTGGGAGTAATCCTCAAGTTTAGAAATCTCCTGAGATTACGAGATTTAAAGTTACTGCGAGAGAATTATAACATTTGCAAAGACAGAGAGAGTAAGCCAACTCTTTATCCTTTATAATCGTATTCGCTTCTAACAAATTGCAGAAAATGAACCCTTTTCACTTTGGTGCTTCAACATTTGGAATGTAGTAATCTACAATAGTTATTTTTTTACAAATTATAGCAGATTACGAAAAGTTAACTGTAAGAAATAATTCTCAAGAAATGGCGAGAACATTAAGATATGTTGGATAACAGTTCACGGAATAATAATAATAAACTTTTATAAGATTCATGATGTGTTCCGTTGAGGTTTATTCAAAATTAATATAAAATTATAGAATATTCACCTGAAAGGTCCGTCTCCTCAACTTAATTATCATTTAACTGTAGCGCTTTCGGGACTTGTCCCATCATCGGCAGGATTCAAAACTGGTGTTTCACTGAAGATCTGGTAGAGGGGGTTGCATGTATTTGGTTCGTTTTCGTTTATCAGGAAATCATGAAAGCAGCTCACAACGACAGCCTGATAAACGAAAACGAACCAAATACATGCAACCCCCTCTACCAGATCTTCAGTGAAACACCAGTTTTGAATCCTGCCGATGATGGGACAAGTCCCGAAAGCGCTACAGTTAAATGATAATTAAGTTGAGGAGACGAACCTTTCAGGTGAATATTCTATAATTTTATATTAATAATAATAATAATAATAATAATAATAATAATAATAATAATAATAATAATAATAATAATAATAATAATGATAATAATTAATGATAATAATAATAATAATTTTATTATTATTAGGCCTATTATTATTACTGTTCTTATATTCCTCACCTCATATCGTCTTCTAATTAACATTCAGAATGAATTATAATTATTGTTATTGTTTTGGAATTTATCCACAATACAGTGGTTTTCCGCCAGCCTCAAGAAATTCGCCTTCTCCATTTATAGTGGTATTGGAACATCCTCCATTTGTATGTCATACTTGTTCGCATATCGTCCATCCAACATTCCCTTTCTTATTTTCCTATCTATTTTTCACTCTTCTTAGGGATTCTATCATATGTCATCCTCTTTAAATGTCCATAATTATCATCTTAATTGTCTTCAATTGTCTGTAATACATTTTTCAACTCTCATAATTTTCCTAATTTAAATGTTTCTATTTTTTTTTAATCTGGACTTCCGCGATGATCTTTTTTCAGTAATCAATTTCTGTTGCTAATAACTTGTTAGCTTGGCAATAATAATAATAATAATAATAATAATAATAATAATAATAATAATAATAATAATATTATTATTATTATTATGATAAAATAATAATAACAACAACAATGAAGAAAACTTTATTTGCAAAGTGATGCTGTTTCCTCTCAAATTATACACAGGCTATTAATTTATTATTATACTCTATTTTAGAGTGCTCTGCTCGAAGGCAGGTCTTTCACTGCAATCAAAGCAATTTCATTCTATGCTTTTCAGCTTTATTAGGGAATTATAGTTGTGGTAGTTTCCCGTTGCTTTCTACACCGGTGAATGATGATTATGATGGCCCGATGATTTTCGGGGACCGTTAGACCCTAAGCTTTCTGACAGTTGTCTTACAGGTGAGGAAAAAAAAAACCCAACATAACCTCACCCAGGAGTCTATTTCGACCGGGAATCAAATCTTGGCCCCTGCGTTACAAGACAGATAATTTAGTATAATCTAACATTATTTGAAAACTTAATAAAGAGGAATGAGTATAATAAATTATTTAACACTGAACAATAGATTTCGTTTTTACTTGATGAAAATCCAAAATGTATATAATAAATAAAACTGTCACAGATTGATATGATTTCCATAAATGTTCATTTTATTTAACATTCGTAACAATTGTTTTAATACACTGTTATCTTCATCAAATGAATGTTATGGATATAAATACATTTTCTAAAATAATTACATGTAAATAGAAAATTTATTTTTATTTATGATATTCATCTGATGAAGATAACAGTGTGTTGAAACAGTTGTTACGACTGTTAAATAAAATAAATATTTATGAAAATCATTTAAACCTTTGACAGTTTTATTTATTAAATATATTTAACAGTGATTTATAATTTTAATTGCTATAAATTAAATATGTTGATTGATAATGTGAATTAAATCTACGTACTAATATCGTGATGTATATAACTGATAACTCGTTTAAATTTAGTTTGTACTTTTAAAGAAACTAAATACATCAGGACCAGATTTCACCAACGATCTTTAATGTTTAAAAAACTGTTATATTGAACTTTTATAAGAAAAATCACAGTGGGTTTTAATTTATGAATTATATTAAAATTCTGTATACCTCACCTCATATCGTGTTCTAATTAACATTTATAATTAATTAACACTTTGAAGAATAATTACAATTAATTAACAATCAGAAGACTGGATATGAGATGAGGTATAAAGAATTTTAATTTTAATCCTTTTTTTTTTTTATTTCAGGATTCTTCTGTTATTTACACAGGAACCTTCAACCAAAAATTTGCATTTTTTTCTTCCACACTTCCCCGTCTTGTGTGTCTGCTTCTGTCATATTTCTCTTCTTCATGTTGTCTTGAATTCCATTTATCCAAGTTGGCTTTGGTCTACCACGTTTCCCTTTTCCAGGAGGTATCCATTTCAATAATTGTTTGTTTGTTTCTGTGTCCCTTCTTCTCACTATGTGTGCATGCCATCTTGCTTGGATTTCTTTAATCTCTTGTACAATATCCTTTTCTACATTCATTATTTCTCTTAATGTACCATTTCTTACACTATCCAAATTTGATATTCTTGCCGATCCTCTTAAAAAAGTCAATTTTTGGACTGGGTGATTTCAATGCTAGAGAAGGTTACGAAACAAATGATAAAGTTGTTGATAAATTTGGTGAGAATGCCATGAACGACAACGGTGGAAGGCGGAATGTAAATCCTAAACTGTTATATTGTTCTTTCTCACAAATCCATTTAATCGAAATACGTTATTTTTAACAATGTGTTATTCTGTGAGTTAAACATCCTCTTCCTTGTGATAACATCTAAAATATTGTTATTAATGTAAACATATTAAAATAGAACAGTTAAGTCTCGTAGACTGGGATAGGCAGGACATGTGGCACGAATGGGCAATAAAAGGCGTGCATGGAAGCTTCTTGTAGGAAAACTATAGGGAAAATGCCCAGTTGGTATACCAAGAATGAGGTGGGAGAATATCATTAACTGTGATTTGAGGGAAGTAGATTATACGGGGGATGATTGGAAAATATTAGCTCAGGATAGGAATGTATGGAGAGCTTCTCTCCGCGCGGCCATAAACCTACGGGTCAGATAGTGTTAGTGATTTAGTTAAGATACACAACACAGAATTAGGGACAAATGTCATATTCAAGACAATCAAATTTACTTATAGATAGACAAAAATATTGGAAAGGTCATATAGAAAGAATGGAAGACAACCGAATTGCAAAAAGAGATAAAGAAGATAGACCAATGGACGGGAGAAGAACAAGAGATGGATAGACAGTGAATGCACAGTGAATACGTCTTCCTCCGAGGAGTGATTTTGGAAATAAACAGGATGAAAATCCTACAAATTATGAAGAAGAAGAATTAAAATAAGTACCTGACATAACAGTCGTCCTCAACTAAATTGAACTTCTGTTTAAGGAACTTCGAAAAGTGGTTAAAACTATGAAGGCTTTCAAAATCAAGTTTCGTCTTCTGCTTTCTACGCATTTGGTACTGAAGTCGGTGTATAGTTCGTACGAGTTCAGATCTACATAAATGTATTTATATACAAGGATGGGCAGAACATGTGATGCGAGAGGAGAATGAGAGGGGCATGGAAATTGCTTATAGGAAAATCAAAATGAAAGAGCTCTATCAGTAGGTAGCCCAAGAATGAAGTAAGAGAATAATGTTAACCAAAATGTGAGGGAAGTAAATTATAAGCGGTGTGAATGAAAAAAAATTGCTCAGGATAGGGACGTATGGAAAGTTTATATTAGTGCGGTAATTAACCTCGAATTCCGATAAATCATATTTTTATTGATAAAACCTGAATTTTTTTAATCAATTAAGTGTAAAATAAGTTAAATTCATAACATAAAAACATGAGATATGGAATAACCCAGCCTTGAACACTTCTCTGTGTGTAAAACTGTACGACAAGAGTTAATTGAGATTTTAAATTAAGAGACGTCTTTGACATGAAAAAAAAATAGCAACGAATAAGCTACACTCGTTCAGGACGATTAATTTCATATATTCGTATGCTTGACAATGTAATAAAATTTCAAGCCTCATGAATAAAAATAGGAGATACCACAAAATGCAATTTTGAACCGCAGAATTGTTAAAATTTTATTATTATTATTATTATTACTATTATTATTATTATTATTATTATTATTATTATTATTATTGTTATTATTATTGGATTTCTTGAGAAGAGCAGTAAAAGATCTTTAAAAATAAATAAAAAATAGTCATACAAGAAAAAATGTACATTACATATTCAGCACTAGATTACATAAGATATATGCATATAAGCAGTTAAAATGGTACGGGTATGTAAGACGAATGCGAGAAGGGTTACCCAAAAAAAAAGATGAAGTGGAAGTGGTGTCCACCTGAAAGAATAAATAAAGGAAGACCTCAAAACCCATGGATCCAATAAACAAGACTGGAAGAGGTCTGGAGGACATGGAATGGATGGACAGGGACGGGTGAAAAGGAAATAAAACTTTAGGCACAGAAATATTTTTAAACATTGAAAATGTAGATGTAAATAAAATATATTATTATTATTATTATTATCATTATTATTATTATTATTATTATTATTATTATTATTATTATTATTATTATTATTATTATTATTATTATTGTTATTATTATTGGATTTCTTGAGAAGAGCAGTAAAAGATGTTTAAAAATAAATAAAAAATAGTCATACAAGAAAAAATGTACATTACATATTCAGCACTAGATTACATAAGATATATGCATATAAGCAGTTAAAATGGTACGGGTATGTAAGACGAATGCGAGAAGGGTTACCCAAAAAAAAAAGATGAAGTGGAAGTGGTGTCCACCTGAAAGAATAAATAAAGGAAGACCTCAAAACCCATGGATCCAATAAACAAGACTGGAAGAGGTCTGGAGGACATGGAATGGATGGACAGGGACGGGTGAAAAGGAAATAAAACTTTAGGCACAGAAATATTTTTAAACATTGAAAATTTAGATGTAAATAAAATATATTATTATTATTATTATTATTATTATTATTATTATTATTATTATTATTATTATCTGATTCCGATGTTCGCTGGTGGAAAGCCGGTCGGAGGGGCGATGAATTTTAAGGTCACTGGAGCCGTGGGTCCTCTGTCGGAGAATTTCACCATATGAAAGAAGTTAAAGCCTGAAATAAGGGACATCTGAGCAAAATTGGTAAAAAATGGTAATAATAAATCGTGGTGTCAGATAAGGGTGTCCTTTATCGCCTTCTCTTTTTAATTTATATACAGACGAAGTTATGTTAAAGTTGCACATTAATTTAAATAAACATTTTAAAATAAATAATGAACTGTTGGATACAATATTATTTGCCAATAATCAAGTAGTGATTTTCAATTCAGAAGATGATCTACAAAGAGCTATTTTTAATTTGGAAAAAATAAGGGACAATTACAATTTTAAAATTTCAAAGAATAAAACTAAAATTTTACCTTAAGAGCAAAAATTGTAATTGATAATACATTTTAGAGCAAGTGAACAGTTTTAAATATCTAGGTTTCAATTTATAATATGTTAAAATTGAAAATATTAATGACAAAATAAATAAATTTAATGTGTGGCACTATTAAAAGAACGCTGAAAAACACAAGAAAAGAATCAAAAATTAAATTTTATAACGTAATGGCTGTTCTTGTATTGATATATGGATCAGAATGTTGGACGATCACTAAAATACAAGAACAAAGATTGGAAGCAGAAGAGACAAGATTTTTAAGATTTATATAGCAGGATATACTCTGCAGGATAAGAAAGGAAATAAAGATATAAAAAAGAACTAAGTATTTTCAAACTAACAGACCAGATAATTAAATATAGGAACGACTGGAAAGAACATATTGATAGAATGCCAGAAGGAAGATTTCCAAAATTTTTGCAAAATTATAAACTGCACACACAGAAGATGGTCTGAACAATTTTAACAATTCTAGGTTTCATGAAACCGGAACTCGCAGCGGGCTTAAGCCCTGGATGATGATGATGATGATGATCAGCAAAATTTATCTGCCTTTTATACCCAATTTTGAATTGTGAAGATAATAGAAAGAGTTCTTAAAGATATTTTTTGTAAACAATACGAAATCCATCCATCCACAGTAATTCTGCCCGAAGGCAGGTCTTTCACTGCAATCACAGCATTTTCATGCTATGCTTTGCAGCTTTAGTAGGGAATTATAGGTGTGGTAGCTTCCCGTTGCTTTCACACCGATGAAGGATGATAAGATGAATATACATGATAATGATTGCGATGCCATATGATTTCGGGGACCGTTTGAGCCTTAAAGTTTTCCTGTCTTACAGGTGAGGAAAAACCCCGATAAAAACCTCACCCAGAAAAAAAACCGTCCCGAGCGAGGATCGAACCCGGGCCCGCTGCGTGACAAGGCAGCACGCTACCTAGAGACCACAGCGGTGGACTAATACGAAATAACTAAACGGAGAGTACCCCTAGGCTCGTGCAGTCAACTTCATTATTATTACTAATAATCATCATCACTTCAAGGATTAGACAATTGTCCGTTCAGGCATCACAACACCGTAGTTTTATAGGGCGTCCAATATCTCATCGTCCTCTTGCTAGATAGTTCCTCGCTGGTAGTGGATATCGTTCCTCGCTCATTCTGCTATGTGTTAATTTCATTTTTGTCTATAATTTATTACTTCAATATAATATAAAGTCTATCGCTGTGGTCTCGAGGTAGCGTGCTGCCTTGTCACGCAGCGGGCCTGGGTTCGATTCCCGGTCGGGACAGGCTCCTCGGTGAGGTTTTTTCCGGAGTTTTTCATCGCCTGTAAGACAAATGTCAGGAGGCTTAGGGCCCAACGGTGCCCGAAAATCATCCGGCCATCATCATCACCTTCATCCTTATCATTATCATCATCAACCCTCACCGGTGTGGAAAGCAACGGGAAGCTACCACATCTATAATTCCCTAGTAAAGCTGCAAAGCATAGAATGGAAGTGCTGTGATTGTAGTGAAAGACCTGCCCTCGGGCAGAAATACTATGGATGGATGGATTATAATATAGTGGTTCTACTTTTATTCCATTTCTTATTTGATCATTTCTGTTATCTAGTTTAGTACAATCTTTGTCTTGCCTAATTAACCTAATGCGATTGAATTACACATATTTGCCTTCCATTGAACCCAAGTTTCAGAACCGTAGGGCATCGTAGGATTTGCTATATGGAGTTTTGTTCTTGTATCTTCCCTTACTTTTTTTAAAGACCTTAAATCGTTCCATATACTACTTACAATTTATTGATTTTTGTATCTATATTTCCTTCTAAGTTTAAACTATATCACAGCATAAATAATAATTTCTAATATTATTAATTGTTCATGTCCCGCGCCGTAGCCGAGCGGTTAAGTTAGGAAGCCTTGGCGCAGAGCTACGGAACTTGCGCTGGTTCGAGTCTCAATGGGGGAAGAAATTCTCTCATGGTATTTCGGCCAGTATGGGACCCACCCAGCATCGTGAGGCAATTGGGTAGCTACAATAAGTAGCGGCTCCAGGTTGAGGAACCAACTATAACGACTTGGGGACTCGACATGCTAACCACATGTCACCCCTACACTGGCTGTTATCATCTACCTCTGTGATTGACACATGTGGATGTGAAGGGCCAGCAGCCGGCTGGTAAAAGGGCAACCTCTGAAAAGTGGAAAGACCCTCAATCGGATCGGATTAATTGTTCATCATCATGACAGCTGCCGCCGTCTTCCGCAAACCAAACGCCATTCTCCTCTGTCCATCCATTGATCTTCCTCCAATTCTCTGATATTCATAGCCGCTTGTACCCGTTCTATCCATGTTTTCTTTGGTCTACCTCCCTTCCTTCTTTTTCATTGGGATCCATTCCATAACAATTTTAGGCAATCTTTGCTCTGGCATTCTTTTGTCATGGCTATACGACTGTAATATTTTATTTTCTATAATTCTATGATGTCCGGCTCCTCTTGCACACCCATAATTTCCTTTATTTCTTTATTTCGTATTCTATCCATTATAGATTTTTGCAGCTGATCTTAAAACATCCGTTTCTGTACTTAAAATTATTTTCATTTCCCTGGTAGGAAATTGCCAAACTTCAGCACCATATGTTAAATGCTCTGAATTATGGTTTGATATACTTGTAATTTTCTATTTTTTGTAATATTCTTTCTTCACCAAACAGAGATTAAAGAATTTGTTTTGTTTGTGCGATTCTATTTTTAATTTCCACTGTGTTATCGCCTGAATGGTCTAATTTTGTTCCTAAGTAAGTGCATTCAATACTAGGTTTCAGTTCTTCTCCATTGTTGAAATTTATATTTTTCATTTCTTCTCCTATACACAGGTATATTAATTGTTCTTATTTATCATTGTTGTTTTTATTGTAATTATGGAAGGTACCTTTAGGCTCATACTGTAAAATTCATTATTATTTATCATCACCATTGCACGTAGTCCTAGGCTCATATATCGTCAAATTGATAAAATTATTACTATTAGGTTACTATTATTGTTACTAATACTATTATTATTATTATTATTATTATTATCATCATCATCATCATCATCATTATTAATTAACTTACTGGCACTATCGAACACGTAGTGTTCATTCCCGTGCGGAAACAAGCTCTCCATGCATCCATATCCTGAGCTAATATTTTCCAATCAACCCCTATATAATCTACTTCCCTCAAACCATGGTTAATGTTAATCCCACATAATTTTTGGTCTACCAACTGGACGTTTTCCTTTGATTTTCCTACAATAAATTTCCATGCCCCTCTATCAATCCCCATGCCCTGCCCGTTGCAGTTACTTAACTCTTCTCTTTATCTGGTTTTCTATAAGGGTTATTATGCAGGTGACTATTACGAAATCTTCGCCTATCCGTTCGTCTCTCTTTGGTCCAAAAATTTTCCAAAGAACTTTATTCTCTAATACTCGTAATTTTTCTCCTCTCTTAAAGTAAGAATCCATATTTCATATGCATATAATATTGTTACTATTACAATTTATATTACCATAATTATTTCTATTACTTTAATCATTACTATTGTTATTACTACCATAACTAAAACTATTAATATCACCGTCACTGTTCTATTACGGATATTACTATTAACACCGCCACGTAGTTATTTTGTATGTGGAGTATTTTCGAGTGTACATGTAGACCTAGACGCTGCAATTTTCGTTCTTACCAATATGTTAGATTGTTTTTAGGGATACTAGTTTTAAGTCATAGGCCTATTACATGAATAATAATAAAGCATATTACCGAGGCCTATTATATGAAGAACAAAAGTGCATATTACCGATGGGAATTCAATACTGTATGATACGCGCAATTCACAATCAGTATCTGTTTATGAATATAAAGCATGTAATATATGGAGTTAGAGTTACTTTTAAAATATGATGTACGGTTAAAAACTATAAAATAGTTACCTTGTAGGTCCGTCTCTTCAACTTAAGTTGAATTTTACTAGTATCGATACTTTTAAAGTACATTTTACTTTAGAAAATCTGGTTGACTAGTAAATTCATTAATAGGAGGCAGACATTATAGAAAGGGCAAATTCTCAAGTTAGCAGTTTTATAATAAAACAGCGTGATTATAGCCTGGAATTTGTAAAGATGCTCACCATCTGTAATTCTAGTTATTATTTGCTGTATCACAGGAGCATGCTCACGTTGAAATTTACCAAAATATTAAGTACCGTATACACTATTCATATATATCCTCTATGCGGTCAGCACGCACAAATTACTAAATAACTAACACTGTGGCACTATCGAAGCTGACGGTAGCATGGATATAATCTCTCCATACATCACTATCTTGATTCAGTACTAACCAATCGTTCTCTGTGTAATTAACCTCCCAGAAATCACGATTAATATTATTCTTTCACCTCATTTTATTGAGTGCTTTCCCACTAGTTTTCCTACAAGAAATTTCTTGCCCATTTTTCATTCCTCATATTCGTGCTACATATTCTTCCCGTCCCAAAATACGAGGTCATCGTCATCATAACTATCATCATCATCAACTTCAGGGCGTACGCCTTATGCCATGTTCTGATTCATCATTACATCACCTCTTTGGTCTTCCTTGGGATGTCTTGCCTACAGGTGCAAATTTCAGGCTCTTTTGATGTTGAATCCAGTTTGTTGTTAAGTTTTAACTTTATCAAGCAGGGATATAATTTGTAAATATTTACGTAAAAAGGTAAAGTTGTCCCACTACAAGCCATAGGAGACCCTTGGGATAGTAGGAAGTTAAGCCTTCCACTTCTTTCTAGACAATAGGCACTTCATGTCAGCGGGGTTTTCAGTCCTGCGTGACGGCCGCCTTTACCTCCAGAACAAGATTCTGGTACCCATTTTCGTTAGAGGACGAGTCGACCCCAGGGCCATGGTGCCACCAGGTTTGGGTCAGTTTAAAAATTCTGACCCCACCGGGACTTGAACCCTCGACCTTCCGATTTGTAGCGCACTGCCTTAACCACTACGCTACAGCGTGCCCAGAAATCTTTACGTAGGCCTATATATTTACTTCTAATATGGTCTTTTAATGAGCATACCTTTACTATTCAACGAGGTTTAACCTGTTTTTACAACCTCTAGTTAAAACGAAGATAATATTAATAACAAATATATTTTTTTCTACGTGAATATTACAGAATTTAAACAGACTATTTCCGGTAGATAACAATAACGGCTATTATAATAAATTGACTACTCTCTCCATATTTTATTAACCCGGTGTATCGTTAATTAATTTAAGGAAAATGCAATCAATCACCATGATTGTTTTTAGAACAAAGTTTCTCTGACAAGATGTAATGTTACTTCAAGTCATAATTTCTCTGTTAAAAGTTATTTTATCACGAAACAAAACTCGAAAACTTTGAATAGTTTTCATCAGTAATCATAAAACATTTTAAAAAGGCCATTGATCAAATTCAACTCGGTAATCACTTTTTGTTTTCATGAATTTAACTTTTTTTTTCACAAACTCTCGGTGTACGAAGAGAAAAATTTATGCAGAATTAAATTGAGGATGCAGTTGTGACAAGTTGTTGCCAAGCCGACGTATTTTTAAAGTAATTAAACTTTAAGGTTAAAACATTCTACTAGAGGTCATGACAAGGTTTCAGACTTTTCGGCCATAAGCTTATAAAACTTAATTAAGAATATTTACAATACAATAAGAGCTCCGCATTCGCGGTTCCTTTTTTCACAGTTTCATTATTCGCGGGTTAAAAAATTGTGACACAGTTCCTGTATTTGCGGCTAAAAATTTCTTTATTCGAGGATCCAGTCGATATATTAGGATTAGTGTCCTTTATTTACCATCAGCAGTTTTTTTTTTCTGCCGGCAGGTGCCAAGGCGGATTTTACAATTCAAAGCAAATGGACACATAAATGTCAAAACAAAACAAACCTTGTTTTCACTATCCCTAAAGTTCATTGTTAAAAGCTGTTGTCGTATTTCACGTGCCGATATATAATTTGATAAATGCCTCCATCACCATGATCGGTATGTTATTGTTTCAACTTTTAATGCAATAATTTTGATTGAATAACACGTGTCTCTTGTGCATTGTTCCAGTTTATAATGTCGAATAATAGGGAAGAAAAATTAGTACCGAAGAGAAAAAAATTAGTGTTGGCGCATAAAGTAAAAATAGAAATACTTGACCGTTTATACGCGTTGGCGAGTCGTTTGCGTCTATATCACGCTGTTTCAATGTCAATGAATCAAGAAATACGAAGACAAAATAAGGAATTATATCGCAGAATTTAAGCTGAAAGGTCTTTATTGAAAGGTCTGAAATGGTCTTTATTGAAAGACCTTTTAAAAGCGGCAAAGCTAGAAAAAATTAATAATATCTTTAAGGCCTTGCTACCGTCGGGGCATTCTTCTGTTAATATTGGTTTCAGATTACGAGTATTTGAGAATGAATTTCTTAGGAAAAATTTTGTACCAAAGAGATATGAACAGACAGTCGAATGGAAAAGACTACATAACAGTGAGCTACATGATTCTTGTACAAAACCAGATATAGTAAGAACATTTAAGTCTCGTAATCTGCGATTGGCAGGGCATTTGGCATTAATGGGGAATGAAAGATGGAGCATGGAAACTTCTTGTAGAAAAAACAGAGGGAAAGTGCCCAGTTGGCAGATTAAGAATGATGTGGGAAAATAGCATTAACCACGATTTCAGGGAAATAGAATATACAGAGGATGACTGGAAAATATTAGCTCATGATAAGGGTGTTTGGAAAGTTTATATGCCCCCGCGACCATGAAGCTACGGATTCGATAGTGCCAGTAAGTTTATTATATTATTATTATTATTATTATTATTATTATTATTATTATTATTATTATTATTATTATTATTATTAGTCCACCGCTGTGGTCTTGAGGTAGAGACGCAGCGGGCTCTGGTTCGATCCCCGTTCGGGGCAGTTTTTCTGGGTGAGGTTTTTATCGGCGTTTTTCCTCGCTTGTAAGACAAATGTCAGAAAAACTTTAAGGCCCAGACGGTCCCCGAAATCATATGGCCATCATCATCATCCTTATCATTATCATCATTTTTCACCGGTGTGGAAAGCAACGGGAAGCTACCACACCTACAATTCCCTAGTAAAGCTGTAAGCATAGCATGAAAATGTTATGATTGCCTTCGGGCAGAATTACTATGGATGGATTATTATTATTATTATTATTATTATTATTATTATTATTATTATTATTATTATTATTATTATTATTATTATTATTATTATTATTATATGTTAAAAGTAGAACCGTATCTAGTAAACATAAATAACTTTTTACTGCACCAGACAAAATACTACTTTTTTACTAAACGTTCATAAAATCTACACAACTGCTGGATACAAACGTTGTAGATATATAGGACCCAAATTATACGGTGAATTAATTAGAACCAACCCTGACCTAACGAAACTAAACATAAATATATTAAAAAAATTATTTTAAGAATCCATTATATTATATTAATTATTTACATATTTTAAAATAGTAAAGAACTGGTAACCTGTATTGGTTTATATTATCATTTGCTAATGCATTTAATTACATTCTTCAGTTCGTTATTAATCTATTATTTTGTTTATATCATTCTCAACTGCATTAATTCTTTGTGTATGTTAGTTATATTTTCAATTTTTTTTCCTAAATTTATTTTACTGTATGTTATTACCTAATGTATTTAATTGCTTTCTTTAGAATGGTATTAATCTATTATACAATATTTTGTTTGTATCATTTTCCTTTACATTAATTCTTTGTGTCACAGTTAGTTTTATATTTTGTAATTTCTCCTAAATTTGTTTTGTTTTATATTATTTCCTAACGTCTTTAAATACCTTCTTTATTCTTGAATTACTGTATTCTACATTATTTTGTCTATTTTATTTGCTCTTGTATTATTTACTTATTTTTTATGTGAAAAAATTAATTTCATGTCTTGATACTAGCTTCTAAATTTATATATTTTGTATTTCCTCTATCTTTAGTCATATTATATATATTCTATAGGCATTATTTCTATATCTGAACTGCACCCGAGCACGAGCACTTGCTCATTCGGGTCTTAATACTGTGTACAACATCTATTTGTGAATAAAATGTATTCTTAAATTCTTAAATCGTTGGCACCTTAGCAATATCTTATTCTGAGTATGAATTTATCAGTAAGACATTACAATGGAATTACTGTCCTCTTGGGAAACAAGTGCCACAGCTGTAATCTTATCAGTTAATAAATTTCACGTTGAAAAGGAAGTGTACAAAAAAACACAAACAAACTGGAATAACCATGGTTGTATCGTACCTTTCTTATGAATGGAAGATACTATAGTATTCAACATAATTTTCTTCCCAGATGTCCTACATAATTATGGAAAATCCACAACAAATGGAGAGCAACAAAAGATATTCAGGTGTCCATATCTATGGTCTCTGTTCCACACCGTATCATAGTTTGTTAAGTCAATATGTTAGAAGTTGGAAGGTAGCGGGTTCTATTCCAGAAGGGATCAGGATTTTAAAACTGTAATAAATCTTCTGGCGGCACCACGGCCCTTGTGTCGACTCAACTTCTAATGGAATTGAGTTGCAGACTACAGTCCGTTAGGATCTAGTTGTCATGATTTCTGCTATCTTCTTCCAACCTTCTATTGTCTAACAATATTCATAATGACATTAACATTTTTATGGCCAATGATATTCTTTTGTGATTTCTATGAAGATTTTCAGTGAGATGATGTCTCCTGGAAGCGTTACGAGCGCTTCGCAGGACAAGGATGGTGGAAGGGTTGTTTCCTCTGAGCTTCCAAGCATGCACTTCTGAGTATCCACCCACCAAGAGAGGGTTACTTTTAGAGGAAAATATCCAGTGAGATCCAAAATTATTTAAAAAAACTAAACTGTAGAACAGGTGTCTAGTTTCAAATATTTAGGCTGCGATATTAGCTCAATATGGAAAGATATATTGATTCCAAAAGCAAATAAATTTCAGACGACATGTGAAAAAATACAGAGAACACTTAAAAATAAAATTAAAAAAGAAACAAAAATAAAAATGTATTACACAAAGTCAATAAAAACATAAATCACCATTTAAAAAAATTAAAAGAGTCAACGCGTTTCAGTAGCAACACTACCATTATCCAGACTTAATATTGACTCAGTATTAAGCCTGGATATTAGTAGCGTCGTTACAGAAATGCGTTCACCCTTTTAATTGGTGATTTGGATTTTTATTACTTTTGTGTAATGTAATTTTATCACCAATAAGATCCTATTCATTAAACACAAAAATAAAAATGTATAAAGTTATGGCAATTCCCACAATACCGTATGGACATGAAACTTGGGCTCCAACGAAAAAACAGAAAGATAAAATAAGACGGCGGAGATGAAATTCTTCAGACAAGTTAAGGGATGTACAAAACTTGATAGATTTAGAATCAGGATATAGGAGAAGAATTAAAAATTGGATAAAGTCATGAATTATAGAAAAAAGTGGTTTGATCACATGAATAGAATGAGTAAGGAAGAGGAAGACGTGATGTCGGAAGACCTAGAAAACGTTGGGCTGATGTATTATGAAGTCGGAAGGGGCATTTGCCTAATATTTGGAGTGACGGTGATGACGATGTTGGTATTCATTTCTCAAAATTCTTGGAAATGCTTCGGGTTTTTCATCCCCACCCTCCTAACACATTACATCGCGATTATCAGTTACCATAATATGCCTGACGATAGACCGAGTGAGAGGGAAAGGTGAGTAAACCGACCATACTACTTCTCTCTTTTAAAACGACTGGACAACTAAATCCTCACAGACTATAGGCCTATAGTAGAATGAAAGCTTTCACGGCCGGTTGTATAATGATTAACATTTTCCAGACTAAAAGGCCGTGGTCGAAAGTTGTCTTTGCCAGATGAGAAATGAGATGAAGACCCTCTTATTGAAGGTCTGTGATGTAAGAAGATGCCGGTTGACCACTTCTGTCGCACCATCACAAGAGCAGATGAAATTATACTAAATAGAGGATGTTGAGTGCGGAGAAAAGGTGAAATTTTTGGCGGGAGAAAACGGGATTAACTCCAAGAAAAACCTGGTCTGGCTTACAAGAAAACTGTCAAACATTGCATGTCATAATCTATCTTCGTATTTCTCCCAGAGAAGCATTGTGGTGTACCAAGGCCCTGTCCAAAAATAGTATCTGCTGTTTTTAACTGCAAGGCACATAAATCCAGTCCAGATTCCACAATAACAACCCAATGTACGGAGCAGATGAAGTCTTTGGATGAATAAGAGCGGAGTGAAGTGAAACGGTACGCCGCGCGGACGGTAGGTAATGAGGGTTATCCAATCTACCAATTCAGGTGTTGTATTACTTCCCTATAGTTTAAATGAGAGATTTGGAGCTTGGTTTTAGTACCTTGGTCTTAAAAAGGAAGATAATGTTTTGGACACGGCCTTTGTACATCGCAACGCTTCTCTGGAAGAAACTTCAAGGTAGGTTTTGGCTTGTAATGGTTGACAGTTCCCTTGTCAGATTTGTTCACTTCGAATCTCACATTGAGTGAGCGAGACGCGAACTCGGGTCCCAGAGGTGAAAGGACGAGTGTCTAACCACTTGAGCCACGTATCCATGAAGAGCGACTATTGTTGTAATAAAACTGAGTATTTTTTACAGCAAAATAAATACCTTATGTCACTTATGAAAATTGAAGAGAGACGTTTCGAAATTAAGCTCATTAACTAACACATAAGCTCTCCACTCTTCCCTATCATGAGCTATCGTTTTCCAATCTTCCCTGTATAATCTACTTCTCTCAAATCATAGTTAATGTCATTCTCCAACCTCATTTTTGGACTACCAACTAGGCGTTTTCCCTCTGGGTTTCCTACAAGATGCTATGCCCCTATTTCATTTCACGTTCATTTCAGATGTCCTGCCCATTGCTGTTTACGAGACTTAACTGTTCTTATTATATCTGGTTTCCTATAAAGATAATGTGGTTCCCTCTTAAGTAGTCTTCTCCATTCGCCTGTCTGTTCATCTCTCTTTGGTTAAAAAATGTTCCTTCATTCTCAAATACTCGCAGTATTTTCTCCTCCCTTAATGTAAAGCTCCCTGTGGAAAGCAACGAGAAGCTACCACACCTACACAATTCCCTAGTAAAGCTGCAAGCATAGCATGAAAATGCTATGATTGCAGTGAAGGACCTGGCTTCTGGCAGAATTACTGTGGATGGAATGTAAGGCTCCATGTTTCGCATCCATATAATATAACTGGGAGAATAATGGTTTGTAGTTTTTATTTGAATGAGGCCATATTTTTGTTGATAAGAACTTGGTTTGATTACTCGTGCAAAATTGTATTGTTTGATCTAGTTCGTAGGAGAGAGGAAACATTGTCTTCATCTGTTAATAAAGAGAAGTCTGTAGTGGTCTACCATTACCGCACGACGTTGTGACATCTGTTCCTAAATGCCTCCTCCAGAACCAGCATCTTAAACACATTCCCAGATTCCACAATTATCCACTATTGTCTTTTTTTAATAGATGTTTTCCTTAATACAAAGGTTTCTCTTCAGCCAAACAAATTTGTTATACAGTGTGTCCCACTTATCTTGTGCGCCTGTAATAACTTTTATTTACATTATAACTAGACCGATTAAACAACAACTTTAAAGCGTATGCCCACTACCATCAACCGCCGGACAAGGACACGTCACGCCACTTTCTCCTCCCATCTCATTACGTCACTCATTCACTCCCTCTACTGATTCGCTGTTTTCACTCACAACCGGGGAATGCAAAAAGTGGGAGGCAAAAAAAAATTGATAATAAAAATAATATTGAAGAAAATATTGATTAATATGTAATTATTATTTACGTCTATATAATTTATATTTCTGATCAATCTACGAAACTTTGTGAGGATACAGGCGTACTGCATATCAGCAATGGTTTATTACCCCTTAAAGGTCCTGGTCTTCCTCAGAATTTTACGGCATTTCTCTGTATTTGTAGCCTGAACAGCCCAACAACGTGCTCTAACAATTTTGGCATTTTCTTCCATATTATCTTCCCACCGAGTTCTTGGTCTTTCTCTGAATTTTTTATCTCCTGCGTTCGACAGAAGAGCTCTTCTCCTTGGTCTTTCATCTTCTATTGTAATATAACAGATTTTATATAAACCTACAGTATCTGGATCCTCAGACACTCCATATAAATAATTCATTACTATATCGAACTCTAGATTAATTATTTAATTCACATTTCAACAGAAATGAAATTTAGACAACAATCAATAATGATTTCAAGGGAGGGAAAAATGTGAAATTATAGGAGAAAATATGACTGTTCAAGGGTCCCTCGAAGAAACTGTCAAAACGACACACCTAAGATGGTTTGGATATATGAAGAGCATAATGATAATAATAATAATAATTATTATTATTATTATTATTTTATTTTACGTAGTAGAATTGAGGCTTCAAGGCCTTGTCTGCCACTCAACCAG
Organism: Diploptera punctata; assembly: GCA_030220185.1. Lineage (NCBI taxonomy): Eukaryota > Metazoa > Arthropoda > Insecta > Blattodea > Blaberidae > Diploptera > Diploptera punctata. The sequence goes on along the minus strand of JASPKZ010010693.1, from coordinate 1,204,768 downwards.
GATACAATATATATATATATACACACACACACAAGTTTTTACATGAAATAGCTACAAAAATATGATTTACAATATATTTTGATTTACTCTACTTTTAAAGAATGAAATATAAAATATACAAAATAGATAAATAAAAAAATAATACAAATGACATAGAATGAATTTAGTTCCGGAGAAAAATTAATTAGTTAACAAATAACTGTGTAAGCGTGACTTAAAAGTGTCAGGTGGGCGGCAATCCCTGGTATTTTGAGGGAGGGAATTCCAGGAGCGGGTAGAGGTTACTGTGAAAATAAAAGTAGAATAAGATGAGGTGCTGCGGAGAGATGTTCTTAGCAGGCTGTTAACTTGTGACCTAGTGCCAATATTGCGGTAGGAAGATAACTTCTTAAATCTAGATGTCAGGTAACTAGGAGTGCAAGAATTCAGAATCCTAAGATAGAGCCACGAGAGATTATTTAAGGTTGATTGATGTATGTCATATTACCGAAGAATATTTATGAAAAGAATCCGAGAGGAAGAAAGAAGGTAGGGAAGACCAAGACTAATATGGGCATAAGGAGTAGTCAGAATAAAAGTTTGGAGGAAAGGACATGAAAAAATAGAGAGGAAAGATGATTGGAAATAAAATCTTGATATGCGCGGAAGAAGATGTTAAAGACTTTGTAAAACCTAAGAATAACAAAAAAAAAGGTATTTTATATTGATCTATCTTAATACTATAAAAGATAATAAAAGTTAATAAATTAATTAAAGGAGTATACCGTATCGTTGTTGGTTAAGTCAATACGCCTCAAACCGGAAGGCCGAGGGTTCGAACTCCGGTGGGATCAAGATCATTAAACTAACCCAAAACTTCTGATGGTACCTAGGTTCTGGTGTCGACTCATCCTCTAATAGAAATGAATACCAGAAGCTTGTATCTGGGGTAAAGGAGACCGTCACACAGGACCAACATAAAATGACAATTGTCTAGAAAAACAAGTGGGAGCCTTAACCTCCTACTTAAACCAAGGATCTCCTATGGCTATGATGGGATCACTTCACCTAATTAATTAAAAAGAAGAATAATATTAGATCTTCCTGGATATTTCATAGCTTCAGCATCAATGTGGAATTGATACTACCAGTAAATTTTATTACTTTGATTTATTTGCTCCTAACATTGAACATTTTAATATAAGAGACATGTCATGTTTTAAAGTTATTTTTAATATGAACGTAGCAAAACGTAATCCATCACACCCCCTGGGGCATGTGGGGATAGGTGTGTGCCTTAAATGCAACACCATCACACGATAATAACTCATGGCGAAGACAATCTCCAATCCCTCTTCTGACCGAAATATAGCCTACATACAACGAAAATGCAAACTACAGCTCCCATGTGACGTCATTCCGGGAAATATACGTTCGAATGTAATACAATTAAAAAATTGTTTTCTCGTGGGGGTTGATTAATTCAATTTCTGTTAAGTGAAATATGTAAGTAGTTTGAAATGTAAAATTGAATACTATTTTCTCTTAGGACTAGCTAATATCCGGCGTGCGCTGCTACATCTAAATTCATAAAATGTGTGCTTTTATTTTTAGTTGAATAAGTGAAAAGAAAATTGAGGTTAATTGAACTAGGCCTGCCTATATTGTATACATCGCGACGAACCAAACATGGCGATTGCTAGAGTCAATTATAGTTTCGGATTTCAAATAAACTCCCACCTCTAATGATCGGATTTCACTTATTTTTTTATAATACCTAACTCGGTTTATTTTAATAGGATATAATGAGTTTCGTTGTGAAACATCGAAACTTCCGACCGGTAGAGCGCTTTTTACATGTTCGCTTCAGGTGAATTTCTATAGGCCTATATAAACTTATTCTTCTTAAAACAAAATAGATCAGCGGATAACACTCGCCGTACCCGAAAACCTGTATGTACAACATTTCAAGTCAATCTACCGACTTCACAAGCAGGCTGTATTTTTATGTATACATATTAGATGCTGAATTCAAATAAATAAATAAATAGATAAATAATTTATGTTTTCACATAACTAGAGAGAGAAAAATTCATCATAACGGCTCCTCGTGGTAGAAACACTCTATTGTGAACACAAGTTTCACTACTTACGGAAGATTCGGGGTTTAAACAGAGGGGAATTTGTGGCTGTTCAGGTAGGTGTGCCTAAATAGCTCAATGGTAGAGCGCTAGCACGTAAAGCTATAAATCATGAGTTCTTAAAATCCCGGCTCAGTCGCAAATTTGTCCCTCTAGTTATTTGAACCATTGCGTACAGACGGCCTGTCTGGAAACAATTTCCATATAAGGTTCGTAATTAACTTCTTTTTCAGCGAAACGTTATCAGAATGGCTCCTAGGAGTGACGAGGCACGTAGCTTTGGAGTGGGGAAACTACAAATCCTAGAATTTTTTTTTGTGGAAATTGTGCGGGTTTCTACTAAAGTAAACATCTTTTGTTCTTTGTCCAGTGAGAAGGTGTACAGACCTACTTTTTGTTGAAAAAAAGCAACTATCTCAGTATATTGACATAATTGTTCATCCCACAGTCTTGGAAGACAAATCAGATTTCATGTTTCAACAAGATAGCGCTCCTGAGGATTTTTATAATCGAGTTCGTGGATATCCGACAGAGCAACTACGTAGAAAGATCCACATCGATTGCAGTTTGGAACCAACTCCAAGTTAATCACCCCTTCAAAACTCCAACAGACACAAAATTAACATAAAAAACATTATTTATAAGACGCCCTAATATTATGAATTGGACAGTATTCTAAACTCAACTGAGCTCCGCTGAAAATTAAAAAGAAAAAGTTTGAACAACTTGGTTTAAGGCAGGTAATGTATTAATACCTAATGGATATATCTGTTTTATTAAAGGTGACCTAATAATTTCGACTTTTTTTCAATATTATAGGCCTAAGTAAAATATTCATGTTACAAGTATGATAATAATATAATATCTATGTAATTATACTTTTTTGTTTCAATTATAAATATAATTCAATAGTGAGAAGTCTGTCACATATAGAGCTGAAATTTGGAGAGCAGCAATATGTTGAAAATTGAAAAAAAAAAAAAATACAGTCATGTGACAAAAAAAATTAAATATTCAACAGTATATTATATAAGATATAAGCAGTTAAATTGGTATTGGCATGTAGGCCTACGACGATTGCAAGAAGAAAGGCCATCCAGAAAAACACTGGAATTGTGTCCACATGGAAGAAGAACGAAAGAAGGACCTCGAAATTCATGGATGCAAGAAATACGAATTTGAGTAAGAAGAAGAAGACAAGAGAACATTGAATGGATGCATAGAGACGAGAGAGAACGAAAACAAAACTTTAGGCACAGAAAGATGTGTAAACATTGAAAATCTGTAGGCCTATATAAATAAATTTCCAATTATAAAAAATATAAAACTTGCTAATTGCAGAGTTAAGTATACTTGCTATAATATAAGAATCTATGACTAGAGCATGGAACTCACTTCCCAGTCATGTCAAGGACTGTCGATCACTATCGTTATTTAAATTCAAATTAACTGATATCTTAAGTTCGACACAATGAAAACATTAACTGCATAACAACTATATAGAGCATTCTATAAATAATCATCTAGGAAACTACTTACTTTATTTTATATCATTTTAATTTTATTATATTCTATGTTTTTTGTTAGTATTAGCTAGTATTAGATCACATCATCATTGTATTTTGTTTAGTCTGTATTTTAATAATATCTTAAAATTGTAATATGTATGTAATTTTTGTATAATTATACTATTCGCTCGTTGAGTGGAAGAGAAGGCCTTATGGCCTATACTCTACCAGCTAAAATAAAGTATTATTATTATTATTATTATTATTACTATTTATTATTATTATTATTATTATTATTATTATTATATATTATATAGGCTCTATGCTACCACTTATTTTTCCAAAATTCTCACGTCTCACCTTAAACACTTCGTCTGTTCCTCACAGGCGCGCTGCACAGATTGAAAACCTCTACATTTGAATTTCATTGTCATGTCAGCGCGATAACCTAGCTTCATTGTAGCAATTTCACGTCTATTGAACGATTTAAATTTAAATCTCACATTCCATCCGTCCATAACCTTACTGAGTCTAACTACTATCATTTTAACCATTCTTGGCATGACGGTCCAACTTGGTCTCACGCCCATTAAAATTGGTAACGGGTTTTGCTGTAATCACCTCTAAAATTTTATAAATTATGGTGAAAACGTTTAATATATAAAATGTTTGTAATGACGGGGATATAAATTTAGGTTAGGGTTGTGTTTGATTATAGGGTTTCCAAACTTGCGGTAAATCGGAAAGTAGCGCCACGTAGTTTTCTCAAATCGTTCACCGAGGGTTAGCCTACAATGATTCAGACAATTTTTTTACTAAGATTTTTGCGTTGCACCAGCAGACGTACCCACCAAAATCAACAATTAATTAATCTCTAATCTCTAAATCGTCTGTAGCTTTGATTTCGCAGCAGATCCTGGTTCGATCCCCAATTGGACAGGTTTCCTGGGTGAGGTTTCTTTCGGAATATTTTTCACCTACGCCGTATATGACAAATTTTCACGAATAAATGCATTACATAATTAAATATTCAGTTAATGAAAAATGAAGGAATTTTGAGGAAATGGTTGAATTCAAATGCCTAGTAACTATAATTATTACAAAAAGGATGAAATGCACAAAGAAATTAAACATAGGCTCAATTCTGGAAATGCGTGCTATTATGCAGTATACCTTTCAAAAGAGTTAAAATGAAAGTATACAAAACTGTTATTCCCCAGTTATATTATATGAATGCGAAAAACTGACTCTTACTTTAATGGAGGAGAAAATGTTAAGAGTATTTGATGATAAAGTTCTTAGGAAACATTTTTAACCAAAGAGAGATGAACAGACAGGCGAATGGAGAGGACTACATAACAGTGAGCTACGTGATTTTTATAGGGAACCAGATATAATGAGAATAGTTAAGTCTCATAGACTGCGATGGGCAGGACATGCGGCACAAATAGGGATTGAAAGAGGGGCCTGAATACTTCCTATAGGGAAATCAGAGGGAACCCCGTTGGTAGACCAAGAACGAGTTGGGAGAATAATATTAACCATAATTTGAGGGAAGTAGATTATTCAGGGGATGATTATAAAACATTGGTTCAGGATAGCGAAGCATGGAGAGCTTATGTTTGCGCGGCAATGAATCTACGGGTTCGATAGTGCCCGTGAGTTACAGTAGTTATGACAAATTTCTTAAAATATTATGGCTCAAATAGTCCCTAAAAACCATTATTGGGAACACAATCATCCTGTCAAGAATGTTTGTTACAAACTAGTTGGAAGATCTAAGGATAAAATATATTGTTGCAGTAACAACTGACTCTAGGTAACTTATTCGCTTGGCAGGATGGAGAAAACTGGATTGGACAGGTATGGATGGAGGAAAAGGATAAAGGAGGCTAAGACTCCACATTAGGCTGTGATACCATTTTTTAAGAAGAATCGTCCTATGGCATTCGATTTGTTTAGTATGAATGTGCGAGTGAATGGTTTTGATTGAAATGTTCGTGCTATCTTGAAGGTGGCCCCGCATTGAACAGATTCTTCATTCAAATTCCCTTCATGATCATCATCATTATCCTTCACGGATTAGATCTTTTCCTGTTCCGATCTCACATCTGTTCAGTCCAGCGTTTTCTTGGTCTTCCTACCGATCTTCGTTCTCCAGGGTTATACATGAGTGCTATTTTTTGTATCCTATCCTCTGTCATTCTTTACAGATGTTCTAACCAATTGTTCCTGCGTTCTTGTATTTGTTGAAGAAGTGGTTGTACTTTTAGTTCCTCTCTAATATCCTCACTTCTAGTATGTTCTTCTCTTGTACAACCTTTCACAGCCCGTAGGATTCTCACTTCCGCTGCCTGAATTTTACTTTTTCTTTGCATTTTGCGAGGGGTTTCAAATGCCCTATTGTCATGAAAAACGCATGTATACGTACTGAAGTTTAAATGTCCTTTCAGGACATATGTCACTGTAAAGCAAGGTTGGCATGGGACAGAAAAGTACTTAAAAGGAGACAAACTAAGAATAAGAAAAAAAGCAATTAGGCAAAGTCAACATAAATTGTTAAATTACAAGTTCCAATTTAATCTATGTATACCTATAGGGGCCTATATAAATAACAATAGAAACAATTTATATTTATTAAATAAAACTATCACAGTTTCATATGATTTTCATACATGTTTATTTTATTCACCATTCATAAGAGCTGTGTCACTACACAGTATCTTCTAGAGACTAATGCCAAAGAGTGTAGGCTATTCAAACAGCTGTTTTAGGAAATTTAAATAAAATAAATATCTATGTAAACCATATAAAACTTTGATAGTTTTATTTAATAAAAAAATATCGTGGATTTTCATCAAGTAAACATCAAACCAATTGATTATTTGAGATATATATGTTTTAATTAAATTTTTGACATTGACCAATAATATGACATAAGAAAAATAAATGCTCGGACGGGATTTGAACCCGTACCTCTGGATTTATAACCCAGTGCGCTACCGAGCAAATCTAGTACAAACATAAATTTTTCTTATATATATATATATATATATGCGTTACCGATTACGCTATCCACAAATCTAGAATAAACATTCATTTCTCTTACACACATATATATATATATATATATATATATATATATATATATATAGGCCTATATATGCGCTACCGATGACGCTACCAAGCAAAAATGTTTGTTTGTACTAGATTTGCTCGGTGGCGTAATCGGTAGCATACTAGGGAATCAATCAAGAGGTTCCGGGTTCAAATCCCATCAGGTCAATTACTTTCTGATCATGTCATATATATATATATATATATATATATATATATAATGCCACCAGGTTGTCTTTTATGACATTTCTGGTTTTCTCTCCTGGCATTGGCGGAATTGTAATCAATTTCTTAGGATGAGGCACCTGGAAGGCGGAGTTATGTTACCCCAATTATAGTATGATAAATGATAGTGAAGCACCAGGAGAGTTCTTAACCTAAACTTAACCTAAATTCCAGACCATGGACAACCAGTGGAATAATTCCCTTTAAGGAAAAATGCCCGTGGTTTGTGGAATGCAGGCTTTCATGGTCGGTAATCACAATATTAAAAGATTCCGGACTCGACTGTCGAGTCTACGACAAGGGAACACACCTAGAAGTACTAGCCACTGAAGATGCTTTCCGCAGTTGAGGGAGAAACGTCTGAAGAAACACCAGTTATAGACCAGGGCCACATAGCCCGAAATCTTAATATTTTCATGGTTTGACCGGAAATCGAACCCGGACCTCAAGAATTGTAGTCTGAAACGCCGACCACTAGCCCATGAGGCTGGTCATATATATAAGAAAAGTGAAATGTTTGTACTAGATTTGCTCGGTAGCGTAATAGGTAGCGTACTAGGATATCAATCCAGAGGTCCGGGTTCAAATCCCGTACGAGCATTTATTTTTCTTATCATGACATATTAAACTTGCATTGCTCAACGTAAAAAATTTAATTATAACATATATATATATATATATATATATATATATATATATATATATATATATCCATAGTAATTCTGCCCGAAGGCAGGTCCTTCACTGCAATCATAGCATTTTCATGCTACGCTTGCAGCTTTACTAGGGAAATGTAGGTGTGGTAGCTTCCCGTTGCTTTCCACACTGGTGAAGGATGATAATGATGATGATGATAAGGATGATGATGGTGATGATGGCCATATGATTTCGGGGACCGTTTGGGCCTTAAAGTTTTCCTGACATTTGTCTTACAGGTGAGGAAAAACCCCGAGAAAAACCTCACCCAGAAAAACTGCCCCGACCGGGGATCGAACCCGGACCCGCTGCGTGACAAGGCAGCACGCTACCTCGAGACCACAGCGGTGGATTTTATATATATATATATATATATATATATATATATATATATATATAGAAAGAGAGAGAGAGAGAGAGAGAGAGAGAGTGAGAGAGAGATAAGCATAATTTTTGTTATATAACTACTTAAACACCCACCCACACACACACACACACACACACACACACACATATATATATATATATAGTTATATAACAAAGTAATTATATAACACAAATTATGCTTATCTCTCTCTCACTCTCTCTCCCTTCCTTAGTTTAACGTGTCCCCCTGTTCCACTTTGTAGCCTCTTTTACGATACCAACACCTCACTCCATATGGTCCTCTTATGCACGTGATCTGTTGGGAGAGTATCTTCAACTCTGTAAACTAAACTGAATAGCGCGACCTGCCTAGAAGGCCGTTGACCTTTGACTTCATATCCACATGTGTCAATCACTAAAGTAAAATGTGGTCACTACGTCAGGTTTTTTCAACTTAGAACAGCTACTTATTTTAGCTACCCAAATTCCTCAGGATGCTGGATGGGCACGGTCCCATACTGGCCGAAATTCCATAAGAAAAATATTTCCTCAATAGAAACAGAAACCAGCGCACTTTCCGAAGCTCTGCATCAAGACATCTGGCTTAAACCGTTCGTAAATTCTACCAGTCGTTATTATTCCCCCTCAAGTTCCGAAGGCCATGAGTTTAAATATGATCATCAACAATACGTTTTTAAGGGTTTACAAATTTTAATATGCCCTCCTTTGAAACAGAAATAAATCTACGAGTCCCGTGCCGTAGATTTACAGCACGTTAAAGAACCTTGAATCTGAAAAAGAAGACCTGTGAGCAAAATTTGTGGGCGATTTCATGTCCAGTTTTGAACTGTTTCATTAAAATTCTGAACTGTTAAAGAGTAATCTTAAATAATTATTTTACTTCATATTAATAACAAAAATAATATCATCATCATCATCATTAACTTTACGGATTAGGTCATTACCTGTTCCGATCTCTCATATGTTCAGCCCAGCGCTTTCTTGGTTTTCCTATCGAACTTCGTCCTCAAGGAAAATCAGATACCATCAATTTCTTCCAATTTGTCCGAGTAAAAAACATGATAATTTTTAATATTCTGTAGTGGGATTCAATGAATTCCATTTGACTATAAACTTCACAATTTAGAAATCGATTAAAGGTAATACACGTGTAATTATTCCCTTTATTGTTTTAATTATAACGGGGAAAAGTTATGTATAATTATTTAAGAAGAAATTAAAACTTATTTTGGAGTTCAACCCTGTAATTTTCTTAATATTCTTCTGAAGTTTATATTCAATCTCTCAACGCAATTATATCATTTAATCTTTTTTCTTTGTAAATATTTTTGACATTAAGTTTGCTCATTCCGACGATTTTCATATTTATTGCTGAGTGATTATTATAAACTATAATTAATCGCTGTTAAAACTATTATAAGTACAAATTAAACATTTAGCTATCTACATGTATTAAACCCTACAGAGTGACTGGAATTTATGTAACGTTGTCGTTATTACTACTACTGAATTTTTACAGCGGGATTTTATACCGTTATTCAAATATTATCAGGGTTACTTAGTCTATGAAGTTGAGATGGGCAGATCACATTACTTGACTGGAAGACAGCAGAATTATTTTTATTTTTTTTTGAAACCCCTAGGATAAAGGCAATAGGGAAGACATAAGCGTTGCAGGGCAGGATAATATTCGGATGGATCTTAGGTAATTGGATATTGGAGATATGAACTAGATTCAGTTAGCTAAGTAAATAGTCCAGTAGAGAATTTCACTGCATGCTGAATTGAACCTTTAGGCATATATTTAGTTATACCACCATTAATTTCGATTAAACATCCCATAGGCAAGAGATAACCTATCTGGAAAGAACGTTCAAAGTCTCTAATGGATCTCTAGTCCAATACCTAAGAGGACCATATTATTGTTATACTTGTTGTTATTATTATTGTTGTTATTATTGTTGTTATGCTATAATTATTGTTGTTATTGTTAATATTATTGTTAATGTTATATTTATTATGAATGTTATTAGTTACTGTTATTATTATTCTTATTATATTAAACTATAATACCGAATGTTACATTGCGATAACACATTTCGGTCTACTTTCTCTTAAAACTGTAATCCAAATTTTAATCAAACTCGCAGTTTCCGTGATTAACTCCTCCAGATTAGGATATTTTATTAATATTAGTTGAATATTTTATTTTCTGCTACTTGTTTTCCATGTTATTTTTAATTTACATAGTTTCTTTTTATTTTCTGTGTTTTTTTAACTTTATTTCGTCATGTAGGGCCTACACACAACAAATATATCGCGAGGCTTCGCAAAGATGCTTGAAGGACACATCCAGAATCTGACGGAATGTGGACAATCCTAATGATAAACACGAAATTCGATTTCGGGACCTTCTATTTCGAACCTAAGAACGATGGTCCCAGAGTTCAGTCATTAACACAACTAGAGAACTTCTCCGTCCGATCTGGTTCAACCAAATGGGTTTGAAATTCGTATTCCAGATTTCTTAGCCAATTCCGAAGGAATTAAGTCATTGATGTTGTCCTTATACATTTTTTTTTATAGACCGTCACCGATTCTATCCAGTAGACCCGAAAATGACCATTTTATGTTCAGTTGAATAAGTAAAAAGAACAATAATTATAAATTTATATTTGTTAGATAACCCGTGTTGATTACCCGGCGTTGCCCGGGAATCTACTTACCCAAATCTTCTTGACATTAATGAGCTGAAATACGAAAATTAATGTGTTTTATGTTAGTTAAATAAGTAAAAGCTAACATTTATATCGTAATTATTTTTAGATACTACGTGCTGTTTACCCGGCGTTGACCGGGCATCTGCTCATCCGATCTTCTTGGCATAAATGAGCTGAAAGACGAAATTTAAGGTGCATCTAAAAATTAGTTGAATAAGTATAATGAAAAATAATTGTAAATGTATATCGTAATTAATTTAAGATTCCTTGCGCTGATTACCCGGTGTTGCCCGGGAATCTACTTATCTCGATCTTCTTTCCATAAATGAGCTAAAAGACAAAATTCGTTATTGTGAGTAATTCGTAAAACAATACCCACCATGTGTTGCTATGCTTGCACAGGAATCTACGTACTTGTCTCGATCTTCTTGGCATCAATGGAAGACAAAAATGGTTATTGTGAGTTATCCGTAAGAGATAAACATATGCTGTCGAGGACTATTTGTAGAACTTTTTAAGATATTCAATTCGATATACATTAATTTTGTGTATTTGTTATGGTTTAGGCAGCGTAAGCCATTTAAGCGTCCAAAGAGCTACTTTTTTCACGTTTTTCACTACAAAGGGCGATTTGTAAGGGCGTAGGAGTTGAGTATCACAACTCTCTTATAGCCTATGTTCATCCCGGGAATCTCCTGAACATTTTGCAAAAAGCCCCATCACAATCGGATCAACGGTATGGTCGCGCATAAAGTACGAACAAACACTTTTTTTATATATTAGATATAATGTATGTGTGTGTGTTTTAATACTCTAGCGGACGCAATTTTTGTTTTCGAACCAAACTCGGCGTATAGCAATGCATTAAAATATGTAAGGTGAAGAAGCTCACCTGAAACGAAAATTTAAAATTTGTTCTAGCGGTCACAATTTTCGATTTTTCGCAACTAAACTCAATATATGCTACTTAAATGAAATGAATAAATTCTCAAAAAAATCAGCGAAAACTCACTGTTAGAATTTAAGGTTTCGAAATGTAAAATTTAAAAATCGCTTTAGCAGCCGCCATGTTTGATTGCTTTATCGCAATGTATACGATACTATTTTAATTAACCCTTAAATTGGCAATGAATCCTATGCGGTACAAAGGTTTAATTTATTTTCTATATTTAACCAAACAATGTAATAATTAAATCGTAGGATTTTAAACTATTAGAACAAGTACCTGGCATAGGCCTATATGTCGTCCTCAACTAAAATTAATTTATTTTTTATAAAAACTTCATCAAATAGTTGAAACAAAATAGTTGAGGAGTACTTATACATCAAGTACTTATTTTAATATTTTACTACATAACCTCAACGATGATTTACAATAATTGTTGTAGTATTGATAATTGAATCGTAGCGTGCTGCCTTGTCACGCAGCGGGCCCGGGTTCGATTCCCAGTCGGGACAGGCTTCCTGGGTGAGATTTTTTTTCAGGTTTTTCCTTAGCTGCAAGACAAATGTCAGGAAGCTAAGGGCCCAACAGTCACCGAAAATCATCCGACCATCATCATTATCATCCCATCATTTCACCGGTGTGCAAAGCAACAGGAAGCCATCACACATATAATTCCCTAGTAAAGCTGCAAAATAATAATAATAATAATAATAATGATTTATTTTAGCTGGCAGAGTTAAGGCCATAAGGCCTTCTCTTCCATTCAACCAGCGAATAGTAAAATTATACAAAAATTACGTACATATTACAATTTTAAGATATTAAAATACAGACTAAACAAAATACAATGATGATGGATCTAATACTAGCTAATGCTAACAAAAACATAGAATATAATAAAATTAAAATGATATAAAATAAAGGAAGTAGCTTCCTACATGATTATTAATAGAATGCTCTATATAGTTGTTATGTAGTTAATGTTTTCATTGTGTCGAACTTAAGATATCAGTTAATTTGGATTTAAATAATGATAGCGATTGACAGTCCCTGACATGACTGGGAAGTGAGTTCCATGCTCTAGCCATAGATATTGTGTAAGATTCAGAGTACAGACAGGTCCTGTGTTGTGGTATCAAAAGTAAAGAAGAGTCTTGTGATCTTGTTCCTAAATTGTGATGAGCCGATAAATGTTGAAAACGTGTTGTTAAATAAGTTGGTAAATATGTGTGCAGAATTTGGAATAGTAAGGTATGTGAATGTAAAGTTCTTCTGTCATTTAGGCGTAGCCATGATAAGGCCTGAAATGAAGGAGACACGTGGTCATAACGACGGAGATTGAATATAAATCGAATGCACGCATTATGAGCACGCTGTAGTCTGTCAGATAGATCAGTTGTAAGATTAGTCTGTAATATGTCGCAGTAGTCGAAGTGTGGCATTATAAGAGTCTGTACAAGTATTTGTTTTAATTTTGTAGGAAGGAAGTTTTTAAAAACTATTTAGGGAGTGAAGAATTGAGAACACTTTCTTGCAGGTATTATTCACCTGGATTTTCCAGTCTAGGTGTTGGTCCATATAGATACCCAGATTTTTTACTACTGAGCTGTAGGGGATATTTTTGTCATTTAGGAGAATGGTAGGGATATTTTCGTAATTTATAATGCTTTGGATTCGCCGATGTCCTATAATTATGCACTGTGTCTTGTCAGTATTTAGATTAAGTCCATTTTTTTCTTCGACCATTGGGAAATTGAGTCTAGGTCACTATTTAATTTGTCTAGTGTGTCATGTACATCGTCAGGATGGGAGTGAATGTAAATTTGCAAATCGTCAGCGTATAGGTGATATCGACAATAGGTAAGTCTAGTGGATATATCGTTAACATAGATAGAGAACAGAAGTGGTCCTAACACTGAACCTTGTTGGACGCCACCCTTCAGTGATAGCCAGGATGAGGAAAGTTCTGCATTGGATACACATTGCTGGCGACCATGAAGATAGGATCCAAGCCAGTTAACAGCATTGTCCGAAAGATTCAGAGCGCGTAATTTTGCTATTAATATGTCAGTGTCAACAGTGTCGAAAGCTTTGCTGAAGTCCAAGAGTGTAAATATTGTCATGTGGCCACTGTCCATTGCTTCACGCGTATAACACAGCATGAAAATATTATGATTGCAGTGAAAGACCTGCCATAGGGCAGAACACTATAGACAGATAGATAGATGGATAATTAAATCGGTAAAAATTATTTAAATGTGTGTCAAATTATAGGCATAACAATATGCAACAGATAAGGAATTTAATATATAATATTTACGGTTATATCATATGATTTGTTTTCACTGGCGTCGAATACGTTATGATAAATTGTCGTAAGAAACAGGATTCTCCAATATGAACTCTAAGTAACTAATGCAGTGGCACTATCGAACCCATAGAATCATGGCCGCGCGGGCATAAGCTCTCGATACATCCCTATCCTAGGCTAATGTTATCCAATCATTTCCTATATAATCAACTTCCCTCAAATCATAGTTAATGTAATTCTCCCACTCATTCTTGGTCTACCAACTGGGCGTTTTCCCTCTGGTTTTCCTACAATATTCTACCAAGCACGTCTTTCATTCCCCATTCGTGCCACATGTCCTGTCCATCGCAGTCTACGAGACTTAACTGTTCTTATTATATCTGGCTTCCTATAAAGTCCATGTAGCTTACTGTTATGCAGTCTTATCCATTCACCTGTCTGATCGTCTCTGTTTGGTCCAAAAATTGTACTAAGGACTTTATTCTCAAATACTCGTAATTTCCTTTCCTCCCTTAAAGTAAGAGTCCATGTTTCGCATCCATATAATATAACTGGTAGAATAATAGTTTTATATATTTTCAGTTTAACGTTTTTTGAGGCTTAACAAATTAAATAAATATTCCGTAAACTATAAATCGAACCATAAGTTAAACTTGATGAAGAATTCGCTTAGTTTACACAGTTCCTGCGTGACGGACTTTTAATTTTTAATATTTCTTTAAAAATTCTAACATAATATACTAAAAGTAAGACAATAGTCTATGAACCATTGAACAAATTTTTAAATTATTTATGTCTTGGGAATTATGTAGAAATTACGGTTACCGAAATGTAGTATTTTGTGTTTGTGGAAGTTGGTGGCGGTCATACACAAGACGTGCTGACTTCTGGAACACAAATAACCAACCCAAGGCACGTAGCGACGGGGGAAGCACAATTGTTACGGACAAAACCTCGTAATTCGATATGCTTCTTGTCATATTCAAATGATAGAGGGTTTCCTTGATAAATTCAATTAGTATTTCTCACCTCATCCTCATGCATTCCCCTAAATACAAAATTAAGTTTACAAACTGAAGTACAGGCTAAGTGAAACTCGTACCAATAATGATAATAATAATGATAATAGTAATAATAATAATAATAATAATAATAATAATAATAATAATAATAATAATAATAATAATAATAATAATAATAATAATAATTGGAAGCCAGAGATTTGAGGGAAGAAGATGTTTTAGACAGGAACCTCTGGCGACAAATCACTTTGGGTTGAAGGAGAAACACTGTATTGTGGAATATTCCTAAATTAAAAATAATAATGATACGTATATTTGGGGGAAAATTATTCAAAATGGAAGTAATTATGCTGTAATCAATGAGAGTATAAATAAGGGTAAATCTGCAATATTAAATCAAATAGTGTTTTGGACTGGAAGTAAACATCAATAAAACGAAATATATGGTTAACACACAAAAATAAACCTACATTATATAATGGAAATGTACAGCTAATGACAAATGAGGAAAATTCTGAGGAAATGGCTGAATTCAAATACCTAGAAACAATAATCACAAATAGGATTGAGATGCACAAATCAAACATAGGCACAATTTTGGAAATGCGTGCTATTATGCAGAAACATGGACTCTTACTTTAAGGGAGGAAATGAGATTACGAGTTTTTGAGAATAAAGTTCTTAGGAAAATGTTTGGACCAAAGAGAGATGAACAGACAGGTGAATGGAGAAAACTTGCATAACAATGAGCTACATGGTCTTTATAGGAAACCAGATATAATAAGGACAGTTAAGTCTCGTAGATTGCGATGGGCAGGATATGTTGCGCGTATGGGGAGTGAAAGACGTGCATGGAAGCTTCTTGTAGGAAAGCCAGAGGGAAAACGTCCAGTTGTTAGACCAAGAATGAGGTAGGAGAACAACAGTAACTATGATTTGAGGGAAGGAAATTATACAGGGAATGATTGGAAAGCATTCGCTCAGGATAGGGATGTATGGAGAGCTTATGTCCGCGCGGTCATGAATCTACGGGATCAATAGTGCCAGTGAGTAAATAAGTAAGTGCTATTATGCATTGTAGGGAGTCTTGTTGTCCCAATTCTCTCAAAAAAGTTAAACTAAAAAAATTTAAAACTGTGTTATTCTTCAAGTTATGGTTATTTTATATGGATGCGAAACATCGTCTTTTATTTTAAACCAGGAGAAAATATTACGAGAATTTCAGAACAAGGTTCTTAAGAAAATGTCTGGACCAAAGAGAGATGGATAGATAGACGAAGGGAGAAGACTACGTAACAGTGAGCTATATGATCTTTATAAGAAACCAGATAAAATAATAACAGTTGAGTCTCGTAGATTGCGTTGGGCAGGACATGTGACAGGAATGGGGAATGAATTAGGGGCATGGGAGCTTCTTGTAAGAAAACTTGAGGGAAAACGCTCAATTGGTAGACCAAGAATGAGGTGGGAGAATAACATTAACCATGATTTGAGAGATGCAGATTATACAGCGGATAATTGGAAACCATTACTTGAGGACGGGGAGAGCTTATGTTAGCGCGGCCGTGAACCTATGGACTCGATGGTGCCAGTGAGGTATTTAGTTAGTTACTTAGATTGCGATGGGCAGGACATATGACATGAATGAGGAATGAAAGCTTTGGGTAAGAACACCAGAGGGAAAACGCTCAGTTGGTAGACTAAGAATGATGTGGAAGAATAACTTTAACCATGTTTTGAGGAAAGTCTTATTGAGAGGATGATTGGAAAATATTAGCTCGGGATAAGTATTAGGCCAAGGCCTGTTACGATCCTATAGAAAATTTTCCCTCCAGCGTTTCATAGGACGGCCCAGTGATCTTCGTCCTCTTGGTATATAATTATAAACAGCTTTGGGGATCCGATTTGAAGTCATTCTTTCTAGATGGTGTTTCCAATTTAGTTGGTACTGTTTAATATATTCCAAAATTGGCATAGTCTTCAATTCTTTTAAGATATCGATGTACCTTTTCCGATCCCATCTGGTGTAACCCGCTGTTATGAGCATGAATCTCATTTCACAAGCCGCTATGCATCTAAGGATTCGATACGGTCAGTGAGTTAGTTAGTTAGTTAGTTAGTGTGATATATGAAGACGGATTCAGTAGTCCAAAGTCAAAGAAACTTCACAAGGACATTTACAGTCACCATAAACTTGTTATACACCATGTCTTAATGTTGTTTGGTGGTGTGGTGGATCCTTGTGAAGTTTCTTTGAGTTTCCATTGCGGATGTGGTTCCGTTCAGTACACAAAGCGCACAGTAGTAAAGTTAAAGCAATCCCACTAAAGCCCTTGGGGTAGTAGCAAGTTAAGGTTTTCACATTTATAAACAATCGTCAAGAGATGTCAGCCTTTCGTGACACCACCTTTATCCTCAGAAAATAGTCTGGTACCTTTATCCTCAGAAAATAGTCTGGTATTAATTTCCGTTAGAGGCTGAGTCGACCCTAGGGCCATGGAGCTGTTGGCAGGATTCTTCTTCAGTCGCGCTACAGTCCAAATCGGGCTGTAGCTTTCCTCGCACTCATGTCACCACCACAATTCTCTATATGAAACGTTCTTTCCGAATTCCTGCTATAGGTAAATTTCTCCCATCTTATGCAACCTCATTGCACCGATTGTTCCCTCTTTACCGATTGGTCTATTTCCATACATTTTTCCTTTCAAGGATTTTAAAGGAACTATTTAGCCATTACAATTGACGTGTGACTAGTGCGCGCGACTGCCCCAGCTGGGATTTTTTGTTTGAATACCCATTTCCATTATACAGAGTTGAGAATTCGAGTCCCAGTCGGGTCAGGATTTTTAAACTAACCTAAATCTTTTAAACCTTTTGGTTTACCATAACTCTGGGGTCGACTCAGCCTCTAATGGAAAGAGTATCAGACTCTTGTTCTGGGGGTAAAGGCGACCGTCTCTCATGGTTGAACCTGTAGTGGGATCACTTTATCTTATATATATATATATATATATATATATATATATATACAGGGTGTTTCAGAATAAGTATTACAGACTTCTAGGGGTTGTAGATGGGACTTAGTAGATAAAGTTTTGATACGGAATCCATATCCGGAAATGTACCATTTCGATGTAAAATAAGTTTAAAGATCGCAATAGAATGGGCTGATAACGCGTGTCTTGTGTTTCAGAATAAGTATTACAGACTTTTAGGGCTTATACTACACTTGTCGAGAAGAAGGAAGATCTTTCACAAATCAGGGAGGCAGCAGAAATTATTGAAAACATACCTGGTCTTGTGGGGCGCGTGTAAGAAAACAAGCGTCGCAGATACACTTTGTGCAACGAACAACAGAGTCACCACGTAGAACCACGCTTCTAATACAACCCTAGAAGACTGTAATAATTATTCTGAAACACAAGACACACGATATCTACCCATTATGTTTCGAATTTCAAACCTATCTTACATCGAAATTGTACGTTTTCGGACATGGGTTCCTTATCAAAACTTTACCTACTAAGCCCCCTGTACAAGCCCTAGAAATCTGTAATAGGCCTACTTATTCTGAGACACTTTGTATAGTGCATTTCTATATTTCGCCATATATTTAGTACAACTGCTTCGAATCGGGTAAATTTCTTATATTTAATTCTTTTACACTCTGTATTATGATGCTTATCAGCGAAATGTTTTAAAATTTTAAAGTTAATTATGTACAAGTATCCTGATGATGGACGACAGTCCGATAGATCTACCTAATTTTAAACCCATAATTGAAGATGACTGAGTAATTCAAGTTGGTTTGTACAATTTAACTCAATCACATTATTAAATAACTTGAAGTTCGAAAAATCTACCGATTTTCCTTTTAAATTAAAATTTCTCCGCATATGAATATTCAAAATTCGTCGTCAAAATGTGATTGTACAAAATTTTCTCTTGTAAATATTTCCACAGACTCTTTTGATACGTGACGGTATTCCAAATTCAAGGAATTAATAAATGAAGAAAACTCGTTTTAATATAGGGGCACAATGGAAACAAATTCTTCGAATTTTTTTCTTCTACATCATAAAAGAAAGTCGAGGAAAGTATGCCGTAAGGAGTCAGAAGAAAAGCCGCTTTTTAAAATTCGAGGGATGAATCGTATCTCTCCAATATTTTACGCTTCTCTTGTCTCTTATTATAATATCGTTAACTCTAATTTAGTCATAAAAAGGAGCGTGAAGATGGTCTTCCTTCTCCTCCGCGTGGTTGTGTAGCGTCAAAAAGACTTGTGCGATTCTTCTCTTGTTGACTGGATTCCCGTGTAGGTGTAAGCTAACAACACCCAAACTTTTTCATTCATTTTTTTTTCTTTCCATTTCGACGAATAAACTGACAAAGAGCGCAATAACTTAAAGGTATGAACAATATCCTTTCAAATCTCCAACTAATTGTAAAAAGCAAAGAAAGATGAAGAATTATTCCAAAAATATGTATAGGGTGTCACAGAATAATAATAATAATAATAATAATAATAATAATAATAATAATAATAATAATAATAATAATAATAATACTATGATACATTTTTCCGGCACCAATGATTTGTCTTCAATTTCGCTTTATAAATTTCCTCCAGTCTTTATTATAACACATTTCTTCCTCTATTTCCTAGTCCTTCAAAGTTTCTCTAATCCCTTGGATCCATGTGATGATTATAATAATAATAATAATAATAATAATAATAATAATAATAATAATAATAATAATAATAATAATAATAATAATAATAATTTATATATATAAACGTCTGCGAATCTGTGAGTCTGTCCTTTATCGACTCAAAAACTACATGACCGATTTGAATGGGATTTTTACCATAATTTAGATAATTTTTATTTTATTGGGGCAATTAACGTAGCCTATATATTTTATTACCATATGTACTATTCTTAATACTATAGGTTAAAGGGCCGAAGCTAAAAAAAAATGCATCGGTACACTAAAAAGTCGCTTTTCGGACGCTTAAATGGCTTACGCTGCCTGAGCAATAAATAATACATCAAATTAATATACACAGAATTGTATATCTAAAAAAAATCGATAAAAAATGCGCAACAGCATTGTCTACCTTTTACGGATAACTTATAATAGGTCCTAAATATTTTTGTCTTTCAAAATTATTTTGTCCACACGAACATTGTAGAGGAACCCGCTAGTAATTAATAATAATAATAATAATAATAATAATAATAATAATAATAATAATAATCTCCTTGTAATCTTGTCTTGTAAGCCGTTGCTTTCCTCAGCGAGATTCAGGCACTCTCCCCCTACAGGCAAGAAATTTAACCATACAATTATAGTTACACTTGTTTTCATATAGATGTCATTGGAGTGGCCCGTGGTCAGCGTTCCGCCTCATACTGAAATTATTCATAATAGCAAAGACAAAAACAGACTAAAAACAGGAGCAAAATAAATAAGAGATATAATTAGAAGTTAGTGGAAATGTAGTAATTTTCCCTTTAATTTTTTTATCCCCTTGTGTTTTATATTAAATTATTGATTTGTTCAGTCGATAATTTTTATTATTATATTTATATTTATATTTTTATACCCTTATTATTATTATTGTTGACATCTAGGAAACCAAGATAGTACTAGGACGGGAAAATTCGGTAAATTTTGCTTAGAGGCCTTTTCAATCATGCTTAAGGATCTTTTACGAGCCTGAAAATCTTCAGACTCGGAACCCACGGCTTAAAGTCCCTCCCGGAGGATTGCTCCTTGGATTTTTCCATCCTAAAAAAAAATCCATCGACCTCGGTCGGGTTTGAACCCGCGACCCTTGGGACCAGATGCAAGGAGCATAACCACTAGTCCACCGCGGCCGATGGTTTGAATAATAATAATAATAATAATAATAATAATAATAGGCTAATAATCAACACCCGTTTAGTTTTTTAATACAATAGGGAGTAATACTAAGAGGTTTATTTAATAACTAAGATATTTGGTCTGTGTATTCTTACCTCTTATGGTTGTTTTTTATTGAACATATGTTTCAAGATCTGTGAACTCCGTCTTCAGCTTTTACAGCTTCTGAAGATGGGGCTCACAAGCCTTGAAACATACGTTCAACAAAAACAACCAAAATAGGTAACTGTAAAAGCTGAATATAGGGCTCACAAGCCTT
Source organism: Diploptera punctata (assembly GCA_030220185.1). Taxonomy (NCBI): domain Eukaryota; kingdom Metazoa; phylum Arthropoda; class Insecta; order Blattodea; family Blaberidae; genus Diploptera; species Diploptera punctata. Next base: position 1,183,526 of record JASPKZ010010693.1, on the reverse strand, counting down.
GAAACATATGTTCAACAAAAACAACCATAAGAAATAAGAACACAGAAACCAAATATCTTAGTTACCCGTTTAGGTGTCATAATCATAATTATATTCATCATGTTTGAAGCCTTATGAGCACAGAATAGAATTAGGCGAATTTTCATGATTTACACTATTAGTCAGAGAACAATGCTGTAATTAATGTATATTTTTTATGATGTGAGAAGAGCAAAAAATTGTTACCTATGGGAAAATTATCGAACAAATAAACGAGTATAAATATCATCATCATCATCCATGCAAGTATTAGGCCATGTGGCCTGTTACGGTCTCAAAGAGGAATTTTCCATCCAGCGCTTTTTTGACGTCTCAGCGATCTTTTGCCTTGGGGGCGTAGCGAAGTATGGCTTTTGGAATTCTATGAGACGGCATTCGTTGAAGTCGGGCTTTCCAATTGTTCTGGTAGTTTTGTATATGGTGAAGAATGGGTTCTACATCCAACTCTTCCATAATTTCCTCATTTCTTTTATGATCCCACTTTGTGTAGCCTGCTGTACGGCGCATAAATCGCATCTCATTTGATGTTATTCGGCTTTCATGTCTTCTTCGTATTGTCCATGCTTCACTACCATATCTTAATACTGGTCTTGCGAGAACCTTATGAAGCCGTAATCTTGTGTTCTTCTGTACTGAAGATGGATTCATTATGCTCTTAATTATCCCCGTTATTTTTGTAAAATTTGTGATTTTCTTCGATATAGCTTCATCTTGAAATGATAAATTATAACCTAAATAAATTAATTCGTTTACTCGTTCTAGAATGTCATCATCCAAAACAATTTTGCTAGGTATAGAGTATTTCCCACAAAATTCCATCACTTTAGTTTTCTTTGTATTGATTTTCATATTGTACCTTTTTGCAATTATATTAAAATTGTGTATAGAATACTGTAAATCTGTTTCTGTTGGAGCTATTAATACCAAATCACCTGCAAAAAGCAAAGAGTCTATTTTATGGTTTCTAATATTTTTTTAATTTATTAATCAACAGGTTGATCTGTCTGATTCATCCGAGGCTTGGTTTTAGACTTGAAAGCAAATGTAATTTTTTTCGCCCAATGGGTTGCTGGCCCAGAGGGGTATTATTGTGGGGTTCCCACTAATGTAGCATTTCCTCTACATTAAGGTGATCTGGTTATACCGCCAGTACTCGGTCCTCAGGGCCTCATTTGTAATAGCAGGTTGCACCACGAGCATGTTGAGGATGAGATTTGGATAGGAGAGGTGATGAAATGCACGTCACTATCCCTTGCAACCCGAGTATAAATATTTAGGATATAATATAGGATACAGGAAAACTGTTGACGTTCAACTGAAATTAAATATATTTAGACAATTCTGCGGGACAATACAGGTAACATTGAAATATAAAGTACAAAAACAAGCATGACAGAAGTTCTATAAACTAATTGCATTGCCACTGAGAACTGGGCATTAACTACAAACCAATTAAAACAAGTAGAGTCTTCAGAAATGAAATTTCTTCGATTTGTAACAGGTTGTACGTTGTTAGAATCATTGAAGAAGCATAGGCATCAGGAAAGAAATGAATATACAGAGTGATTCAGAAATATGGCTATACGTTTGATCGCATTTTGTGACGAAAATATTATTATTAAAGGAAATGTGGTGTTATCATTGGAAAGGGAATCCTTCAAATTACAACAATAGAACAAAACAAAACAAATTACTGCTCACGTGCAGCTTGGCGGGTTGATTTTTGTGAGCTAGCGTCGAACGCCTCCACAATTCTCTTCGTTGTTTCTGAATCCGTGCTAATGCGAGGCCTTCCACGAGGTTTGATTTTCTGCATATTTCCCGTTTCCAGCAGTCGTTTTCTCTACTTCCCCACAGTCGACGGCTGCAATGCTACGTTAAACTCACGTCTTGCCCGTCTTACGGCCTCACGATCATTAGCATACATTATTGCCCATGCAGCAATTGTAATTTGCTGTTGCATATTCAACGCCATTTTGACTAATGACGTAAGTTCTACACTGTTTTGTTTTATTCCATTATTGTAATTTGAATAATTGCCTTTCCAACAGCAATTTCATATTTACTGTAATGGTAATATTTTCATCACACAACGCGATCAAACGTATAGCCATATTTATGATTCACCCCGTACAACCAATTATGGCAATGATCGAAAAATACAGTACTAATTGGAGAGACCATGTTCAATGCACGTCAACAACTAGAATAGCAAAAGCCATCCTGAACTGTAATCCTATAGGAAAAATAAGTGTTGGCCGACCTATGAAGAGATGGCGTGACCAGTTTTAAGCCGGAACAGGCAAAAAGGTCTAAACCTTCATATATAGATGATGATGATGATGACGTAGAATCGAATGTGGAAGAAAAATCTTATTTTATAATATTCTGGTAAAATATTCCTATTTTCATATTTTAATGACCATTACATAATCTTCACGCTAAAAGAGAAGAGAGAGAGAGAGAGAGGAGAGAGAGAGAGAGAGAGAGAGAGAGAGAGAGAGAGGTCTTACTTACTTACTCACTCACTGGCACTGTCGAGCCCGTAGGTTCATGGCTGCGCGAACATAAGCTCTCCATACTTCCTATCCTGAGATAATGCTTTCCAATCATTCCCTGTATAATCTCTTACTTCCTTCAAACCATAGTGTTATTCTCCCACCTCATTCTTGGTCTGCCAACTGGGCGTTTTCTCTTGGGTTTTCCTACAAGAAGCTTCCATGCACGTCTTTCATTCCCCATACGTACCACATGTCCTGACCATCGCAGTCTACGAGACTTAACTGTTCTTATTATGAGAGAGAGAGAGGTGTTATATCCAACATTCACTTGTCTTTTCATCTCTCTTTGGTGTATTTTTTCTAATGTGAACTTTATTATAAAATACTTGTAATCTTTTCTCTTTCACAGAGTGATGCTACATAAAAATCCAGCCATGTTGAACGCATCGGGAATGAACTGAATATAAAACTAATTATGGCAATGATCGAAAAATATAGGATTAATTGGAGAGACCGCATTCAACGCATATCACCAACTAGAATAGCAAAAGCCGTCCTGAACTATAATTCTGTAGGAAAAAGAAGTGTTGGCCGACCTATAAGAGATGGCTGACCAGTTTTAAGCCGGAACAGGCCAAAAGGCTTAAACCTTGAAATCGATGATAATGATTAGAATCGAATGAGGCAGAAAAATCTCATTTTATAATATTATAATGAAATTTTCGTACTTTCATATTTTAATGACCACTACATACATCCACGCTAAAAAGATCTTATGTTCTTCAACATTCACTTGTCTTTTCATCTCTCTTTGGTCTAATTTTCTTCTAATATGAACTTTACTATAAAATATTCGTTATCTTTTCTCTTTGATAGGGTGATGCTACATAAAAATCCAGCCTCTATTGATGAACTGAAAGTTTTATTTTCGATATAATTTTAAAATAAAATCTACATCTTGTACTTCTGAACAAGATCGAAATTGTTTCCTTGAAGTCTGCTGGTAATTCGATAATGAATAGAAACAAGCGTTATAATCAAACTCTTCCATTACTGTCTGCCACAAAATTACCTGATTATACCAAGAAATTACTTAAATGAAAGTGAACTATTGGAAATAGCCACCAGAACCTATAATTCAGGAAAACTACCGTTATTACAACTATAAAATTGGGTATATAGGTAAACGCTCTTGCACAAATTGAGGTCTTCTATAATTTTAGTCTATTCTTTCCAGAAATATTCCATAATCCAATTTCGTGTCTGCACAAAAAATAACTCTCTAATAATTATTGTTCTGAAAGGATGAGCAAAAATTCTTTCTTGTTCCAGAATATAATGATGGCCCTCCGGCAATAGCAAGGCATAGCATATTCCGGAACTGTGTAAAAAAAGTATTCGGTGATGAGATTTTCATGAAAGTAAAGGGACATGCCGGAGGCCTTTTGGATGACCCATATTTATCAGCTCTCTAACAAAGACTCCTATCTTCTTCCTAAAGAAGGGGAATGGATATCAAAAGACACCCTGAAATATCTTCCCACTGCAAATACGGGGAATAATAAACTGAGTATGTATTTCATACAATAACTAACTCACTAGCACTATCGAACCCGTAGTTTCATGGGCGCGCGGGCATAAGCTATCCACACATCCCTATACTGAGCTAATGTTTTCCAATCATCCCCTATGTAATCTACTTCCCTCAATTCAAGGTTGATGTTATTCTCCCACCTCATTTTTGGTCTACCAAAAGCGTTTTCCCTCTGGTTTCCTACAAGAAGCTTCCATTCCCATTCGTGTCACATATCCTATCCATCGCAGTTTACGAGACTTAACTGTTCTTATTATATCTGGTGCCCTATAAATATCATGTAGCTCACTGTTAATCAATCTTCTAAATTCGCCTGTCTGTTCATCTCTCTTTGGTCCGAAAAGTTTCCTTCCGATTGAGGGTCTTTCCACTTTTCAGCGGTTGCCCTTTTACCAGCCGGCTGCTGGCCCTTCACATCCACATGTGTCAATCACAGAGGTAGATGATCAACAGCCAGTGTAGGGGTGACATGTGGCTAGCATGTCGAGTCCCCCAGCCGTTATAGCTGGTTCCTCAACCTGGAGCCGCTACTTATTGTAGCTACCCAATTGCCTCACGATGCTGGGTGGGCACCGGTCCCATACTGGCCGAAATACCATGAGAAAATTTCTTCCCCCTGGAGACTCGAACCAGCGCAAGTCCCTTAGCTCTGCGCCAAGGCTTCCTACCTTAACCGCTCGGCTACGGCGCGGGACGAAAAGTTTCCTAAGATCTTTATTCTCAAATACTCGTAATCTCCTTTCCTCCCTTGAAGTAAAAGTCCATGTTTCGCATTCGTATAGTAATACTGGGAGAGTAACAGTTTTATATATTTTTTTTCAGTTTAACTTTCTTTGAGAGAAGTTGGGACGTCAAGAGTCCCTGTAATGCATAATAGCATGCATTTCCAGATTTGAGTTTACATTTAATTTCTATATGCATTTCATTCCTATTTTTAGTTATTGTTCCTAAGTATTTGAATTCAATAAGTTCTTCAAAATTTCCATCATTTGTTATTAATTATCCATTTCCATTATATGAAGTATTTCTAGTGTGAACATATCTAGTTTTATTGATATTTACTTCCAGTCCCAATTTCCTGGCATTACTCAATAGAGTTAGAGTGTAGGCCCTTAGTACCTATCCTAATAATACATCATCGGCAAAAACTAACAGTTTATTAATACCATTGAAGGTCTACAACTCAATAATATTAGAAGAAACAATTCATCAAGTTGTTGATAAACTTCTTAACAAGTCAAATGAAGTGGCCATTTGTCATCTAGAGCCAGTATATAGGATGTTCCGAAAACGGTTTTAGTATTTATATAGGAGGTTGTATTTAAAAAAAAAATTGTACGCCAATAAGCTGTTAGCAGTAGAAATGGATTTTTGGAGACGATCGATAAGAATTTCAAGAAGGGATAAGGTCACAAAGGCACAATAAGGGAAATTATGCAAGTTGAAAAAAAAATACTGGAAAAAAATAGAAGAAAAACGTTTGAAATGGTATGGACACCTCATATGAATGGCAGAAGAGGGAATACCAAAGTAGATCCTTAATTGGAAAGCTAAAGGAAGAAGTGGAAGAGACAGACCTAGAGAACGTTGGATGGATGGAGTGAGGAGAAGCATGGAAGTTAGGGATCTGAGGAAAGAAGATGCTGTAGACAGGAACCTCTGGAGACAAATCACTTTGGGTTGATGAAGAAACAGTGTATTGTGGAATATTCCTAATTAAAAAAAAATGTACGTTGTGGCACTCTTCCTCAATAAATTATACTTGTATAAATAATCAAATTACTTTGTTGAGCAAGACTGCCATAACAGGTACAAAATTGTATTGTTTTTTTAGATATTTAACAACCTCAACGGAACAAAATGTTTCTTAAGAGGTTGTATTTGACAAAAACAAGAAGTTCATCATCCTCTAAAGATTTGATTGAATGCTCTAACATATCTGATTGTAATCCATAACAAATAAATATTAGGCCTCTTACTATTATGAATTATAATCACATAGATCAAGGGTTCTCAAACTTCTTGCATATAACTTCGTGACGGGACAGATTTAAAAGGCTCTTGGCCCTCAAGCCGGATGGTGGCTTCACATCCACATGTTAGTCAAGATATGGACGATCATATAGCCAGCATATGTGTCTCGGATCCCCCAGTCGTTATAGCTGGATTTCTCTATCTGGAGTCGCTACTTATTTTAGCAACTTAAATTCCTCACGATGGTGTTTGAGCACTGGCCGCATAGGGTAAAAATTACATAAAAAATTTGTTCTCCCATGATTAACTCGAAGAGCCCAAAGTCCCGTAGCTCTGCACTAACTCACCACGTCATAAACCGCTTGACTTACAGAACTACCGGTACCCATTTTCGAGAATGTAATTATTGGCGTCCCCTTCATTCGGATCTGCTTAATAATAATAATAATAATAATAATAATAATAATAATAATAATAATAATAATAATAATAATAATAATAATAATAATAATAATAAATTATTGATTTATTATTATTATGATTATTAATTTATTATTATTATTATCATTATTAATTTATTAATTTATTATTATTATCATTATTAATTTATTAATTTATTATTATTATTATTATTATTATTATTACTGTTATCATTGTTATTAATTTGGAATTTCGGATGCACATCTCAACATGACAATTTATATTACAAATATTATATTCAACCACATTATAATTATTATTGTTGGTATTATTATTACAAGACTGTCCTCCGCTGTGGTCTCGTGGTAGCGTGCTGCCTTCTCAAGCAGAGGGCCCGGGTTCGATTCCTGGTCGAGACAGGCTCCTGGGTGAGGTTCTTTTCGGGGGTTTCACTCGCCTGTAAGACAAATGTCAGGAAGCTTAGGGCCCAACAGTCCCCGAAAATCTTCCGGCCATCATCATCATCATCCTTCACCAGTATGGAAAGCAACGGGAAGCTACCACACCTGTACTTCCCTAGTAAAGCTGCAAAGGATAGCATGAAAATGCTATGACTACAGTGAAATACCTGCCCTCGGGCAGAATTACTGTGGGTGGATTATTGGACTGTTATTATTATTGTTGTTATTATTATTATTATTATTTATTATTATTATTATTACTATTACTATTAAGTCAAGGGGAAACACCTATACTGGCTGTATGATAACCCACCCCTGGCGAGGGATCTGTCAACATTTGCATGCCGAAACCTATTTTGAAATTTCTCCCAGAGAAGCATTGTAATGTAGTGAGGCCGTGTATCTGCGGATTTTAACTTCTAGGCTCGAAATCGAAGCCAGGATCCAATAATGGCAACCCGCTGTTCGGAGCAGATATACATCCCTGCATGAGTAAATAGCGGAGTGGTGTGACAAGTGACGCGGCGCGAACGGCGGGTACTGAGGGTTATTCAGTCTACCAAATACAGGAGTTAAATTATTTCCCTATAGTTTAAATGAGAGATATGGCGCTGAAGTTTAATACCTTGCAGTTAAAAACAGCAGATTTTTTTTAGACACGGGCCTTTGTACACCACAACGCTTCTCTGAAAGAAATTTCAAGGTATATTTTGGCATGCAGTGCTTAATAGTTCCCTTGTAAGTTTAACTATGACGGATGTGAGGCTGACAGCCGCCAGTTAGACCAAAGCCTACTACCGCATGGAGTTTAACCCTTAAATTGGCAAAACACAAATTTCTTCTGTTAGTTATTTGAATGTTGTGGACAGCAGTGAAAACGGAATATTGTGTAACTGTTATTATTAGGTATATTGCATAATTAGACACACATTTAAGTGGTTTCTTTTTGTTCGTTTTCTTCTGATTTATTTAAAATATTAAATTAATTAAATCAACTGATGTATCCAAAAGGATACATTACGAATTTAAGGGTTAAGGGCCCTGACTAAAGGAATTTTCTGTTAGAAAAAAAGAAGGTACCAGTAGTTTTCAAGATGATTTCATTGATAGCTCCCTTGCAAGCAATAGCTGAGAACTTAATATTTGGTAGGGATAAGTTCCATTAGTAAGAGGCATGTTTCGATAATCACTTACTAAGAAGAATCCCCTATTTCCGCTCCCTATGTTGGCCTATGTGTGGAATCTAAATTGAAGTACTTTCATTATTCACATCAAGTCAATGATCATCTGTCCTTGCCAGCAAGTGTGGAAACAACCCCAGAAGGGTTGTACGGGATCAATACTGCAGCCTACAACCTTCTGCACAAATCTCTCTAATCACTTTTCTTTCGAGTTTTGCAATCCTTATCCTGTTTTAGTTCTCTCATTCATCCAGTTTATACATAATTGGTACACAAATTTCCACAAATTTTATATAGGACTACTTTACAATTTTTTTGTATCAAATATCACATACACTAAATAACACTAAGAAATTGGGCTGGATTTAAACGTCAATAAACTATATAACATATAGAAGCACATTATACGATGCAAATGGACACTTAATGACAAATGAGGGAAATTTTGAAGAAGTGGCTGAACTCAAATATCTAGGAACAATAATTACAAATACGTAAAATATAACAAAGAAATTAAATACAGACTCAATTCATGAAATGCATGCTATTATGCACTACAGAGACTTTTATCATCTCAACTTCTCTCAAAAAAAGTTAAACTGAAAATATAGGCTATAAAACTATACAACTGTTATTCTCTGTTATAGGCCTATTATATAGATGCGAATCATAGACTCTTATTTTAAGGGAGAAGGAAAGTTTTACGAGTATTTGAGAGTAAAGTTCTTAGGAAAATTTTTGGACCAAAGAGAGATGTGAGCAGACAGGCGAATGAAGACTACATAGCAGTGAGCTAAATGATATTTATAGGAAACCACATATAATAAGAATAGTTAAGTCTCGTAGACCGCGATGGACAGGACATATGACACGAACGGAAAATGTAAGAGGGACATGGAGGCTACTTGTAGGATAACCAGTGGTAAACGCTCAGTTAGTAGACCAAATGAGGTTGGAGAATAACATTAACCATGATTTGAGGGAAGTAGATTATACATGGGATGATTGGAAAATGTTATCTCGGGATAGGGATGCGTGGAGAGCTTATGTCAGCGTAGCCATGAACCTAACGGTTCGATGGTGCCAGTGAGTTGGTTAATTTTTAGTTAGTTATCAGATCGCACATAATTCAATGTTTAGGATACAATTCGACCCAAGGTTATATATATATATATATATATATATATATATATATAGCCACTATGAAAAAGAGATCGTCACCCAGGAACTGCGTAAACTAAGCGAATTCCTCAGTAAATCGAATTTGCTGGTTTACAGAATATTTTTTGTTACATTGAAAAAACTCAATTTCTGATGCCACCTATTTAAAAGTGTCGGACTCCAGTAAAAAAAAAATCTTATATAACCGTAAGTTATTATCTATTAAAATTAAATTTAAATAATATTTGGTAATTATTTTTTAATTACTCTATTAAAACCTTCAAATGAATTAAACCAATGTATGTTAGAGGATTCGTTGGTAATTGATGGTTAATTAAATTGTAAGTTATATATCGCGACGAAACAAATATGGCTGTTGCTGGAGATTATACAATTTCGGATTTCAGGTAAACCCGCATTTCTAATTTTCGGATTTCCCTGATTTTTTGAGAATATTTTATTTTATTTTATTATTTTAGTACCATATACGATGTTTCGTTGTCAAAAAAAAATGAAATTGCTACCGCTTGAGCAACGTCCTAAATTTCCGATTCAGGTGAATCTCTACACCAAAGTCTGATTTCACTAGTTAACGAACTTGACCTTACTTCTTAATCAACTGTTGAATCAAATTTGGTTTCCATAAAACAAAGATCGCGGTCGTCAGAGCGTTGACACACACACACACACACACACACACACACACATATATCAATGTTATAATGTAAGTTGGTACGATAGTGCGCTACGAATTACGCTATCCAGGCATCCTAGCTGAAAATGTATTATTTTTATTTTTTATTCATATATATTCTCTATCATAAGAGATATAAGTTAGATGTCCTGGGTTCAAATCCCCAGTTCAGGCGTTTATTTTTCTTTTAATGTCATATTAGGCCTTCATTACTAAATGTCAAAAGTTAACTATAACCATCGGAATATAGAAGCATCACTGTTATAAAGTAAAAATTCTCTTCAATAGTCTTACTTATACGTAGTAACCACGAGAGAGCAGTGAGACCGAGTACCCGTTACCTCTCATGATAGAGAATATATATATAAAGGAAAAATAAATGTTTGTGCTAGGATGCCTGGATAGCGTAACTCGCAGCGCACTAATGTACCAAGTTAAAGGTCCTGGATTCAAATCTCGGTTCAGGCGTTTATTTTTCTTTTCATGTCATATTAAGCCTTCATTGCTAAATGTCTTCATTTTATAATTTAATTTTGACATTTAGCAATGAACGTCAAATATGGCATGAATAGAAAAATCAACTTTGAAATGAAATGAAATGAAATGAAATTAAATTAAATTAAACTAAACTAAACGAAACGAAATAAAATGAAATAAAATGAAATAAAATGAAATAAAATGAAATAAAATGAAATAAAATGAAATAAAATGAAATAAAATGAAATAAAATGAAATAAAATGAAATAAAATGAAATAAAATGAAATAAAATGAAATTAAATTAAATTAAATTAAATTAATTAAAGTGACTATTTAACTCATACCACAAATGGGAGTCAATGACCAATCACATTTCAACGATTTTCGCCTAGAATTTACCAACTAAAGTTTATCATAATAAAGAAAGCACTTCCTTTTTAACATTCTGAATAGGTCATAGCATTATTTTGCAGTGACTGACTCTCGAATCATCCAATCCAACACCTGTTTAGGCCACTGGTCCTCCGACATCCGTTGTACATGTCCATACCACTGTAGATCTCTCTTTGTTATCCTAACGATAACAGTTTCTTGTCTGATATATGTATTTGGAATATGTTCTAGCTTGGATATTCTCATATTTCTCTGTAATCCATCCGTTGCTGTCGCCAAGATTCTTTTCTGCATCCTGTCATTTAAGGTCCAGCTTTCTGATTCATATGTAAGTATACTTTCTATTATTGTCTGTATAATCTCTTTTTTTTTTTGTTTTTCTGGTCAAATTTCTATTCCATAAAATACCATTCAGGGATCTAATCGCCTTCCTTGCACAATTTACTCTGTTAATAATATATTTTTACAAGTACCAGATTTATCTATTATAGATCCAAGATATTTAAATTCTTCAACACATTTAATTATCATATTATTTATTTGTAGGTCTTCTGAATTTCCTCCGATTACCATATATTCTGTTTTAATATAATTTATCTTCAGTCCACCTACCTCAAATGCATCGACCAACTTTCTGATCATATACTCTATATCTTCTTTATCAAGATATTATAATCTGGTCATCAGCGAATAATAAATTGTGCAGTAAATGCCCATTAATGTTGATTCCCATTCCCCTACATGACTTATTCCATTTCATTAATACATCTTCTAAATATATCTTGAACAATGTTGGTGACATCCCGCATCCTGTCTTAATCCTTTTGTTATATCAAATTCTGAGGATACTCTATTTCCAACCTTAATACTTGCTTTACAATCATACATTCTTTTTATAAAATATACAAGAGATTTAGGTATTCCAAACTTATCCATTGCCACCCAGTGCTTGTTGATGGGTACAGAGTCATATGCCTTTTCCAGGTCTATAAATGCCATATGCATTTTCCTTTCGCCAACATCTTTTCTATAATCTGCCTAATCACAAATATATTATCAAGGCACGATTTACCTGCTGTGAAACCTGTTTGTTCTTCTGATATTTTATTTTCTATTAGTTCCTCCAAAATAATTTTAATAATTGAACTTAACATTCTACTAATTGCTGCCATAACACTGATCCCTCTATAGTTTGCTGGATCTCTTTTATTCCCTTTATTTTTTGTATATTGCACTAATATACAATAACTTCCACTCATCTGGAATAGGATCCCCTTCTATCACTTGGTTAAAAAGTCTAGTTAAAAATTCTTATAATTCCTGAACCACCATATTTAATTAGTTCCATGGTTATTCCTCCTGGACCTGCCGCTTTTCCATTTTTTGCTGTTCTCAACACGTTTCTTACCTCGTCTTCTGTTATAGGTTCTATTAAGTCACCCTTTCCATTATCCAGTGTAGCATAGTCTAAAAATTCTCTCCTAGTTTCTGTTAAAAGCATTTTAAAATATTCCTGAAAAGTTTTCATTGGTACTAAATTAAAACTCTTTGTCATATTATCATTTCGCATGTTTGTAATTGTCCTCCATGCTTGGGCTGACTTTGAATAGCCTACTGCATGCTCAGTTTCTCCACATACCCTATTCCACATTTCATTTTTATGTTTCCTGACTTCTGCTTTAACCTTTCTTTTAAATATGTTATAACTTTGATAATCTTCATCTTTCTCGGAACTTAAATATGTTTGATATGCATTTTTCTTTTGTGTTATGATATCAAGTATTTCCTTATTCACCCAATGGTTTTTATGGCGGTTATCATTTTCCAGACCAAGTGCTTCTTCTCTTGCTGCTTCATGCATATATTTTTTCAAATGTTCATAAGTAACGACAGAGTTCCAATCTTCATCAAATTTTAATTTCAGTGAGGCGTTGGGCATATAGATTTTTAATACTCTCATCTTGTAGTAAATGTAGATTATATCTACATTTTTGTAATTAATTTTCTATTTCTATACTTTGATCTTTATTTACCTTTTACCTGTTTATAGGGCATATTATCCTAGTTGACAGCATATAATGATCCGTTCCACATTCGGGTCCTCGATTCACTCTAACATCTTGAACTATAATATTTCTCCGTTTCCTCACTATTACATAATCAATTATCGATCTTAGACCTTTAGTGCGTTGTTCCCACGCATATCTATGGATGTCCCGATGTTTAAACATCAAATTCATAATAATTGGGTCATTCACTTTGCATTCTTCTTTTAAACGCTGTGCATTTTCATTCTCAATATCTACTCCATATGAACCAACTATGTCACCTGTCCCCTTTCCAACTCTGCTATTCAAATCTCCCAGAAAAATATAATTGTCATATTTACATCATAGGACATCAGAAATGAATCAATATACAGTTTGATGTGTTTCATTTTTTCTCCACTAGAGTGCATTCCTATAATATTGCGTTCCTTTGGCAAAAAATAATATTATCTAGTTGCAGTGATGAACAAAAGAAGCAAATGAAGCGCACCAATCGTTTCTAATTTGTTTTCAAACATCGCCGTTTTCATTAAATATATATATACATATATATATTAAAATAACTATATTTAAATAATGATTTGTGAGTAAACAGCTTAATTGTATTCGTTAAATAGTCCTAACAAATGCCACTCTTGATTTTCAAATTCTCATAAGTAATGCCACGAGTGATTTCCAAATTATCGATAAATTCACGACTCACGAAGTGAGGAGTGAATTTATCTAGAGAATTTGGAAATCAAGAGTGGCATTTGTTAGGACTATTTAACGAATAAAATTAAGCTGTTTACTCACAAATCATTATTTAACTGTAGTTATTTCAAAATATTTATATATTTAATGCAAACGGCGATGTTTGAAAACAAATGAGAAACGATAGGTACGCTTCTACTGCTTCTTTTGTTTATCACTGCAACCAGATCATACTATTTATTGCCAAAGGAACGCAATATTGTAAGAATGCTCTCTAGTGGAGAAAAAATGAAACATCAATCTGTATATTAATTCATTTCTGATGTCGTATGATGTAAATATTACAATTATATTTTTCTGGATTATTACCTGGGAAAAAATACATTTAAGAAAGTCAAACAGTGGTTTCTTTTTTTGGTGGTATAATAAATTGCTACAAATGTTGACATGTATGCACTATATATACAATCTGGTAGCCGTATTTCTTATAGGCTCAGTCACTGCAAAATAACTGTCAGACCTGTTCAGAATATTAAAAAGGAGGAGCTTTGTTTAATATATGGTAATTATAACACTGATAAATATTTCGTGAAACACGACTCTGATTGGTTGTAAAACAGAAATCATTGAAACGTGATTGGTCATTGACTCCCATTTGGGGCATGAGTTAAATAGTCTAGATAAATTCACTCCTCACTTCGTGAGTCGTGAATTTATCGATAATTTGGAAATCACTCGTGGCATTACTTATGATAAACATGTGGATGTGATGCCAGCAGCTGACTGTTAGGCTAAGAACCTTCTAGGCGTATCATGCCATGGAGTTTTTTTTAAATTTATTAATTCATTATATGCAAGTAAATATTGTATTATTTATCACATATTTATTGGCATATTTTAGGGTGTTTAATGCATGTTTATGTGCATATATAGTAGGGTTTTAGAGCTTGAAATTCCGGGAAATATTGATTATGATTAAATGGATAATGCGAACGAAATTCCAAACCAGTACTTGCCTTGTTGATTGAGGAAAGAAGGCAAAAACCTGGTCACATTGTTCGGAACAGAAGATTGACCTAGGACGTCTCAAGTGACTCAAACATGCTTCATATAGGCTATATAAAAATGAGCGTGAGTCTGTCTATCTGTCCTTTACGGACTCAAAAACTACTTGACCGATTTGAATGGTTCCCCCCGTCATTTAGAGAATTATTTTCTTCTTGTAAGCCCATGTTTCCCTTAACAGAGATTTAGGCGCTCTCCCCCTACAGGGAATAATTTGAATCATACTAATTTAGTTACACTTGTTTTCGTATAGATGTCATTTGAGTGGTCCGTGGTCAGCGTTCCGCCTCATACTGACATCTAGGAAACCAAGGTAGTACTAGGACGGGAAAATTCGTTAAATTTTGCTTAGAGGCCTTTTCATTCAGGCTTAAGGATCTTTTACGAGCCTGAAAATCTTCAGACTCGGGACCCACGGCTTTAAGTCCCTCCCGGAGGACTTGCTTCTTGGATTTTTCCATCCTAAAAAATCCATCGACCCCGGCCGAGTTTGAACCCGCGACCCTCGGGACCGGAGGCAAGGAGCATAACCACTAGTCCACCGCGGCCGAGAATTTTTCTGGGAAAATTAATGTAGGCCTATATAGCATATTACCTTATGTACTATAGGGCCGGAGCTAAAAAAGGGGGGCATCGATGCACTAAAAAGTCTCTTTTTGGACGCTATGCCATAACAAATATACCAAATTAATATGTACACAGAATTGAATATCTAAAAAAAAAAGTCTATAAAAAAGTCCGCGGCAGCATATGTCTATCTTTTACGGATAACTCACAATAACCATTTCTGCCTTTCAGCTAATTGATACCATGAATACCGGGATGAGTAGATTCCCGGGCAAACATAGCAGCGCACGGGAGGTATTCTTTTACGATAACTCGCAATAACCATTTTTGTCATTCAGATCATTTATGCCAAGAAGATCGAGATAAGTAGATTCCCGGGAAATCAGCACGGGGTATCTAAAAATAATTACGATACAAACTTATAATTATTTTTCTTTTTACTTATTCAACTAAACATTAAAACGCATTTAATTTATTTAGGCGTAGCAGCGCACTTCGGGTAGTAAGCTATAAAGTGAAAAAGGGTGTTGTAAATGGCTCATTGTATTTTCTAGGTGTATATCGTGCTTCCACATGTAATCAGACACGTATTCATCATCTCTTTAGATTCCCTGATAGCCACACATGTAATAATTTAACGTTTAGCTCAATTTAACACTATTGAGGAAAAGGTTAAGCAAACGTCACGTTAAACATAAACATTAATAGACACGTCTAATAGCTACACGATTTCAAAATTATAGGCTAGTTCTGACTACTTGATTAAATTTAGCCTGCAATTGTTAAAATCAACCTGTAGTCAGGGGAAAATTCTTGTGCTAATTAAAGTAACAGTAAGGACAGTGGCGGCTCACGCATCGAATATTAAGTGAAAACAATATATAGGGCTTTAAAAAAGTCCGTCACGCAGCAATTGCACAAACTAAGCGAATTTATCAGTAAGTCGAATTTTCTGGTCCGATTTTAATGGTTTACGGAATATAATTATATTTATTTTGTTAAATTCGATAAACGTATCGGCCGCGGTGGATTAGTGGTTATGCTCCTTGTCTCCGGTCCCGAGGGTCGCGGGCTCAAACCCGGCCGGGGTCGATGGATTTTTTATGATATGAAAAATCCAAGGAGCAAGTCCTCTGGGAGAGACTTTAAGACGTGGGTCCCGAGTCTGAAAATTTTCAGGCTCGTAAAAGATCCTTAAGCCTGAATGAAAAGGCCTCTAAGCAAATTTTACCGAATTTTCCCGTCCTAGTACTACCTTGGTTTCCTAGATGTCAGTATGAGGCGGAACGCTGACCACGGACCACTCAAATGACATCTATAAGAAAACAAGTGTAACTAAATTAGTATGGTTCAAATTCTTACTTGTATGGGGAGAGCGCCTAAATCTCTGTTAAGGGAAACATGGGCTTACAAAATACAAGAAGAAGAAATTCGATAAACTCAATTTCTGATGCTAGCTCTAGTGAAGTGTTTTGCGTGGAGTATAGCATTGTATGGTGCAGATACTTGGACATTACGATTGATTGGGGAAAAGCGACTGGAATCTTTTGATATGTGGATATGGAGAAGGGTGGAGTGTATAAAATGGACAAACAAAATAAAGAATAAATATGTGCTAAACAGAGTGGGTGAAAAAAGAACAATGCTGGAACTGATAAAGAAGAGGAAAAGAAATTGGATTGGCCACTGGTTAAGAAGAAATTGCCTACTGACGGATGCCCTAAAAGGAATGCTCAATGGGAAGAAGATTAGAGGCAAAAAAATACATCAGATGATAGACAATATTAAAATAAATGGTTTGTATGCGAATACAAACAGGAAGACTGTGTTAAAGAAAGAGTGGAGAATGCCGAGTTTGCAGTGAAAGACTACTCTTGAGAAGAACACTATGTATGTAGCTTATTTAAAAGTATCGAACTGCAATGAAAACAAATCATGCATACCTAAATTATTACCTAATTGCATATTGTTGTTTAATTTGACTAACTAGCCCACTGGCACTATTGAACCCGTGGTTCATGGCCGAGCGGTGTATAATTTGATACCATTTTAAATATCTACCGTTTCATTCCTCTATTACATTGTTAAAAATATTGAATAAATTAAAGTAATGTATCTTAGCCTATATAATACATTGCAAACTTAAAAATAAATTAAATGTGGAAGAGAAGACTCTCCATAAGGTAAAATAGTATTATCTCATAACCTTATGAACACTTTCGAGGGAGATGTTTTTCCATCTTCAGAAGCCGCAGAAAAAGCTGTGGAGACGGTTTTTTAAGACCTGCCGAAAATAGTTTTGCAGCATTTGTGTTTGCATACTGGCAGAAATGCTGGGATAAGTATGTTACATACATTGATGCTTTGAGAAGGAATCAAAATTCTGACATTCTGCCAGCACTATAGCCCTGGGGTCGACTCAGCCTCTAACGGAAATGAGTGTAAGTCTATAAAATATATAGGGGATCCGTAGACTTTCATTGCATTTATAAAGTTTTATTTTTAAGGAGGGTAGAATTTGAATTGAAAAAAAAATATATAAATACATTTCAATTTTAATTGATTGCATTGAGGGCTATTGAGGGGGTAAAGGTGACCGTTACGCAGGGCTGGCAACCGGGCTGACTTGAAGTGTCGATTGTTCAGAAAAAAGTGGGAGCCTTAATCTCCTACTACCCCTAAAGACTTCCTGAGGATTAAGTAAAGAAATGTTGAGGGGGGGAAAGGTAATTCTTTATCGAAATCCCGTCATATGTCTATATGTAAATGTAAATAACTAAATGAATGAAAAATGGTTTACATGCCTGGAGCCCACTTGTATAAAATGACTTCTGTTGCTAACAACACTTTCCCATTTATTATCATAAGCACAAGAGTTGTACAAGATACTACAATCTCTTGAGCAGCTATTAATTTTTAAACCTGCTCTTGGAATTGATTTTACGCGCGGGAAAACAAATAAATAAAGACCGTAACAAGTGGCGTTAGTATAATTTTAAAGATCGTTTTTAGTCTTGTACACAAGAAGTGAGCGTAAGAGAATTTGAATTTTATAGCACTATAGCAAAATTCTTAGATACTAATAGATTAAAAAATGCTTGTGGACAATCTGGTGTGTGATGTTATCTAAAATAATTTCACATTGATCTGACTTTTCTATAGGTACATGTTCACGGTGTCCCTATAAAACTAAACCCGAAGTTGTTCTTTTATCTCTGGGCTCTTGTGCTTAGGCGTGCCACTATACTGTCAACACTTTCTACCCATGGACCATGAATCTCCCAGCCACACACATAACAGAGAAGGAGAGAGAGGAGCTCTTTTCTCATAGCCTACATACAGCGTGCCCCATTAATCTAGTTCACATTACACTTATTTATTTATTCATTTATTTATTTTTAAATTATATTCCCTGATCAATGAGCGGGAAATTTAAAACATATGCACTGGAGTTTGGAATTCCTAAAAAGTTAGTTAGATTTATTCGAATGTGTCTAAGTGGCACAAACAGTAGGGTGTGTGTGTGTGTGTGTGTGTGTGTGTGTGTGTGTGTGTGTGTGTGTGTGTGTGCAATCAGTTTTCGGAAACTTTCGAAATTCGCAATTTAGTACTAGATTATGCCATAAAATCTTTAGAAGATGAAGAAGGTCTACAACTCAATGGTATTAATAAGCTGTTAGTTTATGCTGATGATGTAGTATTATTAGGCGATAGCGAGGAGATACTAAGGGTCAACACGCGCACACTATTGAGTAACACTAAGAATCTGGAACTGGAAGTAAACATCAATAAAACTAAATATATGTTCAAACATATAATGGAAATGGGCAGTTAATGACAAATGAGGGAGAATTTAAAGAAGTGGTTGAATTCAATTACCTAGGAACAATAATTATATAAAGGAATGAGATGCACAAAGAAATTAAACATAGACCAAATTCTGGGAATGCATGATATTATGCATTACAGGGACTCTTGTCCCAATTTCTCTCAAAGAAAATTAAATTGAAAATTTATAAATCTATTATTCTGCCAGTTATATTATATGGAAGCGAGACTTGACTCTTACTTTAAAGCAGGAGAAAAGTCTACGAAAATTTAAGAATAAAGTTCTTAGGAAACTGTTTGAACCAAAGAGAGATGAACAGACAGGGGAGTGGAGAATACTACATAACAGTGAGCTACATGCCCATTATAGGAAACCGATTTGATAAGAACAGTCAAGTCTCATATACTGCGATGGGCGAGATATGTGGCACGAATGGAGAATGAAAGAGTATGAAAGCTTTTTGTAGGAAGACCAGAGGGAAAACGCCCATTTAGTAGACCATGAATAAGGTGGAAGAGTAAAATTAACCATAATTTAAGGGAAGTAAATTATACAGGCGATGATTGAAAAATATTAGTTCAGGATATAAATGTGTGGAGAGCTTATGTTCGCGCGACCATGAACTTACGGGTTCGATAGTGCCAATGAGTTAGTTAATTATGGCATTTTGTACCGGAGAGATTTCTCTGACCTGTAAACCATAGCATGCAAACGTCTTCTTTCAGGTTTGTACTAGAGATTCAAATGTAGAGTGAGAGGTAGCCAGGCTCTAAGACAAGTAACGATCCCCATCCATCAAATTATAGTGCTCGAAGTGTACATCTTCAGATATAGGGACAGGCTTAAATGAACCTAAGTATAAAATAGCCTAATGATGATGATGATGATGAATATATAATACTGGTGACTTCAATTTATTATGTATGTGCATGTATTTTTTCGTTTAAATTAGCTTTTTTTTCTTTTAATATTACCAACAGGTTTGTCATGATTTATACACAAGTTGATTAAAGGTGGGTTCCATTTGTTGATATTGCAGTACATGGAACTGCAATTTTGTAAGATTTTAATATACGGAAAAGAGACATTGTAGGAGATAAAAGTAATTCGAGGCATACAAGATAAATTAATTTTACATTTACAACAGATATTAGCTGTAAAATAAATACTAAAAGCCATAACACACATTTTACTAAATTGCACTCTAAAAGTATCAATGAAACTAAAGTCATATGCAGAAATATTACATAATGGAAATGGACAGTTAATGACAAATGAACGGAATTTTGAATAAGTGGTTGAATTCAAATACCTGGAAAAAATAAAATTACAAATTGGAATGAATGTATCAGGAAATTAAAATATAGACAGTGACAACACAACAATCTGTCAGAATCCAAGCTGCCGAAATGAAATTCCTCAAACCAATAGCAGGACAAAAAAAACACAGAAATAAGACAGCAGCTAAAAGTAGAGGAATTATACAAAACAATAGTGAAATACAGAACGAACTGGGAAGAACACTTAGCAAGGATGGTTGAGAACAAAATAGAAAAGCAGCATATAACTTATTGACCAAGAGGAAGAAGAAGTTTGGGAAGATAAAAGAAAATATGGAGAGGACAGAAATTTAGAGCCGCAACAGGTTAGTAAATAAGCCTAAACCGTGACGAAGAAGATGACAAATTGGAATGAGGTACAGAAAGAAATTAAACACATTCTGAACTATAAGAACGCATGCTATTATTCATTGTGGAGATATTTTCTTTCAAGAAATGTTAAAGAAAAAATATTTTTAAAAAATTTCCAGTTATCTTAATATATGGATACAAAACATGGTCTCTTGTTTCAAGGGAAGAGTAAAGTATATGAGTATTTGAGAATAAAATTCTTGAGAAAAAAGTTTTAACTAAAGCGAGACGAACAGACAAGTAAATGGAGAAGACTAAATAACAGTGAGCTAAATAGTTTTTATGTGAAATCTCATGAAATAAGAACAATTAAAGTCCTACAGTTTTCGATGGACAGGACATATGGCACGAATGGAAATTATATATAGGATTGAAACTACTTGTAAGAAAACCGGAGGGAAAACGCCCAGCAGATAGGCCAAGAATAAGGTGGGATAAAAATATTAACCATGATTTAAAGAAGATGAATTATGAATTATGCCTTGGCGAAGACATACGAGATTTGCGCTGGATAGGGTCTCCATGGGGGAAGAAATTTTCTCATGGAATTTCGGCCAGTGTGGGACCGATGCCCACCCAGGCTCGAGGGTCGTGAAGCATTTGGGTAGTTACAACAACTAGCGGCACCAGGTTGAGAAAGCCAGCTAAAACGGCTGGGGGACTGGACATGCTGACCACATATCATCTATACATTGACTGGATGATCGTCTATCTCTGTGAATAACACATGTGGATGTGAGGCCGGCAGCCGGGTGGTGGGCCAAGGGCCTTCTAGGCCTGTAGCGCCATGGAGAAAAACTAATAATTTTGCAGGGATTGATTGGAAAACATTAACTCAGGATAGGGATGAATAAAAAGCTTATGTCCGCGCGGCCATGAACCTCCGTATTAGATGGTGTCAGCGAGTTAGTAAGTTGTAATACTTTGACTAGCCTACTTTGTGTAAGGCTTGCCCATCTATTATTTTGATTGTAAGCATTCCTACTTTTAATTTATAACGGTCGTATAGAGGTAAGCCCATCATTATGTATTATATTACGTACTTCGAATAACACATTGTAAAAGTGAAAAGCCGCAGCATTGCCTCCTAGCGACTGGAAATAGCACTAACCTGATATTTGATCGAGAATTCAATGGACAGGTCCACCTTGTCCTATTCCACTACTTTTAACGACCCTCAACTTCGTTTAGAACTTTTCTTTGATGATTGCGGTCAGCCTCTTAAAAAAACTGCTTGTGCCTCTACTGTCCAACTGTTGAAAATAAAACGTGTTTGGCTCTCATCGTCGTCTAAAGTAGTATGTACACCTTAAAAAAATAATTGGGAAGACTCTTCCGATTCCGATTCAGGGTCTTTCCACTTTTCAGCGGTTGCCCTTTTACCAGCCGGCTGCTGGCCCTTCACATCCACATGTGTCAATCACAGAGGTAGATGATCAACAGCCAGTGTAGGGATGACATGTGGTTAGCATGTCGAGTCCCCCAGCCGTTATAGCTGGTTCCTCAACCTGGAGCCGCTACTTATTGTAGCTACCCAATTGCCTCACGATGCTGGGTAGGCACCGGTCCCATACTGGCCGAAATACCATGAGAAAATTTCTTCTCCCATGGAGACTCGAACTAGCGCAAGTCCCGTAGCTCTGCGCCAAGGCTTCCTACCTTAACCGCTCGGCTACGGCGCGGGACGGGAAGACTCTTTACACTTACATTTTTTGTGTTAATATGCACAATTCGTGACCCTTGATCACATCGCCTTCATACAGAGGAATTATATTCAAATATTTAAAGAAATAAGCATTTGGGAGCACTCCGTAGCGTAGTTGGTTAAGGCAATACGCTACAAACCGGAAAGTCGAGGGTTCGAATCATGATATGGTCAGGATTTTTAAACTGACGCAAACCTTCTGATGATACCATGCCTATGCGGTCGACTGTCTCTAACAGAAAACAGTACCAGATGCTTGTTTTAGGGGTAAAGTCGGCCGTCATGCAGGACTGACAACCCGGCTGGCATCAAGTGCCGATTGTCTAGAAAAGTGGGAGCCTTATCCTCCTATCGCCCTAAAGGTCTCCTATGGCTTGTAGTGGTAACACTTTACATTTTACCAGAAATAAGAATTTATGTAAATTCAGAAAAAAGCGTAAAATCCAAGCAGCCGAGATGAAATTTTTAAGAAGAGTAAAAGGCTGCACTAGAATGGACCAGATAAGAAACGAGGATATCCGTGAAGAACTGCAGATCTACTCCATAAAAGAAAATATATTTAACAACAAGATACAGTGGAAAGAACATGTAGAAAGAATGGAAGAAAGAAGATTACCAAATAAAATCTTCAATTATTTTCCAAGAGGAAGAAGAGATGTCGTACGTCCTCGGAATAGATGGTCTTAGATCTATTAGTGTAGACGGAACAGGCAACTCTTGCCTAAACCAGGAAGTGAAGAAGAAGAAGAAAAAAGCAAAACATATTGCAGCAGTAAGTAAATAATTACCTCGGCAATGTACATATGCCATTTTTTAACCAGAAAATTCCTGAACATCAAGTGAGAAGATCATAAAATGAAGTATATATTATTTTTCGAACGTCTTAGCTTTGCTAAAATACAATAACCAACTTATGAATAACACGCTAATAAAAAAAACATGTAGGGGAACGTGGGGCAGAATGGGGTATCTAATGTTTGATCCAATGTATTTTACATTATAAATAAGTAAAATTTTGTTCTCTGATATGGATATGTTCATTGGCATTTAATAAACAGAAAAACATAATCATATTACAAATTAATAAAAAATTCGGGGATATACATCCAATAAAACTAGAGCAAAACATTTGCCCCGTTGTGCCCCATGGATGGGGCACAATGGGGTACTAATTTTTTATTTTTATTTTGCATTACTAATTAATAATATTTATCAGTAAACTTATAAACTATAGCACAATGATTCATTTTTCACAAAATACACAAACATGAGTGGCATCATCATCATCACTATCGACTCCAGCACAAGAGTTGTGAGCCCACTGAAGACAAGAAGGACATCTAATCCAGCCTTCTTCTGAAGAGTCATGACAGTAGAGACAATCATCTTCCTCAACGTCATTTTTGGCAGAGCCAGAATGATTTTTCGAACTAGGTAGGTTTAACCTGACTGCCTTAACTTTGGATGGTCCTGGTTTCGAGTCACTTTCTGGTAAAGCAAATCATCTTTTTACAGGCCTCTTTTCTAATTTATCCTTTTCAGAATGTTGCAGTGCACTTCTCTATGTTGATGATGTCAAAATTGCACTTTCGCCTCGATTTTTTTAAACTCGCTTGTACTTTTGAGACCCTTTTGGAATGGGTGTGATATTTTCTTGGCTGGCACTTTGAAAATGACTGTGGTTTGGCGACCCTAGATTTTCAGGGAAGGAAAATGTTTCTGACGTCAGATGTTCCTGAGGTTTGGAAGTGTTGCCTTGCTATTATTATCAGAAGCAATCTGAATGTCTGTTGTTGAAGAAGGCAAGAAATCTGCATCATCAAAAACATTCACATTAACTGGCCATATCCCAGTTTTTTCGAAAATCATTGACGGCTGTAGCCATTGTTGAGGCACGTACGTAAGCACTACCCGTTCCGCCAGTTGGAAGGCAGTCCTCGAAATTCATTTACACTGAGGCCGTAGAGTTGGGCTTCCATTTTTTTAGGTATTCAAGTTCGGTTTCCTGCTCTTCACTAAAAACGCAGGAGAAATTTTCCATCGATTTCCTTACTGTGTAATCCACATTTCCTCTCTTTTTCTTCACGTGTCGTCCAGAGTTGTTTGAAGCACTTGGAATTGACTAGCTGCCGTTTTGTACACCAATGATCCATTAACGGCTTCTAGCATAGACACAAGGGACAATTCTTCTCTATGTGTCTTATTTTTATAATTCCTCACCATTTTGAAACTACACAGAGGAAAAGAGTCAGTCAGTAATATGAAGACCGCATGGGGCAAGACGGGGTAGTATCCTGTCTTGCCCTACCCCATTCTGCCCCACGAACTCAATTATAATTTATGACGTTATGACCGGATTATTTTGAAACAAAACCTAATGCAGTAAACATGTTTACAAAGAAAATGGAATAATCTTTAACACAGTAATTGTTAGATATTATTCAAATGAAGCTTAGATGTATTTGCATGCACTGAAGAGAAGGTGTAATATTGCAAAAATCTCTTCACAACTGACCACACAAGCAAAAAAGTAACAAAGACTTCACCGATGGCGAAAAACTGATCTGTACAAGCAGCTGAGACATTACAGAGATACTTTTGAGAAATTCCGATATATCGTGCCACATACTGAGAGAAAAATACACGTACCCCATTCTGCCCCACTACCCCGTTCTGCCCCCTGTTCCCCTACCTAACCTAACCTGAATAAACACGTTGATAATCGGCAATGGCAGAAACGTGAATCAACATATTGGCTACCATGTCGCCAGCATGAATGCTTTCCGACAAGTATTCGATAGCTATCGATATAATTAATTACTAATGGTTCAATGCAAGATTCACAGACCAATATCTGACATAGAATAGCCTGAAATTAAGATAATAAATATCACAATAGAAGGATCAGGGAAAGAAAGAGATAAGTCCAGATAGATAAATTCTGCACAACTATCTTACTCTGACTATTTAACTCATACCCCAAATGGTAGTCAATGACCAATCACGTTTCAATTAATTTTGTTTTACAACCAATGGCAGTCGTGTTTCACCTCGCTCTTTATCGATTTCTCTTTATCAGCTCCTGCTTTTGTGATAAAGAAAGCTCCTCCTTTTTAATATTGTGAACAGATCAGAGCATTATTTTTCTCCAATAAATGCGTAAATTGAATATAGCAAATAATTAACAGATTCTTTGATTTTATCGAGTTGTTTACTAAAAAAATATATAAATAATAACCTATAATGTTGACTATATACAGTTTGATGTATTTAATTATTTATTCACTAGAGTGCATCCTAACAATATTGCGATCTTATTTGACAATAAATAACATGATCAAGTTGCAGTGAATATATATAACCTCACATTTCTGACTTGTTTTCAGACATCACCGTTTACATTAAATATATAAATATTTTAAAATGTCGGTAACTATATTTAAATAATGACTTTTGAGTAAACAGCTTAATTTTATTCGTTAAATAATCCTAATAAATGCCACTCTTGATTTACAAATCCTCTAGATAAATTGGAAATCACTCGTGGCATTACTTATGAAAATGTTCCACATCCTACATATTTATATACACTCTAATATCTTATAGGCCTATTTAAATGTTTACTTTACCATTTCCCCCTGTAATACATAGTACAATATACTCATACAATTAAAAATGTAAAAATCCCAAATTTGCCAAAACTGAGCTTGTTATAACTTTCCCTAACCCTTGAATTGTTGCTGACAAAGTATACCTAATCATTTTGCCTCGTACCCAAATGGTTTAATGCATCATTTACCAGCGGAGGACCAATGAAATGTGCGCTAATTCGAGTCTCCATGGGGGAAGAAATTTACTCATGGAATTACGGCCAATATGGGACCGGCGACCATCCAAGATAACAGAATATAGTCTAGTAATCTTCTTATGTAAAACAAAAACTGTAGTGTTAAAAGGTGTTGGATCCAGTAACAAATAAAATTGGCATTAGCAACAATAGAGCATGCCATTAAATCTTTAGAGAATGAGGAAGGCTTACAACTCAATGGTATTAATAAGCTGTTAGTTTACGCTGATGATGTAGTACTATTGGCTGATAGCGAGGAGATACTGAAGGACAAAACACACACTATTGAGTAACACTAAGAAATTAGGACTGGAAGTAAATATCAATAAAACTAAATATATGGTCACACGTAGAAATACATTATATAATGGAAATGGACAGCTAATGACAAATGAGGGAAATTTTGAGGAAGTGGCTGAATTCAAATGCCTAGGAACAATAATCACAAATAGGAATGAGATGCACAAAGAAATTAAACATAGGCTCAATTCTGGAAATGCGTGCTATTATGCATTACAGAGACTCTTGATGTCCCAACTCCTTTCAAAAAACGTTAAACTGAAAATATATAAAACTATTATTCTAGTTACGTTATATGGGTGCGAAACATGGACTCTTACTTTAAGGGAGGAAAGGAGATTACGAGTATTTGAGAATAAAGTTCTTAGGAAAATTTTTGGACCAAAGAGAGATGAACAGACAGGTGAATGGAGAAGACTGCATAACAATGAATTACATGGTCTTTATAGGAAGCCAGATATAATGAGAACAGTTAAGTCTTGTAGACTGCGATGGGCAGGACATGGGGAATGAAAGGCATGCATGGAAGCTTCTTGTAGGAAAGCCAGAGGGAAAAATGCCTAGTTGGTAGACCAAGAATGAGATGGGAGAATAACATTAACTATGATTTGAGGGAAGCAGATTATTCAGGGAATATTGGAAAATATTGGCTCAGGATAGGGATGTATGGAGAGCTTATGTCCGCGCGGCCATGAACCTATGGGTTCGATAGTGCCAGTGAGTAAGTAAGTAAGTAACAAAATAATTGAAGAAAACAAGTAAGTCCATTGGATCTCCTACGGAATAAAGAACTCCTACTACCAGATAGGGCTAACTCAATGATGATTACAGGGTGAGCTATTCCCTTTGAATGGATTCGTCTTCTTTTGCTAGATATATTCTTTTTCCTCTACATCTTTCTCTAATCCAGGTCTCACAATCGAACTGTCACCCATTGCATGCCGAAGCCCATCTTGAAAGTTCATCCAGAGAAGCATTGTTACGTACCAAGGCCGTGTCCAAAAAATCTGCCGTTTTTAACTGCAAGGTACTAAAATCCAACTCCAAATATGTCATTTAAAGTACAGGGAAGTTATACAACACCTCAATTGGTAGACTGGATAACCGTCACTACTTTCCTTCCGCGCCGCGTCCCGCCTCACTCCACTACGCTCTTTTACTTACGCAGGGAGTTCATCTGCTCCTTACAATGGGTTGCCATTGTTGGATTTTGACTTCGATTTTTATGTCTTGCAGTTAAAAAGACAGTTTTTTTTGACACGGCATTGATATATCACAACGCTTCTCTGCGAGAAATTTCAAGGTAGATTTCGGCATGCAATGGTTAACAGCTCCCTTTGCAGTATTCCAGACCGAGAAAAATCCTCCCCCTTCGAGTGTGGGTTTGATCCTAAAAATTCGGCTCGATTATCATTTTCACCGCGATTCTTCCTAATTTACTTTTCCCAACCCTAATGTGTCTCCATTACTACTCTATTTGGTTGTGACCTTGTCATCTTTCTACCGTATTCTATTACTTTATTAATATATTAATCAGACCTATGCCTGATTATTTCCATCTCTGCCTAAACACATTGAATTATTTGTTTCATGGATATTATTTCATAGGCAGGATGAAGAGATACATAATCTTAATGCGAAATCTGTTATAATAAAGCAATAGGCAGGCCAAGAATGAGGTGAGAGAATAACATTAACCATGGTTTTAGGAAAGTGAACTATACAGTTAATTACTGGAAATATTTAAATCGTAATAGGGATGTATGGCCAGTTTATGTCCCCGGGCATGAAATTTCGGGTTCGATTGTGCCATTGATTTTTTTTTTATTTCAGGATTCCTCAACCAAAATATACAATTTTTTTTCTTCCATACTTCCCGGTCTTGCGTGTCTGCTTTTTGTCATATTTGTCTTCTTCATGTTGTCTTGAATTCCCTTTATCCACACTGGCACAAAGTCTACCAGGTTTCGCTTTTCCAGGAGGTATAAATTTCAATATTTCTTTGTTTGTTTCTGTGTCCCTTCTTCTCATTATATGTCCATACCATCTTAGTTGGATTTCTTCAATCTCTTGTACAATATCCTTTTCTATATTCATTATTTCTCTTATTGTATTATTTTTTATTTTATCTCATTTTGATATTCTTGGCGATCTTCTTAAAAATCTGCCATTGATTTAGTTAGTTATGTAATAAAGAGAAAGAAAAGGTTGTTGATGTGAGAAGTGATTTATAGAAGCGTAATATCAAGAAAACCAGGAGTTGAGTTCGTTACAAAGCGTGTCATCCACTCGCAGCTTGTTGAAATTTTAATGAGCCGGGAGCTTAGTTTGAAACTCTTGAAAAGAAAAGGAACACGACCCATTAGTAAGCTCAATCTGATTGATTGATTGACTGGCTGATTGATGCATTGATGTTCGTCGTGACACTATCATGTCCAACTAGTTTTAAACCCAGCCCTTCTTTATCTTTCAACTGATTACATCGTGTCCGTAGTTAAATTGTCTTGAAAGATATTGAAAGTCTAATTCGTATCCTTATTTTGTATATGTCGATTTAAATTCGCAAAACTCGCCACAACAAATTTAAATAGCAAATATGATCATTTGGAAGGGATCAGAGCACAAGTAAACCAAGTTCATATGTCGTAAATGATTCGAATAAATGTATTTATTGGCAGGGCTGCACGTTTATCTACATCTAGAAGGCGAAACTTTCTTGTATCTCTTTCATTCTGGGGGATTATATTTGAATCAGTCCACCGCTGTGGTCTCGAGGTAGTGTGTTGCCTTGTCACGCAGCGGGCCCGTGTTCGATCCCTGGTCGGGGCAGTTTTTCTGGGTGAGGTTTTTATCGGGGGTTTTCCTCACCTGTAAGACAAATGTCAGGAAAACTTTAAGGCCTAAACGGTCCCCGAAATCATATGGTCATCATCATCATCCTTATCATTATCATCATCATCATCATCCTTCACCAGTGTGGAAAGCAACGGGAAGCTACCACACCTACAATTCCCTAGTAAAGCTGCAAGCATAGCATGAAAATGCTATGATTGCAGTGAAGGACCTGCCTTCGGGCAGAATTACTATGGATGGATATTTGAATCAAATTCTACCTTTATAAAATCTGAATATTCATAACTTCAATATCATTGATGACCATTGGTTTTTAATGTAACTGCCGTATTTGGAGAAATAGGTCTATAATATAAGAAAGTTACTTACAACTTACACACTTACACTACTTTAATGCAAAAAATGGTCATAAAATGGTATATTAAATGTATTTAGCTCCGGAATTCAATATATTTAACTGATTTTACTTGTAGATATATAAAAAAAGGACTATTTCTTGTCATGGACACTCTAATACCTCTGGAATGATACAACATAGTATTTTTTTTTGTCATGACCAGTCTAATACGGTACCTTTGGTTTTAACACAGCTCTGTCGATAACAGTGCGCCTCTATCGATAGTAAAGATTATCTCCGTATTTTAACAATTTTTGGGGCGTTCAATTAAATGTCATTCTTTTTCGTACTTTTACAGATTAGGGTACTTAAATTAGGTTAACGTTTAGGTTATTTTATGCCTAAAATAGTTTATATTAATTTTCACAAACATTCGTTGCATTTAAAGCGTGTTTAACACTCTAGAAAAAATTGGAAAGAACATGTTCAAAGAATGAAAGATGAACCCATACAAAAAATTATACTTATTACAAACCAAAAGGAGACAGGAACATTGGTAGACCGAAAAAAGAGATCCATTCAGCTTTTTGAATGAGAATCTATGAGACCGGAACAAGCCACATGGGCTTAATTCGTGATTGCTGTTAATGATGAAGATGATGATAACTGCATAAATAACTACCTCTCCAATATAGTGATTCTATGAAAATTTTAAATGCCTCAGTTTACAACGTAAAAAAACTTCTACTTCTTCTGCATATTTACTTTAAAAATACATTCACAATCATTATTTTTCCGATCCTAATTTTTTTTTTCAAATGTCCCAAGTTTGTCTTTCGACATTCCTGGTTTCTCTCCTGGCATGGCGTACTTGTAACCCACTTCTGAGGTTGGGGCGCCTGGAAGGCGGAGTTATGTTGCCCCGATGATATGATGGGTGATGATGATGATGATGATGATGATGATAATGGTGCGCCAGGAGAGTCCCTAATCCTAAGCTTAACCTAAGAATGAATATGAATGATGATGATTGCGATGGCCATATGATTTCAGGGACCGTTTAGGCCTTAAAAGTTTTCTTGACATTTGTCTTACAGGTGAGGAAAACCCCCGATAAAAACCTCACCCAGAAAAACTGTCCCGACCGGGGATCGAACCCGGGCCCGCTGCGTGAGAAGGCAGCACGCTACCCCGAGACCACAGCGGTTATTAATATAATATTCTACAATCATTCCATCCATTAAAACTGTCTTCAATTGCGTAAGTAAATTTAGACTATTATACACTCCCACTCATTTTCTCTCTCGTTATTTTAACCATTGCCTACAGATGGCTGTCGGAACAGAAAGAAATGCCTAACCGCTGGTGTAGAAGAAAAAGATTCGTAATCAGTTGATTTTTCAGTGAAGCGATCCCATTAAATCTTGTGGACACAAGTTTTACTACTTAGGGGGACAAGGGGATAAAAGAGAGGAGAATTTATGCTTTTCTCGCTAAATTATGGTCTAGAGGTTATGTTCCATGCCTCAAGACTCAAGGGTCGCGGTTCAAACCCGGACGCGATTGATGGATATTTTTTAGGAAGGAAAAATCCTAGAAACAAGACCTCCGTGATGGACTGAAAGTCGTGGGTCCCGAGTTTCATGCTCGTAAAAGAACTTAAAAGCTTAAAAAGGGGCCTCTAAGGAAAATGTATCGACCTTCATCATCCAAGTAATGCCTTAGTGCCTACTATTGTACAGCTGGCATAACTTAGCAAAGGGAGAGATGGAGATACAAGGGTAGATCGTTGACCGCTTTAGTCCAGATACAAAAGAAAGAACCCATCCTGTTGTCAGTTTTTCTCTTCCCCCTTTCCCCTATTAACATCTGGTGAAGAAAACCGGTAACACTGGTGCGAGTGAGAGAGGCGAGTACATTTGTCTCATTCTACAAATTTCTCGTAAAGTTAAACCAGAGAGACTATAGGTGTCTCATTGAGTGCGCCACTATGGTCTTACGCAGTGGGCCCGGGGTTTTTCTCACCTGAATAATAAATGTTGAGAAACTTTATGACTCTAATAGTCCCCGAACATCATTTGGCCACCACAATCGTCCTACCAAATCCGCCTTGTTTAGTATAAATTAAAAGATGTGTCTTATCTTAAATGCCCTTACAATCTCGCAGGTTGACCTTATTGACATGATAACTTCAATTGAAAGTCTTGCATGCCCTTGTGTGACTATAGAATGTTAGCCCTTATGTGATCCAAAGTTTAAACATCATCTACCGACAGATTGTGCCACTGTAAGGTCAGGCGGTATGAGATACATAAAATACCTAAAAGGGAGAGATTAAGCTACCAAGAGAACTGTCAAACATCGCATATCGAAACCTACCTTGAAATTTCTTCCAGAGAAGCGTTCTGATGTACAAAGGCCGTGTGAAAACAAATATGCCGTTTTTAACTGCAAGGCAATAAAATTCAGCACCAAATCTCGCATTAAGTTATAGGTAGTTACAACCTGCCTTCTCTAGGGAATCATCAATGGAGAGGGGCTGCACGTCCTACATCCCTCCAATTTGCTCTTACTCGTGTAGGGACGTCCATCTGCGCCATATAGCGGATTGCAATTGCTGTACTCTGACTTCGATTTCTCTGCCTTGTACTTAAAAAGGCAGTTTTTTTCTTTTTTGGACATGGCCTTGGTACATAAGAACGCTTCTCTGGGAGAAATTTCAAGGTAGGTTTAGGCATGAAATGGTTGGCATTTCCCCTGTAAGAATAAGGAAGTTCATTTTAAATTCAGTAGTTTTTATGTTCTTATAAGTTAAGTTGAGTAGCACTACAATTTATTCATATGTTTATGAGAGTGAACTCTATTTTATGAACATTACTGTACATAAGACTTTATATTTAATTATGTAATTATAATTAACTTTATCAAATGAATTCATAGGTCTATTAATTACGACATAGAAATTTAATTAAAAAGTAAATTAGATGAATGTATATTCCGGATGCAATTAGGGAATCAAAAAGAGATGTCATAAAAATTTATTTTAGTTCGAAATTTAATCTTTAGTTACATTCAACGAACAAGGAAATGTAACTTAGAGTTTTATGGTTTTTTGATTATAAAGTTTGGAAATAAATGTCGACTCTCTTTACTAATTTGTTTGAAACTTGCTACAACCTTACAATGTCCTTGGTATGGCCAGTTGCCAGCTTCATCTAAAGTACTAAAAAAAGAAACTCTTTCCATACCTGTAGATATTGTCGGCATTTTTACCACCTCGTTAGTCGACATTTTATGATTATATAACTCTCAAAATTCATTTACAATTTACAACAAGCTCATGTCCACCTTTTTATTAATATTTATAATAATCGCATATTTTAACGAATTTCCGAAGAATGTAGCAATTGAACCCCATGTCATGAAAAGGTTAATAAAGCACTATTTTCATAGATCTTGCTTTCTAGACACCAAAAATATCCACGACAAAAATGTATATAATCTTCTTCATGTTAATAAA
Organism: Diploptera punctata; assembly: GCA_030220185.1. Lineage (NCBI taxonomy): Eukaryota > Metazoa > Arthropoda > Insecta > Blattodea > Blaberidae > Diploptera > Diploptera punctata. Next base: position 1,150,175 of record JASPKZ010010693.1, on the reverse strand, counting down.
TAGTACTTCTTGGTGATAATAAAAATGTATTACACATTAGCAACAAACCTATATCACCAAACCAAAGCAATAAAATAGTCAACGCATTTTGATAGCGAAGCAGCCATTATCAACCCTTGATAATAATTTAGATTTTATTGATATCTTCTTCATGGTTAGGACCTTTGGGTCTGTTCCGGTCACTCAGGAATCTAAATCGTCTCGAAATCATATTCTTGGTCGCTCAATATCTCTCCTTCTGGTGAGCTAGTAAATCATCGATTGTCGGGTGATTGTTGTTTTGTGCATCCTGAAGAAATGTTCTTGCTATTATTTTTCGGTTAAAAGTTCGTTTGATTTATAATAAATGCAGTTGGTTTCGGATTATTAATAATTCTTATAATAATGATATAGACAGAAGAAAAATAGAAACTGCAGAAATTAAGTTTTTGCGTTCAGTAGCAGGTGTGACAATTTTGGACAGAAAAAGAAATGAAGATATTAGAAAATACTTAAATATTTTAAATTTAACAAATAGAATTGACAATATGAGAAACAACTGGTACGAACATGTTAAAAGAATGCCTACAGATAAAATCCCCCAGCTGTTATTAAAGTACAAACCAATAGTACATAGAAGTGTTGGACGCCCATTTACTAGATAGGAAGATTCATTAAATCCCACTTGATGTGAAAACGGGTCAAAATGCCTAATTTCATGAAGTAGAAGAAGAAGAAAAAGGAAAAGAAGAAGAAAAATAAGAAGAAGAATTATAACACTATGTATTATAGTTCTATCTATAATATTGTAATAAGCCTTGCCTCAATCATATCAAAAATAAATAACTGAAGATCGAGAAAAGTCTTTAAGTAGGGTACTGGTTTCATCTCTTATAGAGCAACTAGTAACTGATATCAAAAATCTCATTTCTGTTCTCTTGATTTTTCTATTTTCAAATTTATTGAGAACCTACGTTTCATAGCCATGTGGTAATATTTGTGTGGCCATTGTTTCTTAGAATCTTAATTTAGTGCCTCTTCTTGTTCTGTTTTTCAAGGTTTATCTAATTGTGCTGCAGATATACCGGAATTTGTTTGATTTGTTTTGTAAACCATCTTCTATATTATATGAAATATCACATCCTAGATATTTTAAGTTAGTGACTAAATACACTAATTAGTCAACATGAGTTTTGTCTCATGAGTAGCAATAGTTATACTAAATGCAGTTTTTTATCGTGTTTTCAAACATGTATTCGGAATTTCTCCATCACCCACAGTTTTTTTATTTCAATTTCAATTAATGAATTTAAATAATTATTTTTTAATAAACGTTTTTTCGTTCATTTGTCCATTGTAAAAAAAACCAAATGAGCTAACTCAAATAGTTTCAACTATATAAAAGAGATATCAAGACAATGGAATCCTAATATGCTGGCCGATTATTGTTGGACCATCAAGAGGGATGCTCCACAGGCGAAATATAGCAGAAAATCGTCATTTCTTACTTTCTACGTGAGTCCGAATGTTTGAATATTGTGTAATTACTAGTGTATAAAATATTAAAGTGTTTGAAATTATAAATGCCTATCTCTCGGAAACCTTGCGTGATGGAGAAAACCCGATATCATATTTGAATTCAGGAGAAACCATACTATCAGAATCACATATTTTTCTTTCTGAGACAAAAAAAGTATATTTTTTGTTGCTTTGTGATATAATAACTAGAATAGCATATAATGATAAAAGTAGAACGATCTCACTTGCGATAGTGGAAAAGTTAAGGCTTTCAGGTTTCTAGACAATCAGCACGAAATGTCAGCCGGATTGTCAACCCTGCGCTACGGCGTCTTTACCCCTGTAACATATATATATACGTCCACCACTGTGGTCTCGAGGTAGCGTGCTGCCTTGTCACGCAGCGGGTCCGGGTTCGATCCCCGGTCGGGGCAGTTTTTCTGGGTGAGGTTTTTATCGGGGTTTTTCCTCACCTGTAAGACAAATGTCAGGAAAACTTTAAGGCCCAAACGGTCCCCGAAATCACATGGCCATCATCCTTATCATTATCATCCTTACCATTATCATTATCATCATCATCCTTCACCGGTGTGGAAAGCAACGGGAAGCTACCACACCTACACAATTCCCTAGTAAAGCTGCAAGCATAGCATGCAAATGCTATGATTGCAGTGAAGGACCTGCCTTCGGGCAAAATTACTATGGTTGGATATATATATATATATTTAATTAATTGTATTATTACTGTTATTATTATTATTATTATTATTATTATTATTATGTTAATCGTATAAAATGAATGTGCATTAAATTTAGATTGCAACTTTTAATACCTTTTTAATCCATTGTAATTAATATATTGTATATATAATCTATAATTCAAATATGTATTTGTAGGCTATATATGTGCTGGTTGAGTGGAAGAGAAGGTCTTATGGCCTTGACTTCGCAAAAATGAATAAAACATTATACATGTAGGCATATAAGTCCATGGAGCGACAGACTTGTCATCTGATTGTTAAACTCACATCTACATTTGTTTGTCACGGAGGTGGACGAGCATCTAGCAAGATTATGGGTAATAGCCTATGTGATAAGCATAACGGGTACCCCAGCCGCCATAGCTCGTATTTTCCACATGGAGCCGCTATTTATTTTAGCACAAATTTCTGAAGTTGCTGGATGCGTACTGGTCCCTTACTATAGCGGCATTGCATTAAGTACACCCTTCGACAAAAAAAAAAAAAAGAGTCATCTCTTGAACGCACATTTCTTCTAAGTCATACTCGGCACAGCGCTGGGTTCAAACTAGGAAACTAGTCATAATTGTGCAGTCCCTGAACTACTGTGTTATGTGGCATGAACTGAAGACTCTCCTACGTGTCCTGATAGCTCAGCGGTAAAGCATGCTGTCACTGTTTCTGTTAATGAAGATCGCAGGTTCGCGTCTTCAATTACGCAGTTTTTTTCGTGATATTTGTATTAAAACGTTTTATGAATTTTACATTCAAGCCTTCAATTACAAGACTAATGATTATGCTACCTTTGCACGGTCAATATACCGCGGCCATTTAATTAAAATTTGAATTAATCTATACTTTTTTAAGTTCATAATTGTTTTTTTATACCGTTGAGGTTATAACAATGTTAAATTATATGTTTTTACCTTGTATACTACCGTCTTCCTCAGCTATTTAAATTTTCGTTGATTTCACTCTAGGCCTTTCGATGCATGCTTCATCTTCTGGAGTTGTAGTAGTATTGAATCAACTGTATGTCTAATAGAGGGTTTTGCTCATTCGGCATATTTTCGTTGAGAATGTTTGTATTCTTGGCCTTTTTGATAATTTCGATTTTTTCTAAAATGTTAATTTTATGTATGTTATTTTCTCTGTGTGTAATTGACATTGTATTATCGATATTGTTGAAACTGTAGCCGCTTTCTGAAATGTGTTTAGCGAAATTTGATTGTATTGTTAAAGGAGAAGGCAAATCAAATTTCGCTGTTCACCAGATTTGAGTCCAATCGAAAATGTGTAGGCTAAGATAAAAATAGATATGAACTCTAATTGGCCTGCAGATGCACGAAAGACGAAAGGTGGCTTAAGGGCACAAATTCAAGACGCCTGGGATGCTCTAGCCGATCGTCCACGTGCCTGTAGAAATTTGATTGCATCAATGCCCCTCAGATTGAGGGCGGTAATAGATGCTGAGGATTCATACACCCGATGTTGATTTTGTTTTTGTTAAAGTTTTCATTTTAGAATATATCATTTTCTTTCCTCATTTACTTATTAGAAGAAGGTTTTAATTTATGTTTTTGTGTGTGCATTAAAGCCATAAAACTCAAATATAAAATTAAATATGAAACTACATTACAGGCAAAATGCTATTCTAACATTCCGTTAAAAAAAGGTAGAACGGGAATCGAACCCGTGAGGTTACGAACGCAGACGATGTCTATTAAACCTCTCGACCACGGAAAACACACTAAACCAAACTCTCACTTTAATGTTACTTGAATGTGCACTACATTAACTAGCAAACAACCCAGCACAATTATTGAAAAGTGTTGATGTGAATACGGCTTTTGCGAGCGCTCACGAAGTTCCCCGATCGATTGATGTTATCAGCGGATAACTTTTTTTTTGTCTAAGGGTGTACATTCTTCCCCCGTGGGGACTCGAACCAGCTTTAAGTTCCAAAGCTCTGCACATCAAACCGCTCGGTTACGGCGTGGGATGTGTAAGTATATATAGCCTATATATGTACATATATATATATATATATATATATACACGCATACGTATGTGTTTAACTCTGTAAACGCTCTAGCGGCACATAGTAGACTAAACAATTAAGAAAATTAGGGTCGAGTTGGTTAACAAGCAAATTTGATTAACAGGAAGAGAAAATTTAAAAAATGGCCTAGTGGCTACAATTTTTAACATGTTTGTGTTAAAGCTATAGCAGCTGCAATTTTTGTTTTTCGCAACCAAACTCAGTATATAGTATTCAATTAAGAAAAGTAATAGACGAATTCAATGAGAAATAGTTTTCTGATAATCGTTATCTAGGAACGTTGAACAAAATTATAACTTCTAGATAGGCCTACATGTATAATAAAATGAAAATAGGACTTCACAAAACATAATTAAACCTATTGAAGTATTCGGCAACGAAGGCTGGACACTAACAAAAAAAGGTTATAGCACGTGTGTCCACCTGGGAAAGAAACATTTTGAGGAAGATATATGGCCCAACTAGGTATAATGGATGAAAGTTAAAAATTAAATTGTACCTGTTGGTAGGTGCCGTCATCCTCAACTTTATTAAAATATTGTACATAAAATTAACTGGAGCGCTTTATATACAATATTTTAACAAAGTTAAGGACGACGGCACCTACCAACAGGTACAATTTAATTTTTAACTTTCATCATAAGATTTCACCTGAACGGAATTTGATATGAATTTTACTAGTATTGTTGAGATATAATGGAGTTTGGCGTATTAAAACTAACCGTGAACTACGAGCTTTATACAAAGACATAGTTATAATAGATATCCTTTATATACCGATACAATTTCATTTACTAGCAGAATTTATGCCCCATGCTGACTCACCTGTAAATTCTGTTATTTTCACCACTGCGGGTTATTTTTCACTAAATTGTTTGAAAATATTCGAAATTATTTGTTTCTTTCACCTTTTCGAATAGGCTACTTTCTTTTTCGATATTTTATAAATTCTACAGAAGCGCCCATTTTAAAACAACTGAAATACTAACGTATTCTGCATTGCGCATGCATAATAAAAGAATGCTAATTAAAACTATTAAAATGCAATTATATATTTTAAGATTCTCCAATAAAACTTTATAGACATATGCTAGATAATTTATATTTTTTATTTTCTTTATTCAGAGTGTATATTTTCTTACACGCTCAAAGGTAATCGTTAATCGACCAATGAAACTGTAGTTACACATCCGGTTTGTTTACATTATAAATGGAACTAGTGTAGCAGTATGTTTATAGTAAGGCAACGAATCTCTGAGACACCCTGAAAACTTGTACCGTATTCAAAACACTTGGTTCAACACCAAGTCCACATCTTCAAAAATATATGAGGGTGAATTGTAGTGACTTTACGTTTTCTACCCCTTTTGGCATATAACCCCGTTAAAGTTGGAAGGGCGTCTTTATACTACCATCTTTTATAGGGCAGTAAAGCTAGGGTAGAGTTTCCGACATTGTGTTTTCCATGTTACTTTGGCAGGAGTTTCAACACTTTTACACAAGCTGCATTGCTTGGGAAGGCTTACCGGTGTCCCAGAGGAGACACAGGTGTATCCTACAACAATGCGATCGATAGGGCCTTCACCTGTGCCATCATTAAAATTTATACGTTGCTGATTTTAAATTCCATTTTGTGACATATATCTTTGTACGACATTTGTTTCAATTTTTATATGTCCCAGTAAAACAAGAATATTACGTAAATACACCAATAAAATTTTAACAAGCCAAGCAAATCTGGAAATCCAACTTTTTCTTATGGAACATGAAATTAAATAATTTCCACTATTATCACTGGCACGACAACACTATGAGAGTATTGGGCTTCTTCGGATAACTAGTCTGTCTTTTCTATTCTAAGCCACATTTCTTAACTTCCATTATCCTGATGTCGTTTAACACACAGTCCTCCTGCCTCAGTCTTGGTCTACCAATGTTTTTATCCTGCCTGGTTGCTTAAAAATTATTTTGAATTTTCTGCAAATCCTCCATGTACCTTGTCGTGGTAGAGTGACTTAACTGACTCAGAGAGGTATGCCGGCCATAGCATTGTTATAGAAAGGGCTACTCATACCGGACAGGTCGAAGGTAATAAGCCAGACGAAAAAAAATACTTTGGTAGAAAGAGTGACTATCTTTCACCGTAAAATACAAGACATGCTGATAAAAAATACAGAGAGAGAGAGAGAGAGAGAGAGAGAGAGAGGGAGAGAGAACTAACAACAGAAATGAAGGATTCTTGAGATCTCTAGTGGGCTACCCAAGTGTCAAGATACTCTCTTTGCGCAAATTTTTTGATCCTTTAGTTGAGTACAAAAACGGGATGGTATTTGATCAGTGGGGTTCAGTGCAGTTTACATCACCAGTACATTTCTACTGTATCATGCGAATTTTGAATGACATAGCACTGAAGAGGGTTTTTTTTTGTCTTATCTGTTGTCAATGCGGCAACTGTGTGAATGCACCGACGCGGAGTCTGTAGTGAGCGTAACTCCCACCGTTGGCTTACTGGATAAAAAAGGAAGTGAAGATTTAAGGTAGAAACTAAACATATTTAAAATAATAATAATAATAGAATAAACAATATAAACAATATTAATACAATAGAAGGATCTTTCTGGTGATAAATTTAAATTATAAGAATTCAATAAAAGACCCAAATCAACATTTAAAAGAGCCAACTAGTTTCAATAGCGAAGCTATCATATTCAAGACTAATTATAGAGTCAATAATTAGTCTTGAAAAATGATAGCTTCCCTATTGAAACTACTTTGCTCTTAAATTTAAATTTGGTGATTTGGGTCTTTTATTGAATTCTTATAATTTAAACAATATTAATATGGTTTATGATAAAACTCTGTTGAGGTATTAGTCACAACATTAATATTATAATAGGCCTGTAAAATTATAAAATTGTTAGCTTATAAGTCAGTCTCCTCAACCATGTAAATTATTAATTCTCCATAGGCCTTTTGGGACTAGTCCCATCTTCAGCAGAAGGAGCAGGAGATAGGTTTGTATCTACTGTATATAGGTCCACATCTAATGTATTGCTTTCAGGGTCTCTCTGCTGATGATGAGACTAGTCCCCAAAGGTTTACAGAGAATTAATACTATACAAGGTTGAGGAGAAGGACCACGACCTGTCGATAGATAGATAGATAGTTAGATGGATGGATCGACGGACCGACCGACGGACCGACAGACTGACCGACAGACTGACCGACAGACGGACCGACAGATGGACCGACAGACAAACGGACAGACAGACAGACGGACAGACAGGCAGACGGACAGACAAAGAGACGGGCAGACAGACGGACAGAGGGTCGGACAGACAGACAAACGGACAGACAGGCAGATGGACGGACAGACAGATAGACAGACGGATCGACAGACAGACAGACGGACCGACAGACAGACAGACGGACGGAGCGACAGACGGACGGACAGACAGACAGACAGGCGGTCGGACGGACTGATAGACAGACAGACATACGGGCGGTCGGACGGACCGACAGACAGACAGACGGACGGACCGACATACAGACAGACGGACCGACAGACAGACGGACGGACCGACAGACAGACGGGCGGACCGACAGACGGACAGACGGACCGATAGACAGACGGACCGACAGACAGACAGACGGACCGACAGACAGACAGACGGACCGACAGACAGACAGATGGACCGACAGACAGACAGATGGACCGACAGACAGACAGATGGACCGACAGACAGACAGATGGACCGACAGACAGACAGATGGACCGACAGACAGACAGATGGACCGACAGACAGACAGACGGACCGACAGACAGACAGACGGACCGACAGACAGACAGACGGACGGACCGACAGACAGACGGACAGACACACAGACGGACAGACAGACGGACCGACAGACGGACGGACAGACAGACAGACGGACCGACAGACGGACGGACGGACAGACAGACGGACCGACAGACGGACGGACAGACAGACGGACCGACAGACGGACGGACAGACAGACGGACCGACAGACGGACAGACAGACAGACGGGCCGACAGACGGAAACTACAGACGGACCGACAGACGGACCGACAGACGGACCGACAGACGGACCGACAGACGGACCGACAGACGGACCGACAGACGGACCGACAGACGGACCGACAGACGGACCGACAGACGGACCGACAGACGGACCGACAGACGGACCGACAGACGGACCGACAGACAGACGGACCGACGGACAGTAGGACCGACAGACAGACAGACAGACAGACAAAAAATTAGCCCCGGCTTAAATTTTGAATTCAAATTTGAAGTTAAGTAGCAGAGTGAGGTCGGAAGCGGACCTTTTGGGGTGAGGACCTATAAGGTAAAAATTTTGTAATATTAAATTATAATTTCAATTTTGAAACAGTAAGAAAATGATAAAACAACATATATAAGAATGAAAGAAGAACGCATATAAAAACTGATAAACTACAATGCTAAAAGTAGAACAAAATGGTTGACCGAAGACAAAAAACGTGAACATGGATTTCACTGAGGTACATTTCCATCCATAATAATTCTGCCCGAAGGCAGGTCCTTCACTGCAATCATAGCATTTTTTCATGCTATGCTTGCAGCTTTACTAGGGAATTGTAGGTGTGGTAGCTTCCCGTTGCTTTCCACACCGGTGAAGGATGATGATGATATTGGCCATATGATTTCGGGGACCGTTTGAGCCTTAAAGTTTTCCTGACATTTGTCTTACAGGTGAGGAAAAACCCCGATAAAAACCTCACCCAGAAAAACTGCCCCGACCGGGGATCGAACCCGGGCCCGCTGCGTGACAAGACAGCACGCTACCTCGAGACCACAGCGATGGACGAGGTACATTTATATAGAGATAAAATAGTCCCCAAATCGGATCACCGGGCGAGGACTAAAACAAGAAATCCATGACAAGAAAACATTAACTCAGGAAAGGAATGTATGGAGAACTTATGTCAGCGCAGCCATGAATCTCCGTATTCCGTGGTGCCAGTGAGATAGGCAGTATTTTTGTTTTCTCCTTAGCGCGACAGGCCTGGAAGAACGTTGGCCTATCACCCGGCTGCTGGTCTCATTCCACATATGTTAATCATAGAGGTGGACGATCATTCAGCCAGTATAGGGATGAAGTGTGGTCAGCATGTCGGATCTCCAGCCGTTATAGTTGGTTCTATTGAGTTAGTGAGTTATATTAAAAATATATTGTGGCTGATATTTCAACGGAATTTTATCACGTATTTTATTAGCACTAGTACAGACTCTGACATATTGCATTTAACTTACACGAAACTATAATTAGGGTAGTATCTAGTCTATCTATTTGAGGGAATGGGAGATTATTTATAGCAAGATAGAACTTTGTATAATCTGTTTGCATTCGTAAGTCACATGTTGTTAACAAGCTCTAATTAACACATCCACCCTTTGTTACAGCTTCCGGCCTATTTTATTAACAACTTCAATAACAACATAGCCTAATCTCCCTGAAGTATCCATATTTTGGAAATTAGTGTTGTTTCTTAATGAGTTAGAGACTGAATCATTAAACCAGAAACGATATAATGTTGTGAAGGGTAACACGTAATTAAATCTACAGAGAACGAAGAAAAACATTTTAGCTACATTCATCGTATTCTAAAACAGCATACTCAAGACCTTAATGCAGATACTGTATCACAGGTAATGACTTTTTTAAACGAAATTTTATTCGGAATTCAAGTGACAGTCATCCAATTTCTTTAAGAAATTATGAGTAATATACTCTTTAAAAGTAGATACCATCAGATTCTATGGTCTTGAGTCATCTTCCAGCGGAGTTTATTAACCAGCCAGCGCACGCAGCGGGCCCGGGTTCACCCGCTGTCGGGACTAGTTTCCAGGGCGATGTTTTTTCGTTTTTTTTTCCTCAACTGCAAGACAAATGTCAGGGAAATTTAAGGCCATCTGTCCATCATAATCATTGTATTCGCCATGTTTGGTTTGAACGTGTACGTGTGAATTGGACGTTTCATCTTACTGTTGTGTTGTCTCGAAAGAGGCCTTGAGATTGAGGTCATTTGGGGGGCCCTCCATGTCATTGTGTGGTCAAAAAATAATGTTTCTGATCCATAATTAAAATTCCTCTCCCGGAAGGTCGTGTCGCTGTATGACTCGGGTACCGTGTGGCACGTAAAATGCCTATAAGGCGAGAGGTTAAACGGCGTTAAAGGAATGGAATGGAATATTCCATAAACTACAAAAATCGGATCATAAATTAAACTTGTTGAAAAATTAGCTCAATTTTCAGTTCATGCAAGATTAGATTTTATTAATTTTTGTTAATTTTGTTAATTAATGAGTTAATGTTTTTATCTGGTTAATATTGCCACAATCGCTACATTAGAATGTAGTTTAGAAAGTTCTTCTGAAGTAGGGCCTAATGATTTTTGTTCCATTCTTGCATTTTGTACACTCTGAATCTTGATAATAGAAAATAACGTACAATATGCCAAAGCTGCAGGAAATCTATTGCATTAAATTTAAAATATGTTCCACTTTAATATCTTCCAAAGATGACTGGCGGAAAATTACGATTTTTTCCCTTCGCTGTTAAATCTCTTTGTCCTCAAGTGATAGTCATCTTATTCCTCAACCCAAGTCCATTGTAACCAGAAAACACGAGCAGCAGGTGCAGATGCCAACATAATGTAAATTAATTTGATGCAATAAAATAGTATTATGGCATTCAGATAATATTCATATTAAGTTCCATTTTCGAGAACAAAAACTTTAGCATTCATATAACTCTTAATATTATTTTTATTATTTCCTTAGCTTTAGATGTAAGAAGAATTTTTGTATTTTTTAACCTGGTAGAGCGGCCTTAACTCTGCCAGGTAAAATAAAGCTTTATTATTGTTGTTATTATTATCATCATCATCATCATCATCATTATTATTATTATTATTATTATTATTATTATTATTATTAACATAATTTTATAAAACAGTGGAGTCCCTTTACTGTTGTATGATAGTGGATTTTGGGGTTTAAATAAAAGAAAAGAGAATATCATAGAAGCAGCTGAAATTAGATTTCTGAGAAGTGTAACTGGCTGCAAACTTATAGATAAAAGAAGAAGTGAAGATATTAGAAATTAGCTAAATATTTTAAAACTTTTATATAAAATAAAAGAATGTAGAAAAAAACTGGAAAGAACATATTCAAAGAATGAAAGATGAACGCATACCAAAAATTGTACTTAATTACAACCAAAAGGAGACCGAAAAAGAGATAGATTCAACTTTTTGAATGGGAATCTATGAAACCGGAACAATCCTCATGGGCTTAATCCGTGATTTTTGATGATGATGATGATTAATATTATTATTATTATTATTATTATTATTATTATTATTATTATTATTATTATTATTATTATTATTATTATTATTATTAACCTGTATTTTTTATGAACTTCCGAAGGAATAGTAGCCCCAGTTATTGATGTCATTCTCATTTTTTGTTTTAAATTACAAATATTCATCTATTCTATTTATCAGCCACCGAAAATTTCATTTTTTTTTTATTTTATTGCACATAATCAATTATATCCCAAATCGCCAAATTAACAAGTTAAAAGATTCAACGCGTTTCAATGGCGACGCTATCATTATCAAGACTTAATACCGATCAAATGATAATGACCAATATAATGATAGCGTCGCTATTGAAATGCGTTGACTCTTAACTTTTTAATCTGGTGATTTGGGTTATTATTGACTTTGTACAATACAATTTTATGACTAAGAAGATCCTATTTATTAAATAAATTATTTTTATTTATTTATTTATTTAGCTTGGTGAAGTTATGACCAAGTGACCTTCTTTTCCACTCTCCAGGACAAATGTATGTTACGTTAATATACAGAAAAAAGCCAAACTAAACATATGTGAATTCCGACTCAAATGACCTTAGATAACAAACAGTTGTTAAATAAAAGGGTTTTCATGGGACATGTCATTCTATACACATTCAAATAAAAAACGAAACAAAACAGTTTCATTATTCCCTGTAAAGTTAGTTCCCGATTCATTAAAAATCATTTGTCGGTAGTTGAAATGAATATTTTGGATGTCAATGATTTTTTTAATTCATTTATATGAAAAAGTATTCAATAATGGTAATAAAATATATTAAAGCATTCTTTTAGTCTATTAAAATCATTGTAGGATTTAATAATGGTTAATAATTAATTATCTTCAGGAATACCGTATATGTGTTACATTTATTTCTTACAAAAATCGAATAACGCCTTAAAATCCAACTAGGCATTGAGTAAAAAATTATCTAAAATACGTCATACTAGAAATGTAAAATACATATTAGTCATTCTTCGTACAGAATATCCAACTTAGGCTATCAAAAACACGCTAAAAAAGGTAATCTTGTATTGTACCTATCTAATGTAACGTAACCTATCAAAAGTAATCTAAACGACCTAATCTAACCTAACCTGAATAAACATATTGCCAATTGATTGTAGCGGAAACGTAAATAAGCATACAGGCAAACATATCACTACAGATTGGCAGCGAACAAAATGCAGTCGTACTGCACTATCTAACTCGTAGGTTCATATCCACAAGAACATATGCTCTCCTTACACCCAATTCTGAGCTAATGTTTTCCAATCATTCCCTGTATAATCTACTTCCCTCAAATCCTGGTTAATGTTATTCTTCCATCTCCTTCTTAGTCTACCAACTGGGCATTTTCCTTCAGGTTTTCCTGCAAGAAACATCCATGCCCTTCTTTGGTTCCTCATTCGTACCACACAACATGTTTATCACAGTTGCGAGACTTAACAGTTCTTATTATATCTGGTTTCCTATAAAAAAAACAATGTTATTCACTGTTATGTAGTGTTTTCCAATCATCAGTCTGTTTATCTCTCTTTGGTCCAAACATTTTCCTGAAAACTTTATTCTCAAATATTCGTAATTTTTCCCTTCCTTAAAGAGTCCATGTTTCGCATAACTGGGAGAATAGCAGTTTTATGTATTTCTAGTTTAACTTTTTTTTAGAGACAGGAGTCTCCGTAATACGTGAAGTAAAAAAAAATCAAATCCATCAGCAAGGAAACTTGTCCCGACTATACATCGAACCAAATGCCGCTTCATATGAAGCTAGAATATTACCCCGAGAACATAGCAGTGGACAGGTCAAGAGAGATCACTGAAGAATATTCAAGTTTACATTCTATGACTTTGAATAAATGTAACTTATTATTAAGTGATACTGCTTGGTTTCCTGTATGACTTGTAGGCATTCCAAGATTTTCCCGGAGGCTTCAAGAACTTGGTCGGCAGGGTGTTTTTTGATTATAATACCAATTCTCATTACCCCAGGCATCAAAACACTATTATACAACGGACAAGGTTTAATCTTCACATATAGGGTTCCCTGCTGTAGGAAATAAAGGAAAATTGTATGTTGCACTTACCCATCTCCTTAGGCTCTTATTATTTTAGTGGTTCAATTATCTTTCCCACTCGTGAGACGAAGAAAAAAAGTAAACAGTAATGGAGAATAGACAATTTTCTAACATTTGTTATCTAACAATAACGTGGGAGCACTTAACAATCAGAATAATTATAGTTCACTGCAGATTATCTTCTTTGAACTTAAAATTGATTTAAACTATTATTCAATAATGTTGTTTCTTAATCTTCGTTACTTAATAATCGAAGTAGTTTTACTTACAACAAATATTTTAGTATTGGTTTTACCCAACGAGTTGGCCTTGATGGTAGCATCTAACTAACTCACTAGCACTATCGAACTCGTAGATTCATGGCCGCGCGGACAGAAGCTCTCCACACATCCCTATCCTGAGCTAATGTTTTCCGATCATTCTCTGTATAATTAACTTCCCTCAAATCATGATTAATGTAATTCTCCCACCTCATTCTCGGTCTACCAACTTGGCGTTTTTCCTCTGGTTTTCCTGCAAGAAGTTTGCATGCCTCTCTTTCATTCCCCATTCGTGCCACGTTAAGTCTACGAGACTTAACTGTTCTTATTATATCTGGTTTCCTATAAAGTTAATGTAGCTCACAGTTATGTATTCTTCTCCATTCGCCTGTCTGTTCACCTCTCTTTGGTCCAAAAAGTTTCCTGAGAATTTTATTCTCAAATGCTCATAATCTTTTCTCTTCCTTTAATGTAAGAGTCCAAGTCCCGCGCCGTAGCCGAGTGTTCAAGTTAAGAAGCCTTGGCGCAGAGCTACGGGACTTGCCCTGGTTCGAGTTCTCCATGGGGGAAGACATTTTCTCATGGGATTTCTGCCAGTATGGGACCGGTGTCTACCCAGCATCGTGATTAATTTGGGTATCTAGCTCCAGAGTAGCGACTCCCGGTTGAGAACACCCATCTATAACGGCTGGGTGACCCGACATGCTGACCACTTGTCACCCCTATACTGGCAGGATGATCGTCTACCTCTGTGATTAATACATGTAGATGTGAGGCCAGCTGCCGGGTGGTAAGTCAAAGGCCTTGTAGGCCTGTCGTGCCATGGAGTTTTAATGAGAGTCTACAGACGGTAGCATTTTAGAATCGTATTTTGGAGGCAACAGGCACAAATCCAATGAGGATCAAACTAATAAATTTCCCCTCGCCTTCCTCACTGAGCAAGGCAAATACTGGGATGAAATTTCATTATCAATATCTATTTAATCAATTTTACCTTCTCATAAAAAATTTGTCAGGAAGGAACCGTGTAAACTAAGAGAATTCCTCGGCAAGTCGAAATTAAGGTCTGATTCAGCAAGTTTATATATTTATTTCGTTAACTCCTAAATTGGAGAAACTAAATTTCTTATGTCACTTTT
Source organism: Diploptera punctata (assembly GCA_030220185.1). Taxonomy (NCBI): domain Eukaryota; kingdom Metazoa; phylum Arthropoda; class Insecta; order Blattodea; family Blaberidae; genus Diploptera; species Diploptera punctata. The sequence goes on along the minus strand of JASPKZ010010693.1, from coordinate 1,134,965 downwards.
TTAAAGTCAAAGGCCTTGTAGGCCTGTCGTGCCATGGAGTTTTTAATGAGAGTCTACAGACGGTAGCATTTTAGAATCGTATTTTGGAGGTAGCAGGCACATATCCAATGAGGATCAAACTAATACATTTCCCCTCGTCTTCCTCACTGAGCAAGGCAAATGCTGGGATGAAATTTCATTATCAATATTTATTTAATCAATTTTACCTTCTCATAAAAAAATGTGTCAGGAAGGAACCGTGTAAACTAAGAGAATTCTTCGGCAAGTCGAAATTAAGGTCTGATTCAGCAAGTTTATATATTTATTTCGTTAACTCCTAAATTGGAGAAACTAAATTTCTTATGTCACTTTTTTAAAGTCAAAGGCCTTGTAGGCCTGTCGTGCCATGGAGTTTTTAATGAGAGTCTACAGACGGTAGCATTTTAGAATCGTATTTTGGAGGTAGCAGGCACAAATCCAATGAGGATCAAACTAATACATTTCCCCTCGTCTTCCTCACTGAGCAAGGCAAATACTTACTTACTTACTCACTGGCACTATCGAACCCGTAGGTTCATGGCCGCGCGGACATAAGCTCTCCACACATCCCCATCCTGAGCTAATGCTTTCCAATCATTCCCTGTATAATCTACTTCCCTCAAATCATAGTTAATGTTGTTCTCCCATCTCATTCTTGGTCTACCAACTGGGCGTTTTCCTTCTGGCTTTCCTACAAGAAGTTTCCATGCACGTCTTTCATTCCCCATACGCGCAACATGTCCTGCCCATCGCAGTCTACGAGACTTAACTGTTCTTATTATATCTGGCTTCCTATAAAGACCATGTAGTTCATTGTTATGTAGTCTTCTCCATTCACCTGTCTGTTCATCTCTCTTTGGTCCAAAAATTTTCCTAAGAACTTTATTCTCAAATACTCGCAATCTCCTTTCCTCCCTTATAGTAAGAGTCCATGTTTCGCACCCATATAATATAACTGGTAGAATAATAGTTTTATATATTTTCAGCTTAACGTTTTTTGAAAGGAGTTGGGACATCAAAAGTCTCTGTAATGCATAATAGCACGCATTTCCAGAATTGAGCCTATGTTTAATTTCTTTGTGCATCTCATTCCTATTTGTGATTATTGTTCCTAGGTATTTGAATTCACCCACTTCCTCAAAATTTCCCTCATTTGTCATTAGCTGTCCATTTCCATTATGTACTGAATTTCTACGTGTGACCATATATTTAGTTTTATTGATATTTATTTCCAGTCCCAATTTCTTAGTGTTACTCAATAGTGTGTGCGTGTTGGCCTTTAGTATCTCCTCGCTATCGGCCAGTAGTACTACATCATCAGCATAAACTAACAGCTTATTAATACCATTCAGTTGTAAGCCTTCCTCATTCTCTAAAGATTTAATGGCATGCTCTAGTACAAAATTAAATAGTAGAGGAGATAGTGCATCTCCTTGCTTCAACCCATTCTGGATTTCAAAAGCGTCTGAAAACTGTTTGCCTACACGCACCCTACTCTTTGAGCCATTTAGACACATTCGTATAAGTCTAACTAACTTTTTAGGAATTCCGAACTCCAGCAGGATACTATATAACTTCTCCCTCTTAATTGAATCATATGCTTTTTTGAAGTCTACATATAGTTGATGTACAGTACCATTATATTCCCATTTCTTTTCTAAATTCTGTCTTATACTAAAAATCTGATCTGTTGTAGACCTGTTTCTTCTAAATGCACATTGATGATCTCCTAGAATGTTATCAATATAGGGAGTAAGTCTGCTTACTAATATATTTGTTAGAATTTTGTACGAAGTTGAAAGTAATGAGATGCCCCTGTAGTTGTTGCAATCAGTTTTATCTCCTTTCTTATAAACTGGTAAGATAATTGATTCCTTCCATTCATCTGGAAGAGCTTCTTTTTCCCAAATCATACTAAGCAACCAACGTATCTTGTCCATCAATTTTTCTCCCCCTGATTTTATCAGTTCTGCTGGGATCTCATCTGAACCTGATGCTTTATACATCTTCAATTTTTCAATTGCCATTTCAACCTCTAATGCACTTGGCTCTGCGACTAGCATTTCTGCTGTCTGTAACTTATCCTCCTCAATGTCTTGTTCTGTATGTACATTTAATAGCTGATTAAAGTAACTTTTCCATCTATTTAATATACTCTTAGAATCTGCAATCATATCCCCATTTTCATTCCGAATTATGTTTGTTCTAGCCTGAAACCCTTTCTTCTCTATACTAATTCCCTGATATAATTCTCTAATGTTCCTATTTTTTGCGTTCATTTCAAGATCATTAATCTTTTCTCTCAAATATTCCCTCTTTTTACTCTTTAGTAACTTGGTGGTTTCCCGTCTAACACTACCCAATTGCAAGGCAAATGCTGGGATGAAATTTTGATTATCAATATTTATTTAATCAATTTTACCTTCTCATAAAAAAATGTGTCAGGAAGGAACCGGGTAAACTAAGAGAATTCCTCGGCAAGTCGAAATTAAGGTCTGATTCAGCAAGTTTACGCAATATATATTTATTTCGTTAACTCATAAATTGGAGAAACTCAATTTCTTATGCCACTTTTTTAAATTCATCGGACTGCATGAAAACAAACCGTCTATAATCGTTATTATGCATACTTTCGTACAATTTAATGCAAATTTAAATGATTTTACATAGATAGGGTCTATATTAATTTTTTATTACATTATTCTCCTTATTATTATTATTCTTTAATTGTTAGATGTTTATTTCCCAAATCATTCCTCGGGGGAAGGCGCATTGGAAGTGCATCCACTGTCTATCCATCTCTTGGCTGGTCTTCTTCTTGCTCTTCTCCAGTCCACTGGTCTATCTCCTTTTGCTTTTTTGCAAGTCTATTTGTTTTCCATTCTTTCTATATGATCTTTCCAACATTTTCTTCTGTCTTTAAAAAATTTGATTATGTCTTGAATTTGACATTTTTCTCTAATTTCTGTATTATGTATCCTACCAAATCATGTTTTCCCCTGAATAGTTCTTACTTTATTAAGATAATATTTAAAAAATAAATCAAATTTATAGGCCTATTATATGATACATTGCCAATTTAAGAGTTAATATTAAATTATGAGGTGTACAGATACAATGCGACAAAGCAAACATGGCGGCAGCTAAATCGATTATTTAATTTCGAGTTTCAGGTAAACCCTCACCTTCTAATGACCCGATTTCGATAATTTTTAAAAATTCCTTGTTCGTTTTATTCCAATTTTATGAATTGATTTTTTTTTTGCGCGAAATAAAAATTGCGACCGCTAGAACGATTTTTATATTTTCGTTTACGGTGAACTCCTACTCCAAATGGTGATTAACGAACACGCCTCTAATATTTGAATCGATTGCTATATACGGAATTTGGTTCCGAAAAAAAAAAAACAAAAAAATGCGACTAAGGAAACTTGGCGGTTGTTAGAACAAATTTTTAATTTTGGGTTTCAGGTAAACCTCACTTCTAATGTTCTAATTTTACTGATTTTTGGACAGTACTTCCCTCGTTATATTTTAATAGCATAAACTGAGATTCGTTGCGGAACATGGAAAGTTGCGACCGCTAGAACGATTCTTAAATGTTTGCTTCAGGTAAACCCCTACATTTAACGGTCCGATTTTGCTGGCTAACGAACTCGACCTTACTTTTTTTTAATGTATTGCTATATGCCAAGTTTGGTTCTGATAAACCAAACATGCCGGTTTAACGAATATAGATAGGCCTATAAAGTATATATATAGGCCTATTGATGATGGTCACTTTCTTTCCTTCGGAATTCGCTAAAAGATTATTATGTAAAAAAATATACCAATTTTTAAGTAGATAGTTCAATTCAATGAAATATAATGTAAAATTGTTTTCATTACTCCAGTGATGCAACAAATTGTTAAAAAGACCTTCAAATTTTAATAAACGACCATTTTTCAAGATCAACAAGTCTTAAAAGCTACCCGACTGATATTTAACTAACTAATAACATACCCAAGGTAAAAAAGGACAAATATAAGGTTAGTGTGAGTCATTTAGTTGTTTTTTTAATTAAATACTGATGTCTGTGTATGTGAAGCGAAACTCAACATATGTGAAAATAATTGGCGAAACAAAAATCCATAGAACGAGATATCCGTTCTTGAAATCGTTCAATAAAATTAAATAGTTGAAAGGCGGCATCTTTCAACACAATTATCGATGAAAAAAAGTCCTTCACGCTGGAACTTGGTAAGCTAAAAGAATTCCTGAGCAAGTCGAAGTTATGGTTCGATTTTGTTGGTTTACGAAATCTATCTTTCTTTTGTCAAATTGAAGACACTTTAATTTCTTATGCTACCTTATTTAGGCCTAAACGTGTAGGACTGGAGAAAAATATATTTCATAACCATAAGTTATTAGATTACCTTTTGATTATATAATTTGACAGAAATGTTAGTAATTCCTATTCAATAATATTTTTATTGCGTTATTTAAAATATTAAATAAATTAATGTAGGGTAGAGGGGGGATAGTTGGCGCACATTTGTAAAAAATGCAATATCTCTTTTGTGCAATGGTATGTATATATTATTATTATTACTATATAATCACAATTATTTTACAAACATAAAAAAATACTTTTTAAAACAATGGCATAATTGTTTTAATGAAAATCTGACTTAATAAAAATACCTAAGTTTAACCATCTCTCCCACCCTGGTGGGTAAGATGGCGCAAAGATATCTGTGGCAGTAAGCCGTGCAGAATTACATTAAAACTTCGGTTTTGACTTTCTTATTTTTTTCTTTTCCATTCTTCCACACAAAGAGCACTTGTCTGAATACATAGAGCAAGTTTCATGAAGCCATCTCGTACATTTAATACATTTTATCCAGTCTGCTCTGGATACTGTCTCTTCATACAGCTCGAAAACATTCGACACACTGATTTTCATTGTCAGAAGTGGAATCATCACTTTCTGGTATTGGAATTAATGATTCAGATGACGTCGATGAACATGTAGATATATTATGGCGTCTACTCTGTGGTTTTTGTTTTGAGTTTTTGTTTTTCTCCTGAGAACTGGCCGAAATTCCATGAGGAAATTTATTTTCCCATCGTGACTCTAACCAGCACAAGTCTGTAGCCCAATTTGTTATTAACAATAATTTTAAAAATAACTCATTGAAATCAAATTGGATCTCATTAAAAAAGTCAAATAATATATTGGATGGATGTATGACCAATATTATGCATTTCTCAATGGGAATATATTTTTATAAAAAATATAATTCGTAATATTTGTACTTGATTTATCATGAAATTTAAATAAATATTTTTGTATTTTTTTATCATTTTGACCCCACAATACTTACAAAAAATCGTAACTGAAGTTAAATGGAAACTATCTTAGGTGAGAGCGGAGCATCATTTAAATACCCAGGCGCGCCAACTCTACCACCCTTCTGTGCGCCATCTCTCCTGATTCACACAAAAATCTTTGTGCATAGACTAGTGATGGAAATGTTTGTAATAAGCATTGAAGTTATGTTATTAGTAACAAGGACAAGTCCCTTTGTATGTAGAGATGTCAATCTCCTTTCTAACGGTATTCAGTCCCTTTCAAACTGCACCCACAATAATCCTTTAAAAGTTTGTTCAACTAGCAAAAATATGACTCTTCACAAAAATATTTATTTCTTCTTTTTTTTAACGTTACAAACACCACAATTTCACACGAGAACCTTCTCTTAGGACTGCACAGGCACGAATAGTGAAAAACGAGTTTTCTTATGATTTTAAGGATAAATGTTAGACTGCGCCATCTTATACACTGCGCCATCATTCCCACCTTTGCCCTATATTATTGGATACATTTTTGAGGAAATAGATTATACAGGTAATGATTCAAAAATATTAGCTCAGGATAGGCATGTATGGACACCCTTATGTCTGCGCAGCCTGAACCTACTAGTTCGATACTGCCAGTGAGTTAGTTAGTTAGACATTAGTAATTTAAATGTTAATTAAAATATATTATACTACTGAAGTCCACCGCTGTGGTCTCGAGGTAACGTGCCGCCTTGTCACGCAGCAGGCCCGGGTTCGATTCTCGGCCGGGACAGGCCTCTGGGTGAGGTTCTTTTTTTTGGGGGGGGGTTTCTTCACCTGTAAGACAAATGTCAGGAAGCTTAGAATCCAACGGTCCCCGAAAATCATCCGGCCATCATCATCATCCTTCATCGGTGTGGAAAGCAACGGGAAGGTACCATACCTAGAATTCCCTAGTAAAGCTGCAAAGCATAGCATAAAATTGCTATGATCACAATGAAAGACCTGCCCTCGGGCAGAATTACTATGGATGGATACTAGTGAAACATTGGGAAGACTGGCGGCTGCTAGAGCGATTTATTAGTTTCGAGTTTAAGGTGAACCCCCACTTCTATAATAATCGGATTACGCTGATTTTTTTTTTTTTTTAGAATGCCTACCTCGTTTTATTTTAATAGCATATACTGAGTTTCCATCCGACAATCGCAACCGCTAGAGCGATTTTTAAATTTTCGTTTCATGTGAACTCCTACACTTAACGGTTCCATTTAGATAGTTAATGAACCTAACCTTACTGTTTTATTAATCGCTATATGGCAAGTGCCAAGTTTGGTAAACAAAATTTGCGCCCGCTAGAGAGTTAACGGTCACTCACTCACACACATACATATATATAGTTTTCCTACAAAAACCTTTCATACTTCACTTTCATTCCTTATTCGTGTCACATGTCCTGCCCATCGCAGAATACGAAACTTTAGTCTTCTCCATTCGCCATATATAGTCATTTTAATTTGAAATTAATTCTGAATTTATCGATTATTCGCAGTTAAAAACACATCATTCCACCGAACAACCCCTGGTAGTGATATAAAGTTTATTAGTGGCACCATACCTTGTGACCAAAAGGTTATCGAAATTACTTCTCCCTCCTCCCACCCTCTTCAGAACGATAGTTTTTTTTTTCGAACAGTCACATTGAATAAATATACTACTTGTAAAATAATTATAAAATTTCCTTTTATAATTAGTAACTAATTTATTCTTGATAATCACAATTTTGATAGGAAAATATTTTTGTTATTATTTTATTATTATTTTCCACCTGCAGACCTCCCCATATTCCCAATTATTATTTTAGATTGACATTCTAACGTAATAAAATTAACTAATTCTTCGTTTTCTCATCAGAAGTAAACGCTAAATTGGCCCCCAGGCTCATTATAATTGGATATACAGTAATTAGTCTAGATTTTCTAACAACTTATTAACCCGAAAGTCTTCTAAGGCCTATAGTGAGATCACATTTACCTTTATATTTTTTATTCGCCTTGTATAGGGTGTGGGTGCTTGTATGAAAGATGTGTGTTGTCTCAAACGTTTATGTTGTCTTGGAGTAAACCCTGGCATTGCAATGTTCACTAATCCGGCAAGACCCTCCATTACCAATAATAATAATAATAATAATAATAATAATAATAATAATAATAATAATAATTTATTTCTTTAATGTGGCAGAGTTAAAGCCATAAGACTCTCTCTTCCACTCATCCAGCGAATATTAAAATCATACAAAAATTACATAATTATTGCAGTTTTAAAATGATATTAAAATATATAGCAAACAATGTAGAGTGGGGATGTGATCTAATATTAGCTAATACAACAAAGCATGGAATAAAATAAAATATAGTATGAAAAACTTTGTCTCCCTGGCTTAACTTGGCAAGAAATTTGTAGAAACAGACATCTGTATTCACCTCTCTCACTCGCACCAGTGTTGTCGGTGTTTCTTCACCTGATGATAATAGGGAAAAAAGGGGAAGAGGAAAAATCCCAGGAATGTTTCGAAAACTGACAACAGGGCGAGTTATTTATTTTATAACTGGGAGAAAGCGGTCAAGGATCTACCCTTATATCTCCGTCTGTCTCTTTGCTAAGTTAAGCTACGTATATAATAGTAGAATATTTATACAAAATGCTGACTATAGGGCCCAGTTGTTACGCAGGCAGTGTTTTCATTGTGTGGAACTCAATGTATCAGTTAATTTGGATATAAATAATGATAGTGATTGACAGTCACTGACATGACTGAGAAATGAGTTCCATGCTTAAGACATAGATATTGTGTAAGATTCCGAGTACATACATGTCCTGTGCTGTGGTATAGAAAGTAAATAAGTATCTTGCGGTTTTGTTCCTTAGTTGTGAGGAGGCGATACATTTTGAAAACGCATTGTGCAGAATTTGGAATAGCAAAACATGTGAATGTAAAGTTCTTCTCTCATTTAGACGTAGGCCTGAAATGAAGGATACACGCGGTCATAACGGCGAAATTCAATACAACTCGAAAGGACGCATTATGAGCACGCTGCAGTATGTCAGAGTAGTCAGTAACATCGGTATTACAAGCGTTTGTACAAGTATTTGTTTTAATTTCATGGGAAGGAAGTTTCTAAATCGATTTAAGGAATGAAGAATACATGTGACCCAGAGTTTGAAATCCTATCTCGGCAGGTCGTATTCTTGTAGGGCGAAAGATATGTAAACGTCACTTCAAACGGAGAGGTTAGAATAAAAATATTTAGAATGGGAAAGGATTGTACTACATCTTTTGAGAAGGATTCGATGTACGACAAGAACATGCAACTTTAGTGAACCCTTGAGGAATTACAAAGACAATTTTGATGTAATTACAAGCGTAATGAGACCTTAGTAATCCCATCCTCTTGTTCACCGCCACTCCAAATCCTTATAACCTAGATAATCGCTTTTCTTGTCAAAGTCTATCGAACCACCCAAGTTAATCGCTTTATCGTGTCTTTCAAAAGACATTTTGATAACACTCATATCCAGACTTTGGATTATAATATAGCACAAATGACAATTTGCCGTAATTTAAAAATACACATATACCCAAACATAATTACACACATATATATATATATATATATATATATATATATATATATCGCTGTGGTATCGAGGTAGCGCTGCCTTGTTACTCAGCGGGCCCGGGTTCGATCCCCGGTCGGGGCAGTTTTTCTGGGTGAGGTTTTTATCGGGTTTTTTTCTCACCTGTAAGACAAATGTCAGGAAAACTTTAAGGCCCAAATGGTCCCCGAAATCATGTGGTCATCATCACTATCATCATCCTTCACCGGTGTTTAAAGCAACGGGAACCTACCACACCTACAATTCCCTAGTAAAGCTGCAAGCATAGCCTGAAAATGCTATGATTGCAGTGAAGGACCTGCCCTAGGGCAGAATTATTATGGATGGATATATATATATAATACTGCTCGAGGGCAGGTCCTTCACTGCAGGCATTTTCATGCTGCAAGCATAGCCTGAAAATGCTATGATTGCAGTGAAGGAACTGCCCTCGGGCAGAATTATTATGGATGCATATATATATATATATAATACTGCTCGAGGGCAGGTCCTTCACTGCAGGCATTTTCATGCTATGCTTGCAGCTTTACTAGGGGTTGTAGGTGTGTGTATGTGTGGGGCGTGGGCAAGCCGTAGCATAGATGGTTAAAGTAATATAGCCTATTGGAAACCGGAACGTAGAGAATACGAGTTCCGGTCGGGTTAGGATTTTTAAACTAACCTAACATTTTGCTGGTACCATGGCCCTGGGATTGATTCTGCCTCTAACGGAAATAGTACCAGACTCTTGTTCTGGGGTAAAGGCGACCGTCTCGCAGGATTGAAAATCCAGCTGGCATAAAGTGTCGTTTATCTGCTACCCCAAGTGTCTCCCATAGCCTGTAGTGGGATCACTTTACCTTATATAGGGTGTTTCGGAATAAGTATTACAGATTTCTAGGGTTGTAGAGGGGACTTAGTAGATAAAGTTTTAATAAGGAACCCATGTTCGGAAACTTACCATTTTGAAATAAAATAAGTTTCAAGATCGAAACACAAAGGGCTGATATAGTGTATCTTGTGTTTCAGAATAAGTATTACAGGCTTCTAGGGGTTGTACTACACCTGTCGAGTCGGAAGAAGATCACTATCATTTATTTAATTAAAAGCCTAATTAAAATGAATGCTTTTACAGGAAACTTTAAGACCCAAAACGGTCCTTGAACATCATCTGGCCATCATTATCATATTCATCTCATTAGATTAACTTTAGGATTAAGGCTTTTCTTGGCGCATCATAACATAAGGGCAGCGTAACCCAGCTTTCCAGACGCCCCAACCTCAGAAGTGGTTACAATATGCTGATGCCAGGAGATACTACCAGAAACATTGAAATGACCTGGTGGCATGAATATATATATATATATATATATATATATATATATATATATATCCCGTCCAGGCATTTATTTTTCTTATTATACCATATATATATATATATATATATACTAGAAGTCCCGGCCACGCGTTGCTGTGGCTAAGGTATACGTTAAAAATTTAAATTAAGTTGCTGTATTTCGACCAGATTACTCAAAACTAATACTTACACACGAAATTAATAATATTGAAAATAAAATAAACACTGGACACACTTAAATTATGAAATAATCAATATTTGTAATTCAATTGAAATTCGCGGTTGCAACAAAAAGCACAGCCATCTGGATATCTCTTTGTTAAATAATGAACTAATTACCTTACCAAATTACCTTACACCACCATCTGTTAGAATCGTATGGAACTCACAGATAATTACCGCCATCTGTTAGAATCGTATGGAACTCACAGATAATTATAACTCTTTGTTAAATAATAAACAAATAATTTGCAATAATAAAATAATGCGACTATAAATTTAGTTATAAACTACCCTAAGTCTCAAGTTGGGTCAAACTGCACACAGTGTGCAAAATTTTATTAAAATCGGTTCAGTAGTTTAGGGTTATATCGCGGACAAACAACGTGACACGAAATTTTCATATATTAAGATATATATGCGTGCGTGTGTGTGTGTGTGTGTGTGTCTGTAAGTCACTGTCTTCATTGCTCTTTTGGTCGCGAAGTATACTGTGGCGCTGGTAGTAAAGTCCGAGGATTATATTGTGTGCATCAGTTAGGTACGACAATAATCCCCTCATCCCTCCCAATTACATGTTAATTGCTGATTAATATAAACACTTCATAAATTTCTTGTGCTTCATTTTAACTCATCCATATTTCTTCCTCTTACTCTTTTTTTATCACCGTCCTCTGTCAACATTTTATAACCCACACCACCACGATTCTCAAACCCAATTTGCATTACATAGCCCTTCATCTGGTATTTACCCTTCCTCATGTTAAAACTTCTAAGTAAGGTCATTTGCATGCTTTAAAAATATAGGCTATAACTTGAATATTACACATAGGGGAAGGTTTACATATAGGGTCTAGTTTAAAATATTGAAACTGTATACACTGATAAAGTGGGGATTCCATTACAGTAATGTACCTACATAAATTGAAATTGAAAATACTGAAAACCCCACAAATTATTGTTGCAGTATGTGAACAATTACCTGAGAAAATATATATTGATAAAAAGCAAGAAATGGCTTAAAATTGTATGAGGAGTTGAAGTAAGTTTAACCTAAAATCGCCATAATTACCATGGAAAACATGCATTACTCATTGTACAAACGGAATATCCAACTTATCCTTATTGGGCGCAAGATTCTGCAATGTTAACTAAATTTAATCTGGTGTACAATAACACCTAACGAAATATAATTAGTACACAATATTATGCGATACATGGACTTAGGAATGAGTAAATAAATATAAAAAACCTCAATCTGGTAGCGGAAACATGTATTACCATGATGGCTAACATGACGTTAGAGTAACTTTTTTGAATCACACAAGCACCTGGAGGGCCTCCCCAAATGAGTAATAAACTCAAATCAGTCCCTTCTACTACACAACAGGGACATTTAAGACTAAACACACCATTTATTCACACATCCATACCAAACATAGCACATACGGTAATGATAATCAACGAGGGCCATGTAGTGTTCGGGGACGGTTTGGGTCTTAAAGGTTACTAACATTTATCTTACGGGTGTGGAAAAACCTGGAAAAAAAATTGCTCGGAAAAAATATATCTTCCAAGAAACAGCCATCGAATACGGGGCCACTGCATATGAGGCAGCGAAGCAATCTCTAGATCCAGCGATGGACGGTCATTCAAATGATGTGCCAATTTTGCATTGCAGACCGTTTTAGTAAATGTTCCCCTGTAGGATATAGGATTGTGTTGATATGAAGTATGTACTCCCCTCGTTTTAACACCAGTACTATATAAGTATAGGCCTGTATGTAACGTCAAATGTGGAAAATTGGGTTTGAAAGTTGAAGCGTGTTTGTCAGAGTTTACGACTTGAACCGCCTAATCAGAGTGATATTTTCTAATTACCATAAAACAAATCTGTGAATATATAAACTTCAAAAGCGTAAAAAATATATATTACTTCTCCCACTGAATTTTATGACAGACCCACGCGTTCTTGGAATTTAGACAACTTATTAAAAAAGGGGGGGCGAAATAAACCTTATATTAAAACAGATACGAGTATATTTGTATAACGTAACGGAACATGGAACCTGTTTCGGAGTTGGTGTTTTCATCTGTATTCAATTATTTTCTAGGCGTTGCAATGATTACTTCTTCTTCCTTCCAAGTATTAGGCCAAGGCCTGTTACGATCCTATAGAACATTTTCCCTCCAGCGTTTCATAGGACGGCCCAGTGATCTTCGTCCTCTTGGTATATAATTATAAACAGTTTGGGGGTCTGATTTGAACTCATTCTTTCAAGATGGTGTTTCCAATTTAGTTGGTACTGTTTAATATATTCCAAAATTGGCGTAGTCTTCAATTCTTTTAAGATATCGGTGTTCCTTTTCCGATCTCATCTGGTGTAATCCGCTGTTCTGCGCATGAATCTCATTTCACAAGCCGTTATTCTGCTTTCATGTTGTCTTTTTAGTATCCATGCTTCACTACCATAGGTCAACACTTGTCTAGCTAAAGTGTTATATAAACGTAATCTGGTGTTTTTTTGTACAAGGAATGGTTTCATAACTTGATTAATAATTCCTAAACTTTTATTATAACTAGTAATTTTTTCAGGGGTATCCTTTTCATCCCAGATAGAGAGAGAATATCCAAGATATTTAAATTGATTTTATTCCGGAGACAGATTTTACTTTGTATGGGGTCCTTCCCATGAAATGCCATAATTTTAGTTTTGTTAATTGATATTCCCATATTAAATTTGGCACTTATTTTTTGTAAATTATAAATTGATCGTTGCAAATCATTTTCGGAAAGTGCCAGAAGAGCTAAATCGTCTGCAAAAAGAATAGCATCGAGTTTGAGGTTCCTGAGGTTTGCAATGATTACAAGCATTATTTTCATTATAGGTGATCTATTGGTTTGTCCATGGTAAGTAATTGGACACATGTTATTATAACTACTTAATATAAGTTATTAGGGCTGGAACTAAAACAACAATAAAACTAAATGTAGGCCCTATAGTCGCACGAAGAAATATACAGTAATATATAATGCAAATTGACAGTTAATGACAAATCGGTAAAATTTTTGAAAGATATTCAAATACCTAGGAACAATAATTACAAAGAGAATGAGGTACCGGTACGGAAAGTAACTAAATATGGCTAAATTGTGGAAATGCATGCTATTACGCATTACATGGATACTTCTCATTCCAACTACTCTCTAAAAACGATACATTAAAAATACAGAGTGCGGCAAAGTCAGTTAAGAATGTGCCGGTTCGCTCAGGGTAGGATATGATCACTCAGGGATGTTTATATTATACACATTTTATTTCAATTTATTGTACAATTTTGTGTGTACAATGGTATTTACACTGTTTGATATTTTACTATCTCTGAGTGGAGTTGATGAATTACTTCCGCCCACGTGTTTTTAATATCACCTTCGCGAACGGTAACTGACGAACTTGACTATTGTAGAACGTAGGAGCGTGAGATTGTTTTCACACGCGTCCTTGCCTTATAAGGGCGATGACTCCTCCCATCCCCACTCCAAGTGTATATGTTATTCATTATAGCTTAGAAGGGTAGGTACCATTCGTTTGGGTTTCTATGTTGGTAATAGACTCGTGTGCACGTTTGTGCGCCTTCCGGTTATTACTATTAATGGTACGCTTTATTACTCACGAGTCTATTACTTCTTGCCACAAGAACTGCACATGGTTTCATGGGGGGGAAATATCAGATTGGTTGAAACTGGGTTTGAATACCGGACCTTCAGAATATAATCTCAAACACTACTAAGCAGTAGTATTTTTCCTTGCAACCATGTGCAGTGGTTAACTGCCGCATCCTGTATATAAAACTGATATTCTTCCAGTTATATTAGCTTACATGGATGCGAAACATGGATTCTTACTTTTAGGAAGGAGAAAAGATTATGAGTATTTGAGAATAAAGTAGGCCTGCACAGGAACATTTTTGGAACAACGAGGGACGAACAGACAGGTGAATGGAGGAAACTACATAACCACATGATCTCTTTGGGAATCCAGATGTAATAAGAACAATTAAGTAACATGATTTGCGATGGGTAGTACATGTGACACGAATTGAGAATGAAAGAGAGGGATGGTAACTTTTAATGGTAAAACCAGAGGTAAAACGCCCAGTAGGTAGGCCAAGAATGATATAAAGCCACAAAAAGGAAACTATTAATACAATTTTACAATTAATGCACATGGCAACAATATTTACCAATTCTAATAACTGATTATTAAAAAAAAGTCGGAAGTAGATATCACACCCCAGTCGTTCGTGTTTCCAGCTCGACACTCTACTGAGTGTTCAACGAAAGCAGACAGGGGAGTGAATGCAGAATGGTATATGTTATCCCTATGTTAGGTCTCCCTTAAAACAAAACGCAATTATTTAATTACTCGAAAGTTATGGAGTTGTGGTCCCATGCTTAAAGGTGATACCACTGCTAAGACTTTTCTTTTAGGTTATTCTATGCCACCGTGCCATCAGTGAATAATCGATTGGAGAACAAGCGACTTTGACTTTGTGTTGGCCAATGTGATGACACATATTTGCGCTAGAGAAAATTGCCAACATGTTTGTCCACATATAAGGGATTCTATCACAAGAGTCCAACTACATTATTGGGCAAGTTGGGGTGAGAAATGGGCAAGTTAGTGTTAGATGAGTACGTTAGTATTAGTTTGGCCAAGTTAGCGTGAGAAAATGGGCGAGTTAGTACACCAGATTAGTTTAACTTTCACTTGTTTGTTAGCGCGTTTAGTCATAAGTTGGCTATACTGTTTGAGGAATGACTATTGCACATTTTGCATTTCAAGTATGCTGATTTTAGGTTACTTTGAGTTCATTTTCTCACTTCATTTTAAGATATTTTTCACACACACACACACACGCACACACGCACACACACACATGCACACACACGCACGCACACACACACGAACACACACACACGCACACACACACACACACACACACACACATATATATATATATATATATATATATATATATAAATCAAAACGAAATTTGTAAATTAATTAATTTCAAAAAATAGAAATCTGTTGGTAATGTGTTAAGGAGAGACAATGATAGCATCACAAAAATGGCATTTGATTGGATACCCCAAATATTGAGAAGGCGAAGAAGAAGAAGACCTAGAGCAACATGGAGTAACACCATCAGGAATGAAGATGAACAGGCAGAGATGAGTTAGAATGAAATTAAGGCATTGGCAAACAACAGAGTTGGTTGGTGAGCTTTTATGAAGGCCCTATGCTTCCCAGCGAAGTGACTCTGGATTACAACTACTACTACTCCTACTATATTTATATATTTCTCTCAGATAATTATTCACATACTGCAACAATAAAATATGTGCTTTGTTATGTTGGTGGTATGATGGCATGGAATCCCCTTCTTTTAATTAACACCAGTATGTTTGAATCCATTGTTCGTTTTTGAGTGCTTCCCCTCGTAAGCGTATTTTTGCTTGTTATAGCATGATAGTTTTAATGCCCATACAACACGGGACATAGACAATTTGTAGCTGTGAATGTTTTTAAAAGTTGACAATGTGTATATTTTTATTTGAATTCCAAGAACTAATCCTGAGAACTCAAAACTCATTAGAAGAGATGTAGAAGAATTAGTGGTGGGATCGGTATGCGAGGTACCAATAGCTAGAGGCAATACGAGAAACAAATGATAGTCTTCACTGAATTTAAGAGAATTCATTGGTACACTACTCTTTAATAGCAGCATTTCTTCACTGTAAATCAAGTTAAGGGGCTTTTAGTATACAATAATGATACAGTATTTTGTAACCAAACCTGAGATTTTTCATTACTTAGCGTTTCATGTACAAGTAGAGCATTCATTAACAAAGTAGGTCCCAACTTTTGGACGAATATCTCTTTGAATTAAAAATGCATGTTATTATAAATTGAAGAATTATTCGACTAGTTATCCATAACATATACAGGAATTGAAACAATAAAACCCCGAGAAAGTAATTAAAAAACAAGATAAAAAATGTAAAACTGATGATAAATTCAAAAAACTTCATCTTCTATCATAAAAATGAATGTCTATCTGTTTGTCCTTTATGCGCTGCCATACCGTTCATTCGATTGTGATGGAGCTTTTGCAAAATGTTCAAGAGTTTCCCGGGAATGTTTTAGGCTATAAGAGTGTTGTAATACTCAACCCCTTCACTCTTAAAAATCATCCTTTATAGAGAAAAGGTGTTGGAACTTTTTGGACGGTTAAATGGCTTACGCTGCTTAAACCATAACATATACGCCAAATTAATGTACACAGAATTGAATATCATAAAAAAATAAAGAAGCCCGCGACAGCATATGCCTATCTTTTTACGGATAACTCACAATAACCATCCAAGAAGATCGGGATGACTAGATTCCCTGGCAAGCGTACAGCGGGTATTCTTTTACGGATAACTCTCAATAACCATTTTTGTATTTCAGCTCATTTATGCCAAGAAAATCGAGATAAGTAGATTAGCGGGCAACACCAGATAATCAGCACGGGGTATCTAACATAATTACGATATAAATGTATAATTATTTTTCTCTTTACGTATTCAACTAAATATAAAAAAAAACATTTAATTTATTTTGGCGTAGCACCGCACACCGGGTATTAGCTAGTTTCAAATAAAATAGAAGACACAGAATTATACATACGAAAATAGAGGTGTATACAAACTTAAATGCAACATTTGTGATACATATTATATCGATAAATCATTATAAATTTTATTACACAATTCAAGGAGCATTTTAAACACTTTAAATATCATCATCATCATGAACTTACTTAGACATAGGTCGTTTGAGCCTGTTCCTATGTGATCTAAGATTTGGTTGGACAGTCTATTTTAATTTTATTCTTAATTTTATCTCGAAGTCCTTCAGATTAATACTGAATGCTAATTTAGGAAACGAGATGAATCCATTCTTTGGACAAGTAACCAACTGCTCTGATAATTTTGAATTTCTTCAAGTATATTTTTAAATTTTATTTTATCGCTTATATCTGTGTCTCTATGCTTGTCCATTTTGACAAACCTAGGAGTGGACGTAAAAATATAATCTGTGCCGCTTGCAATTTTGATTTGATTTTAGACTTCAGTGTCAAAGTTTCGCTGCTATATTTCAGTCCTGATTTTTCAGTTATATTGCGTAATCTCAATTTGGATGCGGTTGACATTTGTTTAAGGTTTTAAGAATAAACTGTTATTAATAATTTCTTATTATTATTCTTCTTACAAAGATTAAACCTTATTGGCTCGTTCCGACTCCTATTTTCATAGCTGCTGTGTTATCTTTCATGGGCTTCCCTGATCTTTTTTTTCCTCCTCTCGGTTGATAGTTCAGACTTTTCCAAGGCAATCTGTTGGTATCCATTCTGCAGACATGTTCATACCATTTTCTCCCGTAATCTTCCATTTTATCTGTCAGACTGAATATTTGTAGCTCTTTACGAATATATTCACTTCGTTTTTTTTTTATCCATTAAAGTATATCCTGCCACAAATGGTAAATATTTAATTTCTGCGGCTTCTATTATTTTAATTGTCTGTTTATTCAGAGTCTATATTTTTGAGCCTTACAATGTTGCAAGCACAGTCATTACATTATAAAATTATTAATAATTTAAAACGATAAATTAATTAGTATACTAGCTCCAAGAAATTCGAGATTAATTTACGCAGCGGAGTAAATTATCATTTACGAATTAATACAATCAGAACAGCATAAATATAACATGGATAAATCAAACTTTGCTAAATATGTAATATAAACAGATAATACATTCAACGGAATACGTTTCATCGATTCTACACAGAGAGAATAACTACAGAATTAAAATCCTTGAAGAAATTTAAATTTTAAGAGAAGTAAGAATAATAATATATTTAACTAGGCACACCCAACGGCCTAAACTGTTTATACAAAATTTTAATCGAAAACAGTTAGTACCTTTTGAAAGCTGATGATGGAACATGTTCCGAATGGTGTACTAATTATTTAAACTGAAATTGAAATTGTAATTAGGTGAGGACGTTTAAATTTGAAGAGAAATGTTGAGGACGTTTGAGATCTCAGGTATATATTTTAACGATTTTAACCTTTAACTAAATTGTATAATTGGGAAATCTGTGTATTCTTTGGAATTACAGAAGGTTTTCCTTTCACCTAGTGGACTTACAAAATCCCAACGTGAAGGAAAGTGTAGAGAACAACTCTTGTAGCTGACGTGGAAGCAATATCTCTACAAGAAGGAGACCCCAAAAACAAACCACCAAGTTCGGGGTTATGCAATGGACCAACTCTCCACAATTTAAAAATGTAATAATCAAAGTTAAAGCACTCAATAAAAAAAACTTATTTATTCCGCTTTAGGGTCTCTGAGGCGAAAGGTTGAAATTTATGAAATTATGATAGTTATTTTCTTTCTTCTGCTTTTTTTTTTAACTTTTCCTTGGTTGGTAGGATATTTTGTTTATGTACAGCATGCTACCCGGGCGAAATTATGGTACAATCACCAGTCTTTCTTAGTGTTCGAAAATATCTGTTAATCCAGTTTATAGATAGTGAACAGTAAATGTAAAATATATTTATTCTTTAAAAAAACACATGTCAACCATTGTTAATAAGACTGGTAAGTTGTTTGTTATGTACGGTCAATAGACGACTTTTGTGGAAAAATATTTTCCATATCACGTTCTTAATTAGTTGTTACAGCGAAATCCGTTCAAAATAACTTCTCACACTAGAAGTGCTAACATTAAGCTTTGGGAACACTAGTTCATTACTTGCGGGGGATTCGGAAGAGGGGTTAAAGAATGCCAAATTCCTCGTGATCTAATTGAACCTATTATAAAAATGAGACATCTGACAATTTTGAAAACTTTCAAGTGACAAAACAAATGTATATAAACAGCATCCAAATAGATATCAATATACTTTTAATACACGTCTCAGTAAGAATTTAACCCATGACGAGTGCCAGAAAGATTGAAGTTATTTAAATATCAAATTTAATAGGCTAAAGTGTGCAGATTCTAAGTAGACCAGCATATTCCTGATGGTAAATAATTATACTCATAAAATATATATTTTGGGCCCCAAATGTTCAATTTTCTCGGAAAAAAATATTTTCGTACAGAAATTTATTGGAATATTACTTCATAAAGATGGCAAGTATTGGCCTGCGTTTCATACAGTATATAGTAGAAGTGAAATAGAATTTTTTTTTTTCATTTTTGTATTTTTTAATCACGTGGACTGTTTTAGCTTAAAATATTTCAAAACAAAAATAAATTAGACGAGCATTTTTATTTATATTGCATAAAAATTTGACAATATTACAATTGTCTTGGCCTATTTTAATGAGAATTCTAAAGGAAAAAATAGTTTCATTTCACGTCTCCCCTATGTACAGCATGACACGCAGACCAATACTCGCCATCATTTTAAAGTTACGCGCCATTTGTTCTGATAAAATTGTACATTTGCGCCTCAAAATGTATAAGATACCAGGGCATTCGGTAAGTAATGGCAACACTGTTAAGATTTCACAAAATATATTTTAAGTTACTTTAGAAATTACGAATTTCATTTACAGTCCCCTGTCAAGTCAACTATATGTTGCTAAATTCTTGAAAGAAGATGCACATCATCTGCAGCACCATTTCTGGATATCTCTTTCATCTCATCGATCTAGAGTTTTCTGGATATAAACTCTTGAGTGAACTCGAATGCCTCGTAGAAGTTATTTGATCTTTAAGAGTAAGTTAAAGTCATAAGAGCTCATGTCTGGTGAATTTGGTGGATGTTTGAGTACTTCCCAATTCCACCTTCTACTCAAATTCTACACAAATTACTCACTAAATGTGAGAAATAATGACTGTATTCACAAAATAATTGTTATTTCAAGACTTTCATTGTTACAGATTTATAGAAGAAAGACTGCTCAACAACAGACTACAAGATTACAATTGTCATCACTAGAATCGCTGATTTACAACAGTGTTGCCATTAACCAATTGAATGTCCTAGTACCTATTCGTAGTATTTAGGAAAAATTTTTGGACCAAAGAGAGATGAACAGACAGGTGAATGAAGAAGACTATATAACAATGAACTACATGGTCTTTATACGAAGCCAGATATAATAAGAACAGTTAAGTCTCGAAGACTGCGATGGGCAGGACATGTTGCACGTATGGGGAATGAAATACTTGCATGGAAGCTTCTTGTAGGAAAGCCAGAGGGGAAAACGCCCATTTGGTAGACCAAGAATGAGGTGGGAGGATAACATTAACTATGATTTGAGGGAAGTAGATTATACAGGGAATGATTGGAAAGCATTGGCACAGGATAGGGATGTATGGAGAGCTTATGTCCGCGCGGCCATGAACCTCCGGGTTCGATAGTGCCAGTGAGTAAGTAAGTAAATAAGTAAATACCTATTCGTATTTTGATTATAGAACTAATTCTAAAAGGAATTTATACCCAAAATTTGTGTAGATACATTACTTCCATTCTATATATTCGCATCAAGAGCCTTTGCGCTCCAATCTGTATACGACACATCCATAATCAGACCCCCTGTATCACGACGTTTTTTTTTTAAATCATGAAGGATAAAAGGTCTATACCGGTAATATGTTTCTTGCTTTCATTATGGTTACTTGCAGTTATCGTTTTCACTTTTTTTTTTTCAGTAAACACATTATTTTCGGCGTTGAAAATACAAGAGAGATTATTAGCATATAGCTGATATACGTACAGTACATGTAAGAGAGAGAAAGAGAGGGAGGTGAAGAAAAAAAACTCTCGAAGCGTGAACGTACTGCTCCTGCACTGGTCCATCCATTCTCACTTTTTTCAGTAGCTTCTTTCTCTCTTTACTTCACTCTTTTATTTCTTTGTCGCTATCTTTCTCTTCTACCCTTGCTTTTTTGGGCATCTTATTCCTCTCTTATTGTCACTCTCCACATTTTCCTCCCTTTCCATCCTTACTTTTTAACAGCTTCTTCTACTCTTCTTTCCTCTATTCTCTCTATCAACCATACTCTTTCGGGCAGTTTCTTCCTCTGTCTCTCTCTCACTCTCATCTTTATCCTCTCCTTTTTTTTTCATAAACTCATTAGTTTCTAGGGGTCGTAAAAATCAAATGGCCCGAAACTTTTTTTAACTACACACATTGAAAAGACACAGGAGTGTAAGCATCATTTTTAACGAACACACTGTTAAAACTACCCATTTATAGTGCCTTTAAGTATTATGGGTTCAGAAAGAAATTACGCGAGACGAATCTAAAGGAGAAACCCCATTATGTTTAAATGTGAATATTTATACGATGCTATGTTTTATGTCTCTCTGCACAATGGATGTCTTTGTATTGATCACTGCCTCAGTACGTGAGTGCTTCATAGTCTTTGCAGAAATAAATTAATTTTATATATTCAGACTGTTTATATCATGTATCACTGATCAATCGTTGGTTCGAGTCCCCGTGGAGGATGAGGTTTTCTCATAGAATTTCGGACAGTATTGGCCAGGTACTCACTCAGTATCATGAGAAATTGTGTGTAGCTGCTATAAGTAGCGACTCCAGATTGAGAAAGCAAGCTATTACTGTTGAGGATTAAACATGCTGACTGCATGCTTTTTATATTCATTTATTTTTTATTGATTTTAAGCATGGTTCTGATAGCAGCTTGCAGAAATACAATATGAAATATTTGTCAATGTTGAGAATGCCAGATAAATTGATTAATAAATTTAAATTAAATTTTACTGGCAATTTTAATGATACAAAATATATTTTTCATAAGTAATGCTACGATTGATTTCCAATTTATCTATAGGAATTGGAAATCAGGAGTGGCATTTGTTAGGACTATTTAACGAATAAAATTAAGCTGTTTACTCGCAAATCATTATTTAACTATAGTTATTTAAAAAAAAATATATATATATATATATATATATATATATATATATATATAATGTAAACGGCGATGTTTGAAAACAAAATAATGAGATGTGTTTGGTTATGCTTTTTTGTTCATCCATTGCAAGTAGACCATATTATGTATTGACAAATAGGATCACAATATTGTAAGAATGCACCCTAGTGGAGAAAAAAAATTGAACTCATCAAACTGTATATTATAACGAACATTATGTGTTATTAATTAATTTGTAGGAAACAATACAGTAAAATCATTATTTAAAAACGCAATTATTGAACACCCTATTATCAAATGTGTAGTTTTGAAGGAATCTGTTCATTATTTGCTATATTCAACGTATTTTTTCCAGAGTCAGTCACTGCAAAATAATACTCTGAGTTAAATAATCAGAAGATTTCGACATACAAAAAATATTTAAACAAGAAGATAATTTATCAACATTCCTTTTCAACTTAAAAACTCCTACGTTACCTCTATTGACTGATGATTGTCCATCTCTGTAAATATCACATGTGGATATGAGGACAGCAGCCGGCTGGTAGGTCAACGGCTTTCTAGGACTTTCGCGCCAGGGAGTTAGTTCTAGTATAGAAAAATAAACATCACATTGACATTTCGTGAATTCATCAGAAAACCGAATTTATGATCCGATTCATCTTACTTATATTTATTTAAATAAAATATATCCAGTTACGCTGCTAGAGAATAAACATGACGGCCGCTAGACCGATTGTTAAATTTAGAGTTTCAGATAAAACTCCACTCCTAGTGGTCAAATTTGGCTGATTTTTTAAATACTTTTATCTTTTATATCAGTGGCATATATCAAAGTACCGTTGCGAAAAAATACATTGTGGCCGCTAGAGCTATTTTTAAATTTTCGCTTCGATATTGCTGGTTTATAAACTCGGTCACAATTTAATTAATTGAATCCTTGTTAAGTTTGGTTCCAAAAAAAGTATCATATATATGTAATCGAACACAGCTGTCTGTGGTAGTTCCGAGGGACGCGGGTTCAAACCCGGCCGCGGTCGATGGATTTTTAGGATTGGAAAAATCCAAGAAACAAGACCTCTGGGAGGGACTTTAAGTCGTGGGTCCTGAGTCTAAAGATTTTGAGGCTCGTAAAAGTACTGCAGTCCTGGATAAAGAAGACTCTGTGCAAAATTTAAAAAAAATGATCTACCATTATCCAACCAATTAATACCTTAGTTACCCACTAGTTGTCTCACTGAGAAGATATAGTTTTATCATATCACTCGCTGACACCTATAATAAGTGTAACTAAATTAGCTTGCTTAAAAACATTTCCACTAGGGAACACTCTAATCCTCAGTCGGGGAAGCAGGCTTTATAGGGCCTATATATTTTTTTCAATATCAAAATTTAATTGTAATATGGAAATACATTTATACTCATATGTATGTGTATATATATCCATTGTCATTTTCGGTGTCCACTAATGAGTACGATGAATATTAGCAAAAAAAAAAGTTTGAAAATTTTTTATGAGAACATATTCAATGCCCATATACTTTTTACTTTACTTTAATTTTCCCCCTATACATGTACTTTTATGTTACATGCCACCAGGGTCTTACAATGGCACGACCTGGCGGGAAAAGATTTGAAACGCTGAATCGCATTTTAATTTTTTTACTACATAACGACATGGAGGCCTCCCCGGTTGAATGATCAGCTGAATGCCAGGGTCAACTCTGAGACAACACGAACATTAAAGATAAAATACATCTTTCACTCACACATTCATACGAAACAATACGTATACGTCATATTATATTCGGGTATCATTTGGGCCTTAAATTTTTCTGATGTTTGTCTTACAGGTGAGTAATTGCCCCCTCATAAAAAAACACCGCACAGGAGACCAGCATCATGAGTTAAGTGTTCAGAACTTTTGACTACAGTTCATGGGATCCCGGGTTCGATTCCCTGTCAGACCACAGAATTGTTTTCTCAAAGGAGACTATTTCTGTGATCGTCCATGGTATAGATTTAAAGTCTCTCTCCTCCTCTCCCCTTCTCTCTCTCTCTTTCTCTTTCTCTCTTTCTCTTTTTTCTCTTTCACTTTCTCTCTTTCTCTCTTTCTCTTTCTCTCTCCCCCCTCTCTTTCTCCCCCTCTCTCTCTCCCACCCTCTCTCTCTCTCCCCCCCCTCTCTCTCTCCCCCCCCCTCTCTCTCTCTCTCTCTCTCTCTCTCTCTCTCCTGGCATCGGGATAACATAACTTCTCCTTTCGGGCGTCCTAATTTAAGAAGTGGATTACAATTTCTCTATGTCAGGAGAGAATACTTCAAATGCCAAAGACAATCTGGTGGAACTGGTAGAAAAAACTCCACAGGAAACTTGTCCTGATAGGGATCAAATACAGCCCCGCTGCGTACGACGCTACCCCGAGGAAACTTGAGTGGACGAAAATAAGAAAAAAATTACGATATATTTACATAATATACAATTTTATGATTATTTAATAAGTCAACACTTTTAAAATTCATATTGAAGCACCGTTGAGGACGACTGACTTACCAGGGACCAATTTTATATTTAATATCTTATTTAATAAATATATTATGATGGATATGAGAATATTCTTCTCGTAAGAGAAATGTATTTGGGATTTATCCAGGCGGGATGAAAGAAAAGTTATGTTGGACTATGAATAACACAATGCAAATAGATTAACCGAGCTTATGAATGCAAACTGGCTTTGGTTAGTGGGGTCTCAATTAATTCCCGGTGTCTATTGTTTTCTGAAAATATGCGGTAATTTGTTTCCACACTTTTAATGGTCTCATTTTCATTCATTTCAGTCAACTTCGCTCTTTTATTCTAAATAATGCTCCGCCAATTAATTAAATATGTTTACATATATTCAGCACCCTGTCCAAGTAGTATTTAATCCCATTACCGCAGTTTAACCTCTAGCCTTATAGGTACTTTTACGTGCCACACGGGCCTTACAATAACACGAGACCAACTGGATACTTTAGACTACAAAGGCCGAAGTACTAGTATCCTCTGTAATTTCACGGTCCTGTGTGTCCAGCCTTAGCCGCCTATTTGGGTTTCATTGAACAAGCTGATATAGTTACGCCATTTTCCTAAATATTTCCTGATATGGTCAGAATATCGCCTCGAAGATACATCTAGTATCGACCGCTGTGGTCTCGAGATAGCGCGCTGCCTTGTCACGCAGCCCGGGTTCCATTCCCGGTCGGGACAAGCTTCTGGGTGAAGTTTTTCCTCACCTGTAAGACAAATGTCAGGAAGCTTAGTGTCCAACGGTCCCCGAAAATCATCCGACCATCAGCATTATCATTCTTCACCGGTGTGGAAAGCAACGGGAAGCTACTACACCTATAATTCCTTAGTAAAGCAGCAAAACATAGCATGAAAATGCTAATGACTGCGGTGAAAGACCTGCCCTCGGGCAGAATTAATATGGTTGGATACATCTAGTAGGCAAGTAAGATTTTACTTTGATGGAGGAAAGTTGGTTAAATTTTTCTCAGAGACCACTTTTTAAGGCTTGAGGTTCTTTTACGAGCCCGAAAATCTTCATACTTTGGACGCATTGCGTAAAGTTCTTCTCGGAGGTCTTGTCCCTTTCATATTTCCACCCGGAAAATCCATCGTCTCTGGCAGGGTTTGAACCCGCAACTCTCGTGAATACAGACAAGGAACAATTAATTAGACCACCGCGGCACACGTCGCGTCGCCAGTACAGCGAGTGGGAAAACAGAAGACCAGACTTCGAGCATCCACTGCGCATTATATGCAAAATTAATTTAACTCTTTTGAAGCATATGACTATAAACAAGTTTCACTGCAAGCTGGAAGATCGCAGGTTGGAATCCCAAAGAGTTGACGATTTTTAAACTGGTATCAATATCTTCTGGTAGCAATATGGCCTGGAGACGACTCAGCCTTTAAGAAAAATGAGTACCATCGTTTGTTTTGGGGGTAAAGAGGCCTACACGCAGTGCTGACATCTCGTGCCGATTGACTAAAATGGTTGGAGCCTTAACCCCCAACTACCCCAAGGGCCCCCTGAGTCCTATTATGGGATCACTTTACATTTTATATAAACAAACCAAACTATGCTTACCTTTATATTGATAACAATTTTAAAATCGTTGAACACACTTTATCTCATCACCACATACGTCATCACCTGATTGTAAGAGTACTGCCTTAACCAAGTACGCTATGGCGCGCTCCCAATCTTACTCCTAGAGTTTTATTTCCTATGAGAGCTATCAATGAAGTAATACAATGCAGTATAAATGCCAGTATCAAGGTCATAATTCGGACGTTCACATAATAGTTCTACGTTCAATCATCAAGTGACAATTGTACCGTTTCTTACACGAAACATTAAAAATAACTACAAGACAGAAACTAAACTTTTATTAATGTTAATTAGCTTTAATTTTGTTGTATTATTATTAAGGCTTATCATATTTTTATTATTTTCCAATTTGGCCAAATAATCGTATAGAATCTAATATCATTATGATTTTTATATTTGAATGTAACATATGTTTGTCCTCGTGAATGGAAGAGGTCATATGGCCTTAACTCCAGCAGCTAAATATAATATATAAAAATGAATGCTTGTTTGTTTGTTTGTTTTTTGGTTTGTTTCTTTGTACTCTATGCGCGGCCATACCGTTGACCCGATTGTGATGGGGTTTTTTGCAAAATTTTCAGGAGATTCCCGGGATGAACATTTAAAAATCACCGTTTATAGTGAAAAACATGAAAAAAAATTGACGCTTAAATTACTTATACTGCCTAAACTATAACAAATACACACAATTAATTTACACGGAATTGAATATCTCAATAAACTCTACAAAAAAAGTCCGCGACAGCATATGCTTATCTTTTACGGATAACTCACAATAGCCATTTTTGTCTTTCATTGAAGCCAAGAAGATCGGCATAAGTAGATTCCCGGGCAAGCAGAGCAGCGCCACAGATAACTCGAAATAACGAATTTTGTCTTTCAGCTCATTAATGCCAAATATATAGGGATACGTGGATTCCCGCGTAATGCCTGCTAGTCAGCACGGGGTATCTAAAAATAATAATTATATAAATTTATAATTATTATTCAACTAAATGTAAAAAAACAATTTATTTAGGCGTAGCAGCGCACGCCGTGTATTAGCTAGTAAATAAATAAAATAAACTAGACAATAGTTATTAGTCCACAAAGACCGGAATAGAATCTGCACGTTTCGAAACTACACAGCCTGTGACATCGAATCTACGCCTCAAGTACTTGTGTTTATTTGTACGATAGACCTAGTTCAGTTGTGTAGGTCTACGTGGTGGCGTTTGTTTCAACTCTCATGCCGCGAGTGAAAAGGAAAGTACTGCATAGTCAAGCTAGACAGATTATATACAATATGATAAAGTATGTGAAGTAAAATTGTTACATTAATTTCGAGTATCGTACACCACTTTTAATGTTTTTTTTTTCGGGCTCTAAGTCTGGCCTTATGTTTTCCCGCTCGATAAACTAGCGACAACCTTTTATTTTATTCCGGCCTTGTTAAATTGGTATCTCAGTGCTAGGTCAAAACTAATAGCTTTGCCGATGCATAAATCGTCCATTTGTAATTATATTCTTAAGACTTTCAGGGTGGATATCTCAACCGAAGTCTAAACCTCGACAGCGGTTTTCAGATTTTTTATTGTTTCTATAACATTCATAAAAACTGAACATCTGCGGTTGTTGATTACAAAAATAAATATCTGAATCATGTCTATGGTTTCATAACAATTTCTGTGAATTTTCAGCCATCTTTATTATAGGTGTTAAGGAAACAATAAAAAATTGGAAAACCAAGGTCGTGGTTTATACTTCGGTTGAGAAATCCACTCTCAGTGTCCTCCACAATAAAAAAAATCCATAGTGTGACAGGCTTAGAAGACCCTTGGCCTAGAAGGCTCTTGGCCTACCAGCAGGCTGCTGCCTTCACATCCACATGTGTTAATAACTAGCTTGTGTAGGAAGATATGTGGTTAACTTATCGGGTCCCCCAGCCGATATAGCTGATTTTCTCAACCTGGAGTCGCTACTTATTGTAGCTTTATTTATTTTACCTGGCAGAGTTAAGGCCTTAAGGCCTTATTGTAGCGTACCCAAATGCCTCATGATGCTGGGTGGACATCGGTGCCATAATGGCCGAAATTTCATGAGAAAATATCTTCCTCTACAACTAACTTACTGGCTCTATCGAACCCGTAGATTCATGGCTGCGCGGACATAAGTTCTCCATATATTTCTATCCTGAGCTAATGTTTTCCAATAATCCCCTATATATTCTATTTCCCTCAAATCATGGATAATGTTATTCTCCCGCCTCATTCTTGGTCTAACAACTGGGCGTTTTCCCTCTGGTTTTCCTACCAGAAGCTTCCATGTACCTCTTTCATCCCCCATTCGTGCCACATGTCCTGCCCATCGCAGCCTACGAGACTTAACTGTTCATATCATATCTGACATCCTATACTTATCATGCAGCTCACTATTATGTAGTTTTCTCCATTCACCTATCTGTTCATCTCTTTTTGGCTCAAGAATTCTCCTAAGAACTTTATTCTCACATACTCATAATCTTCTTCCCTCCCTTAAATTAAGATTCCATGTTTCGCATCCATATAATATAACTGGGAGAATAATGGAAAGTCAAACCAGCTTAAGTCTCGTAGCTCTGTGCCTTAACTACTCGATTATGGCGCCGGATCTTAGTGTTGCCAGTGTACATTAATCACCAGTTATCTATTGTAGGTCTACAGATGTAGGACATCATTGAGAGCTCTTAAGAATCAATATAATTAGTTATGCAACCAGCAGGGATCAGTAAATGGAATTATTCTCAATTAGAATTGTACCGCTCATGGGACAAACCTTTGCAACAATACAATCCACATGTCACACATGTAACTGCGGCAAAGCAATTAGTCCGCTCTTGTCAGGATAGCTCTTGATTGGCAATGCATTTATGTAGTGGAGAAAGGAGCCAATTACAACAGAGGAAACAATCAATGTTCACAAAGCGGTTGCACTCAAATTAGGACTATCATCCAGGATTTTCGAGTATGCTATCCTCTCTTCTGGTGTCGTTTGTTTGTTTAATTTACTGAATTTTTTATTCCACAGCCTGCTAATAGAGACCGTTTGTGATTGGAGAGTTGATGAAACGCTCGGAAATTAACGTTCAATGAATGGGGAAAGGATTGTTGCAATTCTCTTTTTAGTAATCCGCATTCAGAGAAACAAAAAGTATCCAGTGAATTATCAAATTCAACTGAATTTGAAGTATTCAGATGGGATGACCGAATGAATACCTCTCTTCAAAGTAAATTTCTGCTGATAAACTTTGGTATTTGTTAACATATCTGCTTCGATGGTCTAATAGTATATTGCGATGAGAGGTTGGGAAGTGGTTTTTACAGAAGCGAGGAAATGTCTAAAAACGGAGCGATAGCGAGGTGTTAAATTTCCGAGATTCTGTGAAACACTTCACGAACGTGCGTTGTACATTATTTTTTACTCGATGGTGTTTTCAAAATAAATAAATAATAGTAAAATAATAACATTTGTTGCAAATATTTGCGTTCATTGTAAACAACTGACTAACGTTAACAGTGTGGGCAATGTTTATTAGTTAACTACAGCAGGCCATGACACAAATCAGTCATAAAATGGCGGCAAGTACGTATTTATTGTTTTATATTGTTACAAATAAAGGTCAGTTGATTTAAAATGCAATGATTTGTTTCGTATAATATATCTTAACACTACCTCTTGGATATATTTTTGTATATATATTGTATGTAGTAATACATAAAGGGCAGTGGTTTTATTTCCCACACGTGGTTTGTAATATGTAATATTACAGTATAGTTATTTAGGTTGGGAACCACGAAATGTAGGAAGTTCAACTTACAATGATGGTCGCAATTTCTGTAAGTATGACAAAATGCACTATCGCGCAAAAAAGGTTAATTTACTTGCTTCTGATTCCGATGGTCGCGGATTTAAACCCTGACAGGATGCATGGATTCTGTTAGGATGGAACAATCCAAGGGATAGGTCCTCCGGGATAGACTTTAAGACGTAAGTCCCGAATCTGAAGATTTTTGGGCTCGTAAAGGAACTAAATAACTATCTCACTTGGCATTATCGAACCCGTAGGTTCAAGGCCGTGCGGACATAAACTCTCCCTACATCCCTATCCTGAGCTAATGTTTTCAATTATCCCCTGTATAATCAACTTTCCTCAAATAATGTTTAATATTAATCTCCCACCTAATTCTTGGTCTACCAACTCGGCGTTTTCCTCTTTTTTCTACAAGAAGCTTCCATGCGCCTCCTTCATTCCCCATTCGTGCCACATGTCCTGCTCATCGCAGTCTACGATACTTGACTGTTATTATATCCGGCCTCCTATAAAGACCATGTAGCTCACTATTAAGTAGTCTTCTCCATTCGCATGTCTGTTCATCTCTCGTTGGTTCACAAATTTTCCTAAGAACATTTTTCTCAAATAATCGTAAAAAGCTATAAGTCTAAATTAAAGTATATGATCAAAATTTAAACTGTCTTTCCCGTCCAAGTATAATTTCAGTTGTATTCTTGGTATGTGTTTGCAACAATTATCTAATCACTGATTACTCACTGACATCTGTACGAAAATGAGCGTAACTAAGTTAGCCTTAGTTAATTAACTCTCGCAAGGGAACACACTTTTCCCAAGGCAGGGATTTGGACCCACATTCTCCAATATTTATTCGTTGGCGCTCGACCATTGAGTTACTTGGATATAAGTACAAGTGGTTTTTCATTAATCTCTTCATACGTGTCAATACTAATCGAACCGTTTGATTTAAAAAAAGGATATCTGCAGCTTCAATCGATATAGCCTACTTTTGTTTTATTTGTTGAATATGATTCAATTAAGAGGGAGAAGTTATATAGTATCCTGCTGGAGTTCGGAATTCCTAAAAAGTTAGTTAGACTTATACGAATGTGTCTAAATGGCTCAACGAGTAGGGTGCGTGTAGGCAAACAGTTTTCAGACACTTTTGAAATCCAGAATGGGTTGAAGCAAGGAGATGCACTATCCCCTCTACTATTTAATTTTGTACTAGAGCATGCCATTAAATCTTTAGAGAATGAGGAAGGCCTACAACTGAATGGTATTAATAAGCTGTTAGTTTATGCTGATGATGTAGTACTACTGGCCGATAGCGAGGAGATACTAAAGGCCAACACGCACACACTATTGAGTAACACTAAGAAATTAGGACTGGAAGTAAATATCAGTAAAACTAAATATATGGTCACACGTAGAAATACATTATATAATGGAAATGGACACTAATGACAAATGAGGGAAATTTTGAGGAATTGGCTGAATTCAAATACCTAGGAACAATAATCACAAATAGGAATGAGATGCACAAAGAAATTAAACATAGGCTCAATTCTGGAAATACATGCTATTATGCATTGCAGAGACTTTTGATGTCCCAACTCCTTTCAAAAAACGTTAAGCTGAAAATATATAAAACTGTTATTCTACCAGTTATATTATATGGGTGCGAAACATGGACTCTTACTTTAAGGGAGGAAAGGAGATTACGAGTATTTGAGAATAAAGTTCTTAGGAAAATTTTTGGACCAAAAAGAGATGAACAGACAGGTGAATGGAGAAGACTACATAACAATGAACTACATGGTCTTTATAGGAAGCCAGATATAATAAGAACAGTTAAGTCCCATAGACTGCGATGGGCAGGACATGTTGCGCGTATGGGGAATGAAAGACGTGCATGGAAACTTCTTGTAGGAAAGCCAGAAGGAAAACGCCCAGTTGGTAGACCAAGAATGAGGTGGGAGAACAACATTAAATATGATTTGAGGGAAGTAGATTATACAGGGAATGATTGGAAAGCATTAGCTCAGGATAGGGATGTATGGAGAGCTTATGTCCTTGCGGCCATGAACCTACGGGTTCGATAGTGCCAGTGAGTAAGTAAGTAAGTAAGAAGATAATTTAAGATTTCTCACTGAACCGATGAAGAATAGAACAAAAATGGCAAGCAAGGTGGATCGCGAAAACTAAGAAATACATTCCAGAAGAACTTCTGTTCTTATTGACACTAAGAGATCCCTAGAGGATCTCTAAGTGTACCTCAAGTAGACAACTAAAATACTCGTACATTATTACCAACTTTTTCCTGCATACAATTTTAAAATTAAATTTTACTTGAAAAATAATAACTTTTGTATTTCATATAGGCCTGTTCGTATTTGATTTGTTTTTTATATTTTAATTTGGGAAATAAAAATTTGAATTCTGAGTTTGATGTTATAATAATTTTTACCCTGAATTTCGCAATATTTACATTGTTTGATGCTAAAAGGGGACTTATAGCCTATGTATTAGGCCTACTTCCATTCTGTATAACATCTCAAGAATTGAGACAGCTATACAGAGAACCTCAAATCTCAGATGTTATTAGACTGAAAAGTCTCCAATAGACTGGCCATGTGGTAAGAATGGAAGAACAACGAGGGCCAATAAATATCTTATAGGCACACTTTGGAGGAAGGATGACAATGGGACGACCGAGAGGGCGATGGGAAGACACAGTACGTGTATATAGGCCTACCACTACACTTCTGGGAATACGGAATTGGAAAATGATGGCTAGGAACAGGGAAGATTGGAGGACGAGGATTGAGGACGCCAAGGTCCAACTCGAGCTGCAGAGCCATAAAATGAAAGAACCAATGGGTAATGGCGATTGACCGTTTGGGGGGGACAACCAATTATAAATCCATTTAATGGCACCACGTCCTCCGGAAATCTTTATCTTCATATACTGTATGTTAGTTATAATTTGTGCGGCCAGTTTCCAGATTCGGCAGTGAAGCAGACTGGCATCAATCTTTCTTAATTCAATCTTCTCAATCTTCTTTTAGGTCTTCCAGTTCCTCGGTCTTAACAACTAACGTACCAGGACAAGTCGATTTATAATTTTAAAAGAATGTCAAATAATGTGGCGAGGAAAGAAGTTATAGAATTAAACTGGATGCTGAAACGAATTTGATGAATGCTACATTTAAGTAGCAATAACTAGAACGTGCTGGAATAGTGAAACTGTGACGTATATGCCACTGCAGGTACTCAGTGGGGGTTCCCTCTTAAAAAATATCAGCATATATACAATTCATCTTAAGATGAGATCCAACACTTTCTAAGAACGTTCCCTTTCTGGCCAGATTCGGAGTCATTACGTAATCTGATTAGGCGTATAAAGGTGCAAAAATCACTAGATAAAATTATAAAATGATATCAATGTAAAAATACAATAAATATTGGCATATTTCACTCTCTTTACTTTAGTTTGACCTCCTATTATTACGTATTTTTGCATACCTCAGACCACACCGGTCTTACAGGGACACAACTTATTGAGAGACGATTTGTAATTATGGATCATACAGGGTTAATTTAAAATCTAACGGACACCGGCGTTTTGCCTGGCGCGGTTAGGTGTACCACAGTCGGCTTTGGTCCTACGTATACTCCGCGCGTAAAGCTTGTATAAAAATCTTACCTTATAGAAGCTGCTGGAAATGTCGTCCAATGAACTGACATGAGAAGAGAAATCATATGGGCGGTTTCAACAAGATTCTGCTACTGCTCATACAGCAGAGGAGTCAATGAATAAAATTAGGTAAGTGTTTCAAGGTGAGTGATTAGTGCTGGTGTATGGCCCTCTCGCTCCCCAGATCTAACAGGGTGTGATTTTTACTTTTGGGGTAACATGAAAGACGAAATTTGCAAGGAAATTCCTCATATATTGGAAGAACTAAACAAAATATTAGAAATGAAATCGGAAAAATTACAGTGGCCCAACTTAATCAAGTGAATCAGAATGTGTTTTCCCGATATAATGCCTGTTTAGCCGAGGGTGGACGACACTTCCAGCATCTTCTATAAGGTAAGATTTTTATACATGCTTTACGCGCGGAGTTTACGTAGGAGCAAAGCCGCTGTGGCACATCCAAACGCGCACAGGCAAAACGCCGTGTGCCCGTTAGGTTATAAATGAAGAATATAAATGAAGAACCTATGTTATATATATATATATATATATATATATATATATATATATATATATAATGTGTGTGTGTGTGTGTCCCGAGCTGTATCCGAATAGTTAAGGCAAGATTCCTTTGCGCAGATCTATGGAACTTGCGTTTGTTAGAGTCCCCGTGGGGGAAGAAATTTCCTCTTGGAATTTCAGCCAGTATGGGACCAGTGCCCATCCAGCATCATGAGGAATTTGAGTCGCTACAATAAGTTGCGACTGCAGGTTGAGAAAACCAGGTATAACGGCTGGGAATCCGATATGTGACCATATGTCACCCGTAAACTGGTTGGATGATCGTCTACCTCTGTGATTAACACATGTGGATGTGAGGCCAGCAGTCGGCTGGTAGGACAAGGGCTTCTAGACCTGTCGCGCCATGGAGTTATATATAAATTATATATAATAATAATAATAATAATAATAATAATTATTATTATTATTATTATTATTATTATTATTATTATTATTATTATTATTATTATTATTATTATAATTACCATAGTCCATTCACGAATTTGGGTCATTTGTTCAGCTGTTTCGGCCTCAATAGAAACACCATCCAAAAGTCTTTTTAGTGGACGTCCTGGTCTTCTTCTTCTTCCTGCAGATTGATAGCTTAACTTTTTTTGGGTATCCTGTCATCCTCCATTCGATGAACATATTGCATCTATCTTGACTTACAATCAGAAATTTCATTTTCTAAAGGGTCCGTGTGTAATTCTTCTAAGATGTCTTTATTTTGTTACGACTTACGTTAGTAGTGTGTATCCTGCAGTCCTTCTTCGAAGGTATCTCATTTCAGCAGATGTAAGTCTCTGTACAATCCTTTTGTTTCAATGCCCATACTTCGCTACTATACAAAAGAGTTAGAAGATCCAGTTTTGTTAAAGACCTGTACTTTTAGTGTTGAATGTTTTTGGACTGTGTTTTGAAGATAGAATATATTAACCCTAAAATTTTAATATTTTTGCATTTATATCCTTTTCTGCTTCATATGAGCTATTGCATCCTAGATATGTAAAATAATTCATCTGCTCCAAAATTGTATTGTCAAGTACAATTTTAATTTTTCTTAAAATAAAAGGAGGAAAATATTTTCCTTATCTTATTTACCTGAAACCCGAAATTAAAAGATTGATCTAGTAGCCACCTTTTTCCCTTCGTCATAGTGTATCGATATAATATACAATTTAATTAACCCTTAAATTGGCTATGTATCATATAAGTTAGATTGGTTTATTTTTTTAATATATTAATGAAGCAATGGAAAAAATATTCAGTACAGATTATTAAATTTCCATCAAATTAAACAATATTTTAAATATATTAACTTAGGTATTGATATGTTTCTTTTCACTCCAGTCCGACACGTTTGAATAAGTTAGAATAAGAACTTGAATTTCTCTAATTTCATAAAATGAAGATGTATTCCGTAAATTGGCGACCCTAACCATAACTTCGATTTGCTGAGGAACTCACTTTAGATTGGGTAGTTTTTCCATGACGGACTTTTTTATTTTTAAATTTGTTAGGAGTTAGATATTAGACGCTAATATAGAAAACATAACATTAATAAATATATATGTAAATATCAATAAAACTAAATATATGGTCACACACAGAAATACATTATGTAATGGAAATGGACTGCTAATGACAAATGAGAAAAATTTTGAGGAAGTGGCTGAATTCAAATACCTAGAAACAATAATCACAAACAGGAATGAGATGCACAAAGAAATTATACATAGAGTCAATTCTGGAAATGCATGATATTACGCATTACAGAGACTCTTGACGTTCCAACTCGTTTCAAAAAACGTTAAACTGAAAATATATAAAACTTTTATTTTGCCAGTTATGTTATATGGATGTGAAACATATACTTTTACTTTAAATGTATTTGAGAATAAAGTTATTAGGAAAAATTTTGGACGAAAGAGAGATGAACAGATAGGTGAATGGAGAATACTACATAACAGTTAACTACATGGTCTTTATAGGAAGCCAGATATAATAAGAAGAGTTAAGTCTCGTAGATCGCGTACGGCAGGACATGTCGCACGAATGGGGAATGAAAGACGTGTGTGAAAGCTTGTTGTACGAAAACCAGAGGGAAAACGCCCAGTTGGTAGACCAAGAATGAGGTGGGAGAATAACATTAACTATAATTTGAGGGAAGAAGATAAGGGAATAATTGGAAAATGTTAGGTCAGGATAGGAATGTATGGAGAGCTTATGTTCGCGCGGCCATGAACCTACGGGTTCGATAGTGCCAGTGAGTTAGATTTAGTTTAGTTTGTAAAAGTGAGATTAGTAATACTAGAAATTGCTTAAGTATAGCCTGATAACTACTGGACATACTGTGGAATTGCGGTATTCTAAATAACGAAACTTACATAATATGCTAGAAATATAGTTTAGTTATAAAATTATAAAACTTAGCTAAAGTAACTCACCCTATCTTATTTTTATTATTGTTGTCTAGTGTAAGCTATGTTATTAATTAGGCGTATGTTAAATTTACAGGATAGGTTAAGTTAGGAAAGTGAGGATAGCATTATTCAGAATACATAAAATTACTTACAATTTGATTTCATTTTTACTTAATTCAATTAAAATGTTAATTATTAATCTACTGTGTAAAATGTTTGTACAATATTGCCTTCATAAGCTAGTGATTTGTATGGCGCCCGATATAAGTTATTAGTTTGACCTATGTTAAGTTTAGAGAATGTGTTATAAAGTTAGAAAAGTGAGAGTAGCATTATTCAGAATGCATAAATTATATACAATTTGATTCCATATATACTTAAATCAATTAAAATATCAATTATTAATATACTATGTAAAATGCTTGTATATTATTAACTTCATAAGCCAGTAATTTGTATGGCGCATTTTATAAGTTAACATACCTTTTGTTGAAACAGATGAATTCAGGTTAACGCCAGCAGTTATTTTCTTTAAACGCACACGAAAACACACGCAAAACATTACTAAAACACTGTGCACACGCTTAAACAACTATTACAATTATTAAACACATGAATTAACGAAGTTTAACTCACGACGCGAACGGAATCTGTGCAAGGTACGCCATCTTAATCCAACTGCAATGCCAACCAATCGCATAAACAAAAGCCAATCGTAACTTATCTACAGTCGCTTTTGTCGCCTTGTGCTCAGATATAAGCTATACGCTTTCAAACAAACAACACTCTCGCAACGTAATTTAGTGCAATAGGTAGACACAACTCAAGCAATCCATGCTTTTAAGAATAACAAGGACTCTTGCCATCTCAACTTCGTTAAAAATGTTAAAACTAAAAACATATAGAACTGTTATTCTACAAATTATACCATATCGAATATGTTCTTTTCTTTATGAGAGAAGATACAATAATAATTCAGTTAAAATGATCGTTTTGTTTCTATTGTGATAATATCAATATGTCCACCGCTGTAGTCTCGATGTAGCGCCCTGCCTTGTCACGCAGCGGGCCCGGGTTTCGATTCCCGGTCGGGACAGGCTCCTGGGTGAGGCTTTTTCGGAGTTTTTCCCTCACCTGTAAGACAAATATCAGGAAGTTTAGCAATGGTCCCTGAAAATCATCCGGTCATCATCATCATCCTTCACCGGTGTGGAAAGCAACGGGAAGCTACCACACCTATAATTCCCTAGTAAAGCTGCAAAGCATAGCATAAAAATGCTATGATTGCAGTGGAAGACCTGCTCTGGGGCACAATTACTATGGATGGATGGAATATCAATATCATTAAATAATGTTTAATCCTGATATAGCTATCCTATTTTATTAATTCTTTAATCGATGCAATCGACAATTCTCTTAACACGACACGGAAGATTGTTACATATTTATCTTCTTTCTTCTTCTACTTTTTCTTCTACATCGTAGTTTAACTTCTCACCGTATAAGCACTTTTACATGCCACACGTCGCTCGGGAGAGAGATTTTTAATTTTAGGTCATTCACATATATTTTTTTTTACCACAAGAGGATTTGGAGGGCCTGCCCGAATGAGTGATAAGCTCATTCAAGGGCCTCAATTATAATATTTTAATAATAATAATAATAATAATAATAATAATAATAATAATAATAATAATAATTATATATATATATATTCAATGTTTACACATCTTTCTGTGCCTACAGTTTTATTTTTCTTCTCCACTCGCCTCTATCCATCCATCCATTTCCTCCAGTCCTCTTGTTCTGATGCCAGTTCTTATTTTTTGCATCAATAATGTAATATTATTCAATAATAATAACAGTAATAATAATGTTTTATTAGGAATATTCCATACTACATTTGTTCTCTTTCAACCCAAAATGATTTGTCGCCAGATGTTTCTGTTTAAATCCATCTTCTTCTTCTTCTTCTTCTACTACAAGGTTTAGGCTATGCAGCCTGTTCCGGCGAAGTTAAAAGTGGAGTCCATCTTCTACGTGGTCGGCCAACATCTCTTGTTCCTCTGGGATTATACAGGAAGGTTCTTTTTGGTATTCTTTCGTTGTTCATTCTCATTAAGTGTTCTGTCCATTTCTTATTATTTTTCGCTGATTTTATCTTCAATTTTATATATATTTAATTCTTCTCGTATAGTTTCATTCCTTATTCTATCCGCTCTTGTGCATCCTTTCACATTACGTAAAACAGCATTTCCGCAGTCTGTATCCTGCTTTTATCCCTTGATCTCATTATCCAATTTTCACTTCCATACAACAACAAAGGAACAGCCATTGTTTTATATAATTTAAGTTTCGTATCTTTCCTTGTTTTCCGACCTCAGGTTCTTTTTATTGTTCCACAAATAGCCTGAAATTTATTTACTTTATTTTCTATATCTTTATTTTCTCTATAAGTTATATACACATCCTAAATATTGGAAATGTGATAACTTGTTCTATTATTTTGTTATTCAGTACAATTTTTGATCTAATTCCATATTTACCAATAAATGCCATTACTTTTGACTTATTTATTGATATTTCACAATTATATCTATTGGCTATTAATTTAAATTTATATGCTAACATTTGGAGCTCATTTTCAGATTCTGCTAAAAGTACAACATCGTCAGCGAATAATAAAGCATTTATTTTATCTTTATTGTCAATTAATATTCCTTCATTAGTTAAAACCGTCTTCCATTCTTTTAGGATATCGTCCATATAAATATTAAATAATATAGGTGAGAGTGAACACCCTTGTCGTACTCCTTGGTTTATTTGAAAAAATGTCTTATTTTTTGTCAACTGAGGGTCAATACAAATATTTGTTCCATA
The DNA here is from genome assembly GCA_030220185.1 of Diploptera punctata. NCBI lineage: Eukaryota > Metazoa > Arthropoda > Insecta > Blattodea > Blaberidae > Diploptera > Diploptera punctata. The sequence continues at coordinate 1,094,829 of JASPKZ010010693.1, read as the reverse complement.
GTACAAGCTCTTAACAGTTTCTAAAATCTGAATAGGGAGGCCTTTTTCTTTTAGGATATTCCACAATATTTCCCTGTTTACTCGATCAAATGCTTTATCTAAGTCTATAAATAACAAATGTGTTTCTAGGTTTTTTCTTGTCTTTTGTTTATTATCTGATTCAGGGCAAATACTTTCATCTTTCTTCCTCAAATATCTACCTCCCATACTTCTTCTCACTCTATCTATCCAGCATTCTCTAGGTCTGCCTCTTTCACTTCTTCCATTATCTTTCCAATCAAGGATCGTCTTTAGTATTCTATCTTCTTCCAATCTTATGATATTTCAAAGGTGTTTCTCTTTTTTTTTCAACTTGCATAATTTCGCTTATTGTGCCGTTTCTGACTTTATGCCTTCTTGAAATGTTTGCATGCTTATATGGCGTCACGAGCTATGTACGTAAATATCTAACAAGAAGCCACCCAAACTATGTACCGTAGGCCTAATAAATATGTAATATCAAAATTACAAAGATATGTTAAAATGTTTAATCAATTCATATATTTTTTTCTTCCAATGACGGGAACATGAATGTTATTTTCCCAATCGAATATAAGTTTTTAAAATGTTTTTTGATACCAAAAAATGTTGAAAAATACACAAATTATATACATAAATACAGTGTGTTCAATCCGATTAGGTATTTTTTATATTGTAAGCCCATGTTTTCCCTTTACAGAGATTTAGGCGCTCTCCCCCCTACAGGGAAGAATTTGAACCATACTAATTTAGTTACTCTTGTTTTCGTATAGATGCCGTTTGAGTGGTTCGTGGTTAGCGTTCCGCCTCATACTGACATCGAGGAAACCAAGGTAGTACTAGGAGGGAAAATTCGGTAAATTTTGCTTAGAGGCCTTTTCATTCAGGCTTAAGGATTTTTTACGAGCCTGAAAATCTTCAGACTCGGGACCCACGGCTTAAAGTCCCTCCCGGAGGATTTGCTCCTTGGATTTTTCCGTCCTAAAAAATCCATCGACCCCGGCCGGGTTTGAACCCGCGACCCTCGGGACCAGAGGCAAGGAGCATAACCACTAGTCCACTGCGGCCAATCCTAAATTCTATCAATAGCATAAAACATAGTAAGTCACAAATATTTTTCGATATTCTCAGGAGTTAGTTTTCGTCAATGAGCAGAAATTATGTTTTTTTTATATTGTGAAAACGATCGATCGACATTACAGAACAAGCAGTTCAGTTAAGCATTTGAATAATATGCAAAAATATGTAATTAAGTTTAAAATATATAGTATTGACCAGAATATGTAAAAAAAATGTAACATGAATATGAAATATAATGGTCATATCATTGTAATCGTTAACATTTTAATTTCTCAGACTGATACCAAAGAAAAAAACCATGTAATTAAATGGAGATTCTGACTCTAATGTAATTATAATTAATATGTTGTTGATAGGTGTTTCATAATTCTTTAGCATTAGTAACGGTTAGTTATGTTTTAAAGTTGTATTTTATTTAATTCACGTCCAATTAGTTCGTCGTGTGCAGTGGCCGGGCGCATAATTATTAATGTTAATACATCTACAACGGTTCTTTGGTTCCTCCCAGCAGTTCTAATACTGAACGCTGTTAAACTACTTTACTTCAGTGACAAACGTTTCTCTATATCATTTTAATATCCGCAAATTAGTATATGTAACGCCACGAGTGATTTCCAATTTATCTAGAAGATTTAGAAATCAAGAGTGGCATTTGTTAGGACTATCTAACTTACTTACTTACTTACTCACTGGCACTATCGAACCCGAAGGTTCATGGCCGCGCGGACATAAGCTCTCCATACATCCCTATCCTGAGCTAATGCTTTCCAATCATTCCCTGTATAATCTACTTCCCTTAAATCATAGTTAATGTTGTTCTCCCACCTCATTCTTGGTCTACCAACTGGGCGTTTTCCCTCTGGCTTTCCTACAAGAAGCTTCCATGCACGTCTTTCATTCCCCATACGCGCAACATGTCCTGCCCATCGCAGTCTACGAGACTTAACTGTTCTTATTATAGGCCTATCTGGCTTCCTATAAAGACCATGTAGTTCATTGTTATGTAGTCTTCTCCATTCACCTGTCTGTTCGTCTCTCTTTGGTCCAAAAATTTTCCTAAGAACTTTATTCTCAAATACTCGTAATCTCCTTTTCTCCCTTAAAGTAAGAGTCCATGTTTCGCACCCATATAATATAACTGGTAGAATAATAGTTTTATATATCTTCAGCTTAACGTTTTTTGAAAGGAGTTGGGACATCAAAAGTCTCTGCAATGCATAATAGCATGCATTTCCAGAATTGAGTCTATGTTTCATTTCTTTATGCATCTCATTCCTATTTGTGATTATTGTTCCTAGGTATTTGAATTCAGCCACTTCCTCAAAATTTCCCTCATTTGTCATTAGCTGTCCATTTCCATTATATACTGAATTTCTACGTGTGACCATATATTTAGTTTTACTGATATTTACTTCCAGTCCTAATTTCTTAGTATTACTCAATAGTGTGTGCGTGTTGGCCTTTAGTATCTCCTCGCTATCGGCCAGTAGTACTATCTAACTAATAAAATTAATCTGCTTACTCAAAAATCATTATTTAAATATAGTTATTTTTAAATATTTATACATTTAATGTAAACGATGATATTTGCAAACAAAACAGAACTGTGAGGTTATGTTTGTTCAATACAACTTAATCATATTATTTATTGCCAATAGGATCGCAATATTGTAGGAATACACCATAGGACTAGTGGAGAAATAATAAAACATGAAATTGCATATTATAATCAACATTATAGGCTATTAATTTATTTTTTAAGTAAACAACTTAGTATAATCAAGGAATCTGTAAAATATTTGCTATATTCAATGTATTTGTTGGAGAAAAAAATGCTCTGAATTGTTCAGAAAAAAAAGCTGATAAAGATAAATCGATAAAGAGCGAGGTGAAACACGACTGTCATTGGTTGTAAAACAAAATTAATTAAAACGTGATCGGTCGTTGACTACCATTTGAGGCACGAGTTAAATAGTCAATTTTAATTGAGACGGTTTAAAGCTGACATACGTGTAAACTATTTTTACACGCTTTATATTAGTTTAACTAGTATCTATATATCTATGTAACGGAATATTTCAACACGATTTTCACCCACTTAAGAACATAGGATCGACTTGAAACTTTGTATACTTATAAAGGACGAATGACAATACAATAATTTCATAATTGTTTTCTAAGATCCTGCCCAGGATCATCAGGACAACAAAAATAAAGACCGGTATAACAGATTGCGGACTTATCGACTTTTTACTCCATCGTTGTAAGAAATTAATATTATGTCCTCTGGTAGCTCATATGGTAGAGTGGTGGACTGTGGTGGTATATAATTTCAATAATCCATAGGTTCGCTGGTTCAAATCCGGCCCGGAGAATTTTTTTAGAAGAATATTACTTTTAGCTCATACTACAATAGTATCGAATTTAAAGATATTTACATTTTTATTTTATTCTGTAAAATATTAATGACAATTTTGTAAACTTACTACATTGTAATTTATCCAAAAATATGAGAAGGATACGATTAACTGTAACTATTAATCTTCATTAAAATATTCAAAAATATTATAATAATGTTATATAATAATAATTTAAAAAATATATATAATTATATTCGTGCCCAGACACTAAAATATCGTAAGCAATTAAATTTTCATGGGATTCCGGTTTATGACAATCAATTAAACTAAAAATAAAAAAAAAATAGTTATAAAAAACTAAAACAACACGCTTTATTAGAAAACCAAACTAAAAAAATAAATAATAGTTTAATCAACTAAAACAACATGCTTTATCAGAAAGCCGATAGAGAAAAATGAAAAATAATTTTAATTTCAAACACGCTAGGGATAAAATTAAAGTGGTCAACAAAAAAATCATCTCCGACACATCTAGAATAAAACTAGAGTTGTCTACAAAAAAAAATAATTTTACCACCAAAAGCGTGGGGTGCTTTTTATGGTTTTTACGTTTTCTTCTTTAGAAACTTTACTTTTACCAATATCTGTTTATTATCAAATATATTAATTGATACAGAGCACCTCACGCTTTTGATGGTAAAATTATTTTTTGTAGATAACTCTAGTTTTATTCTAGATGTGTTGGAGATGATTTTTTTGTTGACCACTTTAATTTTATCCCAAGCGTGTTGGAAATTAAAATTATTTTTAATTTTTAGTTCGGATTTCTAATAAGTGTGTTGTTTTAGTTTTTAAAACTATCATTTATTTAAATTAGGCCCACATAAACTATAAACAACAGTCCGTCTATCTGTCTACAATGAAATAACATCCCAATTTTAATCCTGAGCTTCTCCTTTGTTAGGAGTTATTAGACCAAGTTAATTTAGTTACGCTTACTTCCCAAAGATGTCATGAATGGTATGCGGTCAACATACTGACCCAATGAGACATCTAGCAGGAAAGTAATGTATTATTAAATTATATTGAGAAGCTAAAGCTATTATTATGATAGAAATAAGTAAATTAATAAACACAATTAAATTATTGTAAATCAATGGTAAAGAGAAACATTTTTGCCTGAACCGGGTTTCGAACCCCCGAACCTTTAGCTTTCCGTGCTAATGCTCAGACCACTGAGCTAATCCAAGTAATGTATTACTAGGATAAAAAGGACGGCAATGTTTTCTTAGAGGCTTCTTTATTCAGGCTAAATACCCTTTCATGAGTCTGAAAACCTTCAGACTCGGGACCATTAGCTTAAAATGCCTCCCGGAGGACTTGCTTCTTGGATTTTTCCGTCCTTACAAATTCCATTGATTCTGTCCGGATTTGAACCCGTGACCCGCGGGACCAGAGGCAAGGAACATAACCACTAATCTACCGTTGCCGACACACAACATTCCATATAAATTTAATTCACCATAGTTGGTCATTATTTACTAGTTGTTGTGATGCTCACCTCTGGTTCCGAGATTCTCGGGTTGAAAATCATTGGGGACATAAATATCCTAAACATGGATTCCTTTGGAAGGAATTAAAGCCGTGGGTTACTTGTGAATTTTACGGCAAATAAAAAAAATAAGTGTTAAGAAGAGGCCTCTGGACAATATTTGTCGCCATTTTCACGCTCATATTTTAATTGAGACGATAATTACCCTAGTTGTTGAAAAGCTCCGTTAATACAATAATAATACTACCAAATTCACCAAAAATTATCGTTTTTAATTGAGAATAAAATATCTCTCCCTCTCTCTATCTCCTCTATAGTTTGCATTTTATTTAAAGGTTCGTTTCAACACCGCATGCCATTAACGCTTAAATTAGCATAATGGAGCAAGCACAAATCCTCCTCTCTTTAATCCCCGAGTCCCCTGCAAGTGCTGATGCTTGTGTTTAAAAGCCTGAAGGTAAAGACGGCCATCATGCAGGACTGACAACTCGGCTCATGCCAATTATCTATTACTCACCCAAGTTAAGTCTACGTGGCTAAATTGCATCTGTGTTAGCTCTAGTGTCACCAAACTATTTCTCTATGAAGGGCGAATCCCTAAATCATATGTGAAAAATCTATACACGGTTGATAAATCATTTAGTCGATGACTGCTGAAGATTTCGGATCATCTAAAATCAGAATGCTTGTCATCTATTTATTACTAGCATCACAATACCTCATGGGGGATGGGAATTGGCAACATGTAATCAGGAAGGCAAAGGAGGGACAGCTATTCCCAGTAGTAATATGGTTCCCGACTACAGTAGTTATCGGATCATTTAAAAAGAATAGTATTTGCCAGCGCTCCCCTCCCAGTCAAATAACACAATATAAAGAACAGGAAGTGGCAACAAAGAAAGAAAATATATTAATAAATAGGATCTTCTTGATGATAATAAAGTTGTATTACACATAATCAATAAAACCCAAATAACCAAACCAAAACATTAAAATAGTCAAAGCGTTTTGATAGCGAGGAATATTATCACAATTAGTTATTGATTGAATAATAACATAAAACACAATATCAGTTACAATTCTGATTACGTCACATTATGACAATTTTACATCACTTATTGACATTATCAACATAATCCTCCTTTTTCTTTAATTAAAGAAAAGATGACCATTCCAGAGGCTATTCCAGTCAGCGCCCTCTTATCCTTAATTTAAAGAAAGGAGCATTATGTTGACGATGTCAATAAGTTATTTAAAATAGTCATTAACATCATGTGACGTAATCAGAATTGTAACTGTTATTGTGTATATATTTTAGCCTGTTTTTATTCAATTAAGAACTTGCATTGATAATGATAGCTTCGCTATCGAAACGCGTTGACTTTAACATTTTGATTTGGTGATTTGGGTTTTATTTATTACAAATTATATGTTATACAATAGTAAGACAAGAAGAGAATCGACAGCACATTCTTTGCATATTTTTCACGTGCAGATTTAATTTGGGTGAGTAATTGAAGGGCGTATAAAACAATGTTGAAACCGATAGTTATGTTTGTAAGCGAAACATGAACATCATCAGAGAAAATAAGTTCATATTAAATGCACGAAAAAAAATACTAAGAAAATATATAGAGCAGAACAGGAAGAAGATACATGGAGAAATGGAAAGTATCTTATAGGGATTTAGATTAGATCTGATCTGATAGGAGATGTTAGAAGAAAGAGTTCGGAATAGGTAGGACATGTGTTGCGAATGGAGCAGGAAACAAGTGCAAGAAGGATTTTTAGAAGGGAAACCAAAAAAGAAGAAGAAATGTTGGAAGACAGAAACTAATATGGTTGGATAAGGTTGACGAAAACTTAAGACAGCTAAAGATTAGAAGTTGGAAACAGAAAACTAGGAATAGAGAAGAATGGGCAAATGTCACAAAGGAGGCCAAGGTTCTTAGAGGACCGCAGAAGAGTAATGGAAAGATACTTACTAGTACTTGTAAGTCCATGTTTCCCTTAACAGAGATTTAGGCGCTCTCCCCTACAGGGAAGAATTTGAACCATACTAATTTAGTTACGCTTGTTTTCGTATAGATGCTATTTTTTGAGTGGTCCGTGGTCAGTGTTCCGCCTCATACTGACATCTAGGAAACCAAGGTAGGACTAGGACAAGAAAATTCGGCAAATTTTGCTTAGAGGCCTTTTCATTCAAGCTTAAGGATTTTTTACGAGCCTGAAAATCTTCAGGCTCGGGACCCACGGCTTAAAGTCCCTCCCGGAGGACTTGCTCCTTGGATTTTTCCATCCTAAAAAAATCCATCGACCCGGTCGGGTTTGAAGCCGCGACCGTGGGGAGCAGAGTCAAGGAGCATAACCACTAGTCCACCGTGGCCGATTAATGGAAAGGTGAGAACCTTAAGGTCCTACTACCCCAACGGCCTCTTAAGAACTGTAGTGAGATCACTTTACCAGGGAGGATGAATGTAATGGAAATAAGAGTGATACTTCTAGCTTGGGAAACCCTGCTGTTGATATGTTTTCACGATCTTGTAAGAAGGAATAACAGAAAACTTAATGAAGAAGTTTGTGTTGCTATTAAGATGTGAGTAACGTGTGCCACCGGTTGTATCGGGCACAGCAGGGTGTTCCAACAGGATGTCACGACACGGCACTACCGTCACATGCAAAACTTCAATATGTATGAAAACCGATTATCTCATCCAAAACTGCCTAAACATTTTGATAGATCGAATAATATTTCCCACATGCAAAAACGAGACTCGGCATGATTTATTTCGTGTTTCCTTTTCTTCTTATTTTTGGATCAGGAAAAAGAATTGAGAAAAGTTGGTCGTGCTCACTGCAATACATTTTTTTTAACAGATGTTGTATATTTTGCAAACAGCTTAATATTGGATCACATAATTGTGACATTAAACTGCATTCATGATTATGATTACCGGTGAAATAAGCAGTAACGTCTTAACAGAATGTTTACAGCAAGGATCTCCTGTTGAAGTAGAAAAGAATAACTCTTACGGTCTTTATTTCTTCAGGTGAAATATGTTATTATTATTATTATCATTATCATCATCCTGCCAGGTATTAGTCCTAGAAGAACCGTTACGGTCTGAGAAAGCGGTTTTCGTGCCATCTTTCATAGGTCGACCAAGTGACCGTTTTCCATTTGGACAGTAGTTCATTATTGCCTTGGGGATCCTGGATCTAGCCATTCTTGAGACATGTTCCTTCCAGTTTAGCTGATATCTGGAGGATGTAGTCCAGTATTGGTGACACATTAAGTTCTTGAAGGATTTCTACATTTTTTTTTCGATCCCATTTGGTGTAGCCAGCTGTTCGGCGCATAAATTTCATCTCACAAGCTGTTAGTCTGCTTTCATCTCTCATCCTCATAGTCCATGCTTCACTCCCATAACATAGGACGGTCGAGCCATTATTTGATAAAGACGAGTACGAGTTGATCTTTGCACTAATGAAGGTTTAAAACTCTATTAATGATTCCCATTAATTTGTTGAATTTAACAATTTTCTCTGGTAAATCCAAATTTTCAACAAAAGAGAGTCTATATCCTAAATAAGTAAACTCATTAACTCTCCCTAAAATTTTGTTATTTAAACAAATTTTGCTGGTATTGGGGATTTTCCACAAAAGGCCATTATTTTAGTTTTATTGGTAGATATTTCCATTGAATATTTCTGGGCTATCAAATTTAAATTATGTACTGACCATTGTAAATCATCTTCAGATGTTGCTAGTAAAACAAGATCATCTGCAAACATTATTATATCTAATTTTAAATTTCTATTGATGGGTTATTATTATTATGATTATTATTATTATTATTATTATTATTATTATTATTATTATTATTATTATTATTTTATAAAGTCCTAACATTTCATTTTTTAGGAGCATGTCCCTGTGTTTTAGCCCTTGGCAGTATTCCCTGGGGTAGCCCCCGCCCGGAGAATATGCACAATTTAATGGAAAGAGGCAATTAATAATAAACGAAGGACATTTTGAAGAATGGGATAAATTCAAAAGTTAGAAAAAATAATTACAGATAGGAATGAAGTACAGAAAGAAACCAAACATAGGGTAACTTTGGAAACGCTTCAAATTAAACATTGCAGGGACTATTGTCATCTCAACTTTTCTAGAAATATGTTGAACTATATAAACTGTTATTCTTCCAATTATATTGTATGGATGATAAAAACGGTATATTTAATTTAAGGAAGGAGTAAAGTTTGTTTTTTGAGAATAAAGTTATTTTGAAAATCATTAGATCAAAGGGAGATGAACAGTTAGGTGATTGGAGAAGACGACGTAAAAGTGACTTACATGATCTCTATGGGAAACCAGATGTAGTAAGAAAAGGTAAGTCTCATAGACTAAGGTGTACAGGACATGTGGTACGAATGAGAAATTAAAAAGGTGCTTGAAAACATATGATACGGAAAGAATGAGATGATATATGGAAGAAACTATGATATATAGGGGATGAAAATACGGAATATGAATTATTCAGAACAGTAGCTCAAGATAAGGATGTTTGGTGAGCTTATATCCGCGCGGCCGTTAACCTCCTGATTCCATAGGCCAATGAGCTAGTGTTATTTTACTTTAACTCAGTAAGACATATTATTCACAGTTTCTGGTTGAACAGTTCATTTCTTGTAATGTAAATAATTATCCGAGAGGGTGGAAGGCGAGTGGATGTGGCAGTCCCATGAGAACCCATGGCCCGTGACGGAGCGACCCGCATATCGGAACAATGCGCTTCCCTGAACAACCTGCGAAAGTTTATCGATAGATTTCTGTTCCACTCTATATTAGAACATTCGGTAGTAGTAAAAACAGTCAACACTGTAGAATTAAGACAACATAAAAGACAACAATGGTTTGTATAAGGGTTTGTTTAATTTCAATAAAAAGAGACAAATTAATAGAAATAATAAATAATATCCTCGACTCATGTCCAACTCAGGGTCGGGTCGAGGGATGAGATGAAATGAAGCCCCTTATGTAGAGGTCTGTGAATGACAAGGGTTCCGGCCGACCATGCCTGACGCACCATCACAGGGGCAGATGAATGAAATGAAACGAAATAGATGAGATCAATATGGAGAAAAGGTGGAATTAAATTGTGGCAGGAGAAAACGGGAGAAACTCCGAGAAAAACCTGCCCAAGCTCTTTTTCGTCCACCACGAAACCCACGTGGAGTGACCGATACTCGATCTCGGGACCCCAGTGGTGAGAGGCGAACTTCTAGCAGCTTGCGCCAAATATAAATAATAATAATAATAATAATAATAATAATAATAATTCTTACTTACTCACTGGCACTATCGAACCCGTAGGTTCATAGCCGCGCGGACATAAGCTCTCCCCTATCCTGAGCTAATGCTTTCCAATCATTCCCTGTATAATCTACCTACATCAAATCATAGTTAATGCCATTCTCCCACCTCATTCTTGGTCTACCAACTGGGCGTTTTCCCTCTGGCTTTCCTACAAGAAGCTTCCATGCAAGTCTTTCATTCCCCATACGTAATATAGTCTGTATTTTAATATCTTAAAATTGTAATATGTACGTAATTTTTGTATAATTTTACTATTCGCTGGTTGAGTGGAAGAGAAGGCCTTATGGCCTTAACTCTGCCAGCTAAAATAAATCATTATTATTATTATTATTATTAACAATAATAATAATAATAATAATAATAATAAAATATCTTTTTTCTGACAGAGTTAAGGCTATACATAAGGCCTTTTCTTTCACTCAACCAGCACAAATATACAAATCATATTTACAGTATAGATTATACATGGGTCTAAAGATGAAGGTAAAGTTCCTACTACAGTCCACAGGAACCCTTTGAGTAGTAGGAGGTTAAGGCTACCACTTTTCTAAAAAAATCGACACTTGAAAAAATCGACACTTGAAGTCAGTCGGGTTGTCATCCCTGCTTTGACGCCCGCCTTTATCCCTAGAACAAGCGTCTTACTCATTTCCGTTAGAGGTTGAATTGACTCCAAGGTCATGGTGTCACCAGAAGATACGGGTCAGTTTTTTAAAAATCCTGACCCCACCGGGACTCGAACCCTCGATCTATTTCTTTATCCTTCTACGCCCCCATATATAGGTCTAGAATATACTAATTATAATTATTTAAAAAATTACATTAAAATTGCAATTTATGACATATACATATAACATTATATACGATAAACACAATAGTAATAATAATAATAATAATAATAATAATAATAATAACAGTAGTATATAATTTATTAAACGGGAAACACCAATTAATACAAGTACATTATATGAGGTAATCATGAAGCCAAAGTTAGAGCAAATATAAATTTAATACTATTTCAAATTATTGTAACGTCCGACAGTCACTGATTTCCAGTGGTACGGAATTTCAGTTGTTAGAAGTAGAGGTAGTATATTAGAAGCGCTGAGCTAACCACTTATCACTAGCTGACATCATTAGGGAAATAAGTATAATTAAATTAGCTTGATTAAATAACTCCCAATGGATATCAAGATGGAGGCAATAATGAAATAACCATATCTCAAGAATGAGTGACGACAGAAGCTATCGAAAGTCGTACGAGATAATATTACAACTTGCAGGAGATCAGCAGAAAGACCACGATAAAGGTGGAATAACTGACTTCCAATCAGGCTGTAAGCCTAGGATCAAGAGGAGAAGAAGTACGTCCCACGAGAGAACACCCTTGCCGCACGTGAGTTCGTTCGGGTAAAGACAGACATAGAGTCAGTTATGAATTTATTATTAATGTCAGTGTAATTGCTCGAGAATATGAAGACACGGAGTTTGTGTTCAGAAAATTACTGAACGAATACGATAATTGGGAGTTTGAAAATTAATTTATAAAGATCATTTTAAATGGGATGAGGAGCAGAAACCGAAAATTTAATATTAGAAGATCGGATGGGGTATATTAGAGGGTGTGTGGAATTTGAATATATGGGGGTAAAAGTAGGTAAAGAGTATAGACAAAAAAGTTGCATTAAGAACAGAATAAATAAATGTAGAGCAGTAACAGTGATACTAAATTATGTCCTGTGGAACAGACATATAACCATGAGAAATAAGTTACAAATATATAATTGAATAATGAGAAGTACTATAACATATGGATCTGAATTATGGAAATTCAACAGAAACCTAGAACAAAAACTTATGTCGTTAGAAATGGATTTCTTGAGAAGAACAGCAAGATGTTCAAATTGAAATAAATAAATAAATAATATCATACTACAAAATATGAATATTAAAATATATCCAATAGTAGATCTTATAAGATATCCATCCATAGTAATTCTGCCCGAAGGCAGGTCCTTCACTACAATCATCGCATTTTCATGCTATGCTTGCAGCTTTACTAGGGAACTGTAGGTGTGGTAGCTTCCCGTTGCTTTCCACACCGGTGAAGGATGATGATGATGACCATATGATTTCGGGGACCGTTTGGACCTTAAATTTTTCCTACATTTGTCTTACAGGTGAGGAAAAACCCCGTTAAAAACCTCACCCAGAAAAACTGCCCCGACCGGGGATCGAACCCGGGCCCGCTGCGTGACAAGGCAGCACGCTACCTCGAGACCACAGCGGTGGACTCATAAGATATAAGCAGTTAATTTGGAATGGGAATGTACGGCGAATGCAAGAAGAAAGGTAACCCAGAAAAACATTGGAATGGTGTCCACCTGGAAGAAGAAATAAAGGAAGACCTCGAAACTCATGTATGCAAGAAATAAGAGAGAAAATTAAACTCTAGCTATTCCTCTACATCGAACCTCCACTATTCCTCACCCTTCCTTGTTTCAGCCACACGACTCTGGAATTCCCTCCCCTCGTATATCAAGGACTGCCCGTTTCAAAAACAGTTTAAAAAGAAACTCACTTCGTATTTTCTTAGACAATATAATATATAACCTTGTTCCATGTACACTCTTATTGTTTCTTTATATTTTAAACTTTCTTTGCCAAGCCATTTACTTAATCTAATTATAGGTTATTATTATTATTATTATTATTATTATTATTATTATTATTATTATTATTATTATTATTATTATTATTATTATTATTATTATTACCATTTTCTTTCTTACCCGTGTCAACTTTATAATTGTGTAGTCTATATCTATTATGTATCCTTTATCATAATTCTTATTGTATGTATAATTTAACCCTGGTGAAGTGGAAGAGAAGACCTTACGGTTTTAACTCCATCAGGTAAAATAAATAAATATAAAATAAGAACTGGAATAAGAACAAGAGTACTCGAGGACATGGAGTGGATGGATAGGGACTAGAGGAGAAGGAAAATTAAATTTGGGCACAGAAAAATGTATAAACATTGAAAATTTCTACATAAATAGGCCTAAATAAAATTCTGTTTCCTGAACAAAAAAAAATATGACTAGAGTGAGTTTAAAAATTAGATTAGAGAGGAAACAATGTACAGTGTGTATGACATTTCCACTTTTAGATTTGATCATATTTCTAACCGAATTCTCTATAAACTATTTTTGGTGTCTGTGGAAAGTATATTGAGGTAATGTCTTTCTCTGGCAGAACAGAAAGAAATTTGAGACACCAGCAAGTGTTCTCATAGAGACAAACTGCGAATGGAAGCGGCTGGAAATATTGCCCCCCTGGGGGATGTCTGCTTGGAAGTGTCTGGACTTCTTGATGGATACCATTCTGACATTTAGGGCATCTCCAATGTCGAGCTCTCGTTTTAAGGATGCTAATAGTTTTTAATAGTTTTTCTGGGTGGTGTGGGAAAGCAAAAGGAACATTTCAAACATGACATTACAATTCTCCCTTTACGTGTTTATTTTCAATTATGTTATCCAGATAGAACACTCGCTACTTCTCTTTTTACATGATAGTAAAAAATTCAATACACTTAACTGCCTGGTACTTTAAGATTGTACATCTGCTAAGTTCATAGCATCTCAAGTTACATTCTATCTTAATGACATATCAATTGCAGTTAATTTCAATTTATAGTACAACTCGCAATTTTAGCTCCTGTATAAGATAGGTCTATCATATGGAATTGTAAATGCAATATAATTTTAGTTGAAATTAAGGCCTGAAGATTAGAATTGCTGGGACATGTCATAAGAAAATAGCTGCGGGACTAGCGCTGGTTCGAGTCTCTATGGGAGAAGAAATGATCTCGTGGAATATCGGCCTGTATGGGATCGGTGTTGACTAATTATTGTGAGGATTTTGAGAACTTACAATAAGCAGAGGCTTCAGGTTGAGAAAACCAGCTATAACGGCTGGGATACTTTCATGCTGACCACACTCCATCCCATACCCACTGACTAGATGATTATACACCTCTATAATTATCACATGCGGATATGAGACCATCATTATTTTAATGGAAATCTGTGAAGTTAATTTCAAGAAATTCGATTGTTTTCCATCGGTACGACTATTAGTGACAATATGACAAATGAGGGAAATTTTGAAGGAGTGGCTGAATTCAAATTCCTAGGAACAATAATCACAAATAGGAATGAGATGCACTAAGAAACTAAACATAGACTTAATCCTGGAAATGCACGCTATTATGCATTACAGGGGCAAATGTCGTTCCAACTCCTTTCAAAAAACAATACACTAAAAATATATAAAACTGTTATTCTCCCAATTATATTAAGTCTATATGGATGCGAAACATGGACTCTTACTTTAAGGGAAGAAAGGAGATTACAAGTATTTGAGAATAAAGTACTTAGGAAAATTTTTGGACGAAAGATGAATAGAAAGATGAATGGAGAAGACAACTGTACATGACAGTGAGCTACATGGTCTTTATAGGAAGCCAGATATAGTAAGAACAGTTATGTCTCGTAGACTGCGATTGGCAAGACATGTAGCACAAATGGTGAATGAAAGAGGTGCATGGAAGATTCTTGTAGGAAAACCAGAGGGAAAATGCCCAATTGGTAGGCCAAGAATGAGGTAGGAGGGAGGTAGATTAAACAGGGAACGATTGGAAAATGTTAGCTCAGGATAGGGATGCGTGAAAAGATTACGTTCGCGTGGCCATGAACTATCGGTTCGATAGTGGCAATGAGTTAGTTGGTTATTATTATTGTTGTTTAACTACTCCTGCACTGTAGCCAAGCGGTTTAAAGCACATGTCTTGGTGCAGAGGTATGGAACTTGCGCTGCTTAGAGTTCCCATTGGATAAGACTTTTTCATAGAATTTCAGATAGTATGGGACCGGGGCCACACAGAATCGTGAGTTATGTGGGTAACTACAATGAGTAACGGTTCCATGTTGAGAAAACAGCTGAAACAGCTGGGGGGGGGATAAACATGACGACCACATCATGCCTATATGATCGTTCATCTCTGCAAATGATACAAGTGAGTATGAGGCCAGCAGCCAACAGGTAGGGCAAGAGCCTTCTAGGTCTGTTGCGCTATGAAGTTTATTTATTATTAACTAACTCACTGGAACTATCAAACTAGGTGTTTATGGATGCGCAAAAATAAGTTCTCCATTCATCTCTATCCAGAGCTAATGTTTTTTAATCGTCCTCTATGTACTCGTATATAAATATCGTCCCTCAAATCATGATATGTTATTCGTCCACCTCATTCTTGACCTACCTTCTGTGCCCTTTCTCTCTGGTTATACTACAAATAAGTTTCCATACTCGTCTTTCAATCCCCAATCGTGTCACATGTCCTCCCGTGGCAGTCTATGAGACTTAAATGTTCTTATTAAACAGGTACCCCATAATAATCATGTACTTCACTGTCATATAGTCATCTCTGTTCACCTATCTATTCGTCTCTATTTTGTCTAAAATTTTCCTAAGGATTTTATCCTGAAATACGTGCGATTTTTTCTCCTCCCTTTAATAAGAGACCAATTATGGTTGGTTGGTATCTAATGTCGAGCACTTGATAATGAAATCATTCGCTCTCTTGCACTCCAATATTTAGCAGAAAGGCTGGTCTCTTCTACAAAAGCTATAAGATACCAATTATTATTATTATTATTATTATTATTATTATTATTATTATTTTGATTGCGGATGAGCCCATGTAGGAATTCGCAAATACTTAGAGGCGTTTCCTTTGAACCCAAATTTCTTTCATTCTTTTGCTATGAGCTTGTTTTCTATCATCTGTCCAAGTTGTTCCAGTTTTTTTCTTCGGTTTGTCCTCTTGGTCAACTTGCCACTTATTCACCGTGCCTGGTTAGCTTACATGGGGGTTTGGTTCTGAATTAAGTAAGGGCTAGACTAAACCTCATGTAAGACACTAGAATGGGGGTCCTCAACCCCGATACGGCGCGTCCCAATGGCTGATAGGGGAAGTTCCTGTAGATATACAGGACAGGTGTGAATAAGGCCTTGCCAAATAAGCACTCGCGGATCAACTGAGGAGGTCAACAGCTTCGACGGCGGAAGAGGATTTTTTCCCAACGGCAGAGAGGGCGGATGAACCGGTTCTGGAACTAACCACTCCAGTCCTACGAAACTGGATTTCGGTCCAAACGTTATGATAATTAAATAAGTACTATTATTATTATTATTATTATTATTATTATTATTATTATTATTATTATACCAGAAAAAATTATATAAAATATTCAATAGGAGATTATATAAAATATGAGCAATTAAATTGGTATGGCCATGTACGACGAATGCAACAAGAAAGGCTACTCAGAAAAACATTGGAATGGTGTTCACCTGGAAGAAAAAAAAAAAAGGAAGACCTCGAGACTCATGGATGTAACAAATAAGAACTCGAAGGAGAACAAGAGCACAGGAAGACATGGAATGGTTGGATAGAGACGAATAGAGAAGGAAAATGAAACATTAGGCACAGAAAGTTGTGTAAACATTTAATATCTGTACATATAAAAATTAGGCCTATTATATTATTATTATTATTATTATATTATTATTTTATTATTATTATTATTATTATTATTATTATTATTTATTAGTCCATTGCTGTGGTCTCGGGGTAGCGTGATGCCTTGTCACGCAGCGGGCCCGGGTTCGATTCCCGGTCGGGACAGGCTCCTGGGTGAGGTTTTTTCGGGGTTTTTCCTCACCTGTAAGGCAAATTTCAGGATGCTAAGGGCCAAACGATCCCCGAAAATCATCCGGCCATCATCATCCTTACCATTATCATCAGCATCCTTCACCGGTGTGGAAAGAACAGGAAGCTACCACATCTATAATTCCCTAGTAAAGCTGCATAGCATAGCATGAAAATGCTATGATTGCAGTGAAAGACTTGCCCTCGGGCAGAATTACTATGGATGGATTATTATTATTATTATTATTATTATTATTATTATTATTATTATTATTATTATTATTATTTTATATAATTATAAGAATTGAAAAAAAATTAGAAAAAATAGAAGAAAAACGTTTGAAACGTACGGATACCTCATAAGAATGGACGAAGAGAGATTGTCAAAGAAGATCCTTAATTGGAGAGCTAATGGAAGAAGTGGTAGATGCAGACCTAAAGAACGTTAGATAGATACAGAGAAGAGAAGTATGGAAGCTAGAGATTTGAGGGAAGAAGATGCTTTAGACAGGAACCTCTGGCGACAAATCACTTTGGGTTGAAGAACAAACACTGTATTGTGGAATATTCCTAATAAAAAAATATCATTATTATTATTATCATTCCGAATTACGCTCTATATTAGACCCCCTATATATTGAAAGGAGCCCGTTATTTTCTGATGTGATTATTATATAGTCTATAAACTTAGAATCCGTATTACTGCAAGTAATATATCTCGATATTTAAAATTTATTGTTTATACTGCCTTATGGCAATAATAATTCTCTCGGAATGATGTCTTATTTTGATATGATATTATTTTTGTCTTGAATACGTGCAGTCAAGCTGTCGTTGCCGCGAGGTCAGAAACAAAATACACCTTATTTCTAAGACACGAGGCAGCAGGAAGATGTCATAAAATAATTTAGATTCTTGCGTGATTTGAGAAGGGAAATAGTACCATAATGAAATTACGTCTCTCTACAATGGACCCAGTTTTCTTTTTTTAACTTCACTCCATCTATCCAACGTTCTCTAGGTCTGCCTGTTCCATTCTTCCATTAACTTCCCAATCAAGGATCTTCTTTGGTGTTCTATCTTCTTCCATTCTTATGAGATGTCCATACCATTTTAAACGTTTTCCTCTATTTTTTAATACGTTTTTCTTTCAACTTGCATGATTTCCCTTATTCCGCCTTGAAATTCTTGCCGATCGCCCCCAAAAATATGTTTCAACTGCTAACAGCTCGTTGGCTTGTCGTCCACTTACTGTCCAAGTTTCGGACCTATATAATAACATTCTTTGTAATAGGACTTGAAATATAGTTTTCTTCGTTCTGTGTACTATATTTTTATTTCAAAGCACTGAGTTCAACATACAAATGGGTTTTGTCCTATAATTTATTCTCCTTTCAATTTCTGTAGTTGAATTCTCATTTTTATATAATAATAAAAATTATAATAATAATATTTTATGTAGAGATTTTTAATGTTTACATATATTTCTGTGCGTAAAGTTTTATTTTCCTTCTGCACTCGTCTCTGTCCATCCACTCCATGTCCTCCAGTCCTCTTGTTCTCATTCCAGTTCTTATTTCTTACATCCACGAGATTCGAGGTCTTCCTTTCCTTCTTCTTCCAGGTGGACACCATTCCCGTGTTTTGCTGGGTAACATTTCGTTTAGCATTAGTCGTACGTGCCCATACCAATTTAATAATTATTGCTTATATCTTATATAATCTACTATTGAATATCTAATATTCATTTTATAATAATAATAATAATAATAATAATAATAATAATATATTTATTTTACATGGCAGAGTTAAGGCCTTGTCTACCACTGAAACAGGTTATAAAAATATTAAAAAAATAGTCTTAGGTCCTATATTTAAATTACAATTATCATATATGAGGCCGTACTCTCTTTTCTCAGTGTTTTCCTTTCTAAACATTGTAGAGTGTATTCATTGCTTTCACCAAAAGTCCACGATTCGCATGCGTATGTCAAGACAGAACGTAAGGATGTATGCTAGAAATATATTTTTAAATTATCCATAAACAAGTTTATATTTAAAGTAGGAATATTGATTTCGTCGCGTTTTAGAAAGCATTTTCGGTCGGGATTAAAGTTTGAGAACCACGCCACAGATAACGCCGCTTTATCGTTTCCTTGGTATATCTCATTATAATGATGGATAGTGCACAGACATGAATATGTATTTAGTAAAGGATTAAGCGTACCGCGGCCACGCCTGAAGCTTATTCTGTCACTGGTTCTACACTCACTGGACCTGGCTTCACTGTACACTTCTAAGCAAGAAAGAAGGGAGCGTTTATAAACGTAGGGCTCTGAATAGTCTTATATTACTCAACCAAGTTAAGTCTGCACGGCTAGAGAGGAAGTTTGTTAGCGCTAGTGTCTTACCCTATGGAATGGATAATCCCTAAACACACGTGAAAGATCACTACATGGTTGTCAAATTAGTCATTTAGCCGACGACTTCTGAAGGTTTTTATTCACATTGTTCTGCCCTAAAGCAGCTATGATTTGCAGAGATTTACTAGGGAATTATAGGTGTGGTAGCTTCCCGTTGCTTTGGGTCATTTAAAATCACAGTGTTTGTCTCCAGATTTTAATAGCAAAAACAGAGGACGAACTAAAAAGAATGCTATAGAAACTAAATGAAATATAAAAACAATACAACATGGAAATATCATCAGAAAAAAAAACAATAGCCTTCAATGGCACTCATCCAGTTCGGACAAAGATAATATTGGAAAATAAACCAATAGAACAGGTGGTAAGATATAACTTCCTAGGTTGCGAAATACCATAAACAGCGGAAACAGATATAAATAACAAACTAAATAAGTTTAATTATATAACAGAAACACTAAAAATAACTTTGAAAAATAAAGTCAGGAAAGACTCTATAATGAAATTATACAAGACAATGGCAGTTCCTATTATTACTTAAGAATCCGAAACATGGACAGTGACAACACAACGATCTGCCAGAATATAAGCTGCTGGAATGAAATTCCTCAGACTAATAGCAGGATATCAAAGAACAGATAAAAAATATAACACAGACATAAGACAACAACTAAAAGTAGAGGAATTAAAACAACAATAGTGAAATACAGAACAAACTGGAAAGAACACTTAGCAAGGATGACAGAATAGAATACGAAAAGCAGCATACAACTATTCACCACAAGGAAGAAGAAGTTTGGGAAGACCAAAGATTAGATGGAAACAGCAGCAATTTGGAGTCGGAACAGGCTAGTAAATAAGCCTAAACCGTGACGACGAAGAAGAAGAAGAATAAGTGTGTCATCTCTCGATTACCAGCGTCGCGGCACAACAGAAGGGACGGGAATTGGCTACATGTAATGAGGAAGGCAAAGAAGGGACAGCTTATTCCGTAGTGTAAAATGGTTGCCGGATTATTCATTTGTTCAATGACTGCTGTATGTGACGGATCGTTTAAAGAGCGCAATATTTGCCAGCGTTCCCCGCCTCGTCAAATAACTCAAAACAGGGGACAGGAAGTGGCAACATAGTAAGAGAAAGAAGAGAATTGATAGCACATTCCTAGCATATTTTCCGCAAACAGATTTAACTTGAGCGGGTAATATTGTCTTTTCTATCTGCTGACGGTCGGCTTTACCCGTAGAACGAGCGTCCGATACTCATTTCCGTTAGAGGTTAAGTGACCTGATGGTTTGGTTCAGATTAAAAATCCTGACCCTTCCGCGCTCGGACCCTTGACCTTCCTATTTGTAGTAGGCTATATTACCTAAAACAACTACAAGCAGCATGTCCCCACTGTAGTCGTTGACTTGCATATATATACATTGACTTTATGTATTTTTTATTTATGAGAGTAGGTGTTTAGCCATGTATGTATTTGTTTGTAAATTCATTTTTTTTATTCATGGAACAGAATATGCATATACAACCAAACAGACCCGTGCGGAATGTAAATTAAAATGTAATTCCCTTCTTTATAAAAAAAAGTCAATGAATTCCATCAGTGCTACTTATCATCTGTTCTGTCTTCATTATCATTGTACCTTTTAAGGACTAGGACGCCGTCTACCTGTTCTGATTTGAAATCAAATGTCAAAGAGTTTCTTCAATGGACTTCCTTGATATCTTGTACCTCATGGAACCTGATTTTTAAATAATCTTAGGCGATCTTTCATGTGACACTACTTCAAATGTTGAATCCATTGTCATTTATTTATTTTTATATTCAATACCACAAGGTTGTCATTACATTTCTGGCATTCTCTCACGGTATCGGTGTTTTTGTAACCCACTTCTGAGGTTGGGGCGCCAGGAAATCGGAGTTACGCTGCCCCGATGATGTATGAGAGGTGACGACGATGGTGATGATGCACCAGGAGAGGCCTTAATTCTAAACTTAATCTAAATGAGGTGAATATGATAATGGTGGCCAGATGATTTTCGGGAACCGTTTGAGCCTTAAATCTACCTGACATTTGTTTGACAGGTAATGAAAAAAAAAAAGAGCCTTAGACTTGTCCAGACCTAGGATCGAACTTGGGCCCGAATTTTGTTGAAAACTGGGTATAATTATAATTCTTCTAAAATTTCTTATAGCCATCTTTGAATGCCGACGCTAGTGATATGAGAAAGACGAAAGTTAAATAAGATTCTAGCCAAAAACTAGCCTTGATATTCTTATAGAAATTCTACAGTAAATTATAGAGTTTTGTAAGAAAGTAATTTATAAATGGCTAACTGAAAAGGGAACTTGGACAGAATTTATATTATTTAGCAATAAAAGTGTAGGAAGAAAAGAAATGTTCTGTGTCCAAATGAAGGGAGTCCAACAACTGCTGATGGCACGCTTTTTCGAGAATCTTTCGAGAAGGACGTCACTTGAATAACTTATTTCTCTTCATTCTAATCTCTACTTTTATTCGATACACGTATACCTTGGTCCTTCGTGTAGAAATAACAAACACGATTATCTGAAATTATACAGCACTTTTGTATGTATGTAAAGTGGTGTGACCGACGCTTCCTTTATATAAAAAAAGAAAGAATTAATATTTTGTAACCATTTTCAAGAGTGTAAAATCCCAGACTTGAATACATCTGCAATTCTAGAGAAGTTCTAGTAAAGAAATCATTTTTCCTCGAGACAGCCCGAGACTTGGCTACTTTGCTATTCTGGCGAGGTTTCCTCCGCACGGATAAACGGCTATGCAGAAACGAGGTCTCAGTCCCAAATGGCTCTCAGATTTTTATTTGTTATTCTTAAAGCGAAGAGAGAAAGAAGAGGCCATCTTGTGTTATTCTTCTTTTTTTATTAAAGTTTTTCTGTTCGGAGTTTTAACACAAAACAAATACTAATCTTTTCTTCTCGTGTATCCGATTTGTTATACAGGTGTGAGATAGGATTTTTTTCTTTATTTTGTTAGAAGTCCGATAGGAGCAAAAACAGAATTACAAAATGTAAATTAATTAAACAGAAGAAATTTGAGATGTGAAACTTGGTCTCACACAAAGAAAAATTTGAGATTTAAGTTTTTATAGGTGGTTAAAGTTGAACAATATTCAAATTAAATGGTGGTATGATATTTTTATTGGCAGGTTTCACAGTATTTCACATCTTCCTGCTCCAAATTAATCTACTGTCATTCTCCACTTCTCTCTGTCATTCCAATCCCCATCGTCCAATCTTTATATACGTATATAATTCTTCAGTACGTGTTTGTCACTGAACTCCTTCTAAACGACTGGACCAATTTTGATGATTTTTTTTTTGTGTTTGTCTGATTGGGTCCCCCGATGGTTTAGATTCACAATTCGACCCTCTAATAATTAGGTGTAGGAGTTCACCTGAAATGAAAATTGAAAAATCGTTCTAGCGGTCACATTTTTCATATTTCACAACGAAACTTAGTATACCCTATTAAAATAAACCGAGGTAGATATTATAAAAAAATTAGCGAAATCCGATAATTAGAAGTGGAGGTTCACTTGTAACCCGAAGTTAAAAACGGCCTAAATGACTGAACCGACTTTGATTAAAAAATTGTGTGTGTATTTGAGTGGATCCCTTGATGGTTTAGATTCACAATTGGACCCTCTAAAACCATTAGGTGTAGGAGTTCACCTGAAGTGAAAATTTAAAAATAGCTCTAGCAGTCACAATTTTCGATGTTTGACAATGAAGCTCAGTATCCTATTAAAATAAACTCAGGTTGGTATTATCCAAAAATGAGCGAAATCCGACATTAGAAGTGGAGATTTACCTGAAATCCGAAATTAAAAACTGACTAGCAACAGCCATGTTCGGTTCTTCTCAGCGTTTACCATACAATTTAATTAACCTTTAATATTTCATTTATTTAGTCGTAGCAGCGCACGCCGGGTACTAACTAGTATATACAGCAAAACTTGTCCAAAGCGGTATCGCATGGAATCAATTTTTTCCACATTAGACAACATTTAGCATTATAAAAAAAAACAATATTAGCCAAGCTTAGATAATAGAGCACCGTATATGTCCTTTTATGTATCTTGGATTAATTGTAGTTCCGCTGTCATTGGAAAGTGAAGTATAGTTTGTACTAGCGACTTCGATGGTAACGCGCGAGAAAACAGTCCCGTTTCGTCAGCGTTAAAAATGTATCTTAGGCGCGTATCTTGAAATTAAAGTATGCAGTTTCGGTTTCCACTCACTAACTATACTTTCATCCACATCCTTTGATTCCCCGCAAATTTCATTCCACACTACATTGTGTCGTATTTTAAAACTGTCCACAACCAACCTGAAGATGCTTTGAAATCGTTATTCCCTAGGGATATAGCAACAGCTAGAGCTTGACTTTGGAGCATTGGTCCGGAAATTTGGAATTTTTTTGATCGTGGACTTGTAAAACACTCCCACACCTCGTTGATTTTTTCTTTTCTCTTCATTTGACCATTACCTTGTGTCCATTCATTCGTTATTTTTTTCTGTGTGTTTTAAAATCTCATAAACTTGGGTTCTTCCACATTTAAATTTAGTTATTATTTCGCGCACTGAGAGTTGTTCTTTATCTTCAAACACTTTCACTTTTTCGTTTAATGACAATTATACATACGATTTAGCCATCTTTATTCCGTAAATTCAGAACGCTACCTGTGAAAGATGCGTATACAATCGGTCCCAGATCTTAAACTCATTTAAGATTTACAGTGCACTGGCTATTTGTAAGACAGATGTCACACGCCAAATATTTGTTAAAGGAACCTGTATTTCGCAACACGGGTGTGCAGTGAAGCCGAAAGAAAATTCCAGATACAAGTAGAGGCTCTACTTCTCCCGGCGGCATTAATCATCACTTATTGTTAATTCGCCTAACGGGAATTCAATGAAGTGGAAACTAATTTATTTCTCTCCCTATCTTTCCGCCTGATACATATTTTTTCATAAATTGTATAGAAATGTCCTTCCGTTTCCGCGTTGGACAGATTCCGTTTTATACAAAATAAATAACGTAAAATTACTATTATTTTGCCGGGACCAATAAATTTGTTCACATTGGACAGATTTCCGCATTATTCAGGTTCCGGATTAAACTAGTTTTACTGTATATATATTCGTTTCAGGTGAACTCCTACTCCTAATGGTTCGATCTTGCTGGTTAACGAACTCGACATTACTTTTGATTGATTGCTCTGTGCTGAGTTTCGTTTCAAGTGAACACAATTTTCGACCGCTACATTATTAACACAAAGACACAAACATGTATAATAAACTCCATGACGCGACAGTCTTAAATAAATGCTGGCCTCACTTCAATATGTGTTAATCACGTAGGTACTCGATCATATGCCCAATACAATGTAGTCAGCATGTCAAGTTCTCCAGCTGTTTCAGCTATTTTCTTAACCTGTTGTCGCTACTTATTGTAGAGTTACTAAATCCGTCATATATATATATATATGATTGTGTACATTAAAGTCTAGTCTAGGGACAGGAAGAGTCTAGTGAAATGGAAGCAGACATTATTGAATAGCAATATACAAATATATATATATATTATTTATATATATATATATTATATATATATATATGCATGCATGTTTATGTATATTCTAATGGTCATTTTCGGTGTCTACTACATAGAATCGTTAGGTATCTGTAAAAAAAATTCAAAAATAGTTTCATGAAAAGAATCTCAATTGCTAATTTCTTCGGAATTTGTTAAAAAAATTGTATTGTTCGTGTGTCAGAATCAGTACGGGTAGAAAGTTGAAGCAGATATTTCCTATTTACCTCAAGGAAGTAGACCTAAAGTGAGACCTATGAATATATTGTCAATATTGATAAAATTAATATTAAAATTCCGTTGAGGTAAATAATCATAAAATAAAATGTTAAAATAGATACTTGGCAGGTGCGTCGTTCTTAACTTGATTAAATGATTTTTTAAAAACTTGTAAGACTGTAGGTCTTTGGAAAAATGGGCTACCATCTTCAGCAGAAGCGCATATCTTTCTGCTGATGATTGAAGCCCATTTATCGAAAGACCTACAGTCCTTTAAAAAAAATAACCTAGGTAAGGACGACGGAACCTGCCAGGTACATATTTCAACAATTTACTTGTATGATTGTGTACATCAAAGTCTGGTGACAGGAAGAGTAAGGAAATGGAAGCAGACATTATTGAATAGGGATATTTGGAAGAAATCCATTGAGAAGAGAAGGTTAGTTATAGAGCCAAATAAAAAGACTTCCAAGAAACAAATCACGAATTAAATTGAACGTAAGAATTGGCTTTTTTTTTTTTTTTTGTAAACTGTTTCCCTTCGCGAACACACAGGATTATGCTAATATCATTAGTGATGAGAACACTTAAAAAAAGGTATTTCTTCATTATGAGATTGGAAGAAACGGTAATAGCTTCAGTAGGCACATTAAATCAATTCTCCCTCCTTCCAATCAGATTGAATATATTATGGGACAAATTAGAAAGACCCTCAGAGCAAATTGTTCCCCATTTTGTTATCTGCTTTTTTTAGAGCATGAATATTTATGAAGAATATTCCTAACTGATTCGGTAAAACAATATTTTCTTTGCCAACAAATGCCGCTAAGAAGGACTTGTTATTGGCTGACTAAGAGTTGTAATGAGTTAATGTGTTATGAAGGCCTCTGGGTATATATATGGCTGGCCAGTAGAGCTGTTTATGACACAATACTCTAATAAGCGACGTAATTGAATTCCTGAGACCTCATTTTCAAACTCACACTTTCACAAATAGAGTAGCCCATCGTTTCCCAACCTGTGATTCGCGATTCCTCCAATGCTGCAGCAATATAATAATAATAATTTAATACACAAGTGATCTTCTTGGTGATATAATATTAAAATATATATGTAGTCAATATGCCCATTTCACCAATTAATGTTTTAAAATGGTCAACAAGTTTCTACAGCCAAGCTGTCATTCTCAAGACCAGATATTGACTCAGTCAATATCTGGTCTTGAGAATGACAGCTTGGCTTGTAGAAACTTGTTGACCATTTTAAAACATTAATTGGTGAAATGGGCATATTGACTACATATATATTTTAATAATAATAATAATAATAATAATAATAATAAATATAAATAATAATAATAATTATTATTATTATTGTTATTATTATTATTATTATTATTATTATTATTATTATTATATTATTATTATTTATTATTATTATTATTATTATTATTATTATTATTATTGCTATGTAACAACGGGCATTATAGGGTTAATTTAATTTTAGAATAATAATAATAATAAAAAAAAAATAATAATAAAAATAATTATTATTATTTTAAAATTAAATTAACCCTGTAATGCCCGTTATTGCATATGTGTAACATCTGAAATTTATCACATTATTTCCACAATAAATTAATATTTACCGCGAATACCTGTGTGATGTAACAACGCTAAGAATGCATTTCATTTTGCTACAACTAGGCCTACACGTTGTAAAACTTTTAAGCCGTAACTAGAGTAACTTTAGGTTTTAACCGTTAAGGGTTAAGTTAAAGGTTATTTAACATTTTCCAAAACTGTTATTTTAACACAGTTCCAATAATGGATCATATTATAATATTATAATATTGTGAAAAGAAAAATGAATGTGTGAACCAGGAATCGAACCGTGGACCTCTAGTTTTCCAGACTAGTGTGCAGCCCACTACACCATTCCACACAATTGTTAGTGTTTGTGCCAGGTGTGGAATGGTGTAGTGGGCTGCACTTGTTAGTGTTTGTGCCAGGTGTGGAATGGGGTAGTGGGCTGTACACTAGTCTGGAGAACTAGAGGTCCACGGTTCGATTCCTGGTTCACACATTAATTTTTCTTTTCATAATATCATTATAATATTATAATATGATCCATTATTCGAACTGTGTTAAAATAACAGTATTGGAAAATGTTAAATAACATCGTTTACTACTTATAAAAGTGGTGGTGTAAAATTCTCAAATATAGATACTTCTAAACGAAACCGTCCGTTGGCGATGGCAGTGTCATCTACCTGACAGCGGACGAAACGAGAATTATAGATGTGTATATGTGGAAAGAATTGATAGTGTTTGTGCCAGGTGTAAAATGGTGTAGTGGGCTGCACACTAGTCTGGAGAACTAGAGGTCTACGGTTCGATTCCTGGTTCACACATTAATTTTTCTTTTCACAATATCATTATAATATTATAGTTTAAGGTTATTCAAACTTTTGCTTGGAATTAAATGTTATGCATGTCTACTGTATGTATGTTTAAAAATCAGTGGTCCACCCTAGTCAGATCGTTGTAAGGGGTTCGCGAGTCGAAAAAGGTTGGGAACCGCTGGAGTAGCCTACATACAGAGTGTTTCTGAATAAGTATTACAGACTTTTAGAGATTGTACAGGGGGCTTAGTGATAAAGTTTTGATGAGGAGCCCATGTCAGGAAACACACCATTTCGACGTAAAATAAGTTTGATGATCAAAACACAATGAGCTGATATCGTGTGACTTGTGTTGACAGTCAGTTCTGCTAAGTCAGCGTTCACGTCAGTTGACAGTTAGTAATTGAGCAATACAGGACGAAACAGTACAAGATGGTCCGCGAACATCTCGAACAAACGTACCGGGTAAAGGTGGATAAGTTGAAATGGTTCTACTATTTGGCCACCATGGTCGCCAGATTTAACTCCTCTCGATTTTTTCTTGTGGGGTTATATGAAGAACCTAGTTAAGAGACAGCTGTCGAGTCGGAGGTAGATCTTCTTGCATAAATTCTGGCGGCAACATAAATTATTGAATACACATCGGATCTTGTGGCGCGTGTGCATGAAAACTTGCGTCGCAGGTACACTTTATGCATCGAACAAGGTCGCCACGTGGAACCACACTTGTACAACCCCTAAAAGTCTGTAATACTTGTTATAAAACATTCTGTATAACTCTTCAATAAGAATTCGGTGATTAAATTCAGTGAAACATGGGAATTAAAGTCTAGAGCAATAAGTAAATTACATTCTGCAGAAAAGAATTTTTGGAGGCGTTCAGCTGGAATTTCTAGAAGATATAAAATAAGATAATATGAATGTTCAAATTTCAATTGTGAATTTAAAAAATCAATTAAAATGATATGATCATGTAAAAAGAATGAAAGAAAACAGATTCCCAAGATTGGGCGCCACTTGGCAGAAGAAGAAGAAGAGGACGGCCAAACTAACGTGAATTTATGGTGTTTTGAGCAGCATGAGCCAAAACGGATTGGACGATGGAGACTGGAACGACAGAGAGATATGGAGGAAAACGACAGTAGATTAATTGGGCACAGGAAGATGTGAAACCTGCTAAATAAATAAATAAAGCAAATTAAGTGTAGAAGAGAATTTTTTTTTCGAAAAATGTGCAAACTATATTCTAATAAGATAAAAATTAAAATGTACCTGTTGGCAAGTGCCGTCGTCCTCAACTTCGTTGAAATGACGTATATAAAATATTACTGTAGACCTTTCGGAAGTTAACTTCCATCATCAGCAGGTTCAGTATGTGCTACTAGTAGATAAGGCGCTGCAGACATTGCAGGTTCGGAAGTTAACTTCCGAAAGGCCTGCATTTAATATTTTATATATATCATTTCAACAAAGTTGAGGACGACGGCACCTGCCAACAGGTACATTTTAATTTTTAATTTTTAATCTTATGATTATTAACCTTGTTCCGTCTGTTAGTGGCTCTATATCGTCCCTATTGATCGCCATATTAGTTTACTCTTGCTCGATATTATCACAGGTACGATTATAGCTTAATACAAACAAGGAATAAAGAGAACCGATAAACATAACTAATTAAACATAGCAGAGGTTCTGCGCGCTGGGCCCGTATTTTACGCAGACTTGCTTCATTTCATATAAACGACTGCTAGTATATAACAAACAATATTTTGATCTATAATTTACTGTACTTAACGTGGTATTTAACGAGGCCATGAGAGAAGAGATCAGAGAACACTAAATACTTGCAATACAGTTAATAAATAATTAATCACAATGATTAACTAAAATGGACTATCTTTAATGTGAAAGTAGTCATATAAATCAAATTAAGAACATAACGACTGTAGTGCAAAATTATCAAAACAATAATGAAGGTTAACATAATAATAACTTTCTCCTTCTTCTTCTACTACAAGGTTTAGGCTATGAAGCCTGTTCCGGCGAAGTTAAAAGTGGAGTCCATCTTCTACGTGGTCGGCCAACATCTCTTGTTCCTCTGGGATTATACAGGAAGGTTCTTTTTGGTATTCTTTCGTTGTTCATTCTCATTAAGTGTTCTGTCCATTTCTTATTATTTTCGCTGATTTTATCTTCAATTTTATATATATATTTAATTCTTCTCGTATAGTTTCATTCCTTATTCTATCCGCTCTTGTGCATCCTTTAATAATAATTTAACATAATGACGGCTGACATTGGGAAAGCAACGAACGGGACCACGCTGGTAATGTATGCGGACGACATGGCCATTGGGGCAGAAAACAAAGAAGAATTGCAAAAAGGCATAGATGGGATACAACGATGGGCTATGGAAAATGAGTTCAAGATAAACAGCAACAAGACCGTACAAATGGTTTTCAAGAAAGGAGGAAGAACAGCGGCAAGTGATAATCTAAAACTAGGAGAAGAACCGATAAGAATGGTCAACAAATTCAGATATTTAGGCATAACACTGCAGCCAACAACAAAGTCTTTCAGCGCACATGTGCAGGAGAGAGCAGCAGCAGCTATAAGAGCTATGTGCAGTATCAAAGACATCACATCGTTAAACTTAGTCACAGCCATGAAATTATTCGCATCAGTGATCACCCCGATCGTCACCTACGGGATAGAACTGATATGGGAGAAACTATCGGCCAGCGATATGGAGAGGTTAGAAAAAGTAAAACCAAGATTCATCAAAAAGGCATTAGGTGCAAGCAAATACACACCAAATAGAATGGCCTATATGCTAGCCAGAGAAACCTTCTTCCTAGAGGACCTGAGGCAAAGGATACTACTGCCAGCAACGGAGCCATATAAGAAAGTCATCGAAAAAAAGAAACAGAGAGAAAAAGAGATCGACGAAGATTTCTACGCCTCAGATGCCATGGTAAACAGAGAGTGGACTGGAAGTAACCAACCACAAAGGCACAGAATCATAGGTTTAGCAACACACGGATATCATCACAAAATGTGCAAAAATGCAAAATTCCACCAACCGAGTGATTCGTGTGAATGCAAGATATGCGACCAAAAGTGTGAGCGATACCATTACAAACAATGCAGAATATGGACAGGATCACTGAACGAACTCATAAAAGACAAATCATAAACTTATAACTTAATGCTCTTTTGAGTGCCTCTTACCAATGTGCATCCTTTCACATTACGTAAAAACAGCATTTCCACAGTCTGTATCCTGCTTTTATCCCTTGATTACATTATCCAATTTTCACTTCCATACAACAACAAAGGAACAGCCATTGTTTTATATAATTTCTCCTTTAACAGTAATATTAATAAGCTCTTTCATACTTGACAACATTAGAACTATAGACACTCATAAAAAAACAATATTTAACTCTTAGTTTCGTGTAAACTCAGCCTTAACAAAACATCTCTATCAAATCTTGAGGTGATGTCACATCGCCACAACTAAAGAGTCCCACTCTTGGAGAAAGTCTCTTCCTTTCTTAGGAAGACTACCAGTCTATTCAAAGCCAGTACGCCGACTGCTTAACGTTCCGTGTCGCTGGGGACGGACCTCCTCTTTCCGCAGTATGTGCGCGCAGAGGAGTGGGAGAAGGGTGAGTTCGAAAACCAGCGGACAGAAAGAAAAAATGTATCGGAGAAACACAGACGTAACAAGTCTCAACAGACATCGGGACAAAAGTTAAAAAAATCACGCATACGTGGTACAACCTCAACGGAATTTGATATGAATTTTATTAGTATTAATGTATTCTAATAGAATGATATATGACACTAATTATGCTCAATGTGATCTAATTAAAACAAGTTCAACACGCAGGAACTCTATAAACTGTGCGAATTTCTCAGCAAGTCGAATTTACGGATCAATTTTGCTGGTTTACGGAACATGTATTTGTTTTGTTAAATTGGAGAAATCATTCTTGGCCCTCTACTAGGCGCTTTCCTACTGGTTTTCATATAATAAATTTCCATGCCCCTCTTTCATTCCCATGTGTGCTACATTTTTCTTACCATTGCAGTCTATGAGACGTAAGTGTTATAATTAGATCTGGGTTCCCATAAAAATAATGTAGCTTACTGTCATTACTTACGGTTCTGAAACTTGGGTAATTGACTCTTATATCTGTAATCTTTTAAATATTTTTTTGAAAGGAAGGTACTGAGAAGATGTTGGGAGCAGTTTGTGTAGATAACATCAGGAGAAGAAGATATAATAAAGAATTAGTACAAATAGTGTTCGCCAAGTGGTCGAAATTCAACCATAATCATAAATGACTCAGAAATGTTTATACCTCAGACAATAATCTATATTTATATTGGAGTGTAACTGACGATGGGGGTGACAGTATTCTAAATTAGCACCCAGCATCGTGAGGAATTTGGGTAGCTACAATAAGTAGCGGCTCCATGTTGAGAAAACCAGTATAACGGCTGTTGGACCCGACACGCTGACTACATGTCATCCCTACATTCGTCGGATGATCGTCTACCTCTGTGATTAACACATATAGATGTATTACTTCCCTATAGTTTAAATGGGATCTTTTGCGCTGGATTTTAGTGTCTTGCAGTTAAACAGGCAGATATTTTTTTGGGCATGGCATTTGTACATCACACGTTTCTCGGGAAGAGAAGCATGGAGATTTTTCACAAACTCTGCCTTGCAATTAAAAACGGCAGAATTAACTGTTTCCAAAATATTTTTATCGATAACACTAAAGCTCGTCAATAGCTACTAAAAAAATCGGTTGACAAACAGAGGAGAAAATGGTACTTAACTGTTATGTCTTTGCCTATTTATATATAGATTATTAGAAGATCTCGATATTGTCTCAAATGTAAGGCTTAGCCGTTTGAGATGTATTGGACATATTAATAGAATTGCCAACTAATAGAAAGGCGAAACAAATCTTCTGTTCACAACCTTAAGGAACCAGATTAAGAGGAAGACCTAAGAATAGATGGTGGGATTGTGTGCCCCAAGATCTTAAAAAAGTCAAATAAACCAATGGGAAACGGAGAGGGATGTCTGGAGGAGGCTCAATGAGGAGGTGAAAGTCCTTATTGAGCTGTAGTACCATGTAAGAAGAAGAGGAAGAAGAAGAAGTTTACTGTTATATAAGTTTTCTCCATTTACCTGTCTGTTCGTCTCACTTTGGTCCAAAATATTTACCTATCAATTTATTCGCAGATACTCTTTTTTTTCGTATAAATGGATTATGTTTCGCATTTATATACCGATGATTTATTATTTATTGAATCTCCAAATACTTTGAAACCATATATCACCACAAAAGACATGTTAGGGTTGAAGCTTACTATAACAATATTATATTATAGGCCTATATTGTAAAACAGAAATAGCCTATTAACTTATGGTTTTGAATGAGTGTTACGAATTACATAAATTGTCTATAAGAGTCTTGACAAAAATTACATATTGTTATGAATGTATATTTATAACACAATGATTTATAGAATATTTAATCCTTAAATTCGTTATGTATCCTATATGATACGTCAATTAATTAATTTTATTTAATGTTTTCAATAAAACATAAGAAAACAAACGAGTAAAAATTACTTAAATGCATGTAGAATTACACAATATACCCATACATAATAGTTATGTAGGCCTATGATATCGTTTTCAGTGCGGTCCGCAACATTCAAATAACTGACACGAGAAATTAATGCTTTGCCCTTAAGGGTTAATGAATTCAAACTAAAATTCAGGCAGCAGAAATTAGCTTCCTACGGGCTGTGAAACGTTGTACAAGAAAATAACATATTAGAAATGAGAATATTAAAGAAGAACTAAAAGTATAACCACTTATTCAACAAACAGAAG
The DNA here is from genome assembly GCA_030220185.1 of Diploptera punctata. Taxonomy (NCBI): domain Eukaryota; kingdom Metazoa; phylum Arthropoda; class Insecta; order Blattodea; family Blaberidae; genus Diploptera; species Diploptera punctata. The sequence goes on along the minus strand of JASPKZ010010693.1, from coordinate 1,061,038 downwards.
AACACAGGAACAATTGGATAGAATATCTGCAAAGAATGACAGAGGATAGGATACCAAAGGTGGCACTGATGTATAATCCTGGAGGACGAAGATCGGTAGGAAGACCAAGAAAGCGCCGGGCTGAACAGATGTGAGATCGGAACAGGCAAAGACCTAATCCGTGAAGAAAGATGATGATGATGAATTCAAACTATGAAATTTCAGACATTCTGGAGAACCGCTAGAGCAAGAATTTGAGATAAAGCTCTTGTTGATCTGTCTTAAATATCAACAGCGTGCTTAAATGACTTCGAGAGCTATTCCGGCGGTAGCGTTGCTGCCGAAAAGATTACGCCTGCCGGGCAGGTCGAATGCGATAAGCAAGATGAAAAAAGTACCATGCCTTGGTTGAAAGAGTGCCAATCATTCACTGTGAAAATACAACCGTCAAAAAAACGTGGACATGAGCTTCACTGGGGTAATTTTTTTCCGAAAGTAAAATGAAGTAGATTATATAGGGGATGACTGAAAAAAAAATAGCTCGGGATAGGAATATATGGAGAGCTTATGTCGGTCACGGCCATGAACCTATGGGTTTGATAGGGCCAGTGAGTTAGTTAGACATTACAATAGTAATTCAATATCTAAGGAATATTTTTAAAACATTATATATCAACCAACAGATTTGGATTTGAATTTTAAATTCCAGTGGAATGGTAAGCCCTTTAAACGTCTGTGATCAAAAAGGCTTACTTTTAAATAGGCCCAAAACTGTATAATAATTTTTTAGGGGATTATTTATAGAATATGATGTAACAACCAATGGACATGATTTTAAATTTTTAATTTACTGGAATGAATATTTCATCCTGGCATTTTTGTAGAGAAGACTTGGTTTAAAACTGGGGCAACTTAATTTAATTAAAAGAGTACAGTTTCGACTTTTTTATTTGTTGGCTAGAGATTTCAACGTATTTATATTTTTCCTAGTGAATATTTTAAACATAGAGTCTGAATAATATAAGAAGAAAAGCATTAGAAGCAAACATCTAGTGCTGTACGTTTAATGCCGGTGCACCTAAATGATTTCTAATGCTTCACACAAAGGTACAAACAGAATATAAAATATGCTCAACGTGGTTGGAAGTTGATCTAAAATGCTGTCCAATTATAGCTGTTTAAATATTAACTAGATATAAACACCTTTAAACATGCAAAAGTCCTGAATGTATTGTTGCGGTGCTATTGCAGGACTTTACTACGTCGTTCATCTTGCAGACGAAACCATTATTCTAACAAATCCAGTAATTCATTAAAAAAAAACACTGGCATTCAGCCAAAAACCAATATGAAGGGTCATTAATATATATGGCTGCCGTAGCATACGGTTTGGCTTCAGGGCGACAGGTCTTACATCTGCCGGTTAAATGTTAAAAAGTTGGATGAACATTCAATAATAGATCATTAATATTAATTTGTCGCAATTAAAATCGATTATTTGGAGACGTAATTGGTGTATAACAGAAATATAAAAATCAATTAAAATGAAGCAATAGGAGGTCGAATGCAAGTATGGGCCTACTTTGGGACAAATCTTAAGATATTTTCCTCCTACTTCTTCTTCTTCCTTAGCACTACAGTCCTTTCAGTTTGACCTTGGCTTTCTTTCATTCTTGTCTATCCAATGCCTTATTTCTCCACCTCTTAACAGCCATCAATATCAAGTCCTCCTCCACATCATCCATCAATCGGAACCTCGGTCTTCCTCTCTTGTTCCTTCCCTCTGGTTTCTCATTCAAAATGTTTTTGATTACCCTTGTGTTTTCCATTCTCAAAACATGCCCTAAACATTTTAATCTACATACTTTCACAATAGCTACTATATTTAATAAATTAAACAATCTACATAACTCGTGGTTCATTTTATTTCTCCAAAGCCCATTTTCACATGTTGGTCCATAAATCTTTCTTAAAATCTTCAGCTTCCAATTACGGAGAAGTCCTTCTATCACTGGTCAAATTTCACGAATTAGACCCATACAATACGATATTGTCTTCCAAGCTATCATAAATCTACTCGAATCTGCCCAAGCCGTCCCTAATAGAGAGATCATTGAACAAATGCGTCATGCCGGCAAATACCCTCATTTGTGTGAGTCACTGACAATTTGTGAGGTCAGCGTTTCTCTTTGAAATATATTTCTTCAGTTTTTGTCACTATTTGTTTGTTTACTGGGAAAGACGGCAACTCTGTCAACAATATTTTCGCCACGTGCTTACAAGGGTGTGAGTTGTGTTTAGCTAGTGTAAATATAGCGCTGGAAAGAAAGTATTTTTAAGACTTGTTGGATGATCGCCCACTCTGTAAATAGCACATGTGGATGAGAGACCAGTTGTCGGATGACAGACCAAGGACCTTATAGATCTGTCGCCCATATAGTTTTACTATTAATAATACTTAGTTTATCTAATTATTTTTTTTTGCAAACGCTCTAGATTGGCTCAAATTTCGTCAACTTTTCCTTTCATTAAAACTGTTCGGGATCGGGAAAGTTTTTTCTCCAAAATTGTACCCGTGATTTGTATTCAATAATATTTATACAGGGCTTCTTGAAGAAAGCTCTTTATTGGGATACGTTTATATATATATATCGATGCTATAATTAAAATTTGACATTAGGTAATGAACATATATATATATATAATCTTCAAACACAATGAGAACAATTTTTAAAAGTATAATTGGTTTTTGCAGTAATAAGACGCGCCATTAAAAATATACTTGTTGTTTCAATAAGAGCTCGATAATGATGCTATGTGGATCCACCTACGGTTGTGAGTTACATGTTCTTACGCGATCCTAAATAACAGATGACGTCAATGTCAAGAGAGAGTCCGGCAATACTAATATATGGGTCCTGAAGAAGTAGTTACCATTATCGTTTCTGGTTCCAAGGTTGCATATATTTGTATTTTTATTTTTATATAAATGCATAATGTTTCATGACAATTGTATTATTGTGACATATTTCCACGTTTAAGCGCATTATAACTAGGTTTGTTTTGCATAAAAATTATTAGTTTAGATGTCTAAAAATAAATCATGTTTTTGTAGTAAGTATTTTAACTGCATATTTAATTAATTTTAATGTTTGATACAACTGCACTTTGAATGATTTTTACACTATCAGACATATTACCAGGGATTCTATGTCAGAAGATGCACCTACAAAAATTGAATAAAAAGCCGAAAAACACCAAATTATTGTTGTGGTATGAGAATAATTACCTGAGGAAATGTACATGTTGATTTTTCCCAAAAAAATTGAGAAATACCTTAAAATGTAATGAGAATTTTATATAAATGTATAATAAAGTCGCCACATTTATATTGGAAAACATGCATTAGTCACTGTTCAAATAGAATAGCGAACATATGTTTATAAGGCGCCAGATTAGCCAAGAACTGTAATCTAACATTATGAACACTGACTTGATAATTTTCTCACTTAAATAACTTACTTACTCGCTCTATCGAACCCGTACGTCCATGGCCACGCAGACATACGATCTCCATACATCCCTATCCTGAGCTAATGTTTTTCAATCACCCTCTATATAATCTACTTCCCTCAAATCATGATTGTTATTTTCCCACCTCATTATTTGTCTACCAACTGGGGTTTTCCTACAAGAATCTTCCATGCTCCTCTTTCATCCCTCATTCGTGTCACATGTCCTGCCCATCGCAGTCTACTGTCGTTACTGTTCATCTCCCTTTGGTCCACATTTTCTTCTAAAAACTTTATTCTCAATACTCGTAATCTTTTCTCCTCCCTTAAGATAAGCTTCCCTGTTTCGCATGCATATAACGGAAATGGAAAAATCACGGTTTTATATACGGTATTTTTAGTTTGAACGAAATAAAATGAGTACAACATATTATGTGGCATAAGGATTTAGTAATGAGTGAATAAATATGTAAAAATCCTCAAACTGCTTGCGGAATCATGTATTATTATGTTGGCTAACATGACGTAGCAGTTACTCGTTGGAATATTCATAACTACACTACTGGCATATAATTGCCATTTTACTTAATATTCATAGTAATTCTGCCCAAAGGCAGGTCCTTCACTGCAATCATAGCATTTTCATGCTATGCTTGCAGCTTTACTAGGGAATTGTAGGTATGGTAGCTTCCCCTTGATTTCCACACCGGTGAAGGATGATGATAATGATCTTATGATTTCGGGAACCGTTTGGGCCTTAAAGTTTTCCTGACATTTGTCTTACAGATGATAAAATTCTCACCCAGAAAAAACTGCCCCGACCGGGGATCGAACCCGGGCCCGCTGCGTGACAAGACAGCACGCTACCTCGAGACCACAGCGGTGGACTTACTTTATATATATATATATATATATATATATATAATTTCCGATTTTAACAATGTTATAGGCCTACATTTTTCCGGCACCAATGATTTGTTTTCAATTTCGCTTTATAATTTTCCTCCATTCATCTCTATTATGCACATTTCTTCCTCTATTTCCCAGTCCTTCAAAGTTTCTCTAATCCCTTGGATCCACGTGAGATTCGGTCGTCCTTTCCTTCTCGTTCCTCATGGTGTCCATTCCATTAATATTATTACATAAATATGTATATATGTTGCTTGTTAATATTAGGCCCACATAAATGCCTGGGGGCACGCCGTAGCGTAGTGGTTAAGGCACTGAGCTACAAGCCGGAGGGTCGAGGGTTCAAGTCCAGTTAGGGTCAGGATTTTTAAACTGACCCAAACCCTCTGGCGGCACTATGGCCCTGGGGTCGACTCAGCCTCTAACGGAAATGAGTACCAGACGCTTGTTCTGGGGGTAAAGGCGGCAGTCACGCAGGGCTGACAACCCGGCTGACATCAAGTGCCGATTGTCTAGAAAAAGTGGGAGCCTTAACCTCCTACTACCCCAAGGGCCTCCGGGCCTGTTGTGGGATCACTTTTACATAAATGCCTAGTCTTATTCGTAAGTAAGAGGTGGATTTCTTTGACCTAAAAAAATAAGAAATATGGAAGCATTTATGACCCAAGAGACAAAAAAAAAGATCTTATAATTTAATGAATTTATTAAAAATGTTATACCAATTGTTCATTCATATACATTTTCCAACTTTTCACCATATTGTCTTACCAAGAAAAAAAAAGTGATCTTCCAACAAGTGACCATGTAACTTGAGACTTACGTACATTATGTCGGTTATTTATATTTGACTGAAGACTTATAGAAATCCCCGAAATATGACTAAGATATGATTTTATTACATAAATTAGAACAAATATGACCAAAATTAAACACATGGGAAATACGATTTTTCTTCTTCTTCTACTTCAAAGTTAGGCTGTAAGCATGTGTCGACTCAAAGCATATCCCTCCATCTGGTCATGGGGCGTCCAACGGAACGTTTACCTCTTGGATTATATTGTACAGCCTGTTTTGATAGACGAGATGTCTCCATTTGATTTATATGTTGAAACCATTTCAATTTGTTGTCTGTCAATTTATTTGCTAATTCATATATTTGTAATTGTTCTCTAATGGTAGTATAGCGGACATGATCCCTTAAATTGTGCCCTGCTATCCTTCTTAAGAAATGCATTTCTGCCGTTTCTATTAATAAATAGGATGTTCTTTCTGATAATAAAATTGTATTAAATATGATCAATAAAACCAAAATCACCAAACTAAAATATTAAAATAGTCAATGCGTTTCGATATCAATATTATAATAATATAAAATAAAATATCAATAACTAATCTTGACAATTATAGCCTCGTATCGAGACCCGTTGACCATTTTAATATTTTAGTTTGGTGATTTGGGTTTTATTGATGATGTTTAATACATTATTTTTAGGATAAAATAAAAAATACTAAATATTCATCATATAACTTACGTACATTTATTTTCTTATTCAAAAATCAAAATAAAGTTTTAAAAAATATGAGATATAGCAATTCACCTACTCAAAAGTATTCAGTATTATAAGTTCGTTAGAGGACTTCATTTTTCTGGTATGTGAGGTACAAACCCAAAAAGAATAAACTTTCAAACAGTACAGACCCACTCACATGCCTTTAGCTTTTTTTATAGTTCTTTTTTGGTGATGTAATTAGTCACACTGGAGTAGATTCTGAGCCCCCCGAAACCAGAGCTCTCACTCTCTCTCTCTCTCTCTCTCTCTCTCTCTCTCTCTGGGTCGGGTCAAAGCATAGCGTGCAACGCACAAGTAATTTATCGATTTCGGGAGCCAAGGGAGGGAAACCAAACCTTCCTCCCCCACCTCCGCAAGCTGGCAAGTCCAGGCGGAGTAGGTTGCAGGTAGCAGTCATCTAGCAAGTATTTCTTGGTGCCCAATGGCAAGGCTAACCTATATACAAGTTCTGTATGTATTCATTTCTTCTCATCATCAACTCCACAAATTACTTTTCCTTCTATAAATCCTTGAGTTATACAGTCTAATACGGAATTATATATTTAAAATAACTTACAATATTAAAATATTTTGGGATAGAAATTTCAGTACAAAAGTAATGTCATTCTTAGAAGAAGATCCAATCAAAGCTAAGATAATACACATACGATGGATTTAAGCCCCATGTATAAAGAAAATAATCCTCACTTTTGTTAATAACCAATGCCTAAAACAAGTACAAAATTTCTACTATTTATGTTGTGAAATATCTTATCAAAATAAAACATGACAAAAAATTGCCAAATTTACTCAAATATTAGGAATAATAAATAATACATTAAAAGCTAAATTAGCACAAAAATCCACAAGAATAAAAATATATAATACTTTAGCATTGCCTTCCCTTCTATACGAAAGTGAGATTTGGACATTAAGAAAAACTGACAGGAGCAGAATCAAAGAACGCAAATGAAAGTTCTCAGGAAGACAGCTGCATGCACTCTTTTAGATCGAAAAAAAAGAATGAAGGAATTTTAGAACAATTAGAAGTAGAATCAGTAGAAGAAAAACTCAACAGATATACGTAAATTAAACTGACTGACCATGTAAAAAAGAATTCAAGAATCCTAAAAATGATGCAATATAAACAAAGAGAACATCGTCGACCAGAAAGACCTCTTAAAAGACTGCTAGATGATGATGATTACTTGAAATAGTCCTACGTGTAATTCTTAATAGCACGATTGGGCTAGAAGGCCCTTGGCCTACCATCCGGTTGCTGGCCTCATATCCACATGTGTTAATCATAAAGAGGACGATAATCCAGCCAGTGCAGATGCATAATATGTAGTCAGCCTTTAACGGAAGTAAGCAGAAGGCCTATGTTTTGGGGTAAAGAGGGTCGTCGCGCAGAGCTGACATCTTGTGCCGATTGTCTGAAAATGCGATCTTTAATCCCCTACTACACCAAGGATCAACCCAAGCATGTAGTGGGATCACTTTAACTTTCATCTTTACCTAGCTGTTATTTACATTTGTATACAGCTCATTTTGTCGGCCGCGGTGGACTAGTGGTTATGCTCCTTGCCTCTGGTCCCAAGGATCGCGGGTTCAAACCCGGCCGGGGTCGATGGAGTTTTTAGGACGGAAAAATCCAAGGAGCAAGTCCTCCGGGAGGGACTTTAAACCATGGGTCCCGAGTCTGAAGATTTTCAGGCTCGTAAAAAATCCTTAAGCCTGAATGAAAAGGCCTCTAAGCAAAATTTACCGAATTTTCCCGTCCTAGTACTACCTTGGTTTCCTATATGTCAGTATGAGGCGTAGCGCTGACCACGTACCACTCAAAACGACATCTATACGAAAACAAGTGCAACTAAATAAGTATGGTTCAAATTATTCGCTGTAGGGGAGAGCGCCTAAATCTCTGTAAAGGGAAAACATAGGCTTACAATACAATACAGCTAATTTTTAAAGGACTATGCCTACGAAATTAAGTATTTACATAAATGAAGTCGGCTGCGGTGGACTAGTGGTTATGTTCCTTGCCTCTAGTTCCGGGGGACGCAGGTTCAAACCCGTCCGAGATTCGTGGATTTTTAGGATGAAAAAATTCAAGGAACAAGTCCTCCGGGATATATTTAAAATCGTGGATCCCGAGATGAAGAGTTTTAGGCTCGTAAATGAACCGAATAAATTGAATGATGAGGCCTCTGTGTAAAATGTACCGACCGTTATCCATTAGTTGCCCACTACAGTAAAGTCGGTGTAAAAACCGGCATCTAATCACATGACGGCTTTTGATCAGCTGACTAGTTGCTTCACTAATAGTGATTGTCGTCAAGGTTAAGGGACAACAGACACACGTCTCATCTACAGAGGATGTTACAAGTCCAGCCATTTACTACTGGCCCTCACACTCATTTTCGAAATAATCTCTAACGTTAAGAGCTGTTTCTCTGGTTTGTGAATTGATAGTCTTCCGACTCATCCGCGGCATTATGACGCTTAAATTCACAGATAACACCACACTGTAATAACACTGAAACTGATTCGTCCACCACACAAGTCCGTACTGACTTGTCAACGCCGCTTTGTTTTGTAAACCACGTGCAGCGGTCCCGCCAAAAATCGGGTAAGTGTGGCCAAGCCGGATATTAGAACGGCTCGACTGAAAGTGTCTCACTGAAGCGATATCCCGACCCCATATCAGTCGCTGAATCTATGGATAAATAAACGGAACTAAATTAGCTTGGTTAAAACACTCCCATTAGTGGACACCCTAGACCCATACGGGAAAGTATGAGGTACGCGTATATAGACAGAGACATAAATTAATGTTCTGGTTAGTTTTGGACATTTTAAATGTTATGTAACCAGCCATTTTCTCTTTTATTGTCGAATATACATACAAACGATTAAAAAAATGTCATTGACTCGATGTACGCAAACTAATCCCTTCTCATGAACACGTACTCAAATATTTAGATGTTTAAACATATCTTCTTAATATATAAAAATGAACGTCTGTGATTCTGCGAGTCTGTCCTTTATGGACTCAACAAACTACTTGGCTAATTTGAATGGTGTTCTTTTACCATCATTTAGAGATTTTTCCTGGGACGATTAACGTATATAACGTATTACCCTACGTACTATAGAGTCGAAGTTAAAAAGAAAAAAAAGGGTATCGATGCACTAAAAAAAAGTCGTTGTTTGGACACTTAGATAGCTTAAGTTGTCTAAACCATAACTAATAAATCAAATTAATCTACACAAAATTGAATATCTCAAAAGAAAATTCTACAAAAAAGTTCGCGACAGCATATGTCTATCTTTTACGGATAACTCACAATAACCATTTTTGCCTTTCAGTATTCATTGATGCGAAGAAATCGGGATAAGTTAATTCCCCGGCAACGCCGGGTTCTCTATCATAAGAGATAGCGTTTCATCGCTTGCAAAGCCATAGTCCGTTAATGCTCTAGCGGCCCCAATTTTTTTTTCATCGAAATTAAACTTGGAATATAGTAATTGATTAAAAACGCCGGGAAATCAGCTATTTGCATATACAAATGGAAGCCTGTGAGTCAGCGGGTCGTGAATCTGGCCTATATTGACTCAAAAATTACAGTACTTCACTGATTTCAATGAGATTTTTATCATTCTTTAAAGATTTTTGGGGCAATTAACGTATATAAAATATTAACATACGTACTACAGAACCGGAGTAAAAAATGCATCGGTGCACTAAAAAAAAAGTAGCTCTTTTGGACGCTTAACCTATCCGCTTCAGAGTTAAATGCTCAATGCATTTCCCCAGAAACCAGATTTAAATCAACGTAAATTATATTGTCTATTTTCAGACATTCAAAACGAACAAAATATAACGGTTCTTAAGATCACAATAAGGATGAAAATGAAAACACATTCCTCTACTATTCATAAATTTATTACCCTGCCAAGGGATGTACAAAAATTTCAAAATATATAACAGGCAGAGTTAAGCGAGTGTACCTCGCCTTCTGAGGCGAATGGTTTAAATGGCTTACGATCGGCCTCGGTGGACTAGTGGTTATGCTCCTTGCCTCTAATTCCGAGGGTCGCGGTTCAAACCCGGCCGCGGTCCGTCCGGGGGGACTTTAAGCCGTGGGTCCCGAGTCTGAAGATTTTCAGGCTCGTAAAAGATCCTTAAGACTGAATAAAGAGGTCTCTAAGTAAAATTTACCGATATCAATGTCCTAATAATGCATTAGTTGCCTGCTAGATGTCTCATTGTGTCGGTGTGTTGACCGCATGCCAGACATTACATCTATGAGCAAATACAATAAGGTAACTAAAAAATTGACATGGTCCAGTAACTCCTTATAAAGGAGAGGCTATGGCTCAACAATGGGCTACGCCATTATAGATAGATAAATAATGCCTTACGCTGACTAAACCATAATAAATAAATACATCAAATTAATGTGCACAGAATTGAATATCTCAAACAAATTCTACAAAAGAAGTCCGCTACAGCATTTGTCTATCCTTGACAGATAACTCACAATAACAATTTTTGTCTTTCAAAATTAGGAATTAATCACAAAGTCTTTTCTAACAATGTTTTTTTCTTTAATTCTTATCAAATTAAATATATTAGTTACCTCGGGCATTTAGTGAAGGACAAATTTGTTTTTTTTTTACACTATGTTATTTAATATTATTAAATGTTTAAGCCAAATAATTGCAGTAAGTAATTCCAACTGGAATTACAATTTTTAGTTGATTATATACAGTCTATTGCTCCCAGATATTTCTTTGTCTACATTTTAACAATTATTTAAATTATTTTATTTATTTATTTTACCTGATGGAGTTAAGACCGTAAGATCTTCTCTTGTACTTCACCAGGGACAAATTATACATATAATAACACTCATGAATTATCTATATGTTCATTACTGATACATAAAATATATACCATAAAAAGTTGACAAGGGAAAGAAATAAAAATAGTAATAATAATAATAATAATAATAATAATAATAATAATAATAATAATAATAATTCCGATTGAGGGTCTTTCCACTTTTCAGCGGTTGCCCTTTTACCAGCCGGCTGCTGGCCCTTCACATCCACATGTGTCAATCACAGAGGTAGATGATCAACAGCCAGTGTAGGGGTGACATGTGGTTAACATGTCGAGTCCCCCAGCCGTTATAGCTGGTTCCTCAACCTTGAGCCGCTACTTATAATAATAATAATAATAATAATAATAATAATAATAATAATAATAATCCGATCCGATTGAGGGTCTTTCCACTTTTCAGCGGTTGCCCTTTTACCAGCCGGCTGCTGGCCCTTCACATCCACATGTGTCAATCACAGAGGTAGATGATCAACAACCAGTGTAGGGGTGACATGTGGTTAGCATGTCGAGTCCCCCAGCCGTTATAGCTGGTTCCTCAACCTGGAGCCAATTGCCTCACGATGCTGGGTGGGCACCGGTCCCATACTGGCCGAAATACCATGAGAAAATTTCTTCCCCCATGGAGACTCGAACCAGCGCAAGTCCCGTAGCTCTGCGCCAAGGCTTCCTACCTTAACCGCTCGGCTACGGCGCGGGTAATAATAATAATAATAATAATAATAATAATAATAATAATAATAATAATAGCAATCCACAGTAATTCTGCCCGAGGACAGGTCTTTCACTGCAGTCATAGCAAAAGTTTTCCTGACATTTGTCTTACAGATAAGGAAAAACCCCGATAAAAACCTCACCCAGAAAAACTATCCCGTCCGGGGATCGAACCCTTAATAGCAATAATAACCTATAATTTGATTAAGTAATTGGCTTAATAAAGAAAGTTTAAAATATAAAGGAAAAGTAAAACTATACATGAAACACGGTTATATATTATATTGTCTAAGGAAATATGTACTGAGTTTTTTTAACTGTTTTTGAGTCGGGCAGTCCTTGATATACGATGGGAGGGAATACCAGAGTCGAGTGGCTGAAACAACGTATCGGATCCCGCTAATAATTTATATATTTTGGATTTACACTGCGATAGAGTTTATGTTAACACTATAGCTTAATGTATGCAGTTGATATCGTGGAGACAATATGAAATTGCTCACTTTTCCCTGAAGACATTATCAAATAGCAAAGAGCTGAAGATATTGACCGCGTCACAAACAAAAGAGAGCTCTTGCAAAGTAACTCATGGGAAACGACATTTGTTGTAATACATAATCCGTATCCTGCTATGAAAGAAACGCCAGGTTTGAGAAGAAAATGAACACAAATTATTAATCCTGGCTATTTGTGAGAATTCTTACACAGCTCTCTCCTTTTTCATTATCACAAACTTCTAGAACTATCCTTCGTAATACTCTTTTTCTCTTGAACCTAATCCCAGATTGTTTCTTACATTAAATATAAATTTGACCGGCGGAATAAAGTACTTATCAATGTCATTTATTTTATATCAAATATAGTCTAAACACATAATAATAATAATAATAATAATAATAATAATAATAATAATAATAATAATCATCATCATCATCATCATCGTACATTCACGAATTTAGGTCATTTGTTTACCTGTTTCGTTCGCAAGAGAAACACCATCCAAAAGTCTTTTGAGTGGACGTCCTGGTCTTCTTCTTCCTGCAGGTTGATAATAATAATAATAATAATAATAATAATAATAATAATAATAATAATAATAATAATAATAATAATATAGATGGATTTTTGGCGAAAGGCATTAAAATAATCAAAAAACGAGAAAATTCAGAACCAGAAAATCAGAGAAATAATGAATATTACAGTAATATAATGTACGGTTAAAAACTATAAAATAGTTACCTTGTAGGTCCGTCTCCTCAACTTAAGTTCTTTTAAAACTCTGTAGGCCTTTCGGGACTAGTCCCATCATCAGCAGAATGCATTAGGTCCGTTCTTGTTAACCCTTGTTGAAGCACTGACTTGGTTGTGAGAATTTTGTACAGAGGATTATGTGGATAGGTGTATATTCATTGAGAATCAGGTTGTTGTTGATTTCTCTTAGGATTGCGATTTTCTCCAGCATATTTATTCTCGTTGGAATGTTTTCTCTATGTACTATTGTGAGGGTGTTATCGATGTTATGCATATGGTGTCCAGCCTGAATTACTGGAATATACTGGAGGAAATCGCAATCCTAAGAGAAATCAACAACCTGATTCTCAATGAATACACACCTAATCCACACAATCCTCTGTACAAAATTCTCACAACCAAGTCAGTGTTGCAACAAGGGTCAACAAGAACGGACCTAATGCATTCTGCTAATGATGGGACTAGTCCCGAAAGGCCTACAGACTTTTAAAACAACTTAAGATGAGGAGACGGACCTACAAGGTAACTATTATATAGTTTTTAACCGTACATTATATTACTGTGAACTAATACCTCAACGGAAACTTACCATGCATTTTACTAGTATCGATTGAATATTAAACATAATATTACATATGTAATAAATGAATGAAGATTGAAATGATACGATCATCTGAAGAGCATCAAGAATATATTTTTATACTCCAGGTTGTCCTTTTGGACATTTCTGGTGTTCTCTCCTGGTATTGTCGTAATTGTAACCCATTTCTGAGGTTGGGGCTCCTGGAAGGCGGGGTTACGTTCCCCTGTGATATGATGAGTGATGATGATGATGATAGTGGTGCGCCAGGAGAGTCCTTAATCCAAAGCTTAATCTAAGATGAATATGAATGATGATGATTGCGAATGCCATATGATGTTCGATGACCGTTGGGGCCTTAAAGTTTCCGGAATGAAGAATGATGATGATAACTTGAAATAGTCCTACGTGTAATTCTTAATAGAACGACGGAAATGAAATTTCTCAGGAAGACAGCAGGATACACTCCTTTAAATCGAAAGAAGAATGGAGGAACAATTAAAAGTGGAATGAATAGAAGGAAATCTCAACAGATATACTTAAATTAAACTGGCTGACCATGTAAAAAAATGATAGGCCTAATTCAAGAATCCCAAAAATGATGATGCAATATAAACACAGAGGTCATCGTCGACCAGAAAGACCTCTTAAAAGACTGTTAGATGGGGACGAAACAGGTCTACAAAGGCCTAGCTCGTGACGATCATTTGTCAGGCGAGGAAAAACCCCAATAAAAACCTCACCCAGAAAACTGTCCCGACCGGGGATCGAACCCGGACCCGCTGCGTGACAAGGCAGCACGCTACCTCGAGACCGCAGCGGTGGACGCATGAAGAATAATAGAATCCCAAGAATGATGCTGGATTCGAATGCTGAAGGCAGGAGGTGGAGGGGGGAACCCAGGGAACAGCGGCTGGATAAAGTGAGAAGAAACATGATCAGCAGAGACCTCAAAGAAGAAGATGCTGAGGACAGAAATATGTGGCGGAGCAAAATGCATTTGGTCTGAAGGATAACTACTGTAATATAGAGAAAATCCTTAAAAAATAATAATCCTATCAAGTAGTTGGCCTAGTAGTTTTTAGATGTCAAAACTTCTCTTGTGAGGCCTTCCAGTAGTTCTCTGCACCTGGGGTATATAGTGAATAATAATAATAATAATAATAATAATAATAATAATAATAATAATAATCTCTATCTATATATACCTATCCCGTTCTTCCCTTAGAGGAGTAGGATGCTCCCAATTGGGAGGCTAATTTAATTACGCTTATTTACCCATAGATGTCAGCAAATGATATGGGGTCAACATATCGCCTCGGTGAGATACCTAGTGGGCAACTAAGGTATTACTTGGATGAGTAACGGTCGGTAAATTTTGCACACAGGTCCTTTTATTCATGCTTTCAGTTATGAAAATCTTCAGATTCGGGACCCACTACTTAAAGTCCGTTCGAGAGGACTTGTCCCTTGGATTTTTCCATCCTAAAAACCTAGACCAGATTTGAACCCGCCGCCTCCTTGGAACTAGAGGACATTAAACATAACCACTAACCCTCCTCGGTCGACAATAACAATAATAATAATAATAATAATAATAATAATAATAATAATAATAATAATAATAATAATAATAATAATAATAATAATAATAATAATAATAATAATAACAATAATAATAATAATAATAATAATAATAATAATAATAATAATAATAATAATAATAATAATAATAATAATAATAATAATAATAATATGCTGTGGTCTAGGAGTGACGTCGTTGCCTCAATCACAGCAAGCTTAAATTCGATCCCTCTTCAGGACAAGTTTCCTGGATGAGGTTTTTCGGGGGTATTTCCTGACCATAAGACAGGAAATATTAAGGATCAAATAGTCGCTGAACATAATCTGGTCATCACAATTATCCATACCATATTCGCCTTGTTTAATACGAGTGACTGAGTGTATGACGTGTCTTCTTGTCTTAAATGTTCGTGTTTTTTCGGAGGTGGTTCTAGAATAGAGCTGATCGCTCATCCATGGAGACCTCCATGTCTTTGTATGGCCAAGAAGGTATAATATGTAGGGCTAGGATTTTTATGATATGTTAAATAAATAAATAAATCTATTTTTTGGTAAGTGTGATATATTTCTTAAATATACATAAATGCTTTTTAGGTAAAAAAAAAACTAATTGAATTAAAGTACTTTGTTAAGTCATGTTTATGCATATTTAGCCATTTATATGCGACAGAGCATATTGTAGCAATTTATTGGTTATATTTTTCATATTTTCACCCTTTTAGGAAGTAAATAACTTAATTTCTTTCTTCCATCTTCAATTGAGTTGTTAAATTTCTTAGAATTTTGTTTCTTGTAAAATCTGTCATCTTCTCCTATTTCCTTTCTATTCACAGTATGGACTTCTTCCTTACGTAAATACCTGAGGAAATATATGTATATTGTGTGGCGACAAATACTGATCATTTTAATAAATTAAATTACCTGCTATAATCTCATATTCCATACTTTAGTTTGCTTCTCATTTGCGTTTTATACTTAAATAAATAGTTAATTGTCAAATGATTTACTATTTGATTTTACAAGTGAAATTATTACATATTATAATATTATTAAGTCATATTTTTTATGTTACAGTGGATATTTTTGTAAATTTTTAGGTCATAACTGCATTTTTCCTTTGTATATTTCGGCAGTTTTAGTTCATAAAATCCTAGCCCTTAATAATATACATATGCAATCCGAAGTTACAAACCCACTGCGGGCGGTCCCTGCCTCTTTAAGTGTGGAATGTTGGAGTAACTGTAGGGGAGAGGTTAAATTAAGGTAAAGACAGAAAGAGATTTATATTATACTATTTAACTTTTGCCCGAAATGGGAGTCAATGACCAATCACATTTCAATTAATTTCGATTTACAACCAATCACAGTTGTTTTCCACCTCGATTTTATCAGTTTAATTTCATCATTTTAAAATCAAGCTCCTCCTTTTTATCACTCTGAATATGTCAGAGCATTATTTTGCACTGACTGACTCTCCAACAAATACGGCTACCCGATTGTATATACAGGGTGGACCGCTCGAATGGACCTAATTTCAATTGCTTGTTACTGGCAAACGGTTGAAGATAGAAACTTAAAACAACGTTCATAGTACAGAAAAACTCACCAAGTTTCGAATCCTGTCGGTAGATGGCACAAAGATACGTTTCTCGTTCTTAGATTTAATTGTTTGTGAAAATGGCGACTCCGCAGATGAAAGCGCAAGCTGTTTTGTGGTATGCGGAGTTTAAATCAATCATTAGAGTTCAAAGGGAGTTCCGGCGTGTGTTTAACCGTGATGCTCCAACTGCTAGAAGCATAAAGAAGTGGCGTGATACATTATTAGCTACAGGATCTGTGTTGAAGAAGCATGGTGGTGGTCGCAGAGCATCCGATGAAATGGTAGCAAATGTTCAAGCCGCATTTGAGCGAAGCCCCCGGAAGTCATTAAGAAGAGCTTCGCGGGAACTTCAAATACCAAAATCGACATTACAACGGATTGTCCACAAACGCCTCAAACTGCACGCATATAAAGTGCAGTTAGTGCAACGTCTGGAGCCGAATGACATGCCGAAACGAGTGGAATTCGCCAATACGATGCTGGACCGTACCGTCTCGGCGCTGATCCTGACTTCATGACCAAGATTTTCTTCTCGGACGAAGCCACTTTCCATTTGTCAGGCAAGGTAAACCGGCATAATGTGCGGATCTGGGGATCGGAGAATCCTCACGCTATTCAAGAGCATGTTCGTGATAGTCCGAAGATGAATGTTTGGTGCAGTTTGTCACATAATAAGGTCATTGGACCGTTTTTCTTCGCCGAGAAAACTGTTCGTGGTACCACATATCTTGACATGCTGGAGCAGTTCTTCTTTCCACAAATTGAACAACTGCAGCCTAACATCGTTTTCCAGCAAGATGGTGCTCCTCCCCACTGGTCCAATGAAGTTCGTACGACTTTGGACAACATTTTCCCTGGCCGTTGGATTGGTAGGGGAGGACCAATCGCGTGGCCCCCGAGATCTCCCGATTTAACACCACTGGATTTCTTTCTCTGGGGCTATGTCAAAGATAAAGTTTACACCACCCCAGTCAAAGACCTTCGTGATCTTCGTGAGCGCATCATAGAGGCTATTGAGAACATTCCAGAAGACATACTCCAACGTACTTGGCAAGAAATTGTTCATCGCTTTGATATCGTCACAGTGACTGCTGGGGCTCATATAGAGATGTGGTGATCTGGATATCAAAACTTGGTGAGTTTTTCTGTAATATGAACGTTGTTTTAAGTTTCTATCTTCAACCGTTTGCCAGTAACAAGCAATTGAAATTAGGTCCATTCGAGCGGTCCACCCTGTATAGTACACGAATGTAAACAGATACTGTTTGCGGGATATAATAGAAAACATTTATAGTAATTGATTGTACCACAATAAAACAAACCACTGTTTGCGCTTTCTTAAACTATTATTTTCCAGGAATTTACGTTCCAAAAAATATAATTTACATCATAGGACATCACAAATTAATTAATAACATATAATGTTGATTATAAACAGTTTGACGTGTTTCACTTTTTCTCCACTAGGGTGTATTCTTACAATATTGCGATCCTTTGGCAATAAATAATATGATCTGGTTGTAGTGATGAACAAATGAAGCATAACAAACGTTTCTCATTTGTTTTAAAACATCGCCGTTTATATTAAATATATAAATATTTTAAAATAACTATATTTAAACAATGATTTGTGAGAAAACAGCTTAATTTAATTCGTTAAATAGTCCTAACTAATGCCACGAGTGATTTCCAAATTATCGATAAATTCACGACTCACGAAGTGAGGAGTGAATTTATCTAGAGAATTTGGAAATCAAGAGTGACATTACTTATGATAAATCACAGGTTGATCTATAGCCTACCTTAGTTTTTAGAGTTACTCATTAGAGTGTACATATTGGCCGTTAGTATCTCCTTGCTATCGCCTAATAATATTACATCATCAACATAAACTAACAGCTTATTAACACCATTTAGTTGTATGCCTTCTTCATCCTTTACTACGTTGTAACCGTTATAATTTTACTGTTTACGAAAATGACTTATACCACTGTGACGTTAACCTGTCAATTATTCGAGATGTAAAAATTCTGCCAACAATCTCATAAGTGGGAAATGAAATAATATTGCGATAGAATGAAAATAACTTTTTCGTAAAATTTGGATTCATAAATGCTGGATATAGTGGGAGGACATGTTTCTGTCACTATTTTGCAATGCAAACGAACGAGATTTCATACACAAACTCATTTTAACGCCATGGTCTAAATACAATTATGTACAACATGCAATTGAATGGGGTCACTGTCAAGATGAACGAGTGCTGTATAAAGTCAACTGAATAAAATTCATAAAGGGAATAATCCAGCGAAAATGTAAATTAAAGTAAACACACTGAAAGAATACACATATTATCATTATAATCCCAAACACCAAACAAAAATTTAAAAATTGTCAACGCATTTCAATACCAAAGCTATTATTTATCAAGACAGAATAATATTGTATGAAAATAAAACAATTACAATTTCAAGTTACGTCACATTGCATATTGTTAGCATTAACATATCCCTCTTTTTTACGTAACTTGAAATTTTAATTGTTTTATTTTAATACAATTTGTATCTATTATAACAATAAGTGACGCTTTAGTTGTAGTTATTAGGAATCTATACTTTATATCCTAACAAAACACAAAACACGCTATCAAAACATAAAATACAGGTTGAACAAAC
The DNA here is from genome assembly GCA_030220185.1 of Diploptera punctata. Lineage (NCBI taxonomy): Eukaryota > Metazoa > Arthropoda > Insecta > Blattodea > Blaberidae > Diploptera > Diploptera punctata. The sequence continues at coordinate 1,041,775 of JASPKZ010010693.1, read as the reverse complement.
TAATGTTTGTTGAATTATCATGTCTTTCTTTTCTCCAAAGCCCACATTACAATAATGTTTGTTGATTTATTGTGTCTTCCTCAAGTCTACATTACTCTTCCTCTAAACATATTGGTTCCGCAATAAATAAATGCAGTGCTTTGGAATAGAAATATAATATACAGAACGAAGGAAACTACATTTCAAGTTCTATTACAAAGTATTTTATTATATGGGTCCGAAACCTGGATAGTAAGTAGAAAACAAGCCAACAAGCTGTTATCAGTAGAAATGGATTTTTGGAGGAGATCGACAAGAATTTCAAGAAGGGATAAGGTCAGAAACAGCACAATAAGGGAAATTATTCAAGTTGGGAAAAAAAAAACATTTTAAAAAATATAAGAAAAACGTTTGAAATGGTATGAACATCTCATAAGAATGGAAGAAGAGAGAATACCAAAGAAGTTCCTTAATTGGAAAGCTAATAGAATAAGTGGAAGAGGCAGACCTAGAGAACGATGGATAGATGGAGTGAAGAGAAGTATGGAAGCTAGAGATGAGGAAAGAAGATGCATCAGACAGGAACCTTTGGCGACAAATCACTTTGGGTTGAAGGAGAAACACTATTGTGTAATATTCCTAAATGAAAAAATAATACATATAATTAAATATACTAAATATACAACATATACTGAAATACTTTGAACGTAGATAAAATATTGTATATAACACGTTATAGAGTTAGGTTTAGTAACTCGCTGCTCTTAGGACATTCCTTTGTCCAAAAAAATCTTCATTCCTCAAAAAGTTTAAATTTTTGCAGGTTCAAAAAATTCTAAGTTCAAAAACATGTATGTCCAATCTATTCTCTATAATACACTTTTTCTTTTCTAAGTTCAACAAATTTCTAAACAAAAACGCGCGACCATAAATCCTAAAACTACTTGTTTTTCTACTTTACCGTAACAAAACAGCGCAGTTACATATATTTTATACTTTTAGAAGCTTTATTCTGGGAACAACGGTAAAACTAACTAACTCACTGGCACTATCGAACCCTTAGGTTCATGGCCGCGCGGACATAAGCTCTCCATACAACCCTATCCTGAGACAATGTTTTCCAATCATCCCCCGTATAATCTACTTCCCTCAAATCATATTAATGTTATTCTCCCATCTCATTCTTGGTATACCAACTGGGCGTTTTCCCTCTGGCTTTCCTACAAGAAGCTTCCATGCACGTCTGTCATTCCACATTCGTGCCACATGTCCTGCCCATCGCAGTCTACGAGACTTAACTGTTCTCGTTATATCTACCTTCCTATAAAAACGGTAGTCAATAAAAATTAATAATCAACTATTGTCATTTGTTACAAAGAATTTAGTTGAAAAAAAATTATTAGAAAGCTGATATCAATATATTTTTGTTAGAGAAAAACACAATGGCGGATTCAACTTTCATAACGATAATTTATAAACTGTTTTCAATTAAATAGTATTTAATTTATGTAATTTTATTCACCAAATAATCAAAATAAATACAATTTGTCGAAACTGTCAACATTAATTAACTACAATCATAATTTTATTACATCCCCCTTTATAAAAAATAAATTTAAAGGAAATCAATATAAAAATAAGGTAAAGGGAAAGTTAAGGTAAAGTGATCCCACTACAGGCCTCAGGAGGCCCTTGGGCTAGGAGGAAGTTAATCCTCCCACTTTTTTCTAGACAAACGGCACTTGATGTCAGCCGGGTTGTTAGTCCTGTGCGGCGGCAGCATTTACCCCCCAAAACAAGCGTCTGGTACTCATTTATGTTATAGGCTGAGTCGACTCCAGGGCCACAGTGCCACCAGAAGGTTTGGGTCAATTTAAAATTCTTAGCCCCACCGGGAGTCAGTAATGCATGTTCATCAAATGACCGCGGTATTTTGACCGTGCAAAGGTAGCATAATCATCAGCAGGGTTAGGATTTTTATGACCCAAAAACCACTGAATATGCAAAAAAAAAAATGCAGTTATGACCTAAGATTTACAAAATCATGCACTGTAACATAAAAAAATTAGCAAATAATATTATAATTATGTCATCATTTCAGTTGTAATAGTCAATTAATAAATCAGTTTATCGATTAACTATTTATTTAAGAATAAAATGCAAGTGTGAAGCAAGCTATAGTATCGAATTTAATATTTTAGCAAGCTTTTTATTTTATTAAAATTATCAGTAGCTACCTGCTTGTAGCGAGACAATATATAAATATTTGGTCGGTATATACGTAAAAGAAAAATCCATATTGTGAATTGGAACGAAATAGGTGAGGAAGACAGATTTTACAAGAAACAAAATTCTGAAAAATTTAACAACTCAAACACGGAAGAAAAAAATGTGTACGATAAAAGTTCTTTACTTCTTAAAAGAGTGAAAATATGACGAATATGACCAATAAAAAGCTATAATAGCCTATGCTCTGTCGTATATAAATGGCCAAATATGCTTAAACATGACTTAACAAAGTATTTTAATTCAATTAGTTTAGGTATGAAAAGCATTTAGATATAGGCCTATTTAAGAAACATATCACTCTTACCAAAAAATATATGCTTTATCATAAAAATCATATCCCTTATCATTAGTCTTTTTAATGCAATACACTTTTTGTAAGTTTGTCGATAAATTAAATAGAAAAAGGAATATCAGAGATGTCGAGAGACAAACGAGTTCGTTTGATAATTAATTAGTCGTATTTTAATGCTGTCCCGCTGCAAATTGTAAGGAAATTCCAGAAATGCCAAAGATCATAGAGTCTCATCTCCCCAACTTTGTAAGACGTGGAGTGCAGTAATTTCAGAAATTTTGAGGTTTTAAGTGCTATGAGGGTAGATATTTCTAAAAGCTGGTGACTTCGCTTCTAACTTCTAATTAGTTTCCTACTGACTGTGCCTTCACATCCCAGCGGTTAGATTCCATCACAGTTCTACTGAACTCATACTGCAACTTGCGTTTGTATTATATTTTTTTCCCCTCTGTTACATTTAATCCTTTAGGACTATCCTCATGAGATTTGTGGCTTGTAATTTTGATAATTAACTAGCAGAGTGTGTGTATATAGTTAACTCCTTTCACCCCCTTGCTACCCTTTTCCCTACATCTGGGAGTCACAGATTGTGTATCTATATTCTCCTTCACTCTAGTTTTTTCTTCACTTCTGCGTCACCTCTCTCTTTAACACAGTCTCTATGTTATTATTATAATTGGCTGTAATTATGATTCTTAATTTTTCCGCAGTAATTTTAGTATATCGTTTACCCTTACCGCGAACTGGAGGAAAATTAAGAAATAATGAAAAAGTGGTTCTATCTTATTACAGAATGTATGAAGTATAACTTAAATTATTTTTAAATATAAATATATAATAACAACAATAGCGGTTATATGCTCAACTCTCATTGCTGGAGTCTCGAAATCGAGTCTCGGTCACTACATGTGTAGGCTATTTTGTGGTGGACGAGACGGAGCTTGGACAGGTTTTTCTAGGGGTTTCTCCAGTTTTTGCCTGCTACAAATTTCACTACACAATTTCTCCATACTCATTTCATCCATTTAGTCAGAGATATATTTTTTATTACGAACTAATTTTTAGCTCTCTTTAAAAACGGATTCCCTTAAACAGTGGGATGAGTGAAATTTTACTCAACATTTTGTACCCCTAGAGTAGAAGTAGAAGAAGAACATTTTTTAAACTCCTGTCATTAGATTCATTTTGGTGAAAAAAATCTGAAAATATTGAATTTTGCCGTAATTTTATATACATGCCTAGATATTTCACTTTGATTTAGCTAATGAAAAGTTAGTCTATCTCGCAGAAACTACTAAGCGAATATGATATGGTTCATTGTGATTGCCAGATGGTTATCGGACACTATTTGGGCTTCAACGTTCTTGATATTTATCTTACAAGTGAGGAAAGAAACCTCATCCAGGAAACCTGTGCCTACTGGAGATCGAATCCGGCCTCGTTGGCTTTGATACAACGATATTACGATTATATTATAGCGGGGGACCATGGTATTTATCTTACATAAAAAAATATGGCGTTGTTTTTCAGTTTAAAGTGAAGAATCAATAGATTTAATATCAAATACTGTTACCGTGAATCCCACTGTCGGCCGCGGTGGTCTAGTGGTTATGTTTCTTGACTCTAGTCCCAAGGGTCTCAGGTTCAAACCCGGCCGCGATCGATAGATTTTTAGGGTGGAAAAATCCAAGGGACAAATCCTTCGGAAGGGACTTAAGCCGTGGGTCCCGATTCTGAAAATTTCCAGGCTCGTAAAAGAACACCAAGCCTAAATAAAAGGCCCCTGTGTAAAATTTAGCCGACTTTCAACCAGCCAATAATATCTTAGTTTACTACTTGATGTATCATTGAGGTGATGTGTTAACCACGTGTAATTCGTTGACATCTGCTTATTTAAGCAGAACTAAATTAACATTCTAATAAACTCCCACTAGGGAGCACCTATGTCCCCACGTGGGGCGTATGGGGTATATACATACATGCATGCCGCTGATTCCAAGGTTCCATGGTTCAAACCAGGACGTGCTCGATTGATTTTTATATAGTCATAGGATTTTTAAGAATGTGGACGCTTTCCCACTCCTAGTCTCCACTTTAATAATAATAATAATAATAATAATAATAATAATAATAATAATAATAATAATAATAATTATTATTATTATTATAATAATTATTATTATTATTATTATTATGTTTTATTTATTCTGGCAGAGTTAAGGCCATAAGGCCTTCTCTTCCACTCAACCAGTACAAATAAATATTTGACAAATATAGATATAAAACTCCTGGCGCGACAGGCCTACAAGGCCCTTAGCCTACCAGCCGGCTGCTGGCCTCACATCCACATGTGTCAATCACAGAGGTAGATGATAATCAGCTAGTGTAGGGGTGACATGTGGTCAGCATGTCGAGTCCCCCAGCCGTTATAGCTGGTTTTCTCAACCTGGAGCCGCTACTTATTGTAGCTACCCAAATGCATCACGATGCTGGGTGGGCACCGGTCCCATACTAGCCGAAATACCATGAGAAAATTTCTTCCCCCATGGAGACTCGAACCAGCGCAAGTCCCGTAGCTCTGCGCCAAGGCTTCCTGCCTTAACTACTCGGCTACGGCGCGGGACCAAATATAGATATACACTATACTAATTATAAAGAGTTAAAAATACATTAAATGTTGCAGTGCAAAGTTCATATGAAAACAACATTTTACACGATAATAATAATAATAATAATAATAATAATAATAATAATAATAATAATAATAATAATAATAATAATAATAATAAAGTTGCGAGAAGTGAAGATGTATATGACATAGAGTGATGTGATGTCATATGTTGCGGTATATTAAACCAGAGACTGATCATGTGTTTAAGTAATTGTTGATCATCCAATGCATCTTCTGAATTCAGTCCCTTGGTTCTCATCCCTCTCAACACATTTTCCTTCATTTAGATCTTGATCTTCTTTTCTTTACTCTGCCAGGATATTGCGAATTGAATTATCTTCTTCGACCATCTATAATTTCTTATTGACATCACATATACATTCATTTTAAAGATCTTTGTTCAATTCCCCCAAATATTGTAACATCTGCATAAATTCTGTTTCTTGTTTCCTGGCATTGGATTTTGTCCATTTTCGATAATCACAAAGTTCTCAAAAAGTATACGTCCAGCGTCAAAATGTTCTACAATTATTTCTTGATGCACTAATCTGTGGATTTTTATTTATTTAACAGGTCTTAAATGTATAGAACATCTTCCTGTGCCCAATATTAAGTTTTGATTATCTTCCTCCATTCATCTCTATCCTTCCAGTCACCATCCTGTAGTCCCCTGTCTTTCATCGAATTCATAATTCCTCTATCTACGTATTCTTAGGTCTCCTCCTTTTTTTCTCCGATTTGGAATCCGTTCCAAACTCCTAACTTGCAATCTATCTTCATTCATCCTCATCACGTATCCAACCATTGTAATTGTTTATTTCCCACAAATTGTACAATTGTTTCGTTAAACTTTTTTTTGTCGGATAATACTACCTCGTATTTCTGATCCTAATTTAGAGCAACGTGCGGATCTTCTTAAAATCCATTTCTGAGGATTACAATTTTGACTTTAATTTGGCATTCATAGTCCACATTTCTGCTCCATAGGTCATTAAACTTCTTACTATTGATTTATAAATATGTATTTTAGTTTATTTGAATATCTGTTTCTTCTTCTTCTTCTTCTTTTTCTTCTTCTTCTAAAGATTAAGCCATTGGCTCTTTCCGGTTTTATGAAAGCTAGAATTGTTCAGACCATCTTCTGTGTGGGCGTCCAACATTTCTCTTTCCATGTGGTTTATAATTCAGCAATAATTTTGGAAATATTTCTTCTGGCATTCCATCAACATGTTCTTTCCAGGCGTTAATAGGCCTATTTAACTATTCGATCTCTAAGTTCTTCCTTATATCTTCATTTCGTTTCTTGTTCAGCAGAGTACGGGTATATCCTACTATATTTCTTAAAAATCTCATCTCAATTGCTTCCAATCTTTGTTCTTGTCTTTTAGTGATAGTCCAACATTCTGATCCATACATCAATACAGGAACATCCATTACTTTACAGTATAACATTTATTTTTTGTTTCTTTTCTATTATTTTTAAGGGTTTTTTTTTTAAATAGTGCTACACATTCCATTAAATTTATTTATTTTATCTTTAATATCATCAATTTAACGAACGATAAATTGAAACCTAGATATTTCAAACTATTCACTTGCTTTAAAATTTTATCATCGATTACAATTGTTGCTCTTTAGGTATCATGCCTTTTAATGATAAAATTTTAGTTTTATTCTTTGAAATTTTAAAATTATAATTGACACTCATTTTTTACAAATTAAAAATAGCTCTTCGTAGATCATCTTCTGAAGTGGAAATTACTAATCGATCATAGTCAAATAATATTGTATCCAAAGTTTATTATATATTTTAAAATGTTTATTTAAATTGATCGGGGGCACGCCGTAGCGTAGTGGTTAAGTTACTGCGCTACAAGCCGGAAGGTCGAGAGTTCAAGTCCCGGTGGGGTCAGGATTTATAAACTGACCCAAACCTTCTGGCACCCCAAACCTGGGGTCGACTCAGCCTCTAACGAAAATGAGTACCAGACGCTTGTTCTGGGGGTAAAGGCGGCCGTCGCGCGGGGCTGACAACCCGGCTGACCTCAAGTGCTGATTGTCCAGAAAAAGTGGGACTACCCCAAGGGCCTCCCAAGGCCTGTAGTGGGACTACTTTACTTTATTTAAATTGATCTGCTAATTTAGCATAACTTCGTCTATATATAAATTAAATAGAGAAGGTAATAAAGTACACCCTTGTCTCTGTTTATTATATGAAATTCCATCCATTATTACTATTGCAGATAGACTTTCTACTATTTATTTTGTTATCTGTGGATTTTTAAGGGCCTAAAAATGCTGAGTGCGTTTTCCGTTAGAAGGAGCAACTTTACTTTTAACTATTAATAAACAATTTGTCTCTTATTGTTTATTGTACCATCATTTGTAAACATCCGGATGTATAAAAAATCCTCTCGGGTGTAATTGAAGTAATTGCATTGCACGTGGGTTAATCTCATTTTCTCTGATGCTCTTATACTCTCTAAATGCTATATCTCTCTGGCTCGCAAACACCTCCCCTTTCTGTCCATCTCTCCCTCGCCCATCTTTTTTCCATCCTTATCTCTTATTCATGGTAAAGCCAGTTTTTCTGAAGCCCGCACATTTACCAAGCTCAAGAGCTCTGTTTGCTTGCTTACGAAGAAGAAAGAGACGAAAGATCTTTGCACAACCAGCAGAAAATTCTGGAGAGAAAAATAATCCCTTCACAGTATTAGCAGAAGAAAGAAGCAAAATTATATTTCTAGCCTATAAGACTCTATATATTTACTATTTATTTGGTTTAACCTAAATTCATAGAGTTATTATTTATATTTAACATTGTCCTACAACGACTCAGGTTATGAGCGGTGTAATACAAATATGAACATCAAAGAGCCTATAAATGTTACTCAAAGAACACTTTTCCAAACTCGAGTTCATTTACGTGCCGTAGCTTACAGTTATTTCCTTTACTTCCATCATCATTTTTCCAAGCAGCAGTAATAAAGGTGTATGGCCTTTTCGGTCTCATTATCCATTTAGTATTCTTATAACACTGGTCAACATGATTTTTGTCTCATGAGTACCAATAGTTGTACTTAATGCAGTATTTTTATCGTATTTTCAAATATGTAGCCTATTCGGAATTTCTCCACCACCCACAGTTTTTTTATTTCAATTTAAAATAATGGATTTGAATAATTATTTTTTTAATAAACGTTTTTTCGTCCATTTGTCCGTTGAGCGATGAGCACGGGGAACACTTTTATCAGGAGATTTCAGCTATGGAAAAGAGATATCAAGGCAAATGGAATCCTAATATGCTAGTCGATTATTGTTGAACCATCAAGAGGGATGCTCCACAGGCGAAATATAGCAGAAATCGTCATTTCTTACTTTCTAGTGAGTCCGAATGTTCGAATATTGTGTAGTTACGAATGTAGAAAATATTAAAGTGTTTGAAATTATAAATGCCTGTCTCTCGGAAATCTTGCGTGACGAAGAAAAAAATATATCATATTTGAATTCAGGAGAGAAAAAAATAGTATCAGAATAACACATTTTTCTTTCTGAGATTAAAAAAAAGTTTATTTTTTGTTGCTCAGTGTAATTGGTATCCTGATCCCTGATATAATTATCTGTTGATCCTGTTATTTTTTATTCTTTTGGTGATCATTGTTCTACTCTCTAAAATAGTCAATCATTTTACTCTTTAAAAGTCTACTGATTTTCCGTCTGACGTTACCCAAGTTCTATTTTCACACACACACACACACACACACACACACATATATATATATATATATATATATATATATATATATATAATCTCTTTATTCTCAAAGGAAACAACATTTCCTTGTAGCCTATATGGTACGGAAAATAAATGGAGGCCAAGATGCAATTCCTCAAATGAATATCAGGTTATATGTTAAATGTTCATATACCCAATACCTAAATATGAGAGGAATTAAATTATATGAATTAAAGAAGAAAATTGAAAATACCAAATGAAAATGGTTTCAAGTTATAGAAAAAATAAATAAGGCTACATGTACATACTTTCCAAGCTAAATGTATCCTTAATCAACATAACTAACTTACTGGTACTATAGAAATCGTAAGTTCATGGCCCCGCGACGTGAACTCTCCATACATCCCTATCTTGAGCTAATGTTTTCCAATCATTCCTTGTATAACCTACTTTACTCAAACCATGATAAATATTATTCTCCATCTCATTTTTTGCCTGCCTACTACGCGATTTCCCTCTACTTTTCCTAAAAGGAGCATCCATACCCCTCTCTCATTCTCCATTCGTGCCACATGTCCTGCCTATCGCAGTCTATGAGTCATATCTCTTCTTATTATATTTGGTTTCCCATAAACATCATGTAGTTCAGTGTTATGTAGCTTTCTCAATTTGCATTTTTTTTCCATCCTAAAAAAATTCATCGACATGATATTATTACAATTTGTCTGTTAATTAATGATTAATTAACATAAAAATGTTAATAATGTCAGGTAATAAGAATCATAACTGGACCTACTGGTTATGTTCCTTGCTTCTAGTGTCGCGGGTTCAATCTGGCCGGAGTTGATGAATTTTTTTAGGATGCAAAAATCCTAAAAATAATTCCTCCGGGAGGTTTTTAAGTTTTAAGCCGTAAGTTCCTAGTCTGAAGAACCTCAAGCCTAAATTAGTGTCCCTGAGCAAAATTTAACAAGCCTTCTCCATCTAAGTAGTACCTGAATTACTGTCTACTACTCTAGTTGTTTCATTGAAGTTATGTGCTGACCAGATGTCACTCACTGACATTAAGTTACATGTTTTACATCAGAATCAGATATAGTGGCTAAATTCTAAGTTACTTTTTTATCCCCTTTTCAAAATAGTCTTCGCGTAAAAAGTCGGAGTTTCATTTTAAATTCCATTAACATAAAATAGTGTTGCATATAACAAAGTGAAAAATGGAAGCCTATAGAGAATGTGCTGGGTGGTCTGTGAGTGGGAAGAGAGACAATATACGCCTCATTGGAGATTCTATACGTGTTCCACAATTAGTTTCGCTGTAGGAAGAGGCAAATTATTTAGTTCACAAGGTTTATTGTTAAGTTACGTAACAGCAATAACTTCTGCCTCGTATTCGGAATGACGTGGATTCAAAACCTTGTGTGAGAATTTTCTTAATTATTCTACTTTCATTATTACCATATAAATTCCATATCAGTTGTCAAATATTTATTATGAAAATGTCTTCTTCTAAAAACTCAATGGCGCCATAGGTAGAAGTCCCTTGGCCTACCAGGCCTCTGCCGGCCTCATATTCACACGTGTTAGTCACCTAGACGTCATACTGATTTTCACACCTGGAACTGCTACTTATTGGCTACTAAAATTCCTTACTACGCTGTGCGAGCACCGGACCCATAATGACCGAAATTCTATGAAAAAGACTCAAGGGAACTCGAAATAGCGCAAATCCCATATATCTGCACCAAGGCAAGATGGTTCAAATCAGTCATTTACAAGTCATCTAACTAACTAACTAACTCACTGGCACTATCGAACCCGTAGGTTCATGGCCGTGCGGAAATAAGCTCTCCATACAACCCTATCCTATGCTTATGTTTTCAAACCATCCCCTGTATAATCTGCTTCCCTCAAATCATAGTGTATGTTATTCTCCCACCTCATTTTTGGTCTACCCACTGGTAGTTTTCCCTCTGGTTTTCCTACAAGAAGCTTCCATGCACGTCTTTCATTCCCCATCCGTGCCTCATTGTCCAGCCCATCGCTGTCTACGAGACTTAACTGTTCTCATTAGAGTTACTGTATTTAGAAGGCATCTACTAAAACTAAATCTATGACCAGAAGTAAAATTCCTTTCACGTGGAAGTTAGAACTCGTGGAAGGATGATTGAGCAGGTCATGATTTTTAAGTATTTTGGAACTAATCGTGATCACTATAAAATGAAGTTATGGGTCAAGCTTATAATGCAGTCAGAGTAGCAGCTTGCATGGGCAATATAATCTAAAAGAATATATGGGCTATATAAATAAAGATATATTAAAATTAGAATTTTTAAATCTGTGATACAGTACTCATCTGTGCCCAGGTAACTTGTCACTACGAAACCGAGCCCACTGCGTACGAGGCAGCGACACTTTCCCGAGACCATAGCGAAGGACTAAAATAAGAGATAAAAATAGAAATGAGAAAATCAGGCGACACCGGCCATTCAATAAATTAATCATTATCATCACCAACAATCACTGATTAAGCCCATGTGGCTTGTTCCGGTCTCATAGATTCTCATTCAAAAGTTGGATCCATCTCTTCTTCAGTCTACCAACATTCCTGCGTTCTTTTGGTTTGTATGTAAGTATAATTTTGGGAATGCGATCGTCTTCCATTCTTTGAACATGTTCTTTCCATTTTTTTCTAGATTCTTTTATTCTATCTAAGAGTTTAAAGATATTTAGCTCATTTCTCATATCTTCACTTCTTCTCTTATCTAGAAGTTTGCAACCAGCCACACTTCTCAGAAATCTCATTTCAGCTGCTTCTATGATCTTCTCTTCTCTTTTAGTTAAAACCCAAAATTCACTACCATACAATATAGTAAGGGGACTGCCACTACTTTATAAAATTTTAGTTTTGTTTCTTTTCTTGTGCTTTTAAATATCCTTTTGATTGTTCCACATATATAATTAAATTTATTAAGTTTCTTAAATAGATCTTTATTTTTAAAATAGGAGATTTCATAACCCAAGTATTTAAAATGGTTCACTTGTTCAATGGGTTTCCACTCCAGATTTATTTTAGCTCTTACGGTATCTGATCCCTTAAAATCTAGGATTTAGTTTTTACTTATTTATATTTTTAAATTATATTTCTGTATAATGTTATTTAACTGAAAGAGCGATTTCTGTAGTCCATCTTCTGAACTAGATATTAGAACTTGGTTGTCTGCAAAAAGTAAGGTATCTAACATTTTATTTCTTATTTTGAAATGTGAGTCCAAATTTATCTGCCAATTATATTTGATATAGTCAATATAAATATTAAAAAGGGAGGATGAGAGTGGACATCCCTGTCTTACACCTCTATTTATTCTTGCTGTTATATTGTTTTTATTTTTTCCTCCAGTTTCTATTGTTATTTTATTTTCTACATATAGACTTTTTATTGCAGTTATTAATAAATAAATGAATGAGCGAATAAGAATGAGTTTAACCTGCAAAATCTTGAATGGCACTAGGCACGATAGTTATATATCAAGGCATAATCTACCGGAGGATGGGAAGAGGTCACCTGGAAGACCAAATACTCGTAAATGTTGAAAAGATCATTGGACTGGTCCACATGGAGCAAGGAAAGAGGTGGACCTAGGAGAACATGTAGAAAAACTTTATAAGAGGAAGTGCAGCAGTAAGGAAAGACATGGCAAGAAGTAAAAATGTTGGCTGGCAATAGGAGGCAGTGGAAGACATCTACTGCTGCCCTATGCTTCACAAGTAGCAACAGAAATTTAGTAAATTTAATTGTAAAATTTTCACCATGAAGGGTTGTGGTGTACAATTTTTAGTCGCAAGTTTATGTACCAGATTCCTGCATTAAATTGTAAATCCTCGGCAGTATATTTGTTGAGAAGGCATATGGTCCTGTTGATAGCGATTCATTCGTCCTATGGGAACGTTAAGCCTTGATGACCCCCTTCGTGCTTTTCGACAGGAGTAGGCTTCGTATCGGAACCGGGTTTCACCTTCTTCCTTCCCTTCATCATCATCATCCTTCAAACAACACACTTTAAGACTATACTAAAACATTAACATACTTTCATCTTACATTTATTTCTGTAAATAATACAAGCTTCTAAGCCTAAATGATCGCAAAAATACTATGTTAACGCCATCTAAACCCCCCCAGGGCGAAACCCGAAACATGAAAAGTGCATTGGGTGACATCAGAACAGACACGCACACACACACAACACACACACAAACAAACGCATAGCCGTAATATAAACAGAAAATTAAAGGGCCGCAGGACCTTATAGACCTGACCTCCGGCTAGGTTAGGGGTCGCTTTGTATATGGAGGATGTGGTTTCTGTGAAATGGATCGTACGTTTCACCCCTGGGCTCCTGCCACAAGCACGCAGACAGAATTTTACCGATACGGATGCTGATTGGTGGTCATCCCATTAACATGCACCAACACTCGTTATTTTAATGATTCGTTAAACGAATATTCGGTTACATCTGCTGATTAGCTTTAATGAGATGTCAGTTTTGTGGTTATTCTAATGCATTGTTCCTCTTAATAATGAAAAACTTCCTGTAACGTTATAAACGGAGACCATTAAATTGTTGTAATTTTCAATGTTTGCCGTTACAATAGCCATGTACACACTCGATATTAACACTGTAGTTTATTAAACAGCAGTACAGGTTAAACTAAGTTTACAAAAGGCATGAGTAATTTCAATGGGCTGTTTTCATTTCAAAATTCAATATTATCGTCAATAATACTGAGTAAGCCCTGCGCCATAGCCGAGCATCTAAGATAGAGGTCGGTAATACATGGATGGATCTTTGAGCACGCCATAGAAATGTTTTATTTGATAATAATGATAGCATTTTTGGTAAAGTTACTAATGTTTTCTGTTCACCTATGACTTCCTAAAGCTCAGTGTTTACTAATTGCATGCCGAGGAGGGTTTTTAGGCTCGTAAATTAACCTTAAAACTGAATAGAAAAGTCTCTAAGCATAATTACCGACCTTAATCATCCAAGTAATATTTCAGTTGTCTACTAACTAAGTCGCTGGCACTGTCCAAATTACGGCCGCAAGCACATAAGCTCTACATACATCCCTAAACTGAGATAATGTTTTCCAATCATCCCCTGTATAATCTACTTCCCTCAAATCATGATTAATGTTATTCTCCCGCCTTTGTTGGTCTACTAACTAGATGCCTCATTAGGGGACGGTATGTTGGCCCTATACCATTCATGAGATCTGGAGGGAATTAAATGTAATTAAATTAATTTGGTATAGTAACTCATAACACAGGAGAGGCAAAGACCCAACATTGGGCTGTTACGTCATTATAGATAGATATACGGATAGATGCCAAGGAGGGAAAAATAAGAGATTTGAGTGCAGAGATTTTTAGAACATATCGGAGTTCCATCCACATAAGAAGTACAATTTTCTTTTCCATTTTTTAGCCTTAAGATTCGAAGAAAATAAGCAATGTGATTTACATTGTTAGATTAGAAAGGGTAAGTTAATGTAGGCCTACACCAAATTAGTTTACAGTTTATTGAATCATATGTATGTAATTTATTTAGTTAGGTTAGGGAGGGGCAAGTTAATGTTCATTTTATTTTACAGCTTACAATTTTTACTTTTTAAAACAAAACTTGGCATATAACAATCAATGTAAAAAAGTAAGATCGAAAATGTTAACCAGCAAACGGTGACCACTAAGTGTAGGAGTTCACCTTGAAAAAAAAATCAATCGCTCTAGCAGTAACAATTTTCGATATTTTATAACGAAATTCAAAATGTGCCATTACATAAAACTAGAAATATATTTTCCAAAAAAATCAGCGAAATCCGACCGTTATAAGTTGGTATTTATCAGAAACCCCAAATTAAGACATTGCTCTAGCAACCGCCACGTTAGATTTGTCGCAATGTATCTGCACTACATAACATAATTCAATTTGTCCTTAAATTGGCAATATGTTCATTTGGTTTAATTGTTAATAAAGCAATTGAAATTTGATTCAGTAAAGAGTATTAAAATATGTGTCAAATCATACAACAATATGCAAATAGGTAATAACTTACAGTTATGCATTGTTTGTTTTCACTGCATTTCGACAATTTCAAATAATCTGGCATCAGAAAATTAATTGCTCCAATTTAACAAAATAAACATTTATTCCCTAAACCAACAAAATTGGAACATGAATTCGGTTTGCTGAGGAATTCGCTTAGTTTACGAAGTTTCTGTGTGACGAAACTTTTTTTACATTTTTATTTTATTTGTCGATTCTTATTATTAAATTTTGTAATTGGTTTGAATTTTGTAACTTTGATGATTAAATATCGCAGCACTTTAAATAAAAATGATATATATAATCTATTTGGTTCTGCATTGCATTTTTGTAAATTTGAGATTTAAGAGTGAACACCCTGTAGTAGAAGAGAAGGAGGTAACTGATGCAGAGTTTCTGTGGCTATGATGAGAAAGTGTTGCACACACATTGGACAGTCAGTGGCAGGTGTTCCAAATTGATTATCAGCAATTCACTCTGACAGATGACCAATATATTTCACCTCATGCCCTTCAACCATCGCGATGGACGCATTTTTAAACGGACAAATAGTCTTTAATATCACAGTCTATCGGTCATGTCATTTGTACCAACGTAAGTTTACATTGTTTCCACTTTTCACTCAGGATAAAAAATGCCGATAAATCTTAAACATTTTATTAATGCACATTAAGTTTCTGTATCTGATTTTATTTTCCCTTTCTATAAATCCTTTGTAACAACCTTTCTTTCTTTTTTTAAGTTATATATATATATATATATATATATATATATATATATATATATATAATTATATGATATGAAAAGAAAAATGAATGATTGAGTCGGGATTTGAGCCTGAGTTTCTAAACTCTGTACGTTTAGCGCTCTAACCAACTGAGCTACTCAAGTATTCCAACACAAACATACATTTGTCTTATATATCTTATACAGGCCAATGGTATATAAGAAAAATGTATCGTTGGAATACTTGAGTAGCTCAGTTGGTTAGAACGCTAAACGTACAGAGTTTAGAGACTCGGGTTCAAATCCCTCAAGCATTCGTTTTTCTTTTCATATCATATTTGCCTTCATTGCCAAATGTAATATATATATATATATATATATATATATATATATATATATATATAGGAAACATGTATGTTTGTGTTGGAATACTTGGGTAGTTCAGGTCGTTAGAGCGCTAAACGTACAGAGTTTAGAGACTCGGGTTCAAATCCCGACTCAAGCATTCATTTTTCTTTTCAAATCATATATATATATATATATATATATATATTCAATGCCGTCAGGATGCCTCTCCTGGCATTTGGGGCGCCTGGAAGGCTAAGTTAGCACGATTATATGATCGATTACCAATGTAACGAAGAACTTAAATTCGAGACCATGAATGAACACAGTAGTAGTCCTTTTTAAGGAAAAGTACCCGTAATCTGACTGATAATCATCAAGGGCTTCATGAAGTGTAACAGGAAATTCCGACCATGAAACCATGATTCTGGTCGCATAATATGTAAAACTATCAAATTATAATGCATGTTTCAGGTGCATTCAAATCCAAAATATTATTAATATTATTATTTTTTTATGACACCGTACCTTTATGAAAGATGTGGGAAGCATTAGAAGATATGGATATAAGTGATAGAATTCTTATTTCAAAAAAATTTATAAAAATGCAGAATCTAAAATTGAAATTGGAAAATGTGTATTCAGAAGAAATTAAAGAAACAAAAGGCCTTCGTCAAAGCTTAAAATATCACCCATATTATTTAAGGTATTTATGCATAAAGCACTGTCAAACTGGAGCAAAAAAGTGTTCAGGAAAGGGAGTACCGATTAGAGATGGATCAACAGATACAATATACGTACATTGTTATTTGTGGATGACAAGATAATAATTGCTCAAGAATATGAAGACATGAAGTTTATATTCAGAAAGTTATTGGACGAATACGATAACTGGGGGTTGAAAATAAATTTAAAATAAACATTTTATATGGGATGTGGAGAAATAACCGAATATTTAATAATAGACGATCAAAGGGGTATATTAGAGGTTGTGAAGAATTTGAGTATCTGGGAGTAAAAGTGGATAAGGAGGATAAACAAGAAAGTAATATTAAGAACAGAATAAATAAAGGAAGTATTATTCATTCAAAATATCTCTGCAGGCGGACGCATCGCAAGCCACTGTTTGTTGCTACACGTGACGTAATATAAGGCAGTGTACAGTGGGTAAAGAATCACAGTTGCCTTTTAATAGCACATGTAACCACATCGTTCGCTCATGAACAGCGATTTCGTGTCGATACAACAATTTGTATTATAGACCTACGTTTGTATTGTATAAGTATGGAGACGCCTAAAACTCTCCAAGAAAAGTGATTAATTCACAAGGCGGGAAGATAATTTAGATATTGCAATGTGCACCGCTAACAAACTTTCTACTAGACATGCACTGTCAACGTCCCGCTTCCCATTCCCCTCTGCACTTCTTAGTTAGCAGTGTCACGTGTTCTGCATAAACACGATTGCAGCGCCCTCCGTCAACAACTGCGCTTACTACTTAAACGGGTAAAAACAACAATGATAAATGGAGTCTTATGGAACAAACATATAACCGGAAAAAATAAGTTACAAATATATAATTCAATAGTGAGAAGTACTGTCACATATGGAGCTGAAGTTTGGAAATTCAACAAAAACTTAGAACAAACACGTACTGTATGTCGATGGGAATGGATTTCTTTAGGAGGGTGATAAGATGTTCAAAATTAGAAAAAAAAAATTACGAAATACTGTCAAACGAGAAAAAATGAATATCAGATATTCAATGGTAAATTATATAAGGTTCAAGCAATTAAATTGGTATGAGCATGTACGACGAATGCAAGAAGAAAGGTTACCCAGAAAAAAAGATTGGCTGGTGTCCACCCGGAAGAAAGAGAAAAAGGAAGACCTCGAAACTCGTGGATGCAAGAAATAAAAATTATAATGAGTACAAGAGGACTGGAGGACATGGAGTGGATGGATAGAGACGAGTGGAGAAGGAAAATAAAACTGTAGGCACAGAAAGATGTGTAAACATTGAAAAGCTGCATATAAATAAAAAAAATGTTATTTAGTATGATCAAAATACGTTTTCTGATATATATATATATATATATATATAATATTATAATAAAATATAACCTGAGAAGTAGTAAATGATAAAGTGATCCACTATAAGCCTTGGAAGGCCGTTGGGGTAGTAGATGGTTAAGGTTCTTTTAGACAGTTGGCACCAAATGTAAGCAAGGTTGGTCAGATCTGTACAACTATCTTCTTTAATAATCCAATATGGGTCTGATACTCATTTCTGTTAGAGGCTGAGTCGACTTGAGGGTCATGGTGCCGCCAGAAGGTTTAATACAGTTTAAAAATCCTGACCCCACCGGGACTCGTATCATGAACCTTCCGACTTGTAGCGCATTGCCTTAACCAACTACCTCTGAGAAGTTCTGATGTCAGAAGAATTTTTTTTTCTTTACAGATAGATTTTTGATTTCTAAGGGGAAAAAGTTTTTTTTCCCCCCTCCAAAAGAGTTTTTCTTGTACATTGAACGAAGTGTCTTTACAAAGAGTATTGTATGTTGCAGCGCAAAATCCCTGAAGCTTGTGGATTCCATTGCACAGAACACGAAATTCTACGCACGGAAAAGTGATTAGTCCAACCCACTGGTTTTCAACTACCAACCCGACATGTCATATTACTGATAATTTCCAAATGTCCCAGGTAATAAAAACGTGCAGTGGATAGGCAACCTGTAGGTCGTGCAGGTGACCTTCTGCGTACTCGGATGTCTCTTCAACTCAACTTTTTACATGTATTTATTGTTTCAAGTTGCAATCCTGCTGGTACTAGCCTATGCGAAATAATGTGAGATTTTGAGATTAAAATATATTAAGAAGAATATGTAATGAGAAGGATTACAAATAAAATCCTAAGCAAAACTCCACATGGCCAACTTCCGTATAGGAAAAAAATGAGACACAAAATGTAGGCTTCAACTTAATAAGTGTGATACAGTTCTGACATTATAGGAAATGTCATAAAGACAACCGGGTGACACAGGTAAAAAAGTTTTAATATCATTATAACCATTTTTTCGGCCTGTGGTCTAATGGTGATATCTCTTGTCTCTGGACTGAAAGGTTCGCGGGTTCGAATCCGGTAGGTATCGATGGATTATTATGATTGCAAAATCCAAGGGATAAGTCCTTCGGGAGGGACTTTAAAGACGTGGGACCCGAGGCTGAAGATTTTCGGGCTCGTAAAATAACCTAAAACATTCATAGTATCTCTGATCAAAATTTTAATGGTCTTCACCATCCTAGTAATATCTTAATTTCCTACTAAATGTCTCCTCGAGGCGATGTTCTAACCACATTATATTCACTGACACCTATAGGGATATAACTGTAACTAAATTAGTCTGGTTAAAAAACTCATCGCTATAGTAAAATTTGAAAGTAAAAAAAATTGAAATATTTTAAGTAAAATTTTTATCATATTCTAATTAATAACTAATTTTAAATTCACATGCACCCATGTCCGAGCGGACGAACGGAGTTCTATCATCATCAATACTATTATGTTAGTAGAAATTTCTATTTTTACTGTTAGTCTGGAACATTTTCCTTTAATATTATATTTATAATCTTGTGATGTTGTATTCTAATGTTACATATGTTTGTCCTGAATAATGGAGGAGAATACCAAATGGATACAATCCCACCTGGCTTTAAATAAATAAGTACAATAAATAAATAATCAGATATTCCGATGGAGAGACAAGCACGGTCTAGTTGATAGCAAACTTCATGATAATTTACAACATTGTTGCCAAGAGAGCAAATCGTTTATATCGATATATGTGTGTGTCGGTTCAAGTAAACATCCATAAAACTAAATACTATATATGGCAACACATATAAATTCATTAGATAAATGAAAAGATAGTTAATGACAACTGAGAGACATTTTTAATAAAGTCGGAGAATTTAAATACCTAGGAACAGTAATAATCACTGTTTGTAAATTACTTGCCAACATCAAAGAGGTGCACAATGCCATGTATAAATAATAATATAATAATAATATAATAATCATAATAATAATAATATAATATACTAATAATAATATAATACTATTATAATAATAATATCATTCATAGAATATACTCAATAAGAATATAATCAATAATGCGTTATTTAAAGCTGGCAAGTAACCTTCTCTGCCCCACTCAACCTCAACCAGCGAATTAACACTTAATACAAAATGTTATATATTTATTACAATTTAAAAATATGAATAAAATATAGGCAAACAATGTTCTACTAATGTGGTATAATATTAATACTAACAAAACACTGAATTAAAAATAAAATAAAGTAAGAAACCCTTCTTAGATAAATATTTATAGTTACGTACAAAATACTGAATATATTTGTTATGCAGATAGTGTTTTTATTAAAATATCACTTAATTTAGATTTAAATGATGATAGTAGGTAATCGACAATCCCTGACATGACTGCAAGTGGGTTCAATAGTCATAGATATCCATCAGAGGGAATTTTGTTTTATATAATTTCAAAGTGTAGTTTACTTTTATAACAATATTTGAAGGGCACATAAAAAAAACAGGAAAAACAATTTTTCCTTGAAACCTAGAAAACGTCCTTTTAATTGTACGATATTCATACTTCCTTACATGTAAGTCAAACTTTAGAAGAAAATAAACCCATGACTAAACTGTATATTTTACCATTACACATTTCTGAATGTTAGTGCTTTTCATGGACACTCTAATGACACCTCAAACTCCATTTCAACAAAAAACTGATTTACTTTTATTTTTTTCGTAAGTTACACTTAATTGTCTTGATATATAATAACGATTTACATAAAATTAACTTAGAAACACTTTCTGGTCCTTTATATTCATACGTAAATGACAATTGTCTTAGTTTGTGGCTCCATATGGAACAACAAAACCATTCATAACGCTAACAAAGGAATCAGTGTGATTAAAGAATGGTTAGACTCAAATTTACTTTCTTTGAATATCCCAAAAACTTAATTTAAGGAAATATGAGACAATAAAATGTTCCAACCATACACCATGCGCATGCGCCAGATTACACTATGGAATCACGTGATGCAGCCAACATATACTCGATATTTGAACTCGCGATGCCAACGAACTAAAAGCTAACCTTATGCAATTTAAGTACTCTAGCCTGTGAAAAAATGCACTCTGAGTTTATTTGGTGTAAGTTAATTAGTACAGAATCTATGTTGTCTGCACTGGAAAACAGATTATTCGTTAAAATCAATATGGCTGCCACGTCTTCATGTGATTCAATATCGTGAAAAAATATATTCAAATAATCGTTTGAAAACATGTAAAAATCATTGTAAATGGTGGGAAATAATTTGATAAATGAAACCCTAAGAATAAAGGAGTTTATGAAGTAATTTAAAAAGTCATGTCACCAAAAGTTTAGTCGAATTTAATTCTAATTCTAATCTCAATATCACTATACATAATTGTAATAGCGCGTATTGCACATGTTCATCTTTGAAATATCAACGCAAGTAAAATACTTAGATATTTAAGATATAACAAACATATTCCCTTGCTGTGCAACAGATTACGTAAAAGTATGAATAAATTCACCATCCATCAATCATATTTGCCAATTAATGTATTGCTAACTGTTTACTTAGCTCTGGTTCAATCTATAACTTAATATTGAATAATAGGTTCAGGTGGAGTTGCAAAGTCTATCATTTCTCACCTAAATTTACTGCAAAAACGAATTATAAAAATTTGCTTGCACAAATCTTTAGATTACCCTACACATTTAATTTACTTTGAATTCGGCCAAATATAGAACAAATTTTAAGCATATACTGCTTACTTATTTCCATATAAATAAGAATGAATTTAAAGAGAATAATCAAAATTTGTACAGCACCAGCAAAATACTAATTTTTGCTACATGTTCCTAAATTTTACATAACTGCTGGATCTACACATAGTAGATATCTGGGACCCAAATTATACAATTAATTAATTATATCCAATCCAGAGTTAAGTTAGCTAAACACAGAAAGATTTAAGAATGCAAATAAATCATTTTAATTAATTACTTAAACATTTTAAAATAGTAAATAAGCAGTAACCTATTTTGGTATATATTATTATTTTATAATGTATTTAATTACCTTCTTCAGTTTGGTATTAGGCCTAATCTATTACATATAATTTTATGTATATCATTCTCCACTGCATTAATTCTTTGTGCATTAAAGTGTTTTACATTTTGAAATTTTCTCCTAAATTTGTTTTGCTTTACATTATTAGTTAATGTATTTATTTTTTTTAGTTTGGTATTAATCCATTATATATTTTTTTGTTTTATTTCATTCTCCTCTGTATTAATTCTTAATTCAGGGTATGTCAAAGTGCGTTTTATATTTTAAAACTTTCTCTAAAATTTGTTTTGCATTATTTCATGTCGTTAATTACCCTCTTTATTAATCTATTCTGGGGCACGCCGTAGCGTAGTGGTTAAGGCACTGAGCTACAAGCCGGAGGGTCGAGGGTTAAAGTCCCGTTGGGGTCAGGATTTTTAAACTGACCCAAACCCTCTGGCGGCACTATGACCCTGGGGTCGACTCAGCCTCTAACGGAAATGAGTACCAGACGCCTGTTCTGGGGGTAAAGGCGGCCGTCACGCAGGGCTGACAACCCGGCTGACATCAAGTGCCGATTGTGTAGAAAAAGTGGGAGCCTTAACCTCCTACTACCCCAAGGGTCTCCTGAGGCCTGTTGTGGGATCACAAGAAGAAGAAGAAGATTAATCTATTCTATATTTTTGTCTATTTTATTTGCCCTTATATTATTTTTTAATTTTATATATGCCTGAATCATTATATATCTTGAAAATGTCTCCTAAATAAGTAAATAAATAAATAAATATATATATATATATATATATATGTGTGTGTGTGTGTGTGTGTGTGTGTGTGTGTGTACCTTTAACAAAAATGTTGTAATGTATATATTCGACATGTATTATTTCTATAACTGAACTGCACCCGAGCATGAACACTTGCTCATTCGGTTGTCAATACTGAGTACAAGATTTATCTCTGAATAAAATTTATTCTTATTTGTTATAATTCTATCTAGGAATGTTTAAAAATAACTGAAGATTAAGAAAATTCCAAACAAAACTTGCAAATTTGACTAGTCATCAAATAATGTATTGTTTAAAATATACCAGCTTTACATTCAACTTTTGAATACATGCTTGTACTTACCTTATTTACTTACAAATAAGTTGCTCTGATAAATTCTGTTCCATCTTGTTTCGGTTGTTCCCACGTTCAATGAACTTACAAAATAGTTTCTGCTGGAGAATTAGATCCATTATTCAAGGTTCAACATATGACATGACTAAGCTTTCTTCTGAAAAAGAGTTGAAATATTTCATCGTAAGAACAAGAATAAGAAGAAACCATATCAAAGTAAATGACCGTACATTAGGCAGGTAATGCATATTTGCAAAAATAAAAGGCTTCTTAATGTAAATGCTTTCGAAACATAATAATGTATTATTATTTTGGATTGAAAGTACGATTTATGAATACAGTTTAAGTACGTTGCTGATCTGATTCTGCAGAACATTTAAAGCGTTTTTTAATAAACATTACAGAGTGTCCAATAAATTCCGCATTAACAGGCGATATCATAATTTGATGTATTTGTTATATGTATGTTTTTATTTGATTCACATTGTATCTTAATAGGTTATGCAAATATGCTACGAGCCGAAAGTTCAGTGTTCGAGTCCAAGTGGGGTCAGGTTTTTTAATCTGACCTACCCCCTCTGGATACACCATGGCCCTGGGGTCGACTCAGCTACAAACGCAAATTAGTAACAGATGCTTCCATCCATAGTAATTCTGTCCGAAGGCAGGTCCTTCACTGCAATCATAGCATTTTCATGCTATGCTTGCAGCTTTACTAGGGAATTGTGTAGGTGTGGTAGCTTCCCGTTGCTTTCCACACCGGTGAAGGATGATGATGACAATGATAATGGTAAGGATGATAATGATAAGGATGATGGCCATATGATTTCGGGGACCGTTTGGGACTTAAATTTTTCCTGACATTTGTCTTACAGGTGAGGAAAAACTCCGATAAAAACCTCACCCAGAAAAACTGCCCCGACCGGGGATCGAACCCGGGCGTGACAAGGCAGCACGCTACCTCGAGACCACAGCGGTGGACTAACAGATGCTTGTTCTTGAGTAAATGCGGCCGTCACGCAGCTAACAATGGGTTAATACCTCGTGAGGCGTTTGTCTAGAGAGGTCGGAGTCTAAACCTCTCAAAGCCTACAATGAGATACTAATACGTTGTATAATAAGTAATATCGTTTTTAATGTAATGGTGTGTGTCTTTGTGGAATCTGAAGATGTGTTTCACTGGGAGTTTGTTACAAAGTGTAATGGTGTGTGTCTTGTGGAATTCTGAAGATGTGTTTCACTGGGAGTTTGTTACAAATGTAATGGTGTGTGGCTTGTGGAATTCTGAAGATGTGTTTTCACTGGGAGTTAATGTAATGGTGTGTGTCTTGTGGAATTCTGAAGATGTGTTTCACTGGGAGTTAATGTAATGGTGTGTGTCTTGTGGAATTCTGAAGATGTGTTTCACTGGGAGTTTGTTACAAATGTAATGGTGTGTGTCTTGTGGAATTCTGAAGATGTGTTTCACTGGGAGTTTGTTACAAATGTAATGGTGTGTGTCTTGTGGAATTCTGAAGATGTGTTTCACTGGGAGTTTGGTTACAAATGTAATGGTGTGTGTCTTGTGGAATTCTGAAGATGTGTTTCACTGGGAGTTTGTTACAAATGTAATGGTGTGTGTCTTGTGGAATTCTGAAGATGTGTTTTCACTGGGAGTTTGTTACAAATGTAATGGTGTGTGTCTTGTGAATTCTGAAGATGTGTTTCACTGGGAGTTTGTTACAAATGTAATGGTGTGTGTCTTGTGGAATTCTGAAGATGTGTTTCACTGGGAGTTTGTTACAAATGTAATGGGTGGTGTCTTGTGGAATTCTGAAGATGTGGTTTCACTGGGAGTTTGTTACAAATGTAATGGTGTGTCTTGTGGAATTCTGAAGATGTGTTTCACTGGGAGTTTGTTACAAATGTAATGGTGTGTGTCTTGTGGAATTCTGAAGATGTGTTCACTGGGAGTTGTTACAAATGTAATGGTGTGTGTCTTGTGGAATTCTGAAGATGTGTTTCACTGGGAGTTAATGTAATGGTGTGTGTCTTGTGGAATTCGAAGATGTGTTTCACTGGGAGTTAATGTAATGGTGTGTGTCTTGTGGAATTCTGAAGATGTGTTTCACTGGGAGTTTGTTACAAATGGGTAATGCGGATCTTTATTCCCAACAACTAGAACGATTTCATGAAATTTTGAGGGTCATAGATTCAAACTCGACGGACCCCATATTGTATGAGCAATCATGACAAAAATTCAGGATTAAGAGGAATAGAACTGATACCACATCCAGCAAATAGCTAGATCTTCCACCTTCAGATTACCATCTGTTTCAATCCATGGCCTATTTCTTTCGTGACATTTCCAAAACATTGAAGCTATGGAAGTAAGTGTCCAACGAGATCTTCGCATCAAAAACGAAAGACTGGTACCATCGCGGGATAACAAACATCGCTGAAAAATGTCTCAAATCTGTAGAATCTGATGGTATCTACTTCGAAAGACTACTTTAATTTCTTGTTAGGAAAAAAATATTATTAGAAATCATTACTTATGAGACTATGTATATATATATATATATATATATATATATATATATATATATATATATAGCTTATATTTCCAACACTCAGAAGGCCCTACTATGTCTCATTTCAGTCTAAAAACTACCGAAATCGAAACTATACAGAGTCATGTAAAAAAAAAAAGTAAAATAATTCCATACCAGGACTTAGCAAGCCTTTGTGTAGTGGTTTTCCAAAACTTCCAGATAATAGGCACGAGTCAGCGTAAGTTACGGCCCGCGTTTACACCCAGTGGCAGTACATGTAGGCCTGTCTGATACTCATTTCCATTAGAAAGTGAGTGGACCCCAGGACCATGATATCGCACCAAAAGTTTAAGTCAATTTAAAAATTCCGATTGCAAATACTCCTGTGTTTTGAAAATTATCACAGTATTGAGAAAAATGAAAAATAAATGGATCAGTATTACATTTCAACTGCACCAAATTATTTGTTTTGAAAAAGAAAAGCACATGAGGATGAGTTCAAATTTCCAATGAATGAACCACATCGCCTCTTCAATTTGTTATGTTTATGGCTTCCACTAGCATTAACAAGATATACTAACATTTTGCAATAGGCCTATTAGTTAGAATTGTATATATATATATGAAAATTATTTAAATTGTTTTTAATGGGTTTTATATATAGTTTAACTATACTTTTTTTTTTTTTGTATTTAAGTATAATTAAAGCATTTTTGGTAAAGATGTCAATTTTTTTTGTTCATTTATGACTCCCTAAGGCTCAGGTAGAAACCTCTGTTAGAGGGAACGATTTTGGCGGGATTCTTGTTGATCAAAATGCTTGGTAAAATTAAAATATGAGACAACTAAAAAATAACTCATGACATGACAAGTATAGAAAGCCCTTGGCCTACCAACTGCCTGCTGGCTTCACAGTCATTTGTCGTTTACAGAGGTGGACGATAATCAATATAGGGGTTGAAATATTGTCAGCATGTCGAGTACCCCAGCCGTTACAGCTAGTTTTCTCTACCAGTAGCCGTTACTACCCAAAATACTCTCGATGCTGGGTGGGTACCGGTCCCATACTGGTCGAAATTCCATGTGACAATTTATTTTCCCTTGGGGACTCATCCACAGCAAATCCCGCAGCTTTGCATCAATAGGCCTACATCATGCATTAGGCTAAATCGTTCGGTTATGACGCGGAATTAAATATGACATCTTATTATAATGCTATTGGATTGTTAACTGCAAGATGTAACTTATAAAGTGAAAAACTGGTTTCATAATGGAAAGTCTAAGAGGAAGATGAACATTTTTATTAAAAATCTATTTTAATTTCAAAAAGTGGTTTATTAATAATAATTTTATACAACACTGGCAGCACCGATCAGAAATATTTATGAATGCATGTTTTATTTTCATTTTTATAAAAGCGCAAGAAAAAAAACAATAAATTGCTGACTAGTTTCAGTACATGAAATATCTTTTCCTTAAACACATTTTTCATTAGTACGGATTTATAAACCCACCGGAAAACTAGTTTAAAAATTGTGTTTGGGTGGGAGTACAGTATTTTTACATGCAAATATGCTTTGACATCAGTTTCCACATCTCTTCAACTATGTTTTGCATTTTCTCTTTCAACATGGACGGGTTGACAAGACATGCAAAGAAAATTTAAGAAAAAGAAATGTTTTGTTATTGATAATGGAAAAATTCAACTTTTGCTTCTTGCTATAGTACTTAGTCACTGACTATGTTACTCAACTTTTCTCTCACACATTCAAAAAGGAACAACTAAAAACAAAAATATATTATTATTTACAAGAAAAGAATTTGAAGAAGCTGCAGTTTTTTTTATCTAAGTTGCAACATTTTTTTCACTTACACTTTCGGAGCTTCATATTGTTCGGAAGACCGGATTTTTAAACGAAATAAATGTTTATTTTTTATATTTTTCTATACAACACACATTCTTCTTTCACACTATAAAACGCACAATTCCACCACTTCCAATCACTTTAAAATATTTTTGCATTTTTTAAATATCACGATATTCTTGAAAAAGTCTATAGGCCTTTTTTTGATATAAATATGTTTTAGACACATGCTGCTCATTACCTGAAAAAATCTTGTCAACTTTTGCAAGGAGAAAGAATTTAATGTCACGATTTGATATTCGTTAACGAAATAATAACGAAAAAGCTAAAGGAACGATGTGAGACAAGCCACAATATACGTTTCGGCATAGAGCTAACATCTTCAGCGGACAAGACACGGAGATTTGGTTCTAAGGCGCACACACACGTTCCAATATTTCTTGAGAACTGCACAATAACATAGTAGGACATTAATAAAAGTTAACACCATGGTCATCAGCATTTGCATCCAAAAATTGTATATCTTCAGAACTTGGATTGCGATTTGTGGGTAGATGGCTATGAAGACGGTTAAAAGTAACTCGTATTTTAAAAATACATATATATCTGATTCTAATTACGTGATGTTATGAATATTTTTATGTTAATTATGAACACAAATGTATTTTTAACTATCATAGAGCACTCAGATTGAAATAAAATTTTCAAAATGATAAATGCATTATTCATAAATACGATAAAATGAAAATATATAAAGTCGGTCGGCAATCAAAACCTCATAACTCCACAATCGAAAAAAAAATTAGGAGAAAGAACAAGCCTTGTAATTGGTTGATTGTTAAGATATTTAAGTCAAACTCTATTATATTTTTTAATTAGTTTCTGAAAAATGTTATGCCGGAGCTGTGAGTTTTTGATCTGAGATTAGAGCAGATGAAACCTCGCCATTCCTCCCTGCCGGAGATGTGAGTTTTAGAGCCTGAGTTAATAGATGAAGAAATTCATGGTTTTTGTAATCGTTAATATATGGCAGCAAAATCATCTTGGAGTTAAAGGACTAACAGCAGGCAGACGATGCCTTTACTTATTGAATAATGCATAAATTAGGATTTATTCTTCAATGGAGTTAGGAGGTTCTGATCGCCGGCCAATAATATTTACATTATGATATTATATTTTCAGAACTCTCTACTCACTATATATGATCAAGCTCCTGTGTACCAGACTAATTAAAATAGTCATTCAACAATCATAGTTTTATAAGTAGTTTTTTTTATGAAAATAATATGTGACATAAAATTGTTCGAAGTTAAAATTGGATCATAGTATTAAAATATTAGACTACATGTACAACAATAAAACTTAGTGCTTATTTATACGTCATATAATGACTAGTTGTAATTAAAATCTCACTTATTTATTACAAACATGCTCTGTTTTGGAATCCTGAAGGCCTGAGGAATAGAAACGACTGTTCTGGAGAGTGGAAGAGGAAGCCTGAAGGAAAAACATGGGGAGGAGGATTTAAGTTTTTAGCACAGAATAAGATAAACGCTGAAGTTGTTTCGTTAAAGCCATATGCTGTGTCTAAGAATAACTCATTTAGTTCAATACAGAAGATGAAAAAAAAATCTTAAAATTTCATTATCATATAAAAATTAATTTATACTGAATGGTTAATGAAATATAAAAATGCATACTTGCTTTAAAAGGTAAATATTCCCATAAATAATAAAAAATGTTAATAATGTCAGTTAGATTCAGAGATACACTTTTTATTGAGTTACTTTTTCCTCTCTCCACAGCCAGTTGTCATTAATTCATTATGGATTCACATAACCAAAACAATGCTTAACTTTAAACTTTTTTGAAAAGGGGGTGCTTAAAATACAATAATTTAGATTTTTACCACACTTCTAATGGTCAGATTTCGCTAATTTTTGGAGAATAATTTTCTCTTTATTTCAATAGCATATACTGAGTTTCGTTGCGAAAAATCGAAAAATTCAGGCTCATAATGATCTGATTTAGCTTATTAACGAACTCGATCGACCATACTTTTTCTTTTTGTAATTAACTGCCATATATTGAGTTTGGTTCCGAGAACATAGAGATTAGAATAGCTATGCTCGATAGGGTACTTGGAGAAGATGGATGGAATGACAGAGAGACAAGGCAATCGGAATATGTGATGCGGCAAATGCTGCAGGACCCCCGCTTGATTGATTCATTGATAGATGTTCCATTTTGTTGTTAATATTCATTTATCCCACATTTTATGCCATATTGTGCATTCACGTTAAATATTACTTATTTAACATATTGGTTGAGAAGGAACAATTCCTTCGTAAACACGATATCAACGTATGGTTGATACGACCAATGTGCATGGCGTCAGAGGGAAGGTGGTTAGAATAGTTTTCTTTACAATTTAGGTATAGAAACATTGCTAAACTGTGTTTTTTAGTGTCCAATATCGAGAATAACCAATTTACATTAGCTATATTTCACTCCAAATGTTCCGAACAGTCAGTGCGTAATTTTTATGTTCCACCGAAGTGTACTTTTTCTGTAAGTCTGAAACCCTGCTCTTGCTTATATCTTCTGACCTCTGTTCAGAGTTCAGAGTAAGCTCTATTTTATGGTTGAAACTTAGTCAAACTCGCGTCATTGGAAGAAGGGTTTTACCTTTACATATTAGTAAGGCCTGTACTTGACTTCCAATAAAAAAATTTTATGATTTTAAAGAAATGTAATCTCCTTGAAATTATGGTATTATTCATATCCCATAAATATGATACACTTTTCGAATTAGGCCTATTCTTCTTCTTCTACTTCATGAAATTAGGCCTTTTGACCTGTTTTCACATCTAGTAAATGGGCGTCCAACAGTGCTATGTCCTATTGGTTTGTACTTTAATAACAGCTTGTGAATTCTATATGATGGCATTCTTTTAACATGTTCATACCAGCTGTTTCTCATGTTGTCAATTCAATTTGTTAAATGAAAATATTTAAGTATTTTCTAATATCTTAATTTCCTTTCCTGTCCAAAATTGTCACACCTGCTACTGAACGTAAGAATTTCATACGTTTTAACTATTGATTTTTTAAATTAGGTTATGTGAATCCATTGTTTAGAAATTAAAAGGAGTGCTATATAAAACACAACCACACTTGTACGAAATAGTTTGATTTATAACAAAACTCACATAGATATTAAATCGAGTGCGATCGTGTGTGTGTCCTATGTCTGTGAAGGTGCAATGAACTTGCGACTTATTAAGAAATGCGTAACTTCCATGACTTGGGCACCAATCACCATAAACACTATATCCGGTTGTTTTGGTTAATTGACCTCCTCCATGTGTGCTGAGGATGACCTCCTGGCAGAGTGGACACATCCAGCACGCTCCACCTGAAAAAAATAAAGCAACTCATTAGAGAAAAAATGCAAATTACATGTAGCATATAATTATGTAGGAGTTGTTCTTAGAAAGGCCAACAGATACAGCGTCATTAAAATTTGTAACCACTATTTAAAAATGTGTATACTCCACTGAGTGTAAAAGTAATCTACAGTAAAATAAATATCCTCAACTCGTGTCCAACTCAGGGTCGGGTCGAGGAATGAGACGAGATGAAGCCCCTTATGTAGAGGTCCGTGAATGACAAGGGTGTCGGCCGACCACACCTGACGCACCATCACAGGGACAGATGAACGAAATGAAACGAAATGGATGAGATGAGTATGAAGAAATGGTGGAATAATATTGTGGAAGGGGAAAACGGGAGAAACCCCGAGAAAAACCTGCCGAAGCTCCGTTTCGTCCACCACGAAACCCATATGGAGTGACCGAGACTCGATCTCGGGACCCCAGCTGTGAGAGGCGAGCGTCTAACCGGTTGCGCCACTGAGTAGCCTAATCTACAGTACTTTTACTAAAATTGTAAAACACTGAAAATCTAACTAACTAACTCATTGACACTGCTAAACCCGTAGGTTCACGATCGCGCTGATATAAGCTCTCCATACAACCCTAGCCTGAGCTAATGTTTTCTAATCGCCAAGTATATATTCCATTTCCTTCAAATCATAGTTAATGTTATTCTCCCACCTCATTCTTGGTCTTCTAACTGGGCGTTTTCCCTCCGGTTTTCCTACAAGAAGCTTCCATATCCCTCTTTCATTCCCCTTTCGTATCACATGCCCTGCCCATCGCAGTCTACGAGACTTAACTGTTCTTTATTTAAAACAATACGATTTGTCCCTGTTGTGGCAGTCGTCCTTAACAAATTATAGGCCTATGTGTATAAAATATTCAGCTAGGCCTTTCGGAATCTGTTCTATTTTCAAAGTTGTTTATTGGATAATGGAACCGGTTCCGAAAGGCCTAGCTGAATATTTTACACAATTCTAATTTGTTGGGTACGACTGACACAACAGGTACACATTTTATTGTTTTAAATATTTAACAATAACCTCAATGTTTCTTAAAAGTATTAATTGTTCTTATTATATATGGTTTCCTATAAAAAAAACATGTAGCTCACTGTTATATAGTCTTATCCATTCGCCTGTTTGTTCATCTCTCTTTGTTCAAAATAAAAAAAATCGTAAGAACTTTATTCTCAAACACCCGTTTGTATAAGAATTGGAGGGTATCCTTGAATAAGTGATCAGCTTAATTGCAAAGCCATTTCCGAGATGACATGAACATTTAAGACAAGACACTTTATCCACTCATTCATTGAACGTAAACAAGGCGAATATTATATGGATGATTATGATGTACAGGTGGTGTTCGATCACCATTTGAGCCATATGCTTTTGGATGTGATTATATTTATTTTGGTCTTATTTTATTAAGATTATGAATTTGTATCTTAATAACTCTCGCTAGAGAATCAGTTATTTCGGGCAAATTACTTTGGTGGCTTTTTCTTCATTTCACGGGCTAGGCGAATCGACTGTTCCGCCTCACAGTTGTTCTATCCATCTTTTCACTGGCCTTCCTACATTCCTTGAACCTCTTGGCTTGTAGTTAAATGCTGTTTTTGGTAATCTTGTTACATTCATTCTTTCTACATGTCTAAACCATTTTTCTCTATATTCTTTGATTTTATCATTCAATGGATATATATTTAACTCTGTTCTTATAGGCCTATCATTATTCTTTATCCGATCCATTCTTGTGCAGCCTTGTGTTCTTCTAAGGAAGTTCATTTCTACACTTTGTATTCTACTTTGTAATTTTTTATCATTACCCAAGTTTCACTCCCATAAAGTAATGCAGGAACTGCCAATGTTTTATAAAATTTCAATCTAGTATCTCTTCTTGTTTTGTTCTTTAATGTTCTATGTATAGTTCCACATATCGTTTGAAATCTTGATAGTTTCATATTTACGTCTCTTTCAGTTTGGTGGCTTCTTTGTATTTATAATTACTGTTTTGCTGTTATCATTAGTTTGTTCTTTTAGAAGAATACATGTCTTCTCTTCTTATCTATTTTTCGAGATAAGTTTAATTCCCACTTTATTTATGATTTCCTGATAATTATCTTACATGCGTGAAAAAGAAAGTCCGAAAAATCTCACCCAGGAAAGTTATTCCGACCGGAGATCGAACTCAGACCCTCTGTCTATGAGGCAACGTCGTTATCTGGAGACCATAGCGCTAAACGAAATATTCTCTTCAATCTTAAATGTACTAAGAAAGATAACTTGCAAACAGTATAGGCCTACATATAATATTTACTCTTTCCAAAGTTCTCCATTAATATAAATCTTGTTCGGAACCGCCTCTTTGCCATAAAAAGCTACAATTTTACTTTTCTAAGTACACATTTTCATGAAGTATTTATCTATGAGCTTCAAACTATATATGGATTTTCTAAATCAACCTCTGAACAGGTATGTAACCTTATTTCAGTATTAATTTTAAAATAATGACGTGACATTTTACATTCATTATTAGGCCTACATACAAACTACTACAATGTATAATGTCAACATTCAGTTGTTTGTTTGCGTATAAATAACACACAATACAAAAGGCTATGTCAAACACAGAACAACGACAAAACAGGTAGAAAATAGAACATAACAATGCACAATTATATGTATTTAAATATTCGTTTACATGGTTAAAAGGCATTCATAAAATTGAAGACTTTATTTCAAAAACCAGACAAGTAAATACATAAATATTTTTAGAAATTAAACAAATTATAGGTTCATTTGTAGAATTAGTATTACAAATATTATAACTAGGGTTGGGTATATGCGCACTTTTTATTTTAGAAGAAATTAGAAATCACTGACAGAATAATAGGAGAGATATACCCTGAAATTGAGAACTGGCGTATTTTCCTATCACATTTTTTACCAAATTTCTAAGGAATGAAGCTGTTGAGATTATTTGCAAGAAATTATTTCAATTTTCTTTACTGATCTTCATCGATTCTATCTAGTAGACAACGAAAATCGCCGTGACAAAATTGTATATATATATATATATATATATATATATATATATATATATATATATATATATATGACATGGAAAGGAAGAACAAATGCCTGAACCGGAATTTGAACCCGAGACCTCTTACTTTATACGTTAGTACGCTACCAACTGCTCCATTCAGGATCCCATCACACACATTTATCTTTCTTCCTATCATAAGAGGCAGCGGAACATCCGGTCGCACTGCCATCTCGTGATTTCTAAATAACAAATAACATTTAAAGACACTATTTAACTCATGCCTCAAATGGGAGTCAATGACCAATCACATTTCAATGATTTTTTATTTACAACCAATCACAGTCGTGTTTCGCCTAAAATTTACCAACTAAAGTTTATCATAATAAAGAAAGCACCTCCTTTTTAACATTCTGAATAGGGCATAGCATTATTTTGCAGTGACTGACCCTCTAAGAAATACGGCTACCAGATTGTATATATAGTGCATGACTGTCAGCAGAAATCGCATGCGATAGATAATATAAAAACATTTGTAACAATTGATTATATCACAAAAAAAACACTGTTTGCCCTTTCTTAAACGAATTATTTTCCGGGAAATGACGTTGCAGAAAAATATAATTGGCATATTTACATCATAGGACATCAGAAACCTATAACGTTGGTTATAAATTTCTCCACTAGGTACATTCTTACAGTATTGCGATCCTTTGGCAATAAATAATATTATGATCTGGTTGCAGTGATGAACAAAGGAAGGAAATGAAGCGTGCTAATCGTTTGTCATTTGTTATCAAACATCGCCGTTTACATTAAATATATAAATATTTTAAAATAACTATAGTTAAATAATGATTTGTGAGTAAACAGCTTAATTTTATTCGTTAAATAGTCCTAACAAATGACACTTCGCGAGTCGTGAATTTATCGATAATTTGGAAATCACTCGTGGCATTACGTATGAATATTTACTTTATAGCAGTAACGCTTCTTTATTTCGATGTAAAACGTATAAAGTTATTGGGTTAAAATCCAGTTTCAGGCATTTATTTTCCATTTTATATCATATTTCGCCTTCATTGTTAAATGTCAAAATTTAATTTAGCATTGAAAAAGTTATACCTTCATACTCCGTTCACGAATTTAGGTAACTTGTTGATCTGTTTCGGCCTTAATAGACATATCATATAGAAATATTTTTTAGTGGAAGTCATGGACTTCTTCTTCCTGCAGGTTCATAGCTCAACGTCTGCTTCAGTATCCTGTGATCCTCCATTCGATGTGAACATGTTGTATCCATCTTGACTTATAATCAGAAATTTTGTTTTGCAAAGGTTCCATGTGTAATTCATCTAAGATGTCTTCATTTATTTTACGATCTAGTAGTGTGTATCCAGCAGTCCTCCGAAGATATTCAATTTCAGGAGAAATAAGTCTCTGTATATCCTTTTGTTTCATTGTCCATACTTCGCTACTGTACAAAAGACTTGGAAGGTAGCGATGTGCAACAAAATCTCTCCTGCCCAACTCTCGCCCTCGTGGTACAACCCGTTTTAACAAAAGAGGCTCTAAGGACCTAATCACGGCATTATGATCGTTTCATCAAGCACTGAGTAATTGCGATATCCTAATGTCTGTTCAGAGACTAAAAGGTAGCAGTCCTACCACTGGAATACTTATCCTCGGCCAGTAACCCACTCTAAGGAATCTCAACTTTACTTATAAAATAGTAAACAAGTAATAATGTATTTTGGTTTTATTATTTTATCATCTGCCTTTCAAGTATTAGGCCCAGTGGCCCGTTACGGTCTCCCGCCATCTCCGAAAAGGTCGACCCACAGATCTTCTGCCTCGAGGAATGTAGTGAAGAATTTGTTTTGGTATTCTGTGACGATCCATGCGCTGAATATGGGCTAGCCAATTGTTTCTATATTCTTGGAGGTATTCAGATATAGGTACGATGTTTAACTCTCT
Source organism: Diploptera punctata (assembly GCA_030220185.1). NCBI lineage: Eukaryota > Metazoa > Arthropoda > Insecta > Blattodea > Blaberidae > Diploptera > Diploptera punctata. Next base: position 1,005,470 of record JASPKZ010010693.1, on the reverse strand, counting down.
GGCTATTGTTGAATTTCTTTGGTGGTCTAGAAGGCTATAACCTGCCGTTCGTCACAGAAATTTCATCTCCGTGGCTGTAATATGACGGTCATCCTGAGTTCTGATGATCCAAGCTTCACTGCCATAACAGATTATGGGTCTAGCGAGAACTTTATAGATTTTCATTCTTGTGTGGCTCTGCACTTTTGATGGTTTAAAAACTTGGTTGATAATTCTTAAAGCTTTATTATAGTTTTGTATTTGAAAGGATATATCACATTCCTCATTATAAGTTAGATTTTTGTCGCCCGATCTGTGACTGGTTATGGTCGGCACTAGGATATTCGCTCGTTATCACCATTGACAATACACCAAAAGGGCTAAACAGGGTATATGGAAATCTCTAAAGTAGCCGGAGGTTGGTTTCATGAACCGCTGATTCCCTTCTCGTCTCTCGAGGATGCATCCAGGAAACTGGATGTTTCCTTGACGAGCTAGGGGAGGGGACGTATGTTGGAGAAGAAATTCAACTTCCAATACATAGACGGACGGACTGCAAGAGGACATCACACAATGTACCAAGCCACGGTACAGCTCAAAGCAAAGGGAAGCCACTGTTCTGCCAACAAATTCAGCAGTCACGGCTGATGATAAAGTCGAGCCCCATCTTAATATCTCCCTGTCAACAGAGACCTCATCATATAGGAATGGAGGGGCCTGTGGAGGCCCGAAGACAAAGGACTCGCACCCAAAGAAGTCTTGGAATTCTTCCCTGCTGGTACTACGGATTTATACCTATCTACTGGCAGCAGTGAATAAGAAATTCTACAAATCCGAACCTTCCGCATTCATTTGCGAGAACACCAGGTTCGGTACAAGGGTTAGGCTGAATTCAGTTTCAGCCTACAACAAGTACCAGCTACTGCTTCAAAAATATAACATCCCATTCAAGAAAGAAAAAAACGACAAGCTGCAACAAGAAGAGTAGTGATAAAAGGAATAGATCACATCATTGAGCCATCCTATATTCAGAGAGACTTGAAGGCCAATGGATTCGAGGCCTTAAAGGTTGTCAACATGACATCCGGAAAGACCAAGAGGTCCATTGCCCATGTTTGTGGTCACTCTGAAGGATGACCCAAGGATCAAGGATCTATTGAAACTTCGCAGGCTCCTCCACTACAAAGTGAAGATCGAGCCATATCGACGGATGCAGAAGAAGGTAGTATGGCCTACAGGTCACTCCTGCTGCCAAAAAGAAGACAGTTATGGCGGAGCTTGCTCCAACTGTCTTACCCAATATCTCAGAGCAGAAAGAGCCAGCTGTTCTTCGGCCTGAGAACTTCAAGAACACCAATCTTAGCGCTGTAACTAACGCTAAGCCAAGAAAGAAGAAGAGTACCGGGACCATCAAGGCTCGGGAACAAAAGGTCTTGCCATTCAAGGTCTTAGGTAAGCCTAAAATCTCACCTGAACTCAAAAAAGAGACCATAGGCACTCAAACTGTCATGGCTCCGACAAAAAAGAGTAGGCCGGTTCAAACCAGCCTCTCTAAAAGGGATTGTCTAATTACAAATGAAGTATTAGACAAACTAGTTAAGGAACTAGTAAGTGATCCAGATTCGATGATTATATCTATCGAATTGGATCACAAAAAACACACTTTCTTAGTAGAGTGTATGAGTACATATAATGAAAATAGGAAGTGCCCTGACACATCTTAAATTGTGACTCCTAAAGCTAATTTAGCAATGCAGAAAAATGCTGATCAATTTGGCTTTAATTTATTATTAAATTCAAGCCACTCTACCAAGGTTTTCGGTGGTTTCCCTTGGTGTTAAGACAAATGTCGGAGTGGTCCCTTAGAATCCACCAGTAAAATATAAATGTCCAAAAAATTTTCAAAAGTCTAAATTATTCTACTGATCAGCTAAATCCGAAAAGAGCCGTTTCTGATTGGAATGTCGACTTGGCTTCCCGCTCTTGCCCTTTTGAGGGTCGGCGGCTTCTGCGGCGGTGGCGGTCTTCCTGTTGGCGGCTTGGAGTGTCGGCTAGATCAAAAACTGGATCGTCAGCAACGACCAGCGTCGACAAGGCTTGTTAATGTCCAACCACTGGATTTTTGATCTGTGGCTGGTTATGGTTGGCACTAGGATATTAGCTCGTTGTCACCAATGTCAATACAACAAAAGGACTAAAGAGGGTATATATAAATCCCTAAAGTAGCCGGAGTTTGGTTTCATGAACCACTGTTCCCTTCTCGGTCGTCGAGGATGCATCCAGGAAACTGGATGTTTCCTTGACAGACTAGGGGAGGGGACGTACGTTGGGAAAGAAATTCAACTTCCAACAGATGATGATGATGATGATGTTTAGCCAATTTAAGGTTAACATGATCCTCTACTACACATCAGTATGAATTGAATCGGGGCTGTGATGATTTTGTTAGAATTGGCACTTGCCAAACAGTAAAATTGACATTACTTCATAACCGTTTAATTTTCGGACTCATGTTTAATGGGACTAAATAAACATAATAATATCCAGGAAGAAGTAAATAAAAGAATACAAAATGCTAAGTAATGTTCTTTTTCCTATAAATAAAGTATTTAAATTCAAAATATTTGACGCGTAAAACAAAAGTCAGATTGCATGAAACACTAATTAAACCGATGTTAGCTTACAGAGGAGTGAAATTTAAGATTAATTTCAGCATATTTCTTTTAACTAGGTTCCTTATCTAAAATTCCTAAGTTGCAACACGTCCATAACCATATAAATGTCTCCGTTTTAATTAATTCAGGTCATATATATAAATGAATATATATATATATATATAATTCGTCTGTACGGGTGTTTGTCATTCTACTCCTCCTAAACGACTGGAACGATTTTGATGAATTTTCTTTTTTGTGGATGTCTGGTTGGGTCCCTTGATTGTTTATATTCACAATTGAACCCTCTAAAACCATTTTTCGATGTTTCAGAACGAAACTTAGTATATCGAATTAAAATAAACCGAGGTGGGTTTTATGCAAAAATTAACGAAATCCGATTTCTGAGGTTGGGGCGTCTGGAAGGCGGGGTTACATTGCCCCGATGATATGATGGATGATGATGATGATAGTGGTGCTCCAGGAGAGTCCCTAACCCTAAGCTTAATCTAAGATGAATGTGAATGATGAAGATTGCGATGGCCATATGATTTCGGGGACCGTTTGGGTCTTAAAGTTTTCCTGACATTTGTCTTACAGGTGAGGAAAAACCCCGATAAAAACCTCACCCAGAAAAACTGTCCCGACTGGGGATCGAACCCCGGTCCGCTGCGTAACTTCGAGACCACAGCGGTGGACAGGGAAATAAAATGTAGAAATTTATATTTTAATTGGATTATGACGGTAACCATTTTATAAATTATCTTCATATCGTTAACATCTATTCACAGAGCCTGATATCATACAACTAATCTTCTTCTTCTTATTTTTAAGTCCATACTTTACATTCGATATAGATTTGTATTGTTTTGTTTATATCTATGTTTATATATATATATATATATATATTATTTATTACTTACAGTTACTAAAATAATTATTAGTGTATTATGAAATATAAATTTTACATATAGTATTCATTATCCGCTTAAGATATAATAATTATAAATACTTTGTATTAAATTAGAAGTCGAAATTTACCTGAAATCCGAAACTGCCTAAACGACTAGACCGATTTTGATAAATAATATTGGTTGTGTTTGAGCGGGTCCATGGATGGTTTAGATTCAAAACTGGACCCTCTAAAACTATTAGGTGTAGGAGTTCACCAGAAGTGAAAATTTAAAAATAGCTCTAGCGATCACAATTTTTTATGTTTCACACCGAAACTCAGTATATCCCATTAAAATAAACCGAGGTAGGTATTATCCAAAAATAAGCGAAATACGACAATTAGAAGTGGCGGTTTACCGGAAATCCGAAATTAAAAACTAATAACCGCCATGTTTGGTTCGTCTCAGCGTATACCATACAATTTAATTAACCTTCAATATTCCATTAATTTAAGCGTAGCACCCGGGTATGAAACTAGTTAGTGAATAAAATGTATTCTTAAAAAATCATTATATCGGTTAACACTCCACCAGCCGCAATTTCTTGTTTTAACGGAAGCAAACTTACTATATAGCAATTAAATTATGACTTTTAGTCAGAACCGATTGAATGCATTTGAAAAATCAATAAATCTATATATATATATATATATATATATATATATATATATATATATCCATCCATAGTAATTCTGCCAGAGGACAGGTCTTTCACTGCAATCATAGCATTTCATGCTATGCTTGCAGCTTTACCAGGGAATTGTAGGTGTGGTAGCTTCCCGTTGCTTTCCACACCGGTGAAGGATGATAATGATGATAATGATAAGGATGATTATGATGGCCATATGATTTAGGGGACCGTTTGGGCCTTAAAGTTTTCCTGACATTTGTCTTACAGGTGAGGAAAAACCCCGATAAAAACCTCACCCAGAAAAACTGCCCCGACCGGGGATCGAACCCGGGCCCGCTGCGTGACAAGGCAGCACGCTACCTCGAGAACACGGCGGTGGACTATATATATATATATATATATCCATCCATAGTAATTCTGCCCAAAGTCAGGTCCTTCACTGCAATCATAGCATTTTCATGCTATGCTTGCAGCTTTACTAGGGAATTGTAGGTGTGGTAGCTTCCCGTTGCTTTCCACACCGGCGAAGGATGATGATGAGATGATGATAATGATAAGGATGATGATGATGGCCATATGATTTCGGGGACCGTTTGGGCCTTAAAGTTTTCCTGACATTTGTCTTACAGATGAGGAAAAACCCCGATAAAAACCTCACCCAAAAAAACTGCCCCAACCGGGGTTCGAACCCGTGCCCGCTGTGTGACAAGGCAGCACGCTACCTCGAGACTACAGCGGTGGATATATATATAATCATTTTCGGCTATCTGGCGTAATATAAATAAATATCAGCTACTGCCCTTCTTCTTCTTGTTCTTCTTCTTTAGCTTTTTAGAACCACACAGGGTTCTTAATGTAGCTACTAAAATTCTTTACGATGCTGGTAAGCACCGGTCCCATACTACCGTAATTCCATGAGAAAAAAATTTCCCCATTGGGACTCGAACCAGCGCGTGTCCCGTAGCAATGTGTAAATTAATTAGACCGCTCGGCTACGTCACGAGACAAAAAGTTTCTTTATAATCTTATTATACATATTATATTAATTATTAATATATTTTCTACGTAATATGGTATACCAAAGTGGTGTTTAAATTCAAAATGGGGCCAGTAAACGCCACCTACCCGCTGAATTCGGAGAGTTAAGCACAAAAAGTACAGTAGATGAAATTGGAAGGCAGACGAATAATTTAAAAGGGCTATTCCTAAGATTAACAGAGTTATATTGGGAATAAGATGGAAGCAGAAGGGGTTGTGAAAATAAGGATACTATGCTCATGGAATGTCAAATACAGCTTAAGGATGATAAATGATGATGTATATCTTGGAAATTTGCCTGCCTGTGCTAATTGAGAGAAGCACGCACGCGACAAAACGTACCTTTTGTTAACTGTTTCTATCAACAGACATCTGTGCAAGAGTTACCTCCCTGTACTTCTAACTCACTGGCGGTATCGAACCCAGTATTTGCCTTGATAAATGAGGTAAACCTTGAAATATCATCAGTCTAGTTGGTCGGCACAGGAGTTTCAACTGGGAAACTCCTGAATATGAATCTCAATTATACCGTTTGATCCAACTCACTCGGAATTATTAAATTGTTATCAGGGTTAGGGTATGTTTACCTTGTCGCGGTGGAGTGGCTTGCGTGCTTAAATGACCCCGAGAGCTATGCCGGCGGTAGCACTGCTTCCAAAAAGGTTACCCATACCGGACAGGTCGAAGGCGATAAGCCAGACGAAAAGAGTACCTTGGTCAAAAGAGTGATGACATTTCACCGTAAAAATACATCTGTCAAGAAATGCGGACATGAGTTCCCCTGAGGTAAAAATTTCCGGAGGTAAAATAGTATCCAATTCGGTTCTCCAGGCGGGGACTACTTCAGGGAATTTATGACAAGGGAAATAGATTATACAGAGGATGACTGGAAATCATTAGCTCAGGATGGGGATGTATGGAGAGCATATGTCCGTGCGGCCATGAATCTACGGATTCGATAGTTCCAGTGAGTTAGTTAGTTTAGTTGGCGGATCCTACACTGAACCCTTTAAGTGCAGGGTGACCTGACTATTAAAACAATGTAAACAACAATTGCACGGATGAGGGACGGAAGCAAAAGGAACACAACCTCAAGACGGAACTAGGTATATATAAGTGCTGCAAAAATTATATATTACAGCAATTACAATTGTACAATAGATTAACTAAAACAATATGCAGTGTTGCCTATACTAGCAAACGCAGAGAAACAAACATAAACAAAACAATGCACACTTTATAAAGCCACCGATACCTGTATTACAGAGAAGTTATCCTCTTACCACAATATTGACAATAGATCACAAGATAGCAATCTGCTAACAATTCCTCTTCATAGCATTTCCTCCTATTCTACTTCCTTCACAGTAGCCTCTGCCCGCTCCTGGAATCTCCTTCCTCAAGATATCAGGGGTTGCCGCACACTTGGTACCTTTAAGTCACGCTTATACAGTTACCTGTTGTCTAATAATTAATTGTTCTCTATTTATTTAATTTTATACTATGTCATTAATCTTTTCCTCGTTTTTTTATATATATTGTACATTTTATATATTCAATTCGTTAAATTTAGAGTAAATCAAAATATACATTATAAATATTAATTGTATTGTATTCATAACTTGTAATCGTTTATATATATATATATATATATATATATATATATATATATATTGTAATTTAGATTTAAGACTATTTTTTTGTTTGTATTTTTTTAAACCTAGTTGAGTGGTAGACAAGGCCTTAAGGCCTTAACTCTGCCAGGTAAAATAAAGCTATTATTATTATTATTATTATTATTATTATTATTATTATTATTATTATTATTATTATTATTATTACATGTATCAGAACTCAAATGAACGTTACTCTCTGAACGTATTACACTTGTATAGTAATCAGATGATACTCCGAAGGACCGCATACTAATCCCCACTTCTCTCTATACTCCGCGTAGTACCTAACCTGTAGCGTTTCTTTTAGTATAGAATCCGCTAGCCCTGATTATATTATTATTAATATTATTATTATTATTATTATTATTATTATTATTATTATTATTATTATTATTATTAAGAAGTTTGAAATTTATTGCATTTTTACTTTACATGGTTTTATATATCCATTTAATATACTTTGATTACGAAATATATTTTAGAATAGCCGGTTATACACTTACAGACCAGGTAAAAACTATCATAATTTAGGAAGAATTAAATATTTTCAATATAACAGAATAACAGAACACCATAAAAATGGTGAACATATTAACAGGGTGGAAAATAGACCCTTTAAGTCATTAAAAACAGTATAAGCTATAAGGAAGTAGAACTGCAGAAAGACCAACACAGTATAACAAGGTGGAAAATAATAGCACCTCTAAGCTATTGTAACAGTATAAGCCACAAATAAATAGAACTGCAGGATGACCAACACCGTATAAAATATGGCGCCACTATAATTTTTATTAACTAATGCATTATATATATGGAATAATTCTTATATATATATATAGTATAAAATCGTATATTATCTCAAGAAAAAAGTTTCATCCAACCATTTTATTCAATAGAGTATATTAATGTTAATATAATTGAATCAATATTCCAGCTAAGGAAGTATGTTAATCATAAGTAATGCCACGAGTGATTTCCAAATTATCGGTAAATTCACGACTCACGAAGTGTATAGTTAAAACGGCGATGTTTGGAAACAAATTAGAAATGTGAGGTCATGTATATTCACTGCAACTTGATCATATTATTTATTGCCAAATAGGATCGCAATATTGTAAGAATGCACTCTAGTGGAGAAATAATGAAACACATCAAACTATTATAATCAACATTATAGGTTAATCATTTATATTTTGAATAAACAACTCAGTAAAATCATTGAATCTATTCATTATTTGCTATATTCAATGTATTTGTTGGAGAAAAATAATGGTCTAACCTGTTCAGAATATTAAAAAAGGAGGAGCTTCCTTTATTACAAAAGCAGGAGCTGATAAAGAGAAATCGATAAAGAGCGAGGTGAAACACAACAGTCATTGGTGTAAAACAGAAATCATTGAAACGTGATTGGTCACATTGACTACCATTTGCGACATGAGTTAAATAGTCAAGTGAAAGCCTCAAAGAAGATGGTAGGATTGCTTTAAAAGTTACCGAAGTCGGAAGAGGCCAACAGGCCTAAGCCATAAAGATGAGAAGAAAACTATGATTTTAGAATATTAAAGTAAGTAAACATTCCGCGGGGTAATACCACATCAAGGGTTGAGATGATATGAAGTCCCTATTAACGAACGTCTGCGACATACGAAAGTGGCGGCTGGCCAGGTGTGTCGCACCATCAGAGGGAGAGATGAAATTAAGCGAAATGGAAGACATGAGTATGGAGAAATGGTAGAGTTAAGTGTTTGGCATGGGAAAAGTGGAGAAACACAAAGTAAAACCTGCCCTGGCTCCGATTCGAACCCAGCATGGAATGACCGATGCGTGAACTCTGGCTCCGCAAGTGAAGGGCGAGTGTTTAACCACTTGGGTCACAGAGCCGCTCTCGTTCAGTGTTAATGAAATGTAACTTGCCTATATTTAAAATTTAAAAAATAAGGCTTTAAAAACAAGAAATGATATGATACGAGTATAAATATTCATTATTATAGTCCTACATTAACATTAATAAAATTCATGGCAAAACTCCGTTGAGATGTTAGTCAAACTTAGGTTGTAACTTTAATAATGGCAACTATTTATTTATTACTAATATACAAGTGACAGGCCTGTGAAACTTCTACAATTCTTCAATGTAGTACCCAGCATTGCCTACAACTCGTTGCCAGCGATGTGGAAGTCGTACATTACAGCCGCCGGATCTCCGGTTCTGAAGTTTAGGTTATACGAGGTGTAAAGGGAGAAAATCGCCCTCTACTGCCAATAAGGAAATAGTTGAGTGGGAGTAGAATACTGCCACAACCAATCACTGCTCTTGACGCAGCTATAGCGCGCTAGTAAGGTTTGAAATTGCTGAGATGTTGTCAGTTGTATGTCTGCTAACCGCATACATAAAACGGCCCCTCCCACTGAATATTCATATCGGCAACACTGTCGTGAAAACGTCAGAGCCGGAAAATTAGTAGCTGGTGTATAGTATCCCTGTAGCAGCTCCTATTCGCCTTGTATAGTATTTTATAGATGTATAAGTGAATGCTTTGATTTGTCTTAAATGTTGTCTCCGAGGTAATCAAAGCATCGAGCTGATCACCCGTCCGGAGAGGCCCTCCATGCCTTTCTATGGTCAAAAACATAAGTGTGTGAGCCAGAGTTTCAACTCTTCTCGCAACAGTCTTGTCCCTATGAGGTCTGGATAGCGTGGAACAAGTAAAAGTGCCTAGAAGGCAGAGGTGAAATGAAGGTGAAGAGAGATTATTTAGTACTGAATGCTGCTGTTATACTGAAATGGAGTTTTGTGCATTTTACCCTGACACACCTTACGCTTTATTTATAGCTAGCCAGGATGATGTAATGGCTGCAGCTTCCAATATCTATTGGGATTAATAACACAAGTGGAAGGAAACACATTTATTTTTATTTATACCATTCGATATCTTGAATTACAGCCCATGACCTCATCGATAATGTTATGAAATGAGAACCTTTTTCAGTTGATGGTAACACTTCCTTCCAGTTCCTGTATATAGAATGTTAATCTTCTATTACTACAACTATTAGGCCTACTACTATTACTCTAAGGCTTACAGTCCATGAAGGATCCTAACTTCTCTTATAATGGCATTCGAATTCCTCCCTTTCTAAAGCCTAAAGACTCCACTCCCTTACATTCATAATTTGTAAGTCATCCTCCACTTCATCCAACCATCTACCAAGGTACAAAAATAACATAAACTTTTAAAATAAATAAATATTATCCTTCACAGTACAAACAACCATAATAATTCTCATTACATTTATACTAAATACAAAAAAGGCAATTATATTTAAAATACTATCTATTCTTAATATTCTTCCAGGCTTCATTTTGCCGTGTGGTTTATCATAAGTAATGCCACAAGTGATTTCCAATTTATCTAGAGAATTTGGAAATCAAGAGTGGCATTTGTTAGAACTATTTAACGAATAAAATTAAGCTATTTACTCACAAATCATTATTTAAATATAGTTACTTTAAAATATTTATTTATTTAATGTAAACGGCGATGTTTGAAAACGAATGAGAAACGTTATGTTTCGCTTCTCCATCCACTGCAACAAGATCATATAATGTTATATATTGCCATCTGGCGTGGGAAACTTGAAATATCATCGCAATATTGTAAGAATGCACCCTAGTGGAGAAAAAATGAAACACATCAAACTGTATATTATAACCAAAATTATAGGTTATTAATTTATTTTTTTTAGTAAACAATTCGGTAAAATCATTATTTAAAACACAATTATTGAACACAGAAATATCAAAAAGAACTCGGTAATATCATGTCTTGGAAAACACTGGATTATATGCAATCCTTCCTGTCGGCTTACCATTATGATCTAGTTCCTCTTGAAAATAGTGAATTAGGCATTTTACAGCTTCTCCCCCACGCCATACCAATTCTAGGGAAACGATAAGGTAGAACTTAATTTGTATTCCTTCAGGGGTTTTCTCCTGACAATTATTAATCACTTTTTCATATTTATCAGACTTAAAAGCCACTGCACTCACCTTTCTTTTCTCTAGCATGTTTTGAAGTATTTTTCTTTTTGCGTTTCTTGCTTGTATGGTGTCATTAAATTCTTGATCGACGAACGGATTAAAATCTCGTTGATGTTCAATAAAATATTTCTCTTGTATCATTTTTGCAGTAACATTCCACATGGTTTTCAAGCTGTATTCTTTGTACTCTTCTCCATTTATTTTCCACATATTAATGCTCCAGTCTTTCAGTATGTTGGCAATGTCTTTGGTTGGAGTTTCTGCTGTTAATACGTAATTTCGTAGTTGACAAAATTTTTCGAACTGATTCCAAATATATTTCCTATTACATTGAGTGTTGTGGGGCTTAGATTGCTTGATTATTTCGTCTATATCTTCATTTGAAGTACAGCCAAATCTTTTTCCTGCCATTTTGAACATACAATTATGACGGCTTTACTGTTGACTCAGTCACTGCAAAATAATGATCAGACCTGTTCAGAATATTAAAAAGGAGGAGCTTTCTTTAATATGGTAATTATAACACTGATAAATATTTCGTGAAATACGGCTCTGATTGGTTGTAAAACAGAAATCATTGAAACGTGATTGGTCATTGACTCCCATTTGGGGCATGAGTTAAATAGTCACTGAAAAGTTTTCTATCTTGAATTCCAACCAGGATTTTTTTTTTACTTTTAATTTCTACTAAAAACCCTTAATTATTATTATTATTATTATTATTATTATTATTATTATTATTATTATTATTATTATTATTATTATTATTATTATTATCATCATTGTCCACCGCTGTGGTCTCCAGGTAGCGTGCTGCCTTGTCACGCAAAGGATCCGGGTTCGATCCCCGGTCGGGGCAGTTTTTCTGGGTGAGGTTTTTATTGGGGTTTTTCCTCACCTGTAAGACAAATGTCAGGAAAACTTTAAGTCCCAAACGGTCTCCGAAATCATATGGTCATCATCATCACCATCATCCTTATCATCAACACCATCATCATCCTTCACCGGTGTGGAAAGCAACGGGAAGCTACCACACCTACAATTCCCTAGTAAAGCTGCAAGCGTAGCATGAAAATGCTATGATTGCAGTGAAGAATAAAAAATATACATTTCTAAAATTGAAGAGAGGATGAATAAACAAGATGACAAATTACACAATACTATAAAATAATTTTAATTAAAATTAACTCAACATGATACAATTTTGAGCAGTATTGGGAAGACAAGTTTGAAAAACTTAATACAAGCTTTCCACTTTACAGCATTTTGCCTTTGATTCCTGCTTTCCAGAGATTCCTATCTTCCCATTGCCCATCTTCCATACCCCTCTTCATCATGGCATCATATATTCCCTCATACCATGCTCTTCTACTTCTCCCTCTCCTCCTTCTGCCTGGTACCATCCAATCCAACACCTGTTTAGGCCACTGGTCTTCCGACATCCGTTGTACATGTCCATACCACTGTAGAGCTCTCTTTGTTATCCTATCGATAACAGTTTCTTGTGCATCCATTTCTTGTCTGATATATGTATTTCGAATATGTTGTAGCCTGGATATTCTCATACTTCTCCGTAATTCATCCATTTCTGTCGCCCAAGATTATTTTCTGCATCCTTTCATTTATTGTCCAGCTTTCTGATCCATATGTAAGTATACTTTCTATTATTGTCTGTATAATGAAAAACAAGAAAATAATTATCATCAGTTTATAACATCTGAAGTTCAACGTGCAGTGGAAAAACTACAAAGTGACTTTGCGACAAGGACCGAAGTTCGACAACCATCTGGCCTCCCAAGCCGACATGGAATTAAGAGTCCCAAGTTCGATGGTTGCACATCATGGGACATATATATATATAGGATTATTCATTTATAACCTAACGGGGCACACGGCGTTACGCCTTTCCCGATCTCTTGCTAGAGGCGAAACGCAGTGTGCCCGTTAGGTTATAAATGAAGAAACCTATTATATATACTGTCTTTTTCGAATTGTGAGCGAATGAATGATACTTAAGTGTGAGGCCAAGTAGATGTGTTAAGTGAAAATGTCAGCCAGTGTGAGGAACTGAGTGATAAGATAAATATTGCAGAAGATACTCATATACACACATTCGTTCTTTCTGAATAGCAATTAATTGACAAAATTGTATTTATTTATCATAAGTAATGCCACGAGAGATTTCCAATTTATCTAGAGAATTTGGAAATCAAGAGTGGCATTTGTTAGGACTATTTAACGAATACAATTAAGCTGTTTACTCACAAATCATTATTTAACTATAGTTATTTTAAAATATTTATGTATTTAATGTAAACGGCGATGTTTGAAAACAAATGAGAAACGATAGGTACGCTTCATCTGCTTCTTTTGTTTATCACTGCAACCAGATCATACTATTTATTGCCAAAGGAACGCAATATTGTAAGAATGCTCTCTAGTGGAGAAAAAATGAAACACATCAAACTGTATATTAATTCATTTCTGATGTCGTATGATGTAAATATGACAATTATATTTTTTCTGGATTATTACCTGTGAAAAAATACATTTAAGAAAGTGCAAACAGTGGTTTCTTTTTTTGGTGGTATAATCAATTGCTACAAATGTTTTATATTAACTCCCGCATGTGGTATGTGTTGACATCCATGCACTATATATACAATCTGGTAGCCGTATTTGTTATGGGCTCAGTAACTGCAAAATAATGGTCAGACCTGTTCAGAATATTAAAAAGGAGGAGCTTTCTTTAATATGGTAAATATAACACTGATAAATATTTCGTGTAACACGACTCTGATTGGTTGTAAAACAGAAATCATTGAAACGTGATTGGTCATTGACTCCCATTTGGGGCATGAGTTATATAGTCGTTGCAAATATAGCACGAAATAACCTCTTCCATGAATTTGCCTATTTTCGCCCTCTATATATATATATATATATATATATATATATATATATATATATATATATATATATACGTTGTATGTTAAAGAGGAGAGAAGTATCAAGTTGTAATAGTGTGTATAGAATAGTGCCAAAATGAAACCCAATACGGCAATACAGTAACTAAGAAAATTCACATAGACTGACTTCCCTATGAGAAATATCCGAGCGCCCCCTACATAACTAGGAGCCCCTTGCCCTCAAAGAATCTGAAGGGCTTATCTTAATCTATATATTTAATGGTACTAATAAATTTCACGGTAAAATTCCGTTCAGATTTTAGTCAGAGAATATAAAATTACAAAGTTGTACCTTTTTTGCAGTTTCCTCAACTATTAAAATAATTAAAACTGTAGACCTATCGGGACCTGTCTCTCATCCTCAGCATAATGTTCGCTATTGTCCAGCTATCATCCAGCTACCCATAAACCTGTAATGTTTTAATTATTTTAATAGTTGAAACTCCAAAACAAGGTACAATTTTGTCGGCCGCGGTGGACTAGTGGCTATGCTCGTTGCCTCTGGTCCCGAGGATCGCGGATTCAAGCCCGGCCGGAGTCGATATACCTTTTTGAGGATGGAAAAATCCAAGGAGCAAGTTCTCCGGGAGGGATTTTAAGGCGTGGGTCCGGAGTCTGAAGATTTTCAGGCTCGTGAAAGATCCTTAAGCCGGAATAAAAATAGGGCTCTAAGCAAAATTTACCGAAATTTTCATCCTAGTACTACCTTGGTTTCCTAGATGTCACTATGAGGCGGAATGCTGATCACGGACCACTCAATATGATCTATCCGGAAACAAGTGTACTGTACCTAAATTAGTATGGTTCAATTTCTCGCCTGAAGGGGAAGTGCGCCTAAGTTCTCGTAGAGAGAAACAAAAGCTTACAACAATATTAACTAACCAACTGAGTGGCACTCTCGAATCCGTAGGTTCATGGCCGCGCGGACATAAGCTCTCCGTAAATCCCTATCCTGAGATAATGTTTTTCAATCATTCCCTGTATAATCTACTTCCCTCAAATCATAGTTAATGTTATTCTCCCACCTCATTCTTGGTCTACCAACTGGGTTTTTTCCTTCTGGTTTTCCTATAAGAAGTTTCCATGCACGTCTTTCATTCCCCATTGGTGCCAAATGTCCTGCCCATCGCAGTCTACGAGACTTAACTGTTCTTGTTATGTCTGGCTTCCTATAAGCTTACAAAAACATTGTAATTTTTATTTATCTTTATTCATTTTGCCACAGCCATTTTTCGGTGTCTTTTTAAGTACAATTGACAAATATTCATAACATTTTTTTTTTTTCATGAGATCAACCTTAATAGCTGGAGTACGATATTAAGAAAAGCATCAATTTTAAGTGTGACGGGTGTTTGTTTGTGTAATTTGAGTTTGCACTGAACATGAAACAAGTTGGATGAGGATAAAGTTGCATTGATTTTGCAGTGGAAGATAGCGTCAAGTTTGGTTTAATGGCTTCAAGTTGGAGGAAGTTTTGAAATGACAAGGGTTGGCACTCATTCGCGCGGCATTCTTCCGCTGATGGGTTGTCTTCTTTTACTGCTCTTTAATGACGACCAGAACCAGTATTGATGTTGAGTGACGTCATACACAGATGCGATCGGCATCTTGACAAAAGATTGCTTTCAGTTCATTTGTATCTCTTTCAATGCCATCTAAGTGCCTCTAATTGCTGACTTCACCCTTTGAAAATTAAATCCATGTTCTCAACTTTATGTTGAGATTTTTTTCTTGCATAAACAAATATTTGGATTTTCTCACATTTTATTTCTCTTATAGGGAACATGAAAATACATTATACAATGGAAATGGACAGCTAATGACATATGAGGGAAATTTTGAGGAAGTGGCTGAATTCAAATACCTAGGAACAATAATCAGAAATAGGAATGAGATGCACAAAGAAATTAAACATAGACTAAATTCTGGAAATGCGTGCTATTATGCATTATAGGGACCCTTGAGTCCCAACTCCTTGCAAAAAAACGTTAAACTGAAAATATATAAAACTATTATTCTACCAGTTATATTATATGGATGCGAAATATGGACTCTTACTTTAAAGGAGGAAAGGAGATTACAAGTATTTGAGAATGAAGTTACCACACTAGTTATTTGTAATTCTTCGCGAATATCTTCATGCCTCCGTTTGTCCAAAAGAGTACATCCTGTCACATATCTAGGAATTTCATCTCGGCTGCTTCCAGACTTTTTATTAAACTTTTGGTGAGAGTCGAACACTCCGAGCCATACAACTGAACAGGAACAGCTAAAACTTTGTAAAACTTTAGGAGTGATTCTTTGCGAACTTTCTTTGCTAATGTTCTTCTAATCGTACCGCAAATATGTTGAAACATATTAGCTTTCTATTAATATCTCTTGTCCTATCATTGCCTAGAAAAACTCATAAATAATTAAAATTCATTACTTGTTCTATTACAAAATCATTTACTATTATTTTGACTCTTATTGGATTTTTCCCTTGAAATGCCGTCACTTTAATTTTACTTGGGGATATTTGTAAGTTATATTCAGCAGCAATTTTCCCTAATTGAAAAATGGCTCGTTGTAAGCTGTCCTCGTCCGTTGCTATAATTGCCTGATAATCTGCAAAAATAAAAATGTATATGATTGATTAATGTCCAAACTAAATTTATTTAATAAAATATTTTGCCATTTTTTCAAGACTTCGCCAATATATAAATTAAATAAAGCCGGTGACAATGGGCACCCTTCTCTCACTCCTTGATTTATCTCTATATTGGCTGTAGATTGTCTGTATCCATTTACAATTTTTACAGTTGTTCGGGCATACAAAGTTTGAATCGCTCTTATTATGTGATTTGGAAGACCTCGTTGTTTCATTATATCCAGAATTACATTTCTGTTCACTTAATCAAAAGCCTTAACGTAATCTATAAATACTATATATATATATATATATATATGTTATAATTAAATGTTTAACATTGAGCAATGCAAGCTTAATATGGTATGATAAGAAGAATAAATGCCTGGACGGGATTCGAACCCGGATCTCTGAGTCTATACCTCAGCGTGATATCCATTACACTACCAGGCGAATCCAACTCAAACACTTATTTTTCTTATATATGTATTATACTCTCCATTATTACTAGATGTCACGAGAACTCGGTCTTCAGTGCCATCTAGTAGCTGACTATAACAAGTAAGCATACCATATTTTATCATACCATATTAAGCTTGCATTGCTCAATGTTAAACATTTAATTATAACATCGATAAAGCGTCACTGCTATAAAGTAAAATAAATATTCTCTTTAATTTGCTTACTTGTTATAGTCAGCTACTAGATGGCAGTGAAGACCGAGTTCTCGTGACATCTAGTAATAATGGAGAGTAAGTAAAGTAAAGTGATCCCACAACAGACCTCAGGAGGCCCTTGGGGTAGTAGGAGGTTATGGCTCCCACTTTTTCTAGACAATCGGCACTTTTATGTCAGCCGGGTTGTCAGCCCTGCGTGACGGCCGCCTTACCCCAGAACAAGCGTCTGGTACTCATTTCCGTTAGAGGCTGAGTCGACCCCAGGGCCATAGTGCCGCCAGAGGGTATAATATATATATATATATATATATATATATATATATATATATATAAGAAAAATAAGTGTTTGAATTGGATTCGCCTGGAAGTGTAATGGATATCACGCTGAGGTACAGACTCAGAGATCCGGGTTCGAATCCCGTCCAGGCATTTATTTTTCTTATCATACCATATATATATATATATATATCGGTACATTATATTATTTTCTTTTAGCAATTGCATCATAGTGAAAATAGAGTCACAACATGATCTGCCCTTTCTGAACCCATGTTGTGGCTCTAAGAGAAATGTTTTCCATTATATTATTTACTCTACTTCTTAGAATTTTTGCGTATATCTTATGACATGAGTTCAACAATCTAATTCCACTTATTACAATCTCCTTTATTTCCTTTCTTGAACAATGGGATGACTAATGATTCTTTCCATTCCTCTGGAACACTTCCTATTTTCCAACATTGGTTAAAGAGGTTTGGTATTTTTTTATGTAAGGATGATGGCCCATATTTCATAAGTTCTAAATTTAATAAATCTGTTCCCGGTGCTTTTCTATTCTTGAAAGTATCTAAGGATTTTTTTAATTCTTCTTCTGTAATAGGATCAACATTGGGCCATTGTCCATTAAAGAGAAAGATTCTTGATTTTGGATTATCCACAAATATTTATAAAACTTCTCCCATTCTTTTATTCCAATAGGATTAATTTAAACTTGATCTTTTTCTTACTTATTTAAATATGTCACAGCTTTATAGGCTCTATAATAATAATAATAATAATAATAATAATAATAATAATAATAATAATAATAATAATAACAATAATAATAATAATTCAATTAACTTCTATTAATTTAGTTTAACCTCTCACATTTTACGTGCCACACGCCACTTGGGCCTTGCAGTGACACAACCTGTCGGGAGAGGAATTGTAATCCATGGATCACAGACATACTTTTTTGACACACAAGAACATGTAGTGCCTCCCTGAATGCGTGATCAGCTCTATGTCAGGATCTCCTCTGAGACAACATAATACGTATTAGGACGAAATACATCATTAACACACATTTTATACCTAGTACGACGAATATGATAATGACGATTGTGATGACCAGATGATGTTTGGAGATCGTATGGACCTTAACGTTTCGTGACATTTGTCTCATAGCCGAGAAAAATCCCCAAGAAAAAAAATTGCCTAGGAAACTTGTTCCGACCGCGGATCGAATTCACGTCCGCTGCGTACGAGGCAGCGATGCTATTCGATGCCACAGCTGTGGACTAATTATAACAACTCACTAGGACTATCGAACCCGGAGGATCATGGCCGCGAGGACCTAAGTTCTCATACAAAATAATAATTAATATATGATAACTTGGTATGGACATTGTGAAAGATTACAAAGATGAGTTTTGGATTGAATTTCAGCGGGATGAAGAGGTAGAGGTAGGTTAAGAACCACCTCGCTGCTAGTCATAATGAAGGTATGATTGAAAGAAAAGCTTGAAAGATCAGGTGTGATAAGATATGGTGAAAAAAGATAAGAGTGTAGAAACGTTGGTCACCGGGAATATTTGATAATGCATTGTAGACCTGTTCATGATGATGATGGTGATAATGAAGATGGAGATGATAACTGTGGTTAACTTACTATCTATCTGGCTAAGATCCCTTCTAGCCATTTCAAAGTGTTCTTTTTTATTTAACTCTTGCAATATGGTAAAGCTTAATTTGGCATGTATTGAAGTTCTTTTTAAAAACTAGTATTAATTAGTAAAAATTAATAATTATTAATTAGTAAAGATTGGTATTAATGGAACAATTTTTTGAATCGTTATAAGAATAAAACAATTATTTCATCTTAACTCTAGGGATTTCAGTAGTAATGAATCAGTGTTACGTATAGTTCAAGCTTCTCTAAATTAGTTAATTATATTCTTATCAAGAAATAACGTGGAGCAAATTGTTATCGAAATGTCGAATTGCTGTCAAAAAGGCAGACTAACATCGATACATATCGATTGCCAGTACTTGTCTAAATGTAAGACATGTCTATGAGGATAAGATTGATCTCCAATAAATGTGACATTTCCCGTTTCCTATCTCTAGACAACCTGTCCCTTATAAAATCCTGACCTGAATTTGAATCGAGCTGCAGATACACGTGGCAACATTGTGTTTCATACGGATGCCAAGTCGAGCCTTGATGAAATTATACGTTTGCCTGTCCGGTTTTGTCCCTCTTGTGGTAGCATTCCTTCTCTTCACAAACTAATTGCAGAGTGGATGCGTGTACAGAAAAGGCTATTCAATTAGAGCCGACAGTGGTCACTCTAAACACTTCACCAAAACATTTTCCTATTTCTAATTCAAGTCGAATAACATTTACAGCTTAGAGCTAACGAGATGTCTAGCGACGTATGAGGCTTGTAGGCCTATGTATGTATGTACCCATACGTCCCTTTTGCAGATATAGGTGCTTCTCTAGCGGGAATTTCTTGACCAATCTAATTTAGTTAGGCTTATTTCCTTACAGATGTCACTTAGTCAGATGATCAGGTTTTGATATCTGAGATAGAAGATGGCTTACAACTGGCAATTTACAAATGAAGTAAAATATGTGAAACATAAACTTGAAAATATCTACTCTAAAAACAAAAGTTTTAGCTTTTCGAGGGTATGAGCCACTAAGAGTAAAACTCCAATTAGAGAATAAAATAATAGAACAGGAGAGCAATTTTAATTACATGAGATACAATGTGTCATATAGAAATAGCGAATACATCGAAAACAAAATAAATAAATGTAATTACATGTGTGGCGCCATACAACGAAGTCTCAAAGGAACTAGAATGGAAACACTTTTAAAATTTTACAAGAAAATGGCGGTTCCAACACTACTACATGGATCGGAACACTGGGTCTTAACCAAAATCCAGAAACCAAGAATAGAAACGTCAGAAATGAGGTGTCTGAGGAGTGTGGCTGGCTATACAATAACAGATCGAAAACGAAATTAAAACATACGAAGTGAACTAAATATATTCATACTATTAGATAGAATTGCACAATACAGAGATGAATGGATAGACCACATCAATAGAATAGATAACAATAGAATCCGAAACAGATTCTTCATTACAAACCACTAGGACGAAGAAATGTTGGAAGACCCAGTAAAAGATGAACAGACCAATTCTAGCATGAGATAGGAACAGACCTTAAGGTCTAATCCTTGATGCTGATGATGATGTAACTTAGTGACGTGGTCAGCACGTCGCCTCAATGAGACATATATTTATTTAATTAGCCTGGTCGAGTTAAGGCCATATGACCTTCTCTTCCACTCACCACGACAAACACATGTTACATTAAAATAAAAAAAAACAATAATATTACAAACTAAGCAATTAATTATCAGGTAAAACTGAACAATAAAATTAAATAATACAATAAAATTAAAGACAACATTAAAATTAATGAAAGAATGTTTACACAAAGTACAGTAATAACAGCTCGAATCTACTATACATGAAAAGAAAAGAAAAATAAATACAATGAATATAATAAACTGTAATTAATTAATCTAACGCTTATATGTTAGACATTAGGTAAAATATTTATAAATCTTAATACTGTTGTATTAAATAACGAAAAAAAAATTGTTAAAAAAAGTAATATTGAAATGTTTCTATTAATAATTTTTTTTTCAATTTTTTCTTAAATATAGTAGGCAACTAAGGTATTATTTGGATGAGAGAGGTAGATTTTATTTTGCTCAGAGGCACTAATTTGGGCTTGAGGTTCTTTTACGAGCCCATATATCTTCAAACTCGACACCCACGGCTTAAAGTCCCTACCGGGATGGATGTCCCTTGTATTTTTTCATCGTAAAATAACCACTGGCCCCGGAATAGTTAGTATCCGCGTCCCTTGAGACCAGAGGCAATGATCATAGCCCCCAGACTAAAGAGAGGCAGACGACGTATGAGAGGCAGAGATTATCATATTTAAAAAAAGTGAAACATGTTCCAACAATTTATCTTTTATTACTATTTTTGTTCTTACTGCTTACTTTCCATGGAACGCTATTACTTAAGTTTTCAATTTTGAAATTATCACAAGTAATTCCACGAGTGATTTTCAAATTATTGATAAATTCACGACTCACGAAGTGAGGAGTGAATTTATCTAGAGAATTTGGAAATAAAGAGTGGCATTAGTTAGGACTATTTAACGAATAAAATTAAGCTGTTTACTCACAAAGCATTATTTAACTATATTTATTTAAAAATATTTACGTATATATTTAATGTAAACGGCGATGTATGAAAACAAAGGAGAAACGATTGGTATGCTTCATTTACTTCCTTTGTTCATCACTACAACCAGATCATAATATTATTTATTGTCAAAGGATCGCAATATTGTAAGAATGCACCCTAGTGGAGAAATTTATAACCAACGTTATAGGTATTAATTAATTTGATGTCCTATGATGTAAATATGGCAATTATATTTTTCTGCAACGTCATTTCCTGGAAAATAATTTGTTTAAGAAAGTGCAAACAGTGTTTCCTTCTTTTTTTGTGGTATAATCAATTGTTACACATGTTTATATTATCTATTGCATGCGCTTTCTGCTGACATTCATCCACTATATAACATACAATCTGCTAGCCGTATTTATTGGGGGGTTAGTCACTACAAAATAATGCTATGACCTATTCAGAATGTTAAGAAGGAGGTACTTCCTTTATTATGATAAACTTTAGTTGGTAAATTTTAGGCGAAACACGACTGTGATTGGCTGTAAATAAAAAATCATTGAAATGTGATTGGTTATTGACTCCCATTTGAGGCACGAGTTAAATAGTCATATTAAATTTCTTACATATAATATTTAATTGATAGACTGATTTTTGAAGCATGTTTTCTCTGTCAAAAATTAATACATGTTTTATGTCGTCTAATTTGAACATTGAACATAAAATCATACAGTACGTCTATGAAAATGATATATATCAAATGATATATATCAAAATGGATCTAAGCGTGATAAGAATTAGGGAGAAGACGAAAACGTACAGAAAGTAAAAAAAAATAAGATGAATAAGATTACAGAAAGGGAAGGAGTGGACAAGAATAACAAGTTCGTATAGAGAAAGCGAAAAAAGGAACAACTTCTCCCTACAGCTAGACAATACGACCAGCAAGAAGACAAGACTGCCCTAAGCGGATTAGCCCCTCCAGAATGCGACTTCATTGCTAACCTTGCCGTACACCAATGTCTCTCCCCATCTTCTTGTTTCCTTTATCTTTTTTTTTTTTTCTTGGTAATGTCATCCAGTTAGAAAAAGGAAAGCCTGTAACATATACTTTTGATACTTTCTTTCTTTGTTTTTATTTCACGCTTCAATGTGAACCTGCGATTTTTTTTTTTCACTCGTGGATTTTTGTAAATTTTTAAGAATCTCAGTGTGAGAGCATATGCTGGTAAGAAAGATAGGATTTTCATGCACTGAAAGTTAAAAAATGAGCATGAGTGTGGAATTTACTTCGCGCCGCATTCTGTAAAGCCATTGGCGCGAGAAACAATGCGTTAAAGGGGAGGTGACGCTCTTGAGAGCTTTTCTTGTTTCTAAAGAAAATAGCACACTTAAAGGTTTAACCACTAGATTACTCACATGGCACAAGTAAAGACAGGTGAGCTGAATATTTCTCATAGGTCCACTGAAGAAATCTCTGAATTATAGCATAGGCTCAATTCTGGAAATGCATGCTATTATGCATTACAGAGACTCTTGACGTCCCAACTCCTTTAAAAAAACGTTAAACTAAAAATATATAAAACTATTATCCTACCAGTTATATCATGTATACAAATGCAGGGGACTTGACAGAAGTCATTGTCCATAATTATGAGTAAACAATAATATAAACATTACATTAAAACAACAGAACATTACAGCAAAACAGAAAGTTTGGCTCTTGCTACCCAGTATCTATCCTTCAGCGTAGCAGAGTGATGTGCCTGACACTGTAGCTAGTGGTTTCTGTCCATGTTGGTGTTCGTGGAGCACAGTGGGCAATGAGGACTTCTGTAGATTTCAATTCAATGTAGATGAGCTGCAAGACAATCATGTCCTGTGTTTAGTCGAAAATATGCTACAGCTTCCTTTCGAGGTGCATCTGGTGTAGTGTGGATGGTGTTTTTCCATTGTTTTTCTTGAATTCGGATCTGAAGATTGGTTGAGAATGTGTTTTTTATCATTTGTTTGATACAGTTTATTGCTGAGCGATAAGATGTGTTTAAATTAGATTGCTGTAAACACATTGCTCCTCGTTTTGCCAGCATATCGGCCAATTCATTTCCATTGATTCCGCAGTGAGATGGTATCCATTATAATACTACGGTCTTATGTTTTTGATAAAGGTCAGTGAGTAGTTTATTGCAATCTACTACTTTCTTGCATTGAGCTGATTTGAATGATGTTATTGCTTGTATGGCAGCTTTGGAATCGGACAGAATGACGATATGGTCATTGATTTGTTGACGGCATATGATTTGTGAAAGTGCAGTATGAATTGCCTTTATTTTCTCCATCAAAAGCCGTTTTATTTGGTCCAAGTGGAGTGTATAGAGAGAAGAGAGGGCAATGGATTCCAGCTCCCACAGGACCATTGTGATCGAGCGTAGAGCCATCTGTATATATAAGTAACCATTTAGAACAGGGGTATTTTGTTTCTATTGTTTCCAAGGCACATAATTTTAGTATTTCAGGATTGGTGTTTGCTTTAATCAGTCCTTCTTCTAAGAGGTCTAGACTGTGCATAGAGATGCAGATTTAGAGGGTTATCTTGTACGGGTAGTTTTTCTGGGTTATTTTGTATGTAATATTTACTTTGTAGCTCTAGAGCATATTGCAAAAAGCCTTGTTACGTTTTCAATTTTCTATCATTGTTATGATAATTGGACCAGAAATTATCATCTGGGAGTCTGGTCAGTTTTTCATAGAGGTTCATGGAAGCCATCTCAATTTCTGTTTTGATGTCTAGGTTCTGTTAAAAAGCAGCAACGCGTCTATTGGAGTCTTCTTGGTTGCACCTGTAATGAGCCGAATGATTTGATTTTGTAGTTTCATAAGCTGCTGAGAAGAAGCTGTGATGAGTGGTTCACAACAGTAAAGCATCATTGGTTTAATGTACATTTTATAGGTAATGTTCAAGGTTGAAGTCACACTACCCCAAGTGCTTCCAGCTAGACGTTTAAGTACAGGAAGGCGTTTTTGAGATTTTGTGATTATGTTGTCTATTTGTTTTTTCCAGGTTAATTTGTTATCAAAAATTACACCAAGGTTTTTAGAATCATGAGACTGTGAAATTGATTGATTGTTCAGTAAGAGATTCAATTTTGGGGCTTGATGACACAGTGAAAATACTTGGTAAGTTGTTTTATTAAGGTTGAATGTCATTGCATTTTCTTCTGCCCATTGTCCTATGGAATGTAATGCTTCGTTGAGTCTATTTGTTAGTGCAGATCTATTTGAGGATTTTTTTGCAAACGTCCAGATGACAAGATAATCTGCGTACATAAGAGCATTGACTCCTCTTATGTTTTTTATGGCACATATGATGTCGTTGAGAAATAGATTAAATAATGTACTACTCAGGACAGCTCCTTGAGGGACACCAGTTCTCAGTTGTTTGAATTTTGATGTTTGTTCTCCATACTTCACTCTGCAATATCGTTGTCGTATGAAGTCTTGCATATTTCTCTTATTCCATATTTGGCTAGTTTCAATATGAGTTATTCTTTCCAAATAGAGTCAAATGATTTTTTAAGATCTATGAAAACTGCTGCTGTTATTTCTCCTTTATCTAGACTGTCTTTGATATGTTGACTTAAACTTACAACTTGTTGATTTGTTGAACGATTTTGTCTAAATCCAGCTTGTTCAAATACTAAAATATTTTGAGCTTCGATGTACCATTTTAATCGGTTATTTATCATTCTTTCCATTGTTTTCGACATAATGCTTGTGATAGAGATTGGCCTATAACTTTCGATGTTTGTTGGATCTTTGTCTTTTTTAGGTATGGGAATAATTATAGCTTTCTTCCATTTGGTGGGAACGGTGGAGTTTTTCCATGATACATTATATAGTTCTAATAGAGTTGATCTAGCATTTTGCCCCATGTGTTTAAGAAATTCTGCATGGATATTATCATCACCAGGCGTTTTTTTGTTTTGTATCTGATTTATTGCCATATGTAGTTCATGTTTTGTAAAAGGTTTTGTAAATATGTCATTAGTTGGTGACTGGATTGTATTTGGTTGTTCAGTGTTGATCATTTTTATTTGTTTTTTTGTTATTGAAGAGTGTTTCTTTATGTAATTTGTTCTTTTCTGTTGATTGGAGTAATGTATTGCAAAGACTTTCGCAATTGCATTGTCACTGGTTAATAATTTGTTGTTGATTTTTAGTGGTTGTTTGTTGATTTTTGAGTTCTTGTTTGATAATTTGTTAACATGTTTAAAGACGCGTTGACTATCTTTCCGATAATTTATATTGGAGATGAATATATTAAACGTTGGCTGTTTTGCAAGAGCAATTTCTTTCTTCATTTTAGCTGCAAGTTTTCTCCATGAAATTATATCTTCTGTTGACTTTGTTTCTTCTGCTCTGGTCCTTGCATTGTCTCTTTCGGTTTTTAATAGATCTAAATCTTGATTCCAGAAACATTTGTATTTTCTATTTGCACCTCTGGGTATATATATTTTTGCAGTAGCTATTATGTTGGTGTTGATTTGATCACATATTCTATCTGAGTGTAGTGAGAAGTTGATGTGTTTGTTTTTGAAGTTTTGTTTCTAATTCAGTGGTGAAATTGTTCCAATTAGCATTTTTGAAGTTCCAGAAGATCTTTGGTTTTTGTTTTGTTATGTGTAGTCTCGTAGATATCGCTGCAAGCATGATGCGATGTCCAGAGCCTGGGTCTTCAATGACATTTCTTAAATTATTGTCTATAATATCAGAGGAGACAATTAGTAGATCAGGATTGGTCAAGGTTCCATTGTAATGCATATAAGTTGCAATATCTCCTGGTTTATAGACTAGTTCTGCATTGTTTGAATCAATCAATTCTTCAATGAATATCTCCTGTGTGATTGTTGTTATTGTAACTCCATCTCTCTGAATGTCCATTGAAATCGCCGATTATTACTGTCTTTGAAGACACATCAATTATATCAAGCATTGGTTTGTTATTTGGAGGACTATAGATGGCATATATCTTGTAATGATTGTTATGTTTCCAAACATCTGTCATGACAATTTCACACTTATCTTCAGTATTTCCCATGTTCTTAATGATTTTAAAATTGGATGTTAGAGAATTTTTAACACCTATTACAATGCCACTCGCTATTTGTCTGTATTTTTCGAGGAAGTATATATTGTAACCAGGAAATTGGAATTTTGGAAAATTTTCTGCTCCAATGTTGGATTCCATGACAGTGAAGACATCTGCTTGCTTGTCAATGAGGATCTTAGTTAGTTCAGTTTTTTTTCTGTTGATTAAGAGCACCTGCATTTCATTGTGCTATAATGAGTTTGTCGTTCTTAAAAGAACGATTTGATGTCTGTTGAGAACTCATGCCTGCTATGCGATAAGACTATCATCATCATCATCATCATCACTCCAGGATTAGGCAATTGCCCGTTCCGACTTCATAATGCATCAGCCCAACGTCTTCTAGGTCTTCCAACATCACGTCTTCCTCGTGCTTGATAATTTCTTGCTAACAATGGATATCTCTCCTTACTCATTCCATCCATATGATCAATCCATTTCTGTCTGTAATTCGTGACCTTATCCAAGAAAGGCTGTACTTTCAATTCTTCTCTTATATCCTCATTTCTTATTCATCAAGTCTTGTACATCCTTTTACTTGTCTTAGGAACCTCATCTCCACCGTCTGTATTCTATCCTTCTGTTTTTTTTCACTGGAGCCCAAGTTTCACATCCATACAATATTGTGGGAACCGTCATAACATTATACATTTTATCTTGGTTTCTTTTTCTAATTTTATTTTTGAATGTTCTCTGTATTGTTCCACACACCGTCTGAAATTTATTTATTTTGGAGTCAATATCTCTTTCCACATTGTAGCCAACATCACAGCCCAAATATTTGAAACTAGACACCTGTTCTATACTTTGATTTTCTAAAATAATTTTGGATCTCACTGGATCTCTTCCTCTTAAAAGCCATGGTCTTCGTTTTCCTTACAGAAATCTTTAGATGTATAATTTACATATTTCATTTAATGCACGCATTGATTTCTGTAAGTCGTCTTCATTTTTCTGTATTATGATTACATCGTCAGCAAATAGAAGATTATTTATGCACCCTTTATTATCCATTCTTATTCCTGGATTCACTAAAACTTTCCATTTACTTAAAATATCGTCTATATATATATTAAACAAAGTGGGTGATAAACTACATCCTTGTCGTAATCCAGTATTTGTCTTGATTGTATCTGTTCTTTGAATCCGGTATCTATAATTATATTTGTGTCTTCATATAATTTCTTTATTGTTTCAACAGGCACAGCGGGTATCCTTTCATTCGTAACATTTCCCATAATTTTTGTCTGTTTACTCGATCGAAGGCCTTATCCAAATCTGTAAGTCCTATGTGAGTTTCTAAGTTATGTTCTCTTCTCTTTTCTATGAGTGTTTCAGTGTAAAGACATTGTCTATACATGATCTTCCCTGTCTGAATCCACTTTGATTTTCATTTATTATTACTTCTGTTATGTTTCTCAATCTATTATTTTCGTATATATCTTGTAGCCAGTATTCATTAAGCTAATCCCTCTGTAATTCTCGCAATTTCTCCGGTCTCCTCTTTTGAATATTTCTTCACAATTGCTGTTTTCCAAGTGGTTGGAATCCCATAGGTCTGCCAACATATATTAATTAGATGAAGTATTCGTAGTTTACACAACATTCCACTATATTTGACTAACTCCATATTTATATTATCTAATCCTGTTGCTTTCCTATTCTTAGTGGTTTTCAGAGCCATTTATAATTCATTTATGTCTATTACATCAATATTTTCAACTTTTATTTCTTCCTCGATGTTCTCTTTTCCTTCAAATTCCTCCTTTTTCCAAAGTTTTTCATAATGTAGTATCCATTCTTGTTCTGGGATTATATTCAATCTCGCAGAATCTTTCTCAGTCTGATTTAGATTTTTCACTAATTTATAACCTATTTCTTGTCTTCCATACATATCATGTTCTACTGAGCTTATAAATGTATCCCATGACTCCTGATGGGCTTTTCTTATAATGCTTTTAGCAATTCTCCTTTTCATTTTATATTCTTCGTAAGATTCTTCTGTTTTCAGTTGTAAGTATGTATGATATGCGTTTTGTTTTTCATTCACTGCATTTTGTATATTCGCATTCCAAATTCTCAAACCCTTCCTATTTCTTATTCTATTTTTCTTTCCTAATATCTCATTTGCTGTTTTATGTATTACATTTGATATATTTTCCCATTCAATATTTATATCTTCTGATGTCGCTTATGTTTATTTTACTTATCACGAGATAGTGATCAGAGTATATATCGCTGCCTCTATGTACTCTCACATCTTTTACCAAGGCTGCAAGCTTGTTGTTTATGATTAAATAGTCAATTATTGATCTTGAGTTATATCCACTTCTTGTATATTTATGTATGTCCTTTTTTCGGAAATAGGTATTCATTATTTTTAATTGATTATAGGTTGAAAACTGTCTCAAATCCTGCCCATTATCATTTATTGTTATTTCTCCATTATTTCTTATTACATTAGGTATAGGGACATTGCCTACTCTGGCATTTAAGTCTCCACTTATTATTAAATGATGATCTTTTGTATATTTATCAACTAATGTTTGTAATGTTTTATAACATTTTTTGTTTCTTCTTTCTTTCCTTCCTCTGGGGCATACACAACAATTATCATCATATATCCTCTTTCAATTTTAAATCTGGCTATCAGGATTCTTTCATTTATAAACTCATAGCTATTCAATTTGTTCTTCCATTTTTCATCTATTAAAATTGCTACTCCACACTGCGCTCTTGTTGTCTGTTCTACTCCGCTATACAACATAGTATAGTGTTTTAAGTCCTTTGTTCCTTTTAGTTTCTTTTTTGTTTCTGTTATTGTTGCTATATTTATTTCTTTTCTCCTTAATTCTCTTTCTAATTCTTCTTTTGTATTTATTCCCCTTACGTTCCAATTTCCTAAATTCAAAATGTCCTTTATTCCAAATCGTATCCTTTTATCTTGCTTGGGTCGGTTCCTTTTATGACAATCCGGCTGATTTCCATGAAGCTTCTCAGTAAGATGAATGTCTCCTGGAAGCGTTACGAGCGCTTCGCAGGACAAGGATGGTGGAAGGGCTGCTTCCTCTGAGCCTCTAAACATGCTCCTCTGGGTATCCCCCCCCCCAAGAGAGAGCTGCTTCTTCCGCTCTTTCAAGCCCTACAAGTTTAGCTGTGCTATTCCTTGTCGCCCTGTTGACCGT
This sequence comes from Diploptera punctata, assembly GCA_030220185.1. Classification (NCBI taxonomy): domain Eukaryota; kingdom Metazoa; phylum Arthropoda; class Insecta; order Blattodea; family Blaberidae; genus Diploptera; species Diploptera punctata. Next base: position 975,338 of record JASPKZ010010693.1, on the reverse strand, counting down.
TGAAGACTTGATGAAGATGTGGCCGTCCAATATGGATACAGACGCCATTCCCTCGTTGTGAGCTATACTTAGTTCCCCTCGCCTCTTACCCACCAGCAAGATTAACCTAAGTCAATCTTCCCCAGTAGGGTCGTCTGGTTCATCGGGTACTAAACCCCCCCCACCACGTCAAGGTGATAGCTTCTGGAGGGGGGGGCGATAAGACTACTTGGCCGAAATAATTTTCGTTTCCAGGGTACACCACGTGGAGGTGAGTCTACCTTTGTACTCCCCAGTTATCTTATATGGATGCGAAACATGGACTCTTACTTTAAGGGAGGAAAGAAAATTACGAGTATTTGAGAATAAAGTTCTTAGGATTTTTTTTTACCAAAGAGAGAAGAACAGACAGGTAAATGGAAAAGACTTACAGACCAGTAAACTACGTGGTCTTTATAGGAAGCCAGATATAATAAGCCTATAGGAGGCAGAGCTGTAGGAAGACCGAAGATCAGATGGGAGGATGACATCATGAACGATCTAAGTAAAATGAAAGTGACTAATTTGAATATGGTAAGAGACAGATTGGCATGGAGGAGGATTGTTGAGAAGGCCAAAACTTTCACTTTTGAAGTTGTCGTGCCTTAAGATGATGAAGATATAATAAGAACAGTTAAGTCTCGTACACTGCGATGGGCAGGACATATGGCACGAATGGGGAATGAAAGGCGTGCATGGAAGCTTCTTGTAGAAAAACCAAAGGAAAAACGCCCAGTTGGTAGACCAAGAATGAGATGGGAGAATAACATTAAAAATGATTTGAGGAAGTATATTATACAGGAAATGATTGGAAAACATTAGCTCAGGATAGGGATGTATGTAGAGTTTAGGTCCGCGCGGGCATGAACCTACGGGTTCAATAGTGCTTGTGAGTTAGTTACAGTTAGTTATGTTATAAACTAACTATCTCAGTGGCACTATCGAACCCGTAGGTTCATGGCTGCGCGGACACAGGCTCTCCTTACATCCCTATTCTGAGCTAATGTTTTCCAATTATCGCCTGTAAAATCTACTTCCCTCATATAGTATTAAAAAAAAAACTAAAATTAAAACTCCATGGCGCGACAGACCTAAAAGATCCTAGGCCTACCATCCGACTGCTGGCCTCACATCTACATATGTTGATTACAGAGGTAGACGATCATTCAGCCAGTTAGGGGTGACATGTGCTCAATATGTCGGACTGGTTTTCTCAACCTGGAGCCGCTACTTATTGTAGCTACCGAAATTCCTCACGATGATCTGTGGGTTCCTGTGCCATACTGGCCGAAGTTCCATGACAATATTTGTTCCTCCGTGGAGACTCATGTTATGAATACTCAATAACTTACACAATAATTATAAAAGCAGTCCAAAATTTATATTAAGACACACATAGGCTATATGTTTAGCTTCTTGTTCTTTTTCACTTCCTGGTTTAGGCATTAGTTGCCTGTTCCGTCTTCACTAATAGATCTAAGTCTATTGTGAAGAATAGGAGTGGCTGACGACCCGGCTGACATCAAGTGCTGATTGTCTATATGTATAACATCAAGCAAAAATTCAAATTACAGAGGTTGTTCCTTTAGTTTTGGCAACTATTTATTTTCTGGATACATGGCATACATACATGGTTGTAAGTTTTAGAGGCCTTCTGTGTAGTCACCAGCATTGCGTACAATGTATTCCCAGCGATGTGGTAGCCGTCGGCACTGCCTATTCTCTGGATGGTGCATAGAGACTGATTAACTGCACTCAGACTGTCGTCCACTGTTCTGAATCTCTTCCTTGAGTTTAGGAATGAGGTCGAAGTCACAGGGACTTATGTCTGGAGAGTATGGAGCGTGGTAGAGCACCTCCCATCCCCAGCGATTAAACAAATCAGACACTGCCCCATAGGCACATGTGACACATTTTCGTGTCCTCTAAAGGCTTGTACCCACCTTGCCACTGTTCGGTACTGCAATGTATCTGCACTACAAGCCTCTCGCAATCCTTGATGACACTGTAGTGCGTTTCTGCCTCTAAAACATTCAATCTTCAACCAGATTCTCTGCTCCTGCTTTGAAAACTTGTACTACGTTATACTGCGACGCCTAGATCTAAACTGATAACTTTGGGCTCATTGTTACATGAGGAGGGGAGGGGGGAGAGGCGAATCCATATGCTCGGACGGAGGGGAGGCACTGAAATTGCATGTGCAATAAACAGAATTGTCAACCCTAGTTTTATTTGGATTCCACACTATTGTTGCCAAAACTAAATAAACAACCCTTGTATATAAAAGTGAATCAATGCGTAACACAAGGATGTTCATTATAACCTACGTTTAAAATTTATATCTCTCTAGCTATCTCGGGTTTTTACAGCTGCTGCCGTCTTCCCGTGCCAAACCTCCAAAGCCTACGATCTTGGGCATCTTCAATGCTTAGCCCTCTTGATTGTATTACTGTCCTCATGTTTTCCTTCCATGTTAACTTTGGTTTCCCTCTTTTCTTCTTTCTGGTCGGTTGCCATTAATATAGTTGCTTCGGCCGTCGCTCATCTTTCATTCTTAAAATATATCCTAACCACTTTAATTCTATCTCCTCAATTCTTTCAATTATGATTTCTTTCTGCTTCCATTATGTTTCTAATTTCCTTGTTTGTGACATGTTCTAAATTTAACTTTCTGGCACTTCTGCGTAAATAATTCATTTCTAGAGCTTATTAGTCTATTCTTGTAGTACTTATTGATTGTCCATATCTCATAAAATTTATATTGATGTAGCAATTAAATTATGGTGATGAATTTTAACTATTTGAGAGTAGGACAGGAAATTGTAAATACAATTGTATATGCAGATGACCAGGTGATTTTTGCGGACCCCGAAGACGTTCTTCAAAAGAAACCCTCGAATTAAATTAAATTACAGAAACATTGGATTTGAAAATGTATACATTTAAAACGAAATCAATAATGTTTAAGGAAAGTTCCCTGTAAGAATCAAGGAAAGTTCCCTGTAAGATTCAAGGAAAGTTCCCTGTAAGATTCAAAATAGTAAATAAATTATTTTTAACTCACTGATACTATTAAACCCATAGGATCATGTCAAGGGTACTCCCTATAGGAGTTATTCGTACTTAATCATGCTAAATTTGTTATGCTTATTTCTCTACAGATATCAGTGAGTGACAAGTGGTTACACATCCCACAAAGATACATCTGTAGTGGTACACAGGAGACCTAATTGAAATCTTAAAGAAGGCAGGTAGGCTATAATAAAAACAGTTAAGTCTCGTATACTGCGATGGGCAGGACGTGTGCACGAATGGGGAATGAAAGACGTACTTGGAAGCTTCTTGTAGGAAAACCAGAGGGAAAACGCCCATTTGGTAGACCAAGATTTAGGTGGGAGAATAGCATTAACCATGATTTGAGGGAGGTAGATTATACAGGGGAATGATTGGAAAACATGAGCTCAGGATAGGGATATCTGGAGAGCTTATGTCCGTGCGGCCATGAATCTATGGGTTCGATAATGCCAGTGAGTCAGTTAATGTGTTAAGGCGTATTGTTGTACTTACTATTCCCCTCCCTTCATATTACTCATAACCAGAGAATACAAACATTGGAAAATGGAAGGTAATACATTAGAAAGGCAGCGAAGATTAGTCATGATGATTGGGGGTGGGGGGAATTGTGTAATTGCCAAGGCTCCGAGCATGCGTAGACCGAGGTTAATTTATAATTTGTATCTCTACAGTAGGCAACTAAAGCACTAGTTGGATTGACATGACCGGTTACATTTTGCTCACAGGTTTAATTTAGGCTTGAATTTCTTTTATGAGCTAGGAAATCTTCAGACTCGGGATCCACGGGTTAAAGTCTCTCGAGAGAACTTGTCCCTTGAATTATTCCATCCTAAAAAATCCACGGACAAATGAATTAATATTGTTAGGAGGATCTATAGTAATACAAAAGCTAAAGTAAAAATACAGAATAAATTAACAGAGGAATTCACAGTGAATAAAGGCTTAAGCAGGGATGCAGTATATCGCCAATTCTTTTTAACGTTTATTTAGACCAGGCTCTTAATTTACGAGTATTATATACAAATGTTCTGAAATGGGTAATCCTATAGGAGGAAAAATACTACATTCATTATTATTTGCATATGATCAAATCATTTTTGCAGGTGGTGGTGAAGATGATACGAGATATATGATAAATAAACTAATGGAATAATATACACAAATGGGAATTGCATATAAATTTACAGAAAACAGAATGTATGTGCTTCGGAAAAGATGTGGATGACCTCATACTCGAAACTGGGAAAATAAAAAAAAAGTGAAATTTTTAAATATCTTGGGTAAATAATTTCATGTTTAGCTACATACGAAAGAGTTGTACAAACTAAAATTACAATGGCAAAAAAAAATGCAACTACGACATTACGTGGACTAACTTGGGGGGAAAAAAATATATATATATGTTATATATATATATATTACGAAGAAAACTAAAATGAAAATTTATAAGAGCATAGTACAGGATATTTTGTCTTAAGAAAGTGAAACTTGGTCTTTGACGGAATTACAAAAGAATAAAATTATAATAGTTGAATTTGATTATCCTAAGAAGCCTTAAAAAAAAAAAAGGCAGGATAAAATAAGAAATGAAATTTCTTTGAGAGAAATGTGTGTCACCACATCTGTTGTTAAGAGAATTGAAAATCAAACTCTTAAATGGTATGGCCATGTACAAAGAATGGAAAATGAAAGATGGTCAAAAAATATATACCAATGATCACCCCTGGAAGAAATAAACGTGGCAGATCTAGATGGAAATGGAAAACCTATGTCAGAACCATAATTGATGATAGGACTTTGGAAGAAGGAAATGGGAATGATAGAAGTAAATGGAAACTGAAGACGGCAAACCTATAAGTGGGAGAAAACCGAAGAAGAAGAAGAAGAAGAAGAAGAAGAAGAAGAAATCCATCGACTCTGGTCGGGTTTGAACTCGCGATTCTTGGTAGCAGAGGGAAGGAACTAAACCCCTTAGATCACCGAGGCAGATGTGTATTAGAGTTACGACATGTAATATAACTTCAATCCTCAAATTGCATGCATCTAAGCAAAATGTGTCGGCTCTTTCACTCCCAGATCTGAATTGCGTCGCTAATGACTTCATGAGTTGAGAGCGTCGTTAAATAAAACTATTAAATACAACTAATTGATCGATAAACGCGAGTTGGAACAGAAATAATGTATCTATTTACATTTTCACTCTGGAATGGCATTACTTTGTGTGTATCAGATGAAAGTTATTCAACAAATTTGTTTAAAAAGTCGATAAAAATTTTCTCATCCTTTTCTCCCCTTTTCCTTAAAAAAAAGTTGCTCCTTCGTTTAAGTATTCAGAGAGCAATGTCTGGTGCGCTGCTTTGTAAAAGAAAGTAATTTCCTGACATAGGCCTACAATATTTTTTTATATAAGAAATTTTCTGCAACAGACAGTAACGCCCTCGCCATAACTTCAACTGAACCCTCTTCAGTTAAATGTTGAGTGCGAAAAATAAAAACTAGTAGAATTACCCACACTTTCTGCGGTTTACTCCATATGATTTCAATTTGAATAATGAAAGTAATTTTAAAATAATTTATCGTTGGATTTAATAGTCTGATAGGAAAGCTAAATTAACATTATTCTAATCCATCGTAGTTTAACCTCTCACCTTACAAGTCTATCTGCAATGGCACAGTTCAATATTGAGCCACAGCCTCTCCTTGTTAGGAGTTACTAGACAAGTTAATTTATACCCGAGCCGCCATACCTTCTGCTCTGAAGTTTAGGTTATACGGGGGGTAAAGGGAGAATTCGCCCTCTACTGCCAATAAGGATATGGTTGTAGTGCGAGTAGATGTCTACCACAGCCAATCACTGTGCTTGACGCAGCTATAGCCCGCTAGTAAGGTTTGAAATTGCTGAGATGTTTTCAGCTGTATGTCTGCTAACCGCATACATAAAGAGGCCACTCCCAGTGAATAACCATATCGGCAAACACTGTCGTGAGTGAAAACGTCAAGGCCGCGGGGAGAAACAGTGGCTGTAGTATAGTTACCTTATTTGCCTATAGGCCTAAATGTCATGAATGGCATGCAGTCAACATACCGACTCAGTGAGACATATAACAGGCAACTAAGGTATATTTATGATATTGATATATAGGCTAAATTTTGCTTAGAGTATTGTTATTCTGGTTAAGGATTTTACGAGCCTAAAAAATCTTCAGACTCGGGACCCACGGGCTTAAAGTCCCTCCGGAGGACTTGCTCCTTGGATTTTTTCATTCTAAAAAAAGTACATAGGCCCCGAGCGGGTTTGAACCCGCGACCCTCGAGACCAGAGGCAAGGCACCTTATAGGCAGAATACTTTTATATTTGATTTACAAGAACAATGTTTTGATTATTAGATTATTAGAGCTTATTTCAGTCATTGATGATAATATCATTTCCCTCCCTGATATCTCCGTACATATGTCTGTAAATTACATGTGGTCACCTCAATGAGACATCTAGTAGGCAACTAAGGTATTATTTGGTTGGAGGAAGCCGGTTAAATTTTGCTCAGCGGCACTAATTTCCATAAATGAAAATAAGAAAAACAATTAATCTATAATACAGGATATCTTCTCGTAAGTAATGCCACGAGTGATTTCCAATTTGTCTAGAGAATTTGGAAATCAAGAGTGGCATTTGTTAGGACTATTTAACGAATAAAATTAAGATGTTTAGTCACAAATAATTATTTAAATATAGTAGTTATTTTAAAATATTTATTTATTTAATGTAAACGGGGATGATTGAAACAAATGAGAAGCGATGTTTGAAAAAAAATGAGAAACGATTGTTACGCTTGTTCATCACTGCAACCAGATCATATTATTTATTGCCAAAGGATCGAAATATTGTAAGAATGCACCCCAGTGGAGAAATTTATAACCAACATTATAGGTATTAATTAATTTCTGATGTCCTAAGATGTAAATATATCAATTATATTTTCCTGCAATGTTATTTCCTGGGAAATAATTCGTTTTAAGAAAGTGCAAACAGTAGTTTTTTTTTTTTTTTTTTTTTTTTTTGGTATAATCAACTGCTACAAATGTTTTCATATTATCTCCCGATCTCCGCAAGAACTATCAGCTGACATTCGTGCAATATATATATATATATATATATACATACATACACACACAATCTGGTAGCCATATTTCTTAGAGAGTCAGTCACTGCAAAATAATGCTAGACCTATTCAGAATGTTAAAAAGGAGGGCATTCTTTAATATGATAAACTCGAATTTGATAAATTCGAGGTGAAACACTACTGTGATTGGTTATAATTAAAAAATCATTGAAATGTGATTGGTCATTGAATCCCATTTGGGACATGAGTTAAATAGTCAATGTATTACCATTCCTCTATGGTCCAGCCACTGAGTCTCCTGCTCTGAAGTTTTCACGACAGTGTTGCCGATACGGATATCCAGTGGGAGGGGCCGCTTTATGTATGCGGTTAGCAGACATACAGCTAACAACATCTCAGCAATTTAAAACCTTACTAGCGCGTCAAGAGCAATGATTGGTTGTAGCAGACGTTCACTCGCACTACAATACAATTTTTCCTTATTGGCAGTAGAGGGCGAGTTTCTCCTTTTATCCCTCGTACAACGTAAACGTCAGAGCCGGAGATTCAACGGCTGAACTTTAACTTAGTTTAACCTCTCACATTATAGGTATACTTTACATGTCACACGCCACCCTCGCCTTAAAATGGCACCACCTGCCAGGAGAGGGATTTTGAACTTTGGATCACACACATACTTTTTTGACAACACAAGAATATGGAGGGTCTCCTCGAATTAGTGATCAGGTCTATCCAGGATCTTCTCCGAGGAAACATAAACATTAAGACGATACACACCGTTCACTCACACATTCATACTATCTACCTTTAGTGTTCTGCCCGAGGTCAGGTCTTTCACTGCAATCATAGAATTTTCATTCTATGCTTTGCAGCTTTACTAGGGAATTATAGGTGTGTGGTAGCTTTCCGTTGTTTTCCACACCGGAAAAAAGATGATAATGATAATGATGGCCGGATGATTTGTCTTACACGTGAAGAAACATCTAGAAAACAAAACATTGTCGAAAAATCTTAACCAAATGCTCGGATTCGGGCTGGGCTTCCCCAACGCTTAAACAACGTAACATCGTTCTTTGAATTTGGAATTTGACTGATGGCATAACAACTGACTCTTGAGAACGGCTCAAGCATCTAGTATACGAACCAAGTTTTAAAATACGCCACAGAAATTTCGTCATATTGCAGAGTAACAGTATCGTTTTTAATAACATGTATTAGCAGTTAAATTGGTATGGATATGTGCGACGAATGCAAGGAGAAAGATTACCCAGAAAAACATTGGAAGAAGAAATAAAGGAAGACCTTGAAACGTAAGGAGGCAAGGAATAAGAACTGGAAGAGAACATGACTGGAGGATATGGAATGAATGGATAGGGACAAGTGGAGAAGAAAAATAAAACTTTAGGCACAGAAGATGTGTAAACATTGAAAATCTGTATATGAATACATCCATCCATAGTAATTCTGCCCGAAGGCAGGTCCTTCACTGCAATTATAGCATTTTCATACTATGCTTGTAGCTTTACTATGGAATTGTAGGTGTGGTAGCTTCCCGTTGCTTTCCACAATATGAATACATTTAGGCCTATTATTTTAAACGTTTTATAATGATCATCACAACTTTTTTAAAAATCTTAATAATATTCAGAATGCGGTAACCGTAATGGTAGTCGCTATATTGTTATTCAATGCAGCCAATAGGATTACCTGAAAAGTTCCTATAATTACTTCTATTTCTGCAGCCAACATACAGTTCTTAAGTTTCAATTTTTATAGGCCTACTAAATGAGATCGAATTCCTACCTAGAACAAATCTAGTTTGTTTGAGTTTGGTAATTTGATTAGATTTTTAATTTTAAGACTTTAATATTCGCAAAGAGGGTTGTATATGTTGGCAGCATTGCACAATTCTAAATTGCATCCACTTTGAACTGTTGGCGCATGCGAGTGGTTGTCTGCTTCTGACTTGGGGAAATATTGTTGCGTCGCCTACTGGAAACTACATCCCTAGAGACCTCCTTGGTACAGTAGCGTGGAGAAGAATGGTATTGGAGGGGAATGATGGACAAAAAGAATAAATGAGGGTAAGGCCCGACGTGGGCTGTGATGCCATTGTGTAAATAGAAGAAGAATAAACAGAATGGAAAGGAAGGAGTGCTTTTAAATGTACAATAAGTTTTTTTATAAAGTTGTGTATTCAAATTATTAATATTAATAATTATTTATTTTGTTTGTATTAGACCAGACTCATTTGCTAGTAGTCAGCGTTAATGAAGTCCTGGGGTCGATTCCAGGTCAGATCATAAGATTTTTTTCTTAAAGGAAATTATTCCTGTGGTTGTCCATGGTCGGGAATTTAGGTTAAGTTTAGATTAAGGTCTATCCTGGTACTTCACTATCATTTATCCTTCAATCATACCATCTGGGTAACGTAACTCCGCTTTCCAGGTGCCCCAGCCTAAGAAATGGATTACAATTCCACCAATGCCAGGGGAGAAAGCTAGAAATGTCATAAAAGACAATCTGGTGACATTGGACAAAAAAATTGTTTGTTCTTTTTTCTTTGCAATACTTGTATTTCTCGTCGTGTGTACTTATTCAAGCGCTTCATGCCGCATGGGTCTTATTCGGACAATATCTGGCAACAACAAAATTTAAACTCTAAATCACATATTTTGATTCCATAAAGCCAGGAAAGGCCTTCCGGAAGAGTGAATAACTCAATGACAGGGTCACCTCCGAGACAAAACGAATATTAAATAAAACATACCATTCGCTCATACATTCATACTGAAGAAAGTGAATATGGTAGGATGGTTATAGTGGCCATATGGTGTTCGAATACTATTTGGGCCTTAAAATTCCCTGACATTAAATTTGATTTCCATTTCCGCAACAAGTGCAAATAATTCTGGACTGAATGAATCTAATATTTACATAACAACTGAGAGGCTGAATTATGTACGAAAAGAAAATATTTCAATGTTGACATTTCTGATCTCTGATAGTCAAGCAACAGGTCCATGTTGAGAGCCCATAAAACGGAACAGTGGAATAAATAAATCCCACAATATGACTTCCATAATACTAAATTCTTACTAGAAATTATATTCAGTTATAATGGGATCTTAGTAATTATTATTATTATTACATTATTATTATTTTATTATTATTATTATTATTATTATTTTATTATATTATTATTATATTATTATATAATTTCATGTAATAGGCCTATTCTCAACATAATATTTACAGAAAGTCGAAGACAAGAAAGTGTAATATAACGACAATAATAATAATGATAATAATAATAATAACAATAATAATAATAATAATAATAATAATAATCTTGTAAGCTCTTGTTTCCCTCAAGGAGATTTAGGCGCTCTCCACCTACAGGGAAGAAATTTAACCATACTTATTTAGTTACACTTGTTTTCGTATAGATGTCACTGAATTGGCCCGTGGTCAACGTTCCGCTTCATACTGATATCTAGGAATCCAAGGTAGTAGGCCCTACTAGGACGGCAAAATTCGGTATAGGGGCCTATTTTATTTAGAGGCATTTTATTCACGCTTCAGACTAACTAGTACACACCGCCGCCGATATAATAATAATAATAATATAATAATAATAATAATAATAATAATAATAATAATAATAATAATAATAATATTGCATGACGCGATAGTACTGAAAAACCCTGGCCTAACATCCGGCTGCTGGCCTCACATGTGACTGTTAAAATGTGGATGATTATCCATCCAGTATAGGGGGGACATGTGGTCAGCATGTCGGATCCCCCTATCGTTGTAACTGGTTTTCTCAACTTGAAGCCGCAACTTATTGTAGCTACCCAGAATTCGGAAGGGGTATAGTTATGTCTCGTAGACTGCAATGGATAGGATATGTAGCGTAAATGGAAAAATGTCCATAGGAAAACCAGTGGGAAAGCGCACAGTAATTAGACTAAGGATGGAGTGGGTGAATATCAACGATAATTTCGGAGGTAAATTATAAGGGGATGGTTTTAAAAATTAGCTCAGGCTAGAGATAAATGCAGAGCTTATGTTCGTTCAATCATGAACCTATGGGTTCGATATTGATAGTGAGTTATTTAGTTATATGATATTAAGTATCACTTCAGAAACTATATTACAATCATAAAGCCTAATTTTAAGTGGGCAAATTTATTGTTATTTGCTAATTATTAGCTACTGATTCCAGAATATTACGAAGATTTAGAGCACATGATAAGAAATCTGATGGAGAAGTATGAAAAATGGGAATTAAAGATTAATTTGGACAAAATGAATTATATGATAATAGGAGATAAATCAAAAAATGTTATACTAGAAGACGGACATAGAAAAATAAAGCGTGTGACGAATATATATATTTGGGGACAAAAATGAGTGCAAATGGAAGTCGCGATGCTGAAATTAATGAGAGGATACATAAGGGCAAATCTGCAATATCAAAATCAAATGGTGTTTTGTAGGATCAAAATATAAGTTCTAAAAAAAAAACATTTTTAGATAAATCATCGCACATCGGTTGATTAATGTCTTTGACATCGTCCGATTCCGAATAACCAATTTTGTCGGTCCATCCAATCTCCTGGTTGTAGATGCTTCTCCTTCATGTATAAACATATTCCCTAACTCCAGGAGGTTTTAGGTCTTCCTCTGCCTCGTCTTCCCTCAGGTTTCCATTCCAAAACAGATTTTGGTAGCCGATCCTCTTCCATTCGCTGGACTTGTCCGTACCATCTTAATTGCTGAGTTTTAATATAATCTAAAATAGTGTCTTCAATCTTCATTTTCTCTCTTATAAATGAGTTCCTAATTTTTTCTCTTCTTGAAATTCTTACTGCCCTTCGTATAAAATCCATTTCCGTTGCCAAAAGATACTTATTTGTTTTTGTTGTTAATGGCCAAAGTTCTGCTCCATAAGTAATGATGCTTTTAACAATTGTATGATATATATTAATTTTATATTGATTACTTATATTTTTATCCCACAATATTCCATTGAGGCAAGCAATTGCAAATTTTCCTTTATTATTTCTATATCTTATTTCCTCTTCATAACTCCCATTTTTACTTATTTTAATTCCTAAATATGTGATCTCACTACAAGATTATATTGTTTTTCCAGTCTCTAAAATTACATTTTGTTCTGGTTCACCAATTGATAAATATTTTATTGTTTTCATGTTCAAAATTAATCCCCATTTTTCATACTCTTCTATTAATTTTCTAGTCATATATTCTAAATCTTCATAATCTTGTGCAATTAGTAATTGATCATCTGCAAAATGTAAGTTGCATTAGGTTTTGTTGTTTGAAATACGAATTCCCATGCTTGAACATTTTCTCCTCCAATTCTTTAATAATAATGAAAAAACATTTTTAATACAATAATAAGGAGTACAATAACATACGGTGCAGAAACATGAGAATTAAAAATCTAAGATAATAGGTATATTAAATGTTGTGGGCGTTCAGCTGGAATTTCTAGAAGAGATAAAATAAGAAACAGTGTAATTAAACAAAAGATGAATGTTCAAACTTCAATTGTAGATTTCATAAAGAACAGACAATTAAAATGGTATGGTTATGTAAAAAAATAAACATGGACTCTTACTTTAAGGGAGGAAAGAAGATTACGAGTATTTGAGAATGAAGTTCTTAGAAAAAAATTTGGGCCAAAGAGATGAACAGACAGGTAAATGGAGAAAAACTACATAACAGTGAGTTACATGGTCTTTATAGGAAGTATGATATAATACCAACAGTTAAGTCTCGTAGATTGCGATGGACAAGACTTGTGGCACGTATGGGGGATGAAAAAGGTGCATGGAAGCTTTTGGTAGGAAAACCAGAGGGAAAACGGCCAGTTGGCAGACCAAGAATGATTTTTTTTAGATTTATTTAGCCTGGTGGAGTTAAGGCCATGTGGTCTTCTCTTCCACTCACCAGAACAAACATATGTTACATATGAATACAAAAAAAATTACAATAATAGTCATATTAAACAGGACAAACATATGTTACATATGAATACAAAAAAATTATAATAATAGTCATATTAAACAGGACAAACATATGTTACATATGAATACAAAAAATTATAATAATAGTCATATTAAACAGGACAAACATATGTTACATATGAATACAAAAAAATTATAATAATAGTCATATGAAACAGGACAAACATATGTTACATATGAATACAAAAAAATTATAATAATAGTCATATTAAACAGGACAAACATATGTTACATATGAATACAAAAAAAAATTACAATAGTAGTCATATTGAACAATTAATTATCAGTCATATTGGATAATAATGAAAATAATGTCTAATAATACAATGAAACTAAATACAATTAAAATTAAATTGATACAATGAATAAAAAAAAGGAATAACAGCTCGAATCTACTATATATAAAAAAGAAAAGAAAAAATACAAAGAAAGTAATAAACTACAATGAATTAATCTATGCTTTTTATACAAGGCATTAGGTAAATATATTAACAATGAGGTGGGAGAATAACATTATCCATGATTTGAGGGAAGTAGATTATACAGAGGATGATCGGAAAGCATTTGCTAAGGATAGGGATATATGGAGAGCTTATGTCTGCGTGGACATGAACCTACGGGTTCGATAGAGCCAGTGAGTTAGTTAGTTAGTTATGTAAAAAGAATGACAGAATACAAATTTTCAAGGAGAATACTAGAATGGGTACCACTCGGTAGAAGAAGAAGTGTACTGCCAAAAATAACGTGGATTGATGTTGTTTTGAGCAGCATGAGGGAAAAGGATTTGACGATGGAGATTGGAATGACAGAGATATATGGAGGAGAATGACAGTAGATTAATTGGGCACAGGAAGGTGAAGTGAAACATTGTGAAACCTGATAAATAAATAAATAAATAAATCTATGTCTTTTAGAGGCCAAAAATCAGAGTTCTAGTTATGAGTGAGAGGATGCTTGTTGTGATCTAGGTGGTATGTAAAATGCTGTATGTTTACGAAATACAGTGGAGTTAGTTAGGTGCTGTAGAAACGGATGCTCAGTAATGGCCGTGCTAGTGTGTGAATAGATACATTTAGAATCCCCTTGCTGTAAGTAATGCTTTCCCGCGTCACTGGAAAGCTACGATACGGCCACCGCGAAATGGGTCTATTACTCTGCCAGATTTTATCTAACGCGGAAAATTCTGCACCACAGAATTCTCACCAAGCATTACTAAACGGTCTTTTTATAAAAAAATGTTAGCTTTGCTGCATTAAAGTGTAAATTCCTTCCAACACATTCCAAGATAATTTTCTAACGTAGTCATTAGATTAGAACAAGATTCTTGGTTGGCTTTTACTTATAAATAAGTAAATTGAGAATAAATTGATTCTTAAAGCTAGTATTACTAAAGACAAATAAGTAAAAAGGGGATGAGGCCAGAAGGTCGAGTTGAAAAAAAAGGGCGTCGATGAAGAAATAAAAAGAGAGGCTTACTGAAAGACTTACGGAAGGACATATTACACATCCAAGTTAACTTCGCACGGGCGGAGGGGAAGAGTTTTAGCGCTAGTGTCACCGATCTACAGCATCTGTGGAAGGCATGTAGGAGAAATCTGTACATCCGATCACGTAATGAAATTTTTCAACTTCAAATGTGGGGGAAGAATCTCTAAGCACGTGTGAAAGATCTTAACATGGTTGTCAAATTAGTCATTTAAGCACGGAACGCTCAAGCGATCGGATCATTTAACATCACAGTATTTGTCGTCTCTCTGTTACCAGCCTCACAATAAATCACAAGTGGCAACATGTAATGAGAAGGGCAAGAAAGGGACAGCTAGACGTAACCCCAAAATGAACAGGGTTGTCAAGTTAGTTATTCTGCCACTGACCGAGCAGAACGACGGATTATTAAAATACATAGTATTTGTCAGCTCTCTACCTTCCAATCAAACAACATAATACAAAGAACAGGAAGTGCAACATAGTAAGGAAGAGAAATAGAAAGAACAGTTTGTTAGTTAACATATTTTCCGCCTGCACAAAACACTTAGAGGAATAATAGATATGGCTGCTGACTTATCCGAGAATTATGCGATTTTTTTACATTTTAAAATGATCTCGCATGTATAAAACAAAACGAATTAATATCTATCTAAAGTGGCGTAGCCCATTGTTGAGCCATAGCCTCCTTTGTAAGGAGTTACTAGGCCAAGTTAATTATTTTCAGATACCTTATTTGCTCAGATATGCCTTGAATGACATGCGGTAAACACACCGACCCAATGAGACATCTAACAGGCAACTAAGATATTACTAGGACTTTGAGATCGGTAAATTTTGCTTAGAGGCCTTATTATTCAGACTTAAGGATCTTTTACGAGCTGAAAATCTTCAGACTCGGGACCCACGGCTTAAAGTCCCTCACGGAAGACTTTCTCCATGGATATTTCTGTTCTAAAAAATCCATCAACCCCTGCCAAGTTTGAACCCGCGACCCTCGGAACGAGAGTCAAGGAGCATAACCACTAGTCCACCGCGGCTGAGTAACAAATTAATAAGTGTAGATAAATTTATAGGACCTTCGTAACTGAGGAATCTCAAATAGTACAGTTGGTCCCATTAATATTAAGTAAATGCCATTCAGAGACTCATGTCATTCCAACTTTTTTACAAAATAAATCGTTAAACAGAAAAATCTATAAAACTGTTTTTCTTCCAGTTTTACTATATGAATGTGATGAACGTGAATTCTTACTTAAAATAAAAAAAAAAAACCTTGGCGCGACAGGCCTAGAAGACCCTTGGCTAACCAGCCGGCCTGCTGGCCTCATATCTACACGTGTTAATCACATAGGCAGACGATAATATTGCCAGGATAGGGGTGATATGTGGTTCCTCAGTCGTTATAGCTCGTTTTCTCAACTTGGAGCCGCTATTTATTGCAGCTGCCCAAATTCCTCACGATGCTGAGTGCGCACCGGTCCCATGCTGGCCGAAATTCCATGAGAAAATTTGTTCTCCCAATGGAGACCCGAACCAGCGCAAGTCCCGTAGATCTGCGCCAAGACTTCTTCACCCGGCTACGGAGGCGGACGGATTCTTACTTAACTAAGGAGGAAAGAATACGAGCATTTGAGGATAAAATTCTTAGGAAATTTGATATACCAAAGAGAGATAAAAACAGATTGGTGAAGACCACATACATTGAAATTTTTTTGTTACTTTTATTTATGTAAAATTAGTGCCTCTGAGGAACATTTAACCGGCCTTCCCAACCAACAGATGCCTAATTGAGACGATGTGCTGACCATATGTTACTCAGTGATATCAGTAAAGATTACTAATGAACCCCCACGTCTCCAAGAGGGACGTATGGGGTATATAGTGCCTACATATAGTTATGCAACTTTTGTTTTATTGTATACAGCTTCTAATCGCGTTATTTTTAAGTGTGTTTTTTATTTAAATCCCGTAATGGGAGTGTAGCATTGTAAGGTGCAGAGACTTGGACATTACGACAGAATGAGGAAAAGCGACTGGAATTTTTTGAGATGTGGATATGGAGAAGGATGGAACGTATAAAATGGACAGTCAAAATAAGAAATAAAGATGCGCTAGACAGAGTGGGTGAAGGAAGAACAATGCTGGAACTCATAAACAAGAAGAAAAGGAATTGGATTGGCCACTGGCTAAGAAGAAACTGCCTACTGACGGATGCCCTAGAAGGAATGTCAACGGAAAAAAGTTAGAGGCAGAAAAATACATGTGATGTTAGACAATATTAAAATAAATGGTTTGTATGCAGGTACAAAAAGGGAAAGCTGAGTTAAGGAAAGAGTGAAGAATGCTGTGTTTGCAGTGAAAGACCTGCTCTTGAGCAGAACAATATGATTGATTACTCCTTCCTTAAATAAAGGATATTTTCAGAATTTCTGAAAATGGGTTTTACCATTATTTATAGTTACACTCACGAAAATGTATTTCTTTTTTTTTTTTTTAGAATTGATGTGAGATTTTTGTGATTGTGACAACAATATAATTTTTTTTTTACTTTTTCTTCAAGCTCAAATAAACAATATGACCTATAATGTTTGAAACAACTGTAATGAAAATATTTTTGATGTATTAGGTTGAAAAAATCTACTTTTCCATGGAAAAAATAAAAATGAACGACCGCGCTAAAGCCATAATTATAAGTTATATTGTTCATTTGGGCTTGAAGAACAGATAGAAATAATAATTGTTTGAAAATATTGAAATTTGTGTGCACTATCACAAAAACTGCTCATCAATGCCCAAAAATTGCCACATTTTAGTGATGAAAAAACTCAATAGTGCGCAGGTCTAGAATGCCCTTGGCCTACCAGTCGGTTTCTGGCCTCACATTCACATGTGTTAATCACAGAAGTGGACGATCATCTAACCAGTATGAGAGTGACATGTGGTCAGCATGTAATGTATCCTAGCCATTACAGCTCGCTTTCTCAATCTGAAGTCGCTGCTCTTGAAGGTACCTAAATTTCCCATGGTGCTGGTCGGCTCCGGTCCCAAACTGACAGATATTCCGTGAGATGCCTTTCCCCCATTGGGACACGAACCCGCACAAATCCATTAGCTCTACACCAAGGTACCATAATCTTAAATCACTCGGTTAGACGCGGGACTGTTTGTGACGATAACTACGTTTATGATAATTAACTTTCCTTAACAATTTTGAAAATAACCTTTATTTGGGAAAGTATTGAATATTTCTCACATAAAATCTCAAGGTGAAATTATTGTCAATTCCTAAGATATAAAAATAATGAATATCACCATTTTTACACGCTTCATATTAGCTTGACCTGCATCTACCTATGTAACGGACCTGTATCTATGTAACGGAATCTTTGAACACGATTTTCACCCACTTAAAAACATTGGATCGACTTGAAACTTTGTATACTTGTAAAGAACCCATGGCAATACAATAATTTCATAAATATTTTCTAAAATCCTGAACAGAATCATCAGAAAATAAAAAATAAATAAAAACCGATATAATAGGTTGCGGACTTATCGACTTTTTAGTCAATCGTTCTAAGAGCCCAGTTGGTAGAGCGGTGGACTGTAGTGATACATAATTTCAGTAAATCCATAGATCGCTGGTTCAAATCTGGCCCGGAGGATTTTTTTTAGAAGAGTATTAAGCAATTAAATTTTCATGGGACTCCGGTTTATGTTTATCAATCAATTAAACTAAAAATAAAAAAAAACAAATAATAGTTTTAAAATAAAACTAACACAGCACGCCTTATTAGAAAACCAAAATAAAAAATAAATAATAGTTTAAAATACTAAAACAACATGCTTTATTAGAAAACCGAACTAAAAAATTAAAAATAATTTTAATTTCCAACACGCTTGGGATAAAATTAAAGTGATCAACAAAAAGTCATCTCCAATACATCTACAATAAAACTAGAGTTATCTACAAAAGAAAATAATATTTTTACCATCAAAAGCGTGGGGTGTTTTTTTTATGTTTTTTTACGTTTTCTTCTTAGAGGCTTTACTTTTACCAATATCTGTGTATTATCAAATATATTTATTGATGTAGAGCACCCCACGCATTTAATGTTTTTTTTGTAGATAACTCTAGTTTTATTCTAGATTTGTAGGAAATTATTTTTTGTTGACCACTTTAATTTTATTCCAAGCGTGTTGGAAATTAAAATTATTTTTCATTTTTTAGTTCGGTTTTCTAATAAAGCGTATTGTTTTAGTTTTATTAAACTATTATTTATTTAAATATTGAAACCTGTTTATCCCCCGTTAAGAAATGAACGACTTAACATTAGTCTATTGGAAACAACTGCAAACGTTTAATTTGTAAATGATTGAAACCATTTACTGTTATGTTCGGCAAAACAGAAACATAAAATGTTAATTGTGTACAAGAAACCGTACAAATCAGTGCCACTCCAGCTGTTGAGAATGGAACAACGATTTCGAAAAGGCCTTGCAGAAACATTCAGCTTTATAATTTTAAACGTATTTTATCTTAAAGGACGACTGTGACTTCAGGTACTAATTTCATAATTTTAACCATACAAGAAACTACAGGCAACAGAATGAGATTATGGAAGCCTTCATTTTAAAAGTAAAAGTTGTTGGATCATACACATGCTGATATGTTAAGATTGTCCTTCCAACCTGTACTCTATCTTTCTCTGTCTCTTGTTTTTATATGCACCTCCTGACCTCAACTTCTTGCTGAGCCCACTCGTGTTTGTAACCTTCATCCTCCTCCGCCACCTTCTGGTGCCCGAGGTGAAACCAACCACCGTCCAACAACAACCATTTAAAATCGTTTGAGAAAATTATACGTAAGCGTGTAGCCGAGATTAAAGTCCATGGCCATTACATCCAACATTCTTATGTTCTGCAACACATTTATGTATGTACAACTTTTTCTTTTGATTTTCAATTAATTTTCTGATGTAACAACTGTAAATTACTTGATGCTATTACATCTCTGATACATTATCATTATTATTATCATCATTTAGCTGCCATGGATATAGACCACTTTTTTGTTTTTTTTTTCAGTTTTACTGGAGATTCACATCAATTAGTCTCTTCATGGGATTTCTCGTAGTGTTTTTCTAGATGTTTTATCGCCTTTTTTGATTCTTGATTATCTACCTTTTGATATGTTAAGGTGTAGCCATTTAAATTTTTAGAATATCGGTCAGTTTGTGAATGGTATCCACCCAGGTTGAGAAAATCACATATATTAATGCTGTCGGATTCGACATTAGACTCTTTCTTTAAGGAAGAAGAAAAGATTACAAGTATGTGAGAATAACGTTATGAGGACATTTTTTATGAACAGAGAGGAGAATGGAGAAGACTTCATAACAGTGAGCTACATGATATTCATATGAAACCAGATATTATAATAAGAACAGTTCAGTCTCGTAGACTGCAATGGGTAGGACATTTGGCACGAATAGAAAATGCAAGAGGGGTATAGAAGTTCTTTGTAGGAAAATCAGAGAGAAAATACCCAGTTGGTAGACCTAGAATGAGGCGGAGAATAACATTAACTATGCTTTGAAGGAAGTAGATTATACGGGGGAAGAACGGAAATATTAGCTCAGGATAGGGATGTATGGAGAACTTATGTCCGCGAGGCGATCAACGTACGGGTTCGATAGTGCCAGTGAGGTAATCAATTATTCGGATTCGACATGATGACCACATATCACCGTCACATTGGCTGTATGATCATCCACCTCTTTGATTAACACATGTGGATGTGAGGCCAGCTACGTTTGTTAGACCAAGAGTTTTCTTGTCCTGTAGCGTCATGGAGTGTCTAACCAACTAACGCACTGTACTGCGTGTCCTAACGTTTTATATTAGGTAGGCTCTATATCATTAAAAACATTAAATAGCCTACAGGATGTCAGATTTTAGCGCATTTACAATTAACATAAGTAATGTGACGAGTGATTTCCAAAGCATCGATAAATTCACGAAGTAGCGAACTGGCGAGTGAATTTATCTAGAGGATTTGGAAATCAAGAGTCGCATTTGCTAGGACTACTTAACGAATAAAATTAAGCTGTTTACTCAAAAATCATTATTTAAATATAGTTATTTTGAAATATTTATATAGCCTATTTAACATACACGGCGATGTTTGAAAATAAATCAGGATTATGTGGTTATGTTTCATTTGTTTATCCAGTGCAACTTGGTCATGTAGGCCTAATATTATTTATTGTCATCTGGCGTGGGTCGGCCACGGTGCACTAGTGGTTATGCTCGTTGCCTGTGGTCCCGAGGGTCGCGGGTTCAAACCCGGCCGCGGTCGATGGATTTTTTAGGATAGAAAAATACAAGGAGTAAGTCATCCGGGAGGGACTTTAAGCCCTGAGTCCCGAGTCGGAAGATTTTCAGGCTCGTAAAAGATCCATAAGCCTGAACAAAGAGGCCTTTAAGCAAAACAGATCTCAAACCTTCTAGTAATAGGCCTACCTTAGTTGCCTGTTAGATGTCTCATTGAGTCGGCGTGTTGACCGCATACCATTCGTGACATCCTTGGGCAATTAAGGTAACTAAAAAATTAACTTGGTCTATAAACTGCTGACAAAAGAGAGGCTATGGCTCAACAATGGCCTACGCCATTAATTACTCACTTTCACTGATCTGGCGAGGGCAATTTCAAATAGTATCGCAATATTGTAAGAATGCGCCCTAGTGAAAAAAAAAATGATACATATCAAACTGTATATTATAACCAACATTAGAGGTTATTAATTTTTAGTAAACAACTCAGCAAAATCATTATTTTAAAAACAAATTATTGAACACACAATTATCAAATGTGTAGTTCCAAGGAATTTGTTCATTATTTGTTATATTCAATGTAGATTACCTGGCGGCTTTGTTGGAGAGTCAGTCACTGCGAAATAATGTTCTGACCTGTCCAGAATATTAAAAAAGAGGAGCTTTGTTTATCACAAAAGCAGGAGGTGGTTAAGAGAATTGGGTAAAGAGTAAGGTGAAACACGGCTGTCATTGTTTCTAAAACAAAATTCATTGAAACGTGATTGGTCATTAACTCCCATTTGGGGTATGAGTTAACCCTTAAATTCGCAATGTATCCTATAGGTTACATTAATTAGTTTATTTATTTAATATCTTTAATAAAACAAAAGAAAAGAGCGAGTAGAAATTACTTAAATGTGTGTAGAATTACATAATATAACCAATAATAAATTACATATTATATCGTTTTCAGTGCGGTCCGCAACATTCAAATAGCTGACAGAGAAATTAGTACTTTGCCAATTTAAGAGTTGGATAGTTGGAGAAAGATTTATATATATCAGCATATTTCATTGCATTAAATAACCCAAGAATAGTCTATAATTTGAAAATATCAACAAAGAAGACGAAGTCATTGCATTTTACGTTAAACTAGCTATACGGCCAAAGATTTAAAATAAATGAGGAAACAGTCGAACAAGTTAAATTTGAATTATTTATAGGCTGTGAGGTATCCTTTTATGATGAAGATTTACAAAATAAGTTATATAAATTTTAACAAATTGTGGAACCATACAAACAACATTGAAAAGTAAAGTAGAAAAGATACGAAGATGAAGTTTTATAAGGTAAATGGTTGTACCATTCCTTATGTACGATAAGGAAAACGGGCACTAAATAGAAGTGATAGACGGAAAATAGAAATAGTTAAGAAGAGATACTTAAGAAAAAACAGCAGGATACACATTAAGGGATGAAAAATATAAATTAATCAATCAGAAAAGGACTTGGAATCTTTAATATTGGACAAAGGATAGTACATAGAAATAAGGATTGCTATGCACGTTTCCAACGGGTGGAATCACATAGAGCAGCTAGACACGCTTATGAATATTGGCCTACAGGACACTGTGATATTGGATGACCAAGGAGAAGATAGATAAATGATTTGGTTCCTGTATGAGCGGAACGGAACTAGAGATCCATCACGAAGAAGAAGAAGAAGAAAATGATGGGAATTAAAAATGACTGATAAATTATAGCAATGCCTGTCTTAACACATACAAATGAGAATTGGACTCTTAACAGTTCAGACAGAAGAAAAATAGAAACTGCAGAAATTAAGTTCTTACGTACAGTAGTAGTAGCAGAAATGAAGATTATTAGAAAAGACTTAAATAATTTTAATTTAACAAATAGAATTGAGAACATGAGAAACAACTGGTATGAACATGTTAAAAGAATGCATGCAGATAGAACCCTCCCGCTATTATTAAAGTACAAACCAATAGGACATGTAAGTGTTGGACGCCCATTTACTAGATGGGAAGATTCATTAATCCCACCTGTTGTGAAAACAGGTCAAAAGGCTTAATTTCATTAAGTAGAAAAAGAAGAAGAAAAATGCCTGATCTGTTATAAAAATACAATATAAAAGTACAGTTAAATAAAAACTAGCATTTGTCTTTTTACAATTGAAATGTACTTTTGATTCTCAAAAATAGAGAGATATGTAAAACATCAAAATGAAAAATGGTAACAACATTTCCGAGCTTTGAGAGGTTGGTTCTGTTGTCGCGGCGTTTTAGAGGTAGAGCGCTGTAAGGGAACGTTTATAACTCTCTGTTACAATGAAACAAAACATACCAAGTTTCTGTTGGCCACTTTTATTGCCCTCCAGAAGAATGTCATGTCTTTTCTTGTTGCTTGGAAAATATTGACATCTCGTTCGACCTATTACACAAAACCACAGTGTACTCTTGTAATAAAAGTTTACGGTCAACTGGGGATATCCAAAGTTGTCACCAAGTTGCACAATTTTATTACGAAACTGATTAATACGTAAATGTGGGAAAAATCTAGTGGCGAAACTGAATTTCGACGCAAGTACATTTCACCAGCTTTCAACTTTTCGTAAAAATAAAAAAAAATAATAATAACAATAATAAATAAATACATATCCTCAACTCGTGTCCAACTCAGGGTCGGGTAGAGGGATGAGGTGAGATGAAGCCTCTTATATAGATTTCTGTGAATGACAAAGGTGCCGGTCGACCACGCCTCAAGCACCATCACAGGCGTTGATGAATGAAATGAAACGAAATGGATGAGGTGAGCATGGAGAAATAGTGAAATGAAATTGTGGCAGGGGAAAACGGGAGAAACCCCCAAGAAAAAGTGTCCAAGCTCCGTTTCATCTGCCACGAAACCCACATGGAGTAACCGAGACTCGATATCGGGACCCCTTCGATGAGAGGCGAGCGTCTAACCGCTTGCGCCATGAAGCCGCCTAATAACAATATTTATTACTATCAACATTATTATTATTGTTATTATTATTATTATTATTATTATTATTATTATTATTATTATTATTATTATTATTATTATTATTATTATTATTAAAGACATTGTGATTACTGAAATATGTCCACTGAAAAAATATACGGTTATGTAACGCAAGCGGTTAGAACGCTCGTCTTTCATCGCTCGCTGACGTCTCAGACCGTCTCGATCACCCCATGTGTGTTTTGTAGTGGTCGAAACGAAGTTTGGACAGATTTTTCTCGGGGTTTCTCCCGTTTCCCCTGCTACAAATTTAATTCATTCATTACATTTTTCATGTCTAATTTTATTTATTTTACATATTTTTATAATAGGTTTTAAATGTATACATCTTTCTGTGCCTAAATTTAGTTTTGATTAACTTCCTCTATTCATCTCTATCTTTCCAGTCACCATCCTGCAGTCCC
Source organism: Diploptera punctata (assembly GCA_030220185.1). Lineage (NCBI taxonomy): Eukaryota > Metazoa > Arthropoda > Insecta > Blattodea > Blaberidae > Diploptera > Diploptera punctata. The sequence goes on along the minus strand of JASPKZ010010693.1, from coordinate 950,783 downwards.
CTGTCCTTCATTAAAATCATAATTCCCTCAAAAGCTTGTCTTCTTGGTCTCCCTCTTATTTTCCACCGATTTGGAATCCACTTCAAACTCCTAACTGACAATCTATCTTCACATGTTCAAACCACTGCAATTGTTTATTTCCCACAAATTGTATCATTGGTTTGTTAAAGTTAATTTTTTTCTGGGATAATACTGTTTCTGATCTTGTCTAATTTAGAGCATCGCGCATATCTTAAAAAAATAAATGTCTGTAGATTGCAGTTTTGACTTTAATTTGGCATTCATAGTCCACATTTATGCTCCATAGGTCATTAAACTTCTTACTATTGATTATATAAATATAGATTTTAGTTTCTTTGAATATATGTTCATCCCATGAAATTCCATTCAACGTTGCTATTGCAGATCGACATTTAACTATTTCCAATTCACTGTATCCATCTTAATTTATTTTAAACTGCCAAATATTTTATTTTGTTACAAATATTAATGGTACTTTTGGAATCTAATACCAAATTTTCTCCAATATCACCTATAACAATATATTGGGTTTTATGTGTCTGTTTATTTATTATTTTGCCTATTTTAAATATCGAAAGCATACTTTTTTCACACCTAAAGTCCCGAGGTCTAGTAATGACCAACGGGTTAGGGAATATAATATAAAATACCAGAATATTTGAGATCAGATGATTGATGATAGCTATACACAGAATTGAATGGAAAAACCAGATTTAGGTGGAGATTGATTTGTTTATAAAGAAAATTCTGGTTTCTAGAATGCTGTACTCACCCCTGATTTTACCCTATAGGTCAAGAAGAATAATTGTAGGCTGTAGGCTGTGGGAAGGGCAGGCAGGTGGACATCGGGGCGGAGTCACGGATCCCCAGCTCCCAGGGCGGTCTATCACGAACTGGAGCACGTGAAAACTAAACCATGACCAATACATCACGATTTCCGCCAAGTCAATGGGTGTCCAACCGCATTCTATCTCTAGGAATAACTATTAGGTTGGCTCATAAGTAATGTCGGTTTTTAATGTACAGTAGTGTCTGCTGGAATTCTGAAGATGTGATTCACTGAAAGTTTGCTTCAAACGGGCGTGCGGTCGATGTGGATCTTTATTCTCAGTTCATGAAAATTTGAAGGTCGCACTACATAATAATAATAACATAATAATAATAATAATAATAATAATAATAATAATAATAACAACAATCTTCTTCACGGTTTAGGCTTCTTTACTAGCCTGTTCCGGTTCCAAATTGCTGCTGTTTCCATATTTTATTTGGTCTTCCCAAACTTCTTCTTCCTCGTGGCGAATAGTTGTATGCTGTTTTTGGTATTCTATTCTCAGTCATCCTAGTTCAGTGTTCTTTCCAATTTGTTCTGTACTTCACTATTGTTGTATTTAATTCCTCTACTTTTAGTTGTTGTCTTATTTCTGTGTTGTATTCTTTGTCAGTTCTTTGATATCCTGCTATTGGTCTGAGGAATTTCATTTCAGCAGCTTGTATTCTGGCAGATTGTTGTGTTATCACTGTCCATGTTTTGGATCCATAAGTAATAATAGCAACTGCCATCGTTTTGTATAATTTCATTATAGAGTATTTTCCTGGCTTTATTTTTCAAAGTTATTTTTAGTATTCCTGTTATATAATTATATTGTTATGTATATCTGTTTCCGCTGTGTATGATATTTCGCAACCCAGGAAGTTAGTCCTATATTTTACCACCTGTTCTATTGGTTTATTTTCTAATATAATCTTTGTCCGAACTGGATGAACGCCCTTGAAAGCCATTGTTTTTTATTTTTCTGATGATATTTCCATGTTGTATTTTTTTGATACTTCATTTAGTTTATATAGCATTTTTTGTAATTCGTCTTCCGTTTTTGCTATTAAATCTGGTTATCTGCAAAGGCTACTGTTTTTATTACTATATTTCCTAAGTTAATACCCCCTGTCGTCATTTGCTTCCATGATCTTATCATGTCGTCAAAATAAATGTTAAAAAGAGTGGTTGATAGTGGACAACCTTGTCTAACTCCTCCTGTTATATGTATTGGTTCTCGTTGATTTATTTTTATTTTTGTTTTCTCATACATTTTCTTAATTATTGCTATCAAGTGTGGTGGAATAATAATAATAATAATAATAATAACAGTAATAGTAATAATAATAATAATAATAATAATAATAATAATGCTTTATTTTAGCTGGCAGAGTTAAGGCCATAAGACTTTCTCTTCCACTCAACCAGCGAATAGTAAAATTATACAAAAATTACATATTTATTACAATTTTGATATATTATTAAAATGTAGACTTAAACAAAAGACAATGGTGATGTGATATAATACTAGCTAATACTAACAAAAACATGGAATATAATAAAGTTAAAAAAATCGAATATATAACAATGTTTGTTTGTTTGTTCGTACTTTATGCGCGGCCATACTGTTGATCCGATTGAGATGGGGCTTTTTGAAAAATGTCCAGCAGATTCCGGGGATAAACATAGGATATAAGAGAGTTGTAATACTCAACCACTTCACCCCTAAAAATCACCCTTTGTAGCGAAAAACGTGAAATACAGTCCCTATTTTGACGCTTAAATGGCTTACGCTGCCTGAACTACAAACAAATGCACCAAATTAATGTACACAGAATTGAATATCTCAAAATACTCTACAAAAGAGTCCGCGACAGCATATGTTTATCTTCTATGGATAACTCACAATAACCATTTTTGTCTTTCATTGATGACAAGAAGATCGGGATAAGCAGATTCCCGGGCAAGCATAACAGCGCACTGCTGGTGGTAAAAACAGATTAACATTTATTTAGGAGTAGCAGCGCACGCCGGGTATTAGCTAGTATAAAATAAAATAAGTAAAGCTTCCTGTATGATAAAATGCTGAACATAGTTGTTTATGTAGTTAATGTTTTCACTGTGTCGAACTTAAGATATCAGTTAATTTGGATTTAAGTAATGATAATGATTGACAGTCCCTGACATAACTGGGAAGTGAGTTCCATGCTTTAGTCATAGATAGATATTGTGTAAAATTCAGAGTATAGACATGTGCTGTGCTGTGGTATCACAAGTAAAGAAGAGTCTTGTGATCTTGTTCCTATGTTGTGATGAGCCGATAAATTTTAAAAACACGTTGATAAATAACTTGGTAAATATGCTGCAAGAACAACCATGACAAAAATTCAGGAAATGGGAGGGATTAGATTTCTACCACACCCAGCAAACAGCCCTAATTTTGCGTCTTCAGATTACCATCTGTTCTATTCATGGCCCATTTCGTCCATTTCTTGCGTGAAATTTCGAAAACATCGAAGCTATGGAAGCGGGTCTCAACGAATTCTTTGCATTAAAAACCAAACACTGGTACCGTCACGGGATAATAAACTTCACTGTAAGATGACTTAAAATGATATTAATAGGCTGTTAATTTATGCTGATGAAGTAGTATTAATTAGCGACAACGAGGAGATTCTAAGGGCCAACACACACACACTCTATTGAATAACACTAAGAAATTGGGACTGGAAGTAAACTTCAATAAAACTAAATATTTGTTCACACATAGAAATGCATTATATAATGGAGATGGACAACTAATGACAGATTAAGGAAATTTTGAAGAAGTGGCTCATTTCAAGTATCTAGGAACAATAATTACAAATATGAATGAGATGCACAAAGAATTTAAACATGGGCTCAAATCTGGAAATGTATGCTATTTGCATTACAGGGACTCTTGTCTTCCCAACTTCCTTCAAAAAACGTTGAACTGAAAATATATAAAACAGTTATTCTCCCAGTTATATTATATGGATGCTAAAAATATGACTCTTACTTTAAGGGAGAAAAGAAGTTTACGAGTGTTTGAGAGTAAAGTTCTTAGGAAAAATTTTGGGCCAAAAAGAGATGAACAGACAGGTGAATGGAGAAAACTACATAACAGTGAGCTACATGATATGTAGGGGAAGCCAGATTTAATAAGAACAGTTAAGTCTCGTAGGATGCGATGTGCACGTATGGGGGATGCTTCTGGTAGGAAAACCAGAGGAAAACGCAAAGTTGGTATACGAAATATGAGGTGAGAGAATAATATTATCCATGATTATGGAATTAACTAATTCTTCTCCATCAGAAGTAAGCGCTAATTTACTATACATTGGTTTAAGAGGGAAGTATATTATACAGGGGATAATTGAAGAACATTAGCTCAGGATAGGGATGTATGGAGAGCTTATGTCCGGGCGGCCATGAACCTACGGGTTCGATAGAGCCAGTGAGTTAGTTAGTAAGATAGCTCAAAACCATAGAATCCGATGGTATCTACCTTGAAAAAATAGTTTAATTTATTGTCAGAAATTATTCCAAATAAGAATTTGTTTAAAAACGCTACATTAATATTATTATGAATCAGTATCTACATATTCTGCAAATGTCATTTCCTTACCTGTTATTAGGGTGAAACTTTTAAATTATTTGTTATAACACCATGTTAGAAATAGGATGTTATTTTACTTAACAACTCAGACCAGTAGAATCATAGTTATTCAATGCTGGGAGTGAGCTGAATGACAAATATTGTTGGGAGGCATTTTATTTAAGTCCTGAGACAATTTTACGTGCCTTAAATACGTGATTCACGGCTTTATATCTCTCCCGAAGGAGTTTATAACTTACCTATACATTTCTACATGGGGACAAGACTATTTCCTATAGGGATTTACTTATCCAAACTAATTTAATCACGCGTATTTTCCTACAGATGTCAGCGAGTGGCATGTGGTTAGCACATCACCACGGAGACACATCTGGAACAAAACTAAGGTATTAGGCTACTTGAATGGGAAACGCCGATTAAAAATTGCTCAGATGATCAATTCGGGCTTGAGGTTCTTTTCTGAGCCGAAAAATCTTCAGACTTTGGATTCACAACTTGAAGTCCCTTCTGAAGGACTTTGTTAATTTATTTTTTTCCATCCTAATAATTCATCGACCTAAGCCGTTTGAATCCGCGACCCTCGAAACGAGAGGCAAATATATCTTAACCCCTAGATCACTGAAGCCAATTCCGAAAAAGATAACGACCTCAAAACAACTAGTCTGTTTGTCACGCGCCATAGCCGGTTTGTTTATGGCATAATGCGTTGGTGCGGAACTACGGAATTTACTCTAGTTCGAGTCCCCATGGGGAAATAAATGTTCTACATTAGCTCGGGATAGGGATGTATGTCCTGTTTATGTCCGCATGATCTTGAAATTGAGGGTTCGATAGTGCCAGTGAGTTAGTTATTTTACCTTCTTTTTAAATTCACATCATCTTGTTGTTTAAAGCTGCATTCAAAACGAACAAGAAAGATTAAACTAAGGAGGAAAAAGTTTCTTAGAGTTATAATTGATTAGACAAGCCTAGGTGCAGATGTAAGATTACATTAGGATGGATTCTGATGATAATAACTGGATTCAGGTGGCTGAGTTAAGAGCCTTAGTAAATATGACATTGAACTTGGGGTTCCTTAAGCCATGGAGTTAGTTGGTTAGTTAATAATTGATTAGTCATCCAACTATATATTCTTCCCTAAGTACAAAAAAAAACTGAACAGTTGAGTTGAATTGACAATGGAGATTCTTTTAAAAGCACCTAAGATGGTGGGAGGAAGGATCGCTTTCAAACGAAACTATATTTTTCCCTGAAAAGCAACAAAGCACGACCATAAAACTGAATAAGTAATTTAACGTGGAATCGTCAAAACACTGCATGGTGTAAGTTGACCCCATGTGGACAAGATCCACTTCTTGTGGGATTGTAGAATGTAGCCTTTTCAATTCTGTGGGGCCGATACAATTGTTCATAGTGTGAAGAATTGCAGTACACCTTTCTCTCTAACAGTTCTTTTGACTTCAAGATTCTTCTTGGGGAAATGCGGTCACAGAGCTAGTACAGCACCTAGCCGCAATTTATCATTGTATATATATATATATATATATATATATATATATATATATATAGATATTATAACTATAATTTTGACATTTGGCAATGAAGGCAAATATGATATGAAAAGAAAAATGAATGCTTGAGTCGGGATTCGAACTCGAGTCTCTAAAGTTTAGAGACTCGAGTTCGAATCCCGACTCAAGCATTCATTTTTCTTTTCATATCATATATATATATATTAGTCTTTTATGGTATAGAAATTTGAGCAGAAAAACAATAAAAAAAGATATTATATAGACAATAAAAAGTATACTTTCATATGGATCAGAAAGCTGGACAGTAAATGAAAGGATGCAGAAAAGAATCTTGGCGACAGATATGGATGGAGATTATGGAGAAGTATGAGAATATCTAGGCTATAACATATTAGAAATACATATATCAGACAAGAAATTGATGCACAAGAAACTGTTATCGATAGGATAACAAAGTGAGATTTACAGTGGTATGGACATGTACAACGGATGTCGGAAGAACGGTGGCCTAAACAGGCGTTAGATTGGATGGTACCAGGCAGAAGGAAAAGGGGGAGAAGTAGAAGAACATGATATGAGGGAATATATGATGCCATGATGAAGAGCGGTATGGAAGAAGGACAATGGGAAGATAGGAATGTCTGGAAAGCAGGAATTAAGGTCGAACTGCTGTAAAGTGGAAAGCCTGTATTAAGTATTAAGTAAGTAAGTAGGCCTATAATTTTTTTAAATTATTTATTTAAATTATATATGATTTACCAACCAAGTCATATCTTGGATTCTACACTATTTGCAAAAATAAATAAATAAATAAAATTAAAATTAAATTTCAGTTTTAGGAAGTATTTAGCAAACAACCTCTAATACCTTATTGTAAACAACTACATAAATTCAATACTAATAAAATTTATTTGTTAAAACCGTTGAGGTGGAGAGTCACGACAAAGCCACATTAGGACCTACAGCATCAAACATCAACCTGGATGCTGTAGTGAAAAATGAACTGCTGAAGATGGGGCGGATGTCTGAAAGGCCTAAAGGCATAAAGATAACATATTTTAAAAGTTGAGGACGACGGATTTTACCTAAGAAGGTATTTTAACTTATTTTATTTTATAACTACATAAATATCTCACTGACACTATCGAACCCGGTGATTCGTGCCGCGCGGATATTCATCCCTATTGAGAGCTAATGTTTTCTGATCTTACGTTGTGTAATTTACTTACCTTAAATCACGGTTAATGCTATTCTCCCATCTCATTATTGGACCACCTATTGGGAGTTATACCACTCGTTTTCGTAGAAGAATGTTTCAAGACCCTCTTTCATTATCCATTCGTGTCACATGTCCTGCTCATCGCAGTCTACGAGACTGAACAGTTCTTATCTGCCCGGTTTTCTCTAAATATCATGTAGCTCATTGTTAAGTAGTCTTCTCCATTCACCTGTCTGTTTATCTCTCAGTGGTCCAAAAATGTACCTGAGAATTTTATTCTCAAATACTCTTAATGTTTTCTCCTCCCTTAAAATAAGAATTCATGTTTCACATCTATAGAATATAACTGAAAGAATAACAGTTTTGTATATTTTGAGTTTAACGTTGTTGAGAGAAGTTGGGATGATAAGAGTACATGTAATGCATAACAGCATGTATTTCCAGAATTGAACCAATGTATAATTTCTCTGTGTATCTCATTCACATTTGTAATCATTGTTTCTAGGTATTTGGATTGAGTCACTGCTTCAAAATTTCCCTCATTTGCCATTAATGGCCCATTCCAATAGCCTATATAATGTATTCCTATGTGTGACAATATATTTAGTTTTACTGATGTTTATATCCAGACCAAATTTCTTAGTGTTACTCCTGAGTCTACATAGGACCTATAAATTCAAAATGATATAATATCAGTTCAGATGTAAAGTGATAATCAGGAATAGTTGAAATTAAATTAACATATGAGAAGATAGCTAGCCACCCTTCGGATCACCGCTGAAACAAGAGTATACATTTTAATTAAAGTCAGGAATGCAACAGGCTAAAACCATTATTGGGATTTTCCGTAATCAGATTTTTCAGCAACTACACTCCATGTATTAGGTCTTTATCTACAGTTTCTGATAACTAACTTTGTAATGATTATAGTCTATATTGTATCGGATAACATGATTTTATAACGAGAAAATTATTTTCAGCATTTAGGTTGTAACACCTCTTAGGAATGAGACAAATATGTAAGAGAATTGCCTAATATTATGACTAGTAAGTCATATACTAATACATTTCATGTAATACCCCTTGAGGTATTAGTAACAAATATAGGCCTAAAAATTAAATTTGAATATAAAATTGTAAAATGATTTCTCCTCTATTAAAAAATATATTTTAAATAGTTAAGATGACTGCATACAAAGTGCAGAATTTTATCATTTAACTTTTTATGTCGACTGCGGTGGACTTGTGGTTATTTTCTTGCTTCTAGTTCCGACGATCGCGGGTTCATACCCTGCCGAGATCGATTGATTTTTTTATTAGGATGGAAAAATCCAAGGAGTAAGTCCTCCTGGAAGGATTTGAAGCCTTGGGTCCCGAATCTGAAGATTTTCAGGCTCTTAAAAGAACCGCAAGCCTGAAAAAAGTTCTCTGTGTAAAATTTACCGACCTTCTTCATCCTAGTGGCCTACTAGATGACTCATTAGATCGGTATGTTGACCGCAGATCATTCATGACATCTCTAGGGAAATAAGCGTAGACATAAGTTCTCAAAACATCCCTATTCTGAGCTAATGTTCTCTAATCATTATTTGTAAGTTATAATCTAATTTTCCCAATTCATGGTTAATATTATCCCATTCTTGGCCTACTGAGTAGCTAATTTTCCTTTGGTTTTCCTATAAGGAGTTTCCAAGCCCCTCTTTCATTCCCCACTCGTGTCACATATCCTGCTCATCGTAGTTTACGAGACTTAATTATTTTATTATAACTGGTTTCCCATAATGATCAAGTACCTCACGTTATGTCTTTGTAAACACATGTAGAGATTTTTATTTTTGTATATTTAAAATAATATTTAAGTAGTTTAGAAGACTGTAGGCCTATATAAGGAAGGCTATATTATAATTTTATTTTATATATTGTGACTAATCACAATATATAGGCCTAAAATTAAAAAAAAAACAAATTTAAATACTTTAACCTATTTTAATAGTTGGGAAGGTATATAATTTTATATTAAAATTTTAAGTGTAAATTCTACTCTAAAAGAAAATCTAGTTCGAAAACCTTCCAAGATAAAACTCTTTCACTACAATTTTACTCTATGAAACCGAGACTTGGGCTCTAAAATAAAAGTATATCAGCAAGTAAAGTGCTGCTGAAAACCTTTAAATTAATGACGTTTTAAGGTCATAATATGATTAACGTAAGTGCTTTTTGATTAAGAATATTTAACAACACATAGAACACAAAACATAACAAATGCAAATGTAGAATTTGTAATCATGTTGCAATTGTACAGTCACCAATCTCACTTTCATCATTTAAGTACAGTTTTGCATGTTTTCAGTTCAATCAAAAAAAAGTTGGATAGCCATGAATGTGGTCATCAATCACCTTGACAAAAGGGCACAAAACGACCTCCTGTTAAAACATTATGAAGCACGTTAACCGCCAGGGACGAATAAATTTCTCGGTGAGCTACCGGCGAATTTTTAAACTCGATTTTTTTATCACAATACTTTATCAGTCTCCTAAAGCTGTCACTTGTGTCATTTAAACTTGTGAAAATGAAGACTTCATCCACTCAATTACGTTACAAGCCTTCATTCATAGTTTTGTATCCAACAGCAGGTTTTTCACTACAAATTCAATATTCAAACTTTCTCCGAATCTGATACGATAAATTTACCTTCATGCTGTCTTATCATTCTTTACATTATCCGGACATTTATTTTGTCCATAATTTCTTCAAATACATCTATCAATAGAGAGCTAATTTTTAATCATTGATCTAGACAATTTCTTCACATTTCAATCACCATTCTTCTTTCACCCATTGCTTTTAATATCCTACCTCGATTTTTAATTTTGACCATTTCCCACACGAGTTTCATTCTCTACATAGTCTAGTGGTTAAGTTCTTTACCTGTGGTCCTGAAGGTTTCGGGTTCAAACTCAGTCGGGGCCGATGGATTTTTCATCATCAGCAGCATCAATGATTAGACCTTAAGGTATGTTGTGATCTCACGTTTGAATTGGTCTATCTTATATTGGGTCTTCCTACATTTCTTCGTCCTAGCCTTTAACCTTAGAAATATACAAGGCTATAAACCCGATCCAACGCATACAGGGGGCAAATCCTGTAATTATATGCAGTTGGGTAGGTGTTGACAGACGCATTCTCGTCACGGGGGTGAACATTAATTGCTAGTAACGAAGTCCTGTTAAGGACCCAGTCTCTCGGGTTGTTGGAGGATACAATGAAATATTCATCCGAAAGATCCTCACCTATTCATCAATTAATCACTTAGGATGAATAAATCCAGCAATGATTATGTGTGAAAATATATGAATACTTTATCTTCATTATCTACTCAGTTCTAACCCTAGCAATTATTTTAATTATACATTCTTTTCAAGTTTTTTTTTATTAAACAAACCTTTTTAATCAATAGTGAAAAGGAAATAATGAATATTCTAATATTTTTGTATATCGAGAGCCCCTACCCAAGGATACGGGTAAATACACCTCAACGGATAGTACAACTACGCGGAAGTCACCTATTCTTCAAGGGACAAATATCAAGATCCATCTCCGGGGTAACGAGGAGAAAATCCTCAACGGTCAGCAGAGCGGAAGAGGTACCCGTTCTGTTGGGGTTAATGCAACAGACGCTTGATGGCAGCCCCATCAGATATCTTACCCTGCGAGATGTCAGTAACGTCTCCAGGGGTCATCTATATCCTACATTAAAATCTCATGGTAGAAAATGCCGGCAGATTGAATCTTTAACAACCGATCAATTATTTAGGATGGAAAAATCCAAGGTACAAATCATCCGGGGGGGGGGAGTTTAAGCCATGGGTCCAAGTCTGAAGATTTTCGGGCAAATTGTTTTTAAACGAAACGTCCTGATGTCATGACCTCTGTCCAATTAAATTGAAAGGACATATATTTGAATTTTATAAAATATCTGATTGCTCATGTATGGATATTTGCTAATTTTGGTGTTCAATTAATTGTTTTTAATTTTGTCTTCAAATATTAATGCATTTCTATTTGTACAACATTAATAACCACCACAGGTATAAAATAACTAGTTTTGATGATGACACCATTGCTATCGAAACGCGTTAACTCTTTTAACATTTTGGTTTGTGATTTGGATTTTATTTATTATGTGTAATAAATACAATTTCATTATCATAAGTAATGTCACCAGTGATTTCTAAATCCTCTAGATAAATTCATGAGTCCTATTTAAGGAATACAATTAAGCTGTTTACTCAAAAATAATTTTTTAAATATAGATACCGGTATTTTAAAATATATATATATATATTTAATGTAAACGGCGATGTTTGAAAACAAATCAGAAATGTGAGGTTATGTTCATTCACTGCAACTTGATCATATTATTTATTGCCAAATAGGATCGCAATTTTGTAAGAATTCACCCTAGTGGAGAAATAATAAAACACATCAAACTGTATATTATAATCAATAGTTATTAATTTATTTGTTTAGTAAACAATTGAGTAAAATCAATGAATCTGTGTATTATTTGCTATATTCAATGTATTTGTTGGAGAAAAATAATGCTCTGACCTGTTCAGAATATTAAAAAGGAGGAGCTTTCTTTATTATAAAAGCAGGAGCTGATAAAGAGAAATCAATATAGAGTGAGGTGAAACACGACTGTCATTGGTGGAAAACAAAATTCATTGAAACGTGATTGGTCATTGACTCTCATTTGGGGTATGAGTTAAATAGTCACCAAGAACATCCTATTTATTAATATATAAATTTACCTAGAACTGTGGTCCAATTTATCGACCACTTAAGGATTGGAAATTTACCGGGACTCAATTTACTTAGAGCCAAGTAAATTTATTATTCTGTGGCGCCGCAGGCCTAGAAAGCTTTCGTACTTCCAACCGGCTATTAACATCACACCACATGTTTCTATTATCAATCACTGAGATATGTAAGATCAGACAGTCAGAATCAGTGTGAGATATGGTCCCATCTAGTGTCCCGTCAATAAAATCGGCGGAGTAAACTATATTAATGCAATTTGGGGGTTACCATCCCACTGAAACTTAAGCATAAGGTGTAATAACTAGTATTTTCGCAGCAACTCGATGTTGCATCGGACTGTCTTTCAGCTCCTTTGAAATGTACTGTTATTACTTAAAACATGTCCGTTTGAAGATGTTTATGATACAGCTATTCATTTTGCGCAGAATCTCATTTTTGTTAAAGTCTATTTTCTTCGCAAAATATTCTTTTGATATTCTATCAGACAGTAAATTTAAAAGTTCGTAAAAGGCTCTTGAATACTGAAATTTATAAAATAAGTGAAAATTCTCAAGATACTTTCGATGAGTTTCAAACTTTATATGAAATTGTTCTGTCGAAGACGACCAACTAATCCACTGTTCTCCATCTCTCTCCCTCTGACTCTCTCTATTCCTTGTCTCGCACCGTTCAACTTCTGAACTTGAAGAGAATGTAGCAAGAGAGCCATTTGCGAGTTTTATCTAACGTTATTGTCACGGAGTTTTAAACAAATGAGAGACTTTATGTAATCTTTAGAGAGCTACATAAAAGCCGGCGTTTTAACCGCAGGTAAATGATGGACGTTCAGCTTTTGACAGCAATACAGTCCTAAACTTAGCGTGCTAATCCTCTATAGCAGGGACGCCCAAACTACGGCCCGCGGGCTGCATATGGCCCTCTATCACTTTCTATCTATAAGCCTGTAGCAATCTTATAAATTAAAATATGCTAAGGACAGTCCTATAACAATAGAATATCAGTAATGGATCAAGAAATTGTGAATTATATTGTACGGAGATAACAAGAAGTAGCAAATCAACACACGCTTATAATAATAAATAATAATAATAATAATAATAATAATAATATAATAATATATTAATGTATGCAGATAATCAAGTAATATTATCTTCTTCTGAAGATCACTTACAGAGAGCAGTAGGCTACATAGATTGTCAAATATAACCCAAAATTATAATTTACAAATTTCGGTAAGACAAAAATTATGGTATTTCAAGAGAAAATACCGATACGAACTAAAACTGTTATAACAACAATATATAGAACAAGTTAATAACTTTGCTTATCTTGGGTGCAACCTTTCCTACGACACATGTAAAGACATAGCTAGACATAAAATTGGGTCTATTTCCAAAAACTTATAAGGAACAATAAAAAACACTCTTCTCCGAAAAGTACGCCCAGATACAATTCTAAAATTTTATAAAACAATGGATCGTCCAACTCTACTTTATGGTTCTGAAACCTGGACTCTTACTACAGGTAAATTAAATAGGATATTAGCTGCAGAAATGAAGTTATTAAGACCTTTAGCGGGTTATACACTTATGACCACGTGCGTAATGAAGATATCCGCAAAGCTCTCAACACATCAGCAATAATTGAAACCATTAAAATTTACCAAAATAATTGGCATGAACACCTTCTTAGAATGCCAAACAATAGACTACCTCTGCAGCTATTGAACTACAGACCCACAGGGCGAAGAGAACCAGGGAGACCTAAGAAGAGATGGAGGGATCAATTTCTGTCCTGAAGCGGAACAGGCCAATGACCTAATCTATGCCTGCAATTGATAATAATAATAATAATAATAATATAATAATAATAATAATAATAATAATAATAATATATAATAGACCAGTTAAGTTTCGTAGATTGCGATGCGTAGGACATGTGGCACGAATGGGGAATGAAAGACTTGCATGGAAGCTTCTTGTAGGAAAACCAGAAGGAAAAACGCCTAGTTGGTAGACCAAGAATGAGGTGAGAAAATAACATTAACTATAATTTGAGGAAAGTAGATTATACAGGGGAAAATTGGAAAACATTAGCTCAGGATGGAGATGTATTGAGAGGTTATGTCTGCGCGGCTATGAACCTACGGGTTCGATAGTGTCAGTTAGTTAGACGATTCAACATTCAAGATTACATAATATTTGGTTGTATCCACTAGTTTCGTATTATTATTGTTGTGTTTGTCTTTTATTTTCTGTTAAGACCACTGATTTAATTGAAAAATAATACGACGTGGTGATTAAGATAAAATAGATAAAGATGGTCAATTACTAAACCGAATTCAGCCTACAAGAATAGTTGAAAGTCAGGTAAAAAGAAAATGAAGTAAGATGTACGCAATATTAAACCAGAAACCTAGGAGTCACAAACGCTTCTGTCTGAGACACCTCGACCAGTGATAATGTAATTAGTTTAGTTATTCATAGAGAACGTTTAAAAGTTGTTTTTATTTTGTTCCTGAACTCTACTTTTTTAGATCAATAATGGTCTGACCCAATTCCATTCTGGCAGCTTTCTTACTCTTTTTAATAAAATAACTATTTAGCTTGATCATTCACTTCAAGAAGTTAAACGGAAAGTTTAACCATAAATTTAAGTACAGTCTATTTATCATAAGTAATGCCACGAGTGATTTCCAATATATATATATATATATATATATATATATAGAGAGAGAGAGAGAGAGAGAGAGGGGGGGGGAGAGAGGGAGAGGGCCTAGAGGATTTGGAAATGAGGAGTGGCATTTGTTAGGACTATTTAACGAATAAAATTAAGGTGTTTACTCACAAATAATTATTTAAATAGGCCTATCCATCCATAGTAATTCTGCCCGAAGGCAGGTCCTTCACTGCAATCATAGCATTTTCATGCTATACTTGCAGTTTTACTAGGGAATTGTGTAGGTGTGGTAGCTTCCCGTTGCTTTCCACACCGGTGAAGGATGATGGTGATGAAGATGATAATGATAAGGATAATAATGATGATTATGACCATATGATTTCGGGGACCGTTTGGGTCTTAAAGTTTTCCTGACATTTGTCTTACAGGTGAGGAAAAACCCCGATAAAAACCTCACCCAGAAAAACTGCCCCGACCGGGGATCGAACCCGGGCCCGCTGCGTGACAAGGCAGCACGCTACCTCGAGACCACAGTTGTTTTAAAATATTTATGTATTTAATGTAAACGGCGATGTTTGAAAACAAATGAAAAATTTTGGTTATATTCCATTTGTTAATCCACTGCAATTAGATCATATTATTTATTGCCAAATAGGATCGCAATATTGTAAGAATGCACCCTAATGGAGAAAAAATGAAACACAACAAAATGTATATTCTAATTATATCCAACATTAAATGTTATTAATTAATTTTTAGTAATTTTTAGTAAAATTATTTAAAACACAATTATTTAACTCACAATTATCAAATGTGTAGTTCGAAGGAATCTGTTCATTATTTGCTATACTGAAAGTATTTGTTGGAGTCAGTCACTGCAAAATAATGCTCTGACCTGTTCAGAATATTAAAAAGAAGTAGTTTATTTTTATTTTGGTAAACAAAATCCGATAAATAGGGAGGTGAAACACCACTGTCATTGGTTGTGAAACAAAATTCATTGAAACGTGATTGGTCATTGACTACCATTTGGGGCATGAGTTAAGTAGTCGACATAATTAGTTTCTTGTTAGTAGCAAGATTGTGACAGTAAGTCAATTCTGAAGATCTTCTTATTCTTCTTCTCCGTCCTTTTATTGTTTTTATTATTTCCTTGAATAGGATACAATCTACCTGAAACGGACACAAAATCTCGGTTCCATATTCTCCTTTGCTGTCTCTCATGCTTCTCCCTCTTGGTCTGTTATCAAAAGCAATCCTCGAAATTCTATCTGGATCCAATCTTTCCACTTTCTTCTATAACTAGGACTCGGAAGTTGAGGAAAAATCCTTTTTTACACGCTTTACATTAGCTTGACCTGTATCTGTCCATCTATGTAACGGAATCTTTCAACACGATTTTCACCCACTTAAAACATTGGATCAACTTGAAACTTTGTATACTTGTAAAGGACCAATGACAATACAATAATTTCATATTATTTTTCTAATATCCTGGCCAGGATCATCAGGACATCAAAAAAATAAAGACCGGTATAATAGGTTGCGGACTTATCGACCTTTTAGTCCATCGTTGTAAGAAATTAATATTATATCCTCTGGTAGCCCATTTGGTAGAGCGGTGGACTGTAATGGTATATAGGTCACTGGTTCAAATCCTACCCGGAGAATATTTTTTAGAAGAGTATTACTTTTAGCTCATACTACAATAGTATCGAATTTAAAGATATTTACGTTTTTAATTTATTCTTTAAAATATTAATGACAATTTTGTAACTTACCACACTGTAATTTATCCAAAAAATATGAGAAGGATACGATTAACAACTATTTATCTGTATTAAAATATTGAAACATATTTTAATAATGTTAGATAATAATTATTTTAAAAAATATAATTAGGCCTACTGTATATTTGTGCCTAGACACTAAAAATATCATAAGCAATTCAATTTTATGGGATTCCGGTTTATGTCAATCAATGAAACTAAAAATAAAAAAATAAATAATAATTTTAAAAAAACTAAAATTACACGCTTTATTACAAAACCAAACTAAAATATAAAAAATAAATAATAGTTAAAAAACTAAAACAACACGCTTTATTAGAAAACCGAACTAAAAAATGAGAAATAATTTGAATTTCCAACACGCCTGGGATAAAAATAAATTGGTCAACAAAAAAATAATCTCCAACACATCTAGAATAAAACTAGAGTTATCTACAAAAAAAATTCCATCAAAAACGTGGGGTGCTTTTTATGGTTTTTACGTTTTCTTCTTAGAGACTTTACTTTACCAATATCTGTTTATTATCAAATATATTAATTGATATAGAGCACCCACGCTTTTGATGGTAAAATTATTTTTTTTGTAGATATCTCTAGTTTTATTCTATTGTGTTGGAGATGATTTTTTTTTGTTGACCACTTTAATTTTATCCCAAGCGTGTAGGAAATAAAATTATTTTTCATTTTTTAGTTCGGTTTTCTAATAAAAGCGTGTTGTTTTATTTTTTTAAAACTATTATTTATTTTATATCTGAAGACGAGGCCCAACATAATATGTATACATTTTGGGTCATTGTAGGCCAGAAAATGGTGAGATTTATTTGTCCTTTTTCGACTTTTTGGCTTATTGGTCTTTTTTTTAGCCTTTTTTTAAGGTCTTAACGGCTTTTTAAAACTTCATCCGCTTGTATACTTCAACAATCCGCAGAGTCTAATCTCAATTCCAACTTATTTTAAAAGAACTATCTAGTAAACTTTTTAAAGGTTTTTACATTGCAAATACTTTTATTCCACGAGAAACTATTCAATCCCACAAAATATCCTTATTGACCGCCTGAACTATTGTATTCGTCTTCAAATTTTGAAAGAAGTTGCTACTTTGTTAAAATTACCTCGAGTTGAGGGTGAAGGCAGCAATGTTGTCTTTATCCAATCTTTAGCAACTGCAACACTTTTTACGTCCTTTTTCCAGTTTTTGGGCCTTTTATTAGAAATCTTTAGGTCTTTTAAATGTCTTTTATAGGCATTTTTTAGGTCCTCAACTTCTAGTTATAACTAACTCACTGGCACTATAGAAACCTTACGTGCATGACAAGTGGACATACGCTGTCCACACATCTCTCTATCCTGAACTAATGACAAGTGGACATACGCTGTCCACACATCTCTCTACCCTCAACTAATGTTTTCTAATCATTCTCTGTATAATTTACTTCCTCAAATCATGGTAAAGTTAATCTCCGACTTCATTCCTGCCCTACCTACTGGGCGCTTTCTCTCTGGTTTTCTTACAGAGTACCCATGTCCCTCTTTTATTCCCATTTGTGCCATAATGTCCTTTCCATTGCAGTCTACGAGATTGGAGAAGATAACATAATAGTAAGGTACATGATCTTTATAGGAATCCAGATATAATACGAACAGTTAAGTCTCGTAGACTGCGATGGGCAGGGCATGTGACACGAATGGGGAATGGAAGAGGGGCATGGAAGCTTCTTGTAGAAAAACCAGACGAAAGTTCCCAGTTGGTAGACCAAGAATGAGAGGGAGATAATAATAATAATAATAATAATAATAATAATAATAATAATAATAATAATAGCTTTATTTTGCCTGACAGAGTTAAGGCCTTAAGGCCTTGTCTATCACTCAACCAGGTTTAAAAAAAATACAAACAAAAAATAGTCTTAAATCTAAATTACAATATATATATTATATATATATATATATATATATATATATAAACGATGACAAGTTATGAATACAATACAAAATTAATATTTGTAATGTAATTTGATTTACTATAAATTTAACGAATTAAATATTATAATTATGTACAAGAAATAAAACGAGGAAAAGGAAAAAGATAAAGGAGGAAAAGATAATGAAAATAGTATAAAATTAAATAAATGAGACGAAAACATTAAGTTATAGACAAACAGGTAACTGTATAAGCGTGACTTAAAGGTACCAAGTGTGCGGCAACCCCTGATATCTTGAGGAAGGAGATTCCAGGAGCGGGCAGAGGCTACTGTGAAGGAAGTAGAATAGGAGGAAGTGCTATGAAGAGGAATTGTTAGCAGACTGCTATCTTGTGACCTAGTGTCAATATTGTGGTAAGATTTGAGGGAAGTATATTATACAGGAAATGATTGGAAAACATTAGCTCAGGATGTGTGGAGAGTTTATATCCACGTGGCCATGAACGTATATGCCAATGAGTTAGTTATGACCTATTATTTATGGGCAAGATCCTGTAACACTCTGTATAATTCATTTACTTGAAAGCGTGCTTGAGACACAGTGTGAGAAAACATAAGCTTTTTATCACGTTAATTGCGTTATTATTGTTTCTTATCCAGTAAATGTACGTTCTCTTTTTCTTACACATTTACACTTTAAAGAACAAAACACACATCCTTCACGCTTGTTGTCCTTACATTATATAAATCAACTTCTTTCTCTGAATCTATTATTATTAGTGGATTGTGTTTTACTGAGAAAAACATAGATGTCTTACAATTTATTGTATCGATTGTTCTTGTATTCTGCGCGATGTCTTGTTTAAGATAATTACTTTCAGAACATGAAAGGTGAACTGGCACCTGTCCTTCTAAATATCCAGTAAATACATCAATGTCGAAATACAAAGAATAATACAATTTTATTTTTGTAATGAGATATTTAAGAGATCATTTCAAGAGTTACATGCAATAAATTAAAAAAAAAGACAGACATATAAATTCATACAGTTAAATTAAAAATTGATCATCTGTCTTTTTCGGGGAAGGTCATGTGCGGCGCATAATATGATTTCTAGTCCATGCGCGGGTCCTGAAAAGTTTAGTCACTCAAAGAGGTGCGGCTTGGAATTTTTTAGTGATCGTGGATTACTTGAATTATTTGAATTATGCTATGGATGTAAAAAGTCTCGCGCCGTAGCGGAGTGGTTAAGGCAGGAAGCCTGTGGCGCAGAGCTTCATGGGGGAAGAAAATTTTCTCATGGTATGTCGGCCAACATCGTGAGGCATTTGGGTAGCTACAACAAGTAGCGGTTCCAGGTTGAGAAAGCCAGCTATAACGACTGGGGGACTCGACATGCTGACCACATGTGACCCCCTACACTGGCTAGATGATCATCTAACTCTATTAAAATATATATACAGTCAATATGCCCATTTCACCAATAAATATTTAAAATGGTCAACTAGTTTCTACAGCCAAGCTGTCATTCTCAAGACCAGTCAATATCTGGTCTTGAGAATGACAGCTTGGCTGTAGAAACTAGTTGACCATTTTAAATATTTATTGGTGAAATGGGCATATTGACTGTATATATATTTTAATATTGTATCACCAAGAAGATCAATTGTGTACTAAATCTAACTCTATGATTGACACATGTGGATGTGAGGCCAGCAGCCGGCTGGTAGGCTAAGGACCTTCTAGACCTATCACGCCATGGAATAATTATGGATATAAAAAATTACGTTACCTTTTTGCAGACTTTAGACTGTCTGTAACGAAATGAAAAAAGGTATTACTAAATATGTGTTATATAACTCGTAACATGACAGATATAAGATTTATATTTAAAATATTAGAATTATAAAATTCGAGCAGTTATATCAGTCGTCCTCAACTAAAAAAAAATAAATAAATATAATAAACTTCTGTTTATATAACATCGCCAAACATTAAAAATATAGGCCTTTCAGAAGACAATCTTCCATTACATTGAGCAACAAAAAAGAAACTGTTTTGTGTCAGAAAGAAAAATATGTGATTCTGATAGTATTTTTTCTCCTGAATTCAAATATGATGGGCCTATAGGTTTTTCTCCATCACGCAGGCATTTTTAATTTCAAACACTTTAATATTTTCTACATTCGTAACTACACAATATTCGAACATTCGGACTCACCTTGAAAGTAAAAAATGACGATTTTCTGCTTTATTTCGCCTGTGGAGCATCCCTCTTGATGGTCCAACAATAATCGGCCAGTATTTTAGGATTCCATTTGCCTTGATATCTCTTTTCCATAGCTGAAAACCATTTGAGTTAGCTCATTTGGGTTTATTTTACAATGGACAAATGGACGAAAAAACATTTATTAAAAAATAATTATTTAAATCCATTAATTGAAATTGAAATAAAAAAAGCTGTGGGTGATGGAGAAATTCCGAATACATATTTGAAAATACAATAAAAAACTGCATTGTGTACAACTATTGGTACTCATGAGACAAAAATTATGTTGACAAGTGTTATCAGCATCTACAATTGTACTATTGCAGCTGTTGATGAGGGAAGACTGTCTTCTGAAAGGCCTACATTTTTAATGTTTAACGACGTTTTATAAACAAGACTTTGTTTTAGTTGAAGACAACTGATACAACAGGTACGAATTTTATAATTTTAATCCCAACGGTGGTTAACCATACATTTTAAAATCATTTAAATATCCATATTTATTAACTCTGTAAGATTCCTCTCAACAAAATTATTATATTTTAAATTTAATATAAGATTAAGGTGAGTTTTTGTTACTTTTCAAGTTTAAAACCGACAAATGTCAAAGTAGGATGAGTTATTTTTTTTGTCGGTTTTCTATTTTTAAGGCCGATAAATATAAACCGTTAAATATCTTCATTTTTTTTGACTTCATCAAATCAAGGTTCTCCATGAAATGCATTACGATAATTTCAGCGAAATAAGCGACCGAGAGAGTGCCAGTATACGTTTTTCCGGGGACTGCACCGACTGACATGTACACAGTGGAGAAGGACGACGTTATATTCTGGTAAGCATCCAGGTATTAGATAGTAGCTGGGGAGTAATGAACAATCTTCTCTGCTGAGGATGGGACTAGTCCCGAAAAGCCTATAATATTTTAATAATTTTAACACTTGAGTAAGACTGCAATTAAATATACATAATTTTATAATTTTACATTATAATTTTTATACCATAATTTGATAGCATTTTGTGAAAGAATCTAGGGTTTTTATGTAAAAATACTCAACGGACAACCTGTGAAAGTTCATGCATAGAGTTCACTTCCACTCTGTTTATAAAATTATAGACCCTATAATGAATAAGTATTCGCAACTCGTGAAAAAAAATTACAAATATCCAAGCTTAAATTTTTTTAGAATTAATTTTCATTATAGAATAAGAAGGCAAAAGGTACTAAAATAAGACAAAAGTGACCTTTCTTTTATAGAGCATAAATGTTATTTATTAAAAATTATAAGTGTTAAAAATGGTAGTATTAGTAAAGCAATTGGAGTTTTTTAAACAATTTTACTCTAAATACTGATCAAAAGAGGTGGCTCTATGGCACAAGCGATTAGACGCTCGCCTCTCACCGCTGGGGTCTCGAGATCAAGTCTCAGTCACTCCATGTGGGTTTAGTGGGGATGAAAGAACGGGGTTTGGGCAGGTTTTTCTCGGGGTTCCAGCCCTCGATGGCCTATGTGGGACAAGAGCTGAGTTTATTATTAGACAAATATTATACTTATCAAAAGAAATGAAAATTTTCTATTGATGCAGGTGTACTGTAGGTATCCATATTTAAATTTTGTTTAGTCCCATGTTAATTGAAAGCACACACTTCTTATCTCCATGTTAATAACGAGCTGATAAGAAGTTAATTTACTCGTAATTTTTAGTTAATTTTTTTAATAAATATATATACATAGGCCCTACATACGGTAAATAGCCTTATATTGAACATTGTAACTGGCAAAATTCGCTGCATAAAACATTTAAAAAGTAACAGAAAAAGATAAGAAAAGGAGGAAAAAGAAGAATATGGGTATGTAGAATGTGCCAAAGGTCACAAAAAAAAAAGAGATAGAAAATGGTCCAATCTTAACTTCTAGGAATAATCTCACTCACTGCTTTCTTTCAGAGAACTCTTATTTATCCTACACAGAATACGAGCGCACATAAAAAATTCTAACCTGCCAATAACCTTGACTTGATTGTCACGTCATTAAAGAAAGACATTCGAATAAATATTTTATATAAAATCGGAACGAAGAATAAAATTTAAAAGAAAATTTCTAGAATGCCAAATCCGGTATGATATAGCTCGCCCCTTACTAGAGTTTGGACACTAGACAAGGATTTTAATTGCCTTCATCGGATTAAAGTTTGCATTTATGGTTGAATTATTTTTAATATGAAGGAAGTTTTCAGTAGGCAGGCTTCAGCTGCAGACTGTAACGGCTGCAAAGAAGTAACGATGTGGCCGGGCAATTAATGGTCTTATAACGGCTAACGAGCTCATTTTGACGCTTACAAACTGTATAGTCTCTACCTCTAAAAGTTTTAAATTTCTGATGAAAAACCTTTCTTTAATAACTCCATGGTGCAACAGGCCTAGTAAGTCCTTGGCTTACAATCGGTTTCTGATCTCACATCCACATGTGCTATTTAGAGAGATGGGCAATCCAATCAATATAAGGAAAACATCTAGTCAGAAAGTAGCCTCACCCAAACCGTAACACCCGCATTTCTCAACCCGCTTCTTACAACGACTATCAAAATTCATCATGATATTGTGTGGGTACCTGTTCTATATAGGACGAAATTCGAGGAGAAAATATATTCCCCATGGGGACTCGAATCAGAGCAAATCCTGTAGCTTTGCACCAAGACATCATGCCATAGACCATTCGTCTACGGCGTGGCACTTCTATTCCGTCTAATTATTATTATTATTGTTCTTACTTACACTCTAATCATTAAAGCTAGGATTTGTATATATTTACATATTCTTTCCATTAGGTTATAGCCTACATAGCTAAAAATTATAAATGCCCACGAATAAGATATAAACTTAACTATCATATGGAAATTTATCAGAACATATGTTAACATATTTGTTGATACATATGTTTGCCTTTTTTAAAAACTAAAACTACATATCATGTATCTTAATTTAAAAAAAGTATATTAATTAAATAAAAATAAAACATAGTTTTATTTGATTTTCATATTTATTATATAATTCAGTGACAAAATATGCTAACCACCTATTCCAATTTAATCATTGTTTCGATCCAAATTTTGAAATTTTACATATTTGTGATAAGGGTAAGAAGTTAGATCTTTTGGAGGCTGTAGAAATTAATAAATTTAAAAGTAGTAAAAAACTGTTAAATTCTCAACTTGATTTGAATGAATCCCCTTTGTTAAATTTAAAAATTTAAATAAATATTGTTGTATTGTTGCTTAGATCAGTTGGAACACAATTCGTAATTTGTTAACATGTCTGAAGAAGGTACAGTGTACCGAAACAGCTGTCACTGAATTATATAATAAATATGAAAATCAAATAAAACTACGTTTTATTTTTATTTAATTAATAAATATGGATTTTCATCAAGTAAACACCAACTCAATTGATTCAAAAATGTATAGTTTTCATAAATGGAATACAATTTAAAAGAGCTGTAAGACAATACGTGTTAACAATAGAAACTCAGGTAATATTGTACATTTAATCAGAGTTTTCAAGCCAGAAGCTATGGAGAAAGTTATTAAGCCCTTTTTCGGCACTATATCCCATTTTTTCAAATCTTGAACTTAATGTTTAATATATAAGTTACATAAAATTGTATTTAAATGTGCGTAATATGTTTTAAGAGATTATCATGCAATACGCCAATTATATATTTTAAATAATATTCTCACATAAATATGTGGATATTTGGCATATTAATCTTTATATATATATATATATATATTTATATATATATATATATATATATATATATATGTGTGTGTGTGTGTGTGTGTGTGAGTGTGAGTCTGCCTGTCCTTTATGGACTCAAAAACTACTTGACCAATTTAAGTGGTGTTTTCACCATCATTTAGAGAATGTTTTCTGGGACAGTTAATGTATATAACATATTACCGTACGTACTATAGGGCCGGAGCTAAAGAAAATGCTTAGGTACATTAAAAAACTAGCTTTTTTGGGGCTCTTAAATCTATTACGCTGCCTAAACCATATCAAATACACCAAATTAATGTACACAGAATTGATTATCTCAAAAAATTCTATAAAAAAGTTCCCGACAGCATAGGTATGTCTCTTTTAGGATAACTCACAATAACATTTTTTTTTCTTTCAGCTCATTGATGCCAAGATGATCGGAATAAGTATATTCAATGCCGGGTAATCAAATTACAAAGACTTTTTAGTACAAAGTTAATTCTCATCAAATTACATATGATGGTTTATACATAATCTATTTAGCCCTTAAATTGGTAAAATATCCTATAATATACATAGTTGGTTTAATTTATTTAATAGTTTAAATAAAACAAGAAAATGAACAGCAAGAAATCACTTAAACGTATGTCTAATATTATACAATATTCCTTAAAAATAACAGTAACATAAGATTCCATTTTCACGGCGGTTCGCCACATTTAAATAACTGACACGATAAATTAACGTTTTGGCAATTTAAGGGTTAAATTACAATGTACAAAATACATATTAATTATAGACCTAAAGGCCGAAGAAATGTAGGAAGACAGTAACGACGTTGGAAGGATGACTTGTAATATATTGTGCAGTGGGGAGCGGAACGGGCAAATAAGCCCATACCTTGAAAAAATAAGAAGAAGATGATTATATTGTACACACGAACAACGTCGCGGGTCCCGCTAGTATTACATAAAAACCCTAGAATTACTAATCGTACCAAAACTTACACCCACATGTTTAAAAGCCGAGACAACTGGGACCCGAGCTGCTGATTGCATGTAATTTTGGCTGCAACATAATTTGTTCTGTTTCTAATAGACGAAACACAGTTGATTTTATCATTGAATAAATAGACTTTGATAATGTGATTCTATTAACCCCGTAACTTCAAATTGAGAGTTGCAGGTGTAAACTAGTAATCAATTGCATCATAAAATCATTATTCATTTTGGTTAACTCAGACTCCCCTTCCGCTGGTAATTGGAACACAAACCGGAGATGAATGATTTAAATTCGACGAATATCCGCTGCACCTCCACTAGGCATTTAATAGCTATTAAATTACACACACACACACACATTAAAGAGCGCACTCTGATTTCGAGGTTCGCTACTGTATACAATCAATATTTTACACACTCGCTGCATTTTACACCCGAAAACTCTGTTCTGATATACAAGACAATAACTAGCTTCATATAAGCAATTCCTAGGTGTTATAATACATAAAATAAAGAAGAGTAGGATTTGAAATTATGAAATTTGGAAGTTAAGGTACAAGGGAAAAATATTACGAAGAAGACGACGGGAAATGTGGATTAATCAACTAAAGAGGTAAACGAAAGAGTATAAACATAAGAATAATTGAGAGGAAAGAAATATATGAAATGACAGAGATGAATAGAGACTTATTAGCAATCGACCTCCAAAAGGAATATGCGATAAGAAGATGATGAGTTGGTAGATAAGGGCACGATATACCAGTTACTTAGTATGTTAAGGCAAAAAGTCTCTTACAAATTAATAAAACGAATCGATTATCGTACCAATCTATAAGAAAGGAGATAAAACTTATTGTAAATACTTAATTACCTTCTACTTCTTACAAAATTTTAACAAATATATTGACGACGTAATAGCTGATCATCAATGTGGATTTAGATGAAAATTTATCTACAGTGAATCAGATTTTTAGAATAAGAAAGGTTTCGGAAAATAAATTGAAATAATACGTCATTATACAACATCTATGTATATGTGAAGATTTAAAAAAGCCATACCACTAAATTGACAGGGAGAAATTGAATAGTACGGTGCTAGAATTCGGAATTCCTAAAAAATATACTTACTCGAATGTGTCTAAATGGCACAAAGAGGAAGGAGCGGATAGGCGGACAGTTTTCAAATAATTTTAAAATTCACATTAGGTTAAGGAAATAGATGCACTATCTAATCTGATATTAGTTTTGTATTAGATCATGAAATCAAATCCCCAGATGATGAAGAAGACGAACAACTCAATAAGCTGTTGGTGTGGACTGATTTGGAATTACGTAAGCGACAGCGAAAAAATGCTAAAAACAATCTCTCATGCTATTAAATAACACTAAGGAATTAAGGCTGGAAATAAATATAAATAAAAGTAAATATATGGTCAAATATAAAATACATGATATAATGGAAACAAATAGTTAATAAATAAATAATAGTTTTAAAAAACTGAAACAGCACGCTTTATTAGGAAACCGAACTCAGAAATGAAAAATAATTTTAATTTCCAACACGCTTGGAATAAATTTAAAGTGGTCAACAAAAAAATCATCTCCAACATATATAGAATAAAACTAGAATTATCAACAAAAAGAAAATAATTTTACCATCAAAAGCGTGGGGTGCTCTATATCAATTAATATATTTGATAATAAACAGATATTGGTAAAAGTAAAGTCTCTAAGAAGAACATGTAAAAATCATAAAAAGCATCCCACGCTTTTTATGGTAAATTATTTTCTTTTTGTTGATAATTCTAGTTTTATTCTATATGTGTTGGAGATGATTTTTTTGTTGACCACTTTAAATTTATTCCAAGCGTGTTGGAAATTAAAATTATTTTTCATTTTTGAGTTCGGTTTTCTAATAAAGCGTGCTGTTTTAGTTTTTTAAAACTATTATTTATTTTTTTATTTTTTAGTTTTAATATTTTACAGAATAAGATAAGAATGTAAATATCTTTAAATTCCATACTATTATAGTATGAGCTAAAGGTATTACTCTTCTAAAAAAAAAATCCTCCTCAGCCGGATTCGAACCAGCGACCTACGGATTACTGAAATTGTATACCACTAGTTCACCGCTCTACCAACTGAGCTCTTACAACAATTGACTAAAGAGTCGACAAGTCCGTAACCTATTATACCAGTTTTAATTTTTTTATTTTCTGATGATTCTAGCCACAAATTTAGAAATAAAATATGAAACTATTGTAGTGTCACGGGTCCTTTACAAGTATACAAAGTTTCAAGTCGATCCAATGTCTCTAAGTGGGTGAAAATCGTGTTCAAAGAATCCGTTACATGAATATAAAGGCACTTTTCTTGATTTTCTGATGATTCTGGCCAGGATTTTAGAAAATGAATATGAAATTATTGTATTGTCACGGGTCCTTTACAAGTATACAAAATTTCAAGTCGATCCAATTATTTTAAGTGGGTGAAAAACGCGTTGAAAGATTCAGTTACATAGATAGATAGATAGATAGATACAGGTCAAGCTAATATAAAGCGTGTAAAAATAAGAACTTTAAAGAAATGGCTGAATTCAACTACAAGGAACAATACGTAATTACAAATACCAATTAGGTGCAGAAGAAATTAAACGTAGACTCAATTCTGGAAAGGCCTATTAGAGGGAATTTTGTCTCCCAAATTCACTAAAAAAGTTAAAGTAATACTCTATAGAACGGTTATTCTTCAAGTTATATAATATGGATATGAAATGTGGACTCTAAGTTTAGCTAAGGGAGGATATAAGGGTACGAGATTTTTGGACCAAAGAGAGATGAACAGACAGGTGAATGGAGAAGACTAGGCCTACATAACAATGAACTACATGGTCTTTATAGGAAGCCAGATATAATAAGAACAGTTAAGTCTCGTAGATTGCGATGGGCAGGACATGTTGCACGTATGGGGAATGAAAGACTTGCATGGAAGCTTCTTGTAGGAAAGCCAGAGGGAAAACGCCCAATTGGTAGACCAAGAATGAGGTGGGAGAATAACATTAACTACGATTTGAGGGAAGTAGATTATACAGGGAATGATTGGAAAGCATTAGCTCAGGATAGGGATATATGGAGAGCTTATGTCCGCGCGGCCATGGACCTACGGGTTCGATAGTGCCAGTGAGTAAGTAAGTAAGTATAAGGGTACGAGTATTTGAGAATAAAGTTATTAAGAAAATCTTTGGATCAATGAGAGACAAACAGACAGGTGAATGAAAATAATACATAATAGAGAGCTACCTGATCTTCCTGAACAATAACAGCAAGTAAAAAATTGGTATCCTGTCTCTTGAACTTGGCTAGAAAGAATGTTGTAAATTTATATTTTATTTTTCTAACAGGCACTCATACAATCTACCTATTAAAAATTGTATACTTCTGTCCATTTAGGATCGAAATTGAAAATTTTACAAATAAATTTCCAACCCCTCCATCCCGGAAGTCAAGGAGGTGGCAAGTTTTATTCCACCTGAGCTATATCTCTTCCGAGCTAAGTAATGTAAACAAAGCAGATGTAGGCTATGACTGAATTTTCATTCCTTGAATAACGACCTTATCTTTTCAGCGTATAAGAAAATATAGTTTCCTCTCTAATACTCGAAACTGAAAAAAATAAAAATAACAAAAATATATATTATGTAGTTCATGCCTATATAAGTTATATAGAATAATCTTAAAAAATATAATTACAATTTTAATATATTAAATATGCACTGTTTTTTTCTTATGTATGCGAAATGCAAAATACGTTGGAATTTGGATTGTTTCAAAATGACCGCTTCTGAATAATATTATAATACTTTGGAAAGGAAAGTATTTTTAAAGAACAGAGAAATTGTTTTGAATGTTTTCAAACAGTTTAGTGGAAAATATCCTACATTAGCCAATGAGTTGTGGTGAAAATAACAGGATTTACAGGTGATTTAGTATGGAGCATATATTCGGCTCGTAATGAAATTGCAAATAAAGGATATATATCGACATCATGGAAAAAAGCGAATGGCCTGATTAAGTAAGCCCATATTTAATTTTTTTGTCATAAATAAATAAGAATTGGAAGTTCCTAATTATTGGCATCATCTACGTTGTAATCAGTCTTTTTTCCCGTGAAACACGATATTGCCTAAGAACAATGTTTCTATTGATGACAGTTCCTTACACAATTCAGTCATAAGGCGGGTAAAACAGCACCACGGTTTCCCCATGAACGGCGTCGGCGAAGTAATACCTTATGCAAGTTTGTTTACAGCTCAACAGGAACTTACCTCGGAATTGGTATAGCTCGGCGGACTATGTTATTTGTTACATAGTACATTTTTACATTTAGAAAACATAACCATGAACACTTGATTGTTTTAGTGGTACTTCTTTAATTGGGTGTGCAGTTAAATTGAGAGCGGCCAGTATGAGTGTGCAAACAGATCAGAGGATGCTTGTTGCTGAACATACACAATATGTTATTTCTGATAACGAACCGTTCGATACTGCTATAGCTGTACCTTATATACCTGGGTATGGGCTATGCCCTGGAGAGTTGCAAACAAACCAGCTTTAACTTCGTCAGTTGGCTCATTCCAGTATTTAAACGATAAACTATTTCATATTCTCTCCCAGGATTCATCTCTACAGGGTGCTGGATGAATTCAACCACAAATCTGACGTTGTACATTAGCGTCTCACAAATAAAGGGAAGGGAGTAGAATAACTTATTAATGACAACAACTGAAATTAACTCACTGGCACTATCGAACCCGTAGGTTCATGACCATGCGAAAATAATCTCCCCATATGTCGCCATCCTGAGATAAAGTTTTCCAATCATCCACTGTATAATCTACTTCCCTCAATCATGGTTAATATTATTATCCCACCTCATTCTTTGTTTACCAACTGGGCGTTTTCCCTCTTGTTTTCCTACAAGAAGCTTCCATGTCCCTCTTTTATTCTCCATTCGTTCCACATGTCCTACTCATCGCATCTACGAGACTTAACTGTTCTTATTGTATCTGGTTTCCTTTAAAGAGCATACAGCTTACTGGTATGTAGTCTTCTCCATTCGCCTATACATCTCTGTTTGGTCCAAAATTTTCCTAAGAATATTCTCAAATACTCGTAATATTTTCTCCTCCCTTAAAGTGAGAGTCAATGTTTTCGAATCCATATAATATAACTGGGAGAATAACAGTTTTATATATTTTCAGTTTAACATTTTTTCACAGAAGTTGAGGCAAGACATCATTGACAACATACAAATAGTTCATATAACTCTCCCAATAAAAGCCCATAATTTTATTTTTTTTATTATTCCGGCTTTTACAATGAATATGCATTTTTCCTGTACCCATGTTCACAGTTAACTACACATTTGTTTCAACACATTTTTCCATTCTTGTCTGTTCATCCATATATCTTCTTCTATTTCCCATTCCCTCTTAGTTTCATTGATTCCCTGAATCCACGTAATATTTGGTCTACCCTTCTTTTTCCTTCCCTGTGGTTCTCAAACCATGATTATCTTAGGTAGTCTTCCTTCTTCCATCCTTCTAATGTGTCCGTACCAATTTAATTGTTTCTTCTTTATAAAATCCAATATTGAATATTGTACCTGCATTTTTTCTTTTAAATATAAATTTCTGATTGTATCCTTCCTGGATATTCTTGCAGCACGTCTCCAGTAGTCCATTTCAGTGGCTAGTAATTTTTTTTTTTCATTTCTGTATTTAAAGCCCACACATCAGCTCCATAGGTAATAATGCTTCTGATTATTGTATTAAAAATAGTTTTTTTTTTGTTTCTTTGAAGATATGTTTGTCCCACACTATTCCATTTAGGGCAGATATAGCATACTTTCCTATATTGATCCTTTTTCTTATCTCTGTTTCTTGTTTTCCATCTTTAGTAATTTTAATTCCCAAATACTTATATTCTTCAGTGTATTTAATTGTCCCTAAATTTTCTTCTAGTATTACATCTTGAGGAAGATCCCCTATTGTCATATATCCCATAATTTTAATGCCTTCATAATAACTGAGGCCTATCCCAGCAGCTAGAAAATGGACTAGTTCGTGAATTATAACCATGAACAAATACACCCACAACACATGACGACCAATCAGTATTCTTCCATGTATGCCCAAATATTTATGCATATAACACATCATATATGCAGGTCATCAGTTCAACACAATTTACAATGTACTCTATAGTACACAGAGAGTATAAAAACAATAAAATATACATCCTAGAATAAATCGAAATATTGAAAGAAGTGAGAGACGAAATCCTAATAAGTAAGAACACACCTAAAGACGTGAACCCTTAAACAACATGCTAATTCAAAACACGAATTATTACCGAATTAATTGTTTATAATGGAACAAGTTCCGAAAGGCTACAAAATTTTAATTGAATTTTACTTTGTTGAGGACGGCTGACACCTTAGGTACAAGTTTTACTATCGTCACCTTTACGTAATATTCCATTTATACTTCATTTCCCTCAAACCATGCTTAATGTTATTCTCCCATCTCTTTCTTGCCCCTTTCCCTCTGGTTTTCCTACAAGGATTTCCATGCCCGTCTTTCATTCCCCATTCGTGCCACATGTCCTGTCCATCGTAATCTATTAGATTTAATTGTTCTTAATATATCTGGCATACATCATGTAGCTCACTGTTATGAAGACTTCTCCATTCGTCTGTCTGTTCATCTCTCTTTGGTCGAAACATTTTTATAAGAAATTTACTGTCAAATACCCGTAATATTTTTCCTCCCTTAAAACAAGAGCCCATGTTTCGCATATATAGAACTCGGAGAATAACAGTTTTACATATTTACAGTTCAATATTTTTTTAGAGAAGTTGGGAATAGCATGCATTTTCAGAATTGAGCCAAAATTAATTGTTTGTGCACTTCATTTTATTTGTAATTATCGTTCCTAGGTATTTCAATACAGCCGGAATTTCTAGAAGAGTTGTAAATAAGAAATTGTGCAATTAAAATGTAAATGTTCACTCCAATTTAGTGTAGAATTCGTAGAAAACTAAAATAGTGTGGTCATGTAAAAAGAAAGAAGATAGATTCCCAAGAAAAATAAATCACGTGATAGAAGAATAAGAGGCCGGCCAAAATAATGTAAATTGATGGATAAGCAGCATGAGGGAAACATGATTGGACGATGGAGATTGGAATGAAAGAGAAATATAGTGGACAATAAGAGAAGATTCATTTGGCGCAGGAAGGTGATACGAAAGTTGTGAAACCTGCTAAATAAATATTTTTTAATTTTATTTAACACGTTTTAAATGTATACATCTTCTTGTTCCCAATATTAAGTTTAGATTCTCTTCCTGTCATCTGCAGTTCCCTGTCCTTCATCAAATTCATAATTCCTCTATCCATGTTTTCTTAGGTCTCCTTCATTTCCTCCGATTTGGAATCCACTCCAACTTGTAATCTATCTTCATTCATCCTCTTCACGTGTCCAAACCATTGTAATTATTTATTTTCCAGAAATTGTATAATTGTTTCGTTAAAGTACATTTTTTTTATAGGAGAATACTGTTCCCGATCTTGTCTAATTTAGAACATCGTGCATATCTTAATAAAAATCAATTTCTGTATATTCCAATTTTGACTTTCATTTGGCATTTATAGTCCACGTTTCTGCTCCTTAATTCATTAAACTTCTTACTATCGACTAATAATAAATATTTTTGTTAAACCTTAAATTAGCAAAACAATAATTTCTCGTCAGAGCAAAAATAGTGATCAATAACGAAATAATAGAACAGATAGCACACTTTAACTATCTTGGTTCAGATGTAACAAACAGCTACGATTGAGATATACACAATAAATTAAACCGATATCAAATTATGTGTGACACCATAAGTAGAACCCTCCGAAAGACTCGAAGAGAAACTCAGTTCAGCTTTTATAAAATTGTGGCTGTTCCTGTTCTTTTATATGGATCTGCATTTTGGGTACTTACAAAAAAAATATATCTCACACATTCAAGCCGCTGAAATGATATTTTTAAGATCCCTAAATGGATGTGCACGCATGGATATATTACACAATGAATCAATAAGAAATGAACTGAATATATTTTCAATACTCGATAAACTAGACGATCACAAACAATGGAAAGAGCATTTAGACAGAATGGACAAAACAACATTGCCCAAAAAGATCAATGCCTACAAACCACATGGAAAAAGATCTTTGGAACGGCCAAGGAAACGATGGACTTGAAACAGGTCGCATTGACCGAATCCTGGAAAGGAAGAAGAAGAAGTTATTGAAATGTTATGGATCACAGTGAAAACAAAATCATAGAAATTTTGAGTTAATATTTTACTTTATTTGTGTCACACAAATTTAAATAATGTACCCTCATTTGTTTCTCCATTCTTTCTTCTTCTTCTTCTTCTTATTCTTCTTCACTTCCTGGTTTAGGCATTAGTTGCCTGTTCTGTCCTCACTAATAGATCTAAGATCATCTCTTACGAGGACGTCCGACATCTCTTCTTCCTCTCGGAAAATAATGTATGATTTTATTTGGTAATCTACTTTCTTGCATCCTTTCTACATGATATTTCCACTGAATCTTGTTGTTAAATATATGTTCTTTTATGGAGTAGATCTGCAGTTTTTTCACGGATATCCTCGTTTCTTATCTGATCCTTTCTAGTGCATCCCTTTACTCATCTTAAAAATTGCATCTCGGCTGCTTGGATTTTACTTTCTTGTTTGGTAATGATAATCCAAGATTCACTCCCATACAAAAGGACAGGGACTGCCATTGATTTATAAAATTATTATTTTGTTTGTTTATGGGATTTATTATTCAATGTTCTATTCATTGTGCCACAAATAGCTTGAAACTGATGAGTTTTATGTTCAAAATCTGTATGATATCCATAGCTGATATCTCCATTGTTTTACAATATGTATATTTTTACAATTGTATATTTTTCTACAAACTTTATTAAATTAATGAAATCAAAGTATCAGGAAGAATAAATTGCCAATTTAAGGGTTAACAATACTCATAATAGAAACTATAACAATGATAATAACAATGAATGTAATAAACTCCACTAGAGAAAGTTACAACTTACTATTAAATATATTTAATTGAGTAGTGAAATGAACTGTTTTGTAAGATTTGGCCTCGGCCTCGTGCAGTTTTGTACAATGTTTTGGGTTTGTAACTGGGTCTTGACCACGCTGGAGTTTGCACGTAGAAGATTCAAGTGCAACGTAGCGTAACTAGGTCCGCGTGACTCAATTGTAACTCGGAGCCATTATTACCGTGGGGAAATATCTTGCAACGTGTGTTGTTTCTTTTTATATAGCATCATTTTTTTTATCTGATACAACTCTAAATTCGTGTTAATATCTGTTTACAGGAGTTTCATTTTGCAACGCCATATTTAAACCAATTACTACGTACATCCATAAAGTGCAATGTACGTGTTGCATATTATTATTATTATTATTATTATTATCATTATTATCATTATAATTATGATTATTATCATCATCATTATCATTATCATTATTATTATTATTATTATTATTATTATTATTATTATTATTATTATTATTATTATTATTATTATCTTTAGATCGGCTGCGGTGGACTAGTGGTTATGCTCCTTGCCTCTGGTCCCGAGGGTCGCGGGTTCAAACCCGGCCGGGGTCTATGGATTTTTTAGGGCGGAAAAATCCAAGGAGAAAGTCCTCCGGGAGGGACTTTAAGCCGTGGATCCCGAGTCTGAAGATTTTCAGGCTCGTAAAAAATCCTTAAGCCTGAATGAAAAGGCCTCTAAGCAAAATTTACCGAATTTACCCGTCCTAGTACTACCTTGGCTTCCTAGAAGTCAGTATGAGGCGGAACGCTGACCACGGACCACTCAAAATGGCATCTATACGAAAACAAGTGTAACTAAATTAGTATGGTTCAAATTCTTCCCTGTAGGGGGAGAGCGCCTAAATCTCTGTAAAGGGAAAACATAGGCTTACAATACAATACAATTATCTTTAGGCTTTTAGCATTTTTTATGATGAACATGGAGTTCATCCTGATGCATCAGTCCCAACTTGCAGGACCAGATGAGTTTTGGTCAAGATTTTCTTACTCTAGCCTTTATCAAACCAGTGACGAACTGCAAGGCAGCAGTACCTGTACCCTAGATAAAGGGCCCTCACACGGTACTATCCGCCGGGCATACTCAACCCTGGATTTTTATGAGGTTATTATTCCTAATACTCACTCTTTTTCAACCTGGCTTGGGACAAAATTGGAAAAAATATATGTATATATAATCATACAAGAAAAAATTAATATTAAATGTTCAATAGTTGATTATATAAGCAATTAAATTGGTATGGGTATGTGCAACGAATGCAAGAAGGAAGGTTGTCCAGAAAAACATAGGAGTAATGTTCATCTGGAAGAAAATAGAAAAGAAAATCTTGGAACTCGTGGATGCAAGAAATAAGAACTGGAATGAGAACAAGAGAACATGGAGTGGATGGATAGGGACGAGCGGAGAAGGAGAATAAAACTTTGGACGCAGAAAGATGTGTAAACATTGAAAAACTGATTACAAATAAATAATAATAATAATAACAATAATAATAATAATAATAATAATAACAATAATAATAATAATAATAATAATAATAATAATAACAATTATTATTATTATTATTATTATTACTACTATTATATTATTATTATTATTATTATTATTATTATTATTATTATTATTATTATTATTATTATTATTATTATTAGCTTAGAATATTTTGATCTAAGAAAGGCGAATACAAAGTTGAATGAAAAAACAAAATCATAATACTGAGCTGCATGATCCTTATATGAAAACATTAATAAGAAGAGTTAAGGACGTGACATGAACGGAAAAAGATAGAAGGGGATGGAAACAAGTCAGTGGGAAAGCACCCAGTAAGATGACAAACAATGAGATGGGAGAAAAACATTGATCATTATTTCAATCAGGTGAATTATTCAGTGAATAACGACATACAGTAGGCCTATGTAGTCTAAATGTACAATAACTTTCTGAAAATCATCAGTAAATTATTTCCTCTGTTCCATTTTTGACTCCCCAAGAAATAGTAAACAATAGGCCTATATGCACACAGGTACCGAGACAGGTCGGTCTTACTGTTGTAGTGTTCATGAACAGTATAAACAAAACAGACTGTGAATCATGCTCTATTACAAGTTTCAAGTTAACAAAAACTCTTATCTGAAATATGCAAAATCAAAATATCATGTTTTAATTTCTCCCTTTATATGTAGAGTGACACAGATTCATTTCTATTAAATAATTATATATTTGTAATGAAAGATGGAAGTTATACCATTTGGATTTAGCGTGAATAAACAAGATTTTTAATGACTGTACGTAATTATGTATTTGTCAACCATGCATTCTGTTAAAATGAACAATTAAAAGCGAACTATTTCATTGTTACCGTGGCAATACAGTATTAATAATGAACAGTATGCTTGATGTCATTTTTAAATTATGTTTCCTGTTTGAGTTTACTTCACATTTACAAACATCGTTTTCAAAACTTAAAAACCTAACAAAATAATTATAATTCACACTAACCTTAGGGCATACATTTGTTATAGAATATACACGTCTCTTCATTTATAACCTAACGGGAACACGGCGTTTTGCCTATGCGCGATTAGGTTATAAATGAAGAATTGTGTATTATTAGTGAGATTGGATTTCAGTTAATTCGGTTTTTTTTTTTTTTCGTTTGAACGATTCTGATCGAACGAAATCATTGATTGACAAGTAAATAATTACCAATATAATGTTATATGATGAGTTGAACAAGAACAACCTGCTCTAGGGGAGGGAACGATCGAAAAAAAAGTGGAGTAGCTAGTACAACTGCAGGGAAGTAATCGTACATTAGTCAAGAAATGTTGACCTTCAATCCTCCACATCCATTATTATTGTTTTGAATAACATAAGTAGTATGTTTTGAAAATGTATAGTACTTCCGTCTGAATACGGTCACCAGACCCCTTACATCCCTGCAACATTCATTACCACTATGGCGAGTTGTTCAGCATATAACAGCATGCTAAACATAGTATATAACTGAGTTGACAAGGTAAGACCTGTACTATATTGCGAGTACACGTGCATGGGGGTATCTTGGATAAACAACCAGTGATAGTTTCGACTTCAATTGAATCGACAAAAGGATCTTCAACAATGAATGAGAAAATAAATATTGTAAAACCTTTAAAAAATTAAAACGTTTAATCCCCCCCCATTTACTGTTGAACATCTGTTTTGTCGATTTAGTAGAAGTCGAAGCCGTCACTGGTTATTTATCCAACACACCCGCATGCACTTACACTCACAACGAAGCAACACAACTGAATAACAATGTCTCCCCTTGTCAACTTGACAGACTTTGGTTTGAATAGGAGGGGGAGGGGGAGGGGTCTTGTCATATCTGGCGAGCACTATTTAACAGTCCTGGCATATTAATGTCCCAGGTTGTCCTTTTTTTGGACATTTCTGGTGTTCTCTCCTGGTATTGGCGTAATTGTAACCCACTTCTGAGGTTGGGGCGGCTGGAAGGCGGGTTTACGTTGATATGGTGGGTGATGATGATGATGATAGTGGTGCGCCAGGAGAGTCCTTACCTAAGCTTAATCTAAGATGAATATGATGATGATTGCGATAGCCATATGATGTTCGGGGACCGTTTCCTGTCATTTGTCTTACAGGTGAGGAAAAACCCCGATAAAAACATCACCCAGGAAAACTGTTCCACCGGGGATCGAACCCGGGCCCGCTGCGTGACAAGGCAGCACGCTACCTCAAGACCACAGCGGTGGACTACATATATATAGTCCACAATATATATATATATATATATAAAACATTTTTTGTCCAATGGGACATTTCTGGCTATCTTTCCTGGCATGGCGGAATTGTAATCCAATTGTTAGGTTAGAGCACCTGGAAGGCGGAGTTACGTTACCCCGATGATATGATGAGTAACAAATGATAACACTTGTCAACATGATTTTTGTCTCATGAGTCCCAATAGTTGCAGTTTTTTATCGTGTTTTCAATTATGTATTCGGAATTTCTCCATCACCCACAGTTTTTTAATTTAAATTTCAATTAATGGATTGAAATAGTTATTTTTTTAATAAACTTTTTCGTCCATTTGTCCATTGTAAAATAAAACCAAATGAGCTAACTCAAATGGTTTCATCTATGGAAAAGATATATCAAGGCAAATGGAATCCTAATATGCTGGCCGATTATTGTTGGACCATCAAGAGGGATGCTCCACAGGCGAAAAATAGCAGAAAATCGTCATTTCTTATTTTCTAAGTGAGTCCGAATGTTCGAATATTGTGTAGTTACGAAAGTAGGAAATATTAAAGTGTTTGAAATTATAAATTCCTGTGCCTGGGAAACCTTGCGTGATGGAGAAAAACCGATATCATATTTGAATTCAGTAGAAAAAATAGTATCAGAATCACATATTTTTCTTTCTGAGACAAAAAAAAAGTGTAATCAGGTGCGAAAAAAGTTCTTCAACATAAACTAACCTAAATTCCAGACCATGGGCAGCCACAGGAATAATTATGAAACATTCCTATGGTCTGACCGGGAATCGATCCCGTGACCTCATGAACTGTAGTCAGAAAAACTGACCACTAGCCCATGAGGCTGGCCTAGGAGCCTATATAATTATTATTTTATCCAGTTGTTGCATAATGACATTTCAAATAAATACACAAACTGCTGCAGAAGCAGTTATTACGCAACACTGGTTCATAATTGATAATTAAAAATACCCACTGCGTTAGCTTCTGTTTTTTATAATTAATTTTTTTATTATTTGAACAAAATAATTATGTTTTTAATCTCATTTACTGGTGCTCATTTTTAAACCATAGTTATATTTTAATTACCTTAAATAGCATTTGGCCTCTCACCGCTGGCGTCTCTATAACGAATTCCAGTCACTAGATATGAGTTTCAAGGTGGACGAAACGGAACTTGGCCAGATTTTTCTCGGGGTTTCTTCCGTATACCCCTGCCACAAATTTCATTCCACAAATTCTCCATAATCATCTTATCCATTTCGTTTCATTTCGTTCATCCGCCCTAATTTATTGGGGATTGATCGTTAAATGGCGTAGGTAAATAAAAAGTATCACCCTGGCTGAATATGACTGTGCGTCAGGCATGGTCGACCGGCGCTCTTTTTGTTCGCAGACCTCTACAGTATAACTATTTGGACTTCATCTCATGTCATCTCTCGACCCGACCCTGAGTTGAACACAATATTATTATTATTATTATTATTATTATTATTATTATTATTATTATTATTATTAAGTCGTCCATTAAATCCGTCCGGCTGTGAACACTGTGAGAGAGATGAGTTTGGAAATATTTTACGTGGTCAGGTTACCAGCCCAAACGTACAACCATATTCCCTAGTGGATCGGGGATTTATTTCGGAGTTTCCTTCTCCTAGACGGGTTGCTAACCAAAGTTTTCGTCCCATTACCCCTTGTCTTGCAGGTTTTCTCTCCCGCCTTCTTTAAATACAAACTGATATGATTACATTTGATGAATCCTTAAAAGAAACCAAAAACAGAAAAGCAGCTGGTCCTGATCAGATAAATATGGACCTTCTAAAATATGGTGGAACATTTTTACATTGGAGAATATTCCATTTATTTAATGAATGTTGGAGAAACTGTATTATACCAGAAAGTTGGAATATAGCTGCAGTCATATCATTGTTTAAAAAAAGGAGATAGAAGAGAATGTAAAAATTATAGAGGAATTAGCCGACTTAATTCAATTTATAAAATTTATGCAAGGATTATAAATAAAAGACTTAAAATAATAGTAGAAGCAAAACTAAGAAGAAGAACAAAGTGGCTTTAGAACGGGGCGACCAACAACAGATAATGTATTCATATTACAGCAAATATTTGAAAAAAGGAGACCTACAGACGCATGTTACTTTTATCGATATTGAGAAGGCATTCGATCGTGTTGATAGAGATAAGTTATGGAAAATTTTGGAAATATATGGCTACCCCGCAAAATTAACTTATGTGATAAAAAGTTTATATGAAAAATCTCAAATTCTAATAAATATAGGCACATCAAAGACCGAACCAATTTTAATAAATAGAGGTATAAGACAAGGGTGTAGTTTATCACCTACCCTTTTAATTTATATATTAATGACATCATCCAAAATTGGAAAAGTACCGGTAATGTTAATGTAGGTATAAGAATGGACCATTTAAAAAATATTAAACGTTTTAATGTATGCTGACGATGTGGTTATTTTTCAAGAAAATGTAAATAATTTGCAGTTCTTTACATCAATTAAATCAGTTATGCCAAGAATATAATATTAAAATATCAAAGAAAAAACGAAAATAATGGCCTTTTGGGGAAGTGAACATATAAGATTGTACCGAAAATGCATTTTTGGTACATAACATCTGTGTTAGTGTATCTTTCCTCTACAGTGAGATTCTTGAACAGTGCCAATTCCCTTCTTCTTTGTGCTTTCACCTGTTTACCTCCCCACCCCTTCCCTCTGCACTGTGTACAGTTGCGCAACTTCCCCTCTTCCTCGGAACACTCAAATACGTGATAAAAGTTACGAACAGTGTCATCACCATCTTGGTTTTTGTCTGGAACATTTCAGTCAGCTCGAGTGGAGCTGTGTTGTTTTGATTTTAGTCCTGTAAGCCAGGTAGGGCATCCGGGGTGTGGACCCTAACCCTCGGCTGGACTAAAAGTATGATTGGGTGAATGTGTAATTATTAATATTCTTATTATTTTGTTTTGTAAATTTATTTGATGACCGAGATAATTGATTTATATTGTTTATATCATTTATGTATTCATGTTTTTTCTTTAAATTTATATAATGGTCAAAATTTATTTTTGTTCAATTAACCAGACCTATACTTTAAACATTAAAGTCAAATTTTAGTAAAACTAATGTTTAATTACTGTTTTGCTGCTTCATATTAATTCCTATTCAAAAGCTTTCTCAAGTCAAATTAGGTTCCCTTTTCCTTCTAACTTCCATGATTGTAGATACTATTCAGAGTTAGATACGAGCTATATAAGTAACTACAGAGTATTTAATAATTTCATGGTAATAGTTAATAAATGTTAAACATACAACATAGGAAAGATGAATCAATCTTTGCCTCTGATGGGCCCGGGCAAAGCACTGATGTTTACCAATTGGGACTACAAACTATTAGTAGAACCTATGAGCTAGTAGGCTACAAGATCAAAAATCATAATAGACAACAAACCTCTGGAACAAGTAACACATTTTAATTATTTGGGTTGTAATTTTACTATGAACACAAAAACTGAAAGAGACGTAAATGTGAAACTGTCAAGATGATATGTGCAACTATACATAAGACATTAAAGAACAAAACAAGAAGAGATACTAGATTGAAGTTTTATAAAACATTGGCAGTTCCTGCATTACT
Organism: Diploptera punctata; assembly: GCA_030220185.1. Classification (NCBI taxonomy): domain Eukaryota; kingdom Metazoa; phylum Arthropoda; class Insecta; order Blattodea; family Blaberidae; genus Diploptera; species Diploptera punctata. The sequence continues at coordinate 908,658 of JASPKZ010010693.1, read as the reverse complement.
TTATGGGAGTGAAACTTGGGTAATGACCAAAAAATTACAAAGTAGAATACAAAGCGTAGAAATGAACTTCCTTAGAAGAATAAAAGGGTGCACAAGAATGGATCGGTTAAAGAATGAAGATATAAGAACATAGTTAAATATATCCATTAAAGGATAAAATAAAAAAATATAAAGAAAATTATTTAGACATGTAAAAAGAATGAACGTAACAAGATTACAAAAAGCAGTATTTAACTACAAGCCAAGAGGTTCAAGGAATGTAGGAAGGCCAGTGAAAAGATGGACAGAACAACTGTGAGGCGGAACAGGCATTTTGCCTAGCCCTTGAAGTGAAGAAGAAGAAGAATAAGAAGAAGATATTATTATTATTTTTATTATTATTATATTATATTATATTATATTATATTATATTATATTATATTATATTATATTATATTATATTATATTATATTATATTATATTATATTATATTATATTATATTATATTATATTATATTATATTATAAATAACCTATGATATGAAAAGCTTTCATGTGGAGCATTGAAATCAGTATTTACATTTACTTGTCATTTACAGATACTTTTTTTCTTTTTCGGAGACTTAAGCATTATTTTAGCCTCACTATGATGGTTGCCCAGCGGCTCGCTTTGTTTCCACGCAGCTGTTATGAATAATTAAATACAAAGATGCTGACTACCGCCACTATAATAATGCCGCATGTTAATCATTGTCAAGCATTGTCGCGTGGCACCCGCTTTTATATAAACGGACATAGAGAGGCGATAATACCCTGGGATATAAAGATATAGACTGACAATACTCTATTCAACGTTTCTTAACCTTTTAAGTGTCAGTCCTAATTACATATCTGCACAAATTTCTTAATTTTGTAGACCTCCATAAAAAATTGCACAATTTTGGCTACTAAATATTATGTAACCTATAATAAATAATATGAGAATTAGTGATAAATAGGGCCTGGGAGTTAGGAAAAATGCCTTTTTTTTTAACTAGATGGTTCTGTCTACATAGAAGAGTCATCTTTATATATATAACATTCAATCTGCGCATGTTTGTGCTCGCAAAACTCAAAAAGTAGTAGGTCGATTGTCTTAAAATTTTGACATAACGTTGCATTCGAATACGCGCGTTTTTTCTTTTTTTCTTTAATTAAAATGATATTTGACACATACATTGCATTCGAATGTGCGCGTGTTCGAATTCAAACGACTTCATTTCCCAATACTATCTGCTCATTTGGGGTAGGGACAATTTTTGCAAGGGTGCGGTCTGAATTTAGAAAATACGACATGTAATTTCGTTCAAATCGGAAAAATGGACAGTTTGTACGCACTGCAAAGCAATGGAATTTATAGGGCAAACCCTGAGAATGTGCCGCGCGAGCGAAATTTATTTATTAAACTACTCAACACATTACTAGGCGTCGCAACGCATGCCGGGTATTAGCTAATTCGATATACACACCATTCCATATGTTTGAGAAAGATAAAGCCAGTTTTGAATTTCCTCCTCTTGGCTTATTTTCTCTTATGTTGCCTATTTGGAAGGTTAATTTTTTTTTTTTTACTTTTTTGAGCTTTTTTTGGATTTTCTCTGCTGTTATTTATTACTTACTAAAATTAATTAATATTTAGCTCAGAAGATGGTCTACAGAAAGCACTCTTTCAATTAAGTGATATAATACAGAATTATAATTTCAATATATCAATAGGTAATTTTAGCTGGTAAAGGATCAGATACAGTAAGAGCTAAAATAATTCTGGAAGGGAAACCCATTGAAAAAGTGAATAATTGTAAACACCTGGGTTATGAAATATCTTATTTTAAAAATGAAGATCTTTTCAACAAACTTAAAAAATTTAATTACATATGTGGCACAATTAAGAGAAAGGAAACAAAACTGAAATTTTATAAAGCAATGACAATTCCCTTATTATTGTATGGTAGTGAGTTTTTCGTTTTAACTAAAAGAGAAGAGAATATCATAGAAGCAGCTGAAACGACATTTCTGAGATGTGTAGCTGGCTGCAAACTTCCAGATAAAAGAAGAAACGAAGATTTAGAAATGAGCTAAATATTTTTAAACTTTTAGATAAAACAAAAAGTCTAGAAATGAAAAAAAAAAAATCCAAAGAGTTATATTTAATTACAAACCAAAAGGAAACAGCAGGTGGATTCAACTTTTTGAATTAGAATCTATGAGATCGGAACAAGTCACAAGGGCTTAATCCGTGAATGTTGATGGTAGAAATTAATTAATGCAAGGAAGATAAAAATATACGAATCTACATTTCGAGATGTTCTGAAGTGTGAAAGTTGTGTTGCTATTGATATGGATTCATCCACAATAGTATGTTTTAAGTTTGATCTAATCACTTAAGTAGAAGTACGGTAGAATGATCCTTTTCCATTATGAAAAACGTTCTGTCTGATGACGTCTGAGTATGACAGTTGAGATCTTAAAAAATATATATCTGATGGGTGTGTAACCCTCTTTTCCATCTGATCTCATCAATTTCGTTTCATTTCATTTTATCTGGTCCTGTGATATGCGATAGACCTGGTAAACAGCATCCTCGTGACCATAGACTTTCAATGATAGAGGAATCTTCCTTCTCATCTCATTCTTTGATTTGCCATTACATAGGACATGAGCGGGGAGTTTAGTTTACTAATATACCTCATTTATTTTTCTTATGTTTTATAGGATTATCATCATCATCATCATCATAGTACATTCACGAATTTAGGCCATTTGTTGACCTGTTTCGGCCTCAAGAGAAACACCATCCAGAAGTCTTTTGAGTGGACGTCCTGGTCTTCTTCTTCCTGCAGGTTGATATCTTAACATTAGTTTGGGTATTCTGTGATCTTCCATTCGATGAACATGTTGTATCCATCTTGACTTATAATCAGAAATTTTGTTTTCTAAAGATTCCATGTGTAATTCTTCTAAGATGTCTTCATTTTTTTGTGATCTAGTAGTGTGTATCCTGCAGTCCTCCGAAGATATCTCATTTCAGCAGATCTAAGTCTCTGTATATCCTTCTGTTTCAACGTCCATACTTCGCTACCATACAAAAGAGTTGGAAGAGCCAGTGTTTTATACACTTTCAGTCTTGAATGCTTTTGGACTAACTGTGGCTTGAAGATAGAATTTATTAACCCTAAAATTCTTAAAAATTTATAGGATTATCTTTATTAAAATAAAATTTATTTTAAAAAAATGTTGATTTATCATCTGGCCATCATAATCAACAATATCATATTCGCCTTGTTTAGTATGAACGATTGAATGAATGGCCTAACTTACCTCAAATGTTCATGTTGTCTCGGAGGCGACCCTAGCCCAGAACTGATAACTCATCCAAGGAGTTCCTACATGGCCTTGTGTGGTCAAAAAAGTAAGTATGTGATCAAGAAATGAAAAATACTCTGCCGACAATTCGAGAACCTGTAAGACCGTGTGGGATGGCGCATGTAAAAGTACGTATAAACGGGGAGATAAAACTATGATAAATAGAAAGAGAGATATTTCTATACTTGAGCTCTTACGACTCTTAACACCGTTGCCGAGCAGTTTATGACACGATAACTAACTCCATGGCTCGATAGGCCTAGAAAGAAAGCCCTTGGCCTACCAGACGGCCACTGACCTCACATCCACATGTGTTGATCACAGAGGTACATCCAGTGTGACATATGGTCAGCATGTCATGAACTAACTCACTGGCATTATCGAATTCACAGGCTCCCGGCCGCACGGAGGTAAGCTCTCCATCCATTCCTATCATGAGTTAACATTTTCCAATCATCACTTATATAATTTACTTCCGTCAAATCAAGGTATTTTTTTTTTCCTCACTTCATTCTCGGCCTACTTGCTGGGTGCTTACCCTCTGAATTTCCTACATTTGCCCCTCTTTCATTCCCCTTTTGTCCTTTGTAGTCTACGACACTAAACTGTTGTTATTATATCTGTTTTCCCATGAACATCGTGTAGTTCATGTTATGTACTCCATTTGCCTGTCTGTTCATCACACTTTGGTCTAAAAATTTCCCTGAGCACCCAAGGAGTGGGAGAATTTTCTCATGGGAATTTCGGCTAGTGTGGAACACGACATCGTGAGGAATTTGGGTAGCAAAAATAGGTTGTGGTTCCATGCAGAAGGAAATAGATTTAATGACTGGGGGACTCTTCAGGTTGACTACATGTCACTCCTATACTGACTGGATGGTTGTCCATCTATGTGATTAACATAGGTGAATGTGGGGCCAGCAGCCGGCTGTGAAGTCTATCGCGCCATGTTGTTTACGACATTGTACATTGACGATACGGTATCTGAATTTAAAGTGCGCATGTCTTAATATAATCATGAAATATTTAACTTTAATATTATGTACATTTTTAGACAACACGAAAAAAAAAGTGTTTACGTCCGGTGACTTCGCTCAACGAACCGGAGTACACAGGTTTGACACCTGCCGGAGGTAGCGTTTAATTTATTTCCTGCCATTTTTTTGTTTCAGGACAGTATTAATCGTGAAGAAGTGTAAAAGCAAGAAAATTATAAGCTACTTGTGTTTCCTTTATAAACGACTATTATAAAAAGAACACTTTAATGGAAGAGCAAAGTAAAATAATTACAGTAGCCTACATGTCAGTACTTTAACCTCTCTCTCTCTCTCTCTCTCTCTCTCTCTCTCTCTCTGCCTTGTTTATTCCATTTCTTTGTAGCTTATTTTGTGTGTCTCGTGTATCTCGAACCGTACAAGGGCACAGCATGTCACACTAGAGAGTTTCCTTTTTTAACTCTATGCACATACAGTAAGTATATATTTGACCACAGAATACAACGAAGGGCCTCCGCGGATGATTAATTAGCTTAATCCCGGGCCACCTCCGAGAAAACACTAACATTTATACAAGAGACATCATTCACACCCATTCATATTAACGCCTCATTATGATGGTTATCCAGCGGCTCGTTTTTGTTTACCCGCAGCTAATATATATAATTAAATACAAAGATGCCGACTACCGCCACTATAATAATTCCGCATGTTAATCATTGTCGCCCGACATTCCGCTATTATATAAACGGACAACCATCATAGTAAGACGATAATTCTAACCAGTGAGTATGTGTGGGTGCTTACAATGAACATTTTTTTTTGTCCAATGCCGCCAGATTTTCTTTGCGACATTTCTGGCTTTCTCTCCTGGCATGGGCAGAATTTTAACCCAATTCTGAAGTTGTGGCTCCACTAGACCATTTGACTGGTCATGGACAATTAATAGTGTTGGGATTTATTTTGGGCTTAATGTGTTCTGATATGGCTTTGAGGTGAGTGATGAGAGGTCTCTAAAAAGTGTATCAAGATAATTTCCAGAACAAGGATCGAACCAGGTCCGCTGCAACCGAGACAACAACGTTAGTCTAATTCTTTAATTCGAAATGTAAAATTAAGAGAATATAGCGTAAATTATTATTTTTAAAAGGATCGTACCCGAGTGGTTAAGACACAGTGCCTTGGCGAAAAGCTACGGGATTTTCGTTAGTTATGGGGGAAAGAAATTTTCTCATAGAATTTCAGCCAGCGTGGGGACCAATGCTAACCCAGCACCGTGAGGAATTTGGGTACCATAAATAGTGTCTTCAGGTTGAGAAAACCAGATATAAACTCCTATACTGGCTATATGGCCGTCCACCTCTGTGATTAATACATGTGGATGTGAAGACAGCAGCCGAGACCAAGAGCCTCATGCCCGATTCAGAGCCGAGTCGAGAGATATGATACGATGAAGCCCGTTATATTGGAGGACTGTGAATAACAAGGGTGCAGACCGACAACGCCTGACGCACCATCACAAGGGAAGATGAATGAAATAAAACGAAATGAATGATACGCGTGTGGAGAAAATTTGTGCAGGGAAAAGCCAGAGAAAAGCCTGCACACAATCTGTTTCGTCCACCAAGAAACTAACATGGGATGATCGAGAGTCCAACAGTTATGTTGACAATAATTAAAGATAAAACTATTAATAAAATGTACAAAATAAATAATATTCCATTCGAGAGTCCAACAGTTACGTTGACAATAATTAAAGATAAAACTAACCATGTTAGTTTCTTGTTAAGTTATAATATCGGGTTCCGAAAAGGAAGATCGTGTACCGATGGAGTATTTGCCCTGAATCAGATAATAAACAAAAGACAAAAAAAAACCTGGAAACACATTTGTTATTTATAGACTTAGATAAAGCATTTGATCGAGTAAACAGGGAAATATTGTGGAAATTCCTAAAAGAAAAAGGCCTCCCTATTCAGATTATAGAAGAAACTATTAAGAGCTTGTACTATGGAACAAATATTTGTATTGACCCTCAGTTGGCAAAAAATAAGCCATTTTTCAACTAAACCAAGGAGTACGACCAGGGTGTTCACTAGAACCTATATTATTTAATATTTATATGGAAGAGATCCTAAACGAATAAAAGAAGGTTTTTTAACTAATGAAGGAATATTAATTGATAATAAAGATAAAATAAATGCTTTATTATTCGCTGACGATGTTGTACTTTTAGCAGAATCTGAAAATGAGCTCCAAATGTTAGCATATAAATTTAAATTAATAGCCAATAGATATAATTGTAAAATATCAATAAATAAGTCAAAAGTAATGGCATTTATTGGTAAATATGGAATTAGATAAAAAAATGTACTGGATAACAAAATAATAGAACAAGTATCACATTTCCAATATTTAGGATGTGATATAACTTATAGAGAAAATAAAGATATAGAAAATAAAGTAAATAAATTTCAGGCTATTTGTGGAACCATAAAAAGAACCTTAGGTCGGAAAACAAGGAAAGATACGAAACTTAAATTATATAAAACAATGGCTGTTCCTTTGTTGTTGTATGGAAGTGAAAATTGGATAATGAAATCAAGGGATAAAAGCAGGATACAGACTGCGGAAATGCTGTTTTTACGTAATGTGAAAGGATGCACAAGAGCGGATAGAATAAGGAATGTATACGAGAAGAATTAAATATATATAAAATTGAAGATAAAATCAGCGAAAATAATAAGAAATGTACAGAACACTTAATGAGAATGAACAACGAAAGAATACCAAAAAGAACCTTCCTGTATAATCCCAGAGGAACAAGAGATGTTGGCCGACCACGTAGAAGATGGACTCCACTTTTAACTTCGCCGGAACAGACTGTATAGCCTAAACCTTGTAGTAGAAGAAGAAGAAGAAGTTATAATATAGAGGACAAAATTTACAAGCACAAATAATGAAATATAATATCGGTCTATTACTCAATTGGAAATACAAATTGTATTAAAACTGAACAATATTTTAAATTGATGTACCATCTATCAATCAATTAACTTTGGACTATTTCAAACCGAAGTCGGTCTTTTGCCTTATTCACAAAGATCCTCCACAACTCCCTGTTTTCGGTTCTTATTAGGGTCATTTATTCGTGTGAGATCTGATACAGTTGGTCTTTCCAATGTAGTTTTGGTCTGCCTAATACTCTTTTTGCCTCATCGATAGATGTCCATAGCTAATTTTTGTTAATCTTGTGCTTTGTTGACGTAGTATGCGACCCAGCCATCGTACTCTTATACTCATCAGTATTGCTACCATATGTGTCTAATAGTACGACATTAATTCTGTGTTCTATCTTATTCTCCATACCTAGTTTTTCTTAACCGCACCGAAATGTTTCGTAAAATTTTGGTTTCTAAAGTAACAAGATATATATATATTTTTTGTGAAAGTCCAGATTTCAGCTGCATACAACAAAGTTGGTAAAATTTGGTTTTCTAACAGTTAAGCATTGTTTCTGTATTTATGAACTTAGATCTAAAAACTTTATTCAGACTATGATAATTATGATAAACATGAAAGAAATTAACAAAAAATAAAATACGAATTAACAAATATAACTAAACTTTATATAGAAATTAATTAAAATTCAATTAAATGGACAACCCTCATACATTTAGGCAAATAAACCATAAAACAAACCAAAATAATTAAAAAAAACGACAAAAACATAAAAAGAGCGTTTAAAACAAACAATAAACTAAATAATATAATCTCCAACATACTTAAAAACACCTACAAACATGAAAATAAAATAATTTAAAACTAAAATGCAATAGATGCGATGCATTTTATATCCGAAGAAGCACCATAACTTTTAATGTAAGATGTAATCAGCAACTTTAAATTTAAAGAGGGAAAATCAAGCTCTACAAAAAACTTCATAAATGCAAATCATCAATTTAACATGATTGACAACAAACTCTCAATAATACAGAAAGTGTAATAACCAAAAAATATTTATTTTATTAATTTTTTAATTATTTATTTATTTAGCCTGGTGGAGTTAAGAACATGTGTCCATCTCTTCCACTCACAGGACAAACATGCGTTACATCAGAATATAACAATCACAATAATTCTAATATTAAATACTAAATGAAGATAATATCTATTATATAACGACCATCCACCGCTGTGGTCTCGAGGTAGCATGCTGCCTTGTCACGCCGAGGACCTGGGTTCGATTCCAAGTCGGGACAGGTTCCTGGGTGAGGTATTTTTCGGGGTTTTTCCTCACCTGTAAGGCAAATGTCAGGAAGCTTAGGGCCCAACGGTCCTCGAAAATCATCCGGCCATCATCATCATCCTTAGCAAAATCATCGTCGTCATCCTTCACTGTTGTGGAAAGCAACGGGAAGTTACCACATCTATAATCCCCTAGTAAAGCTGCAAAGCATAGCATGAAAATGCTATGATTGAAGTGAAAGACCTGCCCTCGGGCAGAATTACTATGGATGGATGGCTATTACAATCTATAATACAACCAGTTAATGATAGTTAAGATTAAGACTAACACTAATAACAAATATATTCAAACAAGATAAATTAAATCGTTGGTAGACTGTCTCTTTCTAATGTATGTAAGAAACAAAAATAATGAGATATAGAAAACTACTTTTACGGTTATATAATATTTAATCAAATTAAAATATGTGTTAATCTTAATATTGTTTTCAAAAATAATTTAATGTTAACACAATACTATCATTGAGGTGTAGGCTATAATGATAACTATTACCGATGAAATTAGGGGAGCTCAGTTGAATAATATAGATTGAATTACTATTCATTTTGGGAGAAACCCTAGAAAGGGGGGTAAACCCCCTAAAGATAGGAGGGATAGAAATAATAAAATTTATACTTTTTTTTCATTATTAATTAAAAAGGTTTGGTTAATAAAAGATATCTGTAGAGAGTTTATAATTAGAATAATTGTTTGTTATTAAATAATTCTTTCGTTTGTTTTTTAACGATGTTATCGTTTGACAGTCTCTAGCATAGGGCGGAAGGGAATTCCATGTTTTGGCAAGTAAGACTGTAAAAAATAATGCATAAAACACAATGTGATGAGAAGGGACATATAAAGGTCAATGTACTAATGAGAAGATGTAGAAATACCCTGGAAGATATAGAAATACTGAAATAAGTAAAAATAAAAAATCTGCTAAAAGAGAACACGCGCAACCATCTCAACCCTATCTACAGTATACTGATAGAGAATTAGTTAGTACCTACCCAGCTGCTGAGAATGGAACAAGAAGTTCTGAAAGGCTTTCACCATTTTAATGAATTTTAATTTGTTGAGGATGACTGATATACCGTATCAGGTACAAATTTTAATATTTTAACGATTTATGGTAACTTTCATTGACATTAGATAAGGAAAGTACAATTCCTTTCCCAGGCAATTTTTTAATTAAAAATGTTTCCTAATTTTTTGAATTGTCCACTGTTTTCATATTTCCAATTATCTACTTTCAAATAATTATTTTCAATAGAATATCTTGAATTATGCATATGTTTGGTTTCTATGGTATTGTCTTTTAGATAAGTTTCATTTAACTGTATAATTCTTCTTCTTCTTCCTTCCAAGTATTAGGCCAAGGCCTGTTACGATCCTATAGAACATTTTCCCTCCAGCTTCTTCCGGAAAATTCTCGTATAAGACTTGAAAGCATAATAATAGTCCCTTCGATTGGTTGCTGGCCAAAGGAAGGCAAGACCAGTGATGGGCCTGCCATCTTATAGCCTCTGGTCAGGCTTTTCTGGAGAAGAAAAGAAAATAATGGAAAGAAGAAATGGAAGAAAGGAAATACTCCCTAGCCCTCGGATGCCCTAATAGCGTCGGGGTCGAAAAAACAAGAGTTAACCAAGAGAGGTTAGATAGTAAAGTTAAAAGAGTGCAAAACACAAGTAAGTGGAAGAAATGTTTTGCTCGGCTTGGGCACCTTGTGATCGCCATCCACATATCCCCTAGATGAGAACCCCTAAGTACTCTAAATAGGCGTTGAATATCTTCTTATGTTTCCCCAATTAATAGAACATCATCCGCGTAAACAAGTAGCCTAAGTTAATTTTTTGATCGTTCAAACTGATGTTGTCTAATACAAATCTACAACAAAGGACCATGATTTCATTCCCTTCTGAAGAATACCATAAAAAGGATTTTTACACTGTTAACAATTTTTATTACTTTTAAAATTCATGATAAGCCACTGCAGCTGAGATTTGGTCATGATCCAAGCTTCAGAAATGAAATCCTTACGTGTAATGGCGCATAAAACAAGGCGAGATAGAATAAGGAATGACAAAATCAGGGAGACATTAAGTGTAGAAAAATTAACAACAGACATAGAAAAAAGTAGACTAAAATGTTATGGACATTTAAAAAGAATGGAAAAGGAAAGTCTAAACAAAGACTGTTAAATCTCAAGATACAAGTAAAACAACCACGGGGTAGATGGATTAACAAAGCGAGGAAAAGTCTATAAGAGAGAGGATACGACTGGGAAGAACTAAAAAGAAGCAAACCATGGGAAGATAGAGATGGTTGGAGCATTATTTGGAATCGACCTTCCGAAAGGAGGACACGATAAGAGGATGATGATGATGATAAGCCAGCGTTGAGTTTATTAATTAAAATATTACAATTTTAAAATTCGAACCTGAAGAATCAATCGTCCTCAACTAAAACTTCTGTTTAGAAAACTTCCCGTCGAACATTAGAAATATGGGCCTTTCAGAAGGCAGTCTTCCATCATCAGCAATTAAAATGGTACCATCGCTGATGATGGAAGACTATCTACTGAAAGGCCTACATTTTTTAAAGTTTGGTGAAATTTTCTAAACATAAGTTTTAGTTGAGGACGATTGATACATCAAGTAGGATTTTTAAAATTATATTATTTTAATTTATTGACCCAGGCTAGGTTTGAACACTGAACTTCAGAACTAGAGCGCGGCAGGATAACCACTGAGATCGACATATTGAACGCAGCAGCTAGCAGAAAATGAAGATAAAATCGCAGTTGAAACTTATGGAAAGCAGTGCTTTCAGTTTTATTCACTGAAGAACAAAAGACGTAAGATAATACAATACGTTAATACATTCATTTTAGTTCCATACATAATCTGTAAGAGGTTTTTGGGTGTACCTACTGCAGTACAAAGTTACGCATATGCCGTGAAGGGTCGGGGGGAGGGTGGAAGTAAAGCCATGTAAAAACAATAGAATAAAATACCTCATATCGCGCGGATCTCACTATAAAACACTGGCCTACTAAACTCGAGAGTTCTCCACATAAACAACGCAAAATACACTAGAGACTATTTTAAAAAATACTCTCTCTTTTCTTTTTTGAATTGCGACCGTCATTAATTTCTCCTTTTCGGAGAGTGGGTGTTATGAATTTCTACACAGTGCGTTGCTGTGGTCTTCCAACCTTGTCCATTGTCTTTCATAAACCAAACTATATATCTACTTAACAAAGCAGTTTAATTTTTTTTTTAAATCTACGTAGCAATGTTATTATTTTCATGACATGTCTCATTTCAAAATTTTACAGTAGTTTTAAAAGGTCGAAACTTGATATTGCAGTACCTAGGGCTCTTCTGAGCTAAGTTCCAGTTCAATGTAAATAAACTAAATGTATGACTGCATTTTCATTGGTAGAATAATGGTTTTACCTTTAAGCGTGTAAGAAAATGTATTTCGCTCTCAAACACTAAAAATAAAGTAAACGAAAATAATAAAAATATATACGTATTATCTAGCACATGTCTATGTAAGTTATATGGGAGAATCTTAAAATACCGGTATATCGTTACAATTTTGAAATCTCAAGTATAGCTTTATTCTGTAATGCAGAATACATTAGAATTTCAAATGGCAAAATTTCAGTATCTTTCTTAAACATTGGAAAGTAAAGCATTTGAAAAGCGTAGAGAAAAATTATTTTGACTATTTAACTCTTGCCCCAAATGGGAGTCAATGACCAATCACATTTCAATGATTTTTTATTTACAACCAATCACAGTCGTGTTTCGTCTCGAATTTATCAACTAAAGTTTATCAAAACAAAGAAATCGTCTCCTTTTTAACATTCTGAATAGGTCATAGCATTACTTTGCAGTGGCTGAGTTCGTAAGAAATACGGCTACCAGACTGTATATAGGGCTTATAGTGCATGAATGTCAGCAGATAGCGCATGCGGGAGATAATATAAAAACATTTGTAGCAGTTGATTGTACCATAAAAAAAACTGTTTGCACTTTCTTAAACGAATTATTTTCCAGGAAATGACGTTGCAGAAAAATATAATTGACATATTTACATCATAGGAATTTTTTGAGAATTTTTCTCGTCATTGAGGGTTTTCTCCAACCAATCTTAGTAATTAACAAAAAACTAAAAGTATCTAAAAAAATAAATAAATATAAATGACTATGGGCTTATAGACTATCAGTTTGCAACAAACATTCACAATTTTCCCTTAATTAAAGTTCTCCATCGTTCTCTGTCCTCTGTGTCTTCATCTGTTACACCAAATTTCCATATTGAATTTTGAATGTTGTTCTTCCAGGTTGTTCTTGTTCTTCTTTTTCTGTTCCATCTTTCAATTTTCCATGTATAGACGGCCTTTGGTACTCTTCCATCCTGCATTCTTCTTATATCAGAAAAGAATTAATACCTATAATGTTCGTTATAAATTTCTCCACTAGGGTGCATTCTTACAATATTGCGATCCTTTGGCAATAAATAATATGATCTGGTTGCAGTGATGAACAAAATAAGCAAATGAAGCGTACCAATCGTTTCTCATTTGTTTTCAAACATCGCCGTTTACATTAAATATATAAATATTTTAAAATAACTATAGTTAAGTAATGATTTCTGAGTAAACAGCTTAGTTTTATTCGTTAAATAGTCCTAACAAATTCCACTCTTGATTTTCAAATTATCTAGATAAATTTGGAAATCACTCGCGTGGCATTACTTATGAATATTTTCAAACAGTTTAGACAAAAAATATACCACACTTCACCACTTGGTGGAAATAACAGCAAGATTTACAGGCGAATCAGCATGGAACATACATTCTGCTCATAATGAAATTGTCCTTCCTTCCTCTTCCTTCCAAGTATTAGGCCAAGGCCTGTTACGATCCTATAGAAAATTTTCCCTCCAGCGTTTCATAGGACGGCCCAGTGATCTTCGTCCTCTTGGTATATAATTATAAACAACTTTGGGGATCCGATTTGAACTCATTCTTTCAATATGGTGTTTCCAATTTAGTTGGTACTGTTTAATATAGCTATTCCAAAATTGGCGTAGTCTTCAATTATTTTAAGATATCGGTGTTCCTTTTCCGATCCCATCTGGTGTAACCCGCTGTTCTGTCATGAATCTCATTTCACAAGCCGTTATTCTGCTTTCATGTTGTCTTTTTAGTGTCCATGCTTCACTACCATAGGTCAACACTGGTCTAGCCAAAGTGTTATATAAACGTAATCTGGTGTTTTTTTTTGTACAAGGGATGGTTTCATAACTTGATTAATAATTCTAAACTTTTATTATAACTAGTAATTTTTTCAGGAATGTCTTTTTCATCCCAGATAGAGAGATAATATATAATGAAATTGTACCGGTAAATAAAAGTTATCTATTGACATTACAGAAAAAGCATAAACGTCTAATTAGGTAGACTCATATATATTTTTTTGATAAATAAATAACAAATAGAGGAAGTTCCTAATTATTATTGGTGTCATGTTATGTTGTATTCAAATTTTATTTCCCGTGAAATACGATGTTACCTAACATCAATGTTTCTTTCATACACAGACCAGTCATCTGACGGTTAAAAGTAGTTCCACGGTTCCCCAATACACGGAGTCGGCGGAGTTTGTTTACAGTACAACTTGAACTTAGCTCGGAATTAATATAACTAATTCATTGGTATTATCGTACCCGGAAGTTCATGACCAAGCGGACATAAGCCCTCCATACATCCCTATTGTGTATTTAATCGCGTAATTCATGCATCAGAATAGTATTCGATAAAGTTCAAATAAAAATCTACGTATATTTGACGCGTGCACGACAATATATATTTTAAAATGTTTAATTGAACGTACATTACTGTCAGATTGATTTGGGGCAGTATGTAATTCCCTTTAATAAGTTTTCATGTCATATTACATTAATCATTGCCTACAGATGACTTGTCTGGTAACATAAATTTCCATATAAAATTTTAATAGTTCATTTCATTGGGGACACCTGATATTTTTCCAGTGTTTATCACTGTCAACTGAAAGAAATAAAACAAATTGTATCATATGTCAGTTTTATCGTTTTTTTCGTTATTTTGTGACATTAGGTATTCTTCCCCTATTGCCTCCAAATGAGTGAATATAATTTATTCATGTTATGATTATATAGGATTGTTCAATACATATATTCTACAGTAATATTTTAATAGGATTAGAGCGTCAAAGTTGTTTTAAATTAAGTTTAAAAATTTTGAGACTAACCCAAAGTAAAAATCAATAAGTTGATTAAAATTTAATCTGTCTAAATAAATAACATATACTACGTAGATTATGTACTTAATTTTTTTACGTGTTATTCCATTTCAAAAGCATGATTAGGAAGAGTTGACAGAATTCTACGTGAAACGTGCTTTTGTTCAACAAACAGTAGCAAATTTAATCAGCCATAGCAGATACATGTAAAATGCTCCTTGAATGTTGGTGATGCTAAAAGTGTGCTCAACGAAACAGAAACCACATACTTTTTTTATTAACTAACCAGCTAGTAACATCTACGTTTAGGATCTTCTTGGTGGAAATTGTAACTCTGCACTATCATTAGCAATATGACTACATTGCGTCAATATTTCCATTAGCGCTCTCGTTTCCTTGGTAAAGACAACAGGCACTTGTGTTGGTTAGAGTGTCAGTTCAAGTCACGAAGGCTAAGATTCAGGATGATATGTTTTTAGTCTAAGATAGAGTAAATTATTATTTTTCATTTTATAGTTTACCAGAGAAAAAATTACCTCGATCTAAGAATGCTCGGAGTCTCGGAAGTAAGAAGATTCCAAGCAAACACTGTGAATAACCTATCGCTGTCTTTCTAATGTATTACCGTCCGCCTCCCGCTGTTTGCATACCCTGATTGTGAGTGAAGACAACTAATCAAAAGAGGGAGTGAGTGAGTGAATGACGTAATGTGAGGGGAAGAGATAGTAAGTACAGGATACACCTTTAATGCTATTATTTTAATTAGCCTAGCTGTAGTATGAACATCGTCTTGACAATGACAGCATTTCTGCTGAAACACGTCGATAGTTTATATGTTGAAGTTCGATGGTATGGGATTAATGTAGTGCTATATTGACGCAATGTTCACGCAGTACTAATTAATAACTGGGGAAAGGATTTTGAGGTGCGGCATCTTTCCAAAAATATAGCTGTTTTCATACCAATAGTTCAATATATGTATTTGGGGGGGGATGAATTGAAGCGAAATAAACACAATTTGTTGCACCTTTCTGCACATTTTCGTGATATTACTACATTTTTCCCCTTTTCCCCTCTCTTTTGATACTTCAACGCTTTTTTCTCTACTCTTCTCTGCGTTTTTAAAAGTTTGGACACAAAATGTGTATTTTTCTTCTTGAACAGCTTTTCAAAACCTTAATCAGAAGTCAACAATATTAAATAAATATTAAAATAAAATTTATGTAATTTATACCCCGGAAATAATGGCCAATCTGCAGTGTGAAGTCAACAGTAGTAAATAATAAATATTAAAATACAATTTATGTAAACCACCAGTAATTTATATTCCAGCAACAATGGCCAATCTGCAGCTGTGAAGCCAAATTTAAATTTCAACAGTGTTGCTGTAACAGTTTAAAATAAGTTCAGTTAGTACTGGGAATAATTTAACAGTTTTCTATCTGCCTACTTGTTGCTGGCTGTGTTTTACTAGTCTGAACCATAATGTATGTTTATTAGTATTACAACTGGGTTTTCACAACAATAACATGGCAGATGTTAAGAAGGATAAGTTGTACACACTTTCAGAAGAATTCAAAACGAAATTTATCTCCGGTGTTTCGTCTGCGAAGTAAATATTGCAATAAACTAAACTATGCATTAGCTCTTATGGACTCTATAAAGAAGACAAAAATGGTGTAAAATGATATACATATTATGTAACCGAGTTCATGTAACTGGTTTAAACCTTAATCTAATTTTTTGAGCAGCACCTTTTTTTGCACTTTTTTGTATGTATTTTCAGAACCTTTTTCCCCCTTTTACGACCAAAATTTGCACCTTAAAATCCTTCCCCTATTAATAACTAACCGTCGTGGCGCGACAGCCGGCTGCTCACCTCACATCCACTTGTACGATCATCCAGACAGAATAGGGGCCTGGAGTCGATATTTATTATAGGTACCAACATTCTTCATGATGCTGGTTGTTTTGGTAAAGTAAATCTCCCAATTATATTATATGGATGCGAAACACGGGAAATGAAAGAAGGACATGGAAACTTCCTGTAGGAAAACCAAAGGGAAAACGTCCAATTAGTAGAACAAGAATGAGGTAGGAGAATAGGATTAACCACGATTTGAGGGAAGTAGATTATAGAGGGGATGATAGAAAACTTCAGCCTAGGATAGGGATGTATGGAGAGCGTATGCCCGCGCAGACATGAATCTACAGGTTTGAATAGTGCCGGTGAGTTAGTTAGCTATACATACTCTAATATTCCTATTTTAGTTCTAGGGAGTATTCTTATAGTAAGAGGATATGTTTCCCAGCTTTTTAGATAGCCTTTTCGACATAAGGTAGCCATGTTATCAGTGCAGTTTGAGGGGACTTTTAACTAACTAACTCACTGGCACTATCAAACCAGTAGGTTCATGGCCGCGCGGACATAAGCTCTCCATATATCCCTATCCTGAACTAATGTTTTCAAATCATCCCCTATATAATCTACTTCCCTCAAATCATAGTTAATGTTATTCTCCCATATCATTCTTGGTCTAACAACTGGGCGTTTTTCCTCTGGTTTTCCTACAAGAAGCTTCCATGCCCGTCTTTCATTCCCCATTCGTGCCACATGTCCTGACCATCGCAGTGTACGAGACTTAACTGTTCCTATTATATCTGGCTTTCTATAAAGACCATGTAGTTCACTGTTTTGTTGTATTCTCCATTCACCTGTCTCTTCATCTCTCTCTTTGGTCCAAACATTTTGAGGGGACTTTTACCCCAGAATATTGTCTGGTACTCATTTCCGATACAGGTACATTACGCCTCCAGAAGGACCTCCGCTGGTTTAAATATCCTGGCCCTATCGTATTCTAGATATCAAAATAAGAAGGAGGAAATGGAGATTGAATGGTTATACTCTTAGGAGAGATCAGGGAGGCAAGTATTTTTTTGGAACACGACTGCCATGGAGAAGGAATATAGAAGAGGAAGATGGGAATAGGTAAGTTCGAGCTATTTCAGTGAGACTCTTTTTTTATGGATAAGAGTAATATAAGATATTCCACTATTATGGAATCGAACCGTGACCTTCTTCCGTGTAGCATATTTTTTACATCTACAATGGCGTAATATCCCAATGCTGTGACTTAGTCTCTCCTTATAAGACCAAGTTAACTTAGGTATGCCTATTTCCCTGAAGATGTCATGAATGGTATGCGGTCAACATACCGATGCAATGAGACATCTAGTAGGCAACTAAGATATTACTAGAATGAAAAAGGTCGGTAAATTTTGATTAGAAGCCTCTTTATTCAGGCTATTTACGAACCTGAAAATCTTCAGACTTCGGGACCCACGGCTGAAATTCCCGGCCCTTGTAGCATATTGATTTAACCAATTATCCTAAGACATGCTCCTGTCCGTACTATGCAGGTCGTATTAGGATTTTAATTTATTTTTTAATGTAAATTATGCCGTGTAAATAAAATATTGACCTTAAAGTTTAAAAAATAGGTTAGGAATAGTTTGTTTAAATTTTAATAGACTTTGCAGACAGAATAACAAAGCTGGCAGTTACTCCACTTAAAAAGTAATATATATCTGAGATAACAGGGATATGTACAAGTTTTATTGGAAAATCAGTAGTTGGCGTGTGGCAAAGTTTACTTTTACTAAGAACTTCCATTCTGCACGCAAGCGTACTAGTGTTCACATATCATCAGCATTCATTTTTTTCCCTGCAGTTTGGCAGACAATAAAAATCGATTGTACAAGGTGCTTGAGAAAAAAAATTTCGTCGGCGATAGCACTTGTCTTTGTTATACTTCAATATAATTAGACTACTCTATGCACAAGTCAGTTGCGCAAAGTAATTGTGTTCTGTGAGAAAGGTATTCTCCGACGCTACGCCCACTGAAAGACAAATATAGTATAGCCTACAAAGAAAGAAAAAGTTAGTCTATATTAATAAATTTTATTTCAGACTATGTCTAATTTCAGTAATTTACGATTTTACTAAAGTCCGTCATGCAGGAACTGCGTAAACTAAGCGAATTCCTCAGCAAGTTGAATTTATGGTCCCATTTTGCTAGTTTACAAAACATGTATTTTATTAATAAATACGTTCTTCTTAGTGATAAAATTGGATTACACAGAGTCAATAAAATCCCAAATCACCTAGTTAAAAAGTTAAACGAGTCAACGCGTTTCAATTGCGACGCTATAGTCTCGAAGTAGCGTGCTGCCTTGTCACGTAGCGGGCCCGGGTTCGATTCCCGGTCGGGACAGGCTCCTGGGTGAGGTTTTTTCGGGGTTTTTCCTCACCTGTAAGACACATGTCAGGATGCTTAGGGCCCAACGGTCCCCGAAAATCATCCGACCATTATCATCATCATCATCATCCTTATCATTATCATCATCATCATCCTTATCATTATCATCATCATCCTTCACGGGTGTGGAAAGCAACGGGAAACTATCACATCTACAATTCCCTACTACAGCTGGAAGCATAGCATGAAACTGTTATGACTGCAGTGAACGACCTGTCCTCGGGCAGAATTACTATGGATGGATGGATATTTTAATTCTTTCAATTTGATTTTCCTCCAAATTACAGAAATTCACACATATACATAATCTTATATACATATGAGAGTGAAGTAAGGATTAACTCTAGTGAAACATATGTCAAGGTGGAGGATGTCAACTATAGATCATACAGAGGAAGTAGTTGTTACTGCAGCTTTCATAAGGAATGACCTGCTCCGCCACACAGCACGCAAGCCAATTATTGACTCACTCGCCGCGCGCCTGCCACATAGCAAAAACCGCTCCTCGACAAGCAGTGACAATTCCATTCCATGCAAACGGTTGCGAAAATATACCGGAAAAAGCAAAACATATCAAATGAGACTTATGAATATGAAAAAGTAATCAGATATTTAAGAGGAGTTCATAATTAAAATATTTGAAATATATAATTAGTACCTTATAAATCAGTCATCCTCAACTAAAATAAAGTTGTTTTAGAAAACTTACCAGTACCAGTTTAAATACAGAAGATTATACATTGTTTTAAAGGGCCTGCATATTTTAACTACTTGGCGAAGTTTTCTAACAGAAATTTATTTTGGTTGAGAACGACTGATTTATCAGGTACTAATTTTATATTTTATTACATAACCTCAACAGTGCTTTAAAATTAATTTTAGAAGTATTAATTCATAATTAAAGCCATAAAATTGTAGAAAAATAGATAAATTAGTATTTATTTTTATTTACAGTGTTCTGCCCTAGGTCTTTTACTGCAATCATAGTATTTTAATGCTATGCTTTGCAGCTTTGCTAGGGAACAATAACTTATAAGTGTGGTAACTTCCGTCGCTTTCCACATCGGTGATGATGAATATGGCCAGATGATAATCGGGGACCGTTTGAGCCTCAAAGCTTCCTGACATTTGTCTTACAGGTGAGGAAAAACCCCGAAAAAAACTCATCCAGGAAGCTTGTCCCCACCAGGAATATAAGCAGGGCCCGCTGCCTGACAAGGCAGCACGCCACCTCGAGACCACAGAGGTGGACGAATTATAACAGAAAAAGGTTGGGGGGCCGCCGTAGCGTAGGTGGTTAAGGCAATACGATATGAGCCGAACGGCTGAGGGTTCCTGACCATGTTAGTGCTCATGGAGCACAGTGGGCAATGATAACTTCTGTAAATTCTAATCCGATGACGATGAGCATTGAATAAATGTGAAGATTTTTATTTTTTGAATGAAAAATAAAGGTCTTGTGTCTGACAGGGCTAGCAACTTATTCCGGTGATCACAGACATGTTATCAGAGTCAGGTACCTATAATCGTATCTGTATGTTTGTCTTAATTAACCACATTGCTTATGGAACCTGCAGGCTTAATGCCGCATTCCCTAAGGCCCTCCACTAGTCCCTTTGTTCAGGCAATACAATCAAGTTCGTATAAAAGACTGGTTTATCCTGATCACTAACATCATTCGAATAATATTTCCCGCCTAGGCGTTCAAAATTATCTTTTCTCCAAGGATTTCCCAATAAAAAATGTAAGCAGTGGACTGTTAATATTTCTAAAAAGTATTTAACCATATCATGGTTATTTAACTAACTCAATACTATATTAAAATTATAATATAAAATTAAGAACAAAATAACAAATGAATATAAATAGTGTATTGACAACTCTGTTTTTTGCAGATGATCAAGTAATAATGACAGCATCAGAAAATGCTTTACAACAATTCCTTTATATGATGAACTTGAAGATTTTCGGGCTGTAGGCCGTGGTCGTGAGGATTGTAGTTAGCCTCAAGACCACGGCCTACAGCCCCAAAATCTTCTTCAAGATCATCATAGCAACTCCGGCCGTGAAAGTCTACGTGAAAATTCCTTTATTCTTTAAATAATATCTCTCTAAAATACAATTTAAGAAATCTACATCTAAAACAAAATATTATCTCTGAAAGGAAAATGTGCAATAAGAACAAAAATAGTGATAAACAATGTAATTATAGATCAATCTCAGAATTTTAATTATTTGGGATGTCATTTAGGCAATGACAGAAATTTAGATAAACACACTAAAATACAACGATTCAATTATCTATGTTGCACAATTAAACGTACTTTATTAAATAAAACTAGAAAAGAAACTATTTTAAAATTTTACAAAGTATTGGCAGTTCCATCTCTTATCTATGGATGTGAAACCTGGACATTAACAAAGGCAGATAGTAAACAAATAGAGGCTGCAGAAATGAAGATGTTGAGAGCAATAGCAGGATACCAAAGGACAGATAAAAAGAAAAACGAAGATATAAGAATATAACTAAATATATTTAATCTGTGTGAAAGAATAAAATACTATCAAAATGCTTACCTTCAGCACGTATTACGAATGAATGAACAGCGCATACCAAGATGAATGTATAATTATAAACCAAAAGGGAGAAGATTGTTGGGAAGACCATTGAAGAGATGGAAGGACCAATTCGACCTATAATTAGATCGGAACAGGCTATTGGGTTTAATCCTTGTTGTTGATGATGATGATGAAAAAATTATGTACCTTGAAGGTCCGTCTCCTCAACTAAAAAATTGTAGGCCTTTCGGGACTAGTCGCATCGTCAGCAGAAGGAACTTCGTCGAGGGTTAATGATAGCAGAATTGCTTGCATCTGCGTTTAGTTCCGAAAGGCCTGCAATAGTTTAATAGTTTAAGAAGTTGAGGAGGCAGACCTTCAAGGAACATCATTTTATAATTTTATATACAACAGATGGCAGTGAGAAGTTTTCTTGCGAACTTATTATTTATTTATTATTTAGGAATATTCCAAAGTACAGTGTTTCTCCGTCAATCCAAAGTGATTTGTCGCCAGAGGTTCCTGTCTAAAGCATCTTCTTCCCTCAGATATCTAGCTTCCATACTTACCTTCACTCCATTCAACCATCGTTCTCTAGGCCTGCATCTTCCACTTCTTCCATTAGCTTTCCAATTAAGGAACTTCTTTGGTATTCTCTCTTCTTCCATTCTTATGAGGTGTCCATAAAATTTCAAACGTTTTTCCTCTATTTTTCCTAATTGTTTTTTTTCAATAATGCATAATGTCCCTTATTGTGCTGTTTCTGACCTTATCCATTCTTGAAATTCTACCCGTGTGGGGTTGTTAGTCCCCCATCGGGCATCTCTCCAGATGGTAGATAGGGGAATGCTTGCCATAAATGAGTGGGATCGGGGAAATGAAATACCCGAGGCGAACCAAAACTAACAGCTACTGCCTTGTAGTTCAGTGTTGATTCACTAAAGGCTAGAGGTTGGGGATTGTAGCAATGGGCCAGCTCCTCACTCTATTGAAAATATACAATGCCAAAAAAACCTAAAGGAGCGAATTTATTAATTAGTGAATTTTATAGTAAAAAAAAGTAAGTTATATTTTTATCGTCCGGTCATGACACGAGAATTGAACGTCCAGGCAGGCCTGGTCCGCTAGTAAAAGTATATATATATATATATATATATATATAGTTAGAGAAGACCACATTATAATTAACTCCATTAGGCTAAATCTACATATTAAAAACACTTGCTCTATTTATGAACGTAATACCTTTAACCATAACCTACACTGATCTGGAAACCAAATTACCCACGTGACCTACAAAATAATATGCACAAAAACTGACAAAGGGAGGGTTAGACCATGAACGTGGATATGAAATCATGTGGAGAACATGATGATGTCATGTGGATGACTTGTTACACAGGACGGCTAGTCATAAGTGAAATTGAGGTCCAGCACGCAAACCTACATACGATAAAGTATTCAATAAAATCCTGTCAAACGATTCTAAAATCAGATATAAAAAATTAAATTTCAACCCTGATTACTGAATATTTAATGTACTGAATAATTTAATGCACGGTCTCTGATCCCACATTTCACTGGCAAATGTTGTGAATAGCAAATCAATCTTACAATAGTTGTACGTCAAATACATTACTGTGTACAATTATTTTATAATGTTCTATCATTTCAGTTGTCTGTCTATATCCGTACATTCCCACGTGAGGCATAACCAAGTCGATTTAGTTACGTTTACATATTTATTTATTTATTTTATTTATTTATTTTACCTCATGGAGTTAAGACCGCAAGGTCTTCTCTTCCACTTCACCAGGGTTAAATTACACATACAATAAGAATTCTGATTAACAATACATAATAGATACAAACAACACAAAATAAACTTGACAAGGGAAACAAAGAAAAACAGTAATAATAATAACAATAATAATATAAAAAATAATAATCTATAATTTGATTAAGTAAAGACATATACGAATGTGTCAAAATGGCACAAAGAGCAGGGTGCGTGTACGCAAACAGTTTTCGAATACTTTTGAAATCCACAATGGGTTGAAGCAAGGAGATGCACTGTCTCCTCTACTAGGCCTATATAATTTTGTACTAAAGCATGCCATCAAATCTTTAGAGGATGAAGAAGGCCTAAAACTCAATGGTATTAATAAGCTGTTAGTTTATGCTGATGATGTAGTATTATTGGGCGATGGCGAGGAGATACTAAAGGCCAACACGCACACACTATTGAGTAACACTAAGAAATTGAGACTGGAAGTAAATATCAATAAAACTAAATATATAGTCACACATAGAAATACATTATATAATGGAAATGGACAGCTAATGACAAATGAGGGAAATTTTGAGGAAGTGGCTGAATTCAAGTACCCAGTAACAATAATCACAAATAGGAATGAGATGCACAAAGAAATTAAACATAGGCTCAATTCTGAAAATGCGTGCTATTATACATTACAGAAACTTTTGACTTCCCATCTCCTTTCAAAAAACGTTAAACTGAAAATATATAAAACTGTTATTCTACCATTTATATTATATGAATGCGAAACATGGACTCTTACTTTAAGGGAGGAAAGGAGATTACGAGTATTTGAGAACAAATTTCTTAGGAAAATTTTTGGACCAAAGAGAGATAAACAGACATATGAATGGAGAAGACTACATCACAATGAATTACATGGTCTTTATAGGAAGCCAGATATAATGAGAACAGTTAAGTCTCGTAGACTGCGATGGGCAGGACATGTGACACGAATGGAGAATGAAAGACGTGCATGGAAGCTTCTTGTAGGAAAACTAGAGGGAAAATGTCCAGTTGGTAGACCAAGAATGAGGAGGGAGAATAACATTAACTATGATTTGAGGGAAGTAGATTATACAGGGGATGTTTGGAAAACATTGGTTCAGGATAGGGATGTACGGAGAGCTTATGTCCGCGCGGCCATAAACCTACGGGTTCGGTAGTGCCAGTGAGTTAGTTAGTTAAATGGCTTGGTAAAGAAAGTTAAAATACAAAATTATGAAATATTTATATGTAAATAAATAACTAATAAAGTTGAGGAGACGGACCTTTTAGGTAAATATTTCATACTTATATATTTTAATTTTGAATAAAACCTCAATGAAACTTCATCATGAATCCTAACAATGTTAGTAAAGAAAGTTTAAAATATAAAGGAATAATAAAAGTAGCCGAGCGGTTAAGGTAGGTAGCCTTGGCGCAGAGCTACGGGACTTGCGCTGGTTCGAGTCTCCATGGGGGAAGAAATTTTCTCATGGTATTTCGGCCAGTATGGGACCGGTGCCCACCCAGCATCGTGAGGCAATTGGGTAGCTACAATAAGTAGCGGCTCCAGGTTGAGGAACCAACTATAACGGCTGGGGGACTCGACATGCTAACCACATGTCACCCCTACACTGGCTATTGATCATCTACCTCTGTGATTGACACATGTGGATGTGAAGGGCCAGCAGCCGGCTGGTAAAAGGGCAACCGCTGAAAAGTGGAAAGACCCTCAATCGGAATAAAAGTATACATGGAACACGGTTATATACTATATTCTCTAACGAAATATGAGGTGAGTTTCTTTTTAAACTGTTTTTGAGTCGGGTAGTCCTTATATAAGAGGGAAGGGAATTCCAGAGTCGGGTGGCTGAAACAAGGAAGGATCAGAAAATAGTGAAATGTTCGATCGTGCGTTTAAGTTATGGTTGGAGGATAGCGAATGAAAGCGAGTAGAAATATAAAGGGGTGATAAGGTGGACAAAGTGTTGTATTAGCAGCAGAGGCAATGTATCTTTCGCCTGACTTCCAATCGGAGCCAAGACAACATTTCAAATACTGGAGTTATGTGATCTGATTTACGGAGACTTCTATACACAGAGCGACTGATAAGTAGACGGATTTGGACCTACTTTTGTGTATTTGGATATGACCATATCGAACGGAGGTGGATCGGATAACGGTATGGAAGAAAAAATTACTTAATACTTAATACAGGCTTTCCACTTTACACCAGTTTGCCTTTGATTCCTACTTTCCAGAGATTCCTATCTTCCCATTGTCCATCTTCCATACCCCTCTTCATCATGGCATCATATATTCCCTCATACCATGCTCTTCTATTTCTCCCCCTCTTCATTATGCCTGGTACCATCCAATCCAACACCTGTTTAGGCCACTGGTCTTCCGACATCCGTTGTACATGTCCATACCACTGTAGAGCTCTCTTTGTTATCCTATCGACAACAGTTTCTTGTGCATCCATTTCTTGTCTGATATATGTATATCGAATATGTTATAGCCTGGATATTCTCATACTTCTCTGTAATCCATCCATTTCTGTCGCCAAAATTCTTTTCTGCATCCTTTCATTTATTGTCCAGCTTTCTGATCCATATGTAAGTAAACTGAAGAAAAAATTTACGTTCGGACAATTACATTCATTATGAAAATCTCGACAAACAAACTAACTAACTCGCTGGTACTATCGAACCGTAGGTTCATGGCCGTGTGGACATAAGCTCTCCATATATCCCTATCCTGAGCTAATGTTTCCCAATCATTCCCTGTATAATCAACTTCCCTCAAATCATTGTTAATGTTACTCTCCCACCTCATTCTTGGTCTACCAACTGGGCGTTTTCCCTCTGGTTTTACTACAAGAAGCTTTCATGCACGTCTTTAATTCCGCATTCGTGCCACATGTCCTACTCATCGAAGTCTATGAGACTTAACTGTTCTTATTATATCTGACTTCCTATAAAGACCATGTAGTTAACTCTGGACAAATCTCATTTTTTAAGGTTTTCAAATTTTTAACAATCATCAAATGAATATGTTATATGGAAGTGAAATCTGGAGAGCCTCTTAAGCAATTTATAAGCTATCTGAAATTTATCACAAGAACTTGGTGGGTGAAAATTATTTACAACAAGGAATTGTGGAAACTGACAATGTGAGAAAGAAAGAAAGAAAGAAATATGAGAGGAATTAGAATTTTTTTATTTGATTCATAGATTAAAATATTATAAACAAAGATGTATAGAATATCTAGAAATAATGCCAGCTATAAGTTAGTCTAAACAAACATAGAGGTATAAAGTTAGTAGAAACAGATCAATGGGTAGACCTAGAAGAAGATGGCTGGAAAGTACTTGAATACAGAACAAGTAATGCAATGCCTATAACTTAAAGTGAAGATGATGATGATGATGATGATGGTAATGTAATTTCCAAGGAAACTAAACAAAGAAAATGTAAATGGAGTGGACATATTTTGAGAAAAGAAAATATGAAAATACAGTAAAAAAAGACCGTGGAATGGAATCGCATGGAGTGTCCAAAAACGAGAAAGATCCATAATTACTCGTACCTGGCGAAAAACTGTGAGAACAGAAGATGAGCAATTGTTGAAGAATGAGTGAAATAAGATTTGGCAAGGAACATATGTAATCTGTTAGAGATCTTTCGTGGAGGCCCTATCCTCTTTTGAAGTGTGATGGGAATTACTACTAATTGTAAACATTCTACTGCCGCCATGGCTCTGGGGTCGACTCAGCCTCTAACTGAAACGAATACCAGACGTTTGTTCTGGGGTAAAGGTGGTCGCAACGCAGGGCTGATATTCTGATTAAATTCCAGTGCCGACTGTCTGGTAGGCGGATACATTTACCTTTAAGTAGGAGAAAAATAATACATTTTATACACAAATAAATGTTGTACACAGTATTGACACCCGAATGAACAAGTGCTCGTGCTCGGGTGCAGTTCAGTTATAGAAATAATACCTATAGAATATATACATTACAAAGTTTTAGTTATATGGAGAAGGAAACAAAATACAGGGTGTTTCTAAATTATTTAACATTTTCCAATACTGTTATTTTAACACAGTTCCAATAATGGATCATATTATAATATTATAACGATATTGTGAAAATATCATTATAATTTTTCTTTTCACAATATCATTATAATATTATAATATGATCCATTATTGGAACTGTGTTAAAATAACAGTATTAGAAAATGTTAAATAACATCGTTTACTGCTTATAAAAGTGGTGATGTAAAATTCTCAAATATAGATACTTCTAAGCGAAGCCGGTCGTTGGCGATGGTAGTGACACCTACCTGGCAGCGGACGAAACGAGAATTATACATTTTTACATGTGGAAAGAATTGTTAATGTTTGTGTCAGGTCTAGAATGATGTAGTGGGCTGCACACTAGTCTGGAGAACTAGAGTTCCACGGCTCGATTCCTGGTTCAGACATTAATTTTTCTTTTCACAATATCATTATAATGTTTCTGAATTAGACCCACACATTTTGGGACCAGCATATTTTGTTAAGGGACATATGGGCTGAGAGGGATCTTAAAGGAAGGGATTGAAGGAAACGGGGGAAAAAAACTCCTTTCAGTCTAAGAAGGGTTTGTCATTACTACTATCGCTTTGTTTGTTTACTTCCGGCGCTCAGTAGCATTCGGAACATATTACAGCAAGTTTGTTTACATTCATTGGTACGATCTGTTGGATAGGTAAGGTCGGCTCACTGCCTGGCCGGCTCGCTCGCCTGACCTGATCAGTCTAGATTTCTTTTTGTGGGACTACGTGAAGGCAATGGTTTATGGAACCAATATTGACTCTGAAGAAGATTTTGTAGCACAATTGCCAGCGCAGCAGCTGAAATAAGGGAAACCCCTTGCACCTTTGGAAGAATGTGACAAAGCATGGCACATTGATGCACTATTTGTCTGAATGTTTATGGACGTGTGTTCTAGCATTTGTTGTGATGGGACAATAAACTGGATCCATCCTGACCATGCAATACTGGAGTGAGTGCTTTTATTAGAATTAAATACTTTTGTTTCTGCTTGTTTGTAAAGTATTTGGATTAACACACAGAATTATGTGGCACAGAATGTTTGCATGTATCTACTTCCTTCCATCCCTTCCTCTATGACCCCTCTTGCACTGAAACGAAGAGTCACAGCCTATATGTTCCTTAACAGAATATGCTTCAATGAAGGTTAACTATCTGCTCCCAAAGTTTGTCGGTCTAATTTAGAAACTCCCTGTATATAAATTTTAGGAGCCTGTTTCAAGACATAAAATAAATTCTGCACATAAAAAAACAAACAAAAAATAACGGAAGGGGAAATAAAATAAACAAAACAATATAGAATAAATTAATACTAGACTAAAAAAGTTAATTAAAGATATTAGGAAATAATACAAAACAAAATGTGTAACTTATGCAAGTTAGAGTCATTACTTATAATTTTATGAATAGTGTATTAGGCTTACAATGTAGCATATTTCTAGGGCAATGTAATAAAAATATGATTACTATGAACAAAAGTATTGGGATTTCCTATGTTCTCTTGTCTACTTGTTGGTAACATATTGGTGCAGGTACTAAACTTGTGTCAAGTATATGATTGAGCCATTTTCTCGGTTATTATAGTTTCAGAAGTGAACATGTCAAAGTTAGTGATATTTCATAGAAAAATGTTCTCAGATCATGCAATGAGAAACGTTTTTTTATGCAAATGTCCACCTCACATGCCATGTGGATGCTCTTTATATTTTATGTCCCTTCCCGTACTCGTAACGCAGGAAATGCTCTTTCATTATTCTCAGTGCATAAACGAAATTACACGCCATAATATACTCAGCTAATAAAACAAAGAAGCCATCTTCAGTTCAATAAATATACTGGCACGACAGGCCTATGAGGCCCTTGACCTACCAGCAGGCTGCTGGTTTTACATCCATGTGTTAATCATAGAGGTGGACGATCATACATCCGGTATAGGGATGAAATATAGTCAGTATGTCGGGTCCACTAGCCGTTAATGCTTATTGTCTAAACCTGGAGCTGTTACTCAAATTCCTCACGATACTGGTTGGATAATTCAGTCTAAGTGACTTTATAAATGTTACAATATCCTTTCCTTTACAAGAAATTATGTTCTATTTATGTCCACCGCTGTGGTCTCGAGGCAGCGGGCCCGGGTTCGATCCCTGGTAGGGACAAGTTTGCTGAGTGAGGGTTTTCGGTGTTTTTCCTGACCTGTAAGAAAATGTCAGGAAACCTTAAGGCCCAAACGGTCCCCGAACAGCATATGACCATCATACTGTAATCATAATTCATATTCGCCTTACAATAAGTTTAGGATTAAGGACTCTACTGGCGCATCACTATCATCACCATCACCATCGGGGCAGCCGTAACCCCGCCTTCCAGGTGCCCCAATCTTAGAAGTAGGTTACAAGTAGGCCAATGCCAGGAGTGAACATCAGATGTATCGAAATGACAACCTGGGGCATTGGATTTAAAAAATGTGCTATTTATTTATTACTCTTATTTCTTATTCTCCATATTCCACTTTCACATAAATGTTTCAAATGATTTTTCTTTCAAATGCCCTAACACAATTTCATCCTCTGTACAGTATTTAGTGTTCATATTTCAGTTGCATATGTTAATATTGGTCTCACCAGTGTTTTATAAAGTTTCAGTTTAAATATTTCTTGGAAAGAAAGGATTATGAAACAATTTTACATCTATAAGCTTTTATTTTCACCCAAAACTTATCTCCTCTTCATCTTGTTCCTTCAATGTTAACTTGCATCGACTGATTCATCTTTCTTTCATCTACCATTGTTACATATAAAATATTTTGTTCTATATTTTGCAATATTAAACTTTGTTTCTGCCCTGATATTTACTTCCTCTTATGTTTAGGTTGTCCACCGCTGTGGTCTCGAGGTACTGTTTGTCACGCAGCGGACTCGGCTTCGATTCCCGGTCGGGATAGGCTCCTGGGTGAGGTTTTTTCGGGTTTTTTCTCACCTGTAAGACAAATGTCAGGAAGCTTAGGGCCCAATGGTCCCCAAAAATCATCTGGCCATTATCATCCTTATCATTATCATCATCATCATCCTTCACCGGTGTGGAAAGCAACGGGAAGCTACCACAACTATAATTCCCTAGTAAAGCATAGCAGTGAAAGACCTGCCCTCGGGCAGAATTACTATGGGGGTATATATATATATATATATATATATATATATATATATATATATATATATATATATATTAAGTAAAATGACAATTATATGCCAGTAGTGTAGTTGTGAATATATAAATAAAATACCAAATAACTAATAAATAAATATTCTGGTGGTAAAGGCAGTTATCATATCGTGCCGATTGTCTGCAAAGGTGGAAGTCATATCCTCACACTGTCGTAAAGAACCGCTTAAGAACTGTAATGAGACCACTTTACGTACTTTGCAATATTGTAAACCAATCTGTTACAGGAACTCTTGTCGTACCAACTTCTCTAAAAAATCTAACTGAAATATATAAAACTGTTATTCTCCCAGTTTTATTACGTGGGTGCGAAACATGAACTTTAAGGGAGGAGAAAATATTATGAATATTCGAGAATAAAGTTCTTAGTAAAGTGTTTGGACGAAAGAGAGTCCAACAGAGAGACAAATGGAGAAGACCAGGCCTACATAACAGTGAGCTATATGATCTCCATGGGAAGCCAATCGTAACAAGAACAGTTAACTCTCGAAGACTGCGATGGGCAAGATATGTGGCACGAAAGGGGAATGAAAGAGTAACATAGAAGCTCCTTATAGGTTAACCAGAAAAAAAGCGCCTAGTAGGTAGGTCAAAAACGAGGTGGGAGAATAACATTGCCCATGATTTGAGGGAAGTAAATTCTACAGGAGTTGATTGAAAAACATAAGCTCAGAATAGGATTTTATGGAGAGCTTATGTTCGCGCGGCCATGAGCATACGAGTTGGATAGTGCTAGTGAGTTAGTTAGTTAGTGTTAGTAAACCAATCTGCAATAGCAAATGTTGATTAATTGTATCAAGTTCTGAGAAGAGGTTTAAATTCAGTTGTTCTCATATAATTCCATGAAAAACACTTCAATAGAGAATAATATCATTATATTTAAAATCATTAGAGAAATTACAAGCTCTTTGCTACCAACTAATTAGCCGATTACATATTTAACCTTAATGACGTTATACAAATAATGTTAATAGCATATTTTATCCAGTTGTTTGTTTTTGAATATCAAAGCTATATTTTAATTACCTTGATGAGAGATAATTGTAACGAGGGCTCTCATTAACATTGTACTTAAAACATATTTACATTCGTTATAACAATGTTATTTTATGAATTCTACAATATTAGTTTATAGAACATTGAAACTACCTTAACATGCGATGGCGTTCTACCACTGAGCTACATAGGCACCCCTCGGAGAAAGCACAAATCTCTCCTCTTCAATCCCCGAGCCCCTCGTAAGTTGTAAGTTCTCAAGTATTCAAAATTATAAAATTATGTACCTTTTATTCAATCTCCTCAACTGTTGAAATATTTCAATGATTGTAGGCCTTTCGGGACCAGTCCCATCCTTACCAGAAGGTTGTATGTTACTCTCCAGCTACTGTTCAGGTATTTACTAGTTCCTGATGATGTTCACAAGATTTAATAAGAGTGCTTATACTGCGAAAAGCCATTGTTATGGGCTTCGCTGAAAAATCAGCTAATTTTATCTTTAGTTATTTAACCAGACGGCTAATCTGGAAAAATTAATTTGCATATACGATTCTAATTAACTCATTTCTGTGCCTGTCACAAGTTTAAAATATCATTAATAAAGTATTTGTATTAATTTAACGATAGAATTTATATTTTGAAGGAAGAACCAAAGCAGGTAGTACGTCGGTAGCGATGGACTTTTAGTTATGTTCCTTGTCTCTGGTCCCGAGGGTCGCGGGTTCAAATCCGATCGGGCTGATGGAATAATCGAAGGAGCAAGTCCTCCGGAAGGGACTTTAAGTCGTGGGTCCCGAGTCCGAATATTTTCAGGCTAGGAAAATACCCTTAAGTCTGAATAAAGAGGCCTCTAAGCAAAATTTACCTACCTTCTTCATCCTAGAAATACATTATTTACCTACTATGTGTCACATTGGGTCGGTATGTTGACCGCATACCATTCATAACATATTTAGTAAAATAAGAGTAACTAAATTAACTTAGTCTAGTAACTCCTAACAAAGAACAGACTAAGGCCCAACACTGGGCTGTTATGCCATTGTAGTAGTTGTAGGTTCCACTCGACTAGTGGTTACAATGTTCGAATCTATTTCCGAAGATAGCGGGTTCAAATCCAGACGGGGTCGATAGATTTATAAAAGTGTAAAATCTTGAATATGGCTTACTTCGGAGGTGAAGCAAAGCCGTGGATCGTAAAAGAACCACAAGATTGAAAACATATGTTTCTAAGAAAAATGTTTTGTCCTTTCACGCCCAAATTTAAATTTCGACGCTAATAAGGATAGTTCTTGAAAAGTATCAAATTAAATATGCACTACTGTAATAATTTAAACTGCGAAATTCGGAAAAAACTAAGAGAAATTCAACTTTAAACTTGATGGTGCGACAGACCTTAGAAGGTTCCTAGCCTGTCAGCTAGCTGCTGGCCCTATATCCACATACGCCATTTACATATGTGCTTGATAATTCGGCCTGTAGCTGTATAGGAGAGCCATATGTTCAACATGTCGATTTCTCAGCTGATATAACCGATTTTCTCAACACGGAGCCATTAAGTGTTGCAGCTGGTCATATTCCTATGTGGACACAGGTCCTCTACTGGCCGAGAAAAAATGTCTTCCGGAATGGGCACACAAACCAACGCACATTTACTAAAGTAAGCAGGGACAATTTTCTTTATAGAAAAGGAAAGAGAAAAGAAAAAAGATATTTTGTAGCTCACAAGTAGTCAGGAATTTTATATAATAAAAGATAAAACTGCAGTCAGTTACTATATATTATTTAACTGTTTGTGTATGAAACCGAGATAAAGTAAGTCAGAAGTCTTACTTCTCCATAATACTATTCAACTGTTTGTATGTGAAACCAAAACAAAAGACCGTCATGCGTCTAACTTCTCATTATACTATGTTGCAATATTATATTTTAGTTAATAAAAATCCTGACTCTTAAGGCCGGTTTCACCAACAGAGGTAACTGTATTACGCCAGTTTCCTCGTGTATAATGCGTAGCATAAACTGGCGTAATACAGTTACCTCTGTTGGTGAAACCGACCCTTACTATTAACTGTTACTAATGAAAAAAAAAATGAATGTGTATAAAAATATGCTACAATCTGTAAATGAACCGTATATTACAATGCGAGGCTGGGGAGTGGATTTTACAGAAGCGAGGAAATTATTAAACGTATTAATTATTTAACTTCCGAGATTCTATAAAACACTTCACAAACGACTGTTGTACATTATTTTTTGCACGATAGTGTTTTTAAAATAATAAATAATAGTAAAATAATATCTTTGTTGGAAATATTTGCGTTCATTATAAACTACTGACTGACGTTAGCAGTATGGACCTGTATATACTCTAAATGCCTAAAATAATTTAGTTAGACTACAGCAGGCCGTGACACCAAACAGGCATAAAATGGTGGCAAGTACGAATGTATTTTTATATTGTTTCAAATAAAGTTCAGTTCATTTAAAATGCAATGATTTGTTTCATATAATCTATATTAACACTGCCTTATGGATATATTTTTGTATATACATTTTTTTTATTCAATGCTACCACGTCATTCGACATTCTGGTATTCTCTCCTGGTATGGTGTTATTTTAACCCACTTCTGAGGTTGGGGCGCCTGGAAGGCAGAGTTCCACTGCCCGATGATAGGTAATGATTATAGATGAGCCAGGAGAGTCCTTAATCCTAAACTTAATGAATATGTTAATGATGATAATGATGACCAGATTATGTTCGAGGACCGTTTGGATCTTAAAGTTTCCTGACAATTGTCATACAGATGAGGAAAAACCCCCAAAAAAAACATCACCCAGGAAACTTGTATTGTATGTAAGTTAGTATAGGCCTACATAAAGGGCAGAGGCTTTACTTCCCGCCCTAGGTAGATGATTTGTAATATTACAGTATAGTTATTTAGTTATTTATAGGTTGGCTACCCAGAAATTTAGGAAATTGAACTTTCAATCATCGCCGCCATTCCTGTAAGTACGACAGAACGCACCGTCGTGCAATAAGGAGTTTTATAATCAAATTTATTTTATGGGCATAAAAATAAACGAAAATTTAAATTTTATATTATTGCAGATGTACCATATTTAAATTTTGTTTAGTCCCGTGCTCACTGACTGAAAGCAGACAGGTTCACTATTAATATGTTTATGGCAAGCTGAGAAAACTTTCGTAAAGTAAATTAAATGCCAAAACAAAAACATCAGAAGGAAAATGTGAAGATAGGGAATTAAAATGGTTTGGGCACCTGATGAGAATACAACAAAAAACCATGGTCTAAAAGAAATCAATCAATGAACTCGAGGAGAAAAAGGTATTTGGAGTGGACCAAGAAGATCATGGTACCAGAAAAAAACTTCTTTAACTTTCTGGTACCAAGATCTTCGGGGTCTACTCCAAATACCCCTTTCTTCTGGGATTCATTGAAGGATTTCTTTTAGACCATGGTTTTTTTATACTCATACATACACTGTATATTCGTCAAGTAAATTAAATGCCAAAACAAAAACATCAGAAAGAACATATAAAAAGAGGGAGTTAAAAAGATTTGGGAACCTAATAAGAATGCAACAAAAACAATGATCTAAAGAGGTCCTTCAATTGATTCCAACCGAAATAGGTATTTGGGGAAGACCAAGAAGATCATATAACAAAAAAATAAAGAATGTATTTTCTTAAAGGAGCTCTGATCCAGAATGATGGAGATTGGAAACGGGATGGCGTCTTTAGCTGTACATTTTCTGAATAACAACAATAATAGTAATAAAATAATGACTTTGACCAAAAATCATCTCTTCTTCCGAATTGGAATGTGGATGCAACAGGCCAGCTTCCTGCTCATCATAAAAAATACTAAAAGCCTAACATTGAAATGGTGCCTACCTGGAATAAGAAAGAAATGAACACTTCGAAACTTATAGATGCAAGAAATAATAACTGGAATAAGAACAAGAGGACTGGAGTACATCGAGTGGATGGATAGAGACGAACGAGTGGAGAAGGAAAATAAAACTTTAAACACATAAAGATGTGTAAACATTGAAATTCTATAAATAAATATATAAAACAATAAGCTAATAATAATAATAATCCATCAATAGTAATTCTGCCCGAGGGCAGGTCTTTCATAGCATTTTCATGCTATGCTTTGCAAGCTTTACTTGGGAATTACAAGTGTGCTAGCTTCCCGTTGCTTTCCACACCTGGTGAAGGATGATAATTATAAGGATGCTGATATGGCCGGATGATTTTCAGGGACCGTTGGGCCCTAAGCTCCCTGACATTTGTCTTACAGATGAGGAAAATCTCCGAAAAAACCTCATCCAGGAGCCTGTCACGAACGGGAATTGAACCCGGGCCCGTTGCGTGACAAGGCAGCACGCTACCTCGACACCACAGCGGTGGACATAATAATATAATAATAATAATAATAATAATAATAATAATAATAATAATAATAATAATAATAATAATAATAGTAATAATAATAATAATAATAATAATAATAATAATAATAATGTCAGAAAATTAGGAAAGGAGGTTCAGAACAGAATAGGAGAAAAAAAGCTGAAGGTAACAAAAAAGAAAAAAAGAAAAGAAATACATAAAATTATTCCCAATCTCAATTTAGGCAACATCACACATATTAGTGTCCTTGAGAAAGGTATAATTTCCCTTACAAATTAAAAGTGTGCACCTAAAAACCCTAAGCCTGAAAATCAGTAATAAAAATGATCTCAACTTGTGTCCAACTGAGGATCGGTTCGAGATATGAGATCTGTGAACGACAAGGTTGCCTGCCGACCACGCCTGACAAACTGCGAACAACAGCGGATGGACAAAATTAATGAGATGAGTATGGATAAATGGTGGAAGGAAATTTACTGCAGGGAAAAACGGGATAAATCCCTAGAATAACATCCCATGCTCCGTTTCGTTCACCACGAAACCCACATGGAGTGACCGAGACTCGATGTCGAAACCTCAGTGGTGAGAGGCGACCCTCTAACCGCTTCAACGTTGATATCAGTATTACAGAAAATTAGTTATTGAGATCAATGATTGAAATTAGAATTGAAAAATAGAATGTAACAAGTAAGGAAGGGGTAATGATTGTTAGAGCAACAAATCTGATTCGCCAGTCGATATTTCAATCACGTAATGTGTTCTTTGTGAGAGGAGTGACACCTTAATGGAGTGTTATCACATGAATCAGCAAGTCAAGCACTTCCAACTCTCTAACCATTTTTCAAATAATTATGCAACACAAATACAACAAACTCAAACATAAATTGTCATAAGTAATGCCACGAGTGATTTCCAATTTATGTAGAGAATTTGAAAATCAAGAGTGGCATTTGTTATGACTATTTAACGAATAACATTAACCTGTTTACTCACAAATCATTAGTTAACTATAGTTATTTTAAAATATTTATATATTTAATGTAAATGGCGATGTTTGAAAACAAATGAGAAACGATTGGTACGCTTCATCTGCTTCTTTTGTTTATCACTGCAACCATATCATACTATTTATTGCCAAAGGAACGCAATATTGTAAGAATGCTCTCTAGTGGAGAAAAAATGAAACACATCAAAGTGTATATTAATTCATTTCTGATGTCGTATGATGTAAATATGACAATTATATTTTTCTGGATTATTACCTGGGAAAAAATACATTTAAGAAAGTGCAAACAGTGGTTTCTTTTTTGGTGGTACAATCAATTGCTACAAATGTTTTTTTATATTAACTCCTGCAAGCGCTGTGTGTTGACATCCATGCACTATATATACAATCTGGTAACCGTATTTCTTGCTGAGTTAGTCACTGCAAAATAATGACCAGACCTGTTCAGAATATTAAAAAGGAGAAGCTTTCTTTAATATGGTAAATTTAATATTGACAAATATTTGGTGAAACACGGCTGTGATTGGTTGTAAAACAGAAATCATTGAAACGTGATTGGTTTTTTGGGGCATGAGTTAAATAGTCATCAAAACACCATATGTTTTAGTAATTTCGATCTAAGTTCCAGTTTAACTGTAATCAAATTTGCATAACATATTACTCAGCCGACTACTTCTATTGGGGGAACCGTTGTGCTACTTTTACCCGCCATATGACTGACTTGTGATAAGATGTATCACCGATAGAAACATTGTTTTTACGCAGCATCGTATTTTACGGAAAATAAAACTGAATAATTATGAAATTCCATTTCTTATTTAATTAAGACAAGCAAAAATATGCCTTTATGGCCCTATTAATCAAACATTTACTTTTTTTTCTGCGATGTCGATAGATATCCTTTATTACCGGAACAATTTCATTACGACCAGAATTTATGTTCCATGATGACACACCTGTGAATTCGTGCTGTTATTTTCACCCTATCCTCAACGGTTAATGTAACATATTTCTCACTAAACCGCCTGATAATATTCTAAATAATTTGCTTCTATTCGCTTTTCAA
Source organism: Diploptera punctata (assembly GCA_030220185.1). Classification (NCBI taxonomy): domain Eukaryota; kingdom Metazoa; phylum Arthropoda; class Insecta; order Blattodea; family Blaberidae; genus Diploptera; species Diploptera punctata. Next base: position 870,177 of record JASPKZ010010693.1, on the reverse strand, counting down.
ATGCTTTGCTTTCCATGTTTAATAAATTCTACAGAAAATTTGCCAATTTAAAACATTCGAAATTCCTATGTATTCTGTATTTCACGTGTGTAAGAAATAAAACAATGCTTATTTAATGCATTAAAATTGTAATTATATATTTTTTGGTCGATGTGCTAATTTCTTATACGTTCCCACATCTAACCTGGTTGCTATGCAAACAAAAGAAATCGCAATGCTGATATGGACTCAAAAAGCACACGTTCGGTAAGTGAAATAAAACACTTCTTTAATGTTTTGTACACTAATTCGTACCTTTCTTTAGACTTTTCCGGAATTAATGCAGAACATCCCACTCTCCAGGCTTCTTCAATTTCTCTATCATCTACCATGACTCCTTCCATAATAAAATTATCAAACAGATTCTAATCACGGTACTACATATAAAAATGTCTCCACAGCGAACAATCCTTGCTTATAATAAAACAAATGAAAAGCTACATAGCAACGATCACCAAATGTTTCTTTCTCATAGAAGTCATTTACATCCAACCAATATATTAATTCATTTATTACTACATTTAATAAAAATTAGTCATATCGACCAAAAAATAGTATGCAATACACATGTATCGCAATATACTATTAAGATTTCCTTATACAACTTATATAGACATGTGCTAGATAATATCAATTTTTATTTTATGTTAGAGAGCAAAGTACATTTCTTTACACGCTTAAAAATAAAACCATTATTCGACCAATGCAGTCATACATCTGGTTTGTTTACACTGCAACTGGAACTTAGCTCGGAGCAGGTGTCTGTACATAAAAAGTTGACAGCACTTTTATCATACGATAAGGTAGAGAAGTTCCAGGGACTCGTAGCTCTATTTTCCTTTCGCTGATCTACGTTGTTGGAGCACGCCGTAGCACAATTGGGCGATGTTATGCATCAGCCGGCTAAGCGCCACTTTAAAAAAATATATTTTGATGTCTTCTGTTGCACTAGCTCATTAAGTAAATGTACGCATACTTTTAGCGCCAAATCTTTAAATACAGCCTCATGATTAAAGAAAAATGTAAATGCCATCAGTTCTACCAGATATTCTATGTTTTGTAACAAACTGCTTTAAAACCAGATCTTCATAATGCTAATGTAAATTTTGCATCATACAGCTAAGCGCCAAATGTCAGGCAAGGAAAATAACTTGTAATATCCAGAATTATTAGTTTGGCGCTACAATAAATAATGAATATTGACTTAAACTTTAAACGTATCTTTCTCGAAACTTACATAATGGTGCATAGCCGGTTGATGCATAACGCCGTCCAATTGATTAACGCAATGCTCTATAAGCCGGAAAGTCGTGAGTTCGAATTCCCTCGAGGTCAGTATTTCTAAACTGATCCAAAACTGGCGTAACCATGGGCCTGGTATCGACTCAGCCTCTATGAAAATCAGAAGCTTTTCTGAGGGAAAGATGGCCGTCACGCAGGCTCACAACCCGGCTAACATCAAGTGTTGATTGTTTAGAAAAGTGGACAACCTCCTACTATCCCTAGGACCAGCTAAGACCTGTAGAGGGACCACTTCACCTATGCTGTTACTTTTATTATAGTTTTCACACTTACAATACATAATAACAGTATGATTATGTATTAGTTGTTTTCAGTGCAGTCCAGTGCATTTAAATGCACTAACACGAGAAAAATATATATCCAATTATTGGAAGATAAGGAATGTTGGCTATTCTTTACAACCTGGAACGCGATTTTTTTAATACCTCATAAACTCCTGTCAAATTTTATTTGTAGGGTTTCATTTTTCAAATTATTTCCCATCATTTGCAATGATTTTTAAGTTTCTTCTAACGAATATTTCAGTACATTTTTCTATGATATTTAACTACATGAAGACGTGGTAGCCATATTGATTTTAACGAATATTCCATGCAACAACAAAGATTGTTCCAGTGCAGCCAACATAGAGTATGTACTAATTAACCATGCACATATACTTCAGAATTTCAGAACTTACTATTTATTTTTGGGCGCTGCATTCTTTCACAGGTTAGAGTGCTTAAATTGCGTTAGGTTAGCTTTTAGGTTGATCTTTCACAGGTTAGAGTACATAATTGTGTTAGGTTAGCTTTTAACTAACTCACCGGTACTATCGAACCCGTAGGTTCATGGCCGCGCGGACATAAGCTTTCCATAATCCCTATCCTTAGCTATTGTTTTCCAATCATTTCCTGTACAATCTACATCCCTCAAATCATTGTTAATGCTACTCTTCCACCTCATTCTTGGTCTACCAACTGGACGTTTTCCCCTTGGTTTTCCTACAAGAATATTTCATGCGCGTCTTTCATTCCCCATTCGTGCCACATGTCCTGCCCACCGCAGTCTACGAGACTTAACTGTTCTTATTATATCAGGCTGCCTATAAAGAGCATGTAGTTCACTGTTATGAAGTTTTCTCCATTCACCTGTCTGTTCATCTCTCTTTGGTCCAAAAAAAAATCCTTTAGGTTCGTTAAATATCGTGTATATGTTGGCTGCTTCGCGTTTGTTGACGCATGCGCATGATGTATTATTTATAACAATTTTCGCATCACATGTTGTAAAGAGTCCTCGGAATGTTTGTTAATTTAGTGTATCGTGTCTATATGAAGGGTATTGTCAGGCTTGTATAACGATGCGGAAAATGTGTGCAAAGAAATGGAGAGAGACTATGTTGAAAAAGTGTATCGTGTCTATATCATGACCCTATGATCGATTTTTTAACTTTCTAAAGAATAAGGTAACTTTCATTAAATCGATCTCAATGAAATTAATTTATTTTAGCTGTGTACACACATCACATATGTTTGTTCAGGAACTCACGTTAACCCTTATTCACTTATTCAACAAAATTAGATCGACTAGGGTACGATTGATTATACTCCCACTCTAACTTTCACGTCTCCGCTTAATAAAAATCTAATTGGAAATGAAGAGCACAGTACAATTTCAAACAATTGTATAAAATTCCAATAACAATGCTTTGTCGTTATCATATTCTTTTTATCCCCATTTAAATGATGAAGTTTAAGCAATTTCACCGAAGCGATATTTAATTCCCTTTGTTATAGTATTTGATGTCTTTATAATCATGGAAATCAATTTGGTTGGTTTTACTAATATAATTTGTTCATTTTCATGCTTCCGTTATCTCAACATCGAGAATTTTTGGTTCACTTATTGTTTATATAAACATTATGGAATAGAATTCTCTTTCTTTCTCTTCAGCTTAGTTTAGCCTCTTCCTTTGTAGGTACTTTTACGTGCCCCAGAGGGCCTTAAAGGGACACAACCTATAAGAAGCGAATTTGATATTCTGAATCACACACGTTTTTCATCACATTATTAAATGCATTTTATGTGACAGCCTAATATTATGCTACTCTTCATGTGTCCCATCATTATTTTTTTGGACTATAGATCCAAAACATGTGAACTGACACAGGCCTCATGTAGTCATTAATGATTTCTAATAAAATATCATTATTTTCTTTATATCCGTCCATAGTAATTCTGCCCGAGGGCAGGTCTTTCATTGCAATCATAGCATTTTCATGTTATGCTTTGCAGTTTTACTAGGGAATTGTAGGTGTAGTAGCTTCCCGTTCCTTTCCACACCGGTGAAGGATGATGATGTTGATAATGATAAGGATGATTATGGTGGCCGAATGATTTTCGGGGACCGCTGGGCCCTAAGATTCCTGACATTTGTCTTACAGGTGAGGAAAAAACCCGAAAAAACCTCACCCAGGAGCCTGTCCCGATCGAGAATCGAACCCGGGCCCGCTGCGTGACAAGGCAGAATGCTACCTCGAGACAACAGCGGTTTCTTTTTATTTGGAGCTTAAATATTTTTCAAAGTTAGCTTATAATCACAATGCGTGGACACACACTTACATATTAAGAATAAATGTGTGGCTACTGATTAAATAGTGGTTCAAAAATGTTCCTAGGAACTTGATTCTCAAATACTTGTAATCTTTTATCGTCTATTAAAATAACAGTCTATATTTCGCATACATAGGCGTTACTATATCTGGGAGAAATAACAGTTTTATATATATTTTAGTTTAACTTTTTATGAGGGGAGTTGCATAATAGCACTCATTTCCAGAATTAACCTATGTTTAATTTGTTTATGCACATCATTCATATTTGTAATTGTTGTTCCTAGATATTTAAATTCAGTCACTTCTTCATAATTTCCCTGATTTGTCATTAACTGTCCATTTCCATTATATAATTAATTTGTATGTGTGAACATATATTTAGTTTTATTGATATTTAGTCTACTTACAGTCCGAATTTCTTAGTGTTACTCAATAGAATATGTGAGTTGGCCCTTAGTACCTCCTCGCTATCGCCTAACTACTATTACTATTACTACTACTACTACTACTACTACTACTACTACTACTACTACTACTACTACTACTACTACGAGAAATATAAAAAATAAAGAATTATATAGCGAAGTTTTAAAATAAAATATAGGTGAAGGAAGAAAGTATCTGGTTGCTCTCCCTTATTCTTTAGTATTGATATGAGGTTATAATTAAAACATAAATTAACTTTATTTCAGGTATGTTCCATTCATACAATTATTTGTTTTAAATTTACAATGCTTAGAGAAACTTAGGGTAATTTGGGCCCCTGTTTTGAATTTGTTGTTTTTCTTCTTTTAATTAAGAGATTTGAACTTTGTTTAATTACGGTGATTAGCATTAGTGTTGTAACTATGAAATAGCATTGTTATTTTATTCAAATATAAAAACATCTTCGTAATTTACAAACTTTTTTACATTGCAAGAAAGGTACAGTTTAACCTCCAAATTCGGATAAAGTAGACCCTAGAGTCCACCTTAGCTTTTAGTCTATTTTTAAGTTTAGTTACTCTACTAATTTATACAGACAGGCACAAATCAATCTGAAAATATTTATGACTGATCATAATTAAAAAGCGTTGATATTTTATTTAATGTTTTGAAAAATTATTGTTCAGTATACCATTCACACGTCATTCAACTACAGAAATCGACGCGACGGTCTTTGGGTTTAGTAAAATTACAAGCATTAATTTATAATGTTCTGCCCAAGAGCAGGTCTTTCACTACAAACTCAATAATCAAAGAAGATATTAACAGGGTCCATATTACCCGAACTTCCCTATAATATCCCCTGTAAAATTTTCGTTAACCTAATACCAGATTTATAAGTGAAGATTGATGAAAAAAGAAATAATTTCTTTCTGAGTCTCATTTTTAATGACATATCCCAGTAGCGAAGCCCGCACTAATGAAGTTCTACTATTGATATAGGGAACGGGCGTCGAAAATTAAAGTTTCTCTATGAACAATGAGTTAATTAAGCAGGGATCCAACACGGTGGACTAACTCCATTAATAAGTAGCTCGAGTACAGCAACTAAACGCTTCGCCAACTAAAAAAAACTCATCTCTAATTAATTCGTGGAAGAGAATCTCCACACACGCACATCCCATTTTTCTAAAACAAAAAGAAAAAAATATATACATGACCTCACCACCTGCAATTTTTAAGTCGTGTCCATGCATACATTCTCGTCTGCATAACTACGTTACATTTTTTGTCACCCTCTCTTTCCTTTCGAGCTGAAGAGAGGGAAGACATCAACTAAACACATATAGTTTATTAATTAAATAAAAATAAAACTAAAAATAAAACGTAGTTTTATTTGATTTTCATATTTATTATATAATTCAGTGCCAGCTGTTTCGGTACACTATACCTTCTTCAGACATGTTAACAAATTATGAATTGTGTTCCAACTGATCTAAGCAACAATGCAAAAATATTTATTATTTTTTTTAATTTAACAAAGGGGATTCATTCAAATCAAGTTGAGAATTTAACAGTTTGTTACTACTTTTCAATTTATTAATTTCTACAGCCTCCAAAAGATCCAACTTCTTACCCTTATCACAAACATGTAAAATTTCAAAATTTGGATCGAAACAATGATTAAATTGGAATAGGTGGTTAACATATTTGGAATATTCTAAATTTCTGTTATATCTCTCATATAGTTTATATTAGCGGTACTATAGGCCTAATACAATACTATTATCTATAATATGATTTATTATATGTATTCTGGAAAAAATCCAAGAGACAAGTCCTCAGGGAAATACTTGAAGCTATGGCTCCCGAGTCTGAAGATTTTCAGGCTCGTAAAAGAACCTCAAGCCTAAAAAAACGAGAAAAATCCACCATCAAAATTCTTGTGGAACCGCCAGTATTCGAACCTAAAACCCCAGTCGAGCCATGCATCTACCGAGATGTCTCGTTGGACTTAACTGATTTGAATCACGAAGCTAACGTCTAAAGGGCTTAAACAAAATTGTTAAATAGTAACTAACCGAACTTAATGTCATTAAAATTCAATTAATGTTAACTCTAGAAAGCAAAATCGCATGTTTCAAGGGCGTTCATGTACTGTACAAATATATCAGGGTTACTTACAGACCGTTAAATAGTTTTAATGCCACTCACATATATTTTTACGCAGTTAAACATGCGGATGTCGCCAGGTTGTGAAACCCACCGCACCACCACCAGTAAAACTTTCAATGCCTTTTAACGATTCTCATCACCAATAAACTCCCTCAAGTAGTTAACCTCACGAGTGTTACAAATATATTAATGTAGGATGTATCTGTCAAGTTGTACAAACATCTGGTGTTTTCTACATCAACCAGGGGTGGATAAGATAACCCATTTATAATAATAATAATAATAATATAAACAAATAGTGTCACATATGAAGCTGAAGCATGGAAATAGGCCTACTTAGAACAAAAAAACTTATGTCGCTGAAAATTGATTTCTTGAGGAGAGCAGCAAAATATTCAAAATTGGAAAAATGAATACAATGTTGAAAGGAAAATCGAGAATGGAAACTCAAATGATGTTTTATATTGTGATAGCAATACCAGTTCTACTATATGGAAAAGAAACTTGGACCATGACACGAAATGATAATAACAAATTGCAGGCAACAGACACAGTTAAGGGTTATACTTGTTTGGATAAATTTTAAAATGAGTATATAAAGAAAGAATTAAATGCAATATCATTAGAGGAAAGGATTAATTACCATAGAGATGAATGGATTGAACACCTAGAAATAATGAGCTACAATCGTATTCCTAGAAGAATTCTTCATTATAAACCTGAAGGAAGGAGAGATATGAGAAGACCACGGAAACATTAGTTGGAGAATATGTGAAGTTGGAACAGGCTTAATAGCCTAATCTCTGATTCAACAAGAAAAAATAAACCCTTACGAGAAAAAATTGATATTAAATATTCAGTAGTATATTATATGAAATATAGGCTATGCAATTAAATCTGTATGGACATGTACAACGAATGCAAGAAGAAAGGTTACCCAGAAAATAGAATTACAATGGTGTCCATCTGGAAGAAGAAAGAAAGAAAGACCTCAAAACTCATTGATACAAGAAATAAGAACTGAAATGAAAACAAGAGGACAGGATTACATGGCGTGGATGGATGGAGACTGTGGAGAAGGAAAATAAAACTTTAGGCACAGAAAGATGTGTAAACATTGAAAATTATATATAAATATAATAAATAATAAACTTTTTGGACCAAAGAGAGACAAACAGACAGGTGAATGGAGGAGATTATTCTGTATAGGCCTCATAGTGAGCTACATATTATTTAAAGGGGACCAGATATAATAAGAAGAGTTAAGTTTTGTGGATTGCGTTGGACAGAACATGTGGAACGATTGGGAATGAAAAGGGGGCTTGGAAACGTCTTCTAGGAAAACCAAAGGAAAATCGTGAGGTGGGTAGAAAAGTATGGATGAGGTGGGAGGATAATATTAACCATGATTTGTGGAAGAGAAATTAAAGTTATGAAACCATCTCTTGTACAAAAAAAACACCAGATTACGTTTATATAACACTTTGGCTAGACCAGTGTTGACCTATGGTAGTGAAGCATGGACACTAAAAAGACAACATGAAAGCAGAATAACGGCTTGTGAAATGAGATTCATGCGCCGAACAGCGGGTTACACCAGATGGGATCGGAAAAGGAACACCGATATCTTAAAATAATTGAAGACTACGCCAATTTTGGAATATATTAAACAGTACCAACTAAATTGGAAAAACCGTCTTGAAAGAATGAGTTCAAATCGGATCCGCAAAGCTGTTTATAATTACATACCAAGAGGACGAAGATCTCTGGGCCGTCCTATGAAACGCTGGAGGAAAAATGTTCTATAGCATCGTAACAGGCCTTGGCCTAATACTTGGAAGGAAGAAGAAGAAATTATACAGGAGTTGATGGAAAAATTTGACTCCGAGCTACTATGAAACTTCGGGTTCAATAGTAGGCCTACCTGTGAGTTAGTTAGTTACTTAATACAAATAATTTTTTTTTTAAATGGCAGAGTAAAGTCACTGAGGCCTTTTCTCCCTCAGCCAGTGAAAAACAAAATGTTACAGAAAAATAACCTAATAACATAGGATAACATAGAATAAAATACCAGTAATAAGTAAATATTATACAAATTAAAATGAATAAAACTAATATTATTACAAAAGCAAGAGATCAAAGAGAAATTTTAAATACGAATAGCGTACTTACATTTCTTTTAAAATAAGTTAATGTTCGGGAGCTCCTAATCTCCTGTGTTAAGGAGTTCTAGAGACAAGCAGTTGATAAATTGTAGGAATTAGAATAATCGGCGGTTCTGTATCGTCCTCGTCGTCTCCGTCGTCGTCGTAGTAGCCGTCGTCGTCATCGTCGTCATCATCGTCATCATCATCATCATCATCATTATTAATATTATTATTATTATTATTATTATTATTATTATTGAATCTCCAAGTATTTTGAAACCTTATTTCGCCACAAAGGCATGTTAGGGTTGTAGCTTACTATAACAATATTATACTATACATTGTAAAACATAAATATTATCTAATGGTTTTGAATGAGTGTTACGAATTACATAAGTCGTCTACAAGTGTCTTGGAAAATACTATATATTGTTATGAATGTCTATTATGAATTTCATAAAATGTTTATAATAATTTTGCTTCTTAAAAATCACTTCAAACATTGAGGCAGAAGCCTCATAATTTTTTACAAGTAACTTTAACCAGAATTGATGTCTTCGAATATAGGACAATGAAATAAAACATGTTTTACAGATTGTATTGATTCTTGCATTTACAATTATGATCATTGTCTGGATTAATATTAAATCTCCTAAAATAACTTCCAAATTTTCTATGGCCAGTCATAAATTGTGTTAAAATGAAAATTGGAATAAAATGTTTTATATTTAGTCTATGGCGTACTGTAGGAGAGAAGAGCTCGGTTGGGGTGCACAAGACTCAAAATTTACTTACGCGACTTATGCCATTTTTAATGCAATTTATACTGTTACGAAGTGATTAATCCGCGAGTAATTACCATGGTGAAAGTATGTTAACATGATATGAAATGTACGAGCGGAAATATGTTTTTACATTGTATGCATCAGCCATTTTGAATTTTCATAGAATAACAGTGATGAAGAGGTATTTTTTTACGTATTAAATCACATTTAAAATGCAAGGAATCTAAAAGATGACTTAACCTAATTAACGCAAATCAAGTAGGCCTACTCTAACCTAGGTGAATCCCATGGAACGCCCTTCTTATTGTTTTACGCGGTTAAAATAAGTAAAAGTTAAATTGAGACATAATTTGTTGAAACCACAGATATGATCTAAGTGTGGTAATCGGTGATTTATCGCTGGTTAATAATAATAACTGGAAAGCGCACTAACGTGAACCGCTTGTTAGAAGTGTGGTAATCGATGATTTATCGCTGGTTAGAAGTGTGGTAATCGGTGGTTTATCGTTGGTTACGACGGCCATTTTGAATAACTGTTGTAACCAGAGTGGTCATTACAGGAAATAGTTCCACTTTGTTTTTAATATTTACGGATAAAATAAATAAATGATAATTACCGCACGCACCTAAAAACATTTAAAAATACGTTTTATGCATATTTAATGCATTTAAGTAGTGTGAAAGTGGGTATATACATTTTGAGTCTAGTAAACCGGCACCAAGAGCTCTTTAGTCAAAGCACCATTTGCATTCCTTATCCAATGTCCATTCCAATCAGTGATGATACAGTCCAACAGTTTCCTATTGGACACTTTGAAAATGAATAATGAAGCTCAGAAGATGCTGCGGATTTAGCTAGTTGATCAGCACATTCATTACTCGCAGTTCCCTGGTGCCCTCGTATCCAAGACAGGCACAGGTGCTTTGTATAATTTTTTATATTATTTCTAATTTCTACTGAGTTTGGATTTAAATTTAATTTAACTGCGATCGACTGAAGAGCAGCCTATGAGTCACTAAAAATGCGTGCACTATATTTGTGTTGAAGACACCGCTGTGCTGCTTCTTTTATTAGTATACAATTCAGCTTGGAAAACAGAATATGTACGGTAGGGGAGAGTTTGAATAGTTTTAAGAAAACTTCATTGTCTTCACTTCACTTCAGGTTCTGAATTAAGGGATGTCAAGTAATAGGTGCGATCGTGTACTTGAATTGTGGTTGGAGGATAGATGACGAAAGCAGGAATATTAACAGTTTGGTATGTAGGCCTATAATTTCGAATAGCAGGGTAAGAAAATTATTTTTCTACTATCATTCAAATGGAGCCAGCACGGTTCCCAGAAGGCTGTAGAAAAAATGTCACAATAAGGAATATTGAATGTAGGCCTATATATATCCTACAATTCGTTTTGTGACTCATAGTGGCCAACCTGAGGAAGTTGACTCTGAAAAGAAAGTCATATATGAGCCAACAATTGACTATTACAAAGACTATTTAACTCATGCCACAAATGCTAGTCAATGACCAATCACGTTTCAATAAATGTTGTTTTACAACCAATGACAGTCGTGTTTCACCTCGCTCTTTATCGCTTTTTTTCTTTATCAGCTCCTGCTTTTGTGATAAAGAAAGCTCCTCCTTTTTAATGTTCTGAACAGGTCAAAGCATTATTTTTCTCCAACAAATACCTTGAATATAGCAAATAATGAAAAGATTCCTTGATTTTACTGAGTTGTTTACTAAAAAAATAAATGAATAACCCGTAATGTTGATTATGATATATAGTTTGATGTGTTTCATTATTTCTCTACTTGGGTGCACTCTTACAATATTGCGATCTTATTTAGCAATAAATAATATGATCAAGCAGCAGTGATTGAACACAACCTCACATTTCTGATTTGTTTTCAAACATCGCCGTTTACATTAAATATATAAATATTTTAAAATAACTATAGTTAAACAATGATTTGTGAGTAAACAGCTTAATTTTATTCGTTAAATAGTCCTAACAAATGCCACTCTTGATTTCCAAATTCTCTAGATAAATTGGAAATCACTCGTGGCATTACTTATGATAAATACTAAATAGATAGTATAACTGTCACAGGATTGATGATCGGGGCAAGAGGTACTATACCAGGATTCTTAGCCAAATTTTGGAATTCCTTAGATTTGGACAGGGTGTATCTTTCTAAAATTGCCATCGCTGCCATTAGAGGACCAATTTCAATTATAAGAAACCATATTTACAAGTTAATCCTGTAGAAAAATTAAATTAAAAAAAACAAATATATTTAAATATCTTAAAAATTTCTACTTTATAATATGTATACTTCAATTAGGCCTACAATTTGATTTTTTAAATGTATTTAAAAAATGTATTTAATCAATTCTAAAAATTAATTGTCTGTATCACTTTGTCCTTGAGGCAATCCTCTAATGAGGAAAGTTGTATATAATAAAAATATGATATACAGTCCCGCGCCATAGCCGAGCGATTTAAAGCATAATGTCTTGGTGCAGAGCTAAGGCACTTACACTAGTTCGAGTCACTATGAAAAAGAAAGATTTTCGTGGCGCTCATCCAGCATCGTGAGAAATTTGGGTAGTTACAATAAGTAAGGGCTCCAAGGTTAAGTACACGTATGGCTGGGGTATCAGACATGGTGTTCATATGTCACTCCAATATCGTAAAGATGATCATTAAACCTCTATGTTTAACACATGTGGATGTGAGGCCCTCGCTGGTAGGCTAAAGTCCTTCGCACACACACGCATATATATATATATATATATAGAGAGAGAGAGAGAGAGAGAGAGAGAGAGAGAGAGAGAGAGAGAGAGTGAGAGAGAGTTAATATAAACACATTATGAATACGGCTACTGGAAAATTAAAAAAAAAAAGTGCAATTTCCTATATTTAAGCCGACGTAAAGTATTTTAATGATTTCATTAATTACGTCTTAATTATTAGAAAAATGCACAGAGATAACAACTTGCTGTTACTGCATTAAAAATTTTAATTCATAAACTTTCATTCGTCACTTCGTGTGAAAAAAGCACTGCTGTAATAACTAGCAGAGTATATGATCAAAAATACAGCATGAAGAGGGGATATCCTTATACTACTTCTGACCAATAGAACTCAAAAAGTGTAATAGTCATTATTAAAGGGAGGAAATATGTGCTTTATTTCTTAGGCTGATTATCAATGGATTATTTTGTTTATATTGATTCACGTCAACTCAGTAGTCTTATGATGGGAACCTCATCACTACATTCAGTCTCAACAATCAATTTATAAATATCCATCCATCCATAGTAATTCTGCCCGAGGGCAGGACTTTCACTGCAATCATATCATTTTCATGCTATGCTTTGCAGCTTTACTAGGGAATTATAGGTATGGTAGCTTTCCGTTGCTTCCCACATCGGTGAAGGATGATGATGATGGCCGTATGATTTTCGGGGACCGTTGGGCCCTAATCTTCCTGACATTTGTCTTGCAGGTGAGGAAAAACCCCGAAAAAACCTCACCCAGGAGCCTGTCCCTACTGGAATCGAACCCGGGCCCGCTGCGTGACAAGGCAGCGCGCTACCTCGAGACTACAGCGGTGGATTTATAAATATATTGGAATGAAATTATACTAAAATTATGAAACATTGAATTCTTTACAAATTATAGAGTCATGTGGAATATGTTGCGTCATAGGTTGGAGTGGGGAATATAGATCACTTTTAGCAATTACTTGAATAATTGCAATATTATTCGTAAAAAGGAATTGGAAACAAAATTGAGAATTATTAATTGTTCTATAACTTACTTAGGTATTCATAAAAATATAAATGTACGATCAACAAACCTGAAAAAAAAAATTGTATTCTAGTACATGGGTTTGATCGGAGTTCCTCCATAACTTGGGTAATTCCGATCACCTTATTCAAATCTAAAGAAAAAGCTGAAATACAAAAAAATGCAGAAGTTACTGTCTCTGCGAACAAAAATCACACACACAATTCTTTGCTGTGTCATATCCACTGCATTCAGTATGAACCTTTTGAACATGAAGTGGATCTCTACCACGATTTCAGTCCTGGCCTACATCATAACTTCATAAAACATATCTTTCGCCCTAATATTGAAATAGCATTCAATTAGAGTTAACTCCATTTTTCGAGATGTAAACTAAGTCAGGTGCTTAATTGAATTGTTTAAACGTTAATAATAAGAATAAACAAATATTTGAACAATGAGGAGTCACATCTAAGTATATAGGATAACTGGACGATGCTATGCAGCAATCGGCTAAGCGCCATTTTTAAAAATTTGATATTTTGATGACATCTGTAGCACTAGCTCATGAAGTAGGTGTAACGTCCGATTTTTTTTCCGATTGAGGGTCTTTCCACTTTTCAGCGGTTGCCCTTTTACCAGCCGGCTGCTGGCCCTTCACATCCACATGTGTCAATCACAGAGGTAGATGATCAACAGCCAGTGTAGGGGTGACATGTGGTTAGCATGTCGAGTCCCCCAGCCGTTATAGCTGGTTCCTCAACCTGGAGCCGCTACTTATTGTAGCTACCCAATTGCCTCACGATGCTGGGTGGGCACCGGTCCCATACTGGCCGAAATACCATGAGAAAATTTCTTCCCCCATGGAGACTCGAACCAGCGCAAGTCCCGTAGCTCTGCGCCAAGGCTTCCTACCTTAACCGCTCGGCTACGGCGCGGGACAGGTGTAACGTCAAATCTTTAAATATATCCTTATTATTAAAGAGAAATGTAAACGCCAACAGTCCTATCAGAGATTCTATGTTTTGCAACAAACAGTTTTGAAACCAGATCTTCATAAATGCCATTCTAAAGTTTGCATTATGTAGCTAAGCGCCATGCTCCCGCTCTTAGATTGTTGATACTGTCAAACAAGGAATCTTGCAATATCCAATACGAAGTATTGTTAGTTTGGCGCTACAATGAATAGTGAAGGATCACTTAAACTTTAAATGTATTTTTCTCGAAACTTACATAATAACGCATAACTGGTTGATGTATAACGCTGTCCAACTGACAAATTATTAAGAAGTTGAATTGTTTGTAATTCAGAATGTAGTATTGGATGAAAATTTCCGTGTGAATTTTTAAATGAGGGTGAGATTTAAAGTAAGTAGTGAATTCTTTATGAATTAATTTTCTTGTGTGAAATTGTTGCGAGAATGTTCCCTTTGCTGTGGTAACGTTGGGTGAAACGTTCTGATCCCGACTCTAGTATCACATGCTTTAATATTTCAATTGTTACGTTACAATGACTAAAATGTGGAGATTTGTGCGCTTACACGCGTTATGGAGTACAGATACGTCGCATGTGTATCAGACAAAAAAAAAAAATCCCAAATGAAAATCCACATTTTGGAGATTTTCTGTAGAAATATAGGGTAAAATGGGGAATTTCCGATTATGGAGGTAATCCCGATTATAATTTTATTTAGAAATCACTATTAGAGCCGCGTTCTGTATATTATTAATGCCATCTTCTGCAAGGTATTTAAAGCATTTTGCATAATGCCAATGCTAGTTGAGAGCATCTCTTCAGTGTACAGGACATTTTGTGTTTCGAATACTATTCTTGTAAGGATGCTAAGCTGATTTATGCCAGATTTATGAATTTTTCAATTAAATGTATTCATTTTTCAGATTGAGATAACAGAGTGAATATTAATATGAAATAAATACTTACAGTTTCAACATATAACTTCAATACAAAATGTTACCAAATTATTTAAAATACTGATCGGAATTACCCGTAGAAGTGACTCAGCATTACTCGAATATTTTTTATTATTAATGTTTAAGCAATGAGATTAAGCACCTGATGAAATATATGTGTTATGATGTAGGCCGGACACAAAATTGTGGTATAGGTCCACATCATATTCAGAAGGTTCATGCATATGACACAGCAAAGAATTACATGTATGATTTTTGTCCGCAGAAACAATAACTTTTGCATTTTTGTGCATTTTATCTTTTTTCTTTGGCTTTAAATAAGGTGATCGGAATTACCCAAATGTCGGAGAACTCCAATAAAATCCACGTATTAAAATACAATATTTCCAGGTTGTTGATAGCATATTTGTGTTTTTTACGTATACTTCAGTAAGTAATAGAACTGTAAATAAGTCTCTTTTTTTTCAATTCCTTTTTGCGAATAATATTACAGTTATTCGACTAATTGTTAAAGTGATAGATATTCCCCTACTTCACTCTAATCATTTTTTGTATTTCAGCTTTTCATTTAGCTTTCAATAAAGTGATCCGAATTAGCCAAGTGTCGAAGAAACTCCGATCAAACTCAGGTACTAGAATACAATTTTTTTTCAGGTTAATTGATAGTATATGTGTATTTTTTATGTATACCTCAGTGAGTAATAGAACTGTAAATAATTATCATTCTTTTCAATTCCTTTTTGCGAATAATATTACAGCTATTCGACTAATTGTTAAAGTGATCGATAATCCCCTACTTCACTCTAATCATTTTTTTTGTATTTCACCTTCTTATTTAGCTTTCAATAAAGTGATCCGAATTAGCCAAGTGTCGAAGAAACTCCGACTAAACTCAGGTGCTATAATACAATTTTTTTCAGGTTAGTTGATAGTATATGTGTATTTTTTTATATATATACCGAAACAAGTAATAGAACAGTAGACAATCCTCAATTTTTTTCAAATCCTTCTTAGGATTAATATTACAGTAAGTCCACTAACTGCTAGTGTGATCAATAATCCCTTTCTTCGCCCACATTTTTATGTGCTTTAGCTTTTTATTTGGCTTTCAATTGGGTGAAAGAATTACCCAAGTGTCGGGGGAACTCCGATCAAACCCAGGTGCTAGAATACATTTTTTTTGCAGGTTAGTTGACAATATATTTTATTTTTTTATGTATATCTTACTAGTAATAGAACAGTAGTCGTGAATTTATCGATAATTTGGAAATAAAGAGTGGCAGTTGTTAGGAATATTTAACGAATAAAATTAAGCTGTTTACTCACAAATCATTATATATATAGTTATTTTAAAATATTTATGTATTTAATTTTAACGGCGATGTTTGAAAACAAATGAAAAATGTTATGTTTCACTTGTTTATCACTGCAACCAAATCATATTATTTACTGCCAAAGGATCGCAATAGTGTAAGAATGCACCCTAGTGGAGAAAAAATTGAACACATCAAACTGTATATTAGTTAATTTCAGAAGTCCTATGATGTAAATATGTCAATTATATTTTTCTGGAACGTTATTACCTGGGAAAAATACGTGCAAACAGTGGTTTCTTTTTTTTTTTTGTGGTATAATCAATTGCTACAAATGTTTTTATATTATCTCCCGCAACCATGATAAGGTTACATTCGTGCACTATATATATATATATATATATATATATATATATATACACAACTTGGTAGCTACATCCAGGCATTGCAAAATAATGCAATGACCTATTCAGAATGTTAAAAAAAGGAAGAGCTTGATTTTGCAGTGATAAAATTAAACTGATAAAATACGGCTGTGATTTTTTGTAAATTAAAAACCATTGATATTTGATTGGTCATTGACTCCCATTTCGAGCATGAATTAAATAGTCATTTTTTAAATTCCTTTTTACGAATAATATTACAGTTATTCGGCTAATTGCTAAATTGATCGATATTCCCCCCCTTCACCTTGACTACTGAAGATGGTCCCCTTAGGTCTCTAATGTTATTACATGTTTGTGAGACTTCTTTAATTATAATGTGCCACCGGGCTTTCAAAAGCCAGTTCTATGGTCAAGTTCATGTGCCCATATACTAATTTGATGACTAACTTGGTTGAAAATTATAACGTGGCTTCGAGCTTAACATGGAAAATTCTGTATAAAAGTATTAAATTATGCAAAACAAATATAATATTAATTACAGAGAGTACCATGGGGAGTTCCTTAGGGCATACTGATCATCTACCGTATTTACCCCTGATCCAGTTTTCATTACAATATTTATTCATATGTTCTCTTTTTTTTTTGTGCTTATTTTTTTTTGTGCTTATTTGCTGCACAGATAATGAGTTACATGTGTGATTCCCACTAGTAGAAACTCGCCAACTAATATGTTGCATGTGTGAACATCGTTAAAATAAAAGCAACAACTTTTGTTTTTCATGCACATTTCCACCAATGCATATAGCATATGGAAAATATTAGTACATCAATATTTAATGGTCCACCGCTGTGGTCTCGAGATAGCGTGCTGCCTTGTCACGCAGTGGGCCCGGGTTCGATCCCCGGTCGGGACAGTTAGATTTAGATTTATTTTTTTAGATTTATTTATTTAGCCTGGTGGAGTTAAGGCCATGTGGCCTTCTCTTCCACTCACCAGTCTCGTTCTAAAAAAATTAATATTGAAAATCACCATCATCCTGTCAGGTGTTAGACCTAGAAGAACTGTTACAGCCAGAAAAGGGATTTTTATGTCATCTTTTCATGGTGTGACCCAGTAAAGGCTTTTTATTTGGACAATATTTCATTATTGCCTTAGGGAACCTAGACGAGTCCATTCTCATGACGTGCTCTCTGCAGTTCGGCTGATATTCTGGGTGAGATTTTTATCGGGGTTTTTCCTCACCTGTAAGACAAATGTCAGGAAAACTTTAAGGCCCAAACGGTCCCCGAAATCATATGGTCATTATCATCATCATCATCACCATCATCATCATTCACCGGTGTGGAAAACAACGGGAAGCTACCACACCTACAATTCCCTAGTAAAGCTGCAAAGCATAGCATGAAAATGGATGGATGGAATATTTAATGCATTTTCTCTCAAATTTAATTAGTACATCAGAGAAATAAATCTCCAGCAGTAATGTGTAGAGACAAACTATCAACTTTCAAGTCAGATTTTATATGCTGTGGATAAAGGAGTAGTCATTTAATAAAAGCAGAACTAATAACTAATTCACTGACATTATCGAACCCGTAGGGTCATGGCCGCGCGAATATAAGCATTCCACACATCCAGAGCCCGAGCTAATGTTTTCCAATCAACCCCTGTATAATCTACCCCCTCAAATCATGGTTAAAGTTATTCTTCCACCTCATTCTTGGTCTACCAACTGAAAGTTTTCACTCTGGTTTTCCTACAAGAAGCTCTCATGCTCCTCTTTCGTTCCCCATTCGTGCCAAATGTCCTGCCAATCGCAGTCTACCAGAAGTAACTGTTATTATATCTGGTTCCCCATAAAGATTATGTAGCTCACTGTTAAGTAGTCTTCTCCATTCACCTGTCTCTTCATCTCTCTTTGGTCCAAAATATTTTCCTAAGAAATTTATTCCCAAATGCCCGTAATATTTTCTCCCCCTTAAAATAAGAGCCTTATGTTTCAAAATCATATATAATAATAATAATAATAATAATAATAATAATAATAATAATAATAATAATAATAATAAAATAACAATAATTGTATTTATATACAGATTTTCAGTGTCTACACATCTTTCTGTGCCTATTCATCTACTGTTTATGGTTATGGGTAGAGCGAGGAATTTTAAGAAATTTCATGTTTTAAACTATTTGTCAGAGAACGCTGAGACTAAGTATCTTTACATTTCATGATATGTAGAATCAAATAAGACAACAAAAAACTTCATATTTCATAATATTTTAGCAAAATGTTCATATTTTAGTGAAAATTTCATACTCCTTCATTTTTTCAACTTTGAAATTCCCGTATTTTTTCAATAAAAGTTCTAGGAATTCATTAAAATATTTCTGGAAATAAATGTATTTATGTAATTTTTTAGTGTAATGTGGTAGACGAGTGAAAATTCTTCAGTATCCCTTCTGAACAACATAGATAGCTTTTATAAAAGCAAATAATTGGATGAGGAGTCACAGAGTGACAGTGTTAGATGGAGGTTTTTGTCCTAAACTCGATCCCCAGAAAGAACATGAGCCTAGATCAATAAGTAGAAGAACAATGTAGGAATATTCTATAGTCAGGTATAATAGCTGTCAACTCGTTATTGCTACCTGAGAGCAGTCCTTACTTTGTGAACAGATTACAGCATTTAAATGTAGGAAAGACTGCTGCTAAACTTGAAGCAGTAAAGTAAAGTAATCCCACTACAGGCCTCCAGAGGCCCTTGGGGTAGTAGGATGATAAGGCTACCACTTTTTCTGGACAATCGGCACTTGATGTCATCCCTGCGTGACGGCCGCCTTTACCCCCAGAATAAGCCTCTGGTACTCATTTCCGTATACGTTCTTTGTGAAATTAGTGAAGTTCATGTAGGTAAGGGCATCAAACTATCGAATATAGCATGATACAAGTATGCTGCCATAACATCGTGTGATGTTGAGCATAATTTTTCATCGTGTAAAACAATTCTGACCGACAGGCCTTATAGTTTACTATCAGAAAATATAGAAAAAATATTTATTACAAACGGAATTGACAATTCGATTGTTCGAAACACAATTAGACCAAGATTATGGACACTATGTTAGACCCATTTCATAAAAAAATCTTAAAATAATTCTTAACTACATTTCACCATGTTTGTAGTTCAACATTAAATGTAACTTTAATTGCAAAGAGAGTTCTGAAACAATCCCTGGAATCAATTATGGACTAATAACTTTTAACATCTTGTTTCTCCAAATATGACATCTGGAATTGTTTACTTGTATTTTAAATCGTCCAATTTAATGTTATTGTTACATTTGCATCTCCAGGAATTTAATATCTTTATGGAATGTAAAAATAGTAATAATCCAAACTATACCTGTTCTAAACTTTGTTAGTGCTAGATTTAATGGAAACCTGTTTGTTTTGGTTACAATGTTTTGTTTCTTGTATATATTTGGTTTTCATAATTAAATATCATTCAGTACATTAATAAATTGTATTATATATAACCTCTCAGTTTTTATTTATGAAGGTAAAGTGATTCCACTACAGTCTTGGGAGGCCTTTGGTGTAGTGGTATGTTGAATCTCCCATCTTTCTAGACAATAGGCACGAGATGTCCGCCGGGTTGTCGGATCTGCCTTATGGCCGCATTTGTGCCCAGAACATGCATCTAGTACTCACTTCCATTAGGATCTGAGTGGACCCCAGCTCCATAATGCCACCAGAAGGTCTGGTCCAGCTAAAAATCTTGACTATATCGAGACTCGAACCCACAAATTTCCCGTTTGTACCACGTTTCCTTATACATCTACACTATGGCGTGATCCATTAAAATTGCTTCAGATCATGAATATATTTTACATTGGGTTAGAATTAATGACAAAGCTAATTAAAATCAAAATACAGTGAATAGTTTGATTTCTTGAGCTATAAATAAGTTCTGTTTGTCTCATTTATGTGCTGGTATGTACACTTAGAAGTTATAGTGGGCCTATGTATATACATATATGTAAAAAGTTTAGAAAATAGTAGCTTCATAATATTTTTGTGTCATAATTTTCATATTTTTCATATTTTGTTTTTACGATTTCATATTTTCGTATAATTTTCTTCATATAATTCCTCGCTCTGGTTATGGGTGTATTAATAGGTCTAAACGAATTCTCTTATACGAGACCGGTTTCATGTCGCAGTTTTCTTCAAAATTTTATCCACAATGCATGGTGCATCTAATGCCATATTGGCTTTAAAATAGATTAAATTAATAATATAGTGAAGTATTTATTAAAGATCAGTGAAAATATTAGGCTCTATGGTACAAGGAATAGATGGGGCACGCCATAGCGTAGTGGTTAAGGCAATAAGCTACAAGCCGGAAGGTCGAGGTTCGAGTCTTGGTAGGGTCAGGATTTTTAAACTGACCCAAACCTTCTGGCGGCACTATATCCCTGGGGTCAACTCAGCCTCTAACTAAATGAGTGGCAAACGCTTGTTCTGGGGTAAAGGCAGCCGTCACGCAACCCGGCTGACATCAAGTGCCAATTGTCCAGAAAAAGTGAGTGCCTTAACCTCCTACTACCCCAAGGGACTCCAGAGGCCTGTAGTTGGATCACTTTACAAGGAATAGATCTATGAATAAAAAAAACTCTCGTATCCGGGAGTGGATTCATGTTGAAGTTTTCTTCAAAATTTAGTGCAAATTATTAGCTTATTTGGTACAACTCTTGGCATAGTGGTTCTTGTTTAAATTCTCCTAACTTGATATACACTAACTTGATCCATTCTAAGCTAACGAAATAAATTGGATTCATTCATAGTGTTCTGCCCAAGAGCAGGTCTTTCACTGCAAACTCAGCATTCTCCACTCTTTTCTTAACTCAGCTTTCCTTTTTGTATCCGCATAGAAACCATTAATTTTAATATTGTCTATCATCTGATGTCTCTTTCTGCCCCTAACTATCTTTCCGTTGACCATTCCTTCTAGGGCATCAGTCAGCAAGCAGTTTTTTTTTTTTTTTTGCAGCTTTACTAGGGATATATAGGCGTGGTTGATTCCCGTTTCTTTCTTTTGCATCTTAAAATCTTAAAAGATCTTAAGAAGGTCCCGAGGGGCCCCAACTTGGAGGTGAGGAGAGTGAATTTGGCTAAATTAGACCCTCCGGACTTCACCGAAATTCACCCCAGAGGTTTTTGACCAGATCAAAGATCCGAAAATCCCAAATAGCCTCAGCCCCCCGGTTGATATATATATATATATATATATATATATATATATATATAACTAGTACATAATCCAGTAAACTTTAAAAACATCATGTTCATTAACTTGGCCAATTTCTTTCCCAGCTTATCATTTTCCCAGGTACGGAAATAAATTGGGTACATAAACCCCAATCTGATGTCAAAATTAGCCTATAGCAAATAAACCGTATAGTCATAGAGACTTAAAATAGAAAATATATCTCCTAATATATCAAATATTTGCCATTCTATTGAGTTTAGATGATGATAATAATGCCTTAGCGCAGTGCTACGGGACCTGCGCTGGTTTGGATCTCCATGGGGAATGAATTCTCTCATGAAATTTCGATCAATATGGGACCCATGCCCACCCAGGATCATGAGGAATTTGGGTAGCTAGAATAAGTAGCGGATCAAGGTTGAGAAAACCAGTTATAATGGCTGGAGGATCCGACATGCTGACCAAATATCACCGCTACACTGACTGGATAATCGTCTACCTCTGTGAATAACACATATGGATGTGAGGCCAGAAGCCGGCTGGTAGGTAGGACTTCTAGGCCTGTCTCGCCATGGAGTTTTTAATGATGATATTAATAATAATAATTCCGTTGCATTAACTTAGTTTAACCGCGCATTTTATACATTATTTTTACATGACACGCACCGCCCTGGCCTTATAAAGAGGGATTTTAAATTATGGATTACATAGGCCTACATTTTTTTTTGACTACACAAGCACATGGAGAACTTCCGTGAAAAAGTGGCCAGCTTAATACCAAAGCCTCCTCCTAGACAACACAACATTAAGACGAAACTGAACATTATTAAATGTTGAGGTAGGCCTACGCTTTTCTGTTTTATAATAATCCTTAACTAAAATTAATAATTTATATTTAATTAAGGAATATTATGAAACAGAAAGAATTTCATCATCATCATCATCATCTGCATTCATGGATTAGGTCTATTGACCCGTTCCGACTTCAGCCCATCTCTTTCTAGGTCTGCCCACATCTCGGGTGCCTTTAGGTTTGTATTTTGTCATTTGTTTTGGATATCTATCTTCATTCATTCTGTCTATGTGTTGCTTCCATTTTTGTCTATATGTATCTATTTTATCAGTTATTGAAAATATTTCAAGTTCCTGTCTTATTTCTGTGTTCTTGATTCTGTCTTCCTTAGTGCACCCTTTAACAGATCTCAAAAATTTCATTTCTGCCGCCGTTATCCTACTTAGATCTTGTTTTTATGTATCCAGGCTTCTTAGCCATATAGCAGTACCGATACTGCCAACGTTTTATAAAATTTCAATTGGGTCTCTCTTGTTTTTTTTTTTTTGTTATTTAGTGATCGTTTTATCGTACCACACATTCCCTGGAATTTTGCTATTTTATTAGTTATATTATTAACATAATTAAATGAAATGTCACATCCTAGATAATTAAGATGGTTCACCTGTTCTATGATTTTGTTTCCTATTACTATTTTAGATCTGATTTGATTTTTCCCTTGGAATGCCATTACCTTAGTTTTTTCTATGGATGTTTTGAGATTATATTGTTCACATATATTATGTAGGCAGAAAGAATTTATTTAATTAAATCAGAAAATACGAACTCAGAAAATTAATTGGTATGCACATATAACAGGGACGAATTAGCTAGACTTGCAAGAAAGGTGTCTCCAAGGCGGAGGGACGTTTATGAAATATCTTGAGAGCGAAATGGGTTATGATGCCTATCCTGAAGATCATCATTATCATCAACTTTACGGTATAGACCTTCCTGCCTGTTCCGGTTCTTCATTCCACCGCATTCTTAAACTTCTTTGGGATCTCTTGCCTGCAGGTGCATATTTCCAGGCTCTTTTGGGTATTCGGATCTCTTACATTCTGTCTAGGTGTTGAATCCATTTTGTTCTGCAAGTTTTAACTTTATCTAGGAAGGGTGTAATTTGCAATTCTTTACGTATATCTTCACTTCTAATGTGGTCTGAAAATGAGCATCCTTTTATCGCTCACAAAAATGCAATTTCCGATGTATTTATTCTGCTTTCATTCCCTTTATTCAGCACCGCTATACAAAAATGATGGCATAGCCATTGTTTTATAAAATTTTGATTGTTCTTTTTTGTTTTGTTTCCTGAAGATGATGATGAAAATTCCATAATTTATTTCTGTTTACTCTATCAAAGGATTATTATTATTTTTTTAGTTAGTGGTTTCAAAATGTTTCACAATATCTTCTGCGCCCAATTAATCTACTACAATATTCCTCTGCACCTCTCTGTCATTCCAAACTCCATCGTCCAATCCTTTTTCTCTCCTGCTGCTCAAAACGCCATCAATTCACGTTATTTTTGGCCATCCTCTTATTCTTCTTCTACCAAGCGGCACCCATTCTAGTATTCTTCTTGGGAATCTGTCTTCTGTCATTCTTTTCTGCATGACCATACCATTTAATTGTTTGCTTTTCATGACATCCGTAATTCAAGTTTGAACATTCTTCTTTTGTTTAATTACACAGTTTCTTAATATATCTCCTTTACAAACTCCACGATGACCGCCTTCAAAAATCCATTTCTGCAGAATTTAATTTACTTATTGTTCTAGATTATAATTTCCATGTTTCTGCACCGTATTTCACTGTAGACCTACTCCTTCTTCTTCTTTTTCTTCTTTTTCACTTCACAGGCTAGGCAAACTGCCTGTTCCGTCTCGCATTTATTATGTCCATCTTCCCACTGTCCTTCCTACATTCCTTTATTCTCCCGGCTTCTTATTAAATGCTGCTTTTCATATTCTTGTTTCATTCATTCTTTCTACATGTCTAAACCATTTATCTCTGTCTTCTTTGGTTTTTTCATTCAGTGGATATATATTTAACTCTGTTCTTATATATTCATCCTTTACCAGATCCAATCTAGTGCAGCCTTTTTTTTTCTTCTAAGCAAGTTAATTTCTACGCTTTGTATTCTACTTTGTAATTTTTTGGTCATTACCTAAGATTTTCAAATTGCACTTTTACTGTATTAAAATGTTCATTTTTGTATTAGAACTTATATTCTGATCCCATAAAACACCATTTAATTTCGATATTGTAGATTTTCCCTTATTCGAATGATAATTATTATTTATCTACTTATTTCATGTATGAGTGAAAGATGTATGTTAATGGGATGTGTGTCGTGATACTGCTCGCATTTCAGGTAAACACACAAAGTTAGCTAACTCGTGAAGGTAAGATCTCATGAAACCGTTTACATTGAAGAGGATGAGGAGAAAGAAGAAGAATTGCTCAGCATCCGTCTTGTTTGCTGAATGAATGAGGCCACAAGGGAAGCCAGTCTCTCAGCAGGACGTAACTGACCTAGCGGCTGTTTGCTCGCCACGAACGGGATGAAAAGTAACATTCAACTAAGTCAACATTATGTAAACATAAAAAAAACATGTTTGTTTTTGCTCATATTAAAAACAGCAACTCAAAATATCAAGAAAGAAAATGTGTATTTTTAAATTACTCAAGCCCTCATTTACAAAATGTTTATTTTTATTTGATCTTGCCAAGGAAGCAAATCCTCCTTCTGATAAATTTATTTTAAACCACTGCATTTAAAACTCATGTCAAACACATACAAATCAAACATTTCAAACAAAGACGTATTATCAAGATTTTAACAGCTATGGCCACTTCTAAAATGTTTAAAACTCTTTGAATTTTCGTATTAAGACAGTTTGTTACTTCAGATCACAAACGACTGGAACAACGTTGTGAAATAATAAATTTAAATATGCCAGAAATATGCTTTGAAATCAAGCATTTGTTTATTTTTACCTAGAACGTACTTTAACTTCATGTGACGACGGAAACTGCCTAAATCGTGAAGATTGAGACAAAGTTTATATAATACATTTTTTTGTCGATGCCTCCAATTATCATACGACATTTCTAACATTAGCGGAACTGTAATCCACTTATCAGGTTGGGGAACCTGGAAAGTGGAATTTATTTTATTTTTATTAATTTTTATTTTATTTATTTATTTAGCCTAGCGGAGTTTAAAGCCATGTGGCCTTATCTTCAACTCAGCAGAACAAACACATGTTATATTAAAATATATAGCAATCACAATTAACTCTAATATTAAATACTAAATGAAAATTCTATTATATACGTTCGTAATAAATAAATATATATATAATAAGATAGATAACATAAGAATGTTAACGATATTAAAAATTAAGACTGAAACTAAAACGAAATTGTATATAAGAAATATAAATTATTTATTTTTTTGGTAGACAGTTTCTATGCCTATATAATGTACATAAAAATATAAGTAATGATATGAAATAAACTCATTTACTGGTTATACAATATGTAGAACAAACAACTGAATATAGTTGTTAGTCTTAATACTATTTTCATAAAATAAATTAAATAATTAATTGTTAAAAGTATACTATCAGTGAGGTATAACTTATAAGCTAGTTTGTTATTAAATATATCTTCAGTTTGTTTTTGAACAATGTTATAATTTGACAGTCTCTGACATAGGATGGAAAAGAATTCCATGTTCTGGCAAGTGAAACTGTAAAAGATGATTATACACAGTGCGATGAGGAGGGATATAAAGGACAATTAGCTGATGGGATCGAGTGTTTAACATTGCCACGATGATATAACGGGTGGTAAATGATAATGAAACGTCGGGAGTGTCCTTAAACCTAAATTCTAGACCATGAGGGACCAGAGAAATAATTCCCTTAAAAAATCCTATGGTCCGAGCGGGAGTCGAACCCAGGAGCTATAGTAAGAAGTACTAACCACAGGATTACGAAGCTGGTCAGTTTACTTACTATGAAGGAACTAATACATATTGTCAACTTTTGAAGATTCTCCAGAAATACCGAAATTTTCATTGGAAATTATACTCTTGGTAATATGCATTAGAAGGATTCTTCTCATCCCAACTTCTCTACAAAAAATCACGAAGTAAAATTTAAAATAGATAACCTTCATGGCAGGTGCCGTCGTTCTCAAATAAGGTTAAACATTTTATCTTAAGAAATGCCACGAGTGATTTCCAAATTATCCATAAATTCACGACTCACGAAGTGAGGAGTGAATTTATCATAAGTAATGCCACGAGTGATTTCCAAATTATCGATAAATTCACGACTCACGAAGTGAGGAGTGAATTTATCTAGAGAATTTGGAAATCAAGAGTGGCATTTGTTAGGACTATTTAACGAATAAAATAAAGCTGTTTACTCACAAATCATTATTTAACTACAGTTATTTAAAAATATTTTTATATTTAAAGTAAACGGTGATGTTTGAAAACTAATGAGAAACGATAGGTAGCCTACGCTTCTACTGCTTCTTTTGTTTATCACTGCAACCAGATCATACTATTTATTGCCAAAGGAACGCAATATTGTAAGAATGCTCTCTAGTGGAAAAAAATGAAACACATCAATCTGTATATTAATTCATTTTTGATGTCGTATACATTTAAGAAAGTGCAAACAGTGGTTTCTTTTTTTGGTGGTATAATCAATTGCTACAAATGTTGACATGTAAGCACTATTATATACAATCTGGTAGCCGTATTTGTTATAGGCTCAGTCACTGCAAAATAACGGTCAGACCTGTTCAGAATATTAAAAAGGAGGAGCTTTGCTTAATATATGATAATCCTAACGTTGATAATTATTTCGTGAAACACGTCTCTGATTGGTTGTAATACAGAAATCATTGAAACGTGATTGGTCATTGACTCCCATTTGGGGCATGAGTTAAATAGTCTAGAGAATTTAGAAATCAAGAGTGGAATTTGTTAGGACTATTTAACGAATAAAATTAAGCTGTTTACTCACAAATCATTATTTAAATATAGTTATTTTAAAATAGTTATATATTTTATGTAAACGACGATGTTTGAAAACAAATGTGAAACGATTGTTATGCTTCATTTGTACATCACTGCAAACCAGGTCATATTATTTATTGCGAAAGGATCGCAATATTGTAAGAATGCACCCTAGTTGAGTAAAAATGAACAAACATTATACGTTATTAATTAATTTCTGATGTTCTATGGTACGTCAATTATATTTTTCTGAAACGTAAATTCCTGGGAAATAATACGTTTATGAATGTGCAAACAGTGGTTTATTTTTTTGTGGTATAATCAATTGCTACAAATGTTTTTATATTATATCCCACAAGTACTATCTGGTAACATTCGTGCACTATATATACAATCTGTTAGCCACATGCGGTCTCTGTAATAGAGTGCTATGACCTATTTTGAATGTTAAAAAGGAGGAGCTTGATTTTAAAGTGATAAAATTAAACTGATAAAATCGAGGTGAAAAACGACTATGATTGGTTGTAAATAAAAAATCATTGAAATATGATTGGTCATTCACTCCCATTTGGGGCATAAGTTAAATAGTCAGTATTAAAAAAAAAATGTTAAACTGAAAATATATAAATATATTATTCTTCCAGTTACATTATATGGATTCGATTCATGGACTCTTACTTTAAGGGAAGAAAAAATATTACGAACATCTGAGAATAAATGTATTAGGAAAATGTTTAGACCAAGGAGAAACGAAGAGACCGGCGAATAGAGGAGACTCCATAACAGAGAGCTACGTGATCTTTATGGGAAAACAATTGTAATAAGAACAGTTAAGTATTGTAGATTGCGATGGTCAGGACGTGTGGCACAAATGTTAAATGGAAGAAGGGGTGGAAATTCCTTGTAGGAAAATCATTAGAAATGAAGAATGAGATGGGGAATTATATTTACCATGATTTGAGGGAGGTAAATTATATAAGAGATGATTGCAAAACATTAGTTGAGGATAGGGATGTATGGAAAGCTTATCGAGGCCTTGAACCTATGGGTTCGCTGGTGCTAAAATCAGTAATAGGTTCAAATATTTATACAAACGAAAAGCAAATAAAAATGAATTAGGTATCTATTGTTCACCATAATCAATAAAGGTGGCTCGTTCTTTTGCAGACGTTAAACTGCTTTGGTTTCAATTGCAGTACATTCTCGACGCGAGAAATAAAATAAATCATGACTTTTTCTTGCATTGTTAATGATGTTTGGCTTGAATAATAGTCTTTTGTGTGCTACGTTATGAGTCTACATGTGTACATCCAAAATTCTGAAACAATGGAACTGAGTCCTTGTTAAAATTTATTTTTATCTTTGAATTTTAGTTCTATTTTCTAAAAAAAAACTGTTCATTGTTCTGGTTCTCTCACAGTCTGTTTAGCATTTGAACACCTCTCTACAATAACGCATTCAAGTTTTTCATTATCCATAACACGACAGCTCCGAAGAGCCAAAACCGACTGAAGTGGTTGCTGTCACTGATTAGCTGAAAAAAGTACAGAGAGTTACGTAGTTAGCGGTAAACTCATAAAACTCCATGACCCGACAAGCCTGTATGGCCCTTGGTATACCAGCCGGCTGCTGGCCTCACATATTCTTCTTCTTCTTCGGCTTTCCTCCACTTATAGGTTTGCCGTCTTCAGCTTCCATTTATCTCTATCATTCCAATCTCCCTCTTCCAAATTCCTATCATCCATTATTATTCTGACGTAGGTTTTCCATTTCCATCTAGGTCTGCCACGTTCATTTCTTCCAGGGGGTGACCATTGGTATATATTTTTGGCCATCTTTCATTTTCCATTCTTTGTATATGTCCATACCATTTAAGCGTTTGATTTTCAATCCTCTTAACAACAGATGTTGTGACATTCATTTCTCTCCAAAGGAATTCATTTCTTATTTTATGTCTTGTTTTTTGAAGGCTTCAACTAAAATAATCAAATTCAACTGTTCTAATTTTATTCTTTGTAATTCCGTTCAAAGTTCAAGTTTCACTTCCATATGACAAAATATTCTGTATTATGCTCTTATAAATTTTCATTTTAGTTGCCTTTGTAATATTTTTGTTCCAAATTACTCCAAGTAATGTCTTAGTTGCATTTTTTGCCATTGCAATTTTAGTCTGTACATCTCTCTCACAGGTACCTAAACTTGTAATTATTGACCCAAGATATTTAAAAAATTCACTTTTTTTTTTATTTTCCCTGTTTCAAGTATGAGGTCGTCCACATCCTTTCCCAAACACATATATTATATTTTCTGTAAATTTATATTCAGTCCCCATGTTTTATTGGCCTCACATCTACATGTGTTAATCACTGAGGTAGACAATCATCCTGCCAATATAGGGGTGACATGTGTCGGGTCCCCCAACCGTTATAGCTGGTTTTCTCAACCTCGAGCCGCTACTTAATGTAGCTATCCAAATTCCTCACGATCCAGGGTGGGCCCCGGTCCCATATTGGCCGAAATTCCATAAGAAAATTGTTTCCACCATGTAGACTCGAACCAACGCAAGTCCCGTAGCTCTACGCCAAGGCCTCTTGCCTTAACCACTCGGCTACGTCGCAAAATTAGTTTTAATTTACTTAGATGGATTTCGCTTCTCCTCAAATGAAATACAATAGGCACTCAGTTGAGGGAAGGGGATTATGTAGTGGATGATTGGAAAACATTAGCTCAGGCGAGAGGTGTACGGAGAGCTTATATCCGCTCAGCCATAAACCTACGGGTTCGGTAGTGCCAGTGAATTATTATTATTATTATTAAATATATAAAATTATTATTCCAGCTTATATTATATGGGTGCGAAACATGGACTCTTACTTTAAGGGAGGAAATGAGATTACGAGTTTTTAAAAATAAAGTTCTTAGGAAAATATTTGGACCAAAGAGAGATGAACAGACAGGTGAATGAAGAAGACTACATAACAATGAACTACATAGTCTTTATATGAAGCCAGATATAATAAGAACAGTTAAGTCTCGTAGACTGCGATGAGCAGGACATGTTGCACGTATGGGGAATAAAATACTTGCATGGAAGCTTCTTGTAGGAAAGCCAGAGGGAAAACGCCCAGTTGGTAGACCAGGAATGCGGTGGGAGAATAACATTAACTATGATTTGAGGGAAGTGGATTATACAGGGAATGATTGGAACATTAGCTCAGGATAGGGATATATGGAGTGCTTATGTCCGTGCGGCCGTGAACCTGCGGGTTCGATGGTGCCAGTGAGTAAGTAAGTAAGTAAGTAAGTAAGTAAGTAAGTAAGTAAGTATTATTATTATTACTATTTTATTAGAATTACTATTTAGTGAAGTTACAATGTTTTCACATCTTCTGACAGCTAAATACCAATACAATATAATCAATTACATAACATAACAAAACAAATAAAAACAAAATAATTATATATGGCACGAATCGCTGTGAACCAATTCGCTCGGTCTATCCACTGATCTTCTCTTAGATGCCTGCTGTCCATTGCTTCCCAGATACTCTTCATTTATTATTATTTTTATTGCTATTACTAAAATACTATTATTATTATTATTATTATTATTATTATTATTATTATTATTATTATTATTACTACAAAAACTATTCCGTCTAAGTATGGACAATTGAAAGAAGGAGCAGAAAAGGAAGACCAAGCACAACCTGGAAGAAATACATTCAAAATTCAATGAGGAAATTTGGTGTAACGGATGAAGATACGGAGGTCAGAGAACGATGGAGAACTTTAATTAAGGGAAATTTGTGAATGTTTGTTACAAACTGATAGTCGATAAGTCCGTAGTCATTTATGCATTTTTTTAAACTCATGATAATTATTAAGATTGGTTGGAGAAAACCCTCAATGATGAGGAAAAATCTCAAAATGAATGAATGAATTATTATTACTATTATTAGGGCGTAGAAACCGAAGAGGGATGAACAGACAGGTGAATGGAGAAGACTTACATAACAATGAACTACATGGTCTTTATAGGAAGCCAGATATAATAAGAACAGTTAAGTCTCGAAGACTGCGATGGGCAGGACATGTTGCGTGTATGTGAAATGAAAGACGTGCTGGGAAGCTTCTTGTAGGAAAGCCAGAGGGAAAACACCCAGTTGGTAGACCAAGAATGAGGTGGGAGGATAACATTAACTATGATTTGAGGGAAGTAGATTATACAGGGAATGATTGGAAAGCATTAGTTCAGGATAGGGATATATGGAGAGCTTATGTCCGCGCGGTCATGAACTTATGGGTTCTATAGTGCCAGTGAGTAATTAAGTAAGTATTAGGGCGTAGATATATGTGAACGATTGAGAAATTTGCTAAATAAAGTATTATTATTAGTAACTTATAAATTACTAGTATTTTGGTGAAATATGTATTATTATTATTATTATTATTATTATTATTATTATTATTATTATTATGTATTTATTTAGCACGTATCACAATATTCCACATCATATTTTTGTCCCTAATTAATCTACAGCCATTCTTCTCCATTATTATAATTACTAGCATTTTGAACTACGATTAAACAATATTATTGTCTATTTTATTATTACTATTATTATTATTATTATTATTATGTATTCTAGAGATGTGAAAATTTGAATTTTTTAAAATATAATACAAAATCTTAGAGGTGAAAACGTAAAAAAAGTCGTCTACGCAATATAATTTTTTTTTCAATTTTTTCTGAGTAAGTTATTAACAAACTGATGAAGAAATAAAATAATGTTATGCACATGAGGCTCCAAAATTATAAATGTATATGTGATTTTGATAGGAGCTCTCTCTTTTTTTTTTTTTTTTTTTTTTTTTTTGCCATATGTTTTCACTACATGGATGGCGAGTCGTAAAGTCGTGGGAAAAAGCACAACTATGTCTTTGCAAGTGCAGAGCATGACAAAATAGTGGATCGAATTGGAAAGGGGGAAGTTTCTAAAGTCCAGAAAAAATTCCAAAGCTAGACATAGTTTAGAAATACAGCCTTGGTCAAATGTTGAAGAAAATTTATGACTAGTAAAAGAGATGGACAGATTGTGGGTTTTAGAAGAAGAGAACTATGGAAACCACTACACTATTGTTTACTGAAGTGAAAACTTGTGTTTTGTGTGGATATTGTAAATTATTTCTAGCCCTTCGTTATCCACTTTAGAAAGTTAACAACCCTCCCTCCAGACAATGACACGACAACAACCAAGAGTTTGACATTTGTTACATAGGCTATTAGCGAATTGTGAAGGGATTTATCTATTGAGGATGTTCTCATGAAAAGACTTGTGAAAAAGAAAAACAAATGTTCATGGATCATACTTATAATAATAATAATAACAATAACAATAACAATATTTAATAATAATAATAAATAATAATAATAATAATAATAATAATAATAATAATAATAATAATAATAAAAATACTTTATTTAAGCATTGATGGAAAAATTGATTAAACACGTCAATTTCCCATATCATTGCCTCACTCTGATGTTTAACAGTTTATATAAAAGCGGGCGCCGCGCGGCAATGCTTGACATGCGGTGTTGTCACGTTTCTCATAGTGCTATGGGTGTTTATTACACAAGGACAGAAGACATTGATTATATATGCTATTATTTAATTTTTACGTTATTATTCGGCATTGCTTAACTTTTACAATTAAAAATCAAAATTATATATGTATGTATTTATTAGATAATTTAATTCCAACATTATATAGCTTGTAGGTCTAACTAAATAACTGACTGGCACTATCGAACCTGTAGGTTCATTGCAGCGCGGGCATAAGCTTTCCATATATCCCTATCCTGAGCCAATGTTTTCCAATCAGCTCCTGTATAATCTAGTTCCCTCAAATCATAGTTAATGTTATTCTCCCACCTCATTCTTGTAGGTTTTCATAAATGTCATATTCATACAAAATCATGCTGAAAATATTATTATTATTATTATTATTATTATTATTATTATTATTATTATTATTATTATTATTATTATTATTATATTATTATTCATATATAAAAGAAAAAATGCAGGTACAATATTCAATATTATATTTTATAAAGAAGAAACAATTAAATTGGTACGGACACATTAGAAGGATGGAAGAAGGAAGACTACCTAAGATAATCATGGATTGGGAACCACAGGGAAGGAAAAAGAAGGGTAGACCAAATATTACGTGGATTCAGGGGATCAATGAAACTAAGAGGGAATGGGAAATAGAAGAAGATATATGGATGAACAGACAAGAATGGAAAAATGTGTTGAAACAAATGTGTAGTTAACTGTGAGCATGGGTACCGGAAAAATGTATATTCATTGTAAAAGCCGGAATAATAAATAATAATAATAATAAAAATAATTATTATTATTATTATTATTATTATTATTATTATTATTATTATTATTATTATTATAACTCACTGGCACTATCGACCCCGGAGATTCATGGCCGCGCGGACATAAGCTCTCCATACATCCTTATCCTGAACTAATGTTTTCCAATCATTCCCTTATAATCTACTTCTCTCAAATCATATTTAATATTATTCTCCTACCTCATTCTCGGTCTACCAACTGGGCGTTTTGCCTCTGGTTTTCCTACAAGAAGCTTCCATGCACGTCTTTCATTCCCCATTCGTACCACATGTCCTGCCCATCGCAGTCTACGCGACTTGACTGTTCTCATTATATCTGGCTTTCTATAAAGACCATGTAGTTCACATTATTATTATTATTATTATTATTATTATTATTATTATTATTATTATTATATTATTATTATTATTTACCGTTGGGTCTGGAATTTTCCCATGACTGCCACATGTTAAAATCACTACCATATTAAACTAATATAACATCGTTCCGGGTTTTAATTGAAACTGAGGGAAGAATAGCAATGTGGCAACATCGTGGTACTCGCGGCAGTCGAGATCTTTGTATTTTAGTAAGATATAACAGCTGCGGGCAAACAAAGCGAGCCGCTTGTTAAGCATCATAGTGAGGCGATAATACATAGGAAGTATATGGTGATCAAATTTATAATGGTATTGTAACTGCTCACGCTTTTATTATCATTTTCTTTATAGTGATACCATATTTGCAGAACATAAGAGTAACATTGATTCAAATTCACAAACAAATATAATAAAATGAATGTGGTAATAAGAAGACATTTTGGTAAACAGATGAGGACAGATACAAAACTGAGATAACTTAACGTAACATCTAAAGCTGCTCTAAAATACAGAAGTAAAATTTGGATTTTGAATAAAATAAAATCTCATAAACATAGAGTAAGCCAAATGAGCTTCTTTCGATCATTGGTAGAAATTAATAGACTGGGTCACCAAAGGAACACATATTGTAATTTAGATTTAAGACTATTTTTTTGTTTGTATTTGTTTAAACCTGGTTGAGTGGTAGACAAGGCCTTAAGGCCTTAACTCTGCCAGGTAAAATAAAGCTATTATTATTATTATTATTATTATTATTATTATTATTATTATTATTATTATTATCATCATCATCATCATCATAAGTAATGCCACGAGTGATTTCCAATTTATCTAGAGAATTTGAAAATCAAGAGTGGCATTTGTTAGGACTATTTAACGAATAAAATTAAGCTGTTTACTCAGAAATCATTACTTAAATGTAGTTATTTTAAAATATTTATATATTTAACGTAAACGGCGATGTTTTAAAAACAAATGAGAAACGCCTGTTATGTTTCTCTCGTTCATTACTGCAACCAGATCATATTATTTATTGCCAAAGGATCGCAATATTATAAGATGAACCCCAGTGGAGTAAAAATTAACAAACATTATAGGTTATTAATTAATTTCTAATGCCCTATGATTTTTCTGGAACGTGAATTCCTGGGAAATAATTCGCTTAAGAAAGTGCAAAGAGTAATTTTTTTTTGTGGTATAATCAATTGCTACAAATGTTTTCATATTATGTCCCGCAAGCACTATCTGGTTACATTCGTGCACTATAATACAATCTGGTAGCTACATGCATTCTAGAATTCTTACACCATAATATATATAAATTGTTATATTCAACGATATGTGGTACGATAAAACGATCACTAAATAATAAAACAACAAGAGAGACCCAATTGAAATTTTATAAAACATTGGCAGTACCGGTACTGCTCTATGGTTCAGAAGCCTGGATACATAAAAAACAATATCTAAGTAGAATAACGGCGGCAGAAATGAAATTTTTGAGATCTGTTAAAGGGTGCACTAAGGAAGACAGAATCAAGAACACAGAAATAAGACAGAAACTTGAAATATTTGCAATAACTGATAAAATAGATACATATAGACAAAAATGGAAGCAACACATAGACAGAATGAATGAAGATAGATATCCAAAACAAATAACAAAATACAAACCTAAAGGCACCCGAGATGTGGGCAGACCTAGAAAGAGATGGGCTGAAGTCGGAACGGGTCAACAGACCTAATCCATGAATGCAGATGATGATGATTATATTCAACGTATTTCTTAGAGAGTCAGTCACTGCAAAATAATGCTATGACCTATTCAGAATGTTAAAAAGGAGGAGCTTGATTTTAAAGTGATAAAATTAAATTGAATGGTTGTAAATCAAAATTAATTGAAATGTGATTGGTCATTGACTCCCATTTGGGACATGAATTGAATAATCAGAGAAATAGTCACAGTGCCAAGTTTAGATGAAGATATACTGTAGAGTCATACCTACCAGCAGGAAAGGAAAAATCATCTGAGAAGAATGGAAAGAACAGACTTCCGAAATTGGCATTCCAATGTAGCCTACTTCAACTAGACATAGAGATCAAGGAAGACCAAAACATCGATGGAAACATCAAGACCATTTTCGTTAGGTTTACCGTCACAGGCAACAAGGCATAAAACGGACTTGTTCATTATGATGATTATTATTTAAGCTGGTAGAGTTCAGGCCATAAGGCGTTCTCTTCCACTCAGCCAGGGATTAATAAAATATAAAAATTACATACTTATTATTACAATTTTAAGCATTATTAAAATATCCATCCATAGTAATTCTGCCCGAAGGCAGGTCCTTCGCTGCAACCATAGCATTTTCATGCTATGCTTGCAGCTTTACTAGGGAATTGTAGGTGTGGTAGCTTCCCACACCGGTGAAGGATGATGATAATGATATGGATGATGGCCATATTATTTCGGGCACCGTTTCGGCCTTAAAGTTTTCCTGACATTTGTCTTACAGATGAGGAAAAACCCCGATTAAAACCTCACCCAGAAAAACTGTCCCGACCGGGAATCGAACCCGGGCCCGCTTGCGTGACAAGGCATCACGCTACCTCGAGACCACAGCTGTGGACTATTAAAATATAGGCTAAACAAAATAAATAGCGGATGCGGTCTAATATTAGCTAACACTAACAAAATATGAAATAAAATTTAAATCAATAAGGTACGTAAGGCTCCCTAGATGAATAGTTATAGATAGACTAGCTGGCCCGGCGAACGTCGTATCGCCTTTAAATATTTTTACGTTAATTTTTTCCGAAGTTTTAATAGTTATCTGCTATTCGGGGCGGAAAAAAATCCAACAAATCACAGATCATAAAAATCGGTCCAGTCGTTCTTGAGTTATAAATAGTGTAACTAATCCGACTTTGATTTATATATATATATATATATATATATATAGTCCCGACCACGCGTTGCTGTGGCTAAGGTATACGTTAAATTATGTTGTAGTAAACTAAGTGAGAAATCTAAAACAGAAAGTTTTTGTTTTACACAATTTTTTATTTCTGGTACGTTAACTACACCCTGTATAAATATGGGTGGTGGTTTATGTGGAAGTGGTTTTGTTGATTGAGATGAATTTATGTTGTCTGCATTCTCAGTATCATCCATAAGTGTATCACAAGGATTATATACATTTATTGATGGAATATTTTGAGGAGGCTTGCTGATTTCATTATACTTCCTTTTTTTCTACCAACTTGTTGGCAGTTTGGATTCTCATCACCATCAAGAAGTCTCTGTATAGTAACATCATCTTGTGACATATTATAGTCATCTTGTTTTTCATTTAATTGAGGCATGGAGATTGTTTCTGTAATATTAGGTATATAATTATAACTAACAGACTTACTTACAATTCTGTTATTCCGTTCCTTAGGACCTTCATATGTTTTTAAATTGAGATTTATGTCACATGGGCCTATTCCAATTTGCGGAAATTCACTTGATATCTTATCATTCGTGGTCTCTAGAACTGATTCGCCATATCCCTCAATGTCTCTTCTCGGTCCAGTTAAATTTAAATTAAGTTGCTGTCTTTCAGCCAGATTACTTAAAACTAATACTTACACACGAAATTAATATAATTAAAAATATATTGAAAATAAAATAAACACAAACATACTTAAATTATGAAATAATCAATTTTGTAATTCAATTGAAATTCGTGGTTGCAACAAAAAGCATAGCCACCTGGTTAAATAATAAACCAATTACCTTACACGGCCATCTGTTAGAATTGTATGGAACTCACAGATAATTATAACTCTTTGTTTAAATAATAAACAAATAATTTGCAATAAAAATAATGCAACTATAAATTTAGTTATAAACTTCCCTAAGTCTCAAGTTGTATCAAACTGCACACAGTGTGCAAAATTTTATTAAAATCGGCTCAGTAGTTTAGGATTCCATCGCGGACAAACAACGTGACACGTAATTTTTATATATTAAGATAGGCCTACTGTACAAAATATTGAATATAGTTCTTATGCAGTTAATATTTTCAATGTATGGAACTTCAAGATAGCACTAATAAAATGGACACTGGAAAACAACAGGTTTCATATCTCCCTTCTCTTCAAAATTATTCCTCATACAACACACTTTACACTACACAAACACGTAAATATAAATTTATGATATATTTAAAGTCCACCGCTGTGGTCTCGAGGTAGCGTGCTGCCTTGTCACGCAGCGGGCTCGGGTTCGATCCCCGGTCGGGGCAGTTTTTCTGGGTGAGGTTTTATCGGGGGTTTTTCCTCACCTGTAAGACAAATGTCAGGAAAACTTTAAGGCCCAAACGGTCCCCAAAATGATATTGCCATCATCATCATCATCCTTCACCGGTGTGGAAAGCAACGGGAAGCTACCACACCTACAATTCCCTAGTAAAGCTGTAAGTATAGCATGAAAATTCTATGATTGCGGTGAAGGAGCTGCCTTTGGCAGAATTACTATGGATGGATATATTTATAGTATGGCCATCGATGTGACCTCGAGGTAGCGTCTTGTCACTCAGGGGCCCCTAGATTGAACCTCGGTCGTGACAAGTTATCAGGATGAGGTTTTTGGGATTTTTCCTGACCTGTCAGAAAAATATCAAGAAGATCTAAGATCTAAACGGTCTCTGAACATCATCTGGCCACCATAATCATATTCACCTCATTAGATTAAGTTTAGGATTAAGACCTCTACTGGCACATCATTGTCATCATCATCACCTATCATCATGCATCATCAGGTCAGGGCTAATTCGTCTTCCAGGTGCCCCAAACTCAGAAGTGGGTTATAGTAACGCCGATGCGAGGAGAGAATACGAGAAATATCGTAATATTAACCAGGTGACATTAAAATATCCATCCATCCATAGTAATTCTGCCCGAGGGCAGGTCTTTCAAAGCAATCATAGCATTTTCATGCTATGCTTTGCAGCTTTACTAGGGAATTATAGGTGTGGTAGTTTCCCGTTGCTTTCCACACCGTGAAGGATGATGATGATAATGATAAGTATTAATATTCCATAATTTTATATTAATTTTGAATAATACCTCAACGGAACACATCATGAATCTTATAAAAGTTAATGATAAGGATGTTGATGAAGATGATAATGATAAGGATCATGATGATAATGATAAGGATAACGATGATGGCCGGATGATTTTCAGGGACCTAAGCTTCCTATCATTTGTCTTACAGGTGAGGAAAAATCCCGAAAAAACCTCACCCAGGAGCCTGTCCAGACCGGGAATCGAAACCCGGGCCCCCTGCGTGACAAAGCAGCACGCTACCTCGAGACCACAGCGGTGGACCATATATATATATATATATATAATCCTTCTGTACGTGTATTTGTCACCGAACTCCTCCTAAACGACTGGACCGATTTCGATGAAATTTTTTGTGTGGGCCTGATTGGATCCCTCGATGGTTTAGATTCACAATTGGGCTCTCTAAAATCATTAGATGTAGGAGTTCACCTGAATTGAAAATTGAAAAATCGCTCTTGCAGTCACATTTTTTTTTATGTTTTACAACAAAATCCAGTATATCGTATTAAAATAAGCCGAGGTTGGTATTGTCCAAAAATGAATGAAATCAGATAGTTGTAAATGGAAGTTTACTTGAAATCCGAAATTAAGAACTGCTTAAACGACTGGACTGTTTTTGATGAAATTTTTTGTGTATGTTTGAGTGGGTCTCTGGATGATTAAATTCCAAATTTGACTCTCTGAAACCATTAGGGGTAGGAGTTCTCCTGAAGTGAAAATTTAAAGATAGCTCTAGCAGTCACAATTTTCGATGTTTCACATCTTATCCTATTAAAATAAACCGAGGTAGGTATTATCCAAAAATTAGCGAAATCCGACAATTAGAAGTGGAAGTTTACCTCAAATCCGAAACCGCCATCTTTGGTACGTATCATCGTGTACTGTACGATTTAATTAATCTTTAATATTTCATTTATTAGGCATAGTAACGCACGACATCTAGGCCCTGCCTCCACCCCTTGGGATACCTCGGTCGTCATGACCATACTCCCAAGTCCTAGTTCTAGTCCTCCCTATCCTATGTTCGCGTCCACGTTCAAGTTCTCGGTCCTTAAACCAACACCCCAGGGAGAGAGTGTTGGAGTTTGCAGTTCTGGGAATTGCTGAGCTACATAGTACATCAGGTCACTCAATCCTGACGACCCCACAGTTGGTCCACGGGCTCCATGAGCCTAGCCGGGAGGACTGCTGTCGCAGATCCACCGACCATTCCCCTGTTCTGCCTCCAGGGACGTGTCCTGCAGCCGTTGTGAGACCGGCTAGGGCTACAAGCCCAACAGTGTGAGACTTTTAGTACATCCAGGTGCTCATCTCCTGGCGACCCCACAGTTTGTCGACGGGCCCGTAGGCCGAGCCAGGAACCAGTACAGTAGCTCCCCGCTGGACTGGTCCGAGCCGAGCCCTGGTGTGCCCCCAGGGACGCCTTCTGCAGCTGTTGTGGGCCAGCACGGAGCTCGCAAGCTCCAACAGATGAGCAACTAGTACGACAAGGCGCTCAACTCTTGCCTACCCCACTAATGGTTCACGAGTCCCTTGGACTTAATCGGGAGGACTGTCTAGCAGATTTAACGCACGCTAGTATTATTGGCTAGTGTGTATATATATATATATATATATATATATATATATTTAATATTTCATTTATTTAGACGTAGTAACACACGCCGGTATTGGATAGAAGGGGTACAAGCGGATATGAATATCAGAGGATTGGAGGAAGATCAATGGATGGACAGAGAGGAATGGCGTTTGGTTTCCGGAAGACGGCGGCAGCTGCCATGATACCGGATGATGATGATATATATATAACATTCTTCCTGAACTCTAGTACTTGCTGCAACATATCTAGTCATTGATTTCACTAGCACATCGCTTACAATTCATAAAATTTACCGAGGTAAATGAACATTGTCTAGAAACCTGAGGCCCCCTAAGTGAGGCCGAAGATCTTCCAACCGCCTGCACACGGAGGTCGCAGAGTAGGTCGACAATCCTTACTCTTCCTTCTTACTTACTCTGCACTCAAAATAAGAATGCATAATCTACATAAAGTGGTCGGCCGAACTAGTACGTAAATTGAAAATAAACCACATTAATGCCATCTATCCGCCAGCTCGGAACCCGAATCACGAAAAGTAAAGTGGGTGGCATTAGAAAAAACAAACACGTACACATGAAAAGACGGAATCGAACCCATATCTCCCATATGTTAAGCATGCTAACCGTTATACAAGAGAGGCGGTTTCCAATATTCGGCTTGTATTAAAATATCTTACAAGTATTGTACCCATCGGAATAGTAGGCTGCAAAAGTCCTCCATTCAATAAGTTGAAGAGGAAAGCAACCAGCCGCAAAGTTGGACAATAAACGCGAAGGTGGTCTGAATCATAGATAGCAAGCACGCCCAAGTGTATTCACTTTTTTTTTTTTCATCTTCTTCAATAGGTAACAAAACTATAACCCAACTTTACAAAAAAAAGTTGTGTGACTTGTATTTTGCTTTTACTTTCTTTTTTTTTTTTAGTATAGGTTTTCCTTTCTGTCCTTCCCCCTAAGGAATCTCCTTGGTGTCTGAATGAGAAACTCGGTCAAAGAATGAAATATTTTCGTTCCATACTGGTTTTATATTCGTACTGCGTTATCTAGCCTACATCACAGTGAAGTCTATCATCTTATAATTAACACATAAAAAGTGTTAATGGGATTGAAACAATTTTAATGATTCGAAAATTTGTATGAAATCTCAATTACATCTAAATTAAGACTATTTCATAGATATGTAAAGTAAATTGATATAGGCCTATGGGTGTGATATTTGGAAAGAAACAATGGGTTTGTATAGAAAAAGAAGTGCTGGGCTATATGAACAGACGACTAAGATATATTTTGAGAATATGATGGTTAAAAATCATATAAACGAATAATAATGATAATAATAATAATAATAATAATAATAATAATAATAATAATAATAATAATAATAATATGACCAGATCATTGTGGCTTCCTCAGAAAATCAACTACAAAAATCAGTTTATAAATCAATAAACGATTATACGTGTAATTTAAAGACATCAACAGAGAAAACAAAGTCAATGGCATTTATTGGAACTCAGCATAAAAGGACAAAAATTGTAATTGGAGCAAACGTAATTGAACAAGTAACTTGTTTCAATTATCTGGGATGCATGATATCGTACCTGCAAAATTTGGAAATTGAGAAGAAATTAGGGAAATTTAAACAGATATGTGGTTCAATAAGAAGATATCTGAGAAATAAGACCACAAGGGAAACTCAATTCAATTTTTACAAAACAGTAGCTATTCCAACGTTAACATACAGGTCTGAGACTTGGCCTTTAGCGATCTCTGATAAACAAAAAATTGAGACAACACAAATGAGATTTCTCAGATCAGTTGCAGGTGTATCTCTAAGAGATCAAAAGAGAAGTCAAGACATCAGAGATTAATTACAAATATATAATATAAACGAGAGAATACACAGAAATAAATGTAATTGGTTTGAACATATACAAAGAATGCCAAATAATCGTTTATCAAAACAGTTGCTTCATTATAAACCTCTAGGCCGAAGAAATGTAGGAACACCAAAACGTCGTTGGAAAGACGACCTGCGGGACGGGCCAACAGGCCCATACCTTGAAGAAGGATGATAATGATGATAATAATAGTAATACGATAATAATAATAATAATAATAATAATAATAATAATAATAATAATAATAATAATAATAATAATAATAATACTAATAATAATAATCATGGAAAGTAACATCACAAAATGAAATCTGAAATGAGATTAAATAAATAAATGGAAATGGATTAGACAC
Organism: Diploptera punctata; assembly: GCA_030220185.1. Taxonomy (NCBI): domain Eukaryota; kingdom Metazoa; phylum Arthropoda; class Insecta; order Blattodea; family Blaberidae; genus Diploptera; species Diploptera punctata. The sequence continues at coordinate 826,358 of JASPKZ010010693.1, read as the reverse complement.
ACTCTCAGAGGAGAATTAGTGTGCCAAGAGAAATAAATAATAGAATCCACAGAGATTGCCTAGGAAAAGAGGTAGACCAAAAACTATGTGGCGTAGTACAGTAATTAAAAAGAAAAAACAGGAAAGAAGTCAACAATTTAGTAAAAATGACCGGTGGTGCGCTTTCATGAAGGCCTTATACTTCCAAGAGGAGTGTCAGAAACTACTACTACTACTAGCTACTACTACTGCTAACTAACTTACTGACACTATCGAACATAAATGTTCATGGCCGCGCGGACAGAAGCTATTCATACATCCCTATCCTGAGCTAACATTTTCCAATCATCCCTGTATAATTTACTCCCTTCAAATATGGTTAATGTTGTTCTCCTAGCTCATTCTTGGCCTATCTACTGGGCGTTTTCTCTCTGATTTTCCTACAAGGAGTTTCCATGCCCCTTTTTCATTCCCCATTCGTGCCACACGACCGGTCCATCAGAGTCTACGAGACTTAACTGTTATTACATCTGGTTTCCCATAAAGATAATATAACTATTTATTATGTAGTGGTGTTCATTCGCGTGGCCGGTCATCTCTCTTTGCTCCAAAAATTTTCCTAAGAACTTATTCTAAAATATTCGTAATCTTTTCTCCTCCCTTAAAGTAAGAGTCCGTTTTTCGCAACCATATAATACAAACTGGCAGAATAACAGTTTTATATATTTTCAGTTTAATGGTAAGAACTAAAAAAATAATAAATATATTGTAGAAAATATTGATAATTGGAAGGTTTGAATTATTTCAAAACACCCACAGAGTAGGCTACAATAAGTTATATAGAATACGACTTCAAAGAGAAAACTCAGATTTGGATATTAAAGGAAAAAAGTAATAAGATATGTTTCCCTTGTGTACATAAAGTCTTTATGAAATGAGTCAGGGTCGCTATTTGGTACAAACAGTGAGGTTAGCAGGGAATGAAAGATAAAAAAAAGAGAACTGTGAAGTAAAAGAGAAAAAAAAAAGAGTAAACAAAAATAATATTACGTCTCCGCAAAAACCTCCATAAGGCTGCAGTGTAACACTTGAAAACCTCTTTCTTGCGCTCCACCACTTGCTGCATGCTTTATGTTATTATTGTGGTGGCCACACTTACTGTATTTCGATATCTTTTCCTTTTGTTATTTTCTCCCCCTTTTGCCAAGTACTGCCACGAGGGCAGAGATATTGAGGTAACAGCTTAGACAAGGGAGCAGAAGTTAACGAAAAACTAAATGGAGTGGGCTGTGAAAGACATCACTTGGACCGTGACCTTAATGTTTCCTAACTGGCGACCCTTCAAGGTGCAAGATATTTACGATCAAAGAGAAAATGGAAGTAGTTCAGCTTTAAGAAGAAATCGAGAAAACTAATATGTAACGATACGCTACACGCAAATTGAAATATGTATACTTTTTAATATGTTAATCGACCGCGGTTATGCTCCTTGCCTCTGGTCCCGAGAGTCGCGGGTTCAAACCCGGCCGGGTCGATGGATTTTTTTTAGGATGGAAAAATCCAAGGAACAAGTCCTCCGGGAGGGACTTTAAGTCGTGGGTCCCGAGTCTGAAGATTTTCAGGCTCGTAAAAGATCCTTAAGCCTGAATGAAAAGGCCTCTAAACAAAATTTACCGAATTTTCCCGTCCTAGTACTACTTTAGTTTCCTAGACGTCAGTATGAGGCGGAACGCTGGCCACGGACCACTCAAATGACATCTATACGAATAAGTGTAACTAAATTAGTATGGTTCAATATCTTCCCTGTAGGAGGAGAGCGCCTAAATCTCTGTTAAGGGAAACATGGGCTTACAAGAAGAAGAATATGTCACTAGCCTATCTTGTCTCGGAAGCATGACTTGCTTGTTTAAATGACCCAAAAAACTATACCGTCGGTAGCATTGCTATCGGTAGGTCAAAGGCGATAAGCCGAAAGAAAAGAAGTACCTTGGTCGAAAGAGTGAAGATATTCTACTGTAAAAATACAACCGCCAAGAAACGCGGACATGGATTCTACTGGAGTAAAATATTCAGGAGATCAATATTCCCCCATTCGTCATCTCCGATGACTTCAGGGAAGCCAATGAAAAGGATTACTTACACAACCAATCATATTAGAGATTGAAATGACGATAGAAAAATTTAAGGTGTAAGAAGTATCAAGTTCAGATGGTATCTCAGCAGAATGCATAAAATTAGGGGGAGAAAAATTGGTGCAAAATATTTATCGGCTGCTTAGTATGATTTAGGAAAAAAATAAAGACTCTTCCAAACGAATGTAAAAATAAATAATAGTTTTAAAAAACTAAAACAACACGCTTTATTAGAAAAACGAACTAAAAAATGAAAAATAATTTTAATTTCCAACACGCTTGGGATAAAATTAAAGTGGTCAACAAAAAAATCATCTCCAACACATATCGAATAAAACTAGAGTTATCAACAAAAATAAAATAATTTTATCATCAAAAGCGTGGGGCGCTTTTTATGATTTTTACATTTTCTTCTTAGACACTTTACTTTTACCTATATCTGTTTATTATCAAATATATTAATTGGTATAGAGCACCCCTCGCTTTTGATGATAACATCATTTTCTTTTTGTTGATAACTCTAGATTTATTCTATATGTGTTGGAATTGATTTTTTGTTGACCACTTTAATTTTATCCGAAGCATGTTGGAAATTAAAATTATTTTTCATTTTTTAGTTCGGTTTTCTAATAAAGTGTGTTGTTTTAAATTTTTAAAACTATTATTTATTTTGTATTTTTTAGTTTTAATATTTTACATAATAAGATAGAAATATCAGTAAAACTAAATATATGGCCACACGTAGAAATTCAGTATATAATGGAAATGGACAGCTAATGACAAATGAGGGAAATTTTGAGGAAGTGGCTGAATTCAAATACCTAGGAACAATAATCACAAATAGGAATGAGATGCACAAAGAAATTAAACATAGGCTCAATTCTGGAAATGCATGCTATTATGCATTGCAGAGACTTTTGATGTCCCAACTCCTTTCAAAAAACGTTAAGCTGAAAATATATAAAACTATTATTCTACCAGTTATATTATATGGGTGTGAAACATGGACTCTTACTTTAAGGGAGGAAAGGAGATTACGAGTATTTGAGAATAAAGTTCTTAGGAAAATTTTTGGACCAAAGAGAGATGAACAGACAGGTGAATGGAGAAGACTACTTAACAATGAACTACATGGTCTTTATAGGAAGCCAGATATAATAAGAACAGTTAAGTCTCGTAGACTGCGATGGGCAGGACATGTTGCACGTATGGGGAATGAAAGACGTGCATGGAAGCTTCTTGTAGGAAAGCCAGAGGAAAAACGTCCAGTTGGTAGACCAAGAATGAGGTGGTAGAACAACATTAACTATGATTTGAGGGAACTAGATTATACAGGGAATGATTGGAAAGCATTAGCTCAGGATAGGGATGTATGGAGAGCTTATGTCCGCGCGGCCATGAACCTACGGTTCGATAGTGTCAGTGAGTAAGTAAGTAAGTAAGTAAGTAAGATATAAATATACATATCATTAAATTCGATACTATTTTAGTATGAGCTAAAAGTAATACTCTTCTAAAAAAATCCTCCCAGCCGGATTTGAACCAACGACCTATGGATTAATGAAATTATATACCACTACAGTTCACCGCTCTACCAACTGAGCTCTTACAACGATTAACTGAAAAGTCGACAAGTCCGCAATCTATTTATTATACAAGTTTTCATTTTTTTTTAATTTTCTGATGATTCTGGCCAGGATTTTAGATACAAAATATGAAAGTATTGTATTGTCACGGGTCCTTTACAAGTATACAAAGTTTCAAGTCGATCCAATGTTTCTAAGTGGGTGAAAATCGTGTTCAAAGATTCCGTTACATAAATACAAAGAATTTTTTTTTTCTGATGATACTTGCCAGGAGTTTAGAAAATAAATATGAAATTATTGTATTGTCACGGGTCCTTTACAAGTATACAAAATTTCAAGTCGATCCAATTACTTTAAGTGGGTGATAATCGCGTTGAAAGATTCAGTTAGATAGATAGATAGATAGATAGATAGATAGATAGATAGATAGATAGATAGATAGAGATATAGATAGATAGATAGATAGATAGATAGATAGATAGATAGAGTAGATAGATAGATAGATAGATAGATAGATAGATAGATAGATAGATAGATAGATAGATAGATAGATAGATAGATAGATAGATAGATAGATAGATATTGATAGATAGATAGATAGATAGATAGATAGATAGATAGATAGATAGATAGATAGATAGATAGATAGATAGATAGATAGATAGATAGATAGATAGATAGATAGATAGATAGATAGATAGATAGATAGATAGATAGATAGATAGATAGATAGATAGATAGATAGATAGATAGATAGATAGATAGATAGATAGATAGTAGATAGATAGATAGAAGATAGTAGATTAGATAGATAGATAGATAGATAGATAGATAGATAGATAGATAGTAGGATAGATTAGATAGATAGAATAGATAGATAGATAGATAGATAGATAGATAGATAGATAGATAGATAGATAGATAGATAGATAGATAGATAGATAGATAGATAGATAGATAGATAGATAGATAGAGGTCAAGCTAAAATAAAGCGTGTAAAGAGGCTTACGATTCAATGAAGAGGTAGAAGTTGTATAGTATCGTACTAGATATCAATAAAAGATAACTGGACAATACTTATAGAACTAACTCTATGATGTATACAATTCGCAACTTCAACGCCGCATTCGCTAAGGCCCTGGTCTTTATCCTCAGTCATCTGTACCTACATCATATCTCTGACATTCAGATCCATTAGATTCATTCGAAAATTATCTCCCATCTAAGCGTAGGCCTTTCTGCTTGTCTTTTTTCCGATGGTTTCCCAATAAAAAAAATTGAACAATCAATTAATATTATAGAGATTTTTTTTTCATATACAGTGCCACCAGATTGTCATTACGACATTTCTGGTATTCTCTCCTGGCATCGGCGTTATTGTAACCCACTTCTGAGATTGGGGAGCCTGGAAGGCGGAGTTACGCTCTCCAAATGATGATGATGTAACTATACACCTGGAGAGGTCATAATCCAAAACATAATCTAATGATGCGCATATGATAATAATGATATAGATGACCACATGATGTTCGAGGACCGTTTATACCTTAAATTTTCCTGACATTTGTCTGAAAGATAATGAAAACCTCGCAAAAAATCTCACCCAGGAAAATAAATTGTTCCGACCGAAGATCGAACCTGGGCCCACTGTGTGACAAGGCAGCACGCGATCTCGAGACTATAGCATCGACACATAAATTCATTTTAAAAAGTATTAATTTAATCCTTAAATTATCAATGCATCCTATAGGATTTATCAATTGGTTTAATTTATTTAATAATTTTGGTAAAACGAGAAGAAATTGCTTAAATGTGTGTCGAATTACATAATAACAGTTATGAAAGATTTCGTTTTCACGGTGGTAAGACACATTTAAATAACTAATACGAGAAGATAACGTTTTGCCAATTTGAGGTTTTATTTATTTATTTATTTTTTTGTTTGTATTCTTGCTAGATTTAGAAAATGATGAGAGGAAATTATTTGATGAGGAACAGCAATTCAAAGCCTATACCTGGAAGTGAAGAAGATTATTTTTTTATCAAACTTTTTTGACTCTGTATATCAGGCTTGTCAGTACTTTTGTATTTCGATCTGGCCACGTTACGAGCGTTGCGCAGAGCTAGCTCAGTAACGGAGCTGCCATTTCTCTGCCTCTGAGCTTGCAGGATATTTGTTCGGGTCATCTACCCTAGATGAGATGAATTCACTACGCTCCCTAAAGTCCAGATGTAATAAGAATAGTTACGTCTCGTAGACATTCTGGCACGAATGCAGAATGAAAGAAACTTTTTGTAGGGAAACAAGTGAGAAAGGGTCCAGCAGGTAGGCCAATTACTTAAACTAGTTATAGGTTATTATTATTGTTATTATTTTACTTTCTTTCCCTGTCAATTTTATATTGTGCAGCCTATATCTATTATGTATCATTACTCAACATGTAGACAATTCATAATGTTGTTATTAGACCTATATGTATAATGTCCACCGCTGTGGTCTCGAGGTAGCGTGCTGCTTGTCACGCAGCGGGCCCGGGTTCGATCCCCGGTCGGGGCAGTTTTTCTGGGTGAGGTTTTTATTGGGGTTTTTCCTCACCTGTAAGACAAATGACAGGAAAACTTTAAGGCCCAAACGGTTCCCGAAATCATGTGGCCATCATCATCATCCTTATCATTATCATCATCACCATCATCATCCTTCACCGGTGTGGAAAGCAACGGGAAGCTACAACACCTACAATTCCCTAGTAAAGCTGCAAGCATAGCAACCCTGGGGAAGTGGAAGAGAAGTTCTTAGGATCAAAAGTCCATCAGGTAAAATAAATAAATAAATGATGAGGAGAAAGTACCATTAACCATGATTTGAGGGAAGTGAATTGTACAAAGGATGATTGGAAATCTGAACATATTGAGATACATAAATAGCCTATACATTTGTGAAAGTAAATAATTTATATACCATGGAGTTGTAATAAATAAACAAAACAAAATTAAGAAATAAATAAATAAAGAAATACAATATGCTAATAAATGTTATTTTGCAATAATAAAGTATCTGAAATCAAAATATGTGACAAGCAGAACAAAAAAAAAACAGATTATATAAAACACTAATTAAACCAGTGCTAACTTACGGGAGTGAAACCTGGGTTCTGACTCAACATGACAAATCTGGATTGGCTGTTTTCAAAAGAAAGACACTCAGAAGGATATATGGACCTGTTAAGGAAAATTAAGAGCGGTGAATAAGATATGACAGGGAATCATATGAGTTGCATGAATCATCATATACTGTATAATTACAGATATTAAAGTAAACATACTAAAATAGAGGGGACATAAGCAGAGGATGACCACAAATGTAGTTAGAAGAATTATAGATGGTAAACCAGAAGGAAGATAGAGAACTGGAATACCGAATTTGAGATGGATGGATGGAGTACTACAGAATGGCATTTCTATAAAATTCAAGAATTGGTGGACGTTTGCCAGATACACTGTAGAAGAGAAGCCTGGAGAAAAATTCTGAAGGATGTCTTCACCCGCCAGGGGTTGTTGTGCTAATGATGATGTTGATGATTGGAAATAATTAACTCAAGATAAGAAATGGATAGAGGACTTATGTCCGTGCGGCCATGAACCTGCAAATGTTGTAATTATAATTGAGTAATTCTGTAATGTGTTTCTCTCTCTCTCTCCCTCTCTCTCTCTGTGTGTGTGTGTGTCCTATCAGCTTTCACCGGTCAAGTGTTGTCCAGGATCCATTTTGGACACTTGTGTTTGTCATTGGCTGTTTCATAGGTTCCCAGCGATGGATGCCACGAGTGGATTATCATGGCCTTCACATTTATTATACAATTTAAGAGCCATGCGTTTAATATACTCTTCGATTGTTTCTACACCCGTTTGATCGTGTAATATGTCAACCGGTTACACGCGGTAGTTTTCTAATCATGTATAGTAATTTGTTTTGAAAAACTAGCAGTTTCTTTATGTGAGTTCTAGCGGCGTGTCCCCATATGGGGCTTGCGTATGTGAGTACTGACCTTAATTGTGCCTTGTAGATTGTTAGCCCTGTGTTTATTCGAATTAATTTTTGCCGATTGAGGTTTTAAGCGGTTTCCCTCAATCCAAAGAGCAAATGCTGGAATAGAAACACAAAAGGTCCGCTTCCGACTTCACTCTGCTAATTAACTTGAAATTTGAATTCAAAATTTAAACCGGGGCTAATGCATTTTACAGGAACCCGGGGTTCTACCTATTAAGGAGGACCAAAATGGGGTCGGTCACGGCCAACACTTAAGTGATGGCCGCAGAGCTTTCCATCTATCTATCTATCTAAGCCATGAACGTATGGGTTCGATAGTGGTTGTGTTAGTTGGTTGAATCTTAGTTTACAACACATAAATTGTACAGATGTTAGAAGCTTGTTTATTACCCAAGTTTATGAGAAAACACATCAGTACAGCATCCGACAGAGTTAGGGATCAAAATATTGACTGTAGAAAAAAATAAAGTTGAATCATACTCTAGTACGTGAGGTGAAGAAACGTGGGCAGCTTTGTATCTGGAAAACATATCTGCCCTTGATCATATTTTCGCTTCACGAGTGTTTATGTTAGAGAAACATCATAAAATTGAACCTACACCAGTTAATGTTTTATAGGCAATCAAACAAGAATTATGACATATATATCTATTTTTGTTAGTGAATTCCGAAGAAACGAAGCTTTTGAGGTTGTTCTCATGAAAATATGTTTAACATATTTTTACAGATCTTCGCCGATTCTATCTAGTAGAAATCGAAAACAAACGTGGCCAAAATTATATAGGCCTATAAAATGTGTGTATACGTGTGCGTCTGTTAACGCTCTAGCTGCGCAATTTTTGTTTCAAACTAAACTTGGCATATAGCAATTAATTAAAAAAAGTAAGGTCGAGTTTGTTAACCAGCAAAATCGGAATATTAGGTGTAGAAGCTCACCTGAAACGAAAATTAAAAAAGCGGTCCCAATATCCTTTGTTCCACAACGAAACTCTGTACGAGTAGGCCTATATATTATTAAAATAAACCGAGGAAGATAGGCCCTATTCTCCAAAAACAATGGAATCCGACCATAAGAAGTTTACCGGAAATCCAAAATTAAAAATTGACTCTAGCAAGCGCCTTTTTGTTTGTCGCAATGTGTAGGCCTACTATACAATATAATTAAGGAAAAATGTCTATGGTCTGACCGGGAATCGAACCCGGGACCTCATAAACGGTAGTCAGTTTATTTCCAAGTGCAATGCAAGTCCACGGATCCAGTATTATTTTACACACTTAGGCCTACTTGTTATAACAAAGGAATATTTATACACCTCTTATAACTTAGTATATAACAGAAGTCATAATTTATTGTTGTATACTAATATAACGTACCATGAAGCGCATGGAACATATATATTTTATATTAATTGTGTTTATCTATAAGCGATATTTTAGACTTTTAGCAAAAACATTTAGCTGTACTTTCACTATAGTACGTGGGATTATATATATATATATATATATATATTTGTCACACACATATAGAACTGCCCTCCTAAGCACTCCTCTGAAATAATAGTAGGATATTACGATGCGAGGTTGGGAAGTGGTTTTTACAGAATCGAGGAAAATTCTTAAAAACCCAGCGATAGCGAGGTTTTTAATTTCCGAGATTCTGTAAAACACTTCACAAAAGTGCGTTGTACATTATTTTTTGCGCGATGGTATTTTCGAAATAATAAATAATAGTAAAATAATAACATCTTTGTTGGAAATATTTGCGTTCATTATAAACAACTGACTAAAGTTAACAGTGTGGGCAATGTTTATTAGTTGAAACAACAGGAGGCCTTGAAAACAAGTATTGATAACATAGAGGCAAGTACGTATTTATTGTTTTATATTGTTTCAAATAAGGTTCAGTTCATTTAAAATTCAGTGATTTGTATCGTATAATGTATATTAACACTACCTTTTGAATATTTTTTAATATACATTGTACGTAGTATACCTACATAGAGGGCAGTGGTTTTACTTCCCGCACATGGGTGTAAATGTAATATTACAGTATAGTTATTTAGGTTAGCAATCCCGAAATGTAGAAAGTTGAACTTTCAATCACTGTCGTCATTATTGTAAGTACGACAAAACGCACTATCGCGTAAAAACGATATCTTGCTTCACAACCTGTAAATGCTATTCTATTATGCCTAATCCGTATAATTGTACTTACTGGGTTAAGATGCATCTATCAACGAACACTCACCTGGAAACAAGAAAATCACACTTAGTTATGAGCATGAATATATTCATATTTAATTAAATTATATTTATTTATTGACTTCCTTAAAATTTAAAGTTGCTATTACAGTGTAAGGTTACCTTACAAGGAAATCAATTACAACAGATAATCAAATAGAGAGAAGAAATGTGGGAGCACGTTCTTATTGGTGGATTATTATTATTATTATTATTATTATTATTATTATTATTATTATTATTATTATTATTATTATTATTATTATTCAGTTTAAAGAAGATGTAAAGGGGATTGCTTAAAAATCTAACAGTTAGCAAGCTTTCAGATATCCTGCGCCCAGAATACAATAAATACACATCAACATCAAAACAAAACATAAAATGCCCTCCTCACGATCCGTGCCATCGCTTAGACGCACAGTATGTCTCCTTCCATCTTGTTTTTTTATAGTAGGCCTACCTTAAAAATCCATTTCAATTCCTTTATTTTATCATTACCTAATGAATTTAATTACTTTCTGCAGTTTGATATTAATCTATTAAATGATATTTTGTTTGACTTATTCCCCTTTACTTCAATACTTCGTGCATTAGAGTACGTTTTATATTTTGAATCTTTTTTCTAAATTTGTTTTTGTTTTATTTTATTTCCTAATGTCTTTAATTAGCCTATCTTCTACAGTCTGGTATTAATCTATTCTATATTTTTTGTTTGTTTTATTTTCACTTGTATTACTTTTTTTTAATTTTTAATTACCAGAATTTATTTTATACCTTGACACTAACTCAAAAAAATATATATTTTGTTTTCCTTCTTCCTTTAATTTCCTTTCTTTTTTTTTTCTTTTTTTAGTTTATTTAATGAGTTTGGAATGTATTCGTTAAAAATCTATTTTTTTAAAGTTTAATATAGGCGGATAATTTGATGCACTCGAAAATTCCAAAAAATGCATAAAATTGTCGAAAAGAAAAAAACACTGGCTATATAAAATAGAAAATTTTGCGACAAGTACATTACTTTTATATATAACACATATTAATGTAGAAATAGCAGTATTTATTAATATATTCAGATTTTGTATTATTAACAGATATTTGCAAAATATATAAAAATAATAACATATATAAACTTTGGTTTTTTTTGTGAAATAAAATAAGAGATACTTATAAATATATAAATATAAAACCACTTAAATTTAGAACTTCGTAAGAAAATGTATTCTTATTCTATATTGATATAAGTTTCTTCCTTAATCTGTTCAAAAACTGACCTCCAAAATTGCAGAGGACTATCATCAATTCCAACAATTGGGAGATTGTATACAAAAGTAAAACTAATTTATTTTCTTATTCAAATTGAAGGCGTGTATAGCATGCCGCTGCTTTATTTCATAATCCGCTAAATAACATTTTACATTATGTTGTAAATCCTTGATTCATTCAGAGACGTAATGATATAACAGGCTTACATTCACCGTGACTTGCAGTTGGATTTAAATATATTTCAGCCTTTGTGTAAATGGTTTGCGTAATGATACGCCTGCATTATTGTAAATACATGAGAAAACTGTTTCTCTCTTCAAATCCCTTAATACCTCACGTCACATGCCTCACAAATATTATTCAGTACAAAATATTTTCAGATAGGATTTGCCTGCCTCTTCAATGGCAAATGTTTAAAAATAGTAACTTTATAGTAACATTTCATTCACAGCGCAATTCATAGATGAAAAAAACTCTGCCCTCACACAGGAATTGCGTAAACTAAGCGAATTTCTCAGTAAGTCAAATATATGCTCTCATTTTGCTGTTTGCGGAATATTTAGGAACAAGATCACAAGACTCTTCTTTTCTTTCGATACTCTGAATCTTACACAATTTTTTTATATTCTGAACAGGTTAGACCATTATTTTTCTCCAACAAATACATTGAATATAGCAAATAATGAATAGATTCAGTGATTTTACCGAGTTGTATATTCAAAATATAAATGATTAACCTACAATGTTGATTATATTGATTATAATAGTTTGATGTGTTTCATTATTTCTCCACTAGAGTTCATTCTTACAATATTGCGATCCTATTTGGCAATAAATAATATGATCGAGTTGCAGTGAATAGGCCTATACATAACCCCACATTTCTAATTTGTTTTCAACATCGCCGTTTACATTAACTATATAAATATTTTAAAACACCGGTAACTATATTCAAATTATTAATTTTTAGTAAAGAGCTTAATTTTATTCGTTAAATAGTCCTAACAAATGCCACTCTTGATTTCCAAATTCTCTAGATAAATTGGAAATCACTCGTTGCATTACTTATGAATATGTGTGTGAATGGCGTGTTTCGTCTTATGTTGTGTTATCTCGGAGGAGGCTCTGACATTTAATTAATCACTCATTCTAGACCCTCTATGTCGTTTTGTGGTCAAAAAAGTATCTGTTTGATCCATAGCATAAATACCTCGTGCCACTGTAGGTCCCGGATCGCCGGCGACATGAAAATTGTACCTATAAGGTGATAGGTTAAACTAGGTTAATTGTATAGAATAAAACTATTAGTGAGCATTTCTGTTAAGCGGTCCCTACACGAGGAATAATTACGTCAATATATAGCACAATAATTGGCATTGTACAATAATATTGAGCGTCTCTAGATCACATTGAAAGATTGCGCAATAGGCCTATATTGAGTCAATAAAAATTTTTATTCTTAATGTGCGATTGTAAATATTGCGTCATCTGTTGGCAATATTGCGCAATACTATTTCGGTTCTGTGTTCTGTCTTCTTATTATTCCACATGTTGATTGCACAAGTATCACCCGCGAACTAATTTATTGAGTAATAATATTGCACCGTGTGGGTTGACCAAGTAATACTGTTGTACAAAATAGTGTGCAATATATTGACGTAAATATTTATATTGAGGGGCCGCTTTAGTTTGATATTAAACAATTGTTTAGTTTTTTTTTAAAATTATGTTATAGTTTGACAATCTCTGACATGGGGCGAAAGACAATTCCATGTTCTGGCAAGTGAAACTGTAAAAGATGGTAATAACATAAAGACGAGGAGAAATATGAAGAGCACTAAACTGATGGGACAAGAGATTAAGACAAGGGTATAATTATGGTGTTACTTTATGGAATTTCTTACGTGTTTTACCGTCCTCTTTTTATATGTTTCCTTTTTTATATATTTTCTTTCTTTAAAAAAATATATAATTTTTCAAAAACATAAAATAGGCATGAGAATTTATATTTTCGAATACTCTTAGTTTGTTTTCTTCCTGTACCGATTCAATTTCTTTGTAAAAGATAATTCTTACGAAAATTAATTGTTTCCACATAATTAATTTATTAAACAATTACCAGCGCATTGGTCATGTAGTCAGAGCATCTTACTACAGTCAGACAAAATAAATTTTTATTTGAAGTGACTTTATTCTTGGGTTTGCCCATGGTTTGGAATTACAGTAGGTCAAATTTAGGTTTACGAAGTCTCCTGAAAAAGAGATGTGGCCCTTAAATGTGGATCATGGCATTTAATGAGTGTAAGATACAAAGTTTCACGCCCAGAGAGTAATAAAGGCAGTTTCCTGATTCCTGACTATATACCTGCTTCTGCCCATCTAAGTTCCTATAAAGCTGCTACATCCGAGGTGATTTACCTAATTCCTGTGTTGATATTTCTAGACAGTCACGTAGATATGTCTTCTACTATTCAATTTTGTACTAGAACCTGCCAACAAATCTTTAGATGATTAAGAAGACCTTCAACTAAATTGTATTAATAAGCTGTTAGTTTATGCTGACGATGTATTATCAGCCGATACTAAGATACTAAGAGCCAACACTCACACTCAATTGACTAACACTAAGAAATAGGGACTGGAAGTAAACATCAATAAAACGGAATATATATTCACTCACAGAAATATATTATATAATGGAAATGGGCAGTTAAAGACAAATGAGGGAAATTGTTAATAACTAGCTGAATTCAAATACCTAGGAACAATAATTCAAATAGGAATGAGATGCACAAAGAAATTAAACATAGGCCTAGAGTCAATTCTGGAAATGGATGCTATTGTTAATTGCAGGGACTCTTGTCGTCCCAACTTCTCTCAAAGAATGTTAAAATGAAAATTTATAAAACTATTATTCTCCCAGTTATATTATATGGATGTGAAACATGGAATCTTAATCAAGGGAGAAAAAAAATATAACGAGTATTTGAGTATAAAATTCTGAGGAAATTATTTGGACCAAAGAGAGATGAACAGGCAGGCGAATGGAGAAAACTACTTAACTGCGAGCTACATGATCTTTATAGGAAACCAGATATAATAAGAAATGCTAAGTCTCGTGGACTGCGATGGGCAGTACATGTGGCACGAATGGGGAATGAAAGAGGGGCGTGGATGCTTCTTATAGGAAAACCAGAGAGAAAACGCCCAGTTGGTAAATCAAAAATGAGCTGGGCGAATAAAATTAACCAAGATTTGAGGGAAGAAGATTTTACAGGAGATGATTGGAAATCATTAGCTCAGAATAGGAATGTCCGCGCGGTCATAAACCTACGGGATCGAAAGTGCCAGTTAGTTATTTAGTTAGTTAGTCAAGTAGACTGAGATGGTAGGACATGAGGCACGAATGGGGAGTGAAAGAAGGGCGTGGAAGCTTCATATAGGAAAACCAGATGGAAAACGCCCAGTAGGTTGACCAAAACATTAAACATGATTTGAGGGAAGTAGATTTTACATGAATGATTGGAAAGCATTAGCTCAGGATAGGGATGTTTGGATAGCTTATGTCCGCGCGATTATGAAACTACGGATTCGATAGAGCCAATGAGTTAGTTAGTTAGAGTATTGGCAGATAAGATTATCGTTTTATTTTCAAACTTTAGATTGTTAGAAAAAAGCTGAGGAAATAGAAGTAATGAAACTGCTGGGATACTTAGCCTAACAGAAGAATCTCTTAAGAAAAATTTTCCCCTTTAGATTGTGACAATTAAAACACGATACACGTGGCCCAATTAGCTGGCGGCTTGTTTAAAGAGAGGGCATACCCGCATACAACATTCCTGGGTGAGGGGTCGCCAGTGCTATGTGGATTAACATGTTTCATTATATACCTGCTGCCTCCGTTCAAATACTTAAAAACAGTGGCTAACGAATTCCTCACAAATACACACATTTCTCTTATCCAGCAAACTTTACTAGTGTTGTATCTGAAATACCGCTCAACGATAGTGGTAAATAAAAATAATAGTTACCTCAAAGACAGATCTAACGCACAAACTACAAATTGTTAGGGGGAGGATAATGTTCATTTTGAGACTATTACCTTTATCATATCATATACATTTTAATCTCTCATCCTATTGGAAACACATACATCCAATTTGGATGCAAAATAACATGCTGCTAACTAATTATTTATTTACAATTTAATACAGAATTGAGTGGAAAAAAGAGGTATGTTTATAGAGTGGAAAAATGATCTAACTCATATTTAACTAAAAAATGCTACATTAACAAATAGAAAATTCATATTGAACACTGATTCAGTTAGAAAAAATTCTAACTGAATCAGTGTTCAATACTTATTTTCCATTTAATGTTATTTCGTTACATTTTGTGTCTTTATTATTTTCGCTCAATTTTTCTAAGTTTCTGATAGAATTCACGGAACTATGGTGGAATAAATTTGTATAGCCTATGTGAATAATAGTTTTCTGCACTACTACTTATGACTTTGTTACAGATAGATCACTATTCGCTTGATAGCTAATTTTTATAAATAAGTAAAACAGGCCTTGAAGAGTGTAGGAATAGTTTTACAAGCACCATGCCGTGATATTCTCCGGATAGATAACTAATCCACAGAAAACTCAACTTTCGGATTTGTGTTGGTTAGGTATCTTTTCAGGGCAACTATTCAATTGCAGGATTTCGCTTTCGGTGAATGTTATCTTTTATATAAAATATATGAAAGTCTATGAGTCTGTCTGACCTTTATGGACTCAAACACTACCGATTTTTAGAGATTTTTTTGGACAGTTAACGTATATCATATAACATATTATTTCAAGGTGTAGAACCTGTCAGAAGTAAAATTATACTTGTCAGTAAAAGTTTGGAGTAGGTGAATAATTTTACATATAAAGAAGAAAAGGATGTAAATGCAAAAATATTTTTAAAAATTTAATAATTTCAGCATTAATTAATTCTGTCTTTAAGCCATAGTTAGTTCAAAAAATGCAAGACTGAAAGCGTATAAAACACTAGCTCTTGCAACTCTCTTGTATGGTAGCGACGTATGGACATCGAAACAGAAGGATCTAACTTATCCAGAGACTTCATCTGCTGATATGAGATACCTTCAAAGGACTGCAGGATAGACACTACTAAATCATAAAAAATTAAGACTTTTTAGAATAATTACACATAGAAACTTCAGAAAACAAAATTTTTGACTATAAGCCAAGATGGATGCAACATGTTCATCGAATGGAGGATGACAGGATACCCAAGCAAATGTTAAGCTATCAACCTGCAGAAAGAAGACCAGAATGTCCACTCAAAATACTTTTGGATGACATTTCTATTGAGGCCGAAACAGGTCAACAAATGGCCTAAATTCGTGAATGGACTATGATGATGATGAGCATTTTACCGTACGTACTACAGGGCTGGAGCTAAAAAAATGTTTATCGATGCAATAAAAAAAGTAGCTTTTTGGACACCTACATATCTTACGCTTTCTAAACCATAACAAATACACCAAATTAATGTATACAAAATTGAACAGGCCTATCTAAAAAATTCTACAAAAAATGTCCGCGACGCCATATGGCTATCTTCCACGGATAACTCACACATTTGACTTTCAGCTCATTGATGCAAAGAAGATCGGGATAAATAAATTTCCGTGCAACGCCAGGTAATCAGCACGGGGTATATAAAGTAATTACGATATAAATGTATAATTCTTTTTATTTTTACTTATTCAACCAAACATAATAAAGCATTTAATTTATTAGGCGTAGCAGCTAACGCCGGGTACTAGCTAGTCACTGATAAAACCCACAAATAAAACAAAACTTCTCCTCTTCTTTTCCATCGTATTTTAACCACTCACCATTTAGGTATAACAGGCATAACAGTGGCACGACCTGACGGGAGAGAAATTTTAGACTTTAAATCAGACACAAACTTTTTTGACCACACAAAGACATGGAGGGACCCCCCGAATGAGTGATAAGCTCAATTCATTGTCTCTTCCGAGACAACACAAGCATTTAAGATAAAACGTACCATCCAGTCACACACCCATACAAAATATAAAGAAAATGATAAGCAGGCCTATCGGATTCTACATCAAAACAAACACTACAGCTTAGGCACTAGGTGGAGTAGTGAGAAAGGTGGGGAGCAGTAGGCGGTTCAAGGAGTAACATTCATTTCGTTCTGATACACGTATTGGTGGACTTATAAAGTGTGCATTGTTTTATTTATCTTTGATTCTCTGTGCTTGCTAGCATCCATAATATTGTCCATCTATAGTAATTCTACCCGAAGACAGGTCCTTCACTTCAATCATAATATTTTCATGCTATGCTTGCAGCTTTACTAGGGAATTGTAGGTGTGGTAGCTTCCCGTTGCTTTCTATACCGGTGAAGGATGATGATAATGAGGATAATGATAAGGATGATGATGGCCATATGATTTCGGGGACTCTTTGGACCTTAAAGTTTTCCTGACAATTGTCTTACAGGTGAGGAAAAACCCCGATAAAAACCTCACTCAGAAAAACTGTCCCAACCGGGGATCGAACCCGGGCCCGCTGCGTGACAAGGCAGCACGCTATCTCGAGACCACAGCGGAGGGCCGATAATATTGTATAGTGTTTTAATTACTTTATTGTACAACTGCAAATGTCTGCTGTATTATGAAAATATATGTCTAAAATTGTTACTGTGATTTATCCGTAAAAGATAGACACATGCTGTCGGGGACTTTTTGTAAATTTTTTGGAGATATTCAATTCTGCGTATATTAATTTGATGCATTTGTTATGATTTAGGGAGTGTAAGCCATTTAAACGTCCAAAAAAGAGATTTTTTAGTACACCGATGTATTTACTTTTTTAGCTACGGCCCAATAATACCTATGGTAATATTTTATATACGTTAATTGTCCCAGAAAAATTCTCTAATAGAACAGATAGCACACTTTAACTATCTTGGTTCAGATATAACATATAGCTACGATTGGGATATACATAATAAATTAAACAGATATCAAATGATGTGTGGCACCATAAGAAGAACTCTCCGAAAGACTCGAAGAGAAACTCAGCTCAGGTTTTATAAAATTATGGCTGTTCCTGTTTTTTTTTGTATGGATCTGAATCTTGGGTACTTACAAAAAATATATCTCACACATTCAAGCCACTGAAACGAAATTTTTAAGATCCGTAAAAGGATGTACCGCATGGATAGATTACACAATGCATCAATAAGAAATGAACTGGAGATAGCCTATTTTTAATAGTCGATAAATTAGAAGAGCACAAATACCGATGGAAAGAACATTTAGACAGAATGGACAATACAAGATTACCCAAAATGATCAACACCTACAAACCACATGGAAAAAGATCTTTGGGACGGCCATGGAAACGATGGGCTTGAGATCGGAACAGGTCCCATTACCTAACCCTGGAAAGGAAGAAGAAGAAGAAGAAAAATTCTCTAAATGATGGTGAAAACCCCCTTGAAAGTGATCAAGTAGTTTTTGAGTCCAAAAAAAAATAGGCACACAGACTACACTCATTTATATTTATAATTATTACTAGCACAATTAAGTAGTAGGCCTACGTTACGAACATCGGAAATTAAAGACCTCGCTATCGCTCGGTTTTTAACATTTTTCCTCGATTCTGTAAAAAACACTTCCCAAACGTGCGTTGCACATTATTTTTTGCGCGATGGTGTTTTCAAAATAATAAATAATAGTAAAATAATATCTTTGTTGGAAATATTTGCGTTCATTATAAACAATTGACTAACGTTAACAGTGTGGGCAATGTTTATTAGTTGAAACGACAGGAGGCCTTGAGAACAATTATTGATAACATTGGCGGCAAGTACGTATTTATTGTTTTATATTGTTTCAAATAAAGTTCAGTTCATTTAAAACGCAGTGATTCGTTTCGTATAATGTGTATTAACACTATCGTTTGGATATTTTTTGTATATACATTGTACGTAGTTTTACTTCCCGCACGTGGGTGTAAATGTAATATTACAGTATAGTTATTTAGGTTGGCAACCCCGAAATGTAGGAAGTTCAACTTTCAATAATGGTCACCATTGCTGGTAAGTACGACAAAACGCACCATCGCACAAAATATATCATGTACAATGTACGTTAACTGATAGAATTCCAAAAGCCATGCTTAACTAACGCCAATGTGGAAAGAGATCTTTGGGTCGTCCGAAGAAAAGGTGGATGGAAAATTAATCTTGAGATGGTAACATGCCCATTAGGCACATGCTTGTGTGAAAGATGATGATTGCACATATATTATACAATTTTAAAGTCTATAGTTGATAATTCCAAAGTGTGGTCCTGATCTACAAAGCCTCTATCTGAAATGAGTACAAGACTTTCAGTATTTCACGGACAACTCGGACATCTCGTGTCGAACGGGAGCCTTAACCTTCTACTACCCTAAGGACTTCTTAAGGCCTGAAGGATATTTTTTTACATTTTATCTGCAAAAAAGATAAAATAAATATTTGTTAGAAATATGTCAATGTATGGAGCGGTGATCTGGAAATTAAGAAATAATGAGAGAAGACTGAAAGCAAATATATATATACAGTATATGACATGATAAGAAAAATAAATTCTTGGACGGGATCCCGTCCAAGCATTTATTTTTCTTATCATGTCATATTAAGCTTGCATTGCTCAATGTAAAAAAATTAATTATAACACATACACACACACACACACACACACACACACACACACACACACACACACACACACACACACATATATATATATATATATATATATATATCACTAACTAATTCACTGGTCTATCGAACCCTTAGGTTCATGGCCGCACGGACATAAGCTCTCCACACATCCCTATCTTGAAGTAATGTTCTCTCCTGTATAATCTACATCCCTCAAATCACGGTTAATGTTATTTTTGTCTCATTATTGAACTACCAACTAGACATTTTCCCTCTGATTTTTCTGCAACAAGCTTCTATGTCCCACTGTCATTCCCCATTCCTAGCAATTGCAAGCTACGAGACTCAACTATTCCTAATATATCTGATTTCCTATAAAGATCATGTAGTTCACTGTTAATGTACTGTACTCTTCTCCATTCGTCTCTCTTTGGTCCAAAAATTTTTCTAAGAACTTTATTCTCAAATACTCGTAATCTTTTCTCCTCCCTTAAAATAAGAGTCCATGTTTCGGGCCCAGATAATATAACTGGGAGAAGAACAGTTTTATATATTTTCAGTTTAACGTTTTTTGGAGAAAAGTTGGGACAAGAGTCCCTGTAATGCATAATAGCACGCATTTCCAGAATTGAGCCTGAGACTATATTTAATTTATTTGTGTATCTCTATCATATTTGTAATTAATGTTCCTAGGCATTTTAATTCAGCCACTTCTTCAAAATTTCTCTCATTTGTCATTAACTGTCCATTTCCATTATATAATACATGTCTATGTATGAAGGTATATTTAGTTGCATTGGTGATTATTTCCAGTCCCAATTTCTTAATGTTATTCATTACCAGCGTCAACTAATTCAGACTTGCCTCTGAAATTTTGTATTATTAAAAATAGAAGGTTATAAAGTGAAGACAAAAGTCGCTTCTGGCATTATTATTATTTATATAGACATTCTTTCTTAATATCACTAAGTATACTTTCATGTAGTAAAAAGATTTTTATCAAATTATTTATGGTCTCATATTTATTTACAACCTCAGGTATTTTATTATCTCTCTTCCTCAGTAACTTCTACCGCAATTTCTACCCCTTCAGTTTTCGGTCAGAGGATGCCCGTATACTTACAGAAGTTCTCTGAATTGTGTGTTTTTTATTAAGTTTTATATTCTTGTTTTTAAAACTTTCAGAGTTAATTGGGATCGACCTCGGTGGTATAATGATTATGTTCCTTGTCTCTAGTTCCAAGAGTCACGAATTCAAACCCGCCTTCGATCGATGTATTTTTTGGATGGAAAAATCCAAGGGATAAGCACTCCGGGAGGTAGGCCTACTTTAAGCCGTGGTTCCTCGTAAAAGAACCTCAAGTCTATATTAGTTCTATGAATAAAATTTATTTGACCTTCTCCATCCAAGTAATACTTCAATTGCCTATTAGACGCCTGTCTAAGGATATGCGGTGACCATATATTACTCACTGACATATGCAGGGAAATAAAAGTAACTAAATTAGCTAGGTCAAAAAACTCCCGCTACGGGAGCACTAATGTCTCCATGAGCGACATGTTGGGTATATACATAGTTAACTGGGGAGTCACTATGCGAGTTGGTTTCACTATAATACAGAATATAATTTGACTGATAGGATAGAATTGAATTCCTCGGAAGTTGACATTAAGCGGTAACGATCGAGACTCGAATTCAAGAGTTCCCGGGTTAGAATACCCGTGCGGAATAACCTGGCAGATTTTTTTTCTGTTTTCCTCAATCGTCAAATCAAATACTGGGTTAGAATTCCACCATATTCGCCATTTCATAGTATAAATAAGTTTAAATAAAAATACAGAAGAATGAAATAAATAGAAGGTATATGTCTTAAATGTTAAATGCGTATTAAAAAACAGTGGTGAGCCGAAATACATAAAATTATTCTTTCAGTTATATTAAGTTATATGGAATTTTAAGTGAGGAGCAAATATTAATAGTATTTGAGAATAATGTTCTTAGGAAAATTTTTGTACCTTATTTGACATGAATTGGGATGGTGAGATAAAAGCGAAAATGTCTGTAAAGTTCATTTATAGAGTTGGGCGATCATCTACCCATCGTTTTCCAACGTGTGGTTCGCGAACCCCCAGGAGGTTCGCAAAATATTTCAAGAGGTTCGCCAAAACGTTTCCATAATGGCGGGTTTCGAGGTTAGGTCTACTATTGTTTCCTTCATTTCTACGGCACTGTCATAGTAATAATAATTATTTTTACTATTATCATTATTATTTTTAAATTAAATTAACCCTATAATGTCCCTTGTTACATATGTATACCCCTATTTGTGCGAAAAGTCGTTTTCTTCGTATAGGCCTACCTACTTAAAAAAATAAATACAGAAACAGACTTTGTGCTAAAAGTGATTTGAGACTTCATTTAACGTATGTGGTTCTTGACTTCAAAGTTCTGTGACACGGAAAGCAGGCGCAATCTTCTCACAGAATTCCAAGGTAGAAATGAGTAATTACAATGCAAAATTATATTTATTATTGCAACAAGGCCTACACATTGTGTAACTTTTAAACCGTAACTAGAGTAACTTTGGGTTTTAACCGTTAAGGGTTAAGTTAATTTAAGGTTATTAAACCTTTTGATTGGAATTAAATGGTATGCATGTCTACTGGTATGTATATTTAAAGGCATTTGGTTCAGCCAACTCAGATCGTTGCGGAAGGGGTTCGCGAGTCGAAACAAGTTGCGGACCGCTGATCTACCCAATATTCTGACAACATACGATCACCATGTTCAGTCCACCATTCGTTATATTTAACATTCTCTTACTTTATTGTTACTATCAAAATTCCTCACGATGCTGGATGGCACCAGTCTCACACTGGACGAAATTCCAAGAGAAAATTCCTCCATTAGGAATCGAACCAGCCAGTTACCATAATTCTAGGCCCAAGACATTATTCTTGGACCACTATTCTACAGCGCCCGACTAAAGTTTGTAGAAGTGGGTTTATATATATTTTGGGGGGTTCTATGCCCCCATGTCACCAACATGACACCCCCAAAAACAAATAAAATTAATAATAATAAAATTAATAATAATAATAATAATAATAATAATAATAATAATAATAACAACAATTACCTGAGAAAAATATATGTGTTAATTTTTTCTCCAAAATAATGTGAAAAATGCCTTAAAATAAAGTGAATAGATGAGCTCAAACTAACCTAAAATCAGCACATTTGCAATGTAATATATGTATTAGTCGTTTCTCTGGCAGTGTAGTCAACGTATCACAAAAAAAAAAGTGAACGTTAAACTAATCTGGTGTACTAAGTCGACCGTTTTCTCATCCTAACTTGGCCAAACTACCACTAACGTGCCTCTCTCACCCTAAATTGCCCACTAACGTAGGTGGACTGTTGGGATAGAATTCCCTTATATATGAGCAAACATGTTGGTAATTGGCTCAAGCGGGAACATGAGTTATCACATTGGTCAACACAACGCTAAATGTCTCTTGTTCTCCGATTGAATATTCACTAGTGGAACGGACATAGTGGATGTTTGTGTTCACCCTCACTAGAGGACATGAATTAAAAGAGGGAGATTATCATCTAGGTCAGAGACAATAGTACTTAAATATACATTGGATATGCGTGAGGCAGATGCTTCTTCGCTCAAAATTTGGCCAGACTGATTGATGAATGTACTTCAGTATTCATAAAGACACCATATTTTAATAATTTAACACTTCCACTCTCAGAACTGAAAACATAGGGTATCGGAGATATATAAATAAACATGTACCAGCCTATATATAAAGTTCATCCTATAATGTGTTTTCATAAATTATGAACTTACTCTATGAATACACAATACAATGGCATGAATTATAAAACTACATCGATTATATACTCTTTCTATACTTTCACAAGAATGTACCATCATGCGGGTTTTAAAGTTTGAAAAGTATCACAGAGAGGAGGGATTCGCGTTTCTGTACGCTATCTATAATTACATCAAACAATACACTTAAAGTGATTTTAGAAGTAACCGACTATAGGGATTTTCAAGTCTAGAAAATAGTATTGCTCTTATGGGAACGCTGTTGCCACTGAATAACAGAGATGGAAATATATTTCCCTCTTCTTCTTCTAGCATAAGTACAGCAGCAACATAATTTTATGGCACAATTATCTTTACTACTACTACTACTACTACTAAATCTAATTCGTGATCATTATAATGTGATTACTAAATAACAACTAACATTTGGAATGTTATGGATAGTGATTACAGAAACGCCACTAGCTTCAGAACATTCAAACCACACGTGGTATATTAATTGCGTATCTTTTCTTGACCACAACTGCACGTGGTCAAAACAAGTTTCGTTAGAAATGGGTTGGTTCAGTGCCATTTCTTCTAGCCGCTGTTCCAATAATTGAGTACAACCCCCTAACTTTATTAAATAAATTGTATGATAATTATCCCATGCCGGACTGGTCGAAGGTGATAAGCCAGACGAAAAAAGTACCTTGGGCGAAAGACTGACGATCTTTCACCGTAAAAATACAACAGTCAAGAAATGCGGACATGGGTTCATCTGGGGTAAAATTTTCCGGAGGTCAAATAGTCCCCCATTCGGTTCTCCGGACGGGGACTACTTCAGGGAACCCATGCCAAAGGCTCAAACGCAGGGACATGTTCCTAGGAACATGGAATGTTAGGACTTTATACAATAGCGGGGCACTAGAGATATTAACGCGGGAATTGGATAAATCGCCCTTGGATATAGTCGCTTTACAGGAAGTTAGGTGGCCAGGAGAAGGTAGTCAGGAATCAGGAAGCTTTGCGTTATACTACGGGGGTGCAGAAAGACCTGCATTTGGAACGGGTTTTTTAATCAGAAGGAGAATCCTATCCGCTATCCGAGATATTAAGTTTGTTAGTGATAGGATATCATACATAATTCTAAAGGGTAAACGACATGATTTTATAATTGTAAATGTACATGCCCCCACAGAAGATAAAGATGACAAGATCAAGGATGAGTTCTATGAAGAATTAGAATGCTTATTTGATAGCCTTTCACGATATCATATGAAAATTGTCTTAGGAGATTTTAATGCAAAAGTGGGGCGGGAAGATATATTCAAACCAACAATAGGCAAATTCAGTCTTCATGAAGATAGTAACGACAATGGCGTTAGATTAGTCACATTTGCCACATCGAAGAATCTCATTGTTAAGAGCACAACATTTCAGCATAAGGATATTCATAAATACACCTGGACGTCCCCAGATGGAGAAACTTGGAACCAGATAGATCATGTATTAGTGGATAAACGCTGGCACAGTAGCATCATTGATGTTAGATCAGTTAGAGGGACAGACTGCAATTCGGATCATCATCTGGTCAGAGTGAAAATCAGACAACGGCTATCGCTTATGAGAGGAACGAACGCTAATGATGATTCTGTAAAATATGAATTAAAAAACTTGAAAAATGATGAAATGCGACAAGAATACCAAATCAAAATTGCTAATAGATTTGAAGTACTGGAATCTTCAGATGACAATGTGGCAAACGAAGAAGAAACTGATATAAATAAAGAATGGGAGTCTATAAGAGATACTATTAAATTGTCAGCATCAGAAAGCATTGGTTGTTTAAAAAACAGGCAAAACAAGAAATGGTTTGATGAGGAATGTGTCGACATTGTAAAGAAAAGAAAGCTAGCAAAAATGAAATGGTTACACGAGCCAAATGAGGTAAATTTAGAGCAACTGGGTAGTGTTAGACGGGAAACCACCAAGTTACTAAAGAGTAAAAAGAGGGAATATTTGAGAGAGAAGATTAATGATCTTGAAATGAATGCAAAAAATAGGAACATTAGAGAATTATATCAGGGAATTAGTATAGAGAAGAAAGGGTTTCAGGCTAGAACAAACATAATTCGGAATGAAAATGGGGATATGATTGCAGATTCTAGGAGTATATTAAATAGATGGAAAGGTTACTTTAATCAGCTATTAAATGTACATACAGAACAGGACATTGAGGAGGATAATTTACAGACAGCAGAAATGCTAGTCGCAGAGCCAAGTGCATTAGAGGTTGAAATGGCGATTGAAAAATTGAAGATGTATAAAGCATCAGGTTCAGATGAGATCCCAGCAGAACTGATAAAATCAGGGGGAGAAAAATTGATGGACAAGATACGCTGGTTGCTTAGTAAGATTTGGGAAAAAGAAGCTCTTCCAGATGAATGGAAGGAATCAATTATCATACCAATTTATAAGAAAGGAGATAAAACAGATTGCAACAACTATAGGGGCATCTCATTACTTTCAACTTCGTACAAAATTCTAACAAATATATTAGTAAGCAGACTTACTCCCTATATTGATGACATTCTAGGAGATCATCAATGTGCATTTAGAAGAAACAGGTCTACAACAGATCAGATTTTCAGTTTAAGACAGATTTTAGAGAAGAAATGGGAATATAATGGTACTGTACATCAACTATATGTAGACTTCAAAAAAGCATATGATTCAATTAAGAGGGAGAAGTTATATAGTATCCTGCTGGAGTTCGGAATTCCTAAAAAGTTAGTTAGACTTATACGAATGTGTCTAAATGGCTCAAAGAGTAGGGTGCGTGTAGGCAAACAGTTTTCAGACACTTTTGAAATCCAGAATGGGTTGAAGCAAGGAGATGCACTATCTCCTTTACTATTTAATTTTGTACTAGAGCATGCCATTAAATCTTTAGAGAATGAGGAAGGCTTACAACTCAATGGTATTAATAAGCTGTTAGTTTATGCTGATGATGTAGTACTACTGGCCGATAGCGAGGAGATACTAAAGGCCAACACGCACACACTATTGAGTAACACTAAGAAATTAGGACTGGAAATAAATATCAGTAAAACTAAATATATGGTCACACGTAGAAATTCAGTATATAATGGAAGTGGACAGCTAATGACAAATGAGGGAAATTTTGAGGAAGTGGCTGAATTCAAATACCTAGGAACAATAATCACAAATAGGAATGAGATGCAAAAGAAATTAAACATAGGCTCAATTCTGGAAATGCATGCTATTATGCATTGCAGAGACTTTTGATGTCCCAACTCCTTTCAAAAAACGTTAAGCTGAAAATATATAAAACTATTATTCTACCAGTTATATTATATGGATGCGAAACCTGGACTCTTACTTTAAGGGAGGAAAGGAGATTACGAGTATTTGAGAATAAAGTTCTTAGGAAAATTTTTGGATCAAAGAGAGATGAACAGACAGGTGAATGGAGAAGACTACATAACAATGAACTACATGGTCTTTATAGGAAGCCAGATATAATAAGAACAGTTAAGTCTCGTAGACTGCGATGGGCAGGACATGTTGCGCGTATGGGGAATGAAAGACGTGCATGGAAACTTCTTGTAGGAAAGCCAGAGGGAAAACGCCCAGTTGGTAGACCAAGAATGAGGTGGGAGAACAACATTAACTATGATTTGAGGGAAGTAGATTATACAGGTAATGATTGGAAAGCATTAGCTCAGAATAGGGATGTATGGAGAGCTTATGTCCGCGCGGCCATGAACCTTCGGGTTCGATAGTGCCAGTGAGTTAGTTAGTTAGTTAGTTAGTATGATAATTATACGTTCCATAATGACTTTTTATCATAAATCGGGCACCCACTTTCTTGACAAAGTTACGAGTGAAAATATTTAACTTAATTATTTATTTTTAAATGAAATAACTAATAAATCAATCTCACATAAAATTACACGTTTACTAGAAATAATTGCTCCATAAGAGCAATACTATTTTCTAGATCTGAAAACCCCTATAGTAGCACATATATTTATGCTGAAGATGGAAGCCGGTTTCCGAAAGGCCTGTAGTTCTTAGAAGTTTTTTTTAATCAACCTACTTGAGGATGACTGCACCTGCCAGATATTTATTTTAATATTTACTTTGTGACTATTTGCTACAACGGAATTTTAATAAGAATTTTATCAGTATTAAAAGTGATTTTAAATATGGCGTCTCCGTAGTGAAATTCTTCTTCTTCGTAACTCTACAGTCCAAAGTGAATCTTGGCTACCCTTACAACAATCCTCCATTGTCCTCTATCCTTATATTACATTTTCGAATTGTTCAATCCCAAGGGCACGCCGTAGCGTAGTGGTTAAGGCAATGCGCTACAAACCGGAAGTTCGAGGGTTCAAGTCCCGGTGGGGTCAGGATTTTTAAACTGACCCAAACCTTCTGGTGGCACCATGGCCCTGGGGTCGACTCAGCCTCTAACTGAAACGAGTACCAGATGCTTGTTCTGGGGGTAAAGGCGGCCGTCACGCAGGGCTGACAACCCGGCTGACATCAAGTGCCGATTGTCTAGAAAAAGTGGGAGCCTTAACATCCTACTACCCCAAGGGCCTCCTGAGGCCTGTAGTGGGAACACTTTACTTTACTTAAATATGGCGTCTCCGTAGTGAAATTCTTCTTCTTCGTAACTCTACAGTCCAAAGTGAATCTTGGCTACCCTTACAACAATCCTCCATTGTCCTCTATCCTTATATTACATTTTCGAATTGTTCAATCCCAAACTAACTATGTCCTTAAATTGAGTAGCATTTTACATCCTGATGATGGAACATGTTTCTAAAAGGCCTATATTATTTAATTGTTTATGGAGTTTTTAAACAGACGTTGTTTTAGTTGAGAACGATTGATACATCACGTATGAATTTTAAAATTTTAACATTTTATTTAATAATCTCAACGGTGGTTTACCATACATTTTAAAAGTAATGTTTCCTTTAGAAGACACGGAAACGATTTTCACCTGCTAGTTTCATAGTCTATGTTTCTGCACCATATGCGACTACTGGACAAATAAGGGTCTTATATAATTGGGACTGGAAGTTAACATCAATAAAAAAAATGGTTGCACATAGAAATACATTAGTTGTATAATGGAAATGACAAATGAAGGAAATTTTGAAGAAGTGGCTAAATCAAATACCGTGGAGCAATAATTACAAACAGGAATGAGATGCACTAAAAAAATTGAACATGGGCTGAATTCTGTAAATGCTTGCTATTACACATTATAGGGACACTCTCTTGTCATGTCAACTTCTCTAAAAAAAACGTTAAAATAAGAACATGTTAAAACTTATTCTTCAAGATATATTACATGGATTCTTTCTTTAAGACGGAGGAAATTACTATAAATATTTGAATATAAAGATATACGAACAGACGAGACGACTAAAATAAGAAGGAGCTACATGATCTTAATGGAAAACCAGATATAATAAGAATAGTTAAGTCTCATAGACTGGGATGGGAAGGACAAGTAGCAAGAATGGGGAATGAAAGAGGGTATGGAAACTTTTTGAACAAAACCAGAGAGAAAACGCCCAGTGGGTAGACCAAAATGAGGCCATAGATCGAAATCAACTATGAATTGAGGAGGCCAATTTCGCAGGGCATGGTTGGAAAACATCATCTCAGGGTAGGGACGTTTGGAGAGCGTATGTCCGGATGATCATGAACCTCCGGGTTGGATAGTGCCTGCGTGTTGGTTACAGAATGTACAATGTATTATAAGTAGACATCTGGAATGAGAAATGTCTTTATTACGAAGTGAGTCTGGAGTTTCTGCCATTAAGTGCTGTGTTTTAATCATAATAAAACAAAGCATGTAATCTTTTCCCGTGTACACAAAGACCGCAGTATCTCATGCAACTGTTTTCCTCAGATAGGCTTACAATTATACAGATTTTAACTGTAATTGGACTCCAGTTACGTAACAACTCAGAGATTATTCTAGTGACTTCTAGAATACGTGGGAAAATAAAAAAAGATCTTGAGAATTAAATGTGTGTGGCATGAAATGCAAAGTATTGTTTAGGACTACTGACATTAAAATGTGATAAATTAGAGATAACTAAACAATTACATTAAATGTAACTTCAAAATATTAAATTACTCCGTACTTTCTTTGTTAAAAGTTCCGCGCTTTTAGTAGAGTGATTAAGGCAAGATGCTTTGGCTCAGAGCTAGGGACTTGCTCTGGTTCGAATATCCGTGGGGGAAGAAATTTTCTCATGGAATTTCGACCAGTATGGGACCGGTGCCCACCCAGCATCGTGAGGAATTTGGGTAACTACAATAAGTAGCGGCTTCAAGTTAAGAAAAGCAGTTATAACGAGTGGGAGACCCTAATGCTGACTACACGTCACCCCTACTGGCTGGATGATCGTGAATATCGGTGACTAATACCAGTCTTCTAGGTCTATTAGTAGAATAAGCTTCTAATAAAATAAGATTGTCTTTATATATGGAGCTTAAATATATTGCATTAATCGTGCCATTTTTTTACACACAGTAATATTAGTTATTACCCGACGTGCGCTTCTACGTCTAAATAATTGAAATATTCAGGGTTAATTAAATGATATGTTATATACTGTGACGAAACAAACATGGCGGTTCCTAGAGTCGATTTTTAATTTTGAATTCCAGCTAAACCCCTATTTCTAACGGTCGGATTTCATTGAATTTATTTGATAATATCTACCTCGGGTTATTTCAATAGGATATACTGATATTCGTTGTGAAACATCGAAAATTGCGACTTCTAAATGTCCATTTCTTATGAACTCCTACACCTAATGGTTTTAGAACAAAATAGATAACATAAAAACCCTCTCCATGAAAATATACATAGGCATATATGTACCAACTTTCATGGTGATCGGTTAAACGGTGTCGAAAGTCTATGTCAGGGACTTCCAATCGCTATCATTATTTAAATCCAAATTAACTGATATCTTAAGTTCGACACAATGAAAACATTAACTGCATAACAACTATATAGAGCATTCCATTAATAATCATCTAGGAAGCTATTTACTTTATTTTATATCATTTTAATTTTATTATATTCTATGTTTTTGTTAGTATTAGCTACTATTAGATCACATCATCATTGTATTTTGTTTAGTCTGTATTTTAATGATATCTTAAAATTGTAAAATGTATGTAATTTTTGTATAATTCTACTATTCGCTGGTTGAGTGGAAGAGAAGGCCTTATGGCCTTAACTCTGCCAGCTAAAATAAAGCATTATTATTATTATTATTATTATTATTATTATTATTATTATTATTATATTATTATTATTATTATTATTATTATTATTATTCTAAGTTATACAAACATCCATACATACACATATATATATATCCATCTATCTATCTATCTTCGGGTCTTCGGGTTTTTTACAGCTGTTGACGTCTTCCCGTGCGAAACTTTCAAATCCTACGATCTTGTGAATCTTAATGCTATCCTCATGTTTTCATTCCATGTTAACTTTGGTCTCCCTCTTTTTTCTTTCTGGTCGGTTACCATTGATACAGTTGTTTCAGCCATCACTCATCTTCCATTCTTAAAATATGTCCTAACCATTTTAATTCCTTCTCCTCAATTCTTTCAATTTATATATATATATAGTGAAGATACTACGGTGATTATAAAATCCTTAAATAAATTTACAATGGAAATTCAATATATATATATATCTAGAATGGATAGAATACGAAATAAAGAAATAAGAAATTATGGGTGTACAAGAGGAGCCGGACATCATAGACATTATAGAAAAGAAAAGATTACAGTGATAGGACCATGTCAAAAGACTGCCAGAGCAAAGATTGCCTAAAATTGTTATGGTAATGGATCCCGATGGAAAGGAGGAAGAGAAGAAGACCGAAGAAAACTTGGATAGAAGGTGTACAAGCGGCTATGAATATCAGAGGATTGGAGGAAGATCAATGGATGGACAGAGAGGATTTGTTTCCGGAAGACGGCGGCAGCTGTCTGATGATGATGATGATGGTATATATATATAATATATATATATATATATATATATGGATAATAAGTATCCACACTTATCAGCTTATTATATGTATACAAAATATGCATAGTTGGTGCCGAAAGAAAAACTATAGCGTTAATATATTTAAAGAATACACGATCCTTGCCGTTTTCATGATAAGAGTAATTGATGACGGACCCCTAGTGATCCACGGAGCACACTTTGGGAATCACTGCTCTCTTGTATTTACTGAACATAAAACTTTTATTTCTAAAACTTTTACATGAAAGTTTATATTTTAACTTTTTTAGTGTTATGGCTTATCCATTAGTTTATACAGTATAAGGAAAAAAAGTGCCAGGTGTAATTTTCTTATATGTGTGCTAGCAGAAAATGAGGACAAAATGAAGGAAAATGGTTCCCTATTCACAAAACACACAAAGAAGTCATACATCTTAGTTTAACATAATTATCTTATTAAAACATGAAAAAGAGATGAAAAGGTTAAGAAGTGAGGCGTGTGGAAGAGTCCTTTGCATGCCTGAGTTTATCTTAATATTCTTAGGAGGGGAACAAGGGCTATTTCGGAACAGTTCTGTTACGTGAGTTTGTGTCATGTTTCTAAAACACTGTTGTAATGGTCCGAAGATAAAAGCTTTTAAAGAGATCTCTTGGGTTATATTTTTTTACGGCAATACTATTAGGGAGGGAGCTGCTTTTTTATCTGCAAAAGAAGATGAACGAAGAAGCCACGATTCTGGTGCACGAACGAAATAATCTTGGTTAGAAAATGCTTTACTTCAATTCATAAATCTTTAACGTAAATCTTATATAAATTTGAGAAATAATTAAAATAAAATACGTAAGCATAAATTATGAATTTTGAACACCGAATCTTAAAAACAGAATCTTCAATTTATTGATTGAATAATATTATTTCTCTAATTTATTAATATAAAATAATCTTATAAATTTCAGGTTTAAAGTCATATAATAAAATATTTAATTAAAATTTTGAAAAGAGAATCTGGAACTTATAAGCCAAATAATCATGGTTCAACAATTATTTCTTCAATTTTTTTTTCAATACAAAGTACAATTCCAGTAAATATGATTAAATTGTATATTTTTTATTCAATACCCAAGGTTGTAATTTACGCATTTCTGGTGTTCTCTCCTGGCATTGGAGTCATTTTAACTCACTTCTGAGGTTGGAGCGCCTAGAAGACAGGTTATGCTACCTCGATAATATGATGAGTGATGATGATGATGATGATGATGATAGTGGTACGCTATGAGAGTCCTTAATCCTAAACGAATCTAAGTCGAATGTGAATGATGATTATTATAATGGCTATATAATGTTCGGGGACCATTTGGGCCTTAAAGTATCCGGCATTTGTCTTACACGTGAGGAAAAAACCCGAAAAAAAACTTCACCTAGGAAACCTGTACCAACGGAGACTTGAACTCGAGCTCGTTGCGTAACAAGGCAACACTCTACCTCGAGAACACAGAGGTGAACGGACTGAAATATAATAAAAGTGTAATTAACCTACGATTGGTAAAATTTTGAAAACTGGTCTTTCAAGTTAGTAGGCAAATAAGCTTTGATTCATGTATTTTATGTCTTTCGGGTTAAATGGCCGTGGTCTGGTTTTATTAAAACTCGACGTTTCGTCTACTACTGCGGTAGACATCCTCAGGAGATTCTGCGTGTTCTTTGACTTCTTAACTTCTTAACTTTAATAAAACCAGACCACGGCCATTTAACCCGAAAGACATAGAATACATGAATCAAAATACCTGCCGTGAAACTCTACAATTTTACACAAATAATCTTTGTTCAACATTTTCTTCGAAATTTTCAAAGGGCCTATCAATATATTTAATTTAAATTTGAGAGTTAAAACTATTAATGAAGCATGTAATTACGATTCCAATTTATTAAATTTTAAAAAAACAAAATTAGCTTATTAACCAAATAAACTAGGTTCAACATTATTTTTCGAAGTAAACCTTCTTAAGATGTTAAATAGGTACCCGGTAAGTCAGTCGTCCTCAACTAAATTATTAAACTTCATCAAGTAGTTCCAATATGGCGGCCTTTGAAAAACAATGTTTCATCTTCTGTATTTTAACTGGCACTATTTTAACTACTATCAGCTAAAATGCAGAAGATGAAACGTTGTTTTTGAAAGGCCGCCATATTGAAACTACTTGATGAAGTTTGATAATTTAGTTGAGGACGACTGACTTACCAGGTACCAATTTTATATTTAATATCTTATTACATAACCTCATAACGGTACTTTATTATGAATTTTAATAAAAGTGTTTATAGGCCTTCTTGGTCTACCGCTCTATGGAGTTAATGAAATTAATCTATTTAGGCTTGTCAGCCGCATGTAATAGTTAATACAAACCGAAGAGAAAAGTTTATGCCTGAACTGGGATTTGAATCCAGGATCTCCAGATTTGCGCGTTGGCATTCTTCCTTTGTGCTATCCAGACATCCATGGACAGACATAAATTTTCCTCACTTTAAAACCCGATGTATCCTCTGTAATGAACTTTGTTCTATTACAGTAAGAACTGCTTCTCCAAAAATAAACACTGGGATTTTTCCGTGCCATTTTAGCTAATTACGAACACAATATATTAATGTACTACGACTTGTCATCCTCAAGTTAAAACAACTAAAGAAAAAAATTATGCATGAACTAGAATTTGAACCTAGGATCTCAATGTCTTGTAAATCTGAGAATTTAAAATATTATAATAAAATATGTGGCCACCGCTGTGGTCTCGGGATAGGGTCGCGTCGCTGGCTCGTATGCAACGGTCCCTGGTTCGATCAATGGTGGGACAAGTTTCTTGGGTGATGGTTTTTTCGTTTTTTTCTCACCTGTAAGACAAATGTCAGGAAACTTTTAGGCCCAAACGGTCCCCGAACATCAACTGTCCATCATAATCATCATTGTCATATTCGCCTTGTTTAGTATAAATGTGTGTGTGAATGGTGTGTTTTGTCTTAAT
This sequence comes from Diploptera punctata, assembly GCA_030220185.1. NCBI lineage: Eukaryota > Metazoa > Arthropoda > Insecta > Blattodea > Blaberidae > Diploptera > Diploptera punctata. The sequence goes on along the minus strand of JASPKZ010010693.1, from coordinate 791,403 downwards.
GTTGTGTTGTTTCAGAGAAGGCCTTGTCATTGAGCTGATCCCTTATTCGGGGAGACCCTCCACATGCTGAGGTGGTCAGAAAGGTATGTGTGTGGTCCATAGTAAAATGCCTCTCCCGATCAGGATGTGTTAATCTAAGGCCCGGGTGGCGTGTGACACGTAAAAGGGAGAGATTAAATGAGTGAATCACATGACATGGCATGGCATAATAAACTATGTAATTACGATTGCAATTTAGTAAAGTTTTAAAACAATCTAATAACTAACCAAATAATCTACTTTAACATTTTCCCTAACAATACATTAATATCAACATACAGTTTATAAGTCTGAGGGGAAAAAAAAAAAAAAAAAAAAAAAAAAAACGTATGACTACAATTTGTTAAATCTTGAAAGCTAAATCGATACATATAAATAAGTATGGTTAAATAAATATTTACTTTGAATTTATCATCAGTAGGAAATGAATCGAATGATAAAGAAAATTATAATAAAAATATACAATAGGACTAAACTATATTTACTAATTCACTTGCACTATGGAATACAGAGATTTACTGGCGCGCGGACATAAACTCTCCATTGTTTACAATCTTTTACCTTATAATTATTCGTCTCACTCTCAAACCATGGTTTTTCTTCTTCTACTACTTCCTTTCATGTGATATAGTCAGATTCAACCCAGGAAATTACTGAGTGTTTGGAATAGGGAACTGGGTTGCCATTAAGAATAATTTCTTGAGAGAAATCCTTAAATAAAACTGAAGTATGCAACACAGCAGGTATAGAGTTGTAAGTTGTAGCCATCTAAGCCATCCCCTCTTAAAAAAAGTTACAACTTGTCACTGAGCTCGTGTGGACCTGTACTATCCTGTGTGAAAGTGTTGACTCTCATATATAATATAAAACTAGTTTGCATGCCGTAAAAGAAAAAAAAACTATGTTTTTAAATGTATAATACATAGATTTGGAAAAAGTACTGCTAACCTTGCCCCTCCACTCCTCCCTAAACAAACAAATACCGTTATTATGAGATTGGCAACATCTACCCCCTGTACGTAGGGGGGTACTGGCTTAGCCCATAAGGTCTGCAGTAATCTCCTGGGTTGTTACGGTCTGTTACGGTCTCAATCCAACGTTTGAAAGGTCTGCCCAATGATCTCTTGCCTGGTGGCTGGTAATTTAAGATTTGACGTAGTATTCTTGTTCTGCTCATTCTTCTTATGTGAGATTTCCAGTCATTTCTGTATTTTTGCACATATTCCATGATTGATTCTGTTTGTAATTCTTTGAGAATCTCTTTGTTCATCGACACTGCGAATTGTCCAGCCTCACTGCCGTAACATAATATGGGTCTGGCCAGTGTTTTGTAAATTCTACTTCGTGTGTGTTGCTGTACTGTTTGAAAATATTATTTAACCATGGTTAAATTATGTAAAAATCATAATTAATAGTTATTTACTCTATAAGGGAAATAAGGAAGTAATTAACAGTCGAAGACGGTGTATCGCCCGAGCTTATTGCAAACTGGTTAACTGTATTTCATATTTTTTTTAAACTCACTGATTCTAAACATAGTTATTTATTATATATCATTTGAAAATTTCTTCCCAAAAAACAAATTCTATGGATATGTGTAGAAAACACTTACGAAGACTTAAAATAGAATTAGATGGGGCAATCATAGAACATGATTCTGAATTTAATTATTTCGGTTATATCAGTCTGATATAAGAAATGACACAGAGATAAATTTACAGAAATACATTTCAGTAAATATAGCCATAAAAATAAATGTTGGTAAACAAATGTCAACCGCAACCAAATTGAGAATACACAATTTAATTGCAAAATCAGGACTGGAATGTGATAGCGGTAATTGGATATTAAATTCTAAGATCAAAATTGCAAGCAGCGGAGATGAGATTTTTACCTCCACTCCTAGATTTGACAAAAATAGACAAGCAAAAAAATACAGATATACACCATACATTAAAAGTTCAAAATGTACAATTGAAAAAAAAAAAGTCAGAATTATCAAAGCAATTGGTTATAGTACGTCTAAAGAATGTCTTAAATTAGCATTGCCGTATCAATCTAAGAACTTTGCCTATGGGAGAGACCTCGGACCTCCTTTCAATGCCTTATATCTTCAAATAGCAGATCCCAAGCCCGGATAAAAGAGGAGGGTGAATGACTGTTTTAGTGGTCTTCTTGGATACATATATGCTGAGTAAAGTATCTATTAAATACTAAGTAATGCTTTAGTTGACAGGCTTCAACCTAATACACAACCAGCAAATCCTATCCCTAAGGGAAGGTCGAAGGCGAGGCCTGGCGCCTTAAAACGAGGTTCTCTTGGCTAAGGTGTGGTAACCCTACCAGAAGAGTTTCTGATCCTCAAGGTTGGGGGTTGGGCATGAGGCTGACAACCTCATCCTGAAAAAGGAAAGTTGAGAAGTCTAAAGATGAATGGCGGAATCGGTATTTGTCTTAAAGGAAGCCAAGGTCAAATTGAAAGGACTATAGTGCTAAGAAAGAAGAAGTATCAACCTGAAGAATGTCGAGATAAAGGAAGACCAAAATTAAGATGGACTGACCAACCACTTCTTGAGATGTCACAGGAACAGGCTCGAACGATCTAAAACCTAAACAAATTCATTGAAGATTATTATTATTATTATTATTATTATTATTATTATTATTATTATAATTATTATTATTATTATATTATTATTATTACATTATTATTATTATTATTTCATTTTTAACCGGCCTCGGTGGACTAGTGGTCATGCTCCTTGCCTCTGGTCCCGAGGGTCGCGGATTCAAACTCGGCCGGGGACGATGAGTTTTTTTAGGACGGAAAAATCCAAGGAGCAAGTCCTCCGGGAGGGACTTTAAGCCGTGGGTCCCGAATCTGAAGATTTTCAGGCTCGTAAAAGATCCGTAAGCCTGAATGAAAAGGTCTCTAAGCAAAATTTACCGAATTTTCCCGTCCTAGTACTACCTTGGTTCCCTAGATATCAGTGTGAGGCGCAACGCTGACCATGGACCACTCAAATGACATCTATACGAAAACAAGTGTAACTAAATTAGTATGGTTCAAATTCTTCCGTGTAGGGGGAGAGCGCCTAAATCTCTGTAAAAGGAAGACATGGGCTTACAAGAAGAGATTTCATTTTTAATTAATTTATATCAATTAATGTATCGATATGTCAATTCACGTCTATTGTTTGTCATAGTACTGTTTGTGGCCATGTGACAGAAATTACGCTGCTACGCCTAAATAAATCATAATGAATAGTTGAATAAGTAGATGCAATATATATAACTTATATATATATATATATATATATATATATATATTTATATTATAATTATTTATAGATATCCCGTGCTGTTTACCCGGCGTTGGCCAGAAATCTGTGTACTCCGATGTACTTGACATAAATGAGCTGAAAGACTAAATTCGTTATTTTGAGTTATCCGTAAAAGAATACCCGCTGCGCGCTGCTATGCTTTCCTGGGAATCTACTTATTCCGATCTTCTTGGCATCAATGAAAGACAAAAGTGGTTTGTGAGTTATCCGTAAAATATAAACATATGCTGTCACGGACTTTTTTGTGTTTTTTTTTAGATATTCAATTCTGTGTACATTTATCTGGTTTATTTATTATGATTTAGGCAGAGTAAGCCATTTAAGCGTACGAAACGACATTTTTTTTTTTACATTTTTCACTACAAAGGGTGATTTTTAAAGGTGAAGGGCTTCAGCATTAAAACTCTCTTATAGCCTATATCTTTCCCGGGAAAATCCTGAACATTTTGCAAAAATCCCCGTCACAATCAGATAAACGGTATGACAGCGCACCTTTGCCCGGGAATCTATTTATCCCTATCTTCTTGGCATCAATGAAAGACAAAAATGGCTATTGTGAGTTATATGTAAAAGATAAACATATGCTATCGGGGACTTTTTTGTAGCATTTTTTTGAGACATTCAATTCTGTGTACATTAAATTTGTGTATTTGTTATGATTTAGGCAGCGTAAGCCATTTAAGCGTCAAAAAAGGAACTTTTTCAAGTTTTTCACATTTTTAAGGGTGTAGGAGTTGGGTATCACAACTCTCTTATAGCCTATGTTCATCCCGGTAATTTTCTGAACATTTTGCAAAAAGTCCTATCACAATCGGATGAACGCTATGGCAGCAAATAAAATCGAAGGAACAAACATGCATTTTTTAATATATTAGAGAATAATGTCTGCAGCTATTTTGAATTAGGCCTAATTTTAATGCTGATAAGACAATGCTATGTGATAGCGTAGAAAAGGCTGCGAGTGCAGCTTGTCAATTTCTATTTCCAGAGAAGTTACAGAAAATATATGAAATTTCGTACAGGTTCATTTTTATATACTCTTTTCTTTGCAACCAATCATCCTAGGGAGATAACTTACCTAAAGTCTGCCCTTTCGTACAAGTTCATTTTTTATATTATACTCTTTTCTTTGCAGCCAACCATCCTAGGGAGATAATTTACCTAAAGTCTGTCCGTAGATCTGTAGAGAAGATGTTCGAAATAAACCATCTGCGTAGGAGGCGGGCAAAAATGTACGGCCAATGAGACCGCAGAAGGAAGTGCAGGAAGGAGAATAGATCACATGATATTACTCATTTCGCTCTTGATCTTCAATTGAGAAATACGTCTAATCGGAAAGCTGGCGAATTTCTCTACACATCTACGGACAGACTGTACCTTTGCTTGAATATTAAATTTTGGGAGATGGAATTTTGTTTATTATTTAGATTGTATAAAAAATGATATAAAAATTTAATATATTAGTTTGCTGGTTGTTTTAGCAGCAATAACAAAGAGAACACAAATTCATTTTTCTTCTTGATTACCAGCGGCCATAGTTGCTTGTACTCCTGTTTCGGCTTTACTACATTCTTCAACTCTTGTTACAGCAGGGAGTATATTTATTAATTCGATTTAGTTCATCTTTTGGAGATTCTTTAAATAGCAGTAATAGTCCTGGTCACTCCACTGGGAAGAATAGGGCCTTGATAAAAGCTCTCCAACGCACTCTATTGTTTCCCAATGCCTAAATTTCATTTCAACTCATCCCTATCTGTTCAGCCTTCATCCCTGATGGTATTACTCCTTGTTGCCCTAGGTCTTCCTCTTCGCCTTCTCAATCCTTGGGCGTTCCAATCAAATGCCATTTTTGTGATGTTATCATTCTCTCTCCTTAACACATTACCAACCCATTTCCATTTTCTAAATTTGTTCTTCTGCAAAGTTCTTTATTTGTTATAATCTCTGGCCACCAAATACCCAAGATATTTCTCAGGCAACGGTTTACAAAGATATACAATTCCTTTTCAATTTGTTTTGTACCTTTCTAGTTTCACAGCCGTATAATAAAATTGATTTCACATTTCAATTAAGTAATCTTAGTTTTAAGTCTTAAGGAGATTTGTTTCGGCCTCGAAATTGATTTCAATTGAATGTAAGCATATCTTACTTTTAATACACAAGTGATCTTCTTGGTGATAAAATATTAAAATATATATACAGTCAATATACCCATTTCACCAATTAATGTTTTAAAATGGTCAACAAGTTTCCACAGCCAAGCTGTCATTCTCAAGACCAGATATTGACTGAAGACAAAATTGATAATAAATATTGTTGACCATTTTAAAGCATTAATTGGTGAAATGGGTATATTGACTGTATATATATTTTAATATCTTACTTTCTTTATTCTGGCATCAACATTACCATCATCATCATCGTTTGTTGACAGTCATTGGTGCTGTCCAGTGTGCCTTTTATGGGACTTTTATTTGTCCCTTGTCGGCGAATTCGCATGTGTATTCAGTATTGGGCTCAGCTGGTAGGCCCTAGCCTACACGACGATTTTTGGGGGATTTATTGTAGTGTAGTATGTAATATGTTATTTAATATGGATGTTTATTGCCAAGGCGAATAGATCTCGCTTGATTGGGGCATCGGAATCCGTGTCTCTGAAGAGCTCGGCTCGATTCAGGACCGGAATGAGCCACGCCACTCTGCGCTGACCTTTCTGTCCTTGGTTGCTTCATGCTGAGTACTATGGTTGGTTTATTTCGTCGAATATGTTTTTATGTGTAGTACGCCATTGCGGAAGGTGTCCTATATTGCGTACTATTGGGTTTCCATGATCATTTATGTTTTTAAACATGGTGGTGGCCCTTTCCGTTATGATAGTATAAATATATGGTACCTTCGTGGCCTCATGCATCTCTGTTATCCTTGTGTAACGCGGGGCTGAAAGTATGATTTTAGACATTTATTTTGCAGTATCTACAATTTCTTTTTGTGGCATTTCGCAAGGATATTCAGAGATTCGAAGCCGTACAATAGCATACTACAGATCACAGCCACATATAATGTGACCTTGATCCTTCAGGACAGTGACGGCGACTTGAAAAACGGATATAATATTGCTATAGGCCTACCTTGATGAGCTTTATTGTTATATGTTGAATATGGGCTCTTAATGTAAGTTTTTATCCAAAATTAGGCCTAAATATCTGACTGAAGTTTCTACTGGTAGAGGTTGCTCACTCATAGTGAGCTGAATTGGGCATGGAAAATTCGATCTGGTAAACAGGACGACTTGCGTTTTACCAGCATTAAGTTTAATGTTCCAGGAGCAAAACTATTAATATATTATGGTTATTGCTCGCTGGAATGTTGCAAGTCGGTATCCAGATATGCAAATTCATTTGTAGCTTCTATTACTTCTCCTTCTCATATAATAACATAATCAATTGTATTACAAATTCTCATTCCTTTTTTTTTTATTTTTATTCATTTCCAGTCCAACGTTAGCTGTCAATTTATAAAGATCTTGGAGTTTTGCATTTGTATGAGTAAAGCTAGTAAACATCGATTGATTAAATACTTTTATTTTAATTATTTCTGGGTTAACAACGTTTACAGATGGTCTTGGTGTTAATTTTTAATATTATTGAAAGAAAATTATTACTCGTCAATTCGGAACAACATAATAGAATATTGTATTTATCATGAGTGGGGGAAAAAATGTAAGCAAGAACTGGTAGATTGGAAAGAACAAGTTTTATTGATTCTATCGATAGACGCATAACCACATAACAACGAGCAGAGAGAGAGTCTCTAATTAATAAGTAGTTTCACTGGACACCATTTACCGTTTGACAAGCTTATGCTATTGATTCCAGTATAATCCTTTCATGTAGTTTAATGCACGGAAAACAGAGAGAGCTCAACCATGCATGGCAATCACGGTAAATGCTGGACACTTCGGGGAATGCATTTTGTGTATAAAAAGTACGGTATATTTCTGTTTATCAATACTCACAAATATGGAATTAATTCACCTTTTCTCCCCTGACAATTGTATCTCTGTATATGAAATAAACATAATGAAAGGGGTTTAATCTAGATTATTGAAGAACAGCTTACTACATCTGTAAGGTTCACAGTTGCAAATTATTGCTATTTTTTACAGTTAACTGCAATGTGTGCCGAAATTGATAAAACGGAGTATTTTTATTAAATTATTAATGAATATTCAGGTCCACCGCTGTGATCTCGAGGTAGCGTGCTGCCTTGTCACGCAGCGGGCCCGGGTTCCATCCCCGGTAGGGTGAGGTTTTATCGGGGTTTTTCCTTATCTGTAAGACAAATGTCCAGGAAAACTTCAAGGCCCAAACGGTCCCCGAAATCATATGGTCATCATCGTCATCGGCCTTATCATTATCATTATCATCATCATCCTTCACAGGTGTGGAAAGCAACGGGAAACTACCACACCTTCAATTCCCTAGTAAAGCCGCAAGCATAGCATGAAAATGCTATGATTGCAGTGAAGGACCTTCCTTCGGGCAGAATTACTATGGATGGAATGGATATTCTACAGAAGCTGATGATATTAAACATAAAGTAAGTGCAATACTGATATTTTTCTGAGTTTTCTGGGGATTTTCCTGTTATTCGAATTTCATCCAACCGAAACTCTCCATTTTCCTATCCCACTCGTTCGTGTAATTTCATTTTTACTCATTCATTAAATTCAATAGTAGATTATATAAGATGTAAGCAGTTAAACTGGCATGGACATGTGCGACGAATTCAAGAAGAAAGGTTACCCAGAAAAACAATGGAATAGTGTCCACCTGGAAGAAGAAAGAAAGAAAACCCTCGAAACTCATGGATTCAAGAAATGAGAACTGGAATGAGGACAAAAGAATTGAAAAACGAAATGGGGACAGAAAGGGAAAGAAAGAGGGGCATGAAAGCTTCTTGTAGAAAAACCAAAGGGAAAACGCCCAGTTGGTAGACCAAGAGTAACGTGGGGATAACTTTAACCATGATTTGAGGAGATGATTAGTAAACATTAGCTCAGGAAAGAGATGTATGGTGAGCTTATGTCCGCACGGCCATGAACCTACGGGTTCAATAGTGCCAGTGAGTTATTTAGTTAGTTAGCTAGTGCGGCGAACAAGTTATCAAATAAAATAGAGAGTTCATTCCATAGTAAATGAGAAATCACATATTTTTATAATGAACGCTTTGGGTTAATACTACGCATGACTACCAACTCAAACCACAGATGATAAAAGTAAAAACAATTGCCAGCATTGCTTCCATTGTAGTGAAAATCGCATTAAACACAATTTCCAGAGGATTGTATTCAACTCCACCGTAAAAACTCTAAACTTAACATTTTTACCTCAGTTTCAGAAAGAATAGGCCATGAAATTACATGTTACTTCTCCATTCAACTGATTCTTTTATCTACAAGAGAACCAAAACATGCTAGTTCATACCGTGAAATTTACTGAATTCATTTAGGTTAGGTGGCACCATGCCTCTCTCCTGTTCCATACCCAACTTATTAAAAAGTCTTCTTCTTCTTCTTCCTGTTCTTCAACCAGAGATTAGGCTCTTAATCCTGTTCGGCGGAAATACTTTATAAGATTTGGCGGGAAAAATTGTTGTGTTCGAATCATACACCATGCGTCCAGCGCTGTGGTCTCGAGGTAACGAGTTGCCTTGTCACGCAGCGGGCCCGGGTTCGATCCTCGCTCAAGGACAAGTTTCCTTGGTGAAGTTTTTTCGGGGTTTTTCCTCACCTGTAAGACAAATTTCAGGATACTTTGAGGCTCAAACGGTCCCCGAACATCATCTGACCATCATTAACATCAATATCATATTCACCTCATTTTAGATTAAGTTTAGATTTAAGGCCTCTCCTGGCGCATCATTACCCATCGTCATCACTCATTATATCATTGGGGCAGCTTAATCCCGCCTTTCAGGCGCCCCAACCTCAGAAGTGGGTTATAATACGCCAATGCCAGGAGAGACTATCTGAAATGTCGAATGACAAACAGGTGGCATTGAAAAAAAAACATACACCATGCGCAAGCGCCAACAAACGCGAAGCCGTTCACAATGTGGATTCACGGCATGTAGCCAACATATACACGATATTTAACGAAACTGAAAGTTAATCTAACGCAATTTAAGTACTCCAACCTGTGAAAGACCAACATAAAAACTTACCTAACGCAATTTAAACACTCTAACCTCTGAAAGAAAGCAACGCCCAGAAATAAATAGTAAGTTCTGAAATTCTGCATTACAAGTGCATATTCTATGTTGGCTGCACTGGAACTTGTGTTTGTTGTTTCATAGAATATTCGTTTAAATTATTCATTAAAATCAATAAGGCATAAGTGATATTGTCCCTCGCCGTAGCGGAGTGGTTGAGCAGGAAGCCTTGGCGCAGAGCTACGGGACGCGCTGGTTCGGGTCTCCATGGGGGAAGACATTTTCTCATGGTATTTTCGGCCAGACCGGTGCCCACCCAGCATCGTGAGGCATTTGGGTAGCTGCAATAAGTAGCTGTTCCAGGTTGAGGAAACCAGCTATAACGGCTGGGGGATCCGACATACTGACCACATGTCACCCCTACACTGGCCAGATGATCAACTACCTCTGTGATTGACACATGCGGATGTGAGGCCAGCAGCCGGCTGGTAGGCTAAGAGCCTTCGGCCTGTCGCGCCATAAAGAATAAGTGACATTTTTGTCATCATCATCAACAACAAGGATTAAGCCCAATGGCCTGTTCCGATCTCATTATAGGTCGAATTGGTCCTATCTCTTCAGTGGTCTTCCCAACAATCTTCTCCCTTTTGGTTTATAATTATACATTCTACATGGTAATACGTGCTGAAGAGAAGCATTTTGATAGCATTTTATTCTTTCACAGAGATTAAATACATTAAGTTCTGTTCTAATATCTTCGTTTTTCTTTTTATCGGTCCTTTGGTATCCTGCTATTGCTCTCAACATCTTCATTTCTGCAGCCTCTATTTGTGTACTATCTGCCTTTGTTTATGTCCAGGTTTCACATCCATAGATAAGAGATGGAACTGTCAATATTTTGTAAAATTTTAAAATAGTTTCTTTTCTAGTTTTATTCATTAAAGTACGTTTAATTGTGGCACATAGATAATTGAATCGTATTTTAGTGTGTTTATCTAAATTTCTGTCATTACCTAAATGACATCCCAAATAATTAAAATTCTGAACTTGGTCTATAATTACATTGTTTATCACTATTTTTGTTCATATTGCACATTTTCCTTTCAGAGCTAATATTTTTGTTTTAGATGTAGACTGTCACCTCGACGTGGTGGGGGCGCCAAGTACTCAATGAACCAGACGACCAAATCGGGGAAGTTTAGCTTTGCTACCTTGCCGATTGGTTAGAGGTGAGAGGAAACTAAGAATATTCCGCAACGTGGGAGACGTCGGCCAGAAGGTTGACATCGACCAAGAAGTCTGCAACGGTCTACGAGGCGACGTGATACCAGGCGATCATCACAACGGCTCAAGGGCCGGAAGCAGCAACCCTCTCTAAAGGGTTTAATACTTAGAGGAGCATGGATATATGCTCTGAGACAGCAGCCCTGTCATTATTCTTACCCTGCACAGCGCTCGTAACGCGGTCAGGGGACATTTATTACTACTGATTCATCTCAAAGCAAAGGCCGGATTGTACACTTTTGTGAAAAATTATTTAAGTTCAGTTATCGCATGTTATTGGGTTCTATTTTCGAATGGCAGAGAGATTCAAGTGTATGCTGTCAACTACTGCTGTCTGGCGACGGATGAATGCAACTGTTTTCATTGGTTTGATTCTTCCTAAGCCGGAATTAGGGCGCTCCCCAATGGGAACTTATTGATCAAGTTATTTACTTACTTACTCACTGGCACTATCGAACCCGTAGGTTCATGGCCGCGCGGACATAAGCTCTACATACATCCCTATCCTGAGCTAATGCTTTCCAATCATTCCCTGTATAATCTACTTCCCTCAAATCATAGTTAATGTTATTCTCCCACCTCATTCTTGGTCTACCAACTGGGCGTTTTCCCTTCTTTAGTAACTTGATGGTTTCCCGTCTAATACTACCCAATTGCTCTAAATTTACCTCATTTGGCTCGTGTAACCATTTCATTTTTGCTAGCTTTCTTTTCTTTACAATGTCGGCACATTCCTCATCAAACCATTTCTTGTTTTGCCTCTTTTTAAACAACCAATGCTTTCTGATGCTGACAATTTAATATCTCTTAAAGCCTCCCATTCTTTATTTATATCAGTTTCTTCCTCGTTTGCCACATTGTCATCTGAAGATTCCAGTACTTCAAATCTATTAGCAATTTTGATTTGGTATTCTTGCCGCATTTAATCATTTTTCAAGTTTTTTAATTCAAATTTTACAGAATCATCTTTAGCGTTTGTTCCTCTCATAAGTTACGCTTATTTACCCATAGATGTCAGCGAGTGATAGGGGGTTGGCCTAGCGTCTCGATGAGACTCTAGTGGGTAATTAAGGTATTATTGGACGGGAAATGTTCGGTAAATTTTGCACAGAGGTTTTTTATTCAGGTTTGTGGTTCTTCTACGAGCCTAAAAATCTTCCGACTCGGGAACCATGGCTTAAAGTCCCTCCCGGAGGACTTATTCCTTGGATTTTTCCATCCTAAGAAAATCAACCACGGCCGGATTTGTACTAGCGTCACTCAGAACTAGAGGCAAGGAACATAATCACTAGCCAACCACGGCTGACTTCATTGTTTTGATACCAACAGGAAACTTTTAAACTCATTTTTCTCTAATGATCTATATATACGTAACATAATACTACTTACTTACTTACTCACTGGCACTATCGAACCCGTAGGTTCATGGCCGCGCGGACATAAGCTCTCCATACATACCTATCCTGAGCCACTGCTTTCCAATCATTCCATGTATAATCCACTTCCCTCAAATCATAGTTATTGCTATTCTCCCACCTCATTCTTGGTCTACCAACTGGGCGTTTTCCCTCTGGCTTTCCTACAAGAAGCTTCCATGCACGTCTTTCATTCCCCATACGTGAAACATGTCCTGCCCATCGCAGTCTATGAGACTTAACTGTTCTTATTATATCTGGCTTCCTATAAAGACCATGTAGTTCATTGTTATGAATCTTCTCCATTCACCTGTCTGTTCATCTCTCTTTGGTCCAAAAATTTTCCTAAGTACTTTATTCTGAAATACTTGTAATCTCCTTTCCTCCCTTAAAGTAAGAGTCCATGTTTCGCACCCATATAACTGGTAGAATAATAGTTTTATATATTTTCAGTTTAACGTTTTTTGAAAGGAGTTGGGACATCAAGAGTCTCTGCAATGCATAATAGCACGCATTTCCAGAATTGAGCCTATGTTTAATTTCTTTGTGCATCTCATTGCTATTTGTGATTATTGTTCCTAAGGTATTTGAATTCAGCCGCATCCTCAAAATTTCCCTCATTTGTCATTAGCTGTCCATTTCCATTATATAATACGACGTCGTCGGAAAATATAGTTTTACCATGAAAACGTTTAAACATAATTACAATTTGCCAGAATTGAATTTCAGATATAGCAATTAAATTTAAACTGTTAAGATAAATAACTCAGCGATTAACACTGTTTTGTACTCTCCATCTTTCACGACAACAGTTGCTATATTTTAGAATGGTATGTATACAACTTCCTTTGCGTAATCCGACACAGCTAACTTCCGTAATTAACCTACAAAGACAGAGTGCTCAAGTCCTAGGACTGATTTATTTGTTATTTTAAAATGAGACATTGGTTTACATACAGTGCCAAACTACAAATGAAGGATATTTAGTTTATTAAGCAATATTAATACATCAGTATGTATCCGATGGTGTATATATTCGTATTTTAGCGTAGTGGTGGGATTTGTGTGGTCAAATGATCTTCAGAGTTGCCACAGCGTTAGCATAGCTACTGATAGGATCTCCCATATCGTAAAGGTCAATGCCGGTGATCCAGATTAAATGGACTACCCTAGTCCTCCAGGTCGAGGATTGGATCGTGTGGGCAACATCCCTATATCCGTAAAAAACCTATATTGTTAAAAAATCCTCACAGCAGACTGGGATTAGCGATTGATCCCTTGTAGTCAAGTTTAGGATTGAAGAATTGGAAAATGAAAGCTAAGGATAGAATACAATGGAGGGCAGTAGTGAGAAGCAATGTTCACTTTAGACCCTGGAACTGCGAAGAAGAAGATTAATATGGCAATTTAAAATTCTGCAGGATTGTAATATTGATAACATATTACATCAATATACAGTATAGGCTACCCTGGTCCTCCAGGTCGAGGATTGGATCGTGTGGCCAACATCCCTATATCCGTAAAAAGCCTACACTGTTCAAAAATCCTCACAGCAGACTGAGATTAGGGATTGATCCCCTGTAGTCAAGTTTAGGATTGAAGAATTGGAAAATGAAAGCTAAGGATAGAATACAATGGAGGGCAGTAGTGAGAAGCAAAGTTCACTTTGGACCCTGGACCTGCGAAGAAGAAGATTAATATGGCAGTTTAAAATTCTGCAGGATTATAATATTGATAACATATTAGGGCCTACACCAATATACAGTATAGGGCCTACCAATAGCTTAATTCTAACACCGTGGTGCGACGGGCTTGGTAGGCCTTGGGCCTAACAGGCAGCTGCTGCTCTCATATCCACATATGTCAATGAGACAAGTGGACGATCACTCAGCCTAAAAGTATAGGGGTGACATGTGGCAGCATTATGAGGAATTTGGGTAGCTACAATAAGTAGCGGATATGGACTTGGAGGAGATGTAATACAAACAGGAATGAGACGCTAAAATAAATTAAACATAGACTCAATTCTGGAAATGGGTACTATTATGTATTGCAGTGACATTTATCATTCCAACTTCTCACAATAAAGAATGTTAAACTACAAAAATATAAAACTGCTATTCTTCCAGTTGTACCACATAGATACGAAACTTGGATTTTTACTTTAAGGGAGGATAAAATATTACTAGTAATTGAGAACAAAGTTTTTAGGAAACATTTTGGACCAAAGGTAGTCGAATAGACAGGTCAATGGAGAAGATTATTAAACAGGGATCTACAGATCTTTAGTGGAAACCTGATCTAACTAACTAACTCACTGGTACTATCGATCCCGTATGTTCATGGCCGCGCGGACATAAACTCTCCTTACATCTCTATCCTAAGCTAATGTTTTCCAATCATTCTCTTTATAATCTACTTCCCTCAAATCATAGTTAGTTATTCTCCCACCTCGTTCTTGGTCTATTAACCGGACGTTTCCCCTCTGGTTTTCCTACAAGAAACCTGATCTAATAAGAAGAATCAAGTCTCGAATGGTGAATAAAAGAAGGTCATAGAAACTTCTTGTAGAAAACCAGAGAAAAAACGCCGAGTTGGTAGTCCAAGAATGAAGAGGGAGAATATTATTATCGCGATTTAAAGTTGGTAAGTTATACAGGGATGATTGAAAAACATCATTAGGATTATGGATGTATGGAGAGTTTGATAGTGCCAATTAGTTCGTCAGTTAATATCTTATAAATGTTTTTCTTGCCATACACTACGTGAACAATATAAAATAGTGACACACAGGCATAAATAAAAATTAATGTAATAATTATTAATGTAATTTAGGGTTAGTTATTTTCTTGAATATTAATTAAATATGTGCCAGCAGTCGCGGTTATGCATATATCATCATCATCATCTTCAAGGTATGGGCCTGTTGGCCCGTTCCACTCCCCGGCGCACTACATGCCGCAGGCGCAGGTCATCCTTCCAACGACGTTTTGGTCTTCCTACATTTCTTCGGCCTAGAGGCCTATAATGAAGCAGCTGTTTTGATAAACGATTATTTGGCATTCTTTGTATATGTTCAAACCATTTACGTTTATTTGTGTGTATTTTCTCGTTTATATTATATATTTGTAGTTCATCTCTGATATCTTGACTACTCTTTTGATCTTTTAGAGATACTCCTGCAACTGATCTGAGAAATCTCATTTCTATTGTCACAATTTTATTTTTATCAGAGATCGTCAAAGGCCAAGTCTCAGACCCGTATGTTAATGATGGAACGGCTACTGTTTTGTAAAATTTTAATTGAGTTTCCCCTGTGGTCTTATTTCTCAAATATCTTATTATTGAAATTTCCCTTATTCCTTCTCCATGTCCAAATTTTGCTGGTACGATATCATGCGTCCCAGATAATTGAAACAAGTTACTTATTCAATTATGTTTGCTCCAATTACAATTTTTGTCCTTTTATGCTGAGTTCCAATAAATGCCATTGACTTTGTTTTCTCTGTTGATATATTTAAATTATAATTGTTTATTAGTTTCCATAATTTATAAACTGATCTTTGTAGTTGATTTTCTGAGGAAGCTACAATGATCTGGTCATCTGCGAATAAAAGACAGTTCATTTTCGTACCGTTTATCATAAAATGTTCATCTAAAGAACTTATGCATATAATGTGAGGAAATATTTTTGGTATAAAAGGCTTTCATTCAAAGATATTTAAGAGTATATTTAAATAGTGAGTGCCTATTTAATACGTCATAATACGTTTATTCCCTTTTTCTTCTTGTGAAAATCGTTTTCATTGTTTATACCACCAAGAGCCAACAGATTGGATAGAATGTTAAACGAGCAAAGTATTTCCACCCCCTCCCTGACCAAGGAAAAACCACCCTTCTCTAGCCGTAGCCCGACCCCTCATTTTAACTGTGCAGAGCTTTCTGTCTAATCCTCAGACAGGAGCTTAAAACACGCTGCGCGCTAAACTTCCCCTCATCTCCCTTCGCCAACCCAGCCCTTTACGGTGTTATACCCCAGCAACTCTGCAATATTCTGAATTGTGATTTTATGTTCAACAAATATCTAATTGATTTTTAATTCCACGTCTCTCTAATTCCGTTTTTTAATTGCACAAAATTCTGTTTAAAGTATTTTCATCTACTAAATATACATTCACACGTGTAAATAGGGCTACTTTATATAATAGAAACAGAGAGTTAATGACTACTTGTTTATTAGGAATTTCTCTACAATACAGTAGTTTTTCCTATAAATCATTGTAAATTTTGCTCCTCCATAGATCCCTATTCTCTGTGTCTCTCTCTTAATGACAAATGAGGAAAATGTTGAAGTTGTTGAATGCAAATATCTAGAAACAATAATGATAAATAGGAATGAGGTTCAGAAAGAAAAAACCATTACGAATCAATCATCCATTACTCAAAATTGCTAATAACGCTTTAATTGATCTTCCTTCTTCCTCCAATAAGAAAATTGTTTAATTTAACAATATTATATGTTTTCTATTATAAAATTAATATTATTATTGTTTAGGTGAAATATTAAACTTTGGCTGAACTCTGGAAACGCAGGCTATTAGGCCTATTCATTACATGGACTGTCATCACAATTTTTCCCAAAAACCGTATAAAGTCGTTATTTTTTCAGTGACATTGTATGGATGAAAAACATGGACTCTTACATTAAGGGATGAGAAAATATTATGAGTATTTGAGAATAAGGTTCTTAAGAAATTGGTGCAAGTGGTTAGGCACTCACACGCTTCTTCTGATTCCCGAAGTCGCGTTTCGGATACTCCATGTGTGGTAGGTAAGTTGTGGACGAATCGGAGCTAGCTCAATTTTTTTTGGCGTTTGTTCCGTTTTCTCCTGTCATTAACTTAATTCCACTACCTCTCCATACATTAGTTCTTTATTCAGACTGGTGGGCAGTTCTGCCTTGAACACAGCGACCTGAAATATATATATATTGCGCTATCCCAGTATATGAGGATGAATGGAATGAAAGCCTCTATATTCTCTCCAAACTCATATAATCGTTTCATTTTATTTCATCTGTAACTGTGATGTTGCAACAGGCCTGTACAGCCGACATCCTCGTATTATAGATATTCAATAATAGGGCCTTCATGTCATCTCATCCCTCGACCAAACCTTAAGCCGGACACGACTAGAGAATATTTATTATTTTTATTATCATTTTTACTTTCCATTTGTAGTATGAAGTTTAATGACCTAAGGAGCAGAAAAGTGGTCTATAAACGCCAAATTAAAGTTAAAATTACAATCTACAGAAATTGATTTTTTAACAAGATCTGCACGATGCTCTAAATTAGACAGGAACAGAAGCAGCATTATCAAAAAAAAAAAAGAACTTTAACGAAACAATTATACAAGTTGTGGGAAATAAGCAATTACATTGTTTTGAACACGTGAAGAGGATGAATGTAGATAGATTGCCAGTTAGGAGTTTGGAGTGGATTCCAAATGGTAGAAAAGTAAGAGGGAGGCCTAAGAAGACATGGATAGAGGGAATTACGAATTTGAAGAAGGACAGGGGACTGCTGCATGGTGATTGGAAGGATAGAGATGAATGGAGGAGCGAATAAGGACTTAATATTGGGCACAGGAAGATGTTGTGTATATTTGAAACCTGTTGGATAATAATAATAATAATAATAATAATAATAATAATAACAATAATAACTTTCGATTTTAAGACATCCTGTATTTCAATTTAGTTAAATAAGACAGCGGATATGGATGATGCTAACAGAGTTTATTTTCATGTCGTTACAGTACTTCAGCTGTTTTTTCTCTAGTTTCTCATGAGAATATGACAAGCTCGATAAAAATGAAATTTTTCACAGAAGCTGCAGCCACTGAGAGTACGAACGTCTGTTATTTTTACGGCTTGACATTCTTATTATTTGTATGTTATGAAGTCTTGTTGAAGTAATGCCACAACAGCTTCAAAATCCCACAAGGAAAGGATTACATTAAGCTTTCTTGCATTTGCAACATCTACTCTACCAACTCAACCAGAACAAAAATGAGAACATTGTTATCTTGGTTTTCGTGGTTTCTCATAACGGCAGATTTGTGTTATGCGGATTCAGTTGAATGCTTTTGCTCGTAGAATGTTCGCTAAAGTATTTGTCCACTGTGCAGTAATGCACTTTAGCAGAGTTATGTCTCATCGAAACACATGTTCCCTCTCATGTATTGAATCCTCCTTTATCTTCACTTCTACTACCAGCAATATTCATTCTAATTTGAGAAGGTACTTTTCAAATCGTATTATGTCTATTAAAGCAACATTTTCAAGAGAGAAGAAAAACAGAGAATTTTAAATCCGAAAAAGTAGAAAGTTTTGTATATCTGGGAACTTAAATTAACAACACTGATGATATTAATGAAGAACTAATTAAGATAATTCAAAATGTCAAAAAAATACTATAATCATCATCAATGGCTCTACAGCCCCATTGGCCGCCTTCAGAAGAATATGCCAGACTTCCCTGTCCTGATCTTCATTCTTACAGTTTTTTATTTTAAAATCTTAATGTCTTGAATTATACTATCCTCCCATCTTAATTTAGGTATTCCAATAGAGGTTGCTCATTGTAAATACTTTTTGAAATTCTTTTGCTGTCTATACGAATAATGTGTCCACCCCAGGCCAATCTATTAATTTTAACAAAATTCAGAATATCTGGCTGATTGTACGGAATGGTAAATTATTTTAAATCGAAATACATACGTATTTGCTGCTAAGGAATCTGTACTAACGTATGCAAATGAGACTTGAGTTTTGACTGAAAATACCATTGCTCGGCTCAGAGTTTTTGATGGAAAAAGAAAAATTCTAAGAAGAATATATGACTCCATTTAGGAAAGCGGAGAATGGCGAGTACGATATAATGAAGAATTGTATAATTTGTATAAGTCACCAGACATTGTTACAGACATTAAAATAGCTAGATTGAGATGGGCAGGACATATTCACAGAATAGATAATAGTGAAATTGTCTAAAAAATAGTGATGGTCCATCCATATGGAATAAGAAACGTTGGAAGACCTAAAGCTAGGTGGATGGATGAAGTTTTGGAAGACATCCAAAGACTTCTTCTTCTTCTTCTTCTTCTTCTTCTTCTTCACTTCACGGGCTAGACAAAAATTTCCTGTTCCGCCTCACAGTTGTTCTGTCCATCTTTTCACTGGCCTTCCTACATTCCTTGAACCTCTTGGATTGTAGTTAAATGTTGCTTTTGGTAATCTTGTTACATTCATTCTTTTACATGTCTAAACCACTTTTCTCTACATTCTTTGGTTTTATCATTCAATGGATATATATTTAACTCTGTTCTTATATCTTCATTCTTTATCCGATCCAATGTATTGCAGCCTTTTGTTCTTCTAAAGAAGTTAATTTCTACGCTTTGTATTCTACGTTGTAATTTTTTGGTCATTGCCCAAGTTTCACTCCCATAAAGTAATGCAGGAACTGCCAATGTTTTACAAAACTTCAATCTAGTATCTATTCTTGTTTTGTTCTTTAATGTTCTATGTATAGTTCAACATATCATTTGAAATCTTGAGAGTTTCACATTTACGTCTCTTTTAGTTTTTCTGTTTATAGTAAAATTACAACCCAAATAATTACAATTTGTTACTTGTTCCAGAGGCTTGTTGTCTATTATGATTTTTGACCTATGTAAGTTCACTTTCCCAAAATGTCATTATTTTCATTTTTTCTTTTGATATTTTAAAATTATATTCTTGGCAAAACTGATTTAATTAATGTAAGTAGTACTGCAAATTAATTTCGTTCGAAATTGGTGGATGGTCGCCAGGAATAGAGAGGTCTGGAGGAGAATGCTTAAGGAGGCTATGACTCGACCCGGGTTGTTACCACAAATATGATGATGATGATGATGATGATGATGAAAAACAGTTTATGTTTAATGCCTGAGAATTGAATTAAAATTTGAAACCTGTAATGATTTTAGTGAATTTCCAGATTCAGGATTAATGTCACTGAAATGATTTTCAGAAGAGTGTGACTAAAACCACAGAAACAGAATGGACATAATACAGTTTTATATGGAATACAAAATAGATTATCTTTATGGAGACACTAAGAAATTGGGACTGGGAGTAAACATCAATAAAGCGAAATATAACTTCACACATATTATTCCATTATATAACGGAAATGGACAGTTAATGACAAATGAGGGAAAATTAAAGATAAGTGGCTGAATTAAAATACCTAGGAACAATAATTACAATCCTAGAAACACCAGACTACCCTAGAAGAACTGCAGTTCAATTGTTCCGCCTAACACCGGGGCACGGTGCTGGCAAAACACCTTTTTGTCTTGGGATAATGCAAACACCATCCTGAGTACTATATAACAACATAGATATGGAGCGACATCACCTTACAACCTGCCCAGGCCTGCAGTCACACACAGAAGTAGAACGCTACCGGGAAGCTAGGAGTAAGATGTCAAATGTATATTTTACCATAATTCATATTATGTTAACTGCTTATTTACTGTTTGTTATTATGTTATTTTCTTTATAGGTTGATGGTCTTATGGTCACAATACCAGCCATTATATAAATAAATAAATACAAATAGGAATGAGGCCCGCGTTTCTTGTTGTATTTTTAAAGTGAAGAAGATAGTCACTCCTCCAACCATACATTACTTAAACCAGCTAGCACATAATGAAGGGTTTATCTCACATCACAGCGACGTGATGTATTTTGAAGGTTAGTCACTCAATCAACAATTTGCGATGTGTTCGACTTGCCTTCGCCTGGAAGAGCGGAACTCATTCTATGCTGTAGGTGCGGAGCTCAGCTCGTCGGCAGTCCAGTCTCCGATACCCTTGTCCAGGATGGAGAAATCCTCAGTTTTCTCTAATATATGATTTAATAGACAGAATACAATTGCCGCAAAATATGCTTCGGTTTAGTGTCAAGGCCCTACTTCGATACCCACATACGTATTTGCTGCTAAGGAATCATAACTGGTTTTAGTACGCAGCAGACTGGAGGATGCCAGTCATCGCCACCATTGTAATAGTAGCCTGTTTGTGGAATATGTATCGAAAATCATACATACAAAATAATAATTATTTTTAGTTCAGCGAAACTGCTTGCAAGAGCAATTATTTTAAGTAAGCTATGAGGCTTTTTTGTTAATAACACTGAGCAACAAAAAAGAAACATTTCTTTGTCTCAGAAATAAAAATATGTAATTCTGATAGTATTTTTTCTCCTGAATTCAAATATGATACCGGTTTTTCTCCATCACGCAAAGTTTACGAGAGACAGGAATTTATAATTTCAAGCACTTTAATTTAAACTACACAATATTCGAACATTCGGACTCACCTAGAAAGTAAGAAATTACGATTTTCTGCTATATTTCGCCTGTGGAGCATCCCTCTTGATGGTCCAACAATAATCGGCCAGCATATTAGGATTTCATTTGCCTTGATATCTCTTTTCCATAGCTGAAATCTCCTGAGTTAGCTTAATTGGTTTTATTTTACAATGGACAAATGGGCGAAAAAAACGTTTATTTAAAATATAATTATTTATAAATCCATTAATTGAAATTGAAATAAAAAACTGTGGGTGATGGCTAAATACCGAATACATATTTGAAACAATAAAAAACTGCATTAAATACAACTATTGGTACTCATGAGATAAAAATCATGTTGACCGGTGTAATTAGACATAATTATGTAACTAGGCTTTCTAGCCTATAGTACCACTATCGAACCCGAAGGTTCATGACCGCGCAAATATAAGTTCTCCATTCATCCCTATCCCATGGAAATATTTTCCAACCTTTCCTTGTATATTTCACCTCCCACAAGACACCTCATTCTTAGTCTCCCACTAGACGATTCCCCACTGGATTTTCTACAATAAGATTTCAATCCCTCTTTCATTCCCTATTCAAATCACAAGATCTACTTATCGCATTTTACGAGACTTAATTTTTTTCATAATTTCACGTTTCCCATAAAGGTCATATTTTAACATACATTTAAGTAGTTTTCTCCATTCACCGACTGTCTCTCTTTTGTCCAGACATTTCTCTAACTAACTCACTGGCACTATCAAACCCGTACATTCATGGCCGCGCGGACATAAGATCTCCATACATCCCTATTATGAACTAATGTTTTCCAATCATTCCCTATATAATCTACTTCCCACAAATCATAGTTAATGTTATTCTCCTACCTCATTCTTGGTCTACCAACTGGGCGTTTTCCCTCTGATTTTCCTACAAGAAGCTTCCATGCACATCTTTCATTCCCCATTCGTGCCACATGTCCTCCCATCGTAGTCTACGAGATTTAACTCTTCTCATTATATCTGGCTTCCTACAAAGACCTTGTAGTTCATTATTATGTAGTCTTCCCCATTCACCTCTCTGTTCATCTTTCTTTGGTCCAGAAAATTTCCTAAGAACTTCATTCTCAAATACTCGTAATTTCCTTTCCTCCCTTAATGTAAGAGTTCATGTTTCGCATTCATATAATATAATTGGTAGAATAATAGTTTTATAGTTTTTCAGTTTAACGTTTTTTGAAAGGAGTTGGGACGTCAAGAGTCCCTGTAATGCATAATAGCACGCATTTCCAGAATTGAACCTGTGTTTAATTTCTTTCTGCATCTCATTCTTATTTGAGATTATTGTTCCTAGGTACCAGAAATGTCTCTACTCTTTTTTTCTTTAATATTTACAATCCTTTATTTTAAAGTGCTTCGCATACACATACTACTTTTTTTGGTTTAATAGAAGATAAGGTCCTAAGGCGTTGTCTAGTTTAAATAAAACACATTAATAATAATAATAATAATAATAATAATAATAATAATAATAATAATAATAATAATAATAATAATAATAATGACCATCATCACTCCAGGGATTAGGCAATTGCCCGTTCCGACTTCATAATGCATCAGCCCTACGTCTTCTAAGTCTTCCAACATCACGTCTTCCTCTTGCTTGATAATTTCTTGCTAACAATGGATATCTCTCCTTACTCATTCCATCCATATGATCAATCCATTTCTGTCTGTAATTCGTGACCTTATCCAATAAAGGCTGTACTTTCAATTCTTCTCTTATATCCTCATTTCTTATTCTATCAAGTCTTGTACATCCTTTTACTTGTCTTAGGAATCTCATCTCCGCCGTCTGTATTCTATCCTTCTGTTTAATAATAATAATAATAATAATAATAATAATAATAATAATAATAATAATAATAATAATAATAATAATACTATTATTATTTCAAAATTTCCATTTTTTTCTAATCTGTAGACGTTGAAATTAGGAAAATTGTGAAAATTTAAAGAAATGTGTTAGCCTACATACAATTGAAGAGAGACGATAAGATGGTATGGACATCTAAAGAGGATGGCATCTGACAGAATCTTGGTGTGGAAAATAAATAAGAAAAGGAGAAAGGGAAGACTTGAAGAACGTTGGATGGACGGTGTGAGAAGAAATATGAGTGAACTGGGACTTAGAGATGAGGATGTTCAGGACCGCTACAACGGAAGAAGGCGAATTTCTTGAGGGTGGCGCAAAACCACTGTATTGTGGATAAATTCCGTAATAAAAATATATTCTTCTCCTCCTTATTATTATTATTATTATTATTATTATTGACGCAAAAAACTACAGAGGACTAAGTATAAATAACACATTATATAGAATATTTACGAAGTTATTAAAAACTAAGTTACAAAAAGATGTTAAAGACAAATTAGGAGAAGATCAAAATGGATTCAGACCAGGAAGGTCATGTGTTGACAATATATTTGCAATACAACAGTTAATTGAAAAACGGACTGCAGTTGGAGAAGAAACCCATTTGACAATGATAGATTTAGAGAAAGCTTATGACTCAATTCCGAGGAACAAATTATGGGAAGTATTGGAGAAATACAATATTGACACAAACCTAATAGAAATTATTAAACAAATCTATAAAGATAACTCCGCTTATGTTAAAATGGGAAATATAATGTCTAATCCTATAAACACCTCAAAGGGATTGAAACAAGGGTGCAGTCTATCACCAATTTTATTTAATATTTATGTAGAATTTATATTAACGAAATGGAAACAAAGCTGCAAAGGTATGGGGATCCCAATAGGCAATAGATTTTTGCTGACATTACAATTTGCCGATGATCAAATGGTTTTAGCGCAAGACAATTTTGATATGGAATTCATGATAAAAAGGTTGAAAATCACATATGAATCATGGGGTCTCACAGTAAATTTACAAAAAACAGAATATCTGGCAATAAATAGCAATGAAAGAGAAAATTTAGTATTGGAAGATGGAATCCAAATAAAGCAAGTGAAACAAACTAAATATTTGGGAATGATTATGGATAACATCGAAGGTATAGGCAAAGAGAACATAAAACATAGAATTGAATTGAGTAGCAAAATAATATCATCATTAAATTCCATATGGTGGGATAAGCATATTTGGAAAGACACAAAAAAATATATTGGTAAAACATTGGTGGAATCTGTTGCAATGTACGGAAGTGAGGTATGGACAATCAATAAGTACTACAAGAATAGACTAATAGCTCTAGAAATGGATTATTTACGAAGAAGTGCCAGAAAGTCTAAATTAGAACGTGTCACAAATAAGGAAATTAAGAAACATAATGGAAGCAGAAGAAAGCATAATAGAAAGAATTGAGGAAAAGGAATTAAAGTGGTTTAGGACATGTTTTAAGAATGGAAGATGAGCGATGGCCGAAGCAACTATATGAATGGCATCCTAACAGAAAGAAGAAAAGAGGAAGACCAAGGTTAACATGGAAGGAAAACATGAAGACAGTAATGCAAGCTAGAGGGCTAAGCATCGAAGATGCCCAAGACCGTAGGCTTTGGAGGTTTGGCACGGGAAGACGGCAGCAGCTGTAAAAACCCGAAGATAGATTATTATTATTATTATTATTATTATTATTATTATTATTATTATTATTATTATTATTATTATTATTATTATTATTATTATTATTATTATTATTGGTGGTGGTTAGATAGAGCAGTCAGTATTCCAGCGTTATAAGATTTTACATTTTGATAATAAATCACTAAACAGTATGAAACTAGGCCTAATCCATCTCAACCAATTAAAATTCTAATTATATTCGGGCTAATAATCAAAAATATTATTATATATTGATAGTAGTAGTAGTATAACTATAAGATTTACAGTTTTGTATTGGCCTGTTTTATTTCAACGTCTTTTTGAGAGAAGTTCGGATAACAGTAGTCCATGTTAGGCTTAATATCAATGTTTTCAGAGACTTACGTTTAAATACTTGCAGCACCTCTTTCCTGTTTGAAATTATTGTTCCTAGGTTTTTGAATTTCGCCACTTCTTCAAAATTTTTCTCATTTTTTTTGGTAAATATCTACTTCCATTGATAAGCTATTTGTTTCTATCTGTTTCTACATGTGACCACACACACACACACACACACACACACACACACACACACACACACACACACACACACACACACACACACACACACACACACACACACACATATATATATATATATATTATATATATATAGTCAATGAGATTAATAATGTAACAGGTTCACGATTAGCACCTCTTATGTTAGGGTAAGTATCGTATGTGGTATTTATTTTCATTAAGAAAAAGGTCTATGAAGAAGGCAAGCATCAAGTTTTACTACAAGTCTGGGCGAAAATAAAAAATAAAAAGGAGTCTGCCCTCGACATTTGCATAATATTAAACTGAATTAACGTAGACATTAATCACTAGTCGGTCTGCCCATGCAGAAACCATCATGATTTACATGTGGAACTAATTAGGTTTAACTCTGCATCTCCATATAATGAAGTACAAGTTCGTAATGATCTGATGCACGGCTTTAGTACTGTCTCAACCTGCACCAACATGTTTTCAGATGTCAATTTCCTAACGCTGTAGAAAACATAAGTTTCGCGAAATCTTCTTAAAATGTTTCATCAATGACACCCCAATATTTTAAATCGATTTTTAGACAATTTTGCAAGTATTGTTCCGAAAATCCATTCTTCTCTGTAGAACTTCTCCATACTCTATGGCGTGACACGCCTAGAATGCATTTGGCCTACCAGTCGGTAGCTGGCCTTACATCCACATTTGTTAATCACAGAGTTGGTTGATCATCCACTCAGTATAGGGATGAAATGCTTACTTAATAATTTAATTCAATTACGTTAACCTAAAAGAGTTCACAGCTGTGGGTGAGGATTTTTTCGGGGTTTTTCCTCACCTGTAAGACAAATGTCAGATAGCTTTAAGGCCCAAAAGTCCCCGAACATAATCTGGCCATTATCATCAAAATTATAATTTTTCACCGGTGTGGAAAGCAACGGGAAGCTACCACACCTATAATCCCCTACTAAAGTTGCAATGTATAGCATCAAATGCTATGATTGTAGTGAAAGACCTGCCTTAGGGCAGAACATTATAGAATAAATCCTAAAAGAGTTTTATTTCGTCCAACCATTTATTCAAGCCCTCAATTAAAATATAGTTGATTATGCTACGTATATACGATCAAAATACCGCGGCCATTCAATTAAATTATTGTGGAGATAATTTTTACATTTATATCATGAACGTAACTTATGTGTTTGATAAATAGGCGAATAAACATTTGCATAATTCCTTAAAATAAGTCATCAAATCAAATAACAATATTACATAAACATTACATTTATAGAATTCCTACTTGTTGTATCAGTCGTCCTCAACTAAAACAAGTACTTTAAATGTTTGACGATGTTTCATAAAAAAAAGTTTGTTTTATTATACGACACAGCAAAACGTTTATCTCTAGTCACATCAGCACTATTGCTGCGTCGCACGGACGTAGATACTAACCATGTATAGTCAGGAACTAATAGCAAATGAAGAACTTACATTGTTCATCATTGCTAGTATTCCCGCATACAAACATGAATTGAAACACACAGACTGGCGTGAAACGAGTGTACACGGGATGACACGGCATTAGTTCGCAAATCATCCACGAATGATGAAGGCCAATGTTTCGCTGTGTTGGATAATAGCGGAGGACGATTGATACAATAGGTACGAATTCTAATATTTTAATCAATAACCTCAACGGCGATTTACCATGAATTTTAAAAGTATTTTAGATGTTAAAGAGCGTCATTAAATAAAATACTTTATGCGTTCTTGAAGTGTTTAACAGAAATTATGGGACACGCTGTATTATGTACTATAATAACATAACTAGATTCAAAAATACTGGAAAGAGTAAATATGTACAATATGTATAAAAAAACGAGAAAATATATTAATGACATAGTATAAATTTAAATACATAGAGAAAAATTAATTATTAGACAGCAGGTAACTGTATAAGCGGACTTAAGTGTAAAGTGTGCGGCAACCCCTGATACATTGTGGAAGGAAATTTCAAGAGCGAGCAGAGGCAACTGAGAAGGAAGTAGAATAAGAGGAAGTGCTATGAAGAGGGATTGTTAGCAGACTGTTATCTTGTGACCTACTGTCTATATTGTGGTAAGAAGATAACTTCTCAAATCTGGACGCCAGTAACTAGGAGTGTAGGAATTCAGAAGCTTGAAAAGTAGTGAAAGAGAGTGCAATTTACGTCTGTCAGTAAGACGGAGCCAAGAGAGGTTATTGAAGTTTCGGAAATATGGTCATAACGGCGAATACTGAAAATGAATCGAACGCAAGCATTATGAACACGCTGCAGTCTCTGCGACAAGTCCTTGAATACACATTGACATATTTTAATGAAGTAGACACAGCAAATAAAATTATTAATTTTAATAAAACCATGGGAATAATAAATTCAGTAATGAAACCTTCGCTAGTCCAAAGATATATCAGAGTACGGTTATATAAAACCTTAAAAAGCCCTGCACTTTGTTACGGCAGTGAGGCATGGTCTTTGAGGAAAGGAGCAGAGAGTAGGATAACTTCTAGTGAAATGAGATTCATGAGGTAAACAGCAGGATATACCAAATGGTATATCACGATATCTTGAAGGAACTACATTTAGAACGGTCATTGAATACATACATACAAAATTCATCAGTGAGGTCGTAACAGGCGTATAGGCCAAAGACTTGGTTGGAAGAAGAAGAAGAAGATATTAACATAATACCTTGTTTAATGAAACGAAATAATTGTAATAAAAAACTCCAAGCGCGACTGGCCTAGAAGGCCCTTAGCGTACCAGTCGGCTGCTGGCCTCACATCCACATGTGTTATTCACAGAGGTAGACGATTTTCGAGCCCATGTAGGGGTGACATGTTATCAGCATGTCGGGTCCCCCAGTCGTTATATCTGGTCTTCTCACCTGGAGTTGCTACTTATTGTAGCTACCCAAATTCCTCACAATGCTGGGTGGTCATCGGTCTCATACTGGCCGAAATTCTATGAGAAAATGTCTTCCGCCATGGGAATCCGAACCAGCGCAAATCCCGTAGCTTTGCACCAAGACATTTTGCTTAACCATTGGGCTACGACGCGGGACTAAATTATGAGACACTCTATATTAATTCAACATTATTATGTGCTATAAAAATATTACATTTTGTTTAATGAAACGAAATAATTGTAATGGCGATATAAAAACATATGCCCTTATAATAATTTGTAAGCACTTGTTTTTTCAAGTAAGTTATTGATTAACACAACATGTTGTATGCCCTATATTCCCACATTACTGGACATACACAATAAAAATCCATGGTAAATATAATATTTTTCAGATATAAAGACTATATACGTGAATAATATTGAAAGTAACGATCTCAAGTAAGCTATTTGCAAGCAATAGTTAATGAAACTAAAGACAAAAATGTATGCCTGAACCAGGATTTGAACCCAAGATCTCCAGATTCACGTTCTGGTACACTAATCAATATGCATTTAAAAACACATATAATCTGTATTTAAATCTGGATTTCCTGTATAAGCAGTCACTCATATTAGAGAATTATTTTTTTTGACTTCTTTATTCAATGCCCCAAGTTGTTATTTCGACATTTCTGTTGTTCTCTCCTGGCAATGGCATAATTGTAACCCTCTTCTGAGGTTGGGGCGCCTGGAAGGCGTGGTTACGGCTACTCCGATATGATGGATGGATGATGATGATGATGATAGTGATGCGCCAAGAGAGTCCTTAATCTAATGTGAATATGAATGATGATGATTATGATGGCCAGATTATGTTCGGGGATCGTTTGAGCCAAAAAGTTTCCTGACAAAAGTCTCATTCCGTATATTAATATTAAAACAAAAAAATGCTAGAAAACAAATTAGAAAAAAAAACACACACATACACCCACACACCCCCACACATATACACACCGCACGCTCATACCCCCCCCCCCATAGGAGTTCACCTGAAACGAACATTTAAAAATTGCTCTAGCGGTCGCATTTTCCAATTTTTCACAACGAATCTCAATATATTGTCAAAATAAACCGAGGTAAGTATTATCCAAAATTCAGCGAAATGTGACTGTTAGAAGTGAGGGTTTAAATGAAATTCGAAATAAAAAATTGTCTCTGGCAACCGTCATGTTTGGTTCGTCGCAGTGTACACCATATCTAATTAAGACTTACTATTTTATTTGATTTGGCATAGCAGCGAGATAGATATTATCCAAAAACGAGCGAAATCTGACCGTTAGAAGTGGGGATTTACTTATAATCCGAAATAAAAAGATTCACTCTAGCAACCGCCATGTTTGATTCATCGAAATGTATGTATTTGTACACACACACACACACACACACACACACACACACACACACACACACACACACACACACACAACACATACACATATATATATATATATATATATTCAGGTATGGCGAGTTAACACTCGCCACTTTCTATTACATTCTAAATTAGGTGTAAGAGTTCACCTCAAAAGAAAAATTACCCGAGCAATTCCGGGTAATAATCAGTTAGTCCTACATAAAAATCCAACCTCTAGTCATATTGCATCTAAAATGAAATAGTTTAGCTGTGAATTTCTGTTGTGTCTGTAATGTGATAAAAAAAAGTTTCATTTTAATATTGATGTGAAGTATCGATAAAAATTAAATACGCCTTACACAATGCAATTCCAACTCAGCATTTGCCTTGACGACAGAGGAGAGTAGAAAAAAAATCACCAATTAAGCTGACCGAATTAAAGTTGGAACACGGGATCTGCTGTGTATGATTCTCAAACGCTCTACCATCTGAGCCAACTCGCTCTAGGATTAGTGTCCGAGCTTAAGATGCAGCCAGTTTGTTGAGAATATAAGCTTAGAACGGAGTCCGCATATATCTTTCTCTACTGTAGGGTACAGCCTTTAGAAAAGTTGTATTCCTTTGTGTTGTAAGAACCTACATTTCTTTTATTTATGTGTGTAATCAAAAATATATGTTGCTGTGATTCGTCTCGGCCTTCAGTGCTCCTGTGCCATCGTATTGTGAACAAGTTTGCTTGGAGTATATCACAGTAGTGGTATTCTTTTTAACAAATACGACTCCAACCTTTTTTAAAGTTAAGAATTCTGTTTGAAAACGGTAAAAAATGCAAAAGGAGACAGCTGCTGTCACAGAAGGAAATGGAAAGTGAGAACAAAGGAACAACGCCAGAATAATCTGCATAATAATAATAATAATAATAATAATAATAATAACAATAACAATAATTTTATTAGGATTATTCCACACTACAGCGGTTTACCTTCAACCCAAACTGATTTGTCGCTACAGGTTTCTGTCTAAAGCATCGTCTTCTACTCTCAAATCTCTAGCTTCCATACTTCTCCTCATTCCATCTATCCAACGTTCTCTAGGCTGTCTCTTCCTCTTCTTTCATTGGTTTTCCAAACAAGGATCTTCTTTGACATTCTATCTTCTTCCATTTTAAGAGGTGTGCATAACATTTCAAACGTTTTTCTTCAATTTATTTTAATACTTTTTTTTTTCAAATTGACTTTATCCTGTCTTAAAATTCTTGTCGATAGTCTCCAAAAATTCACTTCTACTGCTAACCGCTTGTTGGCTTGTTGTCTACTTACTGTCCAAGTTTCGGACTCATATAATAAAATGAATTGTAACAGAGTTTGAAATATAGTTTTCGTTCTGTATATTATACGTATTTCTATTCTATTCACCGTGCCACCGGTGAATATTCGATCGGTGAACAAGTCACTTTTATCATGTTGGCCAATGTGATAACACATATTCCCGCTAGAGCTAATTGGCAACATGTTTGCTCACATGAGATTCTATCCCAAGAGTCCACCTACAATAGTGGACAAGTTAGAGTAAGGTGGACAAGATAGGGTGACAAAATGGGCGAGTTAGTACACCAGAATAGATTAGCGTTTACTTGATTGTAAATCCAAACCAGGAGACGTTTCCAAAACTTTATACAGTTGAGAGACCAGACACTTGTAAAGTGCAGTGAGCAATCTCATTTTGCACGTAGTTTTTGTATTTATCTATTAGTTATATGTAGACCTATAAATTCCGACATGGGGAAGGAATAATTTGATTTCTCTATTAGTCTGAAATAAGTTCCAGGTTTGAATTCCAGTGAGGTCAGTATTTTTAAACTGGCCTAAAAAACCTTCAAGCATCACCAATATACTAAAGTCCACCCAGTCTCTATCGGAAATGATTACCACACTATGTTCTGTGGGTAAAGGCGGCCGTCACGTAGAACAGACAACAGGCTCACAAGCGGTGCCGATCGTCAATAAAGGTGGGAGCCTTAACCTCCTTCCACCCGAAGTTCTTCTAACAGAGGACTGTCAACTATTGCATGCCAAAACCTACCTTGAAATTTCTCACAGAGCAGCGTTTGCAAAAAAAAAAAAAAAAAAAAAAAAAAAAAAAAAACTTCCTTTTTTAACTGCAATGCATTAAAATCTAGTTCCAAATCTCTCAATTAAACTGTAGGGAAGTGATACAATTCGTGAATTGGTAGATTCGATAACCCTCACTATTTGTCATCTGCTTCGCGTCCCGCCTCATATCACTCCACTCTTACTCTTGTAGAGTGTCCAACTGCTCCGCACAGTGGGTTGCCATTACTGGATTCTTGCTTCGTTTTCTATAATTTTCAGTTAAAAACAGCAGATCAAATTTTTGGACACGGCCTTAGTACATCAGAACGCTTCTCTAGGAGAAATTTCAAGGTAGATTTGGGCATGCAATGGTTGACAGTTCCCTTGTGAGGACTGTAATAGGATCACTTTACCTTTTACAGCACTCTCTAAATAAAACTAAAAAAATGTGTTTTATAATTTGCTATATAATATGTATACATTGCATTGCTTAGTTAACATTTGTTTACTTAGTTGTGTATACACATAAATAGAAAATTTATTTTTATTTACGACATTCGTCTGAAGAAGATACAGTGTATTGAAACAGCTGTTACGAATGTTAAATTAAATAAATACTTATGAAAACCATATACATTTATGCTGATGATGTAGTACTATTGGACGATAGAGAAGAGATACTAAAGACCAACACGCACACACTATTGAGTAATACTAAGAAATTGGGATTGGAAGTAAATATCAATAAAACTAAATAGGCCTATGTGGTCACATATAGAAATACATTAGGCTATATAATGGAAATGGAAAGCTAATGGCATATGAGGGAAATTTTGAGGAAGTGGCTGAATTCAAATACCTAGCAACAATAATCACAAATAGGAATGAGATCCATCCATAGTAATTCTGCCCAAGGGCAGGTCTTTCACTGCAATCATAGCATTTTCATGCTATGCTTTGCAGCTTTACTAGGAAATTGTCGATGTGGTAGCTTCCCGTTACTTTCCACACCGGTGAAGCATGATGATAATGATGATGGCCATATGATTTCGGGGACCGTTTGGGCCTTAAAGTTTTCCTGACATTTGTCTTATAGGTGAGGAAAAACCCCGATATAAACCTCTCCCAGGAGCCTGTCCCGACTGGGAATCGAACCCGGGCCCGCTGCCAAACAAGGCAGCACGCTACCTCGAGACCACAGCGGTGAACAGGAATGATATGAACAAAGAAATTAAACGTAGGCTAAATTCCGGAAATGTATGCTATTATGCATTACAAAGACTATTGACATTCCAACACCTTTCAAAAAACGTTAACTTAAAATATATAAAAACATTGAATTTACCAGTTATATCATATGGACGCGAAACAACGACTCTTACTTTAAGGGAGGAAAGGAGATAACGAGTATTTGAGAATAACGTTCTTAGGAACATTTTTGGACCAGAGAGATGAACAGACAGGTGAATGGAGAAGACTGCATAAGAGTGTACTACATGGTCTTTATAGGAAGCCAGATATAATAAAAACAGTTAAGTCTCGTAGACTACGATGGCAGGACATGTGGCACGAATGGAGAATGAAATACGTACGTGGAAGTTTCTTGCAGGAAAACCAGAGGGAAAACGCCCAGTTGGTAGACCAAGAACGAGGTAGGAGAATAACATTAACTATGATTTGAGGGAAGTAGATTATACAGGGAATTGTTGGAAAACATTAGCTCAGGATAGGGATGTATGGAGAGCTTATGTCCGCGCAGCCATGAACCTACGGGTTCGATAGTGACAGTGAGTTAGTTAGTTAGAAAACCATATAAAACATTGATAGTTTTATTTATTAAATACATTGTGGATTTTCATGAAGCAAACACGAAATCAATTCATTACTCTATACATAATTCACTGAAGATCACGAGTTCCTTATATCAAAACACATAATCATATCGCTGAACAACCTGTGAAAGTTTCACTGCAAATAGTTCTATCTATCACCGGATTGTAACAGTACGTACGATGTTTGAAGCAGTCAGAAGGTGGTGCCAGACGCATTCCAACCTCGCCTTCTTAATGGAGTCAGGTCAGTGGTTGACTTGTTAATATTTTTCTGGGTATCGGGTCAGTGTAAATGTCATCATTCACTGTCAGGTAAAAATCATGTCAATACTGTAAAGTATTTATCAGCCAGTAACCGAGAGGTCTTGAGAGTAATGAAGTAATTCCAAAATGAACGGCAAAAATTTAATTGCCTCTGCATCAAAATTCACATTTCTTAATTGAGTTAGCGGACCACACAGAAAGCTGTACAAGGATAAACACAAAGGTTAAGTCTATCAGACACTCCGGTGTAATAACTAGAAAATTACAGAGTTTTTATTAGCAAGTGTTTAAAAAACACGAATTTAACTTACACCGTATCGAGACATCATACGATACGGAAAAGAATGGAATTCAAATACAACGAAATTCTGCCTCAACAGTATATTACAATGCGAGGTTGGGTATGTTGTCCATTATTTTTTTGCACGATGGTATTTTCAAAATAATACGCTAAATAATAGTAAATAATAACATATTTGTTGGAAATATTTGCGTTCATTATATAAAACACCTTCACCGGTGTGGAAAGCAACGGGAAGCTACCACACCTACAATTCCTGGTAAAGCTGCAAGCATAGCATGAAAATGCTATGATTGCAGTGAAGGGCCTGCCTTCGGGCAGAATTACTATATATATATATATATATATATATATATATATCCATTCATAGTAATTCTGCCCGAAGGCAGGTCCTTCACTGCAATCATAGCATTTTCATGCTATGCTTGCAGCTTTACTAGGGAATTGGGGAATTGTGTAGGTGTGGTAGCTTCCCGTTACTTTCCACACCGGTGAAGGATGATAATGATAATGGTAAGGATGATAATGATAAGGATGATGGCCATATGATTTGGGGGACCGTTTGGGCCTTAAAGTTTTCGTGACATTTGTCTTACAGGTAAGGAAAAACCCCGATAAAAACCTCACCCAGAAAAACTGCCCCGACCGGGGATCGAACCCGGGCCCGCTGCGTGACAAGGCAGCACGCTACCTCGAGACCACAGCGGTGGACTATATATATGTATATAAAACTGACTGATATTAGTAGTCTGGCCAATGTATGTACGCTAAAGGCCGAAAATAATTTAATTGAGACTACAGCAGTTCGTGACACCAATCAGGTATAAATTGGCGGCAAGTACGAATTTATTGCTTTATATTGTTTCAAATAAAGTTCAGTTCATTTAAAATGCTGTGATTTGTTTCATATAATGTACATTAATACTATCTTTTGGATATATTTTTGTATATCTATTTGTATGTAGTTTGGAAGTAAATATCAGTAAAACTAAATATATGGTCACACGTAGAAATACATTATATAATGGAAATGGACAGCTAATGACAAATGAGGGAAATTTTGAGGAATTGGCTGAATTCAAATACCTAGGAACAATAATCACAAATAGGAATGAGATGCACAAAGAAATTAAACATAGGCTCAATTCTGGAAATGCATGCTATTATGCATTGCAGAGACTTTTGATGTCCCAACTCCTTTCAAAAAACGTTAAGCTGAAAATATATAAAACTATTATTCTACCAGTTATATTATATGGGTGCGAAACATGGACTCTTACTTTAAGGGAGGAAAGGAGATTACGAGTATTTGAGAATAAAGTTCTTAGGAAAATTTTTGGACCAAAGAGAGATGAACAGACAGGTGAATGGAGAAGACTACATAACAATTAACTACATGGTCTTTATAGGAAGCCAGATATAATAAGAACAGTTAAGTCCCGTAGACTGCGATGGGCAGGACATGTTGCGCGTATGGGGAATGAAGGACGTGCATGGAAACTTCTTGTAGGAAAGCCAGAAGGAAAACGCCCAGTTGGTAGACCAAGAATGAGGTGGGAGAAAAACATTAACTATGATTTGAGGGAAGTAGATTATACAGGAAATGATTGGAAAGCATTAGCTCAGGATAGGGATGTATGGAGAGCTTATGTCCGCGCGGCCATGAACCTTCGGGTTCGATAGTGCCAGTGAGTAAGTAAGTAATTTGTATGTAGTATACATAAAGGGCAGTGGTTTGTAATATAACAGTATAGTTATTTAGTTATTTATAGTTTGACAACCCAGAAATTTAGGAAATTGAACTTTCAATCATGATCGCCATACCTGTAAGTACGACAGAACGCACCGTCGTGCAAAATGTATTATTTTATACATCAATTCATTAAAGGTAAAATGTGTGTGTGTGTGTTCTAGTGCCACCAACCGCATTTTACGTCTTTCGGGTTCCGCGCTGAGCGGATAGAGGCATTAATGTAGTCTATATTTAATTTACGCACCACTTAATCTGACCACTTAACTTATAGGTTATTATCTTTTTTTCTTTCTTACCCTTGCCAACTTTATATTGTGTAGTCTATATCTATTATGTATCATTAATCATAATTCTTATTGTATGTATAATTTAATGCTGATGAAGTGGAAGAGAAGACATTACGGTCTTAACTCCATCAGGTAAAATAAATAAATAAAATTAAAATATAAAATTATGGAATATTCACCTGAAAGGTCCTTCTCCTCAACTTGATTAATTATTTAACTGTAGCGCTTTTGGGACTTGTTCCATCATCGGCAGGATGTTTTCAAAACACCAGTTTTGAATTCTGCCGATGATGGGACAAGTCTCAAAAGCGCTACAGTTAAATAATTAATTAAGTTGAGGAGACGGACCTTTCAGGTGAATATTCCATAATTTTATATTTTAATTTTGAATAATACCTCATTGGAACACATCATGAATGTTATAAAAGTTGATTAAATAAATAAATGGTGTATACTTGTATTGTGAGAACTGTAGGATGAGTGTATGTTTATGTCTGTGTAGTGTAAAATATGTTGTATGATGGATGATGATGAAGAGAAGAGAGAAGGTGAAACCCGGTGACGGCACGTAGCCTACTCCTATCGAAAAGCAACAAGGGAGCCGCCAGGCTTACCGTCCCCATCTGACGGATGAATCGCTATCAACAATACCAAATGCCTTCTCAACATATGTACTGCGGAGAGGTTTACAATTTAATGCAGCAATCTGGTATTCAATCTAGCGATTAAAAATTGTACACCATGACCTCTCCTAGTGGACTTTATTTTGAAGCACCTTCTATTCCCCATTCTTATAACTTATGGAACCCAATATTCATTTTAGAATGTTTTTTTTTTTAATATTTTTAGCTCGTTTTCTTCTCTCAATGCAAGAAACCTGTTTCTCACGAGTCTATTATACACTACAGTGTTCTGCTCTAGGGCAGGTCTTTCACTGCAATCATAGCATTTTCATGCAATGCTTTACAGCTTTACAATACTAGGGAATTATAGTGTGGTAGCTTGCCATTGCTTTCCACGCAAGTTAAATATGATAACGATGATGATGATGGCTACATGATATTCGGGGACTTTTGGGCCTTAAAGCTACCTGACATTTGTCTTATAGGCGAGGAAAAACTCCTGAAAAAACATCACCCAGGAAGCTTGTCTCGACCGGGAATCGAATCCGGGCCCGTTGCAAAACAAGGCTGCGCGCTACCTCCAGACCACAACGGTGACGTATTTAACGGTAAAGTTAACGTGGCCCCACTATACATCTTAGGAGATCGTTGGAGGATTTTAAGCTTCCCATCTTTCGTCCAATCGGCACAATCGGGCTACATTGGTCAACATGATTTTTGTC
This sequence comes from Diploptera punctata, assembly GCA_030220185.1. NCBI lineage: Eukaryota > Metazoa > Arthropoda > Insecta > Blattodea > Blaberidae > Diploptera > Diploptera punctata. The sequence continues at coordinate 753,321 of JASPKZ010010693.1, read as the reverse complement.
TCATGAGTACCATATCAATTAACAAACACTGCAAAACAGTTGTCAAAGTAAAATAACAGCAAACTGAAGAAATAACGCTCACAAAGGGCATCATGCAAGGTGACTCTTTAAGTCCATTCTTATTTAATGTTATAATGGATAAAATTATTGAAAACATACCACCACGTTTGGGTTATAAAATGGGAAACACTAGATTTCACTTAATATGTTACGCAGATGATGCCGTTCTGCTTTCAGAATCTGAAGATAATTTACAAAGATCTTTACATCAACTTAATATAATGCCAGAAAATACAATATGGGAATTAACACGAATAAGACAAAGTGCTTAGCAATATCAAAATAACCAGTAAGATGCAAATTAGAAGTGGAAAGAAAAATTATAGAACAAGTATCAGAATTTAATTATGTAGGTGTATTAATAACAAACACTAAAAATTTAATAAAAGAAGTAAAGAAACAAACTGATAAAGCAGCGCAAAAATCAGGATATATGAAGGATTTAATTTGATGTAACAAACATGTGTCAATAGAAAGCAAAACACGCATATACAAAACGATAGTTCGACCAGCTGTCGTATATGGAGCAGCAACTAAGGCTGATACAACAAAAACTAAACAAAAATAAGCACATGCGAAATGAAAATCTTAAGAACGATTCAGGGGAAAACATTATTTGATAAAATACACAACACAGAAATTAGGGACAAGTGTCATATTGAAGACATAACCAAATTTATTATAGATAGATGAAAATATTGGAAGGGTCATATAGAAAGAATGGAAGAAACCCGACTTACAAAAAAAGAGCTAAAGAAGATAGACCAATGGACGGGAGAAGAACAAGAGGAAGACCAGCCAAGAGATGGATAGACAGTGAATGCACATCCAATACATCTTCCTCCGAGGAGTGATTTTGGAAATAAACAGGATGAAAATCCTATAAATTATATTTAAGAAGAAGAAGAAGAGTACCAATAGTTGTAGTTAATGCAGTTTTTTATCGTTTCTTTCAAATATGTATTCGGAATTTCTCCATCACCCACTGTTTTTTTACTTCAATTTCAATTATTGGATTTATATAATTATTTTTTAATAAACGTTTTTTCGTCCATTTGTCCATTGAGCGATGAGCACGGGGAACACTTTCATCAGGAGATTTCAGCTATGGAAAGAGATATGAAGGCAAATGGAATCCTAATATGCTGGCCGATTATTGTTGGACCATGAAGAGGGATGCTCCACAGGCGAAATATAGCAGAAAATCATTTCTTACTTTCTAGGTGAGTCCAAACGTTCGAATATTGTGTAGTTACGAATGTAGAAAGTATTAAAGTGTTTGAAATTATAAATGCCTGTCTCTCGGAAACCTTGCGTGATGGAGTAAAACCGATATCACATTTGAATTCAGGAGAATAAATACTATCAGAATCACATATTTTTCTTTCTGAGACAAAAAAAAAAAGTTTCATTTTTGATGCTCAGTGTTATCAGCCTTAAGTGACGGCCGCCTTTAAATCCAGAACATAACGACTGGTACTTATACACTGAATCGAACCCTGGATCATAGAGCCGCCAGAAGGTTTAATCCAGTTTACAAATCCTGAGTCTATCGGAAAATAATTTGCGACCTTATGGCTATAGAGTATTGAATTAACAACATACGCTACGGAGCGTCCATTTTCCCGAACTTTAAATTGACTATTTAACCCATGCCCCAAATGTAGTCAATGACCAAACACTTCTCAATGAATTTTGTTTTACAACCAATGACAGTCGTGTTTCTCCTTGCTCTTTATCGATTTCTCTTTATCAGGTTCTGCATTTATGATAAGGAAAGCTCCTCCGTTTTAATATTCTGAACAGCTCAGAGCATTGTTGTTCTCCAACAAATGCATTGAATATAGCAAATAATGAACAGATTCCTTGATTTTACTGAGTTGTTTACTAAAGAAATAACTGAATAACCCAAAATGTTGATTATAATATACAGTTTGATGTGTTTAATTATTTTTCAACTAGCGTGCATTCTTACAATATTGCGATGGCATTTGGCAATAAATAATATGATCAAGTTGCAGTGAATATACATTACCTCAAATTTCTGATTTGTTTTCAAACATCGCCGTTTACTTTAAATAAATAAATATTTCAAAATACCGGTAACTATATTTAAATAATGACTTTTGAGTAAACAGCTTAATAATATTCGTTAAATGGTCCTAACAAATGCCACTCTTGATTTCCAAATCCTCTAGATAAATCCACTCGTCACTTCGTGACGCGTGATTTTATCAATAATTTGGAAAACACTCGTGGCATGACTTATGATAATTAATTAGGCTACATAAGACATTCACATATTTATTAAAACTACTAGCTAATACCCGGCGTGCGCTGCTATGCTTTAATAAATTGAATATTGAGGATTTATTAATTATATGGTATACATTGATACAAACCTAATACGGCGGTTACTAGAGTAAATTTTTAATTTCAAATTTCAGGTAAACCCCCACTTCTAATGGTTGGATTTCACTGATTTTTGGAAAATACATACCTCGATTCACTTTAATACGATATTCCGGTTTTGTTGCGAAACGTAGAAAATAGCGATTGCTAGAACGATTTTTAAAATTTCGTTTCAGGTGAACATCTGCACCTAATGATTTTAGAACATAATACGCGTAGATAACAGCTAAACACTTGCCGCATCTGAAATCATATTCATAAAAATTTTCACGAAGATCGGTTGAACGGTTTAGAAGTATATAAAGGACAAACAAACATATATTCGAATATATAACATACTAGCTAATACCCGGCGCGCGATGCTACTCCTAAATAAATGTTAATCTGTTTTCACCTCCAGCAGTGCGCTGCTATGCTTGCCCGGGGGATCTGCTTACCCCGATCTTCTTGGCATCAATGAAAGACAAAAATGGTTATTGTGAGTTATCCGTAGAAGATAAACATATGCTGTTGCGGACTTTTTTTGTAGAAATTTTTTTTTTTTTGAGATATTCAATTCTGTGTACATTAATTTGGTGTATTTGTTATGGTTTAGGCAGCGTAAGCCATTTGATCGGCAAAACAGGGACTTTATTTCATGTTTTTCACTACATAGGGATATTTTAGGGGTTCAGGGTTTGAGTATTGCAACTCTCTTATAGCCTATGTTCATCCCCGGAATCTCCTGGACATTTTGCAAAAAGCCCCATCTCAATCGGATGAACGGTATGGCAGAGCACGCTTGCCCGAAAATCTACTAATCCCGATCTTCTTGATATCAATGGAAGACAAAAAATGGTTATTGTGAGTTATCCATAAAAGATAAACATATGCTGTCGCGGACTTTTTGTGGTTTTTTTTTTTTGAGATATTCAATTCTGTGTACATTTATTTGGTGTATTTCTTATGGTTTAGGCAGCGTAAGCCATTTAAGCGTCAAAATAGGGACTTTATTTCACGTTTTTCACTACAAAGGGTGATTTTTTAGGGGTGAAGGGGTTGAATATCACAACTTTCTTATAGCCTATGTTCATCCCGGGAATCTACTGAACATTTTGCAAAAATCCCCATCACAATCGGATCAACGGTATGGCCGCGCATAAAGTACGAACACACAAACAAACAAACATTCATTTTTATATATTATACTAGCTGTACTCTGCCACACGTTGCTGTCGCTAAGTCAGGTTAAATGGAAAGATTGTTATTCATTTCCGTAAAATATGTAGTCTAATAGGTAGAGCTGTTTTTCATTTTTCAAGAAAACATATTTTTACATGTCACGGGTAACACACACACACATATGTATATGTAAACACGCGCGTATTCGAATGCAACGTTGTGTCAAAATTTCAAAGCAACCGGTAAAGAACTTTCGGATATTTGAGATTTTTAACAAACGAACATTTACATTTTTACTCTTAAGTTGGTCTTCCGAGTTGAAGTTGCTTTTATATCTGATAAATGGAACTATTCTTCATTTTTTTAAATATATTTTTACCTCTCACAGGTATGACATATATAATATATATATGCATTAACACGCGCAAATTTGAATGAAACGCTGTGTCAAAATTTCAAAGCATTCGGTAAAGAACTTTCGGAGATTTGAGATTTTGAACAAACGAACATTTACAGTTTTACTCTTAAGTTGGTCTTCCGGACTGAAGTTGCTTTTACGTCGAATAGATGGAGCTGTTTTTCTTTTTTAAATATTTTTACCTCTCACAGGTATGGCATATATATACATAGCAGCTGTGTTATAGATGATGTGATAAAAATGTATAATTGGTGTTTGAGCCCAAAGAAACGAAGCCGGTCTCGGTGCAGGTTGATGTGTAGTGTTGATGAATATTATTGCGTGTGATTAATGAGGGCGAGTTTGGTGTTTAATTTTGTAAATAGTTGTTAATTTGGATGGGGTGATTGTGATCACCCATCCTCTCGCTGGCCAGGCTCGATGTTTATTTTCACCGAGGTTTCAGATTCTCAGCTGGCGGGTAGAGTCGCTTGGATTAGGGGGTGTCCTGTGGTCGGTGATCAAATGTTGGTGGGAATGACAGACTGACTGATTGACTGTCTGAGTGGTAGCAATAATACTTACAGTTTTATATGTTTTCTTTGCGGTCCGGAATATACAAATAATTGGCAGAATGAATTATTGTTTCGCCAATTTAAGGTTAGGCTATTTTGCTTCATAAACCAAATAAACACATAACTGAATAAGACTGTGATGGTTTTGTTAATTGACACTTACTATCAGCAAGTCCCAAACATTAAAATTGACATAACTTCAATAACTGAAAAAAATTATGGACTCCTGTTTAAATGGACTGCATAAACATAATAATATCCAGGAAAATATAAATGAAAGTCCACAAAATACTAAGAAATGTGATTTCTTAATAAATAAAGAATTTAAATTCAAAATATCCGACACGCGAAACAAAAACCAGATTGTATAGAATCCTAGTTAACACCTGGCGTGCGCTGCTGAGCCGAAAAAAATGAAAATTAATGTGTTCTTATGTTTAATTGAATAAGTAAAAGGAAAAAATAATTATAAATGTATATGGTAATTATTTTTAGATACCCCGTACTGATTAACTGGCGATGCCCGGAAATCTACTTATCCCTATCTTCTTGCTGTAAATGAGGTGAAAGACGAAAATTAATGCGTTTTTATGTTTAGTTGAACAAGTAGAATGAAAAAAATTATAACGTAATTATTTTTATATATCCCTAGCTGATTAACCGGCGTTACCGGGAATCTATTTATCCCGATCTCTTGGCATAAATGAGCTGAAAGACGAAAATTAATATGATTTTATGTTTGGTTGAATAAGTATGAGGCATAATTTATATCGTAATTATTTTTCGATATCCCGTTTTGTTTACCCGGCACTGCCCGGGAATCTTTATCCCGATAATCTTGGCATAAATGAGCTGAAAGACGAAAATTAATGTTTTATGTTTAGTTGAATAAATAGACGGAAATATAATTGTAAATTTATATCGTAATTATTTTTACATACCCCGTGCTGATTACACATCGTTGACCGGGAATCTATTTATAGCGTTCTTCTTAGCGTAAATAAGCTGAAAGACGAAAATTAACGTGTTTTTTATGTTTAGTTGAAATAAGAGAAAAGAACAATTTATATCGTAATTATTTTCTGATACCCCGTGCTGATTAACCGATGTTGCCCGGGAATCTACTTTTCCCGATCTTCTTGGCATAAGTGAGCTGAAAGATGAAAATTACTTTGCTGTTATGTTCAGTTGAATAAGTAATAGGAAACATTTATACCATAATTATTTTTAGATACCTCGTTCTAATTACCCAGCGTGTTGATCGGGAATCTACTTATCCCGATCTTCTTGGCATAAATGAGCTAAAAGGCGAAAAGTAAAGTGTTTTTATGCATAGTTGAATAAGTATGAGAAAAAATGTATATCGTAATTATTTTATATACTCCGTGCTGATTACCCGGAGTTGCCCGGGAACCTACTTACCCCGATCTTCTTGGGATAAATGAGCTGAAAGACAAAAGTGATTGTGTTTCTATGTGTAAGTAAAAGAGAAAAAAAAAATATAGTAATTACATTTAGATACCCCTGCTGATTATCCGACGTTGACCGGAAATCTACTTATCCCGATCTTCTTGGCATAAATGACCTGAGAGAAAAAAATTCCTTATTGTGAGTTATCCGTAAAAGAACACCTGTCGTTCGCTGCTACGCTTGCCCAGGAATCTACTTATCCCAATCTTCTTGGCATCAATGAAAGACAAAAATGGTTATTGTGAATTTTCCGTAAAAGAAAAACATACGTGGACTTTTTTGTAGTTTTTTAGATGTTCAATTCTGTGTATATTAATTTCGTATATTTGTTTTGGTTTAGGCAGCGTAAAACATTTAAGCGTCCAAAAAGCTACTTTTTTCAGGTTTTTCACTACAAAGGGTGATTTTTAAGGGTATGTAGGAGTTGAGTATCATAACTCTCTTATATCCGATGTTCATCCCGGGAATCTCCTGAACATTTTGCAAAAAGCCCCATCATAATCGAACGAACGATATGGCAGCACATACAGTAACATACGAACAAACAAACATTCATTTTTATATATTAGATTATTACAAATTTCTTATAGAAGACATACTTTTGACATGGGTTACTACAATTTAAAAATTTAATTAAAAAATAGGCAACCAATTTACCAACAGAATAGTGAAAGAATTTTGAATTTATGCTGGGAATGACTGAAAAGGGAACCGTCCACCATTGCATGCCGACCGAAACCTACCTTGAAATTTCTTCCAGAGAAGTGTTGTTGCATTCAAAGGCTGTGTCCTAAAAATCTGACGCTTTCGACTGCAAAGCACTAAAACCCAGAGCCAAATCCCTTATTTAAACTACAGGGAAGTAATACAATTCTTGAATAAGCATATTGTATATCCTTCACTACCTGCTGCCCGCTCCGCGTCCCGCCTACTTCCCTCTGCTCTTACTGAAGCAGGAGCTTCCATTTGCTCCGTACAATAGTTGTCATTGCTGAAATCTGGCTTCGATATCTATACTTTGCAATTAAAAAAAGGCGGTAATTTTTTTAGGCGTACATCACAACACTTCTTTGGAAGAAATTTCAAGGTATGTTTCGACAGTGTATTACCAGTAGTAACATGGTTGCCGGATTATTCATTTCGTCAAAGACTACTACAGGTACGGATCATTTAAAAAGCACAGTATTTGCCAGCGTTCCTCCCAGTCAAATAACACAACACAGGGGATAAGAAATGACAACATAGAAAGAGAATGGACATCACATTCCAAGCATTATTTATTTAACTTGGGCTATGTAGTATATCATGTCTAGAAAATAGCATTGCTCTTATGGAGATATTCTTGCTATTAAAATGTACTATTGTGTGATTATTGATTCACTTGTTAATTCATTTAAATAAATAATTAATTTAGTTAATTTCACTTACGACTTTTCCATGAAATTGGGTGCCAGATTTATGAAAAAATACAATTAAGAACTTACAATTATTATTTTTTATTAGGAATATTCCACAATACAGTGTTTCTCCTTCAACCCAAAGAGATTTGTCGCCAGAGGTTCCTGTCTAAAGCATCTTCTTCCCTGAAATGTCTAGCTTTCATACTTCTCCTCACTCCATCAATCCAATGTTTTCTAGGTCTGCCTCTTCCACTTCTTCCATTAGCTTTCCAATCAAGGATCTTCTTTGGTATTTAATCTTCTTCCATTCTTATGAGGTGTTCATGCCATTTCAAACTTTTTTTTCTACTTTTTAAATATTTTTTTTAACTTGCATAATCTCTCTTATTGTGCTGTTTAAGACCTTATCCCCTCTTGAAATTCTTGTCGACAGCCTCCAAAAATCCATTTCTATTGCTAACAGTTTGTTGGCTTGTTTTCTACTTACTGTCCAGGTTTCGCACCAATATAATAAAATGCTATGTAACAGAATCTGAAATATTTTTTTTGTTCAATGCCACCTGTTTGTCATTCGGCATTTCAGGTATTTTCTCCTGGCATTGGCGTATTGTAACCCACTTCTGAGGTTGGGGCACCTGGAAGGCGGGGTTACGCTGCCCCAATGATATGATGGGTGATGACGATGGTTAATGATGCACCAGGAGAATCCCTAAACCTAGATTTAATCTAATGAGGTGAATATGATATTGATGATAATGATGACCAGATGATGTTCGGGGACCGTTTGGGCCTTAAAGTATCCTGACATTTGTCTAACAGGCGAGGAAAAACCCCGAAAAGAACCTTGTCCAGGAAACTTGTCCCGAGCGAGGATCGGACCCGGACCCGCTGCGTGACAAGGCACGCAACAGCGAGATCACAACAGTGGACCAAACTTGAAATATAGTTTTCTTCGTTCTGTATATTATATTTCTATTCGAAAGCACTGAGTTCAACATACCAATGATTTTTTTTCATCAGTTACTCTTCTTTCAATTTCTGTAATTGAATTCTTATTTTTATCTAAAATAGTTGGTAAATGGGAATAAAGCTTATTTTGCAAATAGAACCTTATTTAAAAGCAAATTAATATCAAAAACTGCAAAAATAAGGTTATACAAAACACTCATTATACCAGTAGTTACATATGCTTGTGAAACTTGGGTCCTACAAGAAACAATAAAACAGAAATTACTATTTTTGAAAGAAAAATTTTAAGAAGAATATTTGGACCAAATAGAGGAATTGATAACTGTTGGAGAATCAAAACAAATAACGAAGTAAACAAATTAATAAAAAATCAGAACATAGTAAACCATATAAGATCTCTCAGAATTGGTTGGCTTGGACATTTGATAAGAATGGATGATCAGAGACTGGTCAAAAAACTCTACAAATGGAAACCTATAGGAGGCAGAGCTGTAAGAAGACCGAAGATCAGATGGGAGGATGACACAATGAACGATCTAAGGAAAATGAAAGTGACTAATTTGAATATGGCAAGAGACAGATTGGCATGGAGGAGGATTGTTGAGAAGGCCAAAACTTTCACTTTTGAAGTTGTCGAGCCTTAAGATGATGATGATGATCTAAAATAGATCGTAAATATTAAAAAAAAAATATTACGTATTCTTCCAGAAATACATTTTAGCTCATCTGTTGTATCCTTACAATTATTACTCAATTATTTAATAAAGTTAAGGGGGTGAACCTAATTATCGGAATAGCGGCTAGCGGTGAAGCTACTGAATCATCCCCAACCAACGAAACTTGTTTGATCACGTACTGCCATGGCAAAAAGAAAGAATACGTATCTAATATATCACGTGTGGTTTACTCTATGGGGATGTTCTGAAGCTACTGGTGTCTCTGTAGTCACACATTATAAAATTCCAAATGTTAATATCATTCTTTAGTAACCATATTAGAATGATCACGATTTAGACTTTAGATTTAGATTTATTTAGCCTGGTGGAGTTAAGGCCATGTGGCCTTCTCTTCCATTCACCAGGACAAACATATATTACTTCAGAATATAAAAATCTCAATTAACTCTAATATTAAATACTAAATAAAAATTTGATCAAAAAGATAATATATATTATATTACGATCTATAATGCAACCAGTTAATGTTAGTTAAAATTAAGACTAAAACTAATAATAAATTGGATACAAGCAAGACATATTAAATTGTTCCTGTCTAATTTATATCAAAAACAAAGAAAAATAATGAGATAAATAAACTAATTTTACGATTATACAATATTTAAAACAAAACAAAAGAAAATATTTGTTAATCTTAATATTATTTTCATAAATAATTAAATTTATTAATTATTAAAAGAATACTATCAGTGAGGTGTATAAGTTAGTTTGTTATAAATAATTCTTTAGTTTGTTTTTGAAGGATGTTATAGTTTGACAGTCTCTGACATACGGCGGAAGGGAATTCCATGTTTTGGTAAGGGAGACCGTAAAAGAAAATGAATAATATACAGTGTGATGAGGAGGGATATAAAGGACAATGTAGCAGAAGTGAAGATAATTGTGCCGTAAACTTATGTTGATGCTGTACTTTGATAGAAGCAGAAGTGGATATATTTTCATCACTATCACTCAGTCTACGGCGCGGCGTTAAGTGGTAACAGCGTTTCCATAAGGCATGAAAAACACTATAGTAATACCAACCCATTTTCTTAATTAAAAAAGTCGATTCATGTTAAGTTGATGCAAGAAAAATATATCAGTGCTGAAAAGTTGATATTTCAGAGGATTAGTAGAAAAGGAAATTGAGTGAAATAGTGTACAGGTTAATGGTTGCCGGAACCTCGTGTAAGTGGGTTAAAGAGTTCACTGGCTGGAAATGTTCCGGGATCCATTTGTTTCATAGCATAGTGACATAATAAAGCTACTGTCTTACTACACATTACATTTACGAGCTTCCAAGTAAATTGCATGTGAGGGCCATGTTGTAATTTTAACTGGCGTTTAGCGGGAACCATGTATTTTATACATGAATCTCCAAGTGGACTTCCTGCCCCATTTAGTGCTCTATACCATTCTCAATTCCTATATACCTAAAATAGCAATCAATTTTGATCTGGTGATATAAATTTAAAGAACGTTATGGAATAAATAAATCCCCAGTAAAACCATGACAAACATGGAAATATTAATTTCCTAACAGGTTGTAAGATTAGGATCAAGAGAAGAAGAAGAAGAATAAGAAGAAGAAGGAAATAAAATGACTAGATATAAACTTCTTATTTAATCTTCATCATTCTTATAATATTTTTTTTATTTATCTACATTTTTCAATGTTTACATATATTTCTGTGCCTAAAGTTTTATTTTCCTTCTCCGTTCGTCTCTATCCATCCACTCCACGTCCTCCAGTCCTCTTGTTATCATTCCAGTTCTTACTTTTTGTATCCATGAGTTTTGAGGTCTTCTTTTTCTCTTCTTCCACTGAATACCATTCCAATGTTTTTTTTTTTTCTGGGTAACCTTTCTTCTTGCATTCATCGTACGTGTCCATATCAGTTTAATTGTTTACATCTTATACAATATACTATTGAATATTTATTATTAATATTTTTTCGTATGACATTATTTCTCATTTTTTTCCAGGTTTTAATATTTTGCTGCTTTCCTCAAGAAATCCATTTCCATCGATATAAAATTCTATTCGAAGTTGTTGAATTTCCTTGAATAAACATTAATAATAATAATAATAATAATAATAATAATAATAATAATAATAATAATAATAATAATAATAATAATAATAATAATAATAATAATCCTATTTTTTATTTATCCCAAAGTAAGACAACTCCACATCATAAATATCTGCACTTCTAGCATCTAGAATTCCTTAACTAACTCACAGACACTATAAAACCCACAGGTCTATGGCTGCACGATCTTAAGCTCTCCATACATTCCTATCCTGAACTAATATATTCCAGTCATCCTCTGTATAATTTATCTCACTCAAATCATTATAAATATCATTCTTCAATCTCATTCTCGGCCGAACTATTAGGCTTTTTGTCTCTGGTTTTCCATGCCCAGGTATCAGGTGAATTGTTTTAAAGAAGTAGATAAATTTAAATATCTTGTTAGTATAATAAGTAGATACAAAGATGAGTTAAATGAGGTACTCAAGTCTTACACCAAAAAATTAAAATAAGTATATACCAAACAATTATCAGGTGTATCTATGTAATATGGAAGTGAAACAAAGACAATGTTCATAAGTAATGCCACGAGTGATTTCCAAATTATCGATAAATTCACGACTCACGAAGTGAGGAGCGAATTTATCTAGAGAATTTGGAAATAAAGAGTGGTATTTGTTAGGACTCTTCAACGAATAAAATTAAGGTGTTTACTCACAAATTATTATTTAAATATAGTTATTTTAAAATATATTTAATATAAACGGCGATGTTTGAAAACAAATGAGAAACGTTTGTTATGCTTCATTTGTTCATCACTGCAATTAGATCATATTATTTATTCCCAAAGGATCGCAATATTGTAAGAATGCACCCTAGTGGAGAAAAAACCAAACACATTAAACTGTTTATATCCAACATTATATGTTATTAATTAATTTCTGATGTCCTATGATGTAAATTATATTTCTCTGGAACGTAAATTCCTGGGAAATAATACGTTTAAGAAAGTGCAAAGAGTGATTTCTTTTTATTGTGGTATAATCAATTACTAGGAATGTTTTCTAATATATCCCGCAAGCAGTATCTGTTTACATTTGTGCACTATACATACAATCTAGTAGCCATATTTCTTAGAGAGTCAGTCACTGCAAAATAATGCTCTGGCCTATTCCGAATGTTAAAAAGGAGGAGCTTTTTTTGATATAACTATTTAACTCATGCCACAAATGCTAGTCAATGACCGATCACGTTTCAATGAATGTTGTTTTAAACCAATGACAGTCGTGTTTCACCTCGCTCTTTATCGATTTCTCTTTATCAGCTCCTGCTTTCGTGATAAAGAAAGCTCCTCCTTTTTAATGTTCTGAACAGTTCAAAGCATTATTTTTCTCCAAACAAATACATTGAATATAGCAAATAATGAAAAGATTCCTTGATTTTACTGAGTTGTTTACTCAAAAAATAATTGAATAACCCGTAATGTTGATTATGATATATAGTTTGATGTGTTTCATTATTTTTCCACTTGGGTGCACTCTTACAATATTGCATCTTATTTGGCAATAAATAATGTGATCAAGGTGCAGTGATTGAACACAACCTTACATTTCTGATTTGTTTTCAAACATCGCCGTTTACATTAAATATATAAATATTTTAAAATAACTATAGTTAAACAATGATTTGTGAGTAAACAGCTTAATTTTATTCGTTAAATAGTCCTAACAAATGCCACTCTTGATTTCCAAATTCTCTAGATAAATTCATAATAAATTTATCGATAATTTGGAAATCACTCGTGGCATTACTTATGATAAACTTATTTGATACATTTCAGGTGAAACACGGCTGGGATTGGTGTAAATCAAAATTAATTGAATCGTGACTGCTCATTGACTCCTGTTTGGGGCATGAGTTAAATAGTCAAGAAAACTGAACTCATGCATGGATAAGGTATTGATAAGTATCTTCGAGGCAGAGCAAGACAACACAATTTGGAAAATTATATACAAGTAAACACATGTGCCATGGAGCCGTGTTTTCTTAAAAATAACTCCTGAAAAAAAAAACAATTCTGTTAAGTACTACCTAATACCCGGCGTGCGCTACTATCCCTGAACAGATCAAATATGTTTTTACGCTTAGTTCAATAAATAAAAAAGATAGATTATCATCATAATCATCATCAATAATCACGGATTAAGCCCATGTGGCTTGTTCAGGTCTCATAGATTCTCATTAAAAAGTTGAATCCATATCTTTTTCGGTCTACCAATGTTCCTGTCTCTATCATTTTTGGAATCCGATCCTATATCATTCTTTGAACATGTTCTTTCCAGTTTTTTCTAGATTATTTTATTTTATCTAAAAGTTTAAAAATATTTAGCTTATTTATAATATCTTCACTTTTTCTTTTATCTAGAAGTTTGCAGCCAGCCACCCTTCTCAGAAATCTCATTTCAGCTGCTCCTATGTTCTTCTCTTCTCTTTTAGTTAAATATATTTATTTCATATTATTTCGTAATTATTTTTAGATACCCCGTGCTGATAACACGGCGTAGTGCGGGAATCTACTTATCTCGATTTTCTTGGCATCAACAAGCTGAAAGACATAAATAGCTATTGTGAATTATCAGTGAATGGTAGCATATTATGCTGTCGCCGACTTTTTTGCAGAATTTTCTGATATATTCAATTCCGTGCACATTAACTTGGCGCAGGTCTATTTGTTATCATTTAGCAGCATAAGCCATTTAATCCTCCAAAAGCAACTTGTTTATTGCAACGATGCATTTTTTTAGCTTCCGCCCTAGAGTACGTAGGGTAATATGTTATATACGTTAATTGTCCGAAAAAAATCTAAATAATGGTAAAACCCCCATTCAAATCGGTCAAGTAGTTTTTGAGTTCATAAAGGACAGACAGACTCGCAGACACTCATTTTTATACATAGGATATCTGGAGAAAATTTGCATTTCATAATAGTATATTGCGATATAAGTGAGGTAAGCATTTGTTACTGATCGAGAAAAGGTTTGAAAAAAAAAAACGAGGCGCTTGCGCCAAGTTTTTTCAATTTTCGAGATCTTTTACGTGCTAACCTCATGTGTATTGCATACTATTTTTTTGGTCGGTGTGACTAATTTTTATTAAATATAGTAATAAATGAATTAAAATATTGGTTGGATGTAAATGACTTCTATGAGAAAGAAACATTTGGTGCTCGTTGCTATGTAGCTTTTCATTTGTTTTATTATAAGCAAGGATTGTTGGCTGTGCAGACATTTTTATATGTAGTACCGTGATTAGAATCTGTTTGATAATTTTATTATGGAATGAGTCATGGTAGATGATAGAGAAATTGAAGAAGCCTGGAGAGTGGGATGGTCTGCATTAATTCCGGAAAAGTCTAAAGAAAGGTACGAGTTAGTGTACAAAACATTCAATAAATATTTTATTTTACTTACCGAACGTGTGCTTTTTGAGTCCATATCAGCATTGCGATTTATTTTGTTTGCATAGCAACCAGGTTAGATGTGGGAACGTTGACTTACTTCCAGTAACAACAATATTGGTAAGTATAAGAAATTAGTCACATCGACCAAAAACTATATTTCAACATAAGTGGTGTAGTGTTTTTCGATAAATAACCATTAATATATTCTCAATACTAATAAAATTCATTGTTAAAACCGTTGAGGTGGAGTTAAAATATACCTTCTTAGGTAAGATCCGTCGTCCTCAACTTATAAAATATGTATTCTTTATGCCTGTAGGCCTTTCAGAACATCCGTTCCATCTTCAGCAGGTCCCTCTTCGCTACAACATCCAGTATAATGGTTGATGCTGCTGGTCCTAATGTGGTGTTGTCGTGACTAAAGCTTCTTCCAGACGATATCGTTTAGTGGGTTGTTTAGTCTGGGAGTGCTTTCATTTATTAAAAGCTTGTTGTCTATTTCCTTGATGATTTCCAGGTCTTCCAATATGTTGATTCTAGTTGGATTTCCCTCTTTGTGTACTATTGTAAGGGTGTCTTCTATTGAGTTTATTCTATGACCGGCGTTTATTATGTGCTTATCGTAATTAGACTTTCCATATGCGTATGTGAAATCGTTATCATGTTCTTTAAACCTTATGTTGAAGCTTCTTTTCGTTCTACCTATATAGAACTTGTCACAGTCTTTGCATGTTAATTTATATACATCCTCGTCATTGAATTTATTGTGTTTTTCTATTTTGTTACTTATTACATTATTTAGTTTGTTATTAGTTTTGTAGGCTATGTTAAAATTTTTATTTATTTTTCTCAATGTTTTTTGCCAATTTTATGGTTCGTGGCCTGTGTAAGTTAGTGTAATCCATGTATTATTAATATCTGTTTCTCTTTCCAGTTTCGTTGTTTTATTTATATCCGATTTCCTCTTTTGTTTTCTTACAAGTTTATGTATATTGTTGCTGTTGTATCCATTGTTTCTAGCCATTTTTTTGATGTACCGTAATTCCTTATTGTAATTAATTTTGTTATACCTAAGAAGGTATATTTAACTTATTTTATTATATAACATATTCTGTTTACAAAACAGTAGGAAGTTAGGATTTGAAAGAGATGACCTAGGGTTTGTCACGAGAGAGTGTTTGTACGGAGGTAAAGGCCTTTGTTTCAATCGGAACACACTTTAATATGATTGATTATCCATAAAGCGTGAAATCAATACGTTCCAGGTCTCCCACTTATGGAGCAGTAAGTAAGCTAGCGCAATTCACATTTTATACATTTTAGCGAAACCCGAAGGAATGCAACTAGAGTTGTAACTATGAAAATATTTTTGAAAAATACATTCAAATCTTCACAAATCCTACTTACTAGGCACCAAAAATGGCAATGAATACGTATCCATCCAAAGCAATTCTGCCCAAAGGCAGGTCCTTTACTGTAATCATAGCATTTTCATGCTATGCTTGCAGCTTTACTAGGGGATTGTAGGTATGGTAGCTTCCCGTTGCTTTCCACAACGGTGGATGATGATGATAATGATAAGGATGATGACGATGATGGCCATATGATTTCGGGGACCGTTTGGGCCTTAAAGTTTTCCTGGCATTTGTCTTACAGGTGAGGAAAAACCCCGATAAAAACCTCACCCAGAAAAACTGCCCCGACCGGGGATCGAACCCGGGCCCGCTGCATGACAAGGCAGCACGCTACCTCGAGACCACAGCGGTGGACTTGAATACGTATAATGATTACGTATGTATGAATGCTAAATATCAAAATTTAGTAATCCATTTAATAGCCTCAATTTGTTCGCAACGAATCTCAGCATGTAAGATTGAATAAGGAACGTAAGATCGAGTTCGTTATTCAACAACAATTTACAAAACACACAAGCATACACTTCATCTTATTCAACTTCTTTCACAGTAGCCTCTGCCCGCTCTTGGAATTTCCTTCTTCGAGGTATCAGGGTTAGCCGCACACTTGGTACTTTTAAGTCACGCTTATACAATTACCTGTTGTTAAATAATTAATTTTTCTCGAGAATTAAATTTATTTTATGTCATTAATTGCTTTCCTCGTGTTTCTATCTTGTACATTTTATATTTCATTAATTGAATCTAGATTAAGTGAAAATATTTTGTAAATAATAATTAGGCCTATATTGTAGACGTACCACGTAATAAACTTTAGTGATGCCGCATTTTGACTACTCTGACGTTCTACTAACTGACATAAGTGACGGATTGTCGGACAAACTGCAGCGTGTCCATAATATGTGTATCAGATTCATATTTAATGTTCGAAAATACGATCACATTTCTCCATTATTCCACGAATTGGCATGGCTACATCTAAAAGAGAGAAGAAAATCGCACTGTCTAATTCTCCTATTTAAGATCCTACATACCTCGATTCCCAATTATTTATCATCCCGTTTCCAGTATCTATCCTCAAACCATAACTTAAACACAAGATCACAACATAGTCTCTTACTTAATATACCGCAACATAGGACATTACATCACTCCATGTCATATACCATCTCCACTTCTCGCAACTGGAATTCCCTACCACAAGAAATAAGGGGCTGCCGGACATTGGCATCTTTTAAAAGAAATCTAAATTTATATTTGCTCTAAACTCGACTTCATTATTATCCAGTGTAAGATATATATATTAATTGGTGTTTCCCGTATAATGTATCATATTTATATTTATTATTATTAATTATTATTATTATTATTATTATTATTATTATTATTATTATCGTATCATTATTGTTATTACCCTATAAAATGTTGTTTGTACATGACATTTACATTGCTACATTTATTGTATCTTTAACTGTTTATAATTAGTATAGTGTATATCTATATTTGTCGAATATTTATTTGTATTTGTGCTGGTTGAGTGGAAGAGAGGGCCTTATGGCCTTAACTCTGCCAGAATAAATAAAGTATTATTATTATTATTATTTATTATTATTGTAATCAAATGTAAGAATAATTTTTATATTTTTTTATCTGGTTGAGTGGTAGACAAGGTCTTAAGGCTTAACTCTGCCAGGTAAAATAAAAGTTATTATTATTGTTATTGTTATTATTATTATTACTATTATTATTATTATTATTATTACATTCACCTTACATTACTCTCTGTACACATGGCCTATGTAGTCTAACATGATTTGCCGAAATTGTGTGTAAACTGATAAATATACCATATTAACGTATCATACAGTATCGCGCCCTCTAACAAAAATACTTATTTTAAAAGGTCAAACATTCGGCATTTGAGCAAATTGTAAAGTCGAATATACCACATCAATTTGTTCATCACAATATATGTAATATTGCAGATGATATAGTTTCAACTAATAGTGCAATATTTATGCCAGAATATTAAACAATTTATAAAGTAATGATATTGCTATTTTGCTTAAAATTTCAATAAAATCTTGAGTTACGTCATAATTATTCATTACTGTTATTAGTTACTATCTGTACAAGGCACAACTATTCGGCTTGTTAATATTATATGACACAGAGGAACGTTTACCTACAGTCATAACAGCACTGTTACTGCGTCGCACGGACGTATATATTAACCATGTCTAATCAGGAACAAATAACAAATGGAGCACTTACCTAGCTTACTTAGAATAATATCACGAATTGCACTGCACTCCTCGACACCACAGATTGAAAAGGAAGCAGGTCAATGTTCCGTTATGTCGGAGAGTAAAGAAGTGGAGTGGCAATGAACATTACAACGCCAAGATACACTGACAATAAAAAAAAAGTGTTTTGGTTAAGGAAGGGAGTATTCTCCTAGTGTGGAACTCGAAATAGAAAAGTGCAGTGGGTAGCAATGGCGCGCACACACACACATTTACACACACACACACACACACACACACACTATTTTGCATGTTGAATGAGAGCGTACTTTATTTAAAGTTGCGATTAATTGAATACTACAAGAACAGACTAATAACTCACTGGCACTATTGAACCGTAGGTTCATGGCCGCCCTTCTCCTGGCCATCTAACTTCCTGTAAAGCGACTATATCTAAGGGTGAATTATCTAATTCTCGCGTTAATACCTCTAGCGCCCCACTATTGTATGAAGTCCTAACATTCCATGTTCCTAAGAACATGTCCCTATGTTTGAACCTTTGGCATGGGTTCCCTGAAGAAGTCCCGGCCGGAGAACCGAATGGGGGACTATTTGACCTCCGGAAAATTTTACCCCAGTGGAACTCATGTCCGCATTTCTTGACGGTTTTATTTTTACAGTGAAAGATCGACAAGAATAGACTAATAGCTCTAGAAATAAATTATTTATGCAGAAGTGCCAGAAAGTCAAAATTTGAACATATCACAAATAAGGAAATTAGAAACATAATTGAAGCAGAAGAAAACATAATTGAAAGAATTGAAGAGAAGTGATTAAAATGGTTAGGACATATTTTAAGAATGGAAGCTGAACGATGGCCGAAACAAATATACCAATGGCAACCGACCAGAATGAAGAGAGAGAGAAAAAAAAAAAAGGAAGACCAAAGTTAACATGGAAGGAAAGCATGAGAATAGCAATGCAAGCAAGAGAGTTAAGCATTAAAGATGCCCAAGATCATAGGCTCTGAAAGTTTGGCACGGGAAGATGGCAGCAGCTGTAAAAACTCGAAGATAGATAGATTATTTTAACAAAATTGTGATCAATGAAAATCCATAAAAAAATTGCAGTTGAAGAGGGAACTATTTGCTAATAAAATATAAAGTGGTCTCACTATAGGTCTTACAAGAGAACTGTAAACCATAACATCCAGAAACCTACCTTGAAATTATGATGATCTTGAAGTAGATTTCCGGCCTTGGTCTTGAGGCTTAAAGACAATACAACCCTTGAGGATGCCAGACGCAGTCTCTGGCGAAACTTCGGGGAACTTTAAGCGTCAAAGACCACGGCCTACAGCCCGGAAACCTACTTCAAGATAATCATAATAACTCCGGCCGTGAAAGCCTAAGTTACTACCCAGAGCAGCGTTGGCGTACCAAGGCAGTGTCCAAAAAATATTATCTGCTGTTTTAAAGTGCAAGGCAAATAAATTGAAGTTAGAATACAACAATGCCAACCCACTGTACAGAGCAGATGTATATCCGTGCGTGAGTTAAGCACAGAGTGAAGTAAGGCGGGACGCGGCGCGGTCAGCGAATAGTATGGGTTTTCCAGTCTGCGAATACAGGAGTTGTATTACTTCCCTATAGTTTAAATTATAGGTTTGTCGCTTAATTTTAGTGTTTTGCAGTTCAAAATGGCAGATTTTTTTTGACATGGCCTTTGAATATCACAATGCTTCTCTGGAAGAAATTTCAAGGTAGGTTTTGACATCCAATAGTTGACGGTTCCCTTGTTAGTAGGCTATTGGTATAGTAGAAGATTGGTAGCCTTGATGCTAGCTGGGTTATGGGTCTAACGATACTCCGCTTTTACCCCCAGAGTACGGATTTCTATAAGAGTTTAAGTCGAAGTTAGGGCTACGGTACCCCCAGAAGAATCGATACCGCGACCTCCCGACTTGTAGCTTATTACCAAAACCAACTAATCACGTCGAGCCCAATGATTTGTTAATGTGGTACGAATTATATATTCGAATTTCAAACTTGGAACGAACTGCCTCTTTTGAATTCACTAAAATGAAATTCTCTAATCTCTTCATCATCAACATAATGAACTCATTTATGTTTAGGTCGTTTGAGCCTGTTCCTATGATAGCTATCTGAAAATGTGGTTGCTCAGTCCATCTTATTTTTGTCTTCCTTTATCTCGATTTTCTTTGTGTTGATACTGCAATGCTAATTTAGGGAAACAAGATGAGTCCATTCCTTGGACATGTAATCAATTGCTTTGATATTTCAATTTTTTTCCAACTGTTTTTCAACATTTAATTTATCGCGTAATCTGTGTTTCTTTGTCTATTTTTTGTCAAACCTAAGAGAGGACGTACAAATATAATCTGTGCCACTTGAAATTTTAATTTCATTTTAGAATTTAGTATCCGATTTTCGTAACTATATTTGAATCCTGATTTTGCAGTTACATTGTGTAGTCTCAGTTTGGTTGCGGTTGATATTTGTTTACCTAATTTTATTTTTATGACTCCATTTATTGCATTGTATTTCTGCAACTTTATCTCTGTGCCATTTCTTATATCAGAAATTAGGCGACCGAGGTAATTAAATTCAGGAACTTGTTTTATGATTTTTCTATCTAATTCTATTTTAACTCTTCGCATTTTCCACACATAACCATAGATTTTGTTCTTTGGGAAGACATTTTTGAATTTACTGTTTGGCTATATTATTTGATATACTCTAAAATGTTAGAACAGGTAATATTAGTTCATATATCCATTGTCTTTTGTTTAGTCAATATTTTAATAATATTTTAAAATTGTAATAAGTATGCATTTTTGTTTGATTTTATTATTCGCTGTTTGAGTGGAAGAGAAGGGTTTATGGCATTAACTCTGGCAGCTTAAATAAAGCATTATTATTATTATTATTATTATTATTATTACTTCTTACTCACTAGCACTATCGAACCCGTAGGTTCATGGACGCGTGAACAAAATCTCTCCATACATCCCTATCCGGAGTTAATGCTTTCCAATCATTCCCTATATAATCTACTTCCCACAAAACATAATTAATGCTATTCTCCCACCTCATTCTTGGTCTACCAACTGGGCGTTTTCCTTATTATTATTATTATTATTATTATTATTATTATTATTATTATTAAAATGAAATTTTAACCAAAAGCAGCATTTAACTACAAGCCAAGAAGTTCAAAGGAATGAAGGAAGGCCAGTGAAAAGATGGACAGAACAACTGTGAGGCGGAACAGGCATTTTGCCTAGCCCGTGATGTGAAGAAGAAGAAGAAGAAGATTAAAATTGAATTTAATCGCGCTAAATATGGCATTGTTGTAAGGATATAGAGAATTAACAAGAACTGAGTACAGTGTTGAGAGAATTATTGAATGCACAGTAGAGAGAGAGAGAGAGAGAGAGAGAGAGAGAGAGAGAGAGAGAGAGAGAGAGAGAGAGAGAGAGAGAGAGAGGGACGAGATGAGAGACGAGGGGAGAGAGAGAATGAGAAGGAGAGAGGATAGAGAGAGAGAGAGAGAGAGAGAGAGAGAGGTGTTATACCTGACAGTTATGTGCCGGTCTATGACGAGTTTAATCACGAATCCATCAACTCGTTCATGCATACAGCAAGGAAATTAAAAAGGCGAGAAGGAATAACCGTGATGTCTTAACATAACTGTAAAATACTTGTACCTCAACTGTGGTGTTAAATTCTTTCACACAAAAAAAAAAAATGGTTAGAAGCATTTCAAGGAAATTGGAAAGCTCTTATTTCTAATGTTGAAATGTTGCTTATAAAGTTTAAGTTTTCTGTCGTTATTCTGAAAGGACTGATTTCAAATTTCCAGGGATATTTAATAATTCTTTGTGAATTCTCTTGAGAAGTGATTACCGTACTATTGGATTTACTTAAAATTCCATCCTTAAGCAATTTAACCGTTCGCCTTGTACTTTTACGTGCCACATGCTGCCCGGTTCTTAGAGTGACATGACCTGTCGGGAGACAGATTTTAACTATGGATCACATAATAATAATAATAATAATAATAATAATAATAATAATAATAATAATAATAATAATAATAATAATAATAATAATAATGCTTTATTTTAGCTGGCAGAGTTAAAGCCATAAGTCCTTCTCTTCCACTCAACCAACGAATAGTGGAATTATACAAAAATTACATACATATTACAATTTTAAGATATTATTAAAATACAGACTAAACAAAATACAATGATGATGTGATCTAATATTAGCTAATACCAACAAAAACATAGAATATAATAAAATTAAAATGATATAAAATAGAGTAAGTCGCTTCCTAGATGATTATTAATGGAATGCTCTATATAGTTATGCGGTTAATGTTTTCATTGTATACATTCACATACGTAGTTTTTTGACGACAAAAACATATGGAGGGCCCCCCAAGTGATCAGTTCAATGTCTGGGCCATCTCCGAGACAACACAACTCTAAGACGAAACACACATACATTTATACTAAACATGACAAATATGATACTGATGCTTATGATGAGCAGATTATGTTCGAGGACCGTTTGGATCTTAAAGTTTTCTGACATTTGTGAATTTACTTAAGGCCTATATACAAAATTAATTCACCCAACTGCTCCTGAAAATATATTCACATTCAACAAGTAAACTTACAATTTACACTACATGTTATGTTTTTTAGCCGACGAATAAATCTAAATTCCAACTAAAAACAATTGCAATTATTATAAACTTTTATTTTTATTTGAAATGTTTTTTATAACGTTTGTTGAAATAAATGAAATTATTTTGCTTAATTTAACAAACCATTCTCAACGAACTGGAAAATTAATTAAATTATTAAAATAAATTGTATTTCAAACTAGGTTATATATATATATCGCTCTACGTGGCTTAGAGGTTAAAAGTTCTTTGTCTCTGGTCACGAGGGTGGCGGGTTCAAACCTGGTGGGGGTCGATGCACGTTTTAGGAAACGAGAATCCAAGGAGTACGTCTTCCGGAAGGGAGAAGGGATTGCAGGCCGTGGGTCCCGAGTTTGGAGATTTTTTTGGGCTCGTTAAACAACTTCAGGCTTAAATTAGAGCCTTTGATTAAAATTTAATCTGTCTTTTCCAGCCAATTAGTATATGAATTGCTTACTAGGTGTCATTGAGGCGATGAGTTAATCACTTCTCACTCATTGACTTCTACAGGGAAATAAGCGTAACTAACTTAGTTTGGTTCAGTAGCTCCTGCAAGGTAGCACTTGCTACCACCCAGGAGCCTGTCCCGACCGGGAATCGAACCCGAGCCCGCTGCATGACAAGGCAGCACGCTACCTTGAGAACACAGCGGTGGACTATATATATATATATATATTTCAGATTCTTAGCGAAGATCCATCCATCCATCCATAGTAATTCTGCCCGAAGGCAGGTCCTTCACTGCAACCATAGCATTTTCATGCTATGCTTGCAGCTTTACTAGGGAATTGTAGATGTGGTAGCTTCCTGTTGCTTTCCACACCGGTGAAGGATGATGATGATGGCCATATGATTTCGGGGACCGTTTGGGCCTTATAGTTTTCCTGACATTTGTCTTACAGGTGGGAAAAGCCCCGATAGAAACCTCACCAGAAAAACTGCCTCGACCGGGGATCAAACCCGGGCCCGCTGCGTGACAAGGCAGCACGCTACCTCGAGACCACCAGCGGTGGACTCTTACCGAAAATATAAGAACGTAAATAAACATCTTCAATTTAATAGATTGGAAACAACATGACTTGTTTTTTTACCTTTATCTTTAAATTGTTTATTATTTTTATAGGATTTAAACTTTTATTATATCCCTCATTATTTAGTGGACGTATTTAAGTAGTTATTTAACAATTATTGTTAGAACTCAACAATTACAGATTTTTTTACTGTTTTTCCTTTTTGTTTTACCTGTTTTGTTAACTTTCTTTTATCCTCACATATACACAAGGACAGGACACACACACCCAGACCCAGGGCGGAGATTTAAAATCCCCTACCCCGCCAGGAATCGAACCCGGGTCGCCGGAGTGGAAGGTAGGGACTCTACCGACTACGCCATGGCGACGGACAAGTTAATTATAAACATTTAAAGACGACCGCATACCAAAACTGACAATAATGAAGAACATCACAAATGGTTGAAAAAACGTCGGTTGACCGAAAACGAAATATGCTCAACTATGTTAAAGAATAGACAGTAAAAAGCTTTATGAGGCTTAATCGAAGTTAATGATGATGATGATGATGATGATCCTATAAGGTATAGTCGGACCAACGGATCTGCGCCCCTGTAGCGCTGGCATCGTTCTTCGAAAATTACACGTCAGTTCTCACACCATTCCACCGCGCTCCCCTCCCACTACATCAAATAGAAGCCACTGTAACTGACCGAGTAGGGACGTTGCCAAACTTCCCCCGGTGTCAGGCACTTACTTACTTACTTACTTACTCACTGGCACTATCGAACCCGTAGGTTCATGGCCGCACGGACATAAGCTCTCCATACATCCCTATCCTGAGCTAATGTTTTCCAATCATTCCCTGTATAATCTACTTTCCTCAAATCATAGTTAATGTTGTTCTCCCACCTCATTCTTGGTCTACCAACTGGGCGTTTTCCTTCTGGCTTTCCTACAAGAAGTTTCCATGCACGTCTTTCATTCCCCATACGTGCAACATGTCCTGCCCATCGCAGTCTACGGGACTTAACTGTTCTTATTATATCTGGCTTCCTATAAAGACCATGTAGTTCATTGTTATGTAGTCTTCTCCATTCACCTGTCTGTTCATCTCTCTTTGGTCCAAAAATTTCCTAAGAACTTTATTCTCAAATACTCGTAATCTCCTTTCCTCCCTTAAAGTAAGAGTCCATGTTTCGCATCCATATAATATAACTGGTAGAAACAATAGTTTTATATATTTTCAGCTTAACGTTTTTTGAAAGGAGTTGGGACATCAAAAGTCTCTGCAATGCATAATAGCATGCATTTCCAGAATTGAGCCTATATTTATTTCTTTGTGCATCTCATTCCTATTTGTGATTATTGTTCCTAGATATTTGAATTCAGCCAATTCCTCAAAATTTCCCTCATTTGTCATTAGCTGTCCATTTCCATTATATAATGTATTTCTACGTGTGACCATATATTTAGTTTTACTGATATTTACTTCCAGTCCTAATTTCTTAGTGTTACTCAATAGTGTGTGCGTGTTGGCCTTTAGTATCTCCTCGCTATCGGCCAGTAGTACCACATCATCAGCATAAACTAACAGCTTATTAATACCATTCAGTTGTAAGCCTTCCTTATTCTCTAAAGATTTAATGGCATGCTCTAGTACAAAATTAAATAGTAGAGGAGATAGTGCATCTCCTTGCTTCAACCCATTCTGGATTTCAAAAGTGTCTGAAAACTGTTTGCCTACACGCACCCTACTCGTTGAGCCATTTAGACACATTCGTATAAGTCTAACTAACTTTTTGGGAATTCCGAACTCCAGCAGGATACTATATAACTTCTCCCTCTTAATTGAATCATATGCTTTTTCGAAGTCTACATATAGTTGATGTACAGTACCATTATATTCCCATTTCTTTTCTAAAATCTGTCTTATACTAAAAATCTGATCTGTTGTAGACCTGTTTCTTCTAAATGCACATTGATGTTCCTAGGAACATGGAATGTTAGGACTTTATACAATAGTGGGTGTCAGGCACTTGAATATTGAATACTGTAAGGTTAATTATTACTTCATATTTAATTTAAGTAGGTCTAATGACACTGATTGATTTCTACGATTAATGGATATAATTATAATAGTGGATATTTGTTGGTTAAATGGAAATTACGTGAAGGGAATTTACATATGTTGTTTTTAAAGATAAATATTTCGTCATAAATATTTCTCCTTCACCTCGTTGTCTTATTTGGTTAGATTTGGAACGTAATCTTGAAGTCCTAACAAAATTATAAAACTTTAGGTATGAATACACAATCATGTGCCCTCCTTCTTTCTCATCCGGGCTAGGGACCGGCTATGGCGAAGTTACTACATGCTACGATTTTATTTACATATTATATAACACACTGATACTATACAGGAATTTATGCTTATGAATTAAGCTAATGACAATAATTTACAATTTACATACTATATAACATAACATACTGATACTCAGTTGACAACGCTGGACTGTGGGTGCAAATAATATCCCGCAAGAAAGCTCAAAACTGTGAGTAATGGGAGGGGAGAAAGAGAGAGATAGAAAATAGAGACAGGCAAGAATGCAGGTAGGGAAATAATTTACCGAGAGAGAAACGGAATTAGTGTTTAGTTCGCATTTCTTACGGGGGCACAGATCCGTTGGTCCAACTATATATTGGTTTAATTTATATAATGTTTTAATAAAGTAATGGAAAAATGAATCTGTGGGTATTTAAATTTGTGTCAAATTATGCAATTGTAAAATATTATAACTGAAGTCAGGATTTTTATGTTATAAAAGATAAGATTTCAATATAGATGGTATATATTATTCAACTCTTTGTATGTGAAATCAAAACAAATGACAGTCACAAGTGTAAGTTCTCATGCTACGTTGTAATCTTACCTTTTAGTATATACAAATACTGACTCCAATCATAACTTACAGTTATGCATGATTTGTTTTCTCTGCAATCCGACAATTTAAATAAGCTGGTATCAGAAATTGAGTTTCTCCAATTTAACAAAATAAATATGCATTCCGTAAACCAGAAAAATTGAACCATAAATTTAACTTGCTGAGGAATTCGCTTAGTTTACGCAGTTCCTGCGTGACGGACTTTTATAAATTTAATTGGAAGAGAAAACAATAAGATTGTTCCTTTGCTCTGGGTCTGTTGTTTACAAGCTACAAAGCTTTTAAAAGGGGAAATGTTTGTTTAATGAGAAATGCGGTTAGCAATATTAACTTTATTTAGTTGTAAAAGTGAGGAACAAATGTTTAGATGCATGTTTTAATCTCATTTCGACTGGTTTGCTTTTTTGAAACACGGATATACATAAAGTTTTAAGAGAGCGAGTTACAGTTCATAAAGTTTAGCAACATGGAAAGACATGTCCAGTGAATTGTCATCCTGCGCTTGTCTCCCATTACTATTTATTCTTGGACCTGGGCTAATACTTTTCATCGTAAATTCTTAACGTTGCGCTTTAGTAGAACACGTAATGGTACTCCTTGATTGATTAAATTGTACCATCTACACAAATACTGTATAAAACTGTTACAGCAATCGTCCACAATAATTTACACAGGATGTAAATAAATTAAAACGTCCTCAGTGGTCTACGTATTAAACTACTTGTCGCTGGAAGCAGGGTCGCGGATTCAGAACTGTGAACTCGAGGCCGATGCGTTCTATAAAATTAAAACTAAACTAAACTCCATAGCGCGATGGCCCTTGGCCTACTAGCGGGCTGCTGATTAATATGTGTTAATCACAGGTTTAGACGACTATCCTGCCAGTATAGGAGTGACATGTGATCAGCAAGTCGTGTCACCAGCCGTTATAGCTGTTTTTCTCAATCTGGAGCCGCTACTTACTGTCTTCTTCTTCTTTGTCTCGGTTTAGGCATTTTTCTAGCCTGTTCCGGCTCTAAATTGCTGCTCATTCCATCTTTTATTTGGCCTTCCCAAATTTCTTCTTCCTCTTGGTGAACAGTTATATGCTGCTTTTGGTATTCTGCTCTCAGTCATCCTTGCTAAGTGTTATATCCAGTTTGTTCTGTATTTCACTATCGTTTTGTTTAATTCCTCTACTTTTAGTTGCTGTCTTATATCTGTGTTGTTTTTTGTCTGTTCTTTGACATCCTGCTATTCCATCCATACATAGTAATTCTGCCCGAAGGCAGGTCTTTCACTGCAATCATAGCATTTTCATCCTATGCTTTACAGCTTTATTAGGGAATTATAGGTATGGTAGCTTCCCGTTGATTTCCACACCGGTGAAGGATGATGATAATGGTAAGGATGATGATGATGATGGCCGGATGATTTTCGGGGACCGTTGGGCCCTAAGCTTCCTGACATTTGTCTTACAGGTGAGAAAAAACTCCGAAAAAACCTCACCCAGGAGCCTGTCCCGACCGGGAATCGAACCCGGGCCCGCTGTGTGACAAGGCAGTATGCTACCTCGAGACCACAGCGGTGGACATCCTGCTATTGGTCTGAGGAATTCCATTTCGGCAGCTTGGATTCTGGCAGATTGTTGTGTTGCCACTGTCCATGTTTCGGATCCGTAAGTATTAATAGGAACTGCCACTGGCCACTTATTGTAGCTATACAAATTCCTCCCGGTGCTGGGTGGGCATATTGGCCTAAATTCCATGAGTGGGACCCGAACTAGCGCAAGTCCCGTAGCTCTGCGCCAAGGCTTCTTGCCTTAACCACTAGGTTATGGCGCCGGACGATCTATTCTATAGGATATAAAAATACAATGGCAAGTCCTCCGGTCCTGTGGTCCCGAGGTCGCGTTTTCATATCCGGCCGGGATCGAAGGATTTTTTTAGGATGGAAAAATCCAAGGAGCAAGTACTCCGAAGAGGGACTTTTAAGTGTGGGTCTCGTGTCTGAAGATTTTCAGGCTCGTAATAGAACCTCAACCTGAATAAAGAGACCTCGAAACATAATTTACCGATCTCCTTCATCTTAATAAGTTAATACCTCAGTTGCCTGCTAGATGTATAATTGGATCCGTATGTTGACATCATCCCATTTATGACATCTGTAGGGAAATAAGCGTAACTAAATTAAATTGGTGTAGTAACTCCTAACAAAGGAGAAGCTAAGGCCCAACATTGGGCTGTTATGCCATTGCAGATAGAAGTCCTCCGGGAAGGATTTCAAAACGTGGTCCCGAGTTTGAAGGTTTTCAGGGACGTAAAAGAAAATCAAGTCTAAATTAAAGCCTCTGATTAAAATTTAATCTGGAATTTTCACTCAAATAACATACTAGGTGTCTCTTTGAGGTAATGTATGACGACATATCATTTGTTGCGGTTAATTAACGGAAGGGAGCACCCTTGACTCCCTACGGGTGTAGTAAATAACTTAACTCACTGGCACTATGGAACATGTAGGTTCATGACCGCGCATCAAAAGTTCTCCATACATCCTTATACTCTAAAACTCCAAGCGCGACAGGCCTAGAAGGTCCTTGGCCTATCAGCCGGCTGCTGGCCTCACATCCACTGTGTTAATCACAGAACATCCTTACACTAACAGTGAGATATTGTTTTCCAATCATTACATTTATAATTTACCTCCATCAAATTATACTTGATATTATTCTTTATCCTCATTCTTGACTTACCTACGGGGCCCTTTCCCTGACTTTCCTACTAGGAGTTTCCATTCCCCTATTTAATTCCCAATTCGTGCATCATGTCCTGCATTTCAGTCTACGTGACTTGACTATTCTTGTTACATCTGGTTACCCATAAAGATCATGTATCCGACTGATGTGCAGTCTTCCACCTAATTGTTCGTCTGTCTTTTATACAAACATTTTCCTAAGAACTTTACTCTCAAATACTCGTAATTTTTGCTCCTGCGTTAAAGACCATGTTTCGTATCTATATGACTGGAATAATAACCGTTTTATAAATGTTTAGTTTCATGTTTTTGAGAGAAGTTTGAGATGACAATAGCACCTATATTGCATAATAGCACGTGTTTCCGAAGCTCAGCCTATGTTTAATTTATATCTGCACTCCATTCCTATTTTTAATTATTGTTCCTAGGTATTTCATTTCAGCCACTTCTTCAAAATTTCCCTCATTTCTCATGAACTGTCAATTTCCATTATAAAATGTATTTTACCTGTCACCATATATTTAGTTTTATTGATATATACTTCAATCATAATAAACATATTCCTAGAACCGATACTATAACATGGAAATGCATAAAATCAGTACGTGTCAGAGAGAGAGAAAAAAAAGACTGTGTCTTTTCGGAAACGTTGGATGTATTGCACAACCGAAGTGAAACCACGATTCCGGTTTTCAATTTTTTATTGTTTCCATAACAACTATAAAAATAACTGAAAATGGATAGAAAATGTTTGAAACCAGGGTAATATTTCAGATATTTATTTTTTGCAATTAACAGCCGGGGTTTGTAAAAACCCCGGCTGTTAATTGCACTATCTCCTCTACTATTTAACTTTGCCATCAAATCTTTACAGGATGAAGAAGGCTGCAACTCAATGGTATTAATAAGCAGTTTATGCTGATGATGTAGTACTATTGGGCGATAGCGAGGAGATACTAAATGCCAACGCACACACTATTGAGCAACACTAAGAAATTGGGACTGGAAGTAAATATCAATAAAACCAAATATATGGGCAAACGTAGAAATACATTATATAATGGAAATCGACAGTTAATGAAATTTTGAGGAAGTGGCTGAATTCAAATACCTAGGAACAGTAACCACACATTGGAATGAGATGCACAAGGAAATTAAACATAGGTTCAATTCTGGAAATGAGTGTTATTATGCATTACAGAGACTCTTGACGTCCCAACTCCTTTCAAGAAACGTTAAACTGGAAATATATAAAACTATTATTCTACCAGTTATACTATATGGATGCGAAACATGGACTCTTACTTTAAGGGAGGAAAGGAAATTACGAGTATTTGAGAATAAAGTTCTTAAAAAAAGTTTGGACAAAGAAGGATGAACAGACAGGTGAATTGATAAGACTACATAACAGTGAACTACATGGTCTTTATAGGAATCCAGATAAAATGAAAACAGTTAAGTCTCATAGAATGCTATTGGAAAAACATGTGGCACGAATTGGGAATGAAAGACGTGCATGGAAGCTTATTGTAGGAGACCAGAGGGAAAACGCCCAGTTGGTAGACCAAGAATGAGGTGGGAGAATAACATTAACCACGATTTCAGGGAAGTAGATTATACAGGGAGTGATTGAAAAACATTAGCTCGGGATAGGGATATATGGAGAGCTTATGTTCGCGCGGCCGTAAACCTATGGGTTCGATAGTGCCGGTGAGTTAGTTAGTATTTTCAGTTGTTATGGGTGTTATGGAAACATTAAGAAAATGGAAAAGCGGGGGTTTGGTTTAATTTCAGTTATGCAATTCACTCATTGTGTCTGTTTGCAAACGTCACAAATTTTATAAGAAAGAGACACTATTGCAGGACAGTAGGAGTATTATTTATAATTCAATCTTCATTTCTAAAGGCCACAGAAGTTGATGATTCGTCAGCTGGAAATATATGATAATGAATTGTAGTATAATTTGTCATTGGCAGTACAGAAAGATTGTACTTACATTTATATCAATGTATCTGTATTCCCTTTCAACACAGTATTATAAGCAATGACGCGTGACAAATTTAAATTACTCTGGTGAAATTTGCTGCATATTTCAAAATGAACACGATATTCCTGTAATATAACATTTATGAAGTCTGATAGGAAAGTTAGTGGTGACCACTTGATTATTTATGTGTGGATTAGAAGGCATCTTTTGTATAAATTGTCTTTCAAATACCTTGGCGGTAAACCACAAAGAAAAATATCAACGTAGCCTACAAGAATAAAAAGAAAGAAAGAGAGAAAAAAAAAAGCGGTGAAGAAACTGGATTAAAGAAGAAATGCTGAAATATACACACGAGATTGGGGAATGTTTATTCTTGTTATGGTCAAATTTCACTGCAGGTTCTTCAAATCACATGGCATCGAATGCCACAGTTGCTTGTCCACTTTTGTAGAAAGGGAACGTCGACCACTTAATGGGCGGATCAAATGGCTAAGAGGCAAACTTCGATCGCGTTCTTCTTTTAAGGACTTCCACGTTACATGAGAATGCAGCCGCACTAGAAACCTCTTGTATTTTCAACGAAGCCATTCCAGCACTTAAGTCCGGCGTATAGGAACTAGTATTTCTTTTAACGTATCCTTAAAATAGATATATCACCACAAAAATGCCCCTGTATTGAAAGTAAGTAGGTCTCTGGAACTATCCAATCCATAGGTTCACGGCCGCATGGACATAAGTTTTCCATACATCCCTATCCTGTGATAAAGTTTCCAAGCATCCCCTGTATAAATTAATTCCAAATCATAGTTAATGTTATTCCCCTACCCTCATTCTTGGTTTCTTACCTATTGGGCGCTTCCATTCTGGTTTTCTTACAAGTTTTTATGTCTCTCTTTCATTCCCTATTCGTGACACATCTCCTGCTCATCGTAGTCTACGAGATTTAACTGTTCTGGTGTTTTAACGCTACCGATATTCGTGATTTACAATATTACCACTACAAAACATTTAAAAATTTCAATCTTGTAAACACTATGTTCAATTAGTAGAGACCAGTGCTGCCAATTAAAAAATTAAATTCACATTAATACATAATTACCAAAAATATACTTATAATGTAAAAGCATTTATTTTTAATTAGACTTCCAATTAAATAAGTAGTACAGATGTTATGGAACTATTATTAATATCCATAATGCATGTTTACTTATAAAATTGCTAATTCAATTTGCCTTGTTTTATTCATACGTAGTAAGGCTACTAAAGAGCTCGTATTTAAGTTCAATTGTAAAAAGTAATAATACTATAAGGATGCGAATAAAAAAAATAATTGCACTAGGAAACAAGGCATATTATGTCACTCTCCTACTGTTAAAGAATACATTTTGATAAACGCAAAACTAAAATTAAATAGAACAATTCATATCTCAATAATGACTTATGCATGTGAGTCATGCTATCTAAAGAGGCTAGCCAACAAAAGTCATTAGTATTTGAAAGGAAATTTTGGACGATTTTTTGGTGCTACAAAAATTTTGTTGGCTTCTGGATAACTAAAAATAGTGAACAACTAACTAACTCACTGGCACTATCGAACCCGTAGGTTCATAGCCGCGCGGACATAAGCTCTCCATACATCCCTGTCCTAAGCTAATGTTTTCCAATCATTCCCTGCATAATCTACTTCCCACAAATAATAATTAATGTTATTCTCCCACCTCATTCTTGGTCTACCAACTGGGTGTTTTCTCTCTGGTTTTCCTACAAGAAGCTTCCATGCACGTATTTCATTCCCTATTCGTGCCACATGTCCAGCCCATCGCAGTCTACGAGACTTAACTGTCCTTATTATATCTGGCTTCCTATAGAGACCATGTGGGTTAACTGTTATGTCGTCTTCCCCATTCGCCTGTCTGTTCATCTCTCTTTAGTCCAAAAATTTTCCTAAGAGCTTTATTCTCAAATACTCGTAATCCCATTTCCTCTCTTAACGTAAGAGTCAATGTTTCGCATCCACATAATGTAACTGGTAAAATGACAGTTTTGTATATTTTCAGTTTAACGTTTTTTTAAAGGAATGGGACGTCAAGAATCCCTGTAATGCATAATAGTACGCATTTCCAGAATTGAGCCTATGTTTAATTTCTTTGTGCATCTCATTCCTATTTGTGATTATTGTTCTCAGGTATTTGAATTCAACCACCTCCTCAAAATTTCCCTCACCTGCCATCAGTTGTCCATTTTCATTATACAATGTATTTCTATGTGTGACCATATATTTAGTTTTATTGATATTTAATAAGAACAAAAATAATGATAAACAATGTAATTATAGACCAATTTCAGAATTTTAATTATTTGGGATATCATTTAGGCAATGACAAAAATTTAGATAAACACACTAAAATACAACGATTCAATCATCTATGTAGCACAATTAAACGCACTTTATTGAAAAAGACTAGAAAATAAACTATTTTGAAGTTTTACAAAGTATTGTCAGTTCCATCTCTTATCTATGGATGTGAAACCTGGACATTAACAAAGGCAGATAGTAAACAAATGTACATACAGAAGAGGATATTGAGGAGGAAAAGTTACAGACAGCAGAAATGCTTGTCGCAGAGCCAAGTGCATTAGAGGTTGAAATGGCAATTGAAAAATTGAAGATGTATAAAGCATCAGGTTCAGATGAGATACCAGCAGAACTGGTAAAATCAGGGGGTGAAAAATTGATGGACAAGATACGCTGGTTCCTTAGTATGATTTGGGAAAAAGAAGCTCTTCCAGATGAATGGAAGGAATCAATTATCGTACCAATTTATAAGAGAGGAGATAAAACTGATTGCAACAACTACAGGGGCATCTCATTACTTTCAACTTCGTACAAAATTCTAACATATATATTAGTAAGCAGACTTACTCCCTATATTGATGACATTCTAGGAGATCATCAATGTGCATTTAGAAGAAACAGGTCTACAACAGATCTGATTTTTAGTATAAGACAGATTTTAGAAAAGAAATGGGAATATAATGGTACTGTACATCAACTATATGTAGACTTCAAAAAAGCATATGAATCAATTAAGAGGGAGAAGTTATATAGTATCCTGCTGGAGTTCGGAATTCCTAAAAAGTTAGTTAGACTTATATGAATGTGTCTAAATGGCTCAAAGAGTAGGGTGCGTGTAGGCAAACAGTTTTCGGATACTTTTGAAATCCAGAATGGGTTAAAGCAAGGAGATGCACTATCTCCTCTACTATTTAATTTTGTACTAGAGCATGCCATTAAATATTTAGAGAATGAGGAAGGCTTACAACTCAATGGTATTAATAAGCTGTTAGTTTATGCTGATGATGTAGTACTATTGGCCGATAGCGAGGATATACTAAAGGCCAACACGCACACACTATTGAGTAACACTAAGAAATTAAGGACTGGAAGTACATATAAATAAAACTAAATATATGGTCACACATAGAAATTCATTATATAATGGAAATGGACAGCTAATGACAAATGAGGGAAATTTTGAGGAAGTGGCTGAATTCAAATACCTAGGAACAATAATCACAAATAGGAATGAGATGCACAAAGAAATTAAACATAGGCTCAATTCTGGAAATGCGTGCTATTATGCATTGCAGAGACTCTTGATGTCCCAACTCCTTTCAAAAAACGTTAAGCTGAAAATATATAAAACTATTATTCTACCAGTTATATTATATGGGTGCGAAACATGGACTCTTACTTTAAGAGAGGAAAGGAGATTACGAGTATTTGAGAATAAAGTTCTTAGGAAAATTTTTGGACCAAAGAGAGATGAACAGACAGGTGAATGGAGAAGACTACTTAACAATGAACTACATGGTCTTTATAGGAAGCCAGATATAATAAGAACAGTTAAGTCTCGTAGACTGCGATGGGCAGGACATGTTGCACGTATGGGGAATGAAAGACGTGCATGGAAGCTTCTTGTAGGAAAGCCAGAGGGAAAACGCCCAGTTGGTAGACCAAGAATGAGGTGGGAGAACAACATTAACTATGATTTGCGGGAAGTAGATTATACAGGGAATGATTGGAAAGCATTAGCTCAGGATAGGGATGTATGGAGAGCTTATGTCTGCGTGTCCATGAACCTACGGGTTCGATAGTGCCAGTGAGTAAGTAAGTAAGTAAGATAGTAAACAAATAGAGGCTGCTGAAATGAAGATGTTGAGAGCAATAGCAGGATACCAAAGGACCGATAAAAAGAAAAACGAAGATATAAGAACAGAACTTAATATATTTAATCTCTGTGAAAGAATAAAATATCAAAATGCTTATCTTCAGCACGTATTACGAATGATTGAACATGGCATACCAAGAAGAATGTATAATTATAAACCAAAAGGGAGAAGAATATTGGGAAGACCATTGAAGAGATGGAAGGGCGAATTCGACCTATAATGAGATCGGAACAGGCCAATGGGCTTAATCCTTGTTGTTGATGATGATGATGATGATGATTGATATTTACTTCCGGTCCTAATTTCTTAGTATTACTCAATAGTGTGTGTGTATAGGCCCTTAGTATCTCCTCGCTTTCGCACAATAGTACTACATCATCAGCATAAACTGAAAGCTTATTAATACCATTGAGGTAACTAATCTAATTAAAAATTAAGCAATTGTTAATTTCAAAACGTTGGGCTGATGCTTTATAAAGTCGGAACGGGCAATTGCCTAATCCTTGTAGTGACGATGATGACATTAATTTTATTATACCTTAAAGACAAGTGTGGTTTCGAGATGTTAACAGAATGGCAAATGAAATATCTGACTAATACTTATTTAGACGACTAGTTAAAAAAGCAGAGGTTTAGTAACGAGATGCTAAAGTTAGGACACGATCGAATGGAGTGTTATAAGAGCAGCGAGATACTAAATATAATTTTGCCACGTGTTGTCTACAATATTTTATCCAAGTTCATAGCGTTTTAGTATATGTTGTATATATAGGATTTTAATGAAATTTATTTATTGCGGAAACGATATGTTTAAAGAAAGAGTAATGTGGGCTTTTGAAAAAAAAAAAGACACGATAAATCAACAAACATTGTTGTTATATTCTGCAGTTTTGGGTGCTAGTTTCATATGTGAATTTAAAGTAAAAATATGATAAAGTGATTTTCAAGGTTCATCAGGAAAACATTTAAAAGCATTCCAAGATTCAACTATTAATATGCTTCCAAAAAATCAAGGAAAGTGTATTTTTGTAGTTATACGAATTCAAGGAGTGATGTGTTTTACGTTTTGTTGAACCTACATTTATGTATTGATAGCGTGTTTTGTATTTTGTTAGAATAAAAAGTTTAGGTTTTGTTGCCTAGTAACTACGAACTAAAGCGTCACTGATTGTTATAATTAGAGCTATCTCTTCAAGTCGGAATGGACCAAAGGCCCTAAGCCTTGATGTCGATGATGATTTTTATGTACTAAAAGTTTAGATTGCAATATAGTATAATGAGAAGTTAGATTTCTGACTGCCTTTTATCTTGTTTCACGCACAAACAGTTGAATAATAGGCCCATATATACAATCAGAATTGCAATCTTATCTTTTATTACATAAAAATCCTAGCCCTAGTTATAATAGTAGATAATAGTATATTACGATGTGAGGTTGGGAAGTGGTTTTTAAAGAATCGAGGAAAAAGTTTAAAATCCGAACGATAGCGAGGTTTTTAATTTCCGAGATTCTATAAAACACTTCACAAACGTGTGTTGTACATTATTTTTTCCGCGATGGTGTTTTCAAAATAATAAATAATAGTAAATTAATATCTTTGTTGGAAATATTTGCTTTCATTATAGACAACTGACTAACGTTAACAGTGTGGGCAATGTTTATTAGTTGAAACAACAGGAGGCCATGAGACCAACTTAGTGATAAAATGGCGGCAAGTACGTATTTATTGTTTTATATTGTTTCAGATCAAGTTCAGTTTATTTAAAATGATTTGTTTCATATAATGTATATTAACACTACCTTTTGGATATTTTTTGTATATAATTTGTATGTAGTATACATAGAGGGCAGTGGTTTTACTTTCCACACGGGTGTTTGTAATATGCAATATTACAGTATAGTTATTTTATTACAGAATACTTATTTAGGTTGAAACCCCGAAAAGTAGGAAGTTAAACTTTCAGTCATGGTCGCCATTGCTGTAAGTACGACATAACGCACTATCGCGCAAAAAAGGACATTTAAATGGCAACCAGTCTACACAAGATTACCTGGTTGACTTAAAAATAGATGGGAATATGATGTCATGAATTATATCAAACGAATGGACTTCAAGAATTTACCAACGCTGGAGAATCTGATGAATAATTACAACATGCCGAAAACAAACACATAGAAGATGAATTCACTTGTATGTGAGTACGGCCCTGAGTATTTTTGCCTAAAAGAAGATAAAATATTTTTTAATTAAATAAAAATAAATATGGATTTTCATCAAGTAAACACCAACTCAATTGATTAAAATATTTTGTAAATTGTGCAATGTAGAGTTGAAGGGGTAGAGAAGAATTTTTATCGAGAGCCATTGCAAATCTAAAATACACATTGGGAATGTAAAACATAAGCTTGACGATGAAATACAGTCATATGCACAAGGAGTTTCAGACACTTGTAATCATCGTGAATTTTACAAGGATTTATGCGGAACGATGGTTTCCGCGAATATTCCTTTCAATAAAGTGCAAAATCCAACTTATAAATTTTTTGAGAAATATACGGGAAGAAAAATTCCCTGTGAAACAACTTTATGCAGGTATTATTTATCTCCTTGTTATGAACACGTTCTGAAATGCATTAGAAATACTGTGGCAGATCATAAAATATGGGTGTCAATCGATGAAACCCAGGATGCATCCATAAGATCTGTAGGAAATGTGATAGTGGGGATATTATCACCTGAAAAGCCCGGGAATAAATTTTTGTTAACTACCGAGGTCTTAAATAAAGTCAACCATTCTGAAATCGACAACCTTTTTGAAAATGCTATGTCTCTTCTATGGCCCAATGAAATAAAAAGAAACAATGGTTTTCTATTTGTAACAGACGCAGCCCCTTATATGTTGAAAGAATCTTCCAGAATTAAAGAACGATATCCGAAAATGATACATCTAACTTGCTTGGCCCATGGACTTCACCGAGTAGCCGAAATAATTAGGTTGCATTTCTCTGATGTGGACATTTTGTATCAAACTAGAGAAAATATTTTTAAAGACCCCTTCTAGGAAACAGAAATTTAAGGAAATTGCATCACAAATCCCTTTGCCACCTCAACCCCTGTTTTAACTCTGTGGGGGACTTGGTTGCAGACTACTGCATACTACTTACAGCATAATGAAGTGATTGTTAAAGTAGTTAATACATTTGATGCTGAAGAAAGTTCGGCGATAAAAATTGTGAAATCTCTGATGTCAGGACAACTGTATCAAAAATGGCTGGTAATCAACAACGTCTACAAAGATATACCTTTAATAATAATAAAAACTGGAAACTTCACATATAGCATTGATTAATTCCATAAAACTGGCAGAAAATTTATCGCGACATTTTGATGAAACAGGAGGTAGTTTTGGCATCTGAAATTGCAAAACACAAATTGCAAAGTGTATTGCTGAAAACCCCTGGATACTCAGCTATTTGCAATATAAAGGAATTTCTAATGGACAACAAGAACGTATGTACTGATATACAGTCTCCATGCTAGATACCTGTGATATACCCTACTTTCGTTTTGCACCAGTTACCTCATGTGAAGTAGAAAGGAGTTTTTATAAATATAAACTTTGCTTGAACAGTCACCGAAGAAGTTTTTCTTTTGAAACTTTACGGAAATATATTTTTATTCATTGTAACAGCTCTACAGAAGCGAAACAAGTTTAATTAACAGGGTTTTAAAAATATTATGTACAGTGCACATACTTTTTTTGTGTTACCTCTTTATTTAAAACTGTACGAAGAAAATAATTGAGCAGAAATAATGAATTTGTTATTTTTTTTAATACTGTATGCAGCATTGCATTTATATATGCACAAAGAGAATTAATATACGGAAATTATAAATTTGTTTTTTTACGCAACAAAATAAACTTGCAATCCACAATTAACTATTTATTTCATTACCCGCCTATACCTCCTGTAAACAGTACAACACAAATGTCATATTAGTCAGACTGATGCAACTACACCCCCTACCACTCTCTCATCAAGCAATATTACGTATAGTAAGAATGCACTTAATCTAACTTCATGTCCGAGCCCTAATCATAAACTATTGAAATAAGACAGTATGTAATTTTAAAAAAATCCTTTACGTTGGAACTGTGGTAATTCAGCAAATAGTGATTATGGTGATATTTAGCTGATTTACGGACTGAAAATTAAATTGTTAAATTGGAAAAACTCAATTTCTTATGGTAACTAATTTAAACATATTGACTGCAGACAAAAAAAAAACCTATCATAACCTAATATAAATTATTGCCTTTTGAATATTGTATAATTTGACACAATTTTAAATTATCATAAGTAATGCCACGAGTGATTTTCCAAATTATCGATAAATTCACGACTCACGAAGTGAGGACTATTTAACGAATAAAATTAAGCTGTTTACTCACAAATCATTATTTAACTATAGTTATTTTAAAATATTTATATATTTAATGTAAACGGCGATGTTTGAAAACAAATGAGAAGCGATAGGTACGCTTCATCTGCTTCTTTTGTTTATCACTGCAAACAGATCATACTATTTATTGCCAAAGGAACGCAATATTGTAAGAATACTCTCTAGTGGAGAAAAAATGAAACATCAAACTGTATATTAATTCATTTCTGATGTCGTATGATGTAAATATGACAATTATATTTTTCTGGATTGTTACCTGGGAAAAAATACATTTAAGAAAGTGCAAACAGTGGTTTCTTTTTTTTGGTGGTATAATCAATTGCTACAAATGTTTTTATATTATCTCCCGCATGCGGCATGTGTTGGCATTCATGCACTATATATACAATCTGGTAGCCGTATTGCTCACAGGCTCAGTCACTGCAAAATAATGGTCAGACCTGTTCAGAATATTAAAAAGGAGGAGCCTTCTTTAATATGGTAATTATAACACATATAAATATTTCGGGAAACACGACTCTGATTGGTTGTAAAACAGAAATCATTGAAACGTGATTGGTCATTGAGTCCCATTTGGGGCACGAGTTAAATAGTCTATGAAAATTCAGTCTTCATGAAGATAGTAACAACAATGGGGTTAGATTAGTCAACTTTGCCACATCAAAGAATCTCATTGTTAAGTGCAGAACATTTAGTTTAGTTTATAATGTTTATTTTTTCTATTATTTTATTAGAAATATTAAATAACTTAAACTTATATATTCTGTGGTATATATTGCCTATTTTAGCGTTAATTAAATTATTTGTACTAGAGCAAGCCATCAAATCTTTAGAGGATCAAGAAGGCCTAGAACTCAATGATACTAATAGGCTGTTAGTTAATGCTGATGATGTACCACTGGGCGATAGCGAAGATATACTAAATGCCAACACGCACACATTATTTAATAACACTAAGCAATTGGGACTGGAGGTAAATATCAATAAAACGAAATATATGGTCACACATAGAAATACATTACAGTATATAATGGAAATGGACAGCTAATGACAAATGAGGAAAATTTTGAGAGAGTGGCTGAATTCAAATACCAAGGAACTATAATCACAAATAGGAATGAGATGAACAAAGAAATTAAATATAGGCCCAATTCTAGAAATGCATGCTATTATGCATTGAAGAGACTCTTAACGTCCCAACTACTTTCAAAAAAACATTAAACTGAAAATATAAAACTATTATTCTACCAGTTAGGCCTATATGGATACGAAACATGGATTATTACTTTAAGGGAAGAAAGGAGATTATGAGTATTTGAGAATAAAGTTCTTAGGAAAATTATTGGACCAAAGAGAGATGAACAGACGGGTGAATGGAGAATACTACATAACAGTGAACTACGTTGTCTCTATAGGAAGTAGAATATACAAGTATTGATTGGAAAACATTAGCTCAGGATAGGGATGTATAGAGAGCTTATGTCCAAGCGGCCATGAACCTACGGGTTCGATAGTGCCAGTGAGTTAGAGTTATATGCCAGTACATTGTGATGAAGCAAATATTGACTGCTGTAAAAGATACTTTAAATTACGAGTTTTAGGAAAACCCTTACTTCTAATGGCCCGATGATCCTGATTTTTGAAGAATACCTTCCTCTTTTTATTTTAATACCATATATTTATATATATTTAAGTTCGTTGCAAAAAATCGAAAATTACGACCCCTACAGCGATTTTTAAGTTTTAGTTTCACCAGAACTCTACACCTAATAGTTCTATTTTGCTAGTTAACTCGACCTTACTTTTTTAATTGAACGCTAAATGTAAAGTTTGGTTGTGATAAAACAAAATTTGTGACCATGGGACACACAAACAAACACACACACACACACACACACATATATATATATATATATATTATTTATATACAGATTTTCAATGTTTACACATCTTTCTCTGCCTAAAGTTTTATTTTCCTTCTCCACTCGTCCCTATCCATCCACTCTCTATATCCTCTAATTCTCTTGTTCTCATTTCAATTCTTATTTCTTACATCTAAGATGAGTTTCGAGATCTTCATATCTTTCTTCTTCCAGATGACACCATTCCAATGTTTTTCTGCGTAACATTTCTTCTTGCATTCGTCGTACATGCTCATACCAATTTAATTTATTGTATCTTATATAATCCATCCATAGTAATTCTGCCCGAAGGCAGGTCCTTCACTGCAATCATAGCATTATCATGCTATGCTTGCAGCTTTACTAGGGAATTGTAGGTGTGGTAGCTTCCCGTTGCTTTCCACACAGGTGAAGGATGTAGCGATTAATATGATAGGAGACATATAAACTAAGATACAACTCTAA
This sequence comes from Diploptera punctata, assembly GCA_030220185.1. Classification (NCBI taxonomy): domain Eukaryota; kingdom Metazoa; phylum Arthropoda; class Insecta; order Blattodea; family Blaberidae; genus Diploptera; species Diploptera punctata. The sequence goes on along the minus strand of JASPKZ010010693.1, from coordinate 710,520 downwards.
TATGCATGGATCTGAAACTAAAATGTTCCGAAATATATTAAATTGTTATTAAAATTAAATAAATCTATAAATAATGAAAATAGAATATATTACTAATATCGCTATAAAATATGTATATGGAAAAGTAGAAATATATCCAGGTAAAAATTCCACGTACTTTTGTCTAGAATAAAATACTGTAAAACGCTACCTGCTATACAAATGACAAATAATAGAATAAAGAGGTATTGTCAGAACTCTACCTACTACACAACTTACAAATAATATAGGAACACAAAAAGGGTATTGTCAAAAGAATATAACTAATTCCAATTAGCAGTCTATACAACTAATAAGAAATATGCATTCTTTAAGAAACGATAACATTAGTTATCTATCAAAAATATTAAAAATCTATTGACCAATTCTTAGAAACCAATTAACATTACTAAGCAATTCCAAGAAATGATGATAAAGAGTTGCTACCTGGCTAATACAGACAACAAAGGACATTCATTCACCTCTAGAAAAGATGATCTCTTAATATTGACAGTGTACAAAGAAACTGAAAACAATTTATCTATTAAATATCAAAGAACCAATTTACCCTGTTCTTAGAAATGTTATACATACTAGTAAATAATATTATTGTAACATAAATATATATTCAATTGTAAGGAGTGGATTCGAGAAAAGTGGGAGGAGCCACCGCCTTTATAAGCGAGAAATTATATCAAAATACTCACTATCACTCTCAGTGACTCTGTGATCTGTGTTGAAACATAGTAGATCTGCAGACCGCGATCTCCGATTCAGTTAACTATCACTATCAGTGACTCTGTGTTCAGTGTTGGAACATCGTAGACCTGCAGACCGCGATCTCCGATTCAGTTAAAATATTAGATTCGTCCGAGAAATAGTTAAATTTAAAGTTATAGTCCGTTAAGCATTTGGACTTTGAAAATATTGATTCGAGCACGTGGACCTCTAAGTATTTCATCGACTCCACTCATAGATAAAACTTTGTAACTGTATTATCAAAAGTGTATTTCTCCGTAAATAAACAGTTTCTTGGATTCGTTAAAATTGAGTGTACATTTTACGTTGTTCTTTTGCTTATAAAGAGTTCATAACCCTGAGATCTCTTGCCTACCATTGAGCCCCGCACCAAGGATAATGATGATGATAAGGATGATGATGGTGATGATGGTCATATGATTTCGGGGACCGTTTGGGCCTTAAAGTTTTCCTGACTTTTTCTTACAGGTGAGGAAAAACCCCGATAAAAACCTCACCCAGAAAAACTGCCCCGGCCGGGGATCGAACCCGGGACCGATACGTGACAATGCAGCACGCTACCTCGAGACCACAGCGGTGGACTCTTATATAATCTACTATTGAATATTTAATATATATATATATATATATATATATATAATTAGCCATGGCATAAGTAAGTTAAACACTTCTCATGGTTATGAAAAAATGAGATTGGTTGAAACTGGGGTTTGAATACGGGGCCTTCAGAATATAATTTCAAATATTACTGCAAAAACAACAATGGAGTTTACTTTTCGGTAGTTTTTTTGTATAGATGTTGTAAGCTACAGAAAATAATATATATTGCATTTTCGGTTAACTAACTTATGCTGCACCTTGTACATAAATTTTCGTAATGGTAATTCTTCAGTGTCTACTAGACAGGATCGATGAATATCTATTGCATTTTTAAAAACAATATTTTCACGAGAACAACCTGTATAGCTAAATTCCTTTGGAATTCGCTAAAAAGGAAAGTTTGAGGAACGAGAAGGCTCGAGCACGTTGCGAGATTTCTGTAATTACATGTTTTATTATTTTTAAGATGTCAACGGCCTGGCTTTACCTTAGATGTAAAAGAATAAAGCACGTAATTTGCGACATTGTTAATTGCTGATGCATTTCCATTTGTGTTCAGAACCCGGAACATAAAACAGAGAAGCAAGTTATGTTTAATTTGACGCCGGTATCGATTATTACATTGCACGAATCATCATTAGTTTGAACACGTGACATAGACGAGAACTGACATAACATTATCTCAACATGAGCAAATCGAATAATCGAAATGTGGGCAGAGAGGCACATTACCTTGACCAGGGCTTGTAATCAAACAACCATTTGCATACATTTGACTATTTCTACCGTAATACAGGCTATTTCACGTGCTATTACAACATTTACTTACAAGAGGACGACAGGTAGGCAGTTTCTTAAAATCTATCTTTTTTATTAATCACATATTTTTTATTCCATGTAACGATACGCCTAGAACTGTCTTGGCCTACCAAGCGGCTGCTGGCCTCACATCCTCGTGTACTAATCAGAATAGGTGCATGATCATTATTATAGGGCAGGGGTCTCCAATTAGATTTCGTGGAGGTCCATTTTGTAAGTAGTAAATTAAGTCAAGGCCCGGAACTACAGTTCATTAAACATACGAAGCTTTTATTAAGTAACTAATATTATAAGGAAATTATTTAAATTATGCTATGGGTATGAATTGCACAAATTAAACAAAACACATGGTAAATACTAAACGGATACATCACAGTAGTACACAGATATTAATTCTAATAATTATTAATACGTTTATGATAAACTCATCATATGGTCAGAGTAATATTCAAATATCTCACTTCACAAATTTCGTGTTTTTCTCGATACCAGGTTTCAAACGGAATCCCATTCATCTTCAGACAAATCTTCGACCTTATACAGTACTGCCAACCGAGCCAACTATAATGCTATCATAACATGAAATTAAGTTTAACTGGTTGTATTTGATGTTTTTAACCGATTTTGAAAATTTGTATTAATTCGATATTAACGGTCCGGAAACCAAAGCCCCAGGGTCCGGATCCGGACCGCGGTCCACCGATTGGTGACCCCTGTTATAGGGGGACATGTGGTCAACAGTTCGAGTCGTTTAGTCATTATAGTTGTATTTCTCAACCTGGAGACTCTGTTTATTGTATCTAGGCAAATTCCTCACGATGCCGGGCGGGCACCGGTCACATACTGGCCGATATTTCACCAGAAAATGTCTTCCCCCATGAGGACTCGAACCAGCGCAAGTCCCGTAGCTTTGTAACAAGGCATGATGCCTTAAATGTAACTGCAGGTAGGCCAATTAAAAAAAACCTTAAAGGTGTATGTTGTACATACTATCTCATCCCTTCATATCACGTCACTCACTCCTTCTTCTGATTCGCTGACTTCACTCACAACTACGGAATACAAACAGTGGAAAATGGGTGGTAATATATTAGAAAGATCCCCAACATCATATAGCCATCGCAATCATCGTCATTCATATTCAGCTTAGATTAAGCTTAGGATTAATGACTCTCCTGGCGCACCACTATCATCATCATCATCATCATCACCCATCATATCATCTGGGCAACGTAACCCCGCCATACAGGCGCCCCAATCTCAGAAGTGGGTTACAATTACGCCAATGCCAGTAGAGAATACCAGAAATGTCCAAAACCTGTATGTATTAGAAAGACAGTGAATGGTTAATCACAGAGATGGGCGGGGACCTTCTTTTTGTCAAGACTCCGAAAATGCGCAGATTGAGGTTTAAATTCAAATTGCCACCCTATAATTCCACGGCGCGACAGCCCTAGGAGTACCTTCGCCTACCAGCAAGCTGCTGGCCTCATATCCACACGTATCATTTATAGAGGTGGACGATCATTCACCTAGTAAAGAGGTAGCATGAAGTAAACATGTTGACTCCTCCAACCGTTAGGGCCTATATCTGATTTTCTTCTTCTTCTTCTTCACGGTTTAGGCTTATTTACTAGCCTGTTCCGGCTCCAAATTACTGCTGTTTCCATCTTTCCCAAACTTCTTCTTCCTCGTGAATAGCTGTATGCTGCTTTTGGTATTCTATTCTCAGTCATCCATGCCAAGCGTTCTTTCCAGTTTGTTATGTATTTCACTATTGTTATTGTCTGATTTTCTCAATCTGGAATGCTAGTTATTATACCTACCAAATTCTTCATGATTCTGCTTGGGATCCGATCCTAAATACAGTAAAAGAAAAGTGAATGCACTTAGGAAGTCCTTGGGGTAATAAGAGGTTAACTGTCCCATCTTACTATAATTCTTCCGAGCTAAGTTCCAGTTGTAATAAAAACAAAGTAGATGTAAGGCTGCATTTTTATTGGTCGAATAACAATTTTACTTTAAACGTGTAAGAAAATGTACTTCTCTCTCTAACACTCGAAAAAGAGAAAATAAAACTAAATAAAAACATGTATTATGTAGCACATTTCTATATGGGCCTAAGTTATATAGGATAACTTTAAAACAAGTAACTACAATTTTATTAGATTAAACAAGCATTAGCATATTCTTACGCATGCGCCATGTTAGAATACGTTGGAAATTCAGTTGTTTTAAATGGGCGCTTCCGTATAATAATAATAAAGCATTGGAAAGTAAAGCATGTGAAAAGCGGAGAGTAACACATTATTTTAAATGTTTTCAAATAACCATTGAGCATGTAGTGAAAACATCAGCAGAATTACGTGTGAGTCAGCATCAAACATAAATTCTGCTCATAATGAAATTGTAAATAAAGTATATCTATCGACATAATGGAAAAAGCGTAAGAGTTTGATTAGACTGACCCATATATAATTGTTTGTTATAAACAAATAAAAAATGGAAGTTCTTACTTTGTATTGAGTCTTATTTCCTGTTAAATTCGATATTGCCTAAGAACAATGTTTCTATCGATGACAGTTTCGTATACATTTCACTCATATGGCGGGCAAAGTAGCACCAAGGTTCCCATAATAGACGGAATCGACGAAGTAATACCTCACGCAAGTTTGTTTACAGTTCAACTACAACGTAGCTCGGATAATCGTGCATTCGGTGTTGTACGTAGAAACAAATGTCCGAAAATGGAGATTTTCTATAACCTGAAATTTTATAATTTGTATGCGAATCTAAGGTGCACACTGATTTTTAGGACCCAATAATTCGGTTAAAAGTGTGCCTTACATTCGGAAATATACAATATATTATTATAGGAGAGAATTGGAGCTCAAGATATCTCAGTCAAGTAGTATATATCAATTACTAAGAGTCAAATTAAAATATATAAATTGTTCAATTTCATTTTTTTTTCTGCTACGTCATGATATCTGAAACGTGAACTAATTAATACTGAGAACTCATCCTGGAGTCATTTTAATGAACGAAGATTGGATGGCTCAGATCGATCTTTTCAACTCGAACGATAAACATTGCTAATGAAATACACAAGAGAGCGTTTCAAGAGACATGAAAAGGAATTCATTAAATTTAATTCAGATGGTTGAGTGCATGGAACGAGAGAGGAGAGAGAGAGAGAGAGAGAGAGAGGAGAGAGAGAGAGAGAGAGAGAGAGGATGACCTAATTTACCTGTGTAGTTAATGGCACATTTTTCATTGTGTCATATATGCAGCCTACGTACTGCAAACAAAATTACCACATTATAAAAATATTGCATTAAAATGACTTTTTTTCCTTATTTCCTGAATTAAAAACTTTTATTTTTTAAAATCTCTACCGGGACTGCACGGAATATACAAAGAAATATTTACTCTTATCGGAAAAATTAATTCTGTTCGTAAGTAATTAATTACATACGATAGGAACTATTGAAAATTATTTCTTCCAGACTAGCCATCAATTTGCTTCAATTAATATATCGGTACTTCTAAAATTTATGGTAAACCACCGTTAAGGATATTAAGTTATTTTTTTAATCTCAGTTTAACCTCTCACTTATAGGTAACTTTTACATGTCAGACGCCACCCGGAACTTAACTATCTAACTCACTAGCAATAACAAACCTGTAGGTTCATTGGCCGCGCGGACATAACCTCTCCATAGCCTACATCACTATCCTGAGCTAATGTTTTCCAATTATCTCATGTACAATGTACTTTCCTCAAATCATGATTCATGTTATTCTCTCACCTCATTCTTGTTGTATCGATTGGGCGTTTGCCCTCTGGTTTTCCTACAAGAAGCTTTCATGCCCCTCTTTCGTTCCCCATTCATGTGGTCCTGTTTAACGCAATCTACGAGAATTAACTGTTGTTATTATATATGGTTTCCCATAAAGATAATGTAGCTCACTGTTATGAAGTATTGTTCATTCACCTGTCTGTTCATCTCTCTTTGGTCCAAACATTTTCTTAAGAACTTTATTCTCAAATAGACTATTCGTAATATTTTCTCCTCCCTTAAAGTAAGAGTCCATGTTTCGCATCCACCGAATATAACTGGGTGAATAACAATTTTACATATTTCCAGTTTAATTTTTTTGAGAGGAGTTGGGAAGAGTCTTAAGACAAGACATGCCATTCAAGTGTTCAGACTCGTAGAAGAACCTTAACCCATTCGCCTCAAAATACGAGATACACTCGCAGGCAGTTAAATGGCCTTCAACTCAGAAGACGAGGTACACTCGCTTAACTCTGCTGTTATGTATTTTGTAATATTTTGTACATCCCTTGGTAGGGCAATCTTTTGTTAACATTTATGAATAGTAGAGGAATGTATTTTGGTTTTCACCTTTATTATGATCTCAAGTACAGTTATATTTTGTTTCTTTTTAATGTTTGAAAATTGACAATACAATTAACAGTTTCTGGGGAAATTTATTTAACATTTAAAACTGAAGCAAATGGGTTAAACCAAATTAGAGTCTCTAGGCAAAATGTACCTACTAAATTTCTATTTGAGGTAATGTTACAACCACTTCACATGTAACTTGCTGACATATTTAGGGAAATAAACATAGGCTAACTATATTAGCTTTGTTCATGAACTTCCGATATGGAGCACTCTTGCCCGCATGTGGGATGTACGGATATGAACTAGATAATTTTAAAGAGCTCCCTCGAAGAGGGATGAAATGATCAATATCTTTATGGATGATTTTTAAATGCTGAAATTAATGCAATATTCATCACTATTTATGTAGTCTTCTCCAACTTACTCCATAAGTCATAGGCGGCATTATGTATCCCTGGTAAAACAAATGTCACACAAAATTGTTTATTCTTCTTCGAGGGAAACTTTACAGTTTACCGTGTCATAAATTAATAATATAGTAGGAATCAAAATAAGTAAGAATTGTCTTTTTCTAAATTGGTATTTAATCTGAACTAAATTTTATATAAACATCGCATAATTTTACACCTGATAATAGCAATAAGTTGGTTTTATTTATATTTTAGTAAATCGATTCACTTTACAAGATAATGGACTAAGTTGTCATTTTACTTCTGTACCTTAATCGAGTTTCGTGAATTCGAAATTATCATAAATATCACGAGAGACCAATTTTAATATAAAATAACTTCTCTATCGTTTAATGTCTTATTATTGATTCCCTGACAATTTATCAAATGACTTTACCGGAAACTCAATTGCCGGAAATAAATAAATAAATATAGAAAACTCATTTTATTTCCTTAATATTTCTAACATAAAACTTGTTAATGGCACGACAGGTGTAGAAAACCCTTGGCCTACTAGCCGACTAATGCCCTCACATCCAATGTGTCAATCATAAAGGTTTTTCGATCATGCAGTCAGTCTATGGATTGCATATGGCCTTTACAGCTTGCATTCTCATCTGATGCAGCTATTTACTGCATGTATCAAAATTTCTCATTTGCTGGGAGGACACAGGTACACACTAATTTACTGCCACTATCAACCCTGAGGTTCATGGCCACAGGAATTTGAGTCCTACGTACATCCATATTCTGATCTAAAATTTTTCAAACGTTCCCTGTTATAATTGAGGCGGTTAGAAACAAAGGGGTGTGACTTTTTTTATTCGCAAGAAACGAGTTTAGTGCATAATTACTTTTTTGAAGCATAATTTTATTTTGTAGCAACGGGATATACAGTAAGTGTATGCGTTAGGAGTAGATACATTATGAATGTTATGTATGGTAGCGAAGTATGGACGTTGAAACAGAAGGATATACAGAGACTTAGATCTGCTGAAATGAGATACCTTCGGAGGACTGCAGGATACACACTACTAGATCATAAAAAAAATGAAGACATCTTAGAAGAATTACACATGGAACCTTTAGAAAACAAAATTTCTGATTATAAGTCAAGATGGATGCAACATGTTCATCGAATGGAAGATCACTGAATACCCAAACAAATGTTAAGATATCAACCTGCAGGAAGAAGAAGACCAGGACGTCCACTGAAAAGACTTTTGGATGGTGTTTTTCTTGAGGCCGAAACAGGTCAACAAATGACATAAATTCGTGAATGTACTATGATGATGATGATGATGATGATGATGATGTTTTTCAATTACGTGTGATTTTCTTATACAACTTCAACTTTAAAAATATAGCCTAACCCTGTTTTTTCTCAACACTGCAAACTTACACTTGCACCCCTTTTCTTCTAACCGCTTCAATTCACCTCCTCAAATTATGGTATTGGTCGTTGGAAGAGATGAATTATTTCATCATGACAAAATTTAATGATACTTTTTTATAAGTAATTTTATTGCAGTCCCGCGCCGTAGACGAGTGGTTAAGTCATGATCCCTTGGCGCAGAGTTACGCGACTAGCGCTGGTTCGAGCCTTCATGGGGAAGACATTTTTTCATGAAATTTCGGCCAGTATCATGAGGAATTTGAGTAGCACAATAAGTAGCGATTCCAAGTTGAGAAAACCAGAAATAACGACTGGGGAATCCGATATGCTGACCACATATCAATCCTACATCGACTGAATGATTGTCTACCTCTGTAATTAAGTCATATATATGTCAGACCAGCAGCTGGCTGGTAGACCAAGGACCTTCTAGGCCTGTCGCGCCATGGAGTAGGTTAGCCTAAGTTTCGTACCTAAATAGATAGATGGAAAGCTCTGCGGCCATCACTTAAGTGTTGGCGGTGAGCGATCCATTTTGGTCCTCCTTAATGTACCTCTGCGCTAAGGCATCTTGCCTAACGCAGTAGACTATTGCGTGGGACCGTTCTTTAAGCACATGGAGAAAAACGTAATTCGACCATTCTTCAACGGAGGATAAAGGTCGTTAAGGCCGATATTGGTGCTTTTACGCCGCTGAACACATGCCCTATATTGCTACAATCATATAACATCACATCGCAGTCATGTTTCATAACACCACATACCAACCTTTCTCTTCGCAATATAGAGCATATTCCACAGCAGTGTGATGTTCACCGAAACATATCCACTGGCTTTACACGACCATCGATGGCTCAAGCTCAATAAGATGAGTTATTTGCTCATGCCTAGAATATCGTGGCTCATCCTGCACTATCGCCTCGTAACTCGCCAGAAGAGTAGTTTACGATGCCCCATACTGAGATGAACTCACCTCACTTTTATCTAATAAATAATTTCACCAAGCAGAAAACAAACGCCTACAAATGCTAGTTATCAAACCCCATACCGGTAGCCACAGACATTACCTAACTAGGAACCGAGCTTAGATTCAGATACGTCATTTTATATGATGCAGGTCATTCATCATTAATGCATCCATTTTATGTCCTTTATATCCCTCCTCATCACACTGTGTATTATCCATTATATTTTACAGTCTCACTTACCAAAACATGGAATTCCCTTCCGCCCTATGTCAGAGACTGTCAAACTATAACATCTTTCAAAAACAAACTAAATAATTATTTAATAACAAACTAACTTATACACTTCACTGATAGAATTATTTTAACAATTAATACATTTAATTATTTATGAAAATAATATTAAAATTAACAAATATTTTCATTTGTTTAAATATTGTATAACCGTAAAATTAGTTTTCTATATCTTATTATTTTTCTTTTGTTTTTATATAGGCCCCTACATTAGACAGGGACGGTCTACCCAACAATTTAATTTATCTTCCTAGAATATATTTTTTTTATTAGTTTTAGTCTTAATCTTAACTATCAATAACTGGTTGTATTATAGATCATAATATAATGGATATTATGTTATTGCTCAAATCTTCATTTAGTATTTAATATTAAAGTTAAATATGATTGTTATATTCTGATGTAATATATGTTTGTCCTGGTGAGTGGAAGAAGGCCACATGCCCTTAACTCCACCAAGATAAATAAATAAATTACTTACTTACTTACTCACTGGCACTATCGAACCCGTAGTTTCATGGCTGCGCGGACATAAGCTCTCCATACATCCCTATCCTGAGCTAATGCTTTCCAATCATTCCCTGTATAATCTACTTCCCTCAAATCATAGTTAATGTTGTTCTCCCACCTCATTCTTGGTCTACCAACTGGGCGTTTTCCTTCTGGCTTTCCTACAAGAAGTTTCCATGCACGTCTTTCATTCCCCATACGCGCAACATGTCCTGCCCATCGCAGTCTACGAGACTTAACTGTTCTTATTATATCTGGCTTCCTATAAAGACCGTGTAGTTCATTGTTATGAAGTCTTCTCCATTCACCTGTCTGTTCATCTCTCTTTGGTCCAAAAATTTTCCTAAGAACTTTATTCTCAAATACTCGTAATCTCGTTTCCTCCCTTAAAGTAAGAGTCCATGTTTCGCACCCATATAATATAACTGGTAGAATAATAGTTTTATATATTTTCAGCTTAACGTTTTTTGAAAGGAGTTGGGACATCAAAAGTCTCTGCAATGCATAATAGCATGCATTCCAGAATTGAGCCTATGTTTAATTTCTTTGTGCATCTCATTCCTATTTGTGATTATTGTTCCTAGGTATTTGAATTCAGCCAATTCCTCAAAATTTCCCTCATTTGTCATTAGCTGTCCATTTCAATTATATAATGTATTTCTACGTGTGACCATATATTTAGTTTTACTGATATTTACTTCCAGTCCTAATTTCTTAGTGTTACTCAATAGTGTGTGCGTGTTGGCCTTTAGTATCTCCTCGCTATCGGCCAGTAGTACTACATCATCAGCATAAACTAACAGCTTATTAATACCATTCAGTTGTAAGCCTTCCTCATTCTCTAAAGATTTAATGGCATGCTCTAGTAACAAAATGAAAAAATGTTAGAGATAGTGTCTCTCCTTGCTTCAACCCATTCTGGATTTCAAAAGTGTTTGAAAACTTTTTGCCTACACGCATCCCTACTCTTTGAGCCATTTAGACACATTCATATATGTCTAACTAACTTTTTAGGAATTCCTAACTCCAGCAGGATAACTATATAACTCTAACTTCCTTCTGCTCCCCTTAATAATTGAAATCATATGGCTTTTTTGAAGTCTACGTATAGTTGATGTACAGTACCATTATATTCCCATTTCTTTTCTAAAATCTGTCTTATACTAAAAATCTGATCTGTTGTAGACCTGTTTTTCTTCTAAATGCACATTGATGATCTCCTAGAATGTCATCAATATAGGGAGTAAGTCTGCTTACTAATATATTTGTTAGAATTTTGTAGGAAATTGAAAGTAATGAGATGCCCCTATAGTTGTTGCAATCAGTTTTATCTCCTTTCTTATAAATTGGTACGATAATTGATTCCTTCCATTCATCTGGAAGAGCTTCTTTTTCCCAAATCATACTAAGCAAACAGCGTATCTTGTCCATCAATTTTTCTCCCCCTGATTTTATCAGTTCTGCTGGGATCTCATCTGAACCTGATGCTTTATACATCTTCAATTTTTCAATTGCCATTTCAACCTCTAATGCACTAGGTTCTGCGACTAGCATTTCTGCTGTCTGTAACTTATCCTCCTCCGTAAATAAATAAATATATTAATTAATAAAATAGTACATTTTTAGCCCCATTACACGATAGGCAGTTAATGTTCAGTTACTGTACTGGGTACAGATGACATCACTTGACCTTGCATACTTATCGATTACGTACAAATAAACTGTTGTTGTGTGATCGCAGGAGAAGCTTTAATTTCGACACTTTTACGCATGCACTTAGTTATAAATTGCAATAGTTGAAGTTCATTTGTTTCGCTCAAGAATTAATAACACAAGTGACTATATAATACTAGTATATGTGTATAGTGTATCTCAGCGGTTACACCACCCCTTCTATCTTATGTCAACACACAAAGACTTGACTCCATTTGCACCTAATTAAAAGTAAGATGGCTAAAAATGACTGCCTTATTCATCACATATTAGTAGTAGTAATCGGGCTGTGAAGCTATTGTAAAATAATAATATTATATTTTATAATCAAACTTATACAAATAATTAATAAATAAGAATCTATTTGTAACCACATGTTAAGTTACGTTTTCAATCATATAACAAAAAAAAAAAGATACCCATAAAAACCTTCATGTAAGTTAGCACATTTCATGAATGAATTTAAAGAATACACGTCAACTAAACTTCCATCAATCTTTCTCCACTTCATACATTCATCAATCCTTCCGTTTTTATATCCATACACATATTCTGTTATATATAACTATTCATATACCAGTCAGGCTATTTATCTAATTCTTCCACCATAAATCCATCTACATACCTGTACAGAAATATATATTTTAAACAATATGCATACAAACATCAATACATCCCGCTTTATAAATATGTAGAAATAAGTTATATATACCATAGGTGCCTGTAAATATCGAATATCGCATTAGAATAGAGAATTCTTTATTTCCAGAACAATTGATCACCAATACTTTCAACAATACCCGCAATTTTTAAAAAGTGAGCCAATGTTAATTTTTTAACATGCTTTCTAAGATTAAGGAATGACCAGTCTCATGGACTAGTGGTTAGCGTTTCTGAGTATAGTACATGAGGTCCCGGAATCTATTCCCGATCAAGATTTTTTTCTTCAAGGGAATTATTTCTGTGGTTGCCCATGGTCTGGGATTTAGGTTAAGTTTAGGTTAATCGATTAATATACCGCCAAATCCATGAGAAAAAGCCAGAAATGTCATAAAAGACAACATGGCGGCATTGGACAAAATATATATATATTAAGGAATTAGTTAATTTAATATCACTGTAGCCTCCGCTCTGATCTAGAAGTAATATAGTTTTCCGAGACCTAGTAGGCCCAGATTCGACACCCGAACTGGAAAAGTTTCCTCGGTAAGGTTTTTTTTAGGTTTTTCCCAACTTTAAGACAAATTGAGAAAACAATTAAGCCCCAAGTAGTCCTCGAGCACCACTTGGTCATCATAATCACCCATATCATATTCGCCTTGTTTAGTACAAATACATGAGTTAATGGTACCGGTATGTTTTGTTTTAAATGTTTGTAATGATCCATAGTTTGTCCTGGCATTAGGCTGATCACTCATCCGGGTAAGATCTCCATGTCCTTCTGTCGTCAAGATAGTATGTACATGATGCTGAGTTTAATATCCTCTCCTCACAGGTCATGTCCTTGTAATGCACGGGTGCCGTAGGGTTATTTTGGGGAGGGGCTAACCCAATGAAGGTATGCATCATTTGGACGAATACACGTAGATCGTTTAGACAATTTTTATATCACTTGGGCGAATTGCAAAGAATACAATATAAGACTAATATAAAAAATACTATGTATATTACTTTTATGTTAATATTAAATTATACTAATCAATTAAGTAAATTTTCCATTTCATTTACATAGACTAGGGACTGACATTTACCAATGAAAGCCAAATATTACATGAAAAGAAAAATTAACACCTGAACCGGCATTTGTACCCGAGACCTGTAATATATATCCATCGCTGTGATCTTGAGGTAGCGTGCTGCCTTGTCACGCAGCGGGCCCAGGTTCGATTCCCGGTCGGGACAGGCTCTTGGGTGAGGTTTCTTTCGGGATTTTTCCTCACCTGTAAGACAAATGTCAGGAAGCTTAGGGCACAACGGTCCTCGAAAATCATCCGGCCATCGCCATCATAATCATCTTCCTTCACCGGTGTGAAAAGCAATGGGAAGCTACCACACCTACAATTCCCTAGTAAAGTTGCAAAGCATAGCATGAAAATGCTATGATTGCAGTGAAAGACCTGCCCTCGGGCAGAATTACTATGGATGGATGTCTAAAATGCAGGTAAGATTAAAAATTGTTTATAAGAAATGCGTGCAAAGACTTAACTTTGTTAGGTTAGAAAGAGACAAATTAGTGTATTCCAGATAAGTTTCTTAATTATATGTAGGTAATTTATTTCGTTAAAGTTAGGTAGAAGCAAGTTAGTGAACATTAATTTCTTAAACATGTTTGAAAATGCCATCTACCGTCTCTCTACCCGAACACTCGACCAATTCGATCTGCCGGACTAGTCCAAATGATAACTCTTGTTTCATCTAAATAATGCGCATTCGCCAAAATGAAACAAGAGAATAAACTAAGAAAACTTACTTACTTACTCACTGGCACTATCGAACCCGTAGGTTCATGGCCGCACGGACATAAGCTCTCCATATATCCCTATCCTGAGCTAATGCTTTCCAATCATTCCCTGTATAATCTACTTCCCTCAAATCATAGTTAATGTTGTTCTCCCACCTCATTCTTGGTCTACCAACTGGGCGTTTTCCTTCTGGCTTTCCTACAAGAAGTTTCCATGCACGTCTTTCATTCCCCATACGCGCAACATGTCCTGCCCATCGCAGTCTACGAGACTTAACTGTTCTTATTATATCTGGCTTCCTATAAAGACCGTGTAGTTCATTGTTATGAAGTCTTCTCCATTCACCTGTCTGTTCATCTCTCTTTGGTCCAAAAATTTTCCTAAGAACTTTATTCTCAAATACTCGTAATCTCGTTTCCTCCTTAAAGTAAGAGTCCATGTTTCGCACCCATATAATATAACTGGTAGAATAATAGTTTTATATATTTTCAGCTTAACGTTTTTTGAAAGGAGTTGGGACATCAAAAGTCTCTGCAATGCATAATAGCATGCATTTCCAGAATTGAGCCTATGTTTAATTTCTTTGTGCATCTCATTCCTATTTGTGATTATTGTTCCTAGGTATTTGAATTCATCAGCCAATTCCTCAAAATTTCCCTCATTTGTCATTAGCTGTCCATTTCAATTATATAATGTATTTCTACGTGTGACCATATATTTAGTTTTACTGATATTTACTTCCAGTCCTAATTTCTTAGTGTTACTCAATAGTGTGTGCGTGTTGGCCTTTAGTATCTCCTCGCTATCGGCCAGTAGTACTACATCATCAGCATAAACTAACAGCTTATTAATACCATTCAGTTGTAAGCCTTCCTCATTCTCTAAAGATTTAATGGCATGCTCTAGTACAAAATTAAATAGTAGAGGAGATAGTGCATCTCCTTGCTTCAACCCATTCTGGATTTCAAAAGTGTTTGAAAACTGTTTGCCTACACGCACCCTACTCGTTGAGCCATTTAGACACATTCGTATATGTCTAACTAACTTTTTAGGAATTCCGAACTCCAGCAGGATACTATATAACTTCTCCCTCTTAATTGAATCATATGCTTTTTGGAAGTCTACGTATAGTTGATGTACAGTACCATTATATTCCCATTTCTTTTCTAAAATCTGTCTTATACTAAAAATCTGATCTGTTGTAGACCTGTTTCTTCTAAATGCACATTGATGATCTCCTAGAATGTCATCAATATAGGGAGTAAGTCTGCTTACTAATATATTTGTTAGAATTTTGTAGGAAATTGAAAGTAATGAGATGCCCCTATAGTTGTTGCAATCAGTTTTATCTCCTTTCTTATAAATTGGTACGATAATTGATTCCTTCCATTCATCTGGAAGAGCTTCTTTTTCCCAAATCATACTAAGCAAACAGCGTATCTTGTCCATCAATTTTTCTCCCCCCTGATTTGAAAAGAAGAAATAAATCTCGCTGTATATAAAAACACCCCACTCACTCACCCACTGACTCTATCGAACCTAGGTTCATGACCGCGTGGACATAAGCTCTCCATACATCCCTATCCTGAGCTATTGTTTCCTAATCATCCACTGTATAATCTACTTCTCTCAAATCATTGATGCTATTCTCCCACCTCATTCTTGGTCTACCAACTGGGCGTTTTCCCTCTGGTTTTCCTATTAGAAGCTTCCATGCACCTCTTTCATCCCCCATAAGTGCCACATGTCCTGCCCATCGCAGCCTACGAGACTTAACTGTATATTTGGCTTCCTATACATATCATGTAGCTCCCTATTATGTAATTTTCTCCATTCGCCTGTCTGTTCATCTCTTTTTGGCCCAAAATGTTTCCTTCTTCTTCTTTTTCTTCTTCTTCTTCTTCAGCTTTCCCCCACTTATAGGTTTGCCGTCTACAGTTTCCATTTATCTCTATCATTCCAATCTCCCTCTTCCAAATTCCGATCATCCATTATAGTTCTGACGTAGGTTTTCCATTTACATCTTGGTCTGCCACGTTTATTTCTTCCAGGGGGTGACCATTGGTATATATTTTTTGGCCATCTTTCATTTTCCATTCTTTTGTACATGGCCATACCATTTAAGTGTTTGATTTTCAATCCTCTTAACAACAGATGTGGTGACATTCATTTCTCTCCAAAGGAATTCATTTCTTATTTTATCCTGTCTTGTTTTTTGGAGGCTTCTTCTAAAATAATCAAATTCAACTGTTCTAATTTTGTTCTTTTGTAATTCCGTCAAATACCAAGTTTCACTTCCATATAACAAAATATTCTGTATTATGCTCTTATAAATTTTCATTTTAGTTTCCTTTGTAATATTTTTATTCCAAATTATTCCATGTAATGTCTGAGTTGCATTTTTTGCCATTGCAATTTTAGTCTGTACATCTCTCTCGCAGGTACCAAAACTTGTAATTATTGACCCAAGATATTTAAAAAATTCACACTTTTTTATTTTCCCTGTTTCAAGTATGAGGTCATCCACATCCTTTCCCAAATACATATATTCTGTTTTCCGTAAATTTATATTCAGTCCCCATTTTTTATATTCTTCCATTAGTTTATTTATCATATATTTCATATCATCTTCATCCCCTGCAAAAATTATTTGATCATCTGCAAAACAACAATGAATGCAGTACTTTTCCTCCTATAGGAATACCCATTTCAGAACATTTTTTATACCACAAGTTAAGAGCCTGGTCTAAATAAATGTTAAAAAGAATTGGTGATAAACTGCATCCCTGCTTAAGGCCTTTATTCACTGTGAATTCCTCTGTTAAAGTATTCTGTATTTTTACTTTAGCTTTTGTATTACTATAGATCCTCCTAACAATATTAATCCATTTATCACAGATATTCAGATTTCTCATTGCCGTCCATAACAATTGTCGAGGTACACTATCATATGCCGTCTCTAAATCAATAAAGGTCATATGTAGTTCTTTATTTTTTGCTAGGATTTTCTCTTGTAATTGTCTAATACAGAAAATATTATCAATACATGATCTTCCACTCCGGAATCCACATTGTCCTTCTCTTAAGTTATCTTTTATCTCCTTAAGTTTAAAATTTATAATTTTACTAAAAATCCTAGCTGTTGAAGGTAAAACGTTTATACCTCTATATTTGGAACACAGTTTCCAGTCTTCTGGGATATCGTCTCCAATTTCAATTTTATTAAAAAGTTTTGTTAAAAATATTACCAAAATATCTCCTCCATGTTTTAGGAGTTCCGTCTGAATATTTTCTGGTCCTGGTGCTCTCCCATTTTTTGCCTCTTTCAAAGCTCTTTTTACTTCATCCTCTGTTATCTCTGGAGTGTCAAATTTATATTCTACATCCGTATCTTGAAGTTGAAACTCATTTCTATTTTCTTGAAGTAAACCTTTATAATGTTGCATCCATTCTGATGGTCTTATCAACTGAATATTTATCTTCGTTCTTTCTGATTTCCTGATATTTTGTAATGTTTTCCAAGCTACTTTGGATCTAGCATATCCAATTGAATGATCTATATTCGAGCATATATTATCCCAGTACTCATTTTTTGTTCTTCTCACTTCCACCTTTGTTTTATGTTTTAAAGTGATATATTCATTTCGAGATGTTGTTGAGTGATCTGATAACCATTTCATCCGTGCTTTCTTTTTTTCGTCTACTAATTTTTTAATATCGTGATTAAACCATTCACTGTTTCTTTTTGGTTCTCGATTTTCTGTCCCAAGTGCTTCTAAAGCTGCTGAATGTATACTTTCCTTTAGTTGATCATATATTTCCACTGCAGATTTATTTACATTTAAATTAAGTTTTTGCTTTAATCTTGATTGATAAAGATATTTTATACTCTCATCATAGAGTAAACTTACTTTATATCTTTGTTCATTCAAAGGAGTTGTATTTATTCTGTCTGCCGTTACTTCAATATTTTGTTTTTTGCTACTTGTTAATATGAATTTTCCCAAAAGCATATAATGATCACTTCCGCAATCTGGTTTTTTAGATTTAGATTTAGATTTATTTATTTAGCCTGGTGGAGTTGAGGCCATGTGGCCTTCTCTTCCACTCACCAGGACAAACATATATTACATCAGAATATAACAATCTTAATTAACTCTAATATTAAACACTAAGTAAAAATTTGATCAAAAGATAATATCTAATATATTGAATGAAAGTAAATGCGCACAAATGTGCAAATTGTATTTTAAAGATAAATATAAATAATACCAACCAAATTAATGTAAATTCTGTTCAAATTTATTTGAATATCTAATATATTACGATCTATAATACAACCAGTTAATATTAGTTAAAATTAAAACTAAAACTAATAATAAAATGTATACAAGCAAGGCATATTAAATTGTCTCTGTCTAGTGTATATAAAAAACAAAGGAAAATAATGAGATATAGAAAACTAATTTTACGATTATATAATATTTAAAACAAAACAAATAAAAATATGTGTTATTCTTAATATTATTTTCATAAATAATTAAATATATTAATATTTCTAAAAGAATATTATCAGTGAGGTGTATAAGTTAGTTTGTTATTAAATAATTCTTTAGTTTGTTTTTGAAGGATGTTATAGTTTGACAGTCTCTGACATAGGACGGAAGGGAATTCCATGTTTTGGTAAGTGAGACCGTAAAAGAAAATGAATAATATACAGTGTGATGAGGAGGGATATAAAGTACAATGTGCTGATGAGATCTAATACACTCTAACATCTTTCACTATCATATCACGTTTTTGTTTCACAACTTTATTCTCAAATACTCGTAATCTTCTTTCCTCCCTTTAAGTAAGAGAACATATTTCGCATCCATATAATATAACTGGGAGAATAACTATTTTATATTTTCTTCATTATAACATTTTTTAAAGCAGTTGGAACGAGAAGAGTCCCTATAATGCATGATAGCATGCATTTCTACCCTATGTTCAATTTCTTTGTGCATCTCATACCTATTTGTAGTTATTGTTCCTAAATGCTTGAAATCAGCCACTTGTTCAAAATTTCCTTCGTCATTATTGTCCATTTCCATTATATAATACATTTCTTTGTGTGATCATATATTTTTTTTATGTTTACTTCAAGTCCCAATTTCTTAGTGTTATTCAAAAGAGTTTGTGTGTTGGCCGTTAGTAAGCCTATCTCCTCGTTATTACTCAATTATACTACATCATCAGCATAAACTTACAACCTATTAGTACCATTGAGTTGTAATAAAAACATCTATAAAGCATAATTAATAAAGGACAACGATGTACTCAAAATCAGACAGTATGAAATAAATATGCAACCAAAGGCAGAATTTAACCATGACAAAACAGAGAGTTGCTCCAATAATAATAGAATGAAATATTTAAAATAAGTAATTAACGACTGTAAAATGGGAAATAATTACTCTAATGAAATTAATTGAAAACCGACACACATTTCTGAATGGAAAAATGAATAGATTTGCTGTCAGATAATTACATTGGATAAAAACATAGATAGATAAGTTGATAATAGTTGAATGATGTTTCGCCTCTGCAGGTGGATCGCCTCATTCATTTAATGAAATTATTGATCGTCTCTCGATACCACTTTGCTACTCTTTTTATTTCTTTTCAACGTGTGAAAATTATCGACTTGGACTGGAACTTGATGGCGATGAGTGTTGTTACGATTTTTGTTTTTATTTTTAAACATGATGCAATGAATAACCTTCACAATCAACTGTAGAATTTACAGATACATGTTCTGCTCATAAATCTATCTTCTAAACATAACTTCGGCTTTATTTAGTATAGGTATATGTTGGCCATGCTATTAAAAGATGGCAAGATGTCTTAATTGAAAGTTTTAAAATAAACGACAAAGTTTTAATTACGATTATATTCGCAGATGACCAGGCTATTTTAGTTCATCAGAAGATAATCTCCAGAGAGCTGCAAACCAATTAGAAAAAGTAGGCAAGGAATATAATTTAAACAATTCATGTACAAAAACAAAATCAATAGCATTTCGAGAAAAATATCATCTCAGATACAAAATTGTCATAAATAACAATATCATCGAACAAGTTAAATCCTACAATTATCTGGGTTTTAATGTATCATACTGTCAAATAGAAGATATAAATATAAACGTACAGAAATTTCAAAAATGCGTGGAACAATAAGAAAAACTCTAAAGAATAAAACAACTCAAGATACTCAACTGAAATGTTATAAAGTCATGGCCGTTCCTACTATTATGTATGGCAGTGAAAATTGGACTTTGTCTCGTACAGATAGGAAGCACACAGAGGCAGCGGAGATGAGATTTTTAAGGCCAACGACGGGTTACACTCTTACGGACCAGAAAAGAAGTGCAGAGATAAGAGATCAATTAAATATTTTTAAATCGAGGGATAAAATTGACAAACAAAGACAAAATTGATACGAGCATCTACTTAGAATGCCAGATGATTGACTTCCTAAAATGATTTTAAACTTCAGACCTACAGGGTATAGAAGTCATGGAAGACTATTTGCTAGATGGATAGACCAAATCTCTTGAAGTCGGAACGGTCCAGAGTCTAAGCCTTCATGACATAACTTTAAAAAGTATTTTGACAAATAACACACAACAAAGAATTACTCGCTGACTCGAAATGTATCAATAACTATGTTTTCAGACACGCAGAAGACGAAAATGATATTCGTTTTTTTTCGAATCACCTAACTGGGGTCAGATATTTCCACGACACTCTTTAGCAGAAGTGATCGTTTCCGTGAGAGTCGCAGGCGCTATTGTCTCTGAAATTGGTCACCCTTATTTTTATTTCGCGCGGTTTTATCACTCTTAGGGTTTATTAAACCCTCAAGTATACTCAGGTATACAGAATTTCCTAATTGCCACTGTCAAATACGTGAAATAGTGACTTATAATACCTCGTTCCGTGCAGTTCGTCTTATATTACGAGTTAATCATTGTGATTGTGAAGTGTGGATATATGAATTATTGTGTGTCATTATAAAGTAATTAAATTAAAACGATCTACTACAAAATCTTTTAATACGTAAGTTTTAGTGTTTTTATAATTTTGCAATGTCTCGCCGCTGCACAATGTGATATTTTAACAATCTAGGGGGATTTAATTAAAAAGTCCAAGGTTATTTAATAAATGTGATATTTAGTAATTTACATGGAAACAAACCTGTTAGTATGTATGTGTAATTATTTTGTTCCTAGGCATGCGCAGGGACTCATAAATAAGGTCTAAACACAACAGTCTCGCGCAGATGCGTAATCTGTATGATTGAGTAGGTTGATCAATCCAGCTGTTTTGTGCAGAGAATAAAGTCGGTTTACGTGTTATTTTGTTGTTTGTGTTTAGTGTAGGGTTCTGTAAGTTACGTGAGACAGGTTTCATCTGTTTAGATTTACAAGAATGTTAATATGAAAGAAGACTTTTAACTGTGTTTCAATTTAAGTTTATTATCCAGATGTTTTAGACTAGAACTTTCTTATGCGAACGTAATTGCATTATTTTCATTTATTGACATCCCTTCTGTTGGAAACAGGAGAGAAAAATTGTGTTCATCTGCGTTTCTTTAACTTATTCTTGTTTGTTTCATAATGGTTCCCCTTATTTCCCGGCACGCAATTTTCGAAGTTTGGTCAGGAAATAATAAAAGGGAACATTGTGATGCGATATGTTGACAACATGTCAGTCCTTTACTTGTTTGATGATCGACCACCTCTATGATTAACACATGCAGTATTTTGAAAATGCATGCTATTATGCATTACAAGGACACTTGACGTTTCAATTTCTCTAAAAAAACTTTAAACTGACATAAAAAACTGTTATTCTCCCAGTTATATTATAAGGATGCGGAACAAGGACTCTTAGTTTAAGGAAGGAGAAAGGGTTACGAGCGTTTGGCGTTTGATAATAATGTCCTTAGGAAAAATGTTGGACCAAAGACACATGAACAAGATAGATGAGTGGAGAAGACTACTTAACAGTAACCAGATATAATAAGAAAACTAAGGTCTCTATAAGACATTGCGATGGGCAGAACATGTGGCACGAATTGGGGAATCGAACAGAAGTACATGTAAGCTTCTTGTGAGGAAAACCAGAGGGAAACTGGCCCTCTATGAATAGACGAAGAATGAGATGAAAAAATAGCATTAACCATGATTTGAGGGAAGTATGAATTATACAGTAGATGATTGGAAAACGTTAGTATCAGGATAGGGTTGGGTGGAGCGATTAATTCATGCGGGGCCTTGAACCTATGGATTTCGATAGTGATAGTGAGAGTAGTTAGGGTTAGATTGTGGAAGGACAGCAGAAGCTCCGCCTGTATCAACGGTTTCCAGACTTGTTAACGACGACTCCATGAAAAAAATGCAAAATGTGAATGGAGAAAACTACATAACAATGAATAATGGTTTTTTAGTAAACTATTGTTAAACACTTAAGTAAAATAGTGATGCATTCAAATATATATATATATATATCTATATATATATATATATATATATAAGGCTTCTGGCAATTCAAGACAATATTTACTAAGGAAAAAATCGATATTGTCCAGAAATACATACTCGTACTTCCCTGCCAACTGATGTCTTGTATCCCTTACATATTAATATTATATATATATATATATATATAAACTAAACTAAACTGAACAATGTTTTATTATTGTTATTATTAAGAATTTATTATTATTATTATTATTATTATTATTATTATTATTATTATTATTATTCAGAAGGGATATACTAGAGGATGTGAAGAATTTGAGTATTTGGAGGTAAAAGTAGATAAATAGGATAAGCAAGAAAGTGACATTAAGAACAGAATAAATATAGAAAGAGCAATAACAGCAATGATAAAATGGTGTCCTACGGTATGGAATAGCAAGGAAAAATAAATTACAAATATATAATTCAATACTGAGAAGTGATGTCACATATGGAGCTGAAGCATGGAAATTCAACAAAAACTTATGTCGATGGAAATTGATTTCTTGAGGAGAGCAGCAACATGTTCTACATTGGAAAAAATAAGAAGTAAAGACATACGAGAGAAAAATATGTAGGCTATATATTCATTAGTACATTATATAGGGCTTCCAATATAAAACCGGACCGGCCTCACGGAGTTTCACCCGGCACGCAGTGCTGTCTCTTCCTCCCGCAATTCACCCTGCCTGCCACCCGTCCTTGAACTGTTTTCTTACCTTATAGAAAATGCTGGAAATGTTGTCCTCCCGCAGTTAAACAGGCATTATACCGAGTAAACACCATTTTGTTGCTGTATGTGCAGAAGATACTGAAATCCCAACTTGTGTGCTAATTTCGGTAATGATTTTTGTGGTGAACGTTCCAAATTTTCGCCAATTTCGTCTAATTTTTCTTCGGTGAGAACCGTACGCCTTCGCGTGTGTTTCTTATTTTGTACTGAACCATTGGTCTCAAATTTAGTCACAAGATCGTGGATTGTCGATCTGGAAGGAGGTAATTGTCCAGGGAAGTTCCGAATAAATTCCTCGCGAACGCGACGAGCTGCTTCGTAATTACAATAATAGTTACACACATAAATGCGCTGCTCTAATGTCAGCTGGCGTCTCATCTTGTCGAACGATAGTAAACTGACTAGTTCAAGGACGAGCGGCTGGCAGAGTGAAATGCGGACGAGGAGAGAGCGCTGCCTGACGGGTGAAACCCCATGAGGCCGGTCCGGGTTTATATTGGAAGCCCGTTATAAGATATAAGCAATTAAATTGGTATGGGCACGTACGACGAATACAAGAAGAAAGGTTACCCAGAAAAACACTGGAATGCTATCCACCTGGAAGAAGAAAGAAAGGAAGACTTCGAAACTCGTGGATGCAAGAAATAAGGACTGGAATGACAACAAGATCTGGACGACATGGCGTGGATGGATATGGGCGAGTGGAGAAGGAAAAAAACAATCTTTAGGCATAGAAAAATGTGAAAACATTAAAAATTTGTATACTCGTATCAATAAATAAATAAATAAATAAAATTATTTTCATCATCATCGTCCGGGGATTAAGCTGTTGGATCGTTCCGGTTTCATGAAGGCTAGAATTATTGTTAAAATTGTTCAGACCATCTTCTGTGTGGGCGTCCAACATTTCTCCTTCCGTGTGGTTTATAATTTAGTCATAATTTTGGAAATCTTTCTTCTGGCATTCTATCAACATGTTATTTCCAGGCGTTCCTATATTTAATTATTCGGTCTGTAAGTTTGAAAATATTTAGTTCTTTTCTTATTATTAAAATATAATAATAATAATAATAATAATAATAATAATAATAATAATAATAATAATAATACTAATAATAATGATAATAATAATCTTCTACTACAAGGTCTATGCTATGCAGCCGTTTCCGGCGAAGTTAAAAGTCGAGTCCATCTTCTACGTGGTCGACCAACATCTCTTGTTCCTCTGGGATTATACAGGAAGGTTCTTTTTGGTATTCTTTCGTTGTTCATTCTCATTAAGTGTTCTGTCCATTTCTTATTATTTTCGCTAATTTTATCTTCAATTTTATATATATTTAATTTTTCTCGTATAGTTTCATTCCTTATTCTAACCGCTCTTGTGCATCCTTTCACATTACGTAAAAAACAGCATTTCCGCAGTCTGTATCCTGCTTTTATCCCTTGATTTCATTATCCAATTTTCACTTCCATACAACAACAAAGGAACAGCCATTGTTTTATATAATTTAAGTTTCGTATCTTTCCTTGTTTTCCGACCTAAGGTTCTTTTTATGGTTCCACAAATAGCCTGAAATATATTTACTTTATTTTCTATATCTTTATTTTCTCTACAAGTTATATCACATCCTAAATATTTGAAATGTGATACTTGTTCTATTATTTTGTTATCCAGTACAATTTTTGATGTAATTCCATATTTACCTATAACTGCCATTACTTTTGACTTACGGTATTTATTGATATTTTACAATTATATCTATTGGCTATTAATTTAAATGTATATGCTATAATTTGGAGCTCAGTTTCAGATTCTGCTAAAAGTACAACATCGTCAGCGAATAATAAAGCATTTATTTTATCTTTATTATCAATTAATATTCCTTCATTAGTTAAAACCTTCTTCCATTCTTTTAGGATATCGTCCATATAAATATTAAATAATATAGGTGAGAGTGAACACCCTTGTCGTACTCCTTGGTTTATTTGAAAAAATGTCTTATTTTTAGTCAACTGAGGGTCAATACAAATATTTGTTCCATAATACAAGCTCTTAACAGTTTCTATAATCTGAATAGGAGGCCTTTTTCTTTTAGGATATTCCACAATATTTCCCTGTTTACTCGATCAAATGCTTTACCTAAGTCTATAAATAACACATGTGTTTCTAGGTTTTTTTTTTGTCTTTTGTTTATTATCTTATTCAGGGCAAATACTCCATCGGTACAATAATAATAATAATAATAATAATAATAATAATAATAATAATAATAATAATAAAATTATTATTATTGTTGTTATTATCATTATTAAATTCCTTAGCTCTCTGAATTTGTAGTTGACAGTTTGAGAAGTTGTGCTCGCTACGACTGGAACCTGCGTGCCATCCCCATCGTCACGAAGCCCTTGGCGTATAACGCATAGCAGTTTCTTCTCTAATCACAGGTTACATTTCATTCGAATGAATCGATACAAGTATAATTCCTAAGTTATGCGATCTTCTCTGCACGATCCAGGTCAAACAATAACTATATATTTTCATACATGTTGTTATGTTATTCTTTTTTTTTTCACTTTTTAAATTTAATTAACTTAATTGGACGTAAGTTTAGTTACTTTCCTGTTTTTTTTTAAATTAGTACTTGAAAGTACTGTTTCCATTCTATTCTCTAATAAAGTGTTCTCGAGCTGTTTATTATTCCATGATTTCATTCGCATCATGTAGAAAGGACCTTGAGTACATTTTATTTTTAGTGAATTCCGGAGGAATGAAGGCATTGAAATTGTTCTCATGATAAGGTTTTTGAAAATTTTTGACAGATCTTCACCAACCCTATCTAGTAGACACCAAACATATGTTTGTGTGTGTTATATTGTAGATTTTCGCGGATATAAATATGATTAACTTTTTTTTTTTTTTTTTTGGGTTTTCCGCGTCATAGATTGAATGTCGACCTCGGGCCACTGATTCTGACATTTCGACGTGACCAGACGCCGACCTTGAGTCCATGACGCGGAAAACCCAAGAAAACTTTCTTCATCATCATCATCACTCCAGGGATTAGGCAATTGCTCGTTCCGACTTCATAATGCATCATCCCAACATCTTCTAGGTCTTACAACATCACGTCTTCCTCTTTCTTGATAATATCTTGCTAACAATGGATATCTCTCCTTACTCATTCCATCCATATGATCAATCCATTTCTGTCTGTAATTCGTGACCTTATCCAATAAAGGCTGTACTTCCAATTCTTCTCTTATATCCTCATTTCTTATTCTATCAAGTCTTGTACATCCTTTAACTTGTCTTAGTAACCTCATCTTCGCCGTCTGTATTCTATCCTTCTGTTTTTTCATTGGTGCCCAAGTTTCACATCCATACAATATTGTGGGAACCGCCATAACATTATACATTTTTATCTTTGTTTCTTTTCTAATTTCATTTTTTAATGTTCTCTGTATTGTTCCACACACCGTCTGAAATTTATTTATTTTGGAGTCAATATCTCTTTCCACATTGTAGCCAACATCACAGCCCAAATATTTGAAACTAGACACCTGTTCAATACTTTGATTTTCTAAAATAATTTTGGATCTCACTGGATCTCTTCCTCTAAAAGGCATGGTCTTCGTTTTTCTTACAGAAATTTTATATATATATAATATATATATATATATATATATATATATATATATGTTATAATTAAACTTTTGACATTGAGCAATGCAAGCTTAATATGATAGAAGAAAAATGTTATATAATTATATATATATATATATATATATATATATATATATATATATATATATATATATATCCGTTAAGGCTTTTACGGGCGCAATTTTGATTTCATCTAAACCAGACTTGGCATAATGGCAGTTAATTAAATAAGTAGGGTCGAGTTCGTTAACCAGCAAAATAGGACAATTAGGTGCAGGAATTCACCGAAACGAAAATTTAAAAATCACTCTAGCGGTCCAATTTTCGATGTTTCACAAATCAGTATATGCAATTAAAATAAATCGTAGAAGGTATTCTCAAAATTCAGCGAAATCTGAACTTTAGAAGGGGGGGGGGAGGTTATCTGAAAAACAAAACTAAAAATTGAGTCTAGTAATGCCAAGTTTCGTTAATCACAATTTAGGTATATACACAGTTAATCAATAAATACTTTAAAAAGTAATTACGAAACACGGTTTTACAAGCAGAAGATGGAACATGTGTTCTTCCTAAAGGCCTCCAAAGTATTTTACAACATTTTATCTAGTTGAGCACGATAAATTTTGTTTTTTTAACTTTTACGCACTTAATTATCATAAGAATTCCACGAGTGATTTACAATTTATCTGGATCATTTGGAAATCAAGAGTGGCATTTGTTAGGACTATTTAACGAACAAAATTAAGCTGTTTACTCAAAAGTCAGTATTTAAATATGGTTACCGGTATTTTAAAATATTTATATATTTAATGTAAACAGCGATGTTTGAAAAGAAATCAGAAATGTAAGGTTATGTATATTAATTGCAACTTGATCATATTTATTCATTGTCAAATAGGATCGTAATAATGTAAGAATACACCCGTGGAGAAATAATGAAACACATCAGACTGTATATTATAGTCAACATTATAGGTTAGTAATTTATTTTTTTAGTAAACAACTCAGTAAAATCAAGGAATCTGTTCATTATATGCTATATTCAATGTATTTGTCGGAGAAAAATAATGCTTTGAGGTGTTCAGAATATTCATTATCACAAACGCAGGAGCTGATAAAGAGAAATCGATAAATAGCGAGGTGAAACACGACTGTCATTGGTTGTAAAACAAAATTAATTGAAACGTGATTTGTCATTGACTACCACTTGGGCCATGAGTTAAATAGTCCCTATAAGATCCCTACTGTATGTATCTTATAAGATAATAATTACATTATTGTATTTAATATTTTCAATAAAGTAATGAGAAGAAAAATTGGTATATATTATTTACATAGGTATCAAATTAGATAACAAAATGCAAATAGGTAATAACTTATGGTTACGCATGATTTATTTTCATTGCAGTCCGACACATTTAACTAAATTGGCATCAGAATGTCAGTTCTTCAATTTAAAGTCCTTCCCCGATAACTTGTTCCTTGGATTAGTTCATTCTAAAAATCCATCGGCCCCGGCCTGGACTCGTGGAGAGGATCATAACCATTAGAGCGCCGAGATCGACTTTACGAGTATAAAAAAAATATGAGCAGTATTTATGGAAAAACATACACCACAGGCTCTAATATATATATAAACACAAATTTCGTAAATAATGAGGTGATTTTGGATACTATCTATTTTTGCTTATCCAAAAATTTCCCTTAAAAATCCTATATCTATGTGTTGACTGAATTTTGATAATTTCTCTTGTCGTGTCCAAGTTTCAGATGCGCAGAATTAGTCATTACTCGTGAAATATAGACAAATCATTTTAGAGGAATTTTCAATGTAGCAACTTTATTGATAACAAAGAGTAGGGTGCGGGTAGGCAAACAGTCTCTAATGACTTTTGAAATACACAGTGGGTCAAACAAGGAGATACATTCTCCTCTACTATTCAGTTTTATACTAGATCATGCCATCAAATCTTTAGATGACGGAGAAAGCCTACAACTCAATGGTATTAATAAGCAATTAGTTTAAGCTGATGATGTAGTCTTATTAGGCGATAGCGTCAACACGCGCGCGCTCACACACACACACACACACACACACACACACACACACACACACACACACACACACACACACTTGAGAATCAGTAACAAACTGGAAATGGAAGTAAACATGAATAAAAATGAATATATGACAACACATAGAAATACATTGAAAAACAAAAAGAAATTTGAAAACAAGGGTGAGAAAACATCTTAGAAATGTCAAAAATGAAGTGGAAAAGTCAGCTGTAGCTGTTCATGCTTGGTCTGAAAAGCATCTAATTGAATCAAAGCCAGTCTAATTAAACAAATAGAAAAACTAAAAGAACTCATGTTTTGGGAAAAATCCACATAAAAAAACAAGAAAGAAAATCTTATGAACTTTGAATTCCCACGGATTATGAGTAGATCCGTAGGTTTATCGGTCCACCAACAGAGGGAAGAAGAATTAGTTCTAAAGATTCACATAACATCAGTGAATGAGAAAGTACTGAAGATGAAGCTGCCAAGGCTTTGAAACTGCGGAAATGGGCAGTAATGACAAATGAGGGATATTTTGAAGAAGTAGGTTATATATGCATTCAAATACCTAGAAACATGGGCTCAATTCTGAAAATTCATATTATTATAGCCAACATTACAGAGATTCTGGCTGTCTAATTTCTTTCAAAAACGTACCGAAAATGTATAAAACTGTTATTATCCCAGGTATATTATATGGATGCGAAACATGGACTCTTACTTTAAGGGAGGAGAAAAGATAACAGATTTTTGAGGATAAAGTTCGTATGAAAAATTTTGGAGGTTCATGACAGCGTGGAAAAAAGCTCGAAACATCCCTAACCTGATCTAAAGTTTTCCAGTCATTACCTGTATAATTCAC
Source organism: Diploptera punctata (assembly GCA_030220185.1). NCBI lineage: Eukaryota > Metazoa > Arthropoda > Insecta > Blattodea > Blaberidae > Diploptera > Diploptera punctata. The sequence goes on along the minus strand of JASPKZ010010693.1, from coordinate 680,231 downwards.
CATCCTCATTTTTATTATAATTCTAAATAACTCACTGGCACAATCAAACCCGTAGGTTCATGGCCGCGCGGTCATAAGCTCTCCGTACATCCTATCCTGAGATGTTTTCCAATAATTCCTTGTATAATCTATTTCCCTAAATCATTGTTAATGTTATTCTCCCACCCCATTCTTGGTCTACCAACAGGGCGTTTTCCCTCTGGTTTTCCTACAAGAAGCTTCCATGCACGTCTTTAGTTCCTTGCTCGTGCCACATGTCCTCATCATCGCAGTATATAACACTTAGATATTCTTCTTATATCTGGCTTCCTATAATGGCCATATAGTTCACCGTTATATAGTATTCTCCATTCACCTGTCTGTTCATCTCTACTTGGTCCAAAATTTTTCCTAAGAAGTTAATTCTCAAATACTCGTAATCTCCTTTCCTTCCTTAAAGTAAGAGTCCATGTATCGCATCCATATAATATAACTGGTAAAATAATAGTTTTATATATTTTTAGTTTAGCGTTTTTTGAAAGGAGTTGGAACCACAAGAGTAGGCCTACCTGTAATGTATAGGGCCTAATAGCATGCATTTCCAGAATTTAGCCTGTGTTTAATTTCTTTGTGCATCTCATTCCTATTAGTAATTATTGTTCATAGGTATTTGAATTCAGCCACTTCTCCAAAATTTCTCTCATTTGTCATTAGCTGTCATTTTCCATTATTATATTTCTGTATGTGACCATGTATTTAGTTTTATTGATATTTACTCGCAGTCCCAATTTTAAATAAATTATCCTATCTAATTCTTGGCCAACCTACTGGGCACTTTCCCTCTGTCTTCCTAGATTTTACACATAATAAAATGTAAAATTATTTATCTCAATATTCTCTGACTAATCTGTAATTTCTCGCTCTAGGGATAATAGTAGAAATGTTTTGTCAGGAATAAGGAAGTAGCGACTTTGAAATTGGAACAGCCCGTTACCTTAAATTTAGATGTTATTAGATTGTTATTGATATTTGATATTGTTTTTAAAACAAAGAATTGACTGTAAAAGACACGAACTATTTTGTTGAAAATGATGCAGTCATGACATGAACTTTGGTCTTGGAGCAATTTTATTGTTTCTTTATAGCCTTATTCTTTCAATACTGGAATGAGAATCTTACGGCAATCACAGGATGAAATGCCAACTTCGTGACACTTCCACTGGAATCTGCTGTGCGTTTTACTAAAGGTCATAATGCGTTCAACTGTACTCATAATTTTGATTGAGAGAAGGTAAACTATTATTCTACAAGTTATATTATATGAATGCGAAACATGGGCTCCTACTTTAAGGGAGGAAAGGAGATAACAAGTATTTGAGAATAAAGTTCTTAGGAAAAAATTTGGTCAAAAGAGAGATGAACAGACAGGTGAATGGAGAATACTACATAACAGTGAACTACATGGTCTTTATAGGAAGCCAGATATAAACAGTTAAGTCTCGTAGACTGCGATGGGCAGGACACATGGCACGAATGGGAAATGAAAGACGTAGATGGAAGCTTCTTGTAGAAAAACTAGAGGGAATATGCCCAGTTGATAGACCAAGAATGAGGTGGGAGAATAACATTAACTATGATTTGAGGGAAGTAGATTATACAGGGAATCATTGGAAAACATTAGCGGCTGAACAGCAGTTACGGTTACACTTGATTTTTCAGTTTTTTGTTGTAAATTATAGCTATTCTTCTGTATTTACTAACTTTTTCAATATTTTAAACTTTTTCAAACAATTTTTATAACATGATTTGATAATTTTTAAGTATTTATTTAAATATGCAAATTACAACATTATGACACTGTTAGACGATATTGTGATGCTGACTGCTATTTTTTCCACAAAATATATTACTTAGTCTATGCTGGTTTGATTGATCGCTGGTTGGATCGGCGTTAGGGAGTGATAAGTAAGTGTACACCCATTTTTAATAAACGTTTGGTAATTTTAATATTATTAATATATTTGTTTAACATAGATTTGAGGATTTATTGCAAAGATTGGTCATTTAAATTTCAGAGCGATAATCGATATGTGGTTCGATGGTGGGTTATCGCAGGCTTTATATACTCTGGCGCATGCGCACTGTTTTTCTATGGGACTCTGAAAATATATCAGGTAACCAAAAGTGCTGTTTTCCACATTAGCTCAGGATGTATGGAGAACCAAAGTCCGCGCGGCCATGAACTTACGGGTTCGATAGTGCCAGTGAGTTAGTTAGTTAGTTAGTTAGAAGGGCAGTGTCGTTACCTGAGACGCAGAGGATCTGAGTTAGATCCCCGATCGGGATAATTTCCCGGCTGAGACTTTTTTCAGGGTTATTCCTCACCTACAAGTCAAATTTGATCTAGTTAGGAAATTTAGTTCGTTCCTCGTTGTAGCCGAGTGGTTAAGACGAGAGGCTTTGGCGCAGAGCTATGGGACTTGCGCTGGTTCTAGTCTCCATGGGGAAATAATTATTTTTCTCATGGAATTTCGGTCAGAATTGGAATGGTGCCCACTCAGAATCATGAGACATTTGGGTAGCTACAGTAAGTAATGACTCCAGGTTGAGAAAACCTGCTATAACGGCTGGGGATCCCGACATGCTGACCACATGTCACCCCTACACTGGCAGGATGATCATCTATCTCTTTTATTAACATATGTAGATGTGAGGCCAGCATCCGGCTGGTAGGCCAAGGGCCTTCTAGGCCTGTCGCGCTTGGAGTAGGATAGAGTTTTAAAAACTTTAGATATTTATGTTTTATGGTCAATCAAGATAATGATATGACTTTTGAAATTGGATAGAGAATTTTCCTCGCTAATTACAGCTTCTGAATCTAAATTATTAACGGTTCAAAGTAAAATTATTATGTACATATATATAGCTCAGGATAGGGATGTATGGAGAGCTTATGTCCGCATATGTCCGCGCGGCCATGAACCTACGGGTTCAATAGCGCCAGTAAGTTAGTTATACTAAGAGTCTTCATATAGTTCGTGATTATATCGGACTCTCTATTCGTTGTTCACCCTAATTGGTCCATATAGGCCTATATATGCCTATAATTTATATGTATGCATATATATATATATATATATATATAATATATATGGACCAATTAGAGTGAACAACGAATAGAGAGTCCGATATAATCACGAACTATATGAATTATTCGGGGAGCCTAATAGGCCTATAACTGCCTTCATAAAAATTGAGCCGTTTGAAATGGGCTGGACACTTAATAAGAATGGAGGAATCAAGACCAACTAATAGAGTTCTCTGATCTGAACCAGGAGGATGCAAGCGGAGAGGAAGACCGAAAATCAGGTGGTAGGACGAGCCAGAGTTATTGGAGTGAGAAATTGGATGGGTGTGGCAAGGAACGGGGACGAATGGGAGAAACTTATTTGGATAGACAGGGCCCATGATGAGTTGTCGAGCTAAAGATGATGATAAGACAAATGCGAGGTAACTTTAAGGCCCAACGGTTCCCCATAATCATCTAGCCATCACAAACAGCATTATTGTATTCGTCATGTTTAGATGGACTGTCTCGTCATAATGTTGTAATGTATCGCAGGAGGCCCTGGAATGAGCTGAACATGCATTCTTGGAGACACTCCACGTATGGTCAATAAAAAGTACGTGTATGATCCAAAGTTTTATATTCTTCTCTCGGCAGGTTGTGTCACTGTAAAGTCCGGGTGAAGTGGGCCATATAATAGCTCCTATAAGGCGAAAAGGTAAACGGCGATAGAGAGGAAGAAGTAAGTATATTCGTGTTTTTTAGCTCTAAATATCTTACTTATACATTCTATTTTGCTTAATCTTTATATATAACATGAGTGTCTGCGAGTCTGTCTGTCTGTCCTTTATGGACTCAATTACTACGTGACCCTATTGAATGGAGCTTTTTTTTTATTATTTAGAGATTTTTTTGGGATAATTAACATGTAGGCCTATAACATATTATGTACGTACTATAGGGTCGGAGCTAAAAAAAAGGGGGGGGCATTGGTGCACTAAAAAAGTTGCTTATTGATTGGACTGTCAAATGGCTTATGCTGCTTAAACATTTACAATTACACCAAATTAATGTACACATAATTGAATATATAATGATGGACTTGAGACCGGAACAGGTCGCATTGACCTAATCCTGGAAAGGAAGAAGAAGAAGAAGGAGAAGAATTGGATATATCAAAATAATCTATAAAAAGTCCGCTAAGTCTATCTTTTACGGATAACTCACAATAATCATTTTTGTCTTTCAGCTCATTAATGCCAAGAAGATCGAGATAAATAAATTCCCGGGCAACGCCGCCTATCAGCACAGAGTATTTAAAAATAATCACGATATAAATTTATAATTTTTTTTTATTTATTCAACTATAGACCCTATGGTAAACCAGAGGGAAAGCGCCCAGTAGTTTGGTCAATAATGAAGTGGTAATATAACATTAACAATGATTCCAGGGAAATAAATTATATAGAGGTTGATTGAAAAAACATGAGCTCATGTTAAGGATGTATGGAGAGCTTATATCAGTACGACCATGTACCTACGTGTTAGATAATGCCAGTGAGTTAGTTAGCTATTAATTAATAATAATAATAATAATAATAACAGTAATAATAAAAATAATAATAATAAATTTAATATCCATTTATGGACAGCTCACAGAACGCAGAAGAATTGGCGCTTACATTTCGACAGAACGGATCAGTCTAGATTGGCTCAGATACTGTGAGTCATCTATCCCAGTTATAGAGGATACGCCACTGACATTACTGTTGATAACTTGTTGGTTATTGGTAATAGCAGTTTAACATTTGAAATATTGTTAGTACTATGTCTGTATACCATTGTTATAAGGGACGAGCTGCTTGGGTATGCCCCTCCGCACAAAAATTCTCATCACAGCTCTTCCCCACTCCTTCATACAAACCTCTATGGAATACCAATGCATGCTGTCATACACATGTTCAAAGAATTATGCAAAAGCATTTTCTGAACCATGAGTTTAGATAAGCACTTCGCCCTCAACTGTGATGGTTTCCCTCTGTTAACACAAAATCTAACAAACTCTTTTATTCTGCAGATAAAAATTTGAACATTAACCAGTCAGTTAATCTATTTACAATTAAAAAATGTTTAGTTTGTAATTCTATGGGTAAGTAGTAGACGTAGTAGTTCTAGTCACTCCTCTTGGAAGCATAGGGACGTTCACTTATATTGTGTGGGAAAGGTTGAATGATGCACTCAATCTTTGAGTCTCGCAGAACAAATAAATACGTAAACCTGGTGTGATGTTAATCTTCTTCTTGTAAGCCCATGTTTTCCCTTAACAGAGATTTAGGCGCTCTCCCCCTACAGGGAAGAAATTGAACCATACTAATTTAGTTACACTTGTTTTCGTATAGATGTCATTTGAGGTGGTCCGTGGTAATTCTTCCGCCTCCCATACTGACCCATCTAGGAAACACCAGGTAGTACTAGGACGGGAAAATGCGGTAAATTTTGCTTAGAGGGGGCACACTTAGTTCAGGCTTAAGGATCTTTTACGAGCCTTGAACATCTTCAGGATCGGGGAACCACGGCTTAAAGTCCCTCCCGAAGGACTTGCTCCTTTGGATGTTTCCGTCCTAAAAAAAAATCCATCGACCCCGGCCAGGTTTGAACCACGCGATTCTCGGGACCAGAGGCAAGGACGCATAAACCACTAGTCCACCGCGGCCGATATGAGGTTAATGCGTTATGCGAAAAATCGAGGATGGATTCTTATTCAATTCTCTAACTGAGGCTCCTAAAATCGGTGCCCCGCTACTACTGTACCAGTATGGGTTCATTGTCCCATGCCACCCATTGCCTCTATTCGCTTTTTCTGGCTAACACCAACTGCATAAGGGTGGCGTTAATGTAATTTTCTTTTCAATTTACGCAGTGATTGGCTTTTGTCAAGGTTTAGTGCGTTACTGTGACAACACAATCCCATAGTTCTCAAAGATCCGTTAATTCAATTGAATCAGGAATTTGTAAAAGGGACAAAGCCCGAAAAATAAATTGTAAGAAAACTAAAAAAAAAACTGTTATTGTAGTATATTTATATATGCATACATAATAGGGTATTTGGAATGACATTATACAGAATTCACATTAATTGTTATTAATTTATTATTATTAATAGGTTATTAAATTGTTGGACTTGGAGCATTTTGTAAAGTTAGCACTTAATAACAGATTAACACAGAATAAAAAAATTCTATAATATATATTAAAGAAAAAAACCTCTGAAAAATGTATCACAGCCTTCTATACATTGGTAACATTCCCACTTCTTATTTCACATAAACAGTAACCATAATCATGTCATTGTCAATAGGCCATTATTTTCTTCCACAAACAACCAATTCAAATTCTACGTCCCTTAAAAGTAAAACTTTATGACTGTAACTCAAAACTGTGGATCCACTATAAATATTATAAACTAGGTTACATATTTAGATGTGATTAGATTTCTTTTGTGTCGATTTTTAAGTCTATGGATTTGTAAGTTAATAATTATGGCTAGAAAGTCAATTTTTTAGTTAAATTCTTTTGTTCCCGAACTTGGTATCTTTTGAATTATAAAGATACAAAATTAGACTATGTAAATTGTATAGGATTTGGTTCCTTTGCATGCTGAAAGTCAATACGAGGGTCTGAAAAATCTGAAACTAGTATAAACTCAATTTACAACAAAATTGGATTTGGTACTTTTGCAAATTCCTGATTCAATTGTAATAGATTTACTATTTATTAAAATTCAGTTTAGTACACCCGATATTTTAAACCTATCATTTTGGTTGTAAAACGTACACATGTTCTCATTCCATAAAATTTGTAAGCTTGTAGTTTATAATTTTATTTCTTTGACAATTCCTGTCAATTCCTGTCATCATAGACACTCGTCATTTATTAATTACTTTTTATTTTATTTTTGCGAACTACAGCACTAATATTTACCCAGTTTTATGAGACCTTCATTGAATACTGTTGCATGCTTGTTTAGTTACTCGTTTTTTTTTTTGCGAGTGGTTGATGGGGGAAGTGTGTAGTTAAATTTTTTGAAACAATTCAGCTGGAGGGGTGCGTCATGTTAACTGTGGAGACACACGCATATAAACACGCACATATATCACACATTTTGACCGATGGTATCGAACTTGTAAATGGTTTGGGTAATCGTTCACAAACTTTATGCAAACAAACGCAGGAAGCGTATATAGTGGCTAAAGCTTTTGTGCTGGCAATAACAACATTGGATGACAGAGGCTGGTTTGATCGACAAATCAAATGGAAAACCATCTGATCATGCTTGCAAGTGAAGCGATGTATTCTATTGCAAAACTGCATTTTATAAATTAACACCATACATTAATGAAGTTCTGACATCAACCCTCCTCTCTCTCTCTGCCTTAGTACGTCTTCCTTTGTAGGTTTTACATACTATTGATTATATTCTTCTTATTTGGCGCTGTGGTTTTTTAAATTTACCCTTGGCTTTTCTAATCACCTGCATCCGTCTCTCTTGAACTTTCATTCTCTATCATTTAATACAAAGTTATGGCTAGGAGCTGGCAAGAAGGCGAGCGGAGCATGAAGAGAGGGAGACTGTTATCGCTGAGAATCCCCGGTGCACGCGTTTCTACGCATTAAACTGTATTAACCATTCACAAACCTTGTGCTCATTACTTGCACAGTCATGGTATGAATTAATTTGTTGTTGCGGTTATTAAAATTATTTAATTTTCATTACACTGTTTATAAAGATTGTGTTTTATTCGTCCATATGTTGAGGTTAAAAAAATTGATTCATTTTCATTGCAATGTTTATAAAGATTGTACTTTATTCGTCCAGAAACGCGATTAATATTTTCAGGACACATAGTATTATAGCCTCGCTATGATGGTTGTCCAGCGTCTCGTTTTGTTTCCCCGCAGCTGTTATATATCCATCCATCCATAGTAATTCTGTCCGAAGGCAGGTCCTTCACTGCAGTCATAGCATTTTCATGCTATGCTTGCAGCTTTACTAGGGAATTGTGTACGTGTGGTAGCTTCCCGTTGATTTCCACACCGGTGAAGGATGATGATGATAATGATAATGGTAAGGATGATGGCCATATGATTTCGGGGACCGTTTGTGCCTTAAAGTTTTCCTGACATTTGTCTTACAGGTGAGGAAAACCCCGATAAAAACCTCACCCAGAAAAAACTGCCCCGACCGGGGATCGAACCCGGGCCCGCTGCGTAACAAGGCAGCACGCTACCTCGAGACCACAGCGGTGGACTCTGTTATATATAATTAAATACAAAGATGCCGAATACCGCCACTATAATAATTCCGCATGTTAATCATTGTCAAAAGCACTGTCGCGGTACCCGCTTTTATATAAACGGACAACCATCATAGTAAGGCGATGGTACTTAGAAGCATGCGATAGAAATGTTATGACTTCAGTATTACGTCAAGCATTCCTTTCGCTCGCCTTCTCGTTAGCTCTTAGCTCTATTTGATGTAATTATTTAGAAAATCAAAAGTTTGAAAAATAGCAAGCAGAAGTGGTCTGTACCGAATAAATTAAAAACTAAAATAATGAGGGTAAATTTGCAACAGAAATGTGATTGCAGCTCAAAGATGCAGGAAAAGAGGAATTTGAGTAATTAGGAAGCATTATATATATGAGGCTCAGAGGAAGATATTGAGACCAGAATTAGAAAATCAAAAGTTGTATTCCCACAATTGTCATTCACATGAAAATAAAAAAATCTCAACTAGAACTAAATTAAGACTATTCAATAACAATATGAAAATTATACTGTTAAGACCTATATATGTACTGTATGAAGCTTGAAAGTAACAATTGCATTACATAAAAATTGCGCCTTAGTCAAGCGGTTTATGTCATGTTACCTTGGTGTAGAGCTACGGAACTTGCCTTGGTTCGATTTTGGCCAGTATGGAACTAGTGCTCACCCAGCATCGTGAGGAATTTGGGTACCTATAACAAATAGCGGTTCCAGATTGAGAAAATCAGCTATAAAATTTGTGGAATCCGACATGCTGACCACATGTCACCCATATACTGGCTGTATGATACTCAATCTTTGTGATTTTTAAACGTGAATGTGAGGCCAAGGGTCTTCTAATCCTATCGCGTTCTAGAGTTTCCACAACTGTAAAACAAATGCCGAATAACTTTGAACTCCATTTGTCAATCATATATATTCTTATCATATTCACCTTGTATAGTATACATGTGTGATTGATGTGACTTGTCTTAAAAATATTCGTGTTTTCTCGGATATGGGTCCGCGTTGAACTAATCCCTCATTTAGGTAGTTCCTGTATATCCTTCAGTGGTAAAAAGAAGTATATGATCCAAAAGTTTACACATGCTCTCCCTAAAGGTCATGTCGCTATATGGTGCGGTAGGCTGGGGCACTTAACAGTACCTTAAAATGGGAAGGTTAAACTAAGAATAAGAAAAGAAGAATGGAGTGGGGAATGAAAGAGGGGCATGGAATCTTCCTGTAGGGAAACCAGAAGGAAAACGCCCACTTGGTAGGCCAGGAATAAGGAGGGAGAATAATATTAACAATGATTTGAGGGAAGCAGATTATATAGGAGATGACTTGAAAAAATAGCTCAGGATAGGGATATATGGTGAGTTCATATCCACGTGGCCATGAACCTACGGATTCGATAGGGGCAGTGAGTTTATTATTATTATTATTATTATTATTTTGTATTTTTTTTAACCTGGTTGAGTGGTAGACAAGGCCTTAAGGCCTTAACTGCCAGATAAAATAAAACTATTATTATTATTATTATTTATTATTATTATTATTATTATTATTATTATTATTATTATTATTATTATTATTATTATTATTATAAGCAGAGAGCAGGCACATAAACGCTATTGGTGAAAGAGACGGACTTCTAGAAATTCAAGAAAAGACAAAACTAGTAATGCAGAGAAATAATGGATGTTCAAAAAGGTGTTAGACAAGTATTTGAAGAAAGAAAACTGAAATGGTTTGGTCACGTAAAGAGGATGTCATATGACAGGGTACCTAAGAAGTGTATTAAATTTTGAAGAGAAGGGCACGAGAAGAAAGGGGAGACCAAAATAACAGTGGGCTCAAGTGCATAGCAGTAGGGTGTCTCGAGAGGATAAACATAGAGTGATGCAGAGAATAGAAATTTATGGAAGTAAAATTTACAATGGATTCTAGGAAACTACTGTATTGTAGAGAAATTTCTAATTACTTTTTTTTCGGATACTTTTGAAATCCAGAATGGGTTAAAGCAAGGAGATGGACTATGGCCTCTACTATTTAATTTTGTACTAGAACATGCCATCAAATCTTTAGAGTATGAATAAGGTTTACAACTTAATGGTATTAATAGCCTGTTAGTTTATACTGATGATGTAGTACTACTGGGCGAAAGCGAGGAGATACTAAAGGCCAACACGCCACACACTATTGAGTAATACAAAGAAATTGAGGCTGGAAGTAAATATTAATAAAACTAAATATTTGATCACACATAGAAATACATTATATAATGGAAATGGACAGCTAATGACGGATGAGGGAGGTTTGAGGAAGTGGGTGAATTCAAATACCTAGGAAAAACAATCACAAATAGGAATCAGATGCACAAAGAATTAAACATAGGCTCAATTCTGAAATGCGTGGTATTATGCAATAAAGAGACTCTTGACGTCCCAACTCCTTTCAAAGAACATTAAACTGAAAATATATAAAACTGTCATTCTATCAGTTACATTACATGGATGCGAAACACGGACTCTTACTTTAAGGGAGGAAAGGAGATTACGAGTATTTGAAAATAAAGTTCTTAAGAAAATTTTTGGACCAAAGAGAGATGAACAGACAGGTAAATGGAGAATACTACATAACAATGAACTCCATGGATAAGAACAGTTAAGTCTCGTAGACTGCGATGGGTAGGACATGTGGCAATAATGGGGAATGAAAGACGTGCATGGAAGCTTATTGTAGCAAAACAAGGGGAAAACGCCCAGTTGATAGACCAAGAATGAGTTGGTCGAATAACATTAACTATTATTTGAGGGAAGTAGAATATACAGGGAATGACTGGAAAATATTAGCTCAGGATAGGGATGTATGGAGAGCTAATGTCCGCGCGGCCATGAACCTAGGGTTCAATAGTGCCAGTGAGTTAATTAATTAGTTACTACTATTATTATTATTATTATTATTATTATTATTATTATTATTATTATTATTATTATTATTATTATTATTATTATTATTATTATTATTGAGTCCCGCGCCGTAGCCGAGCGGTTAAGGTAGGAAGCCTTGGCGCAGAGCTACGGGACTTGCGCTGGTTCGAGTCTCCATGGGGGAAGACATTTTCTCATGGTATTTCGGCCAGTATGGGACCGGTGCCCACCCAGCATCGTGAGGCAATTGGGTAGCTACAATAAGTAGCGGCTCCAGGTTGAGGAACCAGCTATAACGGCTGGGGGACTCGACATGCTAACCACATGTCACCCCTACACTGGCTGTTGATTATCTACCTCTGTGATTGATACATGTGGATGTGAAGGGCCAGCAGCCGGCTGGTAAAAGGGCAACCGCTGAAAAGTGGAAAGACCCTCAATCGGATTATTATTGACAAAGTAAACACTGACCTCAGGCATATATCTTTAAGGTCCAGACAATATGGGCTGAAACTAAATGTAAACAAAACGCAAGCAATAATTATCGGACATCCAAGGCTATTACACTTCATAAACAATGACAATATGCCGGCTGTCATATTAGATAATGAACAAATTCCTTATACCGACGTCGTTAAAAACTTGGGATTTTACTTAGATTCTAATTTAAATTGGCATGTGCAAGTAAAACAAACCTCTAAAAGGATCTTCTCCGTAATGCATTCCCTAAAGCGACTTAAACATTTTCTTCCTACAACTCTTAAAAGAATTTTAATCCAAACTTTAGTGATGCCGCATTTTGACTACTGTGACGTTCTACTAACTGACATAAGTGACGGATTGTCGGACAAACTGCAGCGTGTCCATAATATGTGTATCAGATTCATATTTAATGTTCGAAAATACGATCACATTTCTCCATTATTCCACGAATTGTCATGGCTACATCTAAAAGAGAGAACAAAATCGCACTAATTCTCTTATTTAAGATCCTACATACCTCGATTCCCAATTATTTATCATCCCGTTTCCAGTATCTATCCTCAAACCACAACTTAAACACAAGATCACAACATAGTCTCTTGCTTAATATACCGCAACATAGGACATCACATCACTCCATGTCATAGGCTATACCATCTTCATTTCTCGCAACTGGAATTCCCTACCACAAGAAATAGGGGGCTGCCGGACATTGGCATCTTTTAAAATAAATCTAAATTTATATTTGCTCTAAACTCGACTTCATTATTATCCAGTGTAAGGTATATATATATATATATATTAATTGGTGTTTCTCGTATAATGTATCATATTTATATTATTATTATTATTATTATTATTATTATTATTATTATCGTATCATTATTGTTATTACCCTATAAAATGTTGTTTGTACATGACATTTACATTGCTACATTATTGTATCTTTAACTGTTTATAATTAGTATAGTGTATATCTATATTTGTCAAATATTTATTTGTATTTGTGCTGGTTGAGTGGAAGAGAGGGCCTTATGGCCTTAACTCTGCCAGAATAAATAAAGTATTATTATTATTATTATTATTATTATTATTATTATTATTATTATTGATATTATTATTATTATTATTATTATTATTATTATTATTATTATTATTATTATTATTATTATTATTATTATTAAACCGAAATAGTCTCTGATTTATGAAGTAAATAGCTTCAGAAATTATGACTGTAAATTTACAATTCTTACATTTAGAACCCCGTTATATCTGATTTGGAAATTTACCTGACAAAACATCCACCTGTTTAATAATCACATCCTCTGTTAATTTATGTGACATCCACTCCGTATCGTAGATTAATCGGGATGGACGCGACGTTTAAAATAATAAATGAACGGGTAGGGAAGTTATGGTAATGAAGAGAGAGATGCATAATCTTTGCATAAGAAGTCTTCATTTAACCTATTATAGAATTCAGTCTTAACATGAACATAAAATTTATCTGCCATGCTTTATAGCGACACCACAAAGATAGCATTTATATCCCTAGACTCTCTGGAATTGTAAATGAAGTAGCTTAGTTGAGAAACATCTATTATGGAATTCTGCTTAGTTAACAATCCATTCACATTTGTATTAGATTAGACCTTGTTATAGCATCTACTGCTGAAATTCTAATTCCTGCTCGTGTGTTTATACAGAGATATCAACTCACTTTAGTAGCATTTTTATTGTTCCTGAGTTTTTGGAATTATAGAACCAACTACTCCTTCTACACTGTTGTTGAATCCGTTCTACACAAAAATATGGCCGTATTTACATTCGATGTTTGCAGTCAAGTAAACAGTTATGAACGAGGAAGGTGCATTCCAGATATACTAGGGCTATTCTATGTCAGCCAGCCACGTGTGAATATTCGTTCGGGTACAAGTGACTATTGACGTCATGTTGGCCAATGTCATAACTACGGCTAGGATTTTTATGTAATAAAACGTAAGGTTGCAATGCAGATACTATATATTATTCAACTGTTTGTGTGTGAAACCAAGATAAAAAACAGTCAGGAGTCTAACTTCTCATTAGGCCCATTTCCTATGCCTTCTCTATAACATATTACACACATCATGACCTTATTATTTATCACACCGCTAGACTCTCTGATACACATAAATTAGATACCCGATCCCTTGAGCGCAGTGTCCTTTATTATTTCTCCTCATTATACTACCTATTATTCGAAATATTTTACAATTTCTCTTGCTAGAACATGGAATTCCCTTCTACCCTATGTCAGAGACTGCCAAACTTTACCATCTTTCAGAAACAAATTGAAAATAAAATTACTAACAGAAACAACTCACTAATATTACTTTTTAAAAATTAATAATGTGTTTTTCATTATTTAATAAAAATAGATTTAAGATTCGTTAATATATTTACCTAATGCCTTGTATGAAAAGCATAGAATAATGCATTGTAGTTTATTACTTTCTTTGTATTTTTTCTCTTTCTTTTCTTTTTATGTATAGTAGATTCGAGCTGTTATTCCTTTCTGTATTCATTATATCATTAATTTAATTTTATCTGTATTCATTTTATCATTAATTTAATTTTAATTGTATTTAATTTCATTGTATTATTAGACATTATTTTCATTATTATTCAATTTGACAGATAATTAATTGTTTAGTGTGACTATTATTGTATTTTTTTGTATTTATATGTAACATATGTTTGTCCTGGTGAGTGGAAGAGAAGGTCACATGGCCTTAACTCCACCAGGCTAAATAAATCTATTCCATTCTAATCTATACTATACTATTCAACTGTTTGTATGTGAAACCAAAATAAAAGACAGTTAGAAGTCTAACTTTTCATTATACTACGTTGCAATCTTAACTTTTAGTACATAAAAACCCTAGCCCTAGTTGTAACACACGTTCCACTAGAGCCAGTTGCCAACAGATTTATTGAGAATAAAGTTCTCACGAATGGAGCAGGCTGTACAACTTTGAGATACATGGTATTTATAGGAAACTAGATATAATAAAAATTAAGTCTCTCCGATGTGCAGGACACGTGACACGAATGGGAAATTTCTTGTAGAAAAACCAGAGAGAAAAGGCCCAGTTGTTAGACCATGAATGAGGAGAGACAATAGCATAAACCATGATTTGAGGCGAGTAGAATATACAGGGGATGATTGGAAAATATTATCTCAGGATAGGGATGTATGGAGAGCTTATGTCTGCGCGGCTATGAACTTATGGGTTCGATAGTCCATTGAGTTAGTCTTATTATAGGTTTAGGATCGATCTCGGTAGACTAGGAATTAAAGCATCTTGCCTCTAGTCCTGAGGGCCGTGGTTTTAAACTCGGCCGGGATCGTTGGACTTTTTTTAGGATGGAAACTTTTGGAAAGATAAGTGGACTTTCTCAGAGGTTCATCAAGACATTAAAATATGGAGAGAGTTAGAAATAAGCACATTATGCAACATATGAAAAAAGTTTAAATTTTAGACCATATAGCACACATACAGTATCCCCATATGTACACATGAGAAGAATGGGGATTTAAGGATTTCAAGGATTCTCATGTAGATTCTGGAATTTAAATCAGGCGAAGAAGAAAAGGTAGATCTATTCACTCCTGGATACAGGAGATTAACTAACTCACTGGCACTATCGAACCGGTGTTTCATAGCCACGCGAACATGAGCTCTCCATAAATACCTATCCTGAGCTAATATTTTCCGATTATCCCCTTTAAAATTCACCTTCATGAAACCATGCTTAATGTTATTCTCCCACCTTATTCCTGAGCTACCTACTGAGAACTTGGTATAAGGAATTTAGGCCTATATGGCCCTCTTTCATTTCCCATTCGTACCACATGTCTTGTCTATTGCAAGACTTAACTATAATATAACTTTCTCCATCCCGCTGTCAGTTCGTCATTCTTTGATCCAAAATTTTTCTGAGAGCTTTATTCTCAAATACTCAATCTTTTCTTCTCCCTTAATACTGGGATAGCGCAATAGATCTTTCAGGTAGCGGTGCTCAAGGCAGACTGCCCTCCAGTCTGAATAAAAACTAAACTGAAGAACTACTCCTTTCCATCTATTAGTATTTCAAGTTGCAATTAAGTATTTTTCATAAGTAATGCCACGAGTGATTTCCAATTTATCTAGAGGGTTTGGAAATCAAGAATGACATTTGTTAGGACTATTTAACGAAAAAATTAAGTTGTTTACTGAAAAGCCATTATTTAAATATAGTTACCGGTATTTTATAATATGTATATAGGGCTAATTAAAGTTTACTGAAAAGCCATTATTTAAATATAGTTACCGGTATTTTATAATATGTGTATAGGGCTAATTAAAGTAAACGGCGATGTTCGAAAACAAATTATAAATGTGAGATTATGTAGGCCTATATTCACTGCAACTTGATCATATTATTTATTGCCAAATAGGATCGCATTATTGTAATAATGCATCCTAGTGGAGAAATAATAATACACATCAAACTGTATATTACAACCAACATTATAGATTATTAATATTTTTTTAGTAAACAACTCAGTCAAATCAAGGAATCTGTTCATTATTTGCTATATTCAATGTATTTGTTGGAGAAATATAACGCTCTGAGCTATTCAGAATATTAAAAAGGAGGAGCTTTCTTTATCACAAAAGCAGGAGCTGATAAATAGAAATCGACAAAGAGCGAGGTGAAACACGACTGTCATTGGTTGTAAAACAAAATTCATTGAAACGTGATTGGCCATTGACTCCAATTTGAGGCATGAGTTAAATAGCCATTATGAATGACCAATCTTACCTAGTTTGGAAAGATCTTAACTAGTAAAGGAATAAATAAAATCTATGCTACAATATTTATTATTCCCAATAATTTTTAAAGATTTTAAGTAGAGATAAAAACATGGCTATATTTCTAATATAAATAGCATTTTTGTAGGCTATTTCAAATCTTTGTGAGGCGATATGCTGGAAATATTAACGATTTATCGTGTCCCAGGATAATAATAAATAGCTCAGTTTTACACATGTCGCCTGAATAAGATGGCTTCCTCGGACATTAATTCGCCGTATTTCTCTCGCCCTGGCAAGTGCACAATTCAGCCCAGAGGAATTGTGGTATCATGGCAGACGAAATCAATAGTTGTCCACTACTGGAGAACCCACGTGCTTGATTTTTTGAGTAGAACCATGTCAGCAGTTGACAAGATCGGGACTTCCACAAGATGTATCCAAAGTTTGTTCACTGCAATCCTATACAGTTTCGTTTTTCACACCATCAATTCAAATCAGTAACAAATCTGGCTGACTACAACGCAAATTTGATATTCCTTGCTGAAACAGAAGTTAATTTAGGTGTGGAAAATTTAACACCTGTGGAGTTTCAGCATTTCTTTTCAAGTTGAAAGCATAGTTGGTAATATTATTGAGTTTACAAGATATTATTTATTAAACTTTTTAAATAACTAGCAGAGCTATTAGTTCATGGTTGCGCGGACATAAGCTCTCCATATATCCCTATCCTGAGCTAATATTTGGGAAGCTTAACTTCTCTTATCTATTTTCATAAATTTGTGAGGAGTAATCTAATTAACTCACTGGCACTATCGAACCCGTAGGTTCATGGCCGCTCGGACATAAGCTCTCCACACATCCCTATCCTGAGCCAATGCTTTTCAATCTTCCCCTGTACGATCTACTTCTCTCAAATAATGAATGATTTTATTCTCCCACTTCATTCTTGGTCTACCAACTGGGAGTTTTTCCTCTAGTTTTCCTACAAGAGTAGTAATCAAAATTCCATATTTTACTACAAACACGAGCCTATTTAATTATAATAGCCACTTTAAACGCAAGTTTGTGATGTTCTAAAGGATGTTCGGGAGCCAATTGGTTACTTTTTATTACATAGTGTAAACTAAGAAGAATATAGACAAACAAAAATTCAGTTTTGGTACTCATTTTTCAATCACTCCTTTAAAATTCACCTCCCTGAAATCGTGGTTAATTTAGTTCTCCAATCTCATTTTTTCTACTTCGAGCTTTCCTCTGGTTTTCCTACCAGAATTTCCCATCCCTGTCTCACACTCCTCATATTTTGTGGCCAGTACGTATGCCATTGGGATCTTTTCAGTCTAATAACATCTATATCCATCCATCCATCCATCCATAGTAATTCTGCCCGAGGGCAGGTCTTTCACTGCAATCATAGCATTTTCATGCTATGCTTTGCAGCTTTACTAGGGAGTTATAGATGTGGTAGCTTCCCGTTGCTTTCCACACCGGTGAAGGATGATGATAATAATGATAAGGATGATAATGATGGCCGGATGCTTTTCGGGGACCTTTGGACCCTACGCTTCCTGATATTTGTCTTACAGGTGAGGAAAAACCCCGAAGAAAATCTCAACCAGCAGCCTGTTACGACCGGGAATCGAACCCGGGCCCGCTGCGTGATTAGGCAGCACGCTACCTCGACTCCCGGTGGACAACATATATATATATATATATATATATATATATATATATATATATATATATACAAGCGTTACTGCTATAAAGTAAATATTCTCTTTAATAATTTGCTTAACTGTTATGTTAGCCGCTAGATGGCAGTCGGAAGATCTTTCCGCTACCTCTTGTGTGAATTGAGAATACTACATGTATAAGAAAATTGTATGTTTGTCTCGGAATTCTTGGGTAGCTCAGTTAGTTAGAGCGCTAAAGGTACAGACTTTAGAGACTCGATTTCAAATCCCGACTCAAGCATTCTTTTTTCTTTTCATATCATATATATATATATATATATATATACACTGTATATATTCTAGCTGTCTTAAATCTCCATTATCTTCTAATTCTCCATTTTCCCTTATCGTTAATTGGGCCATAGATTTCTTAATATAGATAGTATCTTACTTTAGAATACATCTATTAATTTGATAGCATTTTGTGAAAGAATCCAGTATATTTTTTTCATAATTATATTAATGTAGGTCGTATTACTTTTTAAATCAGAGAACTCTCGTCCTGCCATGCATATTTTTACGTTTTTAAATTGGAAGTATTGCAAAAAAGGTTATATTAGCCATATAAATGTTTCTTCGTATCTCTGTATTCTCATTGTTATTTGTAGTATACATGTTCCCAAGTATATAAAATCTATAAATTTCAGTTGTTGGCCTTCAAGTTGTGGCCTTCAATGTAATTAATTGAGCAGTGATAGTGGATAGTATTTCTCAGAAAATGTTAATACATCCTCTGATTGTTATTTTAACGTAGAATTCGTATCGATTTACCCATCTACTTTCTGTTTAAGGCACGGATTCTTTATAAATTATAAATATATTTTATTATGTAACAGATTTAAAAGTTCTACCATTACATCATACCTGTTGATTCATTCAATAGTCACAAGGGAATGTTACATTAATTCTAATATACCGTCTCGGTCTTCAAATAGCAATAAATAAAAGTACATTTTAAGGGAGGAGAAACGATTACGAGTGTTTGAGAATAAAATTCTTAGGAAAACTTTTAGACCAAACATAGATGAAAACACAGGCGAATGGAGAGGACTACATACCAGTGGGGTACATGATCTTCATAGAAAACCAGATATAATCTTCTTCTTCTTCCTTCCAAGTATTAGGCCAAGGCCTGTTACGATCCTATAGAAAATTTTCCCTCCAGCGTTTCATAGGACGGCCCAGTGATCTTCGTCCTACCAGATATAATAAGAACAGTTAAATCTCGTTGACTGCGAACATGGGGATTGACCTACCATGTGGGTATTTTAATAAACCAGAGGGAAAGCGTCCAGAACAAATCTTAAAGAGTTAGTTTACTAGTTGCACACGAACCGAATATAACTGATGCCGTCCACGAAATAATTTGACCAACGGATCAACACTGCATCACAGTATTATTGACAATTTGGCGTATTTTTTTTTTTGCGTATTAATTTGTTTATGTTTGTGTATCTGATTTCATTTTTTTTTCACTATCGTCGGTTAGGCTACTTTGACTTCGTTTAGTTACTAATTTAATACAGGATTATATATATGAAAGTTTTCTTGAGTTTTCCGTCATGGATTCGTGGTCGGCTTCTGGCCGCTGATTCCGACGTTTCGGCATTATCCCACATGTCATTATCAAAGGAATGATAGGTTCGAGTCACAGATATAGGTCGTATATAATAAAACATGTTGAGTTTTCACTGTGGTCCATTTGAGAAGCCGTTCACCCATCCAAAGTTTAGGTCTCAAACGGACCACAGTGAAAACTCAATATGATTTATTATATAAGACCTAAATCTGTGACTCTGTCTTACAGGTGAGGAAAAACCCCGAAAAAAACATCTAACTAACTAACTCACTGGTACTATCGAAACCCGTAGGTTCATGGCCGCGCGGAAATAAGCTCTCCATACGTCCCTATCCTGAGCCAATGTTTTCCAATCAGCCCCTGTATAATCTACTTCCGTCAAATCATAGTTAATGTTATTCTCCCACCTCATTCTTGGTCTACCAACTGGGCGTTTTCCTCTGCTTTTTGCTACAAGATGCTTCCATGCACGTCTTTCATTCCCCATTCGTGCCACATGTCCTGCCCATCGCAGGCTACGAGACTTAACTGTTCTCATTATATCTGGCTTCCTATAAAGACTATGTAATTCACTGTTATTCAGTCTTCTCCATTCACCTGTCTGTTCATCTCTCTTTGGTCCAAAAATTTTCCTATGAACTTTATTCTCAAATACTCGTAATCTCCTTTCCTCCCTTAAAGTAAGAGTCCATGTTTCGCATCCATAAAAAAAACATCACCCAGGAAAATTGTCCCAACCGGGGATCGAACCCAGGTAAGCTGCGTGACCTATCTAGATATACGCCCTATTTCAACATATGTAACAATGCAGAGGTAAAATAATCGAGGGCAAACAAGTTTTCCTCAATCGTTAAGGCAAATAGGCCTAATAAGTTGGAATTTCATTACAAGTAACTATTTCGTCATATTCATAATATCATAAAAAATAAATAAAGCATATAAGTTAATATATGGTAATTGACGTAACAAATGTAACAAAATAAAATAACATTTTAATTTATTTAGCCGTCAGATAGTAGGACAATACTTTCCCTCTTTAAATCATATATATATGTTATAATTAAATGTTTAACATTGAGCAATGCAGGATTAATATGGTATGATAAGAAAAATAAATGCCTGGACGGGAGATCCGGGTTCGAGTCCCGTCCAGGCATTTATTTTTCTTATCATACCATATATATATATATATATATATTTAATGGAAAATATGGAGTTTCTATCGTTAATAATTGTATTTTAAATGTGAGGGTTTTATATCGGAAACTGACGTAATTGTAGAATGACATTTTGTTTTACAGAATGAGAGTAAAATAATAATCTCTACCACGTTTTGAATTATTTGAACAATCAATTGTGAATGTAGTATAGGTCCTAAATATGGAGATTACAAATTACGTGTTTTGAGTTTTATCTTCTAATAATCTTTAGTCAGTAATTAAGCAAAATGAAGGAACTGAATTAACAGCTAGAGCTTCTGCGTGGTGTAAGAGTTTCAATAGACCTGTAACAAATAATAATTCTTTATCACGAAATAGTCTGTTCATATTCCAAAACATTTTTGGGATGTAGGCATTTCATTTTCCTTTTTTTTTTTTTTGCGCGCGCGATAGTGCGTTTTGTCGTACTTACAGCAATGTCGACCATGATTGAAAGTTCAAATTCCTGCATTTCGGGGTTGCCAACCTAAATAACTGTACGGTAATATTACACATTACAAACCTCGTACGGGAAGTAAAACCACTGCCCTTTATGTATACAACGTAGGCCTACAATGTATATACACAAATATATCCAAAAAGTAGTGTTAATATACATTACATGAAATAAATCACTGCATTTTAAATGGACTGAACTATATTTGAAACTATATAAAAACATAAATATGTACTTGTCGCCATTTTATGACTGATGGTGCCACGACCTGATGTAGTTTCAACTAATAAACATTGCTCACACTGTTAACGTAGTCAATTGCTTATACGCAAATATTTCCAACAAAAATGTTATTATTTTACCATTATTTATAATTTTGAAAACACCATCATGAAAAAAATAATGTACAACGCACTTTTGTGAAATGTTTTACAGAATCTTAGAGACTAAAAACCACTTCCCAACCTCGAATCGTAAGATACTATTAACAGTTCATATACCACTTTGTAAAGAAGGGATACACTTTATTTTTCTTGTGTTATGTCAAATTTTGCATGTAATTCATCTATAAAAAATACACATAAATTATAGTAAGCAATAGAGACTTTAGTAGAAAGAACATATCCAAAGGATGGATCCTACTAGATGGTCTAGACAAATTCTTGCTTATACAACAGAAGGACGAATACATTTGGGAAGATCTAGAAAACGCTGGCCTGAGACCGTTTTATGGTGATATGATAATGTAGATGTTAAAGACGCATTTAAACAAAAACATGTTAAATTTAATATAAAAAAATCATAATACTCTTTAAATAGTTACATGTTTTGTACCTTACAAATCAAAACTTTCCGACAATTTACGAATAATTTCACAAGTTTGACAATTTAATTTCTAAAATATTTCAGTGACAGCAGATCATGATCAGTTCAAAGAGAAATGTATTGTAAACTACATTAGTCAGTATTCAATAACTAACGTATAAACAAAATAGATTTTCAGTTTTTTTAAGTGTAAAACGTACTTACCAATTACATTTTTGTCTCCTCTTGACTGCGGGTTGTGTAGTGGTTTCTTGATATCACTTGACGGACTGCGAACAAATCTGAAACGTGAAATAACACATTATTATAACGTAAGTTCGGTACCATTTTTAAATTGTACAGGTAAATTGCAATATTTTCTCTGATCAGAAATTATTTACGCTATACATTAATACAATTAAATAAAACTAAATAGATATATGGAAATTAAATATAAATATAAATACATTATATAATGAAATGACACATGAGGGAAATTTTGAAGAAGTGGTTGGTTTCAAATACGTGGGATCAATGATTACAAATAGGAATGCGATTCACAAAGAAATTAAACTTAGGCTCAATTTTGGAAATGCGTGCTATTATGAATTTACAGGGACTCTTGTCGTGCCCTAAAAAATATTAAATATAAAACATGTAGTCAATGTACCCATTTCACTAGTTAAAAATTAAGAGAGTCAACATGTTTCAACTGCGAAGTTGTCATTTTCAAGACCAACTTTATTTAGTGTTGAAAATGACAGCTTCGCTATTGAAACATGTTGACTCTTTTAATTTCTAACTAGTGAAATGGGTACATTGACTACATGTTTTACGATTGTATCATCAAGAAGATCGTTAGTTTATTGAATATATTAGAGAATAAAGTTCTTAGGAAAAATGTCGGACCAAACAGGCGAATGGAGAAGACTACTAAATAGAGAGTTACACGATCTTTATGGGAAACCTGGTATAATAAGGACTGTTATGACTTGTAGACTGCGATGGACATGGCATGTAGCACGAATGGGGAATGAAAGAGGGGAATGGAGACTCCTTGCAGGAAAACAGATGGAAAGCGCCCAGTAGACAGTCCAAGAATGAAGTGGATGAATTACATTAACCATGATTTGAGGGAAGTAAATTTTACAGGGATGAATGGAAAACATTAGCTCGGGATAGGGGTCATCGTTGTCCTCGTGTGCGATACCGAAAAATGCATATCGTAATATTAATAGTTTCCTCTCTTAAAGTAAGAGATCGTGTTTCGCATGCATATGATGTAGCTAACAAAAATGGAAGAACACGGAGTAATAGATTCATATATTTCCAGTTTAAAGTTCTTTGAGAGAAGTTTTAGATTAAAAAATAAAAAAACTGATCGGAGACAAAATACAAGATGAAGAAACTTAAGAAATTTGGGAGCTGCATAACAGTTGGAGGAATGCAGCAAACATTTGTGTCATCAACATTCTTGTTGCCATGTTATTAAGACATTAATATCATGTTCCTCCTTTAACTCCTATTAAATGCTGTGTACAAGATGCTAAGTTCTCTTAAATGTTGTAGTTTATAACATAAGAGCGGGTTTAGAAAATCATTTAGCTACGAGAAAACTATTTTAAACGGTCATTAAAGCAACCTTTTTAATACAATCTCAAATCTTCAAACTCGTACTGTAAACGTACTTGTATTATTGCTAGATATAGTGAAAATAGTTTCAGTTTTATGAGAGAGATAGAAAGACAGCTATTCCAGTTATTTCCTCACACAATTGGCTTAAAAACCCTCAAGCGATGTTTCAATTCGTTCCACTTTGTAACATTCTACCTACATGGCAATACCTTATACTCTATGTGGATTTGACTATTGTGTGTGTATACATGAAACAGCAATGTTGTTAAATGAAGTCCTATGGAACAGACATATAACCACGAAAAAAATTATAAATATACAATCGAATAGTTAGAAATACTGTTATAAAGAGGCGGCTCCGTGGCGCAAGCGGTTAGACGGTCGCCTCTCACCGCTGGAGTCCCGAGATCGATTCTTGGTCACTCCATGTGGGTTTCGTGGTGGACGAAACGAAGTTTGGGAAGGTTTTTCTCCGGATTCCTGCCGTTTTCCACTGCCACAATTTCATTCCACTATTTCTCCATACCCATCTCATCCATTTTGTTTCATTTCATTCATCTGCCCCTGTGATGATGCGCTCAGGCGTGGTCGGCCGGCACCCTTGTAATTCACAGATCTCTCTCTCTCTCTCTCTCTCTCTCTCTCTCTATATATATATATATATATATATATATATATATATATATATATAGGGGCCCATCTCATCTCATCCCTCAACCTGAATCTGAGTTAGACACGAGTTGAGGATATATAATACTGTTAGATGGAAATTAAACAAAAAACTAATGTCCATGAAAATGGATTTCATGAGAGGAGCAGCAAGATATTAAAAAATGGGAGGAAAAAAGTCATACGAGAAAAAAATGAATATTAAATATTCAATAGCAGATTATATAAGATTTTAGCAGTTAAGTTGCTATAGGCATGTACGACGAATGCAAGAAGGAAGGTTAAACAAATGTTGGAATGGTGCCCACCTGGAAGAAGGGAGACCTCGAAACTCATTGATGCAACAAATGTGAACTGGAATGAGAACAAAATGACTGGAAGACATAAAGTGGACGCATAGAAACGAGTGGAAAACGAAAATAAAACTTTAGGCACAGAAAAATGTGTAGACATTAAACATTTGTGTGTGTGTGTGTGTGTGTGTGTGTGTATGTATGTATGTATAGTGTATTTCAACATCATCAACCATACACTCATGTATTGAATTTTTTATTTTTTAAATATCGGTAATGAATGTTATATAGCGAAGGGTAGAATGAATGAAACAGGTAAGTCACTTTTTTGTTGAGATGGAGTACGAGGTGTCTTCAAATTCTCCTTGGATAGCATTATCATTTAGAAGTGTGAAATAGTAAAAGAAACAGTATGGTCATGTATTTATTTATCAGGTAAGGAAGTAGCCTACTGATGTACAACTAAAAGTACGTTTTCTAGGTTTCAAGAAAAATGTGACTTGCTTGTTTTTTTTTTTCTGAACTCTCCAAGTGAGATGTTTATATTCTAGGTTTGGTTTAAAAATTACGTGTTGCAATCGACTCGTATTTAAAATGTTTTGTTGCTTAGAACCATTCGCCACCAAATGAAGGATATAACAAGTATTGTGTAACATGAATCACTGTTGCGCACGCGCAGGTTGTCACGAAACTGTAACACTTCGTATGTTCCCTGTAAGGCAGAATATTTTCACGTTTTAATGATGGTAGCCAGCATCCCAGTGGAGCACGTACTTTATCTCACACGTTCTTATTACTATAGATGATCTGCACATGATCCAGGGTGTGTGTTCTTATTATCCGTTATTTCTTGACACACACTTGTGATCCTCACTGCTGATACTCTTCAAAATCATACACCTTGGCTACACTAATGTGATATCAAATCACCACATTCCTAATGCCTTGGGTAGGTGCTTGTGTTCAAACACCTAGGTACTTTTTTAAACCCAACTTATTCATTTTTTATGAACACATGTTGCCATTGCAATTTATCAAATCATGGACAAACCTCCAGAATAACAGGTCAGGTGAATACGCCTATTTTGGATGTTTATTTTCTGATTGTAAGATGAAAGGAGTGGCATCTGATTACTCACATATAAGGGAGAATTCAACTTGAATTACTTCCAAAAACCACTTATTTTAATAGAGGCCGAATATTTATATAACACAAGTTAATACCGGCGCAACGAACGTATGTCAATAGAAACCATAATCCGCATATACAAAACGACAATTCGACCAGTTATTATATATCAAGCAGAAATTACAGCTGATACAACAAAAACTAATCAAATAATAAGCACATGTGAAATGAAGATCTTAAGAACTATTCAATGGAAAACATTATTTGATAGGATACACAATACAGAAATACAGACAAATGGCAATGGTGATCTTGAAGAAGATTTTCGGGCTGTAAGCCTCACGACCACGGCCTACAGCGAGACAACCCTTGAGGATGCCAGACGCAGTCTCTGGCGAAACGTCGGGGAACTACAAACCTCACGACCACGGCCTACAGCCCGAAAAACTTCTTCAAGATCATCATAGCAACTCCGGCAGTGAAAGTCTACGTCAATACGACAAATGGCAAATTCAAGACATAAACAAATTTATTAAAGACAGATGAAAATATTGAAAAGATCATATAGATAGAATAGAAGACAACAGACTTGCAAAAAGAGCTAAAGAAGATAGAAAAATGCACGGAAGAAGTGAAGGAGGAGGACCGGCCAAAAGATGGATAGACAGTGGCTGCACATCCAATACGTACGTCTACCTCCGAGGAGTGATTTGGGAAACAAACAGGATGAAAATCCTGCTAAATGAACAATAATAATAAGACTAGCTAATACCGGGCTGTTTTTTTAATAGGTCCTAAGTAAAAAAAAGTTAATTAAACTGTATGGTATACATTGCGACGAACCAAATTTGGCGGTTTCTAGAGTCAATTATTTGTTTCGGAATTGAGATGAACTCTCACTCTAATGGTCGAATTTCGCTGATTTTTTTTATAATATAGTCTATACCTCGAATATTTAATACGGTATAGGCCTACTGAGTTTCGTTATGAAAGATCGAAAACTGAGACCGCTAAAGCGTTTTTTTAAATTTTATTTTCAGGGGAACTCCTGCACCTAATGATTTTAGAACATAGTAGATAACATAAACACTCACCGTACCTGAAAACCTGTATATACAATATTTCAAGTCAATCGATCGATTACTTTTTGAGTTTTGCGAGCACAAACATATGCAGGCTGAATTTTTATATATGCCTATAAAGATTACCTTATTTGTTGGCTGCGGTGATCTAGTCATTATGTTACTTGCCTCTAATCCCTAGGATCACGGCTTCAAACCTGGGCGAGGTTGATGGACTTTTAGGAATGAAAAATCCAAGGAAAAAGTCTTCCGGGAGGGACTTTAAGCTATGGATCCCGAGTCTGAAGAATATCAGGCTCGTAAAGAACCTCAATCCTAAAGTAGTGCCTCTGAGTAAGTAATAACTTATTTGCCTACTAGATGCATAATTCAGGATGTGCTGACTACAGGTCACTCACTGGAATCTGTAGAAAAATAAGCGTGACTACATTAGTATCGGTAAAAAAACTTTCCTCTAGGGAGCACCAATCTCTCTACGAGGGACTTATGGAATACATAGGTAGATAGATTATCCTAGGACATTTGTACATAATTATGTAACAAAAAACATCAAAGTACGTACCAAATATATAATATCAACATTACAAAGAAACGTTGAAAATTATTTTAAAATTATTTTATGTAAAAAATATGAAAAAATAGTTTTACAGAAATTGAATACATAAATATAGTATATTCCATCAGATTATAGTACACTTTTAAAGCCAATAGTGGCATAAAACGCAATAACTAACAAGTCAATAGTAATAAAATTCATAGAAATACTCTGCAATATTTTTTATTCAATGCCCCAGGTTGTCATTTAGACATATGTGGTGTTCTGTCCTGGCGTTGGCGTAAACTTCTGAGTTTAGGCGCCTAGAAGGCGGGATTACGTTATCCCGATGATATTATGGGTAATGATGATACTGGTGCGCCAGGAGAGTCCTTAATTCTAAATTTAATCTAAGGTGAATATGATTAATGATGATTATGATGGCCATATGATATTCGGAGACCGTTTGGACCTTAAAATTTCCTGACATTTGTTTTACGGGTGAGGAAAAAACTGCACC
The DNA here is from genome assembly GCA_030220185.1 of Diploptera punctata. Taxonomy (NCBI): domain Eukaryota; kingdom Metazoa; phylum Arthropoda; class Insecta; order Blattodea; family Blaberidae; genus Diploptera; species Diploptera punctata. The sequence continues at coordinate 651,980 of JASPKZ010010693.1, read as the reverse complement.
CCGGAAACTTGTTTCAATCGAGATTTGGATTCGGGCCGCTGCGTTACAAGGCATCTCGCTACCTCGAGACTACAGAAGTCACTTCTTGGTTAAGCAATTATTACTGTAATGTGAATATTATATTTACGTAGTGTTCTGCCCAAGAGCAGGTCTTTCATTGCAAACTCAGCATTCTCCACTCTTTCCTTAACTCAGCTTTCCTTTTTTTATCCGAATACAATCCATTGATTCTAATACTGTCCATCATCTGATCTCTTTTTTCTACCTATAACTTCTAGGGCAGTTTCTTCTTAGCCAGTGGCCAATCCAATTTATTTTCCACTTCTTTATGAGTTCTAGCATTGTTGTTTTTTCACCCACTCTGTCTAGCACACACACACACACACACACATATATATATATATATATATTTGTTTTTTGTCTGTTCATTTTTTACGCTCCATCCTTCTCTATAACCATATCTCAAAAGTTTCCAGTCGCCTTTCCTCATTCCGTCATAATGTACATGTCTCTGCACCATACAATGATACACTCCACACAAAGCACTTCACTAGCCTCTTCCGTAATTATTTGAATATTGTTCATATAAAAAGGTACATGGGGTATTAATGTGAGAGAAATCTATATCTGTCGATGGATGCTTGGGTAGCTCAAAGGAAGAGTGCCAACGCGTAAAGCTGAAATCATGGGTTAAACATCCGAATACGAATTTTGATGATTATTATGGCTATACGATGTTCGGAGACCGTTTGGAGTTTAAAGTTTCCTGACATTTGTCTTGAAGGAAACTCACCCAGGAAACTTGTCCCGACTGGGGATAGAACCCTGGCCCGCCGCGTGACAAGAGAGCCTAATTTCATTAAACTACACTTTGCTTTCACTGTTGAGAAAGTAGTGGAGGTTCAAAATACAACTATTATATGATTACATTTCTGAATAAAACGTTCGCAATGTTTTTGTTGAGGTGTAACAGTCAGATAGATGCCCCATTATGGAAAATAAGTTAAAAAGCAGACCAGCACTTGGCAAGAAAGATGAGAAAGATAATGATGAGGGTGGATTGTGATGATTTTATCAAAACAAACTATATATTACGTGGGATCCTCCTTTGAATAAATATTGTTGCCTTTCAATGTGTTCACACAGATGTTTGAGCCGATATGCGTCAAAATCATATTCAAGAGAATGACGCCCTTTTGCATTTAACGCTTTAACGCCCTTCAAGGTCACGACCTCACTCGTGTGTACAGTAATTCCAGTTTCAGAGAATGCACTCGTGATTCTTTTATATAATATCACGTCTAATTTGAACGATGGAGAACTTTAATTAAGGGAAATTAGTGAATGTTTGTTACAAACTGATAGTTCATTAGTCCGTAGTCATATATATATATATATATATATATATATATATATTAATCTTATGTTAATTATGCATTGCAGAGGCTGTTGATGTCCCAACTCCTTTCAAAAAACGTTAAACTGAAAATATATAAAACTATTATTCTACCAGTTATATTATAAGGGTGCGAAACATGGACTCTTACTTTAAGGGAGGAAAGGAGATTACAAGTATTTGAGAATAAAGTACTTAGGAAAATTTTTGGACCAAAGAGAGATGAACAGACAGGTGAATGGAGAAGACTACATAACAATGAACTACATGGTCTTTATAGGAAGCCAGATATAATAAGAACAGTAAGTCTCGTAGACTGCGATGGGCAGGACATGTTGCACGTATGGGAAATGAAAGACTTGCGTGGAAGATTCTTGTAGGAAAATCCGGGAAAACGCCCTGTTGGTAGACCAAGAATGAGGTGGGAGAAAAACATTAACTATGATTTGAGGGAAGTAGATTATACAGGGAATGATTGGAAAACATTAAATCAGGATAGGGGTATACGGAGAGCGGTCATGAACCTATGGGTTCGATAGTGCCGGTTAGTTAGTTAGTTGGAAAAAACCCTCAATGATGAGGAAAATTCTCAAAATGAATGAATGACTTGATATAACCAACTAATCATGGCAATCGAGAGAATTTGTTTAAATGGTAGCATATGATAATCGTATTCGGAAGGACGCAGGTTAAAATTCTGGTGCCGATCAACCTGATTCAGATTTTTTTCCCCCTGGTTTTATTTGGACCAAGAGAGATGAACAAACAGGCGAGTGGAGAAGACTTAATAAGAGTGAGTGATATGATCTTTATACGAAACCAGATATAATGAGAATAGTGAAGTTTCGTAGACTCCGATGAGCAGGATATATGGCACGAATGGGGAATGAAAGATGGACATGGAAGCTTCTTGTAGGAAAACCAGAGGGAAAATTCCGAGTTGGCAGGCCAAAAATGAGGTGGGAAAATAATATTAACCATGATTTGAGGAGGTAGATTATACAGGCAATGATTAGAAAACATTAGTTCAGGATAGGAATATATGGAGAGCTTATGTCCGCGCGGCCATGAACCCACGGGTTTGATAGTGCCAGTGAGTTAGTTAGTTATAGGCTACACAATATACAGATGGCAAGGAAAGAACAAAACTATTAATTAGCAATAGTAATAATAATAATAATAATAATAATAATAATAATAATAATAATAATAATCTATATTGTGATTAAATATGGCCAAAGGGAGGATTACAGACCCTCCTAGAGGCCCTGGACCCAGACCAGAAAATGGCGATATGAGTCGCGTGTGAATTCTTGATTCATCCAAACAATAACGTGGATTGATGGTTCTTTGAGCAGCATGAGCGGAAAAAGGATTGGACGAAGGAGATTTGAATTACAGAGAGATGTGGAGAAGAATAACAGTAGATTAATGGGCGCAGGAAGATGTGAAACCTGCTAAATAAAAATATGAATTGTTGTTCTGTTTCTTAATTATTAGATCATACTAAATAATTGTTGAATTTTTTTAAAATATTATAACGCACTTAATAATTGTTGTTCAGGTTTTTTACTATTAAAACTTAGTAAATAATAATTGTTGCATTTGTTTGTCTTCACTATTTAGTTAGCGCATCTTGAGTGTAATACATAATGAGTTGTACGATAGTTACGATCGTGTTTTATTTAATTTTCAGTTTGTTTCGCTGCTGACACATATTGTCAACTGTACCAAAAATAAACCAAGTTTTAATTTTAAAGTAAACATAAAGCATTTGCTAATGAGGTAAACAAAGTTGTTGGGCGCCAAAATTCTATTTTAGAACACAATATCTATCCTCTACCATCTCCGTGTTAAGGTAATCAGAATTTATATATTTAAATTAACAGTAGGCAAATTTATTATTATTATTATTATTATTATTATTATTATTATTATTATTTTATTGTTATTATTGTCCACCGCTGTGGTCCCGAGGTAGCGTGCTGTCTTGTCACGCAGCGGGCCCGGGTTCGATCAGCGGTCGGGGCAGTTTTTCTGGGTGAGGTTTTTATCGGGGTTTTTCCTCACCTGTAAGACAAATGTCAGGAAACCTTTAAGGCCCAAACGGTCCCCGAAATCATATGGCCATCATCCTTATCATTATCATCCTTACCATTATCATCATCATCTTTCACCGGTGTGGAAAGCAACGGGAAGCTACCACACCTACACAATTCCCTAGTAAAGCTGCAAGCATAGCATGAAAATGCTATGATTGCGGTGAAGGACCTGCCTTCGGGCAAAATTACTGTGGATGGATTATTATTATTATTATTATTATTATTATTATTATTATTATTATTATTATTATCATTATTATTATTAGGTCCACCGCTGTGGTATCGAGGTAGCGTTCTGCCTTGTCACGCAGCGGGCCCGGGTTCGATCCCGTTCGGGACAGTTTTTCTGGGTGAGGTTTTTATCGGGTTTTTTCCTCATCTGTAAGACAAATGTCAGGAACACTTTAAGGTCCAAACGGTCCCCGAAACCATGTGGCCTTCGCAATCATCATCATTCACATTCATCTTAGATTATGCTTAGGATTAGGGACTCTGCTGGTGCACCACTATCATCATCATCACCCATCATATCATCGGGGCAACGTAACCCCGCCTTCCAGGCGCCCCAACCTCAGAAGTGGGTTACAAGTACGCCATGTCAGGAGAGAACACCAGGAATGTCGAAAGACAACCTGGGGCATTTGAAAAAAAAAATTATTAGTATTACCTCCTAATATCATATGAAGAGTCCTCCGCTGATATGTAGAGGTAACACCGTTCTTTCTGAAGCAGTGAGCACGGGTTAGAAGCCCGGACGAGAGAAGTTTTCTGGGAGAGGTTTTTTCGGAGTTTCTCCTCGCTTGTAAGATAAAAATGAGAAACTTTAACTCCCCGACAACTATCTAGCCATCATGCATATTATATTTGCCCTGTTTCATATGTAGCCTATGAATGACTGAATTGAATGTGTTTGTTCTTCAATTTTCGTGTTGTCTCGGAGGTGTCGCTGGCATTGAGTTGATCACTCAACTGGGGATGCCTTCCATGTTTGTGTGTGGTCAAGATGTATCTATATGATCTATAGTTAAAATCCTCTTCAAATAGGTCATGTCCCAGTAAGTTCCTGTAAGCATGTGGCTTACTTGGAAAAGAAGCAATATTGAAGTAAAGAAAAGGAAGGGAAAAAATGTATCCTAATATAACATGCATGTCTATACATTTTACTCGAAGAATTTTACATAATTAAATGATCTTACTAATCCATTTCACCATTTCGTAATGACCTCGGTCGTATTAGGGTATATTCCTTGCCTCTGGTCTGATTGGAGAATTTAAACCCGGCAGGGGACACGCCGTAGCGTAGTGGTTAAGGCACTGCGCTACAAGTCGGAAAATCGAGGGTTCAAGTCCCGGTGGGGGTCAGGATTTTTAAACTGACCAAAACCTTCTGGCGGCACTATGGCCCTGGGGTCGACTCAGCCTCTAATGGAAATGAGTACCAGATGCTTGTTCTGGGGTAAAGGCGGCCGTCACGCAGGGCTGACAACCCGGCTCACATCAAGTGCCGATTGTCTAGAAAAAGTGGGAGCCTTAACCTCCTACTACCCCAAGGGGCTCCCGAGGCCTGTAGTGGGATTACTTTACTTTACTTCTCCAGGGGTTGATATACATTTTAAGATAGAGAAACACATGGGACATGGGACACTTTAGGCTGTTGATCCCGAGTCTGAAGTTCTGAAGATCTTCAGGCTCGTAAAAGAACCTAAAGCCTAAATTAGAGCCTCTTAGTAAAATGTAATGGGCCGTTCCCAACCAAATAAAACATTTCCTACTAGATGCCTTTAGAAGACAATGAGCTGAACTCTTGTCATCCGCAAAGATCTATAGGGAATTACGCGGTAATAATGAATAAAGATATATGACAAACTTATAGCTGTTAATGATCTAACAGTTATGCATTTTTGTAAATCTTCTTCTTCTTCTTTCTTAGCATTACAGTCTTTTCAGTTTGACTTTGGTTTTCTTTAAGACAAATATCCATTCTTGCTTATCCATTGCCTTACTTCACCTCTTAATCCCCATCAATTTCAATTCCTCCAACACATTATCCATCCACCATAATCTGAATCTTCCTCTCTTTCTCCTTCCTTCTGGTTTCTAACCGAAAATGTTTTTGACTATTCTTGTGATTTCCAATCTCAAAACATGATTCACCATTCCAATCTAAGCATCTTCACCGTAGCTACTATATCCAATTAATCAAATAATCTATATAAACTATTAATACATACCAGTCTTAAAAAGCTAACATAGGTAACCCACTCTAACCTTATATTTGCTATTTTTGTCTAGCATAGGATATTTCTTAGGACACATCAGGTTTAGGTGTTACGATTGATACTACTCCAGGTCGATGAAATCAACGCGAGTAGGTTATTATTTCTTGGTTTTGAATTGAATATTTATATGTAGATGTAATCACTTAACTATTATAAATTCGCCATGCAGTTTTTCTTCACAATTAACAAATTCGCGTAATGAATAGCTCTTATATTTAACACTCGCAAGGAAACTTTCACAGGAAGCCAGATATAATAAGAACAGTTAAGTCTCATAGACTGCGATGGGCAGGACATGTTGCACGTATGGGGAATGAAAGACTTGCATGGAAGCTTCTTGTAGGAAAGCCAGAGGGAAAACGCCCAGTTTGTAAACCAAGAATGAGGTGGGAGAATAACATTAACTATGATTTCAGGGAAGTAGATTATACAGGGAATGATTGGAAAGCATTACCTCAGGATAGGGATGTATGGAGAGCTTATGTCCGCGCGGCCATGAACCTACGGGTTCGATAGTGCCAGTGAGTAAGTAAGTAAGGAAACTTTCATGATCAACGTGGAAATGACAGACACAATATCCCACTTCACCATAAAAAAGTATATATATATATATATACAATACGGAAGTGAAATTTGGGTTTTAAATAAAATAAATTTTCACAAACTTAGAGTAAGCCAAATCGTTTCTTACGTTCACTGTTAGGAATTAATAGACTGGATCACCAAAGGAACACTATTATCAATAGTAATCTAACAAGAGGTTGTGTATTTCTCAAAAAAATCACGAACAACAAAGTCGCGAGTGATTTTGTCTAATGAAAACTCAACCTCACGTTGGATCTGAAGTGACTATTTAGCGAATAATACAACATCAGAAGCTAAAAATAATTATAATTTTTAATATTTACCAAATGTGAGGTTATGTATTCTGTTCTGACTTCTGGGTGATTTCAAAGCCGGTTGTATAGTTTAAATAGCATATATTCACCGTTAAATCTCGTTGGGCTTGGGAAAAATCAATAATATATGATTGTATGAGAAATAACTATTAACAATAATGCAGATTCATTATACAACATTTAATATTTTTTTTAGATCAACAGAACTAACTTTTTTTTTAAAATTTTTTGAAGTTATTTTCTTTTGACATTTCTTGCTGTACCATATCGATCGTACATTGTTTAATCGATATCCTTGACAAGGAAATTAATTTGCGGAGATATCTGTCATTACGAACCGGAAGAGGCAATTTTATCAACAGGAGGAGGCAAAATTCTCGGTCTATAAGATAAATGGTCAGAGAAAAACTTGGAGTACCGGTACCAAGTTTAGATAAAGATATAGAAAGATACCAACAAGAATGAAGAAATCGTCTGAGAAGAATGAAAAGAAATAGATTTCCAAAATTGGCGTTCCAATATACTCCAAATGACATAGGGACCAAGGAAGACCAAAAATCGGTGGAAAGATAAAGACCATCTTCGCTAGGTTTACCGTCACAGGTCACACAGCCTAAAACGGATTTGTTCATCATGATATACCGGGTGCGGCAGCATAACTTCCTTTTTTAAAATGTGCGCCATTTAATCGGTTGATGTCGTAGCGGAGCGCTAGTGGTCTCGTTCGAGAGGGGGGACTATAAAGTTTTGTCCTGACACAGTTCAGTCGCCATCATGCGTTGGAACAGTGAGGAGCGTGCGTTTGCCATTGAGGCCTACTTTTCGAGCGGATGTTCTGTGATCGCAACCCGGCGCGCCTTTCGGAATCGCTTTAATTTAGCCCCGTTGGCCCCTGTCCCGGACCGGAAGTCAATTGTTACGTGGGTCACTACGTTCAGACAAACTGCAAGTGCGACAAGACGAAGAACTGGAGTCCCTCGGCCGATTAGATCACCTGAGAACATTGAGGTAGTGAGAGCTTCAATGTTGCGATCACCACGGCGTTCTGCGCGCAAACATGCGTCTGCCCTTGGACTTTCCGATCGTTCTGTAAGGAGAATACTTCATGATGATCTTCATTTCCATCCATACAAGATGGCAATTGTGCAGGAACTTTCTGAACGTGACTTCAATTCTCGGAAGAACGCGTGTGAGGTTCTTCTGGAAGTCATTCCTGAGGACGCTATTGTTTTTTTTAGTGATGAAGCCCATTTTCATTTGTGTGGATCCGTCAACAAACAAAACATGCGCTACTGGGCTGACACCAATCCTCGACAATTGCATCAAAGGCCTTTGCATTCACCTAAAGTCACAGTGTGGTGTGCAATTTCCTCAAGTGGAATTATTGGTCCCTGGTTCTTTGAGGAAAATGAAGTCACAGTGACAGTGAATTCGGACCGGTATGTAAACATGTTACAGGATTTTTTTTTTCCCACGGCTAGATGAGTTGGACTTAGAGGACACTTGGTTCCAACAAGACGGTGCAACGGCACACACTTCAAGAGCATCGATGACTGTTTTGAGGGAACACTTCCCAGAGCGCCTTATCTCAATTAGGGGCGATTTGAAGTGGCCGGCCCGCTCTCCCGATTTGACCCCTTGTGATTTTTTTCTATGGGGTTATTTGAAATCCCGTGTTTATGTGAACCGTCCAAGGACCCTACAAGATTTGAAGACCAACATCCAGGAAGAAATTGCCAACATAACACCTGCTATGCTGGCAGGAGTCATGACAAACGCCAGAAATCGGTTTACTCAGTGTATGGAGAATGGGGGACGTCACCTACCTGATTTGATCTTCAAAACTGAGTAAAACAAAACTTTATGTATGTGCCTATATTATAAAAAACGAATAAAAATTTTCTGATTCATACAATGCATTTTATTAAGTTTTAAAAAAAGGAAGTTATGCTGCCGCACCCTGTATATATATACACACACACACACACGTAGTGGTGACAAAAAGACTGTTACGTTTAGCACAGGAACTGATGTCCGACAAAAGGTATCGTTTTCCTGCTACACACAAAATATATCAACGCACTATGCTCTCTCTGACTCCTGCTGCTTGTCGTCTGGATCCACAAGAAGGACTCGATGTGACGACTACCTACATCAATACAGATACGGTACCTCCGTACCATGTTTTGGTACAAACGATCCTGCTACATCCGCCGCAGCCGTAACTCGCGCCAGGTCTCCTTCGGATACCACATGTATCTCGTAAATCAGTAATTCTGTCAGAAGGCAGATCCTTCACTGCAATCACAGCATTTTCATGTTAGCTTGCAGCTTTACTAGGGAATTGTAGGTGTGGTAGCTTCCCGTTGCTTTCCACACCGGTGAAGGATGATGATGATAATGATAAGGATGATGATGATGATGATGGCCATATGATTTCGGGGACCGTTTGGGCCTTAAAGTTTTCCTGACATTTGTCTTACAGGTGAGGAAAACCCCCGATAAAAACCTCACCCAGAAAAACTGCCCCCGACCGGGGATCGATCCCGGGTCCGCTGTGTGACAAGGCAGCACAATACCTCGAGACCACAGCGGTGGACTATATATATATGTCACATTTTATTTTCTGACACATCAAAAGCACGTCATTACTGCGTAATAAGTCACAGAAGACCATAGGTTACTTATAGGCTACCAAGAAACAGCCAACATATCTGAACAATCTGTGAAATTCTGTTTAACTCTTTGTAATATTTCGCAGAAGGGAGGTCAGTATCCAGTTAACCTTACGCACGAATAAAGAATGTGATGTAATTTACAGTAGACTGCTTCTAAATGGCAGTTCTAACGATAACAACTGTGTACACCAGATCCCGGAAAACTGTCGTATGTTCATGAGTCGGAATATCCGGTGATAGTGTAATATTCCCGCACATCTTAATTTCAAATGCGCAATAATTGCAATGGAAGTTATTTAAAAATACAGAGTGTGGCGTAAGTCAGTTAACCACTGCACTTGGTTCCAAAGATAAAAATCAGATTGGTTGAAACTGGGATTTGAATACGGAACCTTCAGAATATAATCTTGAACACTACTATGATGATCTTGATGAAGATTTTCAGGCTGTAGGCCGTGGTCGTGAGGCTTGCAGTTCCCCGACGTTTCGCCGCGTGAGAAGATGATTATACCTTAGGCTTATTGATGTCAATTTTCACATTTTCTACTTTATTTATTTATTGTCCTAATTCACTCCACACCCTTCTGTTAGGGATAAAGAAATTATAAATTGTCCGCATAGCAGAGGCACATTTATGACCGGTCCTCTGTTTTTCTTCCCCTCCCCGATAGTGTCAATCTTATTTTCACATCTCAATACACAGTATCCCCTACCATGTCTCCCAGCTAACCTTATACGTCACTAAACCATGGCCGTTCGTGTATATCGCGGACAAATTATATGGTTATGCCTCTACGGGCGACGTTAGACAAGAGTACTCCTAGCATAATTACCATAATGATTAGAAGCTGCATTTTATTTAACGATGTCCTTTAACAACTCTGTTCATTCACATCGAAGTTTAAAGCTGGGCATAAAAGAGCAATCAAATTTTGTTATTCTTTTACTTTGATAGAACTATCTTCTAAAAATTTTGGAAACTTGCCCATTTTTATCTATCCACAACATTCTATCGCCATTTTCATTTTTTAATTTCAAATCTTTTTCAACTCTAACCAATTATCTTAATTTCTATGATGACCTTGTATAAGATTTCTGGGATGTTGCCATGGTCTTCAGACGTTTCGCCAGAGACTGCGTCTTCAGACAACCCTTGAGGAATTGGACGCAGTCTCTGGCGAAACGTCGGGGAACTACAAGCCTCAAGACCACGGCAACAGCCCGGAAATCTTCTACAAGTCATCATACCAACTCCGGCCGTGAAAGCCTAAATAAATATCTTAATTTCTGTCTTCCAACCTTTCTCCTTCCTTTAGATTTATCTTCCACAACCTTTCTTACTGCTTTTCACAAATATTGCTCAGAAATCTTTTATTTTCGCATTCTGGATATCTGACGTATCACAAATATACTATACGTGACCCATGGATTTATTTCCATTCCGAATGAAGCCACACTCAGAATTTTTACGTTCAAAAATTGTCATTGATCCCTACCATTTTTAACTCCGATAATTTTTTGAAGAAGATAAATAGGCTACTAGAGCATGCCATTAAATCTTTAGTGAATGAGGAAGGCTTACAACTCAATGGTATTAATAAGATGTTAGTTTATGCTGACGATGTAGTACTATTGACCGATAGCGAGGAGATACTAAAGTGCAACACGCACACATTATTGAGTAACACTGAGAGATTAGGACTGGAAGTAAATATCAATAAAACTAAATATATGGTCACACGTAGAAATACATTATATAATGGAAATGGACAGCTAATGACAAATGAGGGAAATTTTGAGGATGACTGAATTCAAATACCTAGGAACAATAATCACAAATAGGAATGAGATACACAAAGAAATTAAACATAGGTTCAATTCTGGAAATGCGTGCTATTATGCATTGCAGAGACTCTTGATGTCCGAATTCCTTTCAAAAAACGTTAAACTGAAAATATATAAAACTATTATTCTGCCAGTTATATTATATGGGTGCGAAACATGGACTCTTACTTTAAAGGCGGAAAGGAGATTACAAGTATTTGAGAATAAAGTACTTAGGAAAATTTTTGGACCAAAGAGAGATGAACAGACAGGTGAATGGAGAAAACTACATAACAATGAACTACATGGTCTTTATAGGAAGCCAGATATAATAAGAACAGTTAAGTCTCGTAGACTGCGATGGGCAGATGTTGCACGAATGTGGAATGAAAGACTTGCATGGAAGCTTCTTGTAGGAAAGCCAGAGGGAAAACGCCCAGTTGCTAGACCAAGAATGAGGTGGGAGAATAACATTAACTATGATTTGAGGGAAGTAGATTATACAGGGAATGATTGGAAAGCATTAGCTCAGGATAGGGATGTATGGAGAGCTTATGTCCGCGCGGTCATGAACCCACGGGTTCGATAGTGCCAGTGAGTAAGTAAGTAAGTAAGTAAGTAAGTAAGTAAGTAAGTAATTTTTTAACTTCTGAATCAGAGATGAACATGTTAACCTTTAGTCCACCAGGATCGAAAACACAAACACAAAAGACATTCAAGTTGGTGACCTAAAATATTCTTTAAGAGTGGTCGCAGAGTTCGAAATATTGATTAATACTAGGGTGTGTGTACAATGCAGTAGTTATGGAAATAAGAATCACAGTGCTACCTTGCTCATGTTTAAGAGCTGGCACATTGTTTTGAAACAATTGGCGTTGCATGTAGCGAGAGTTTCCGTGCAAGATCTGTATCCGTTACAATTGTATTAAGTTAAGGATAACGGACTGTTGTTCAGATATCACGTGCACAAAACTGGAGAGTAGATTTCCTTGCAAAATCATTATAGGCTACAACTTCCAGTTTACACACATTCTCAAATGTCAGAAATATTCATCAAATATGTACTACAATTGAACAGTGACTGCGGTAAAGAAATCATAATCACTATCTGTCTTGTTTTCATGGCTTCCAAGTTACGTTAACAATTATGCACGCCACATATTGCACTTTTAACATCAACTTGTTCTTGTAAATCATATCGATCGACTGGTAATATTGTTAAGATTTAAATATACAGTAAAATCTCCTTATTCGCGGTTCCCTTATTCACGTTTTCATTATTCGCAGGTTAAAAAATTGCGACACAGTTCTTGTATTCGCGGCTAAATATTTCTTTATTCGCGGATCCAGTCGGTATATTAGAAGGATTAGTATATTTTATTAACGCAACGAAACTTTATTTACTGCAGGCACGTGCCAAGGCAGCTTTTACAAAGAGTGACTCAAATCAAATGGACAAATTAATATCAAAGTAAAACAAACCCTATTGTCACTAAGCCTAAAATTTGTTGTTAAATGCCACCGCCGCTGTATTTTACGTGCCTCTATGTCCGTTGATAAATGCCACCCTCACCATAATCGGTTGTTTAATTCTTCAACTTGTCATTCGTTGCAATAATTATGATTGAATAACGGTCGTCTCTTCTGCTTTGTTGAGAATTTATAATATCGAGTAAAAGGAAAATTGTTCAAAATCTCTCATTAATTGATTTTATTTTGATAATTTTTAATTTATTTTTGGAGCATTGGAATGTATCCCCTATATACCCATACAAATCACCATTCCATATTCGCGGTTTTTGTATTCGTGGGATATTTGCGGAACATAGCCCCGCGAATAAGGAGCTTTTACTGTAATTAATATAAATAATTAATAAAATCAACGCAGGACAAATTATTTTATACTTTAATTTCTGTTCGAAAGTTAATGATGCAAATAGACGATTAATATAAAGTATATTAAGGGAGTTTAACATCTCGCCTTATAGGTACTTTTGCGTGCCACATTCCACCCAGGCCTTTGAGTGGCACGACCTGTCGGGAGAGAGATTTTTACAATGGATCACACACATACTTTTTTGACCAGACAATGGCATGGAGAGTCTCCCCAAATGGTGATCAGCTCAATGTCAGGCCCTCTCCGAGACAACACAACATTAAGACGAAACACACAATTCACACACACATCATACTAAACATGGCGAATATCATAATTATGATTATGATGACCAGATGATATCCGGGGACCGCTTGGGTCTTAAAGTTTCCTGATATTTGTTTTACAGGCGAGGAAAAAAAACCGAATAAAACCTCAACCAAGAAACTTCTTATGACCGGGGATCGAACACGGGCCCACTGCATACGTGGTAGTGACGGTACCCTACGGCTTCAGTGGTGGACATAAATAATTAATAGAAATAATAAATACATTTAACGTAGGACGAATTAATTTAAACTTTACTTTCTGCTCGAAAGTTAATGAAGGAAATAGACGATTAATAAAAATATATTGGATCAAAATTTGCGAAGATTAATAAAAATATACTGAATCATAATTTGCACTATCTGTATCAAATTCGCTTTAATATCTCATGCTTATTATTTTATTGTTAGTTTCTCCAAAATATCTGGCTAATCAGAAAGAAGGAACAGATTTCAAACATTTATTTCTTCCAAACTACAACAAATAGAAACATAATTTCAACGCTCCTGGAAAGAGAAAAAAATTGAAGTTCTGATCACGGCAGCATTGGCGCTGTTGTTTGTCATGTTGATTGTTCGTATTAAAATGGCGACACAACAGGACGTTGGATTGGAAGAGGAGGAGCAGAAGATCAACTTCATTACCGGTAGCCTCCCAGGTCACCCGACCTAACCCCGTGTGATTTCTATCTGTGGGGTAAAATCTTGAAAATCTGCGACATCGAATTGTTGAAGCTGTGAATTCGATAACTAGAGACCAGCTGATTCGCGTGTGGCAAGAAATGAGCCACCGTTTTGATATTTGTCATGTAACACATGGTGCTCATATTAAATCGATAAAATAGTGACATTTGAACTTTTCTCTTCCTAGGAACATTGGAATTGTGTTTACATTTTTTTTTATGTTTGGAAGAAATAAATGCTTGAAGTCTGCTCTTTCTTTATGAATAGTCTGTATATATTTAAAATGTTTAATCACCAGATTATTACACTGACAAGAAATTATTTAAAATAGCCCGTTGGAATCACATCTAACAAAACAAACTTTTCTGTCTAGTAGGCTACATTAATAAGCTGTTAGTTTATGCTAATGATGTATTATTGGCCGATAGCGAGGAGATACTAAAGGACAACACGCACGCACTATTGAGTAACACTAAGAAATTAGGACTGGAAGTAAATATCAATAAAACTAAATATATGGTCACACGTAGAAATTCATTATATAATGGAAATGGACAGCTAATGACAAATGAGGGAAATTTTGAGGAAGTGGCTGAATTCAAATACCTAGGAACAATAATCACAAATAGGAATGAGATACACAAAGAAATTAAACATAGGCTCAATTCTGGAAATGCGTGCTATTATGCATTGCAGAGACTCTTGATGTCCCAACTCCTTTCAAAAAACGTTAAACTGAAAATATATAAAACTATTATTCTACCAGTTATATTATATGGTTGCGAAACATGGACCTTTACTTTAAGGGAGGAAAGGAGATTACAAGTATTTGAGAATAAAGTACTTAGGAAAATTTTTGGACCAAAGAGAGATGAACAGACAGGTGAATGGAGAAGACTACATAACAATGAACTACATGGTCTCTATAGGAAGCCAGATATAATAAGAACAGTTAAGTCTCGTAGACTGCGATGGGCAGGACATGTTGCACGTATGGGGAATGAAATACATGCATGGAAGCTTCTTGTAGGAAAGCCAGAGGGAAAACGCCCAGTTGGTAGACCAAGAATGAAGTGGGAGAATAATATTAATTTAGATTTGAGGGAAGTAGATTATACAGGGAATGATTGGAAAGCATTAGATCAGGATAGGGATGTATGGAGAGCTTATGTCCGCGCGGCCATGAACCTACGGGTTCGATAGTGCCAGCGAGTAAGTAAGTAAGGCTACAAACATTTTTCCGTATTCACTATACAACTCATACTTTCACATGAAAACATCCCAGACAATATGTCTACTTTCAAGTGTTTTTGAGTGGACAGAGACGCAAGAGATGTGCTTTTTCTCATGGGTATTTCTAAAAACTAACTCGATGGTACTATCGAGCCCATAGGTTCATGGCTGCGCGGACATAAATTCTCCACACATCCCTATTCTACCAATTCTTTCCTGTATACTCTACTGCCCTCAAATCATGATTAATATCTTCTCCTATCTCATTGTTGGTCTACCTATTGATTTTCATACAAGGGGTTTCCAAGTTCCTCTTTCATTCCCCATTCGTGCCATATGTCCTGTCCATCGTAGTCTTCAAGGTTTAACTGTTCTTATTATATCTAGATTCCCATTAATGTTATGTAGCTCACTGTTATGTAGTCTTTTCCATTCGCCTCACTATTCATCTCTCTTTGGTCCAAATTGTTCTTAAGAACTTTATTCTCAATTAGTCGTAATATTTTCTCTTCTTTTGAAGTAAGATTATATGTTTCGCTTAGATATAATATGACAGGGAGAATAGCAGTTTTATATATTTTCAGTTCAATGTTCATTTTTTTTTTCAGAGAAGTTGGGGAGACAATTAAGTATGTAATGTATAATAGCATGCATTTTCAGTATTGAGCCTATGTTTAATATCCTTGTGCATCTGAATCCTTTTTGTAATTATTGTTTAGGCATTTGAATTCGGCCACTTTAAAATTGTCCCTGATTTGTCATTAACTGTCCATTTCCATTATATTAATGTATTTCTATATGTCATCATTTTATTGCTGTTTACTTCCAGTCCCAATTTCATAGGGTTAGTCAATAGAGTGTGCGTGTTGGCCCATAGTATCTTGTAATACGATTTTTTTTATTATCCACCTATTCGAGCCTATATGTAAAATCACATAATTAATAAAGTAGGTAAGTTAAATATTATATTTATAAATTACATAAAATTGTGTAAAATCTGGTAGGGGTACTTTTGAAAATGATATTTGCAAGAAATAAATTGTTTTTATATATTAATTCAAAGTTATGGCGGTTAATATATAAACACAGGAATAAAAATGAGGCGTCATTAAAAATGAATTATTCATACATCATATTGTGACATGCAAAAATAAATCGCTTGGCATTTCGTGCTAATGTCAATAGAATGAGATATTGCACTGAAAGCTTCAAATTACACACAATACCTACTTTTTTATGCTCGCACATAGGTATAATTCTGTAAGTAGAAATGGAAACATATCGATCCAACAAGCAATTTTCTCTACCTATTACATTTTTCTTACATAATAGTGTCGTCATATTCGAGAAATATAAACAAAGTTTGAAGTGAATAAAATTTGTAAAATTGAAATTTTTTATCCATTTTCTGAATGTAAAGAATGGTGAAATAATATTTAAATAGCCAGTTTTATAAGAATAAACTGAAAATTATATATATATATATATATATATATATAACTCATTGACACTATCGGACCCGTAGGTTCATGGCCGCGCAGACATAAGCTATCCATGCACCCATATCTTGAGATAATGTTTTCAAATCATTTAATTTATAATCTACTTCCCTTAAATCATAGTTATTGTTATTCTCCTACCTCATTCTTGGTCTACCAACTGGGCGTTTTCCCTCTGGCTTTCCTACAAGAAGCTTCCATGTACGTCTTTCATTCCCCATTCGTGCAACATGTCCTGCCCATCGAAGTCTACAAGATTTAACTGTTCTTATTACACCTGGCTTTCTATAAAGACCACGTAGTTCACTATTACGTAGTTTTCTCCATTCACCTGTCTGTTCATCTCTCTTTTGTTCGAAAAAAAATACTCGTAATCTCCTTTCCTCCTTAAAGTAAGAGTCCATGTCTCACATTCATATAATATAACTGATAGAATTATAGTTTTATGTATTTTCAGTTTAACGTTTTTCGGAAGGAGTTGGGACGTCAAGAGTATCTGTAATGCATAATAGCACGCATTTCCAGAATTAAGCCTATGTTTAATTTCTTTGTGCATATCATTCCTATGTGTGATTATTGTTCCTAGGTATTTAAATTCAGCCACATCCTCAACATTTCCCTCATTTGTCATTAGCTGTCCATTTCCATTATACACCGTGTCCCATTCAAACGTCCCACATTTTAATTAATCATAACTCTCGAAGTATGCGGTATTATGAAATGAGGTTGGTATTAAAATAAAGAGAAACTCAAAGAATTTTTGTTTTCGTTGTTGCAGTTAATTCATCTGTCGCATGTTGGACAATAATGATATAAAACAAAATGTCAACTCCTCAGCAACGAGCACAAACTGTTTTCTGGTATGCAGAGACGAAGTCAATAATTACAGTGCAAAGAAATTACCGGAGAGAATATGGAGGAAATGCACCTGATGGGAAGACCATTAAGTCATGGCTTCATGATTTACGAACCCGTATCCTTGAGACAATTACATCAGTACCAGTGGACATGTTAAACAAAACGTGGCACAAAATCTAATAGGCCTACAGACTTGATATTGTTCGTGCTGATATTGGTGCCATATAGAGGTGTTTCAGTGTATGTGTGGCAATGAAAATTCTTTGAGTTTCTCTTTCGTTTAATATCGGTTTCATTTCATAATTCCGCATATTTTGTTAGTTATGATTAATTAAAATGTGGGAGGTTTGAATGGGACACTCTGTATAATGTGTGACCATATATTTAGTTTTGTTTGATTTTGTTTGTTTTGTTTAATCCCACTACAGGCCTCGGGAGGCCCTTGGGGTAGTAGGAGGTTAAGGCTCCCACTTTTTCTAGACAATCGGCATTTGATGTCAGCCGGGTTGTCAGCCCTGCGTGACGGCCACCTTTACCCCAGAATAAGCATCCTGTACTCATTTCTGTGATAGGCTGAGTCGACCCCAGGGCCATAGTGCCGCCAGAAGGTTTTGGTCAGTTTAAAATTCTGACCCAACCGGGACTTGAACCCTCGACCTTCCGACTTGTAGCGCAGTACCTTATCGCTACGCTACGCTACGGCGTGCCCCTATATTTAGTTTTACTAATATTTACTTATATATATATATATATATATATATATATATATATATATAATTATATAATATAATTATTATTTACAATATTTTTATTTACTTTAGATTTAACGAATGAAATATTCCGATTGAGGGTCTTTCCACTTTTCAGCGGTTGCCCTTTTACCAGCAGGCTGCTGGCCCTTCACATCCACATGTGTCAATCACAGAGGTAGATGATCAACAGCCAGTGTAGGGGTGACATGTGGTTAGCATGTCGAGTCCCCCAGCCGTTATAGCTGGTTCCTCAACCTGGAGCCGCTACTTATTGTAGCTACCCAATTGCCTCACGATGCTGGGTGGGCACCGGTCCCATACTGGCCGAAATACCTGGAGAAAATTTCTTCCCCCATGGAGACTCGAACCAGCGCAAGTCCCATAGCTCTGCGCCAAGGCTTCCTACCTTAACCGCTCGGCTACGGCGCGGGACACGAATGAAATATAACATGTATAATATAGAAACATTTTTAAAATAATATTAATGACTGAAAAAATTAAATTCTGGAGAAAAACTAATTATTTAACAACAAGTAATGATATAAGCGTGACTTTAAAGTGTCAAGTGTACGGCAATCTCTGATTTCTTGAGGGAGGAAATTCCAGGAGCGGGCAAAGGCTGGCATGAAAGAAGTAGAATAAGAAGAAGTGTTGTAGAGGGATTGTTAACAGACCGTTATGTTATTACCTAGTGTCAATATTGTGGCAATAAGATAATTTAGTTGCGCTTATTTGCCTATAGATGTCTGCGAGTGGGAAGTGGTTAGTTCATCGCCTCAAAGAGATACCTAGATGGAAACTTGGGTAATATTTTGATAGGAGATGTCATTTTTTTGAAGATATAATTTAGGCTTGAAGTTATTTTAGGAGGCCAAAAATCTTCCGACTCTGGACTCATACTCACGGGTTATAGTTCCTCTTAGAAGACCTACCCCTTTGATTTTTCCACCCTAAAAATCTATCGGTCCTTTGGATCAGAAGCAAGTAACTTAACCCCTAGACCAGCGAGGAAGATCAAGTTAAGTATATGGATTACAGTGGTCAACATGATTTTTGTTTCAAGAGTACCAATAGTTGTACTTAATGCAGTTTTTATCGTGTTTTCAAATAGGCCTACGTATTCGGGATTTCTGCATCACCCACAGTTTTTTATATCAATTTCAATTAATGAATTTAAATAATTATTTTTTTAATAAACGTTTTTTCGTCCATTTGTCAATTGAGGGATGAGCACGGGGAACACTTTCATCAGGAGATTTCAGCTATGGAAAAGAGATATTAAGGCAAATGGAATCCTAATGTGCTGACTGATTATTGTTGGATCATCAAGAGGGATGCTCCACAGGCGAAATATAGCAGAAAATCGTCATTTCTTACTTTCTACGTGAGTCCGAATGTTCGAATATTGTGTAGTTACTAATGTAGAAAATATTAGTGTTTGAAATTATAAAAACCTGTCTCTCGGAAACCTTGCGTGATGGAGAAAAAAAGATATCACATTTGAATCCAGGAGAAAAAATACTATCAGAATCACATATTTTTCTTTCTGAGGCAAGGAATAGTTTATTTTTTGTTGCTCAGTGTTATTAAATTTAATATTAATATGAAAGTGAATTATTGCAGTGAGCTACATTATCTTTAGGCTATGAGAAAGCATATGTAATAATAACAGTCAAGTCTCATAAACTTCGATGGGCAGGACATGTGGCACGAATGGAGAAATGAAGAAGAGGCATGAAAACTTCTTGTAGGAAAACAAGAATAAGACGCCCAATAGGTAGTCCAAGGAGAAGATGAGAGAATAATATCAACCATGATATGTGAGTTCGGCAGCGGTGGTGTAGTGGTTAGGATGAAAAAATCCAAGGGAGAATTCCTTCGGAAGGGTCTTTAAGTTATGGCTCTACTTGAGCTGTTGAGCCATAGGATGGATGGTTTGTGAGAGACGAATTATAAAGGGAATGATTGAAAAAAAAATTGTAATAGGGATGTTACAGATCTTACGATCTCACGGTCATGAATCCTTGGGTTCGATATTGCAAGTAACTTAGTTACATGAAGGTGGATTTAATAGTAATATTAAAATGATCATTAATAAAATAAGAAATGCGCACAACGTGCAAGGATCATCACTGAAGAAGGTATAAAGTACCAAAACAGCTGTTACTAATTTATATTTTAATAAATATGAAAATCACATAAACTTTTAAGTTTTATTTTTATTTAATTAAATACAAAGATTTTAATTTATTTTTATTATTGTTGCAATAGTAATAATCCATCTTCTAACCCAGACATCGGGACACGCCATAGACAGTATAAATTATCTAACTGTTTATATATGGAACAAAGACAAAAGGTAGTCAATAGTATAACTTCTCATTTTGCTATTGTGACGAACTATTGATCGGTTGTTCGGATGACCACCTTTCAATTTATAAAGATCATGAAGCTCATTGTTATTTAGTCTTCTCCATTCACCTGTCTGTTCGTCTCTCTTTGCTACAAAATTTTGCTAAGAAATTTATTCTCTAGTGCTAATCAATTTTTCTTCTCCCTTAAAGTATGAGTCCATATTTCGTATCCATGTAATATAACTTAAAGAATAAACTTTTTAAAATTGTATTACTATTAGTTTAAGTTTTTTTTTTTTTTGAGAGAGAGAGAGAGAGAGAAGTTTAAATGAAAAGAGTCTCTATAATGTGGGCTAAAATAGCATGCATTTTCAGAATTCATGCATATGTTTAATTTCTTTGTGCGCCTCATTATTGTTTGTAATTACGGTTCTTAAGAATTTGAATTCAGGCACTTCTTGAAAATTTCTCTCATTTGTCATTAACTGTAAGTTCCATTTAGGCTTATATTGTAATTCTATGTGTGGCCATATATTTAATTTTATTTACCAGCCCCAATTTCTTAGTGTTACACAATAAATATACGTGTTGACCCTTAGAATCTCCTCGCTATCTCCTTATAATACCATATCATCAGCACACGCCATCTTATTAATTCCAATGAGTTGTACACCTTCTTTATACTCTAAAGCTTTGATGGTGTGCTCCAGTACATAACAGAATAGTAGAGGAAATAGTGCATCTCCCTGCTTTAAACCATTATAAATTTGAAAAGTAAGTGAAAATTGTTTGCCTACCCGCATTTGTGTCATTTAGACACATTCGAATAAGTCTAATTATTTTTTTGGGAATTTCAAATTAAAAAAACTAATGATTCTTTAAATTAATTGAATATATTTACGCTCTTAAAAATAATCGACCCCGACCGGATTTGAACCAGTAAACGTTGTAATCAGTATGCCACCGACACCGACGATCTGTTGTCAAGAAATATGTATTTGTGCGAGTAGTTTTGTGGATAGGTCAAACAGAATAAAATGCTTAAAAATTCAGGGAATGGTTTGTTTGGAGCAGCGAGTTGTCATTCTGATAAAATCTATCAGTGAACCGAGACAAACTTTCTATTTACAACGAAAATGTCTTCAAAAGCAAAGATTAAAAGGAAATCGAAATTCGGTTGAATGATTTTGTTGGTGGACTGTAAATGTATACAGCTGATTCTTTCCCACATTTGACATCCCCTACAGTTTTTTTTTGTCCCCCAACTTTAGAAAACGGGCGAATACTGGTTCAGAGCTTCCCTATCAACATGTCAGAGACATAAAGACATTGTCCTCCACGTGTTTGCTTTAAAACCAGAAATGCATTATGTATTTATCAAGACCACCACTTCTACACGACACAATAATTATTTAAATAATTTGCAGATATAAATAGAAAGTGTGACAGAACTTGTATTAAATAGGCCTACATTATGCAAAAAAAAATATATATTTGTATTCAATGCTAACACACGTTGTCATTTCGACATTCTGGTATTCTCTACTGGTTATTATAACCCACTTCGGAGTTTAGGGCGCCTGGAAGGCGGAGTTACTCCTTCCCCGATGATATATGATAGGTGATGCTGATAGTAATGATGCGCCAGGAGAGGCCTTAATCCTAAACTTAATGAATATGTTAATGTTAAGAGTGATGGCTTGATGATGTTTGGGGCCGTTTGGGCCTTAAAGTTTCCTGCCATTTGTTTTACAGGCGAGGAAACAAACCCGAAAAAAACACCACCCAGGAAACTTGTCCCGATTGGGATAGAACTCGGACCTGCTGCGTGAAAAGGCAGCACGCTACCTCGAAATCACAGCGGTGGACATGCATAAAAATGTGAATATCTACAGTAGAGAACAGTGAGCTACATGGTCTTAGCCAGATATAATAAGAACAGTTATGTCTCATAGACTGCGATGGGCAGGGAGTATGACACTAATCGGGAGTGAAAGAGGTGCATGGAAGCTTCTTATAGGAAAACCAGAGGGAAAACGCCGAGTTGCTAGACAAAAAATGAGATGAGAGAATAACATTAACTATGATTTAAGGGAAGTAGATTGTACAGGGGATGATTGGAAAACATTAGTTCAGTATAGGTATAGCCTGTATGGTGAGCTTATGTCCATGTGGCCATGAACCTACGGGTTCGATATTGCCAGTTAGTTAGTTAGTTTTAGTTGTAAACATATCAAGGTATCGTCATTTTTATGATGGTGACATTTTCCCCATTTATCATTTTTTTACCTGTTTCCTAACTTGATAATTGCAAATGTTTGTTACTGCTATACAAACAAAAGCCCGTCACGCAGGAATTGTGTAAACTAAGTGAATTCCTCAGCAAGTCGAAATTATGGTTCGCTTTTGCTGATTCACGAAATGTATATATATATATATATATATATATATATATATATATATACTTTTTGTTAATTAAATCGTATGTATTCAATTACGTTGCGAGAAAACAATCATGGCGACCACAAAAACAATTATTAAATTACAGCTTTCAGGTAAATCTCTTTTCTCGTTTTATTAAATGGTAAACACCGAGTTTTGTTGCAACAAATCTAAAATAATGGCCGCAGAAACGAGAGCGTTTATTTAATTTTTTATGGCAGAAGAATTAAAAATTTAATTTTATATTTAGATACGTTTATTTGAAACGAGGCTTAATGGAATGCTTTATGTGTGTGCTACTTACGTCTATTATAATTAGTAACTACGCCGGGAGAATTATAAAATTAAAAATGATGATTGGCTTAACATGGACACACGAATCGAATTGACAGTTATATATGAGGTTGCTCCGGCCGGGGTTGACAGATCTTCAAAAATCGTGTGTATCACTTCTTTCAGAACGGAAATAATTCTGTGGGTCCCGTGTTGTAGGTTTATGGCACGTATAAAGACGAAGACCTTTTATCGGGGTTTTTCCGCACCTGCAAGACAAATACCAGGAAACTTTAAGACCAAAACGGTCCCTGAACGTCATCTGGCCATCATTATCATAATTGTCTTATTCCCATGTTTATTCTGAATGTGTGTGCGAATGATGTGTTTCGTTTGAATATTGTGTTGTCTCGGAGAAGGCCATGACATTCAGATGATTACTCATTCGGGGAGGCTCTCCAGGTCCTTGTGTGGTAAAAAAAGTATGTATACATGCGATCCATAGTTAAAATCACTCTACCAACAGGGCCGGGCGGCGCTCGTGTGGCACGTTAAAGCACCTAAAGGCGTGAGATAAATTGCGTTAATGGAATTGAATAAAGCTGAAGGTTGAAATAAGAGGCCAATGGGCAAAATTTGTTACTCATTTTACGCCCAGATCTGAAATGCGATGCTAATGATCAGAGTTATCAAACTTTATTTCAGGATTGTTTCTGTTATTTACACAGGTATCCTCAACCAAAATATACATTTTTTTCTTCCGCAGTTCCCGGTCTTGAGTGTCTGCTTCTGTGATATTTCCTTCTTCATGTTGTCCTGAATTCCCTTTATCCACGTTGGCTTTGGTCTACCCGTTTTCCTTTACGATGAGGTATCCATTTTAATACTTCTTTGTTTGTTTCTGTGTCCCTACTTCTTATTATATGCCCATACCATCTTAGTTGCTTTTCTTCAATCTCTCGTACAATTTCCGTTTCTACATTCATAATTTCTCTCATTGTATTAATTTTTATTTTGTCTAATTTTGATATTCTTGCAGATCTTCTTAAAAAGTCCATTTCTGTAACTAATAATTCATTTTCATGTTTCTCCGCAGCATATAATACAATTCTCTTCACAATTGTGTTATATATTAATAATTTAGTCCTCTTGAAAATATTCCTGCTCCATAAAATATAATTTTTTATGTCAATAACTTTCTTTGTCTCTATTATTCCTTTTTCGATTTCTAATTCAGATGATCCAGATTTTTGAATACTTAAAATATTCTTCTTCTTCTTCTTCTTCTTCTTCTTCACTTCCTGGTTTAGGCAAGAGTTGCCTGTTCCGTCTTCACTAATAGATCTAAGACCATCTCTTCCGAGGACGTCTGACATCTCTTAAGTCCGTCCGAGTTTCCATTGTTTTAATCTTTGTTCCACTTATTTCTACAGTAGTTCCTAATATTGTCAAACAATTGTTTAAAATCTGGCACTTATTCATTAATATTTTATCGTTGAGATAAAGAATATTATTAGATTTTCGGTCATGTAGAGTGGGAGAATAGATTGAACTTTGTTATCTAATGTTATTGTGGTTTATAGGGACTCTTATAACCCAACGTCATTCTCTCAAAAATGTTAAACGTAAAAAAAAAAAAAATGAAACGGCGAATCATACACTCAAATTAAATGGATGGGAAATATGGCCTCTAAGTTTAAAATAGGAAAAAGGCCTAGAAAATTTTTGAACCAAAGTGGGACGAACAGACAGACGAAACTAGAAAACTGCATAACAGTGAGCTGCATTATCTTCATAGAATACCAGATGAAACAAGAACAGATAAGATTCGCAAACTGCTGTGGACATGAAATATAGCTCAAATGAGGAATGAAAAGGGGTGCATAAACTTCTTGTTGGAAAATCAGAGGGAAAGCGCCAAGTATGGAAGCGCCCAAGAATGAAGTAAGAGAATAACATAAACCATGATTTGAGGGAGGTTAATTACAAAGGGAATGATTTGAGAATATTACATTAAGATAGGGATATATGGAAAATTAATATCCATACGGCCACGAACTTCTGAATCGATATTTAACTGAGTTGGTTCGGAGTAGTTTGGCAATATTGCACCTACAAACTACAGGCGCTACGTAGAAGTCAAGAGATTCGATCCTCGCTTCAGATAATGATAAATCTATTGGTTAATATGATCATTTAAATCATTCTAAGTGATTTAGAAATATTCTTAAATAGATAAGCCTATATGAAGAAACATTTTAATTCAGTATGCTTATGTAAGTAGGCCTACATATGCATGTAAAATATGCATGACGAGCATGCTTCCTGGCTTTAAGGGATTTTTAAAGACAATAAATATGTCAGTTCAGCAGCCCCAGTATAAATGTAATAAATTAACTGCGAAATGGGGGTTAGACCAAATGTGATTTATATGAAGTATCGATTGAAGTTAAAAAACATGAAAAAAAGTCACCTTTTTATTTCTTCAATTTTAAATGAATATTTTGAGTTATTTCCATGTTAAAAATTGTAGTAGCCATACTTCACAGTAGACAGGATAAATTATATTTTTTCAGGTCCTTATGTGTGATGGCTAGAAGAGATAGATTGAGGAATATAAAAACGTATTTACGGAAACTCAGTATTGTTGACTGTTGGTTTAAACCATGGTGCCTTGGTGTAGAACTAAGAAACTTGCACTGGTCCGAGACCACAAGGTAAAGACATTTTCTCATGGAATTTCTGCCAATATAGGACCAATGCCCACCCAGGATCATGATGAATTTGAGTAGCTATAATGAGTAGCGGTTCCAAGTTAGGAAAACTAGCTATAACGACTGGGGGACCCGAAATGTTGACCATATGTCACTCAGTGACTGGATGATCGTCCCCCTCTGTGATTAACACAACATATAATGACAATAAAGTAATAATAATAATAATAATAATAATAGCTTTATTTTGCCTGGCGGAGTTAAGGCCTTAAGGCCCTGTCTATAACTCAATTAGGTTAGAAAAAATATAAACATTCTTCTTAGATCTAACTTCAATAAACAAAATTATTACATGGTACGCCTATATATCCAATATACTGTAAGAAATTGAGGCCAGCAGCCGGATGGTAGGTCAAGGGCCTTCTAGGCCTGACTCGCTATGGTTTTTTTTAGTAATGTAGAATACATAGAGCAATACGAAAATAAATGTATACATGTTTTTTTTTTTTTCGGTCGCTGCCTTCAGGATATCCACGAGAAGCATTACAATACAATTCAGGGGGACGGTAAGACGTAGCCACCCAGGCTTATCCTTTTTGGACAAAATAGATACAAGAAGAATAAATATACAGTGTTATATAATGAAATTGGCAAGCTATAATGTTAGCCAAACTAGTTAATTCTTTATAAGTAGCATTTTTTTTCAATATTCGTTCGATTCTAGGGATTTTATATGATAATTCTAATCGTGTGTATTCTTTCACCAAGAGGTAAAATCCCTTTCCTCTAGCCCCGAGGGTCGATGATTCATAGCCGACGGAGTCGATTGATTTCTTAGATTGGGAAAATCTAAAAGATAAGTTCTCCGGGAGGAACTTTAAGCCGTGGATCTCTAGTCTGAAGATTTTCGGGCTCGTAAAAGAAATTCAAGCCTAAAATATTGAAACTGAGCAAAATTTAATCGGCCTTTCCCATCCAAGTAATATCTGTTTGAGACGATGTGCTAACCACATGTTAATCTTTGACATATGTAGAGAAATAAGCTTAACTAAATTGGCTTGGTACAAGTAAAGAGAAAATTTTAAATCTGAACCGGGATTTCAACTCAGGATCTCCAGCTTTGCGGGCTGGCACTCTTCTTTTGAGTTCCCCATGCACCTATGGACAGACATGCACTTTTCTCACTTTAAAATCTCTTGAACCCTTTGTAGTGAACACTATTCACATTGCAGTAAGGGTTGGTTCACCAGGAAAACATTATGATGGGATCCCCATCAGCTAATTATGAATGTAGTATTGAGATTATATACCGACGTTTGCCATCCGCATGCTATAGTAAATACAACGAAAGAGAAAAAAAAATACCTGAACCGGGACTTGTTCCAGATTTGCGCATAATTAGATGATAATGCACGGAAAAAATTCCCATCATAAGTTTTTTTTTACTCGTGCCCCAGGTTGTCATTTCGACTATTCTGGCGTTCTCTCCTGGCATTAGCGTAACTATAACGCAGCTCTGAGGTTGGGGCACCTGGAAGGCTGGATTACGCTCCTCTGATGATATGATGGGTGATGATGAAAGTCCTTAATCTTAAACTTAATCTATGGTGAATATGAATGATGATGATTGTGATAGCCATATGAGTTCGAGGACTGTTTGGGCCATAAAGTTTCCTGACATTTGTCTTACAGGTGAACCCCCCCCCCCCAAAACCCTCATCCGGGACACACGTCTCATCTGAGATTCGGACTCGGGCCGCTGCGTGACAAGGCAGCACGCTACCTGGAGACCACTTCTTGGTGAAGCAGTTTTTACTCTCTAATGTGAATATTTTTCATACAAAGGGTACACGGGGTTTTAATGTGAGAAAATCTGCTTGGGTAGCTCAAAGGAAAAGTGCCAGCGCGCAAAGCTGAAATCACGGGTTCAAATCCCGGTTCAGGCGTAAATTCTTCTCTGCATTTGTATTACTATTACATGTGGAATGCACACCTGAGTACATTAATTTCAATAATACAATTCGTAAATTAGCTTATTTAAGAAACTCCCGCTAGGAAGAACCCATGTCCCCTTATGGAGATGTATGGGTAGCCTATAATCTACGTAGATTGGTACCTAACAGTAATTAAGACGACCACCATATTTCATATTAAAATATCTGGTATAGTATTTTTCTTAGAAAAATTATCATGGTATTAATGTATTTAGTTACTGTGTACCGTACAAGTAATAATAAGTAATAATAATGGTCGGGAAAAGAGCAAGAAAAGACCATCCAAGAGATGGATAGACAGTGGATACACATCCAATACGTCTTCTTCTGAGGAGTGATTTGGGAAATAAACAAGATGAAAATCCTACAAATAATAAGAAGAATAAATAATACCCGGCATGCGCTGCTACGCCTAAATAAATTAAACGTATTGAATATAAAATTGGTAACTGGTACCAGTTAAAATGCAGATGAAGTTGATGAAGTTTAATAATTCAGTTGAGGACGACTGACGTACCAGGTACCAATTTTACATTCAGTATCTTATTACATAACCTCAACGGTGTTTTAATATGAATTTTAAAAGTGTTGATAAATTAAATGTGTTCTTACGTTTAGTTGAATAAGTAAAAAGAAAAATAATTATAAATGTATATTATAATTATTTTTAGATACGCCGTGCTGATTACTCGGCATTGCCCGGGAATCTACTTATCTCGATCTTCTTGGCATCAATGAGCTGAAGAACAAAAGTTGTTATTATGAGTTATCCGTAAAAGATAGACATATGAGGCGATCAAAGGACAAGGGGTACAAGTGACAAAATTAAATTTAAAGATCAATGAGAATATAAAATTCCAGGAATATCTGACAGGTCCCATAAATTATGTTTGTGTTCCTTATACGGGGTGAATCATAGATATGGCTATACGTTTGATCGCGTTGTGTGATGAAAATATTACCATTACAGGAAATATGAAATTACCGTTGGAAAGGCAATTATTCAAATTACAACAATGGAAAAATACAAAACAGTGTTAAACTTACGTCATTAGTCAAAATTGCGTTGAATATGCAACAGCAAATTACAATTGCTGCATGGGCAATGACGTATGCTAATGATCGTGAGGCCGCAAGACGGGCAAGACGTGAGTTTAACGTAGCATTGCAGCCGTCGACTGTGGGGAAGTGGAGAAAAACTACTGTTGGAAACGGGAAGGATGCAGAAAATCAAACCTCCTGGAAGGCCTCGCATTAGCACGGATGCAGAAACAACGAAGAGAATTGTGGAGGCGTTCGACGCTAGCCCACAAAAATCAACCCGCCAAGCTGCACGTGAGCAGTGATTTGTTTTCTTTTGTTCTATTGTTGTAATTTGAAGGATTACCTTTCCAATGATAACACCATATTTCCTTTAATAATAATATTTTCGTCACAAAATGCGATCAAACATATAGCCATATTTCTGAATCACTCTGTAGCCTATATGAGTCCACTTATCCGCAAAATATGTACAGTTTCAATATAAACATTAGCCCATACTATAACTTTTTTTTTTTCCATTAAGAGTCACTTGTACCCGTTGTCCTCCAAGAAACATTTTGAAATAAATTATTCAAGAAAAGTAGGTTCATACCATTTTTTTTTATTTTGTTTGGAAATACGTACTTATCCAAAGAGTCACATATTACGACAAGGTTAATTGACAAAATCAGTTCATTACACTTAAACCTGCATTCATGGATATATTCTCTTACTCGCCTCTCCACACGTTTCACTTCCTATTTGTATATTGTTTGCCTTCCTTCCTTCCTCTTTTTTGTTTTATTTTGTACCCAATTCCCTGATTTACTAATCCCCTTTCTACCAACTTGAAATAATGAAGCATCTTCTTCTTCTGTAGGTCGTGTAATGGCAGGTTTTTAAATTTCATCTTCATTGGAATGAGTAAAGAAAACAAAAAAACAACACCAATGTTTAATCTTCATTAAACACCATTATTATAAACATTATTAGATTGCAAATCCTGTAGATCATACTTTTAGATAGTTAAATAATTTGCAATTATTTCAAAATGTTTGCTAAAAAGTATTATTTTATAATGTACAGTTGTGAAAATATAGATAAAGTAGTTAAAATATTTTACTTATCATGAAGGCTGAAGTTACGTCCATGCTCATGTTCATCAGATTCTGATTCAGACATAATAATATTTGATAAATCAATAAACCTCGAAGAATCACCAGCACTATATTAAACACTAATAATACAATCATAATCTTCACATAAAATATGTTAGAAACGTACAAAAAAATACAATGCTCTAAGCTTGAGTTCACCTAGCTGTTGGAAGTCAAGCAGTAGGCTACAACTACAGTTGTACCCGTTGTCCTCTAAGTAGAAGAGCGTTTCTCTGAGTGATTTTCTAAGACTCCACTATATGCCATAACCTGTCAAACTCACACATATAGGCTCTTGGGAACCAAAGAGTTTGTCATATTAGCTCACCATTTCTACAGTTAACTCATTTTTTTAAATGTCACTTGTACCCCTTGTCCTCTGGCCGCCTCATATGTTGTGGATTTTTTGTAGAATTTGTTGAAATATTCAATTCTGTATACATTAATTTGGTGTAATTGTTGTGGTTCAGGCAACGCAAGCAATTTATGCGTTCAAAAAGCGACTTTTTTAGTGCACCGATGCATTTTTTTTTCTCCGGCTGTGTAGTATGAACGGTAATATGTTGTATACGTGTTAATTGTCCCAAAAAAATTCTCTAAATGATGGTGAAACCCCTATTCTATTCGGTCAAGTAGTTTTTGAGTCCATATAAGGCAGACAGACAGACTTATAGACATTCATTTTTATATATAAAGATTAAATGCTCGAGCCATTTAGTCCACAACACTCATGTCCTAATATGTCAATATAAATACCCTAAATAACTCACTGGCACTATCGAACCCATAGGTTCATGCTGCGCTGATATAAGCTCTCCATATACCCCTATCCTGAGCCAATGTTTTCCAATCATTCCCTGTATAATCTACTTCCCTCAAATCATAGTTAATGTTATTCTCCCACCTCATTCTTGGTCTACCAACTGGGCGTTTTCCCTCTGGTTTTCCTACAAGAAGCTTCCATGCACGTCTTTCATTCCCCATTCGTGCCACATGTCCTACCCATCGCAGTCTACGAGACTTAACTGTTCTCATTATATCTGGCTTCCTATAGAGAACATGTAGTTCACTGTTATCAAGTCTTCTCCATTCACCTGTCTGTTCATCTCCCTTTGGTCCAAAAATTTTCCTAAGAACTTTATTCCCCAAATACTCGTAATCTCCTTTCCTCGCTTAAAGTAAGAGTCCATGTTTCGCATCCATATAATATAACTGGTAGAATAATAGTTTTATGTATTTTAAGTTTAACATTTTTTAAAGGAGTTGGGAAGTCAGGAGTCTCTGCAATGCATAATAACACGCATTTCCAGAATTGATACTATGTTTAATTTCCTTGTGCATCTCATTTCTGTTTGTGATTATTGTTCCTAGATATTTGAATTCAGTCACTTCCTCAAAATTTCCCTCATTTGTCATTAGCTGTCCATTTCCATTATATAATGCATTTTTATGTGTGACCATATATTTAGTTTTATTGATATTTACTTCCAGTCCCAATTTCTTAGTGTCGCTCAGTAGCGTGTGCGTGTTGGCCTTTAGTATCTCCTCGCTATCGCCCAATAGTACTACATCATCAGCATAAACCAACAGCTTATTAATACCATTGAATATAAATACCCTAGAGTCTGTAAATTGTCCTTGCTAATGGCATGATATTTTATACATACGTAATTTAGGACATCCAATCACTCCACATCATATACTATCTGCATAATCCGCAACTGGAAATCCCTACAACAGAAATCAGTGGGGTGCCGGAAGTTAGAATAATCTAATATATAAAAATGAATGCTTGTTTGTTTGTTCGTATTTTATACGCGGCCATACCGTTCATCCGATTATGATGGGGCTTTTTGCAAAATGTTCAGGAGATTCCCGGGATGAAGGTAGGCTATAAGAGAATTGTGATACTCAACTCATACACCCTTAAAAATCACCCTTTGTAGTGAAAACGTAAAAAGAAGTCCCTTTTTTGACGCTTAAATGGCTTACGCTGCCTAAAGCATAACATATAGGCCTACACAAAATTATGTACACAGATTTGAATATCTGAAAAAAACTCTACAAAAAAGTCCACAACAGCATATGTTTATCTTTTACGGATAACTCATAATAACCATTTTTGTCTTTCATTGATGCCAAGAAGATCGGGACAAGTAGATACCCGGGCAAGCATAACAGCGCACGGCGCGCCGGTATCCTTTTACGGATAACTCAAAATAGCGAATTTTGTCTTTCAGCTCATTTATGTCAAGTACATCGGGATATGTAGATTCCCGGGTAAGTTAAACATCATGGGGTATCTAAAATAATTACGATATAGGCCTAACTTTACTTATAGTGATTTCTTGAAAATTAAATTTTGGAAGATGAAATTCTATATACTATTTGGATTGTATGAAAGATAGTTAGGAAATAGAGTTAATTTGTTTTTTATTGGTAGTTTTAGCTACAATAACGAAGAGAGCAATTTCAGCTATTTATGCCAAGAAGATCGGGATAAGAAGATTCTTGGGCAAAGCTGGGTAATCAGCATGGGATATCTAAAAAATAACGATATTCCTATAAATGTATAATTATTTTTCCTTTTACTTATTCAATTAAGCGCAAACACACATAATTTATTTAGGCGTAGCATCGCACGCCGAGTATTAGCGTTTTAATTGATCTTGTTTTCCTTGCGGTCCGGGACATTTGAATAACAGGCAGGGGAAATTACTGTTTAACCAATTTAAGGTTAAGACGATCGTTGGTCTCGATAGTATGAAATTGAATCGGGCTTTGATGATTTTGTTGGAATTGACACTTACTATCAGCGAGTACCAAACAGTAAAATTGACATTACTTCATAACCGTTTAATTTATGGACTCGTGTTTAATGGGACTAAATAAACATAATAATATCCACGAAAAAAAAGTAAAAGAATATAAAATGCTAAGATTTTTTTTTTCAATAAATAAAGCATTTAAATTCAAAATATTTGACATGTGAATCAAAAAATCAGATTGTATGAAATACTAATTAAACCACAGTTAACTTACAGAGGAGTGAAACCTGGGTTCTGACTGAACATAATAAATCTCAACTCGCTGATTTTGAATGAAAGATACTCAGAATAGGATAGATGGACCTATTAACGAAAATGTATTATATAATGAAAATAATACTAAGAAATTGGGACTGGAAGTAAACATTAATAGAATTAAATATATATTCACATATAGAAATACATTATTTAATGGAGATGGACAGTTGATAGTCAAATGAGAGAAATTTTGAAGAAGTAGATCAAAGATATTTCAGACAAAACATATTCTAAGTTATAAGCTGTTTATTTTTTAAAACTCACGCCCCACCATTAAAGTAGGTGTAGGCTTACTGAATAGTACGAGATGCTTCGGA
The DNA here is from genome assembly GCA_030220185.1 of Diploptera punctata. Classification (NCBI taxonomy): domain Eukaryota; kingdom Metazoa; phylum Arthropoda; class Insecta; order Blattodea; family Blaberidae; genus Diploptera; species Diploptera punctata. Next base: position 618,214 of record JASPKZ010010693.1, on the reverse strand, counting down.
CTATATTTAGGGATTTGAATAAACTCGATTATTAACAAGAAATTACCAACTTTATTTACAAAATTTAGCCTTTACAGAATATTTCAGCAAATAACGAGCTATACTTCAAAACGTACATTTTCAAACTATGGTTGGCTAAATTTTATCAGTTGGTTTTCCAACAATCTCTAAATAAGGTCTGAAGCTACCCATTCCATTCTTTACATCTCATTAATTTAATGTTGGATTATGTGTATCACATCTAAACGACTCCAACAAACAATAGGCCTATATTAATTTCCGCATATTTCGTTTAACTAGGTTCCTAATCTAAAATTCCTAAGTTGAAACACGTCCATAACCACATAAATGTCTCCGTTTTAATTAATTCAGTTAATATATATATATATATATATATATATATATATATATAGGCCTACATAAAATTCGTCTGTACGTGTGTTTGTCACTCTACTCCTCCTAAACGACTGGACAGATATTGATGATTTTTTTTGTGGATATCTGGTTGGGTCCTTCGATGGTTAGATTCACAATTGAACCCTCTAAAACCATTACGTATAGGAGTTTCAACTGAAGTGAAAATTTAAAAGTCGCTCTACCGGTCACATTTTTCGATGTTTCAGAACGAAACTTAGTATATCGTATTAAAATAAATCGAGGTAGGTATTATGCAAAAATTAAAGAAAAAGATAATTAGAAGTGGAAATTTACCTGAAATCCGAAACTGCCTAAAAGACTGGACCGATTTTGATTTTAAAAAATTGTGTGTGTTTGAGCGGGTCCATGGATGGTTTAGATTCAAAACTGGACCCTCTAAAACTATTAGGTGTAGGAGTTCACCAGAAGTGAAAATTTAAAAATAGCTCTAGCGATCACAATTTTTTATGTTTCATAACGAAACTCAGTATATCCCATTAAAATGAACCGAGGTAGGTATTATCCAAAAATAAGCGAAATACAATTAGAAGTGGAGGTTTACCTGAAATCCGAAATTAAAAACTAACAACCACCATGTTTGGTTCATCTCAGCGTATACCATACAGTTTAATTAACCTTTAATATTTAATTTATTTAGACATAGCAATGCACGCCGGGTATTAGCTAGTTTTAAATAAACCTAATTTATATATGCTTGAACTTTGGATTGAACACAGCCTTTACGTATAAAGTACATGTATTAATTGTTTATCATTTAATTTATTATATTATTACAGTTATTTTTATGTTCAGCATTGAAAACTGTTGATTACAAATGAATTATAATTTGCAATTATTAATGTATTTTTTTAATCTTAATATATAAAAATTACGTGTCACGTTGTTTGTCCGCGATGGAATCCTAAACTACTGAACCGATTTTAATAAAATTTTGCACACTGTGTGCTGTTTGATCCAACTTGAGACCTACGGTTGTTTATAACTAAATTTATAATCGCATTATTTTTTATTGCAAATTATATGTTTATTATTTAACAAAGAGTTATAATTATCTGTGAGTTCCATACGATTCTAACAGATGACGGTGTAAGGTAATTGGTTTATTATTTAACCAGGTGGCTGTGCTTTTTGTTGCAACCGCGAATTTCAATTGAATTACAAATATTGATTATTTCATAATTTAAGTGTGTTTGTGTTTATTTTATTTTTAAATATATTGATAATAATATTAATTTGGTGTGTAAGTATTAGTTTTAAGTAATCTGGCTGAAAGACAGCAACTTAATTTAAATTTAACTGGACCGAGAAGTGACATTGAACAATATCGGCGATCAGTTCTAGAGACCATGAATGATAAGATATCAAGTGAATTTCCGCAAATTGGTATAGGCCTATGTGACATAAATCTTACATTTAAGAAGAATGTCAATTTAAAAACATATGAAGGTCCTAAGGAACGGAATAACAGAACTGTAAGTAAGTCTGTTAGTTATAATAATATGCCTAATATTACAGAAACAATCTCTATGCCTCAATTAAATGAAAAACAAGATGACTATAATATATCACAAGATGATATTACTATACAGAGACTTCTTGATGATGATGATGAGAATCCAAACTGCCAACAAGTTCGTAGAAAAAAACGAAAGTATAATGAAATCAGCAAGCCTCCTCAAAATATTCCATCAATAAATGTATATAATCCTTATGATACACTTATGGATGATACTGAGAATGCAGACAACATAAATTCATCTCAATCAACAAAACCACTTCCACATAAACCACCACCCATATTTATACCGGGTGTAGTTAACGTACCAGAACTAAAAAATTGTGTAAAACAAAAACTTTCTGATTTAGATTTCTCACTTAGTTTACTACAACATAATTTAACGTATACCTTAGCCACAGCAACGCGTGGCCGGGACTTCTATATATATATATATATATATATATATATATATATATATATATATATAGTATAATACATATATAAGAAAGATAAGTGTTTGAATTGGACTCGCTTGGTGGTGTGATGGATATCACACTGAGGTGCAGACTCAGAGATCCGGGTTCGAATCCCGTCCAGGCATTTATTTTTCTTATCATACCATATATATATATATAACAAAGTCGGATTAGTTACACTATTTATAACTCAAGATCTTTGATTTGTTGGATTTGTTTCCGCCCCGAATAGCAGATAACTATTAAAACATCGGAAAAATTAACGTAAAAATAATTAAAGGCGATACGACGTTCGCCGGGCCAGCTAGTTTTATTATAAATAGTATTATATATGAAAATAATTATACTGTATATTTGTAATGTGCTGGTAAGTGGAAGAGAAAGCATTATGGCCTTAACTCTGCAAAAATAAATAAATTATATTATTATTATATTCGATTTTGAGGCATACGACTGTAATTAAACTCTATTTAGGATATCTACAGAGAGAGAAAAAAAAATGCAACAATTAAATGAGTGATTTCAGTTGTTTTTCATTATTAAAAGTTAGAAAATAATTGTTGCCTTTGTTAATATCCACTCTATAGATATCCTGAATCAAATGTGGACTTTTGATGATCGATATTTGATTCCCGACTCTTTTATTTTAATTGTAATAGCAAAATATATTTTAAAGTATGCTTTGATTTATGGATAGAAAATTATCTCAATGAATCTATCGAACCCGGAGGTTCATGGCCGCGCAGACATAAGCTCTCCACACCACCCTATCTTGAGCTAAAATCTTTTCTAGTTATTCTTTGTACAACTCATCTCACTCAAATCATGGTTAAAGTTATTCTCCCCACCTCATTATCGTCATAGCTACTGGGCGCTTTCCATCTGGTTTCCATGAATACCCCTCTTTCATTCTCCATTCGTGTCATATGTTAATTCCTTTGCATTCATCGAGACTTAGGTGTTAGGATCACGTAGCTCATTGTTACGTGTAAATAGTCTTTTCCATTCACCTGTCTCTTCGAATCTTCTTGAACCTATTTTTTTCTAAAAACTCTATCTCATTCTTTATATATTCTTGACGTCGCTAGTCACCAGACTACGGAGAAATACAGTAAAACCTATCTTAGCCGGAACCTTTATAAGAAGGAAACCTGTAGAGACGGAAAAAAATCTCCAGAACGGTATGATTTTATATGTAAAATCGTCCTGTATAAGCAGAAACCTTCATAACGCGGAAACTGAATTGTTTTTAAAGTACCAATAGTTAATTTTTACCTCAGTAAGACGGAAAATTATTCTTAAGCACATTCTAATTACAGTATTAATGACCACACGTGACAATTCTGCATATGACGCTTTCTGCATTATATCGTTTTACCTTCTTGTGTTGCCATTGTATTGCGGCGATACCCTTGCTTATGTGTGACAGCGGGGAATCCCTCGCTTTTCCTTGCCTGCTTACGTTACCTACGAGGGTGTTGGGAAACTTTCAGTCTTCCTGTAGTTGAGTTCCTTCTCGCTTTTGTGTAATAAAGTTGTTTTGTACTGCCGTGTAAACTGAGCTGTATTACACTATTTTGTCTGTATTTCAGTCAATACGTTATGTCTTTAAAGCGTGCATATATAAAACCCTTACACTGCGTGAGAAAATTCAAGCTTGCAATTTGGGAACCCTTTATAAGAAGGAAATATATTTAAGGAACCGTCATGTTCCTTCATACACAGATTTTACTGTAGTATGGAAATAGTATTGTTTACACGCCTACAAGTACTATGTCACTAACTGTGGACGGAAACAGAGGAAGCAAGGCAATTACGTCATGGCCATAGCATCTATAATTAAGATAGACAACGTAAATATTCATTTCAGTGCTGAACAACAGGTGTATTACTACATTTGTGGATATGTAAGTTTGTATGTACCAGTTGTGAGAGTAAGCAGACTACACCATATTTACAGAGCAATAGGCATCACTAGCTAGCTGATTGACTTGACATTTCCTGAGTCAGTCATTAGCACATTGTAAACAAACTAAGCTCATCTGTTTGTAACTTCACATCTCAGTACTATTTCCCCGCACTCTGCTAATCACATTTACTACAGTAGTTGGTGCTCTATTAATAATTTTTCAATTTTCACTAAACCTGTTCTTCGATTTTGAAACCCATTTTCACACAACGCTAGGAAATGTGGCAAGCACTAAATACATTTAAAAATATGATATAGAATTACTGTCGAATCTAGCCCTCATTTGCATGATATTTTCATAGTAGAATTTTTTCATTGTATAATTTGTATGATACTGTTTCAAACGTATTTACGTTTGTACTTATCTATTGTAGAAGCAATTAAACAGGTGGATACATTTAAATACCTGGGCACTGTGGTTACAAAAGACGGAATTGGATCTGTAGATATTCAATTACACATTGAACAGGCAAGAAGGGTTTTAGGATCACTGAATTCAATATGGTGAAATAAGAATATTTCCAGGAATACAAAATTACACTTGGGTAAACATTAGTTCAGTGTGTTTTATGCTAGAACAGTGAAGTGTTTGTTGTGAATGAAGAATATATAAGACTTTTTTTGGTAAAATATAAAAAATTATGTTTTAAATAATAATATAGTACCTTTTTTATCCGTCATCCTAAATTAGAAATGATTTTTATTCAATAAAGTTCGTTAAATTATAAAAAAATGAAGGCGTTTCAAAAACATGATTGATCTTCGGCAAGCTATTTGGTACTAATGTTGACGTATAATTTATATAATGGGTTTAGGTCTATGGGTATGTTCTCTTTTAGAATGTTTATATTCTTTACTTCTCTTAAAATTTCCATATCTTCTGAGAAGTTAATCTTGTTGCTACTCTCATTGTGTATGATTGTCATCGTACGAGTATCTTCGATTTTGTTAAACTGATGACCCGTTTGTAGTATGTGTTTTGCAAAACTAGATTTTTCTTCGTAATCAATAAGATTTTTAAAATGTCCATTGTACTAGTATCTTGTGTTAAAATTTCTCGTTTTTTCCCCGATGTAAAATTTGTCGCAATTATGAACGTTTAAAAATTTTGATTAAGTCCGAAGAAAAATCAAGTTTTGCAAAACACATACCCTCTTACTAACAATCCATATATAACTTTTATACATGGTTTATACACATCTCAGTTGAAAATTCTTACTAATAAACACTGTATTAGCTCTTCAATGTATAAACGATGTACAACTTTACATGGGAATCGTTATACATGCCTCCAGCCTTGTTTAAGGATTGTATAACTAGACAAAATGTCGGACTTCAGGATCAACTGATTGTTTTCTTATGATATTGATGAAAGTTTCCTTAAATTTAACGCAAAATGCAACACTTTAACGACTGTTTGATGGATGCACAGGACATAAATAATATTAATAAAGCTCTGGGTAGGAAAATGAAGGCATCATAAAATGCCTTTTGTCACACTCATTTTCGAGTAGGCCTAATAATATTCTAAAATTGAATCACAAAAGAATATGTTCTACAATAATTGCTGTAGACAAGATTTAACTTGAATGTAGTTTAAATGCTTCATAATATTATTTTAACAAAACTTGCTTGCATCATTAAAACATAATACACATACCGATATAAAAATGTATTCCATTATAGAGATACTATTATCGCAATAAACAATATGTTAGCTTGATAGTCATGTGGTTAGAGCTTCTGACTGCAGTACGTGAGGTCCTAGGTTCGATTCCCGGTCAAACTGAGAATATTTTTTTTTCGCCTAAAGCATTATTCTGTTGTCGGTAACATTTTCTACTATTTTGAACGTTTTCTAAACGTATCTTAAAACACTGCATATAATTCATAAGTAATGGGAAAAACCTTTGTTAGTTTCTAAGAATTGTTCGAAATTCTTGACGTTAGATGGCAGCACATTATCTGTGAAACTAATTCTTCGATATATTTCACCCTGCGTAAAGAGAAATGTAAATAAATAAAAACACATTTACTTTTTCCGTACCTCCCCAATTAGGGAATCTCTATTAATTCTTATCCATACTCATTCTTACACAATTAATCACTAGTTGATGTTGTTTATTTCTGTTACAAACTGCGCGTAATATTGTTCTGACGTCATAGTGATGACGAATATGTGACGTATTATGTATAACGGTTATATTGTTATATAGCTCCGGCACAACGTTTATTAGTAGAAGAAATTATACATGATCTACATAAGTCTTATACATTGTATAACTAAACAACTGATAAAAGCCTGTATAAGAGATTTTTATTAGTAAGACTGTAAGACTACAAAACGGGTCATCAGTTTAACAAAATCGAAGATACCATGACAATAATGCAGAAAGAAAGTAACAACGAGATTAGCATCTTAGAAGACATGAAAATTTTAAGAGAAGCAAATAATATAAACATACTAAATGAGAACACAACCACAGACCTAAACCCATTATATAAATTATACGCCGACATCAGTATCAAATAGCTTGCCGAAGATTCAGTTAATTCTTTCTTAACAGATAGGTATGTATTTAAGGGGCATATCAGTCTTATCAAACAAAAAAAACACGCTACATATATCTTAAAAATCCTAGCCTTATTGATGATAACCTATCATATTATCAGGAAAAACCTAACTCCGCCTTCCAGACTTCTGAACCTGTTGCATTTACGCCAATGCCAGGAGAGAATGCCAGAAATGTCGTAAGACAACCTGGTGACAACGGACAGAGAGTAAGTTTTGTATCTAGTAAAAGTTATTCTAAGGGTAGATTTCACCAACAGAGCTAATTTTATTACGCCAGTTTAAGCTATGCATTATATAGGGGAAAACTGGCGTAATACAGTTAGGCCTACCTCCGTTGGTGAAATCGACCCTAAGTGCTCAACACGATAGATACATTTTCTGATACGACGTTGTACTTTAATATATTCTAATCTTATAGTATATTAACATAAAATGTAAAAAAAAATAACAGTGTTTTACGTATGAGCTAAATCGTTATGCCCGAGTCTATACACCATAACATAATTTTTCAACAATTACGTAAAAGTGTTCCAGCCTTGTATCAAACATTATTTCATACAATGTTGAATTTTTTACCGTTAATTACATTAATAACATTGTGTAAATAAGACCTCTTTAGACTTCGAATTTTTAGGTTCTGAAAATCTTATTTTAGGTGCCTAAAATAAGTTCTGATCACATGCAAAGTAGGTTCTAAAAATATATTTTAGCCAGATTCAGGTTTCCTAATTTTAGTACACATTTATCAATTAAAAATATACTATTAATTATTATTATTAGTTTGATTTACTTATAAAGTCTCATATATATATATATATATATATATATATATATATATATATATGAATAAGAAAGTTTTCTTGGGTTTTCCGCGTCTGGGATTCAAGTTCTACCCCTAGCCACTGACTCCGACGTTTCGGCATGATCCCACATGCCATTATCAAGGAATGATAAATGATAATGGCATGTGGGATCATGCCGAAACTTCGGAGTCAGTGGCCAGGGGCCGACTTGAATCCAAGACGCGGAAAACCCAAGAAAACTTACTTATTCATACTTATATTCGCGAAAATCTGCAATATAACATACATATATACATATATATATATATATATATGAAATTGTATTATATTAAATGTAGGCCTACGTAGTATACTATAAAATACTTGGTTTAGTAGTATATTTAAAATTGTAAACACAGAAAAAAATATAGGCTACCTACTTTCACATTAAATCCGCAGAGCAAGTATGTATTCCAGAGGGAAATATGAAACAAAATTAATGCCCATGTTTGTTGCAAACGTCACATGATAATATTTTTTCCATCCGATGTGAAAAATTAATTCAGTGTGGGCCTTTTCGGACCTAGTCCCATAAACAGCAGAAGGAGCAGGAGATAGGTATGTATTTACTAACCCTGAATTCGGTATATACAGACCTATCTCCTGCTGACTATGGGATTAGTCCCGAAAAACCTATAGTGAATTAATATTTTACAAAATAGAAGAAACGGACCTACAAGGTAACAATTTATATTATAATTTTAATTTTGTAACTATTAACTCAACGGAGTTTTACCATGAATTTGATTAATGTGTTCAAGAGTTTGAGAAGTAGGCCTATAATAATTCATTTTCCACAAATATTTTAACAACGTATATACGTATATATCAAATTCGGCATAGTATGAAATAGAATTCATGACACGGGACCCAACATTTTTTTACGCCCTGAAGGAAATCAATAGACCTCTGCCGGATTAGAATCCGCGAACTTCGAAACAAGAGAATGTGCGTGGTAACCCTTGATCGCCAAACCGATGAATTTACATGTATATTATATTTCATATGTTGCATGTAGAATACGAATGTTCAAATGAAATTCCTGCGGTATTTATAAATTCAGTAGGCCTATATTTTGCGTATGTATTTTTAAAATGTAGGCGGGGGGATGTGCGTGGTCGACCTTCTTGCTAAGGATGTGAAATCGATACCATAAATTGAAAAGAGAAGGAGACACTTTATGCTAGGTAAATCGTTTTAAGGCTGGGGAAAAAGAAGAAAACCAATGTGACATCATGGAACTCACATGGTCGATGTGGTTTTTGTGCTTCTGAGGTCTACCTCGGCTCTCGGTGGTTTATTATTAAAAAAAGTAGAGATTGCAAAGAAATAAATTTGAAAGTTTTGGTAGAATTTGGTTTGCCACCCATATTGGAAGTTACGAGCGTTGGCTGGTGTTGGTCAGAGTAGATAATAAGGTTTTTTAGATCAATACATTCTGCACAGTGCCTTAAACTCATAATTATTCTTATTTGTAAATACAGTATTAGGAGGCAAGACGCGCCGATGGGTAGTTGGTTGAGACAATATGGTGACAAACCGAAAATTCGCAGGTTCGATTCTCTATATGATATGGTCTTTTGATATGGCGTAAACTTTCTGGCAGAAACATTAAGCTTATGCTTACTTTCTTTGTGGATCTCATTTGGAGTTCAAATATTTTTTGTTAAAACTGTTTATATTTCCATATGACAACGTAGGGCCTACGGCTTAATATTGAAAACGGTTCACTTATTCTATTGGTTGATCATAAAGGACAATATTTAATTTTAGAGGTGATTTTCGTTTAAAAACCATAATCTTTGTTACTTTTAAATATATAGCCTATTCGGATTATATTTTTAGCTAATATGTCCAGATTATATGAGGTCCTCTGTGGGTTAATAACAATACTATCATAAATTAAATGGGAAACACCAATTAATGCAAATACATTATTCATGATGGTAAAGTTAAAGTAATTATTTAGAAATTAAACTAATTTTAATGGCATGTCCTCTTGGCGACAAGTTTGAATGTAATTTGAGTACACTAGTCCTTACTTATAGGTAGTCATCTTATAAAAAAAACTTTGTTTATTGTTACCGATAGAGAACATATCTGTGTCGAGTTATATTATTTATACCCCCTATATATATATATATATATATATTATATATATGTGTGTGTGTGTGTGTGTGTGTGTGTGTGTGTGTGTGTGTGTGTGTGTGTGTGTGGTCTCGAGGTAGCGTGCTGCCCTGTCACGCAGCGGATCCAAGTTCGATTCCCGACGCGGGAATCCTGGGTGAGGTTTCTTTTCGGGGATTTTTCCTCACTTGTAAGACAAATGTCAGGAATCTTTGAGGCCCAAGAGATCCCTGAACATCATCTGGCCATCATTATTATCTCTTGGTGTGAAAAGCAACGGGAAGCTACCACACCTATAATTCCCCAGTGAAGCTGCCCAAGGGCAGAATATTATAGAATATATATGAGGGGCACGCCGTGGCTTAGTGGTTAAGTCACTGCGCTACAAGCCGGAAGGTTGAAGGTTCGAATCGCAGTGGGGTCAGGATTTTTAAACTGACCCAAACCTTCTGGCGGCGCTATGACCCTGGGGTCGACTCAGCCTCTAAGAGAAATGAGTACCGGTCTCTTGTTCTGGGGGTTAAGGCGGCCGCCAAGCAGGGTTGAACTACCCGGCTGACATTAAGTCCAGAATAAGTGAGTCTAGAATAAGTGGGAGCCTTAACCTCCTACTATTCCAAAGGGCCTCCTGAGGCCTGTAGTAGTATCACTTTACTGTGTGACTTATGACTGGCTAATCTGACAACTGATCTATCTGAAAAACTACAGCGTTTTCATAATGAATGTATTCGATTTGTATTCAATCTCTGTTGTTATGACCACGTGTCTCTGTCTTATGGCTACGTCTAATTGACAGAAGAACGCTACATTCACATTATTTACTATTCAAAATTGCACACATATTTACCAAGTTAATTGTCTTCGCGTTTTCAAAATGTATTAGTTCATCACAATTTAAGTACACGGTACTTCTTTACTTTCGATACTATGGCACAGGACTGATCTTACACAATATGTATGGCTAGAACATTGGCCTCACTTCCCAGTCATGTCTGGCACTATCAACATTATCATTATTTATTTACATATTAACTGATATCTTAAGTTTCACATAGACCTAATGAAAATACTACCTTCATAACAACTATATTCAGCATTTTGTTAATACCTATAAATATATTGTATATTCAGCATTTTGTTAATACTTATAAATAAATAGGCCTACATAAGTAGGCTATATATATATATATATATATATAAACAAGTTCATTACGGTTAGGTCATTTTAGAAACTAGGTCAAAGTAAATTTTATTTAGCAAAGGAAATAAGAGAAGAAAAATAGATTGTCAAACGTTTTACACATCTCATCCTTGTGACAGTTCAATATGTTCAGCCGTAAAAGCAATACTGCGTATCAAAATAAACGGAATACATTCTTTAGGAAACGACATCCAGTGTTCTATCAATACTGACATCGTGTGTTTTGCAATGACAGGGGCTCAAACTTACAATCCATCTGATACAATCCACCTATTTCAGTTCTAGTTCAAAATATCTGAAACAACTGATGAAAATAGTAAATTTTCTTTATGTAAATTCCTCTGGTAATAAACCATTTCAAAGTTATGTCTAGCAAATTCAATAAATCTGTGATCTCTACCGTCAAAACCTAAAACATTCATGTTCATTTTTATTTAAATATATATATATATACAGAAAATATGTAATAGCAACTCTATCCAATTCGGACAAAAAAAAAGGTTTTGTTTTATTATTTTGTACTATTCTAGTGTAATATCTTCATAATAATAGAATAGTAGCCTAATTGATATTAAATTGATTGACTTTTTGATTGGGCCTATCTAGCCTTCTTTGGACCTTTCTTTGACCCGCAAAAAAATAACGTTTTTTCCATTATTTTTCTATTATTTTAGTGTATTTTCTTTGTAATAATAAACAATTTTTGAAGTGAAATTGACTGACTTTTTATTAGGCCTACGTAGCCTTCTTTGGCCACTGAAAATTTACAAAAAAAAATTGCTTGCGAACTAATAGTAACCGATATAATGTATTTTGATGGAATATCATAGATGTAATAACAGACTAATAATAATAATAATAATAATAATAATAATAATAATAAATACAATTTTATATAAACGGGCAAAGTTTATCTTCCACTTAACCAGCAAAATAAACTCACTTGTACATTAACTCACAATTATTTCTCATATTAATTTAATATTAAAGCTGCTAACATAGAAATGCATTTTATATAAACTCCATGCTCAACAGGCCTACTATGTCCTTGTTCTAATAACCGACTGCTGGTCTCACATCCACAAGCGTCAATTACAGAAGTGGGCGATTATCCAGCCAGTATTAAATAGTCGTGTCCTACGCCTACACAACAGTGACACGTATTTATTATCCCGCGACGGTACCTGTCTCTGTTTTTGATGCGAAGAATTCGTTGACCCACTTCCACAGCTTCAATGCTTTTAATGTTTTCGAAATTTCACCCAAGAAATGGGTAATGGATCGAAACAGATGGTAATCTGAAGGCTCAAGATCAGGACTATATGCTGGATGTGGTAGTAGTTCGATTCTTCCCAATTCACGAATTTTTGTCATGGTTGTTCGTGTAGTCTCGCATTGTCATGCAAGATAACTAACTCGACCAGTCTCACGGGCTACTGGTCAGCGTTTCTGACTACAGTTCATGAGGTCCCGGGTTCGATTCCCGGTCAAACCATAGACATTTTTCCTTAAAGGGAATTATTCCTGCGGTTGTCCGTGGTCTGGAATTTAGATTAAGTTTAGGTTAAGAACTATCATGGCGCTTCATTAACATTTATCACACATCATGTGATCGGAGTAAAGTAACTCTGCCCTCCAGGACCCCCAACCTAAGAAATGGATTACAATTCAGCCACTACCAGGGGAGAAAACCCGAAATGTCATAATAGAGCAAAGATTTGGTGGCAGTAAAAATGATAACACTGACTCTATTTCGGTTGATCTATATTGCTGGGATTCTCCGTCTCAGAATTTCATTAACTCGTTCTCAGTGGTTAAGAATAAAGATACGGATCAAATGGACGCTCGGTTTGAACAGTCAATTTGGTCCTATTCTATGTCACAATGCCACCTATGAATATTCGATTGGAGAACAAGTGACTGCTAACGTTATGTTGATCAATGCGATAACACATGTTTCCACTAGAGCCGATTGCCAACATATTTCCTCACATATAAGAGGATTCTATCCCAAGAGTGCACATACATTAGTGGATAAGTTAGGGTGAGGAAATGGACAAGTTAGGGTTGAGTAAATGGCGAGTTAGTACACCATTTTAGTTAGCGTTCACAGGTTTGTTAGTGAGATTTTGTTATAAGTTGGCACCACTGCCTCCGCAAGGACTACTACATATTTTACATTGCAAATATGGTTATTTTAGGTTACTTTCAGCTCAACTTCCCACTTCATTTTTAGGCACTTTTCACTTTTTTTTGCAAAAAATCAACAAGGTAATTATTCAAATACTACAACAATAAATCGTGTGTTTTTTTTTCTTCGTTTTTTATTTGAATTTATGTAGGTGGCATAGAAATCTTTAAGCTTATAATGATCAGGCCTTCAAAATCCCGTCACATACCCAACATTACTTGAAAACTAACTCATAGGCTATATCGAACCCATAGGTTCATGACCGCGCGAACATAAGCTCTTCATACATCCCTTTCTTCGGCTAATGTTTTCCATCCATCCCCTGTATAATCTACTTCCCTCAAATAATGGTTAATGTTATTCTCCCACCCCATTATTAGTCTAAGAACTGGGCGTTCGTTTTCCCTCTGGTTTTCCTACATGAAGTTTCCATGCCCCTCTTTCATTATCCATTCGTACCACATGTCCTGCCATCGCAGTCTACGAGACTTAACTATTCTTATTATATCTAGTTTACTATGAAGGTCATGTAGTACTCTTCTCCATTCGCCTGTCTGTTCATCTCTCTTTGGTCCAAAAATGTTCTTAAAAACTTTATTCTCAAATACTCGTAATATTTTCTCCTCCCTTAAAAAAAGCGTCCATGTTCTGCATCCATATAATATAACTGGGAGAATAACAGTTTTATATATCTTCAGTTTAACGGTTTTAGAGAGGAGTTGAGACGACAAGAGACACTGTAGTGTACAGAATGCGGCATAAGTCAGTTAACCAGTGCACATGGCTGCGAGGGAAAAAAATCACATTGGTTGAATCTGGGGTTTGAATACAGGACCTTCAGAATATAATCTCATACACTATTGTTTCAGGTAACTTGCTAACTAGGGAACAATTTCGGCAGTTGTTTTTTGTAGAGAAAGTAATATATTTGTATTTTCGGTTAACTGACTTATGCTACATGCTGTATAATAGCATGCATTTCCAGAATTGAGTCATCATCAACAACAACAAGGATTAAGCCCAATGGTATGTTTCGATCTCATTATAGGTCGAATTGGTCCTTCCATCTCTTCAATGGTCTTCCCAACATTCTTCTCCCTTTTGGTTTATAATTATACATTCTTCTTGGTATGCGCTGTTCATTCATTCGTAATACGTGCTGAAGATAAGCATTTTAATAATATTTTATTCTTTCACAGAGATTGAATCCTCAGCGTTATTTCCGTTCGTGTCCTGACATTGATCATCCTATTTTCTCTCTGCATTTGTAGATTCACTTGCAGTTGAATTGAGGAATACATACTCAGGAATAGCATCGGGATTGTAAGGGCATATGCCAGTTTATATCAAGCAACTACCTGAAAATAATTCTAAGGAAAAGCCGGGAATCGAAACCGGGATCTTTGGGATGGTAGACTTGCTAAACAGAAGGCCAACTCCCACTAATATACAAATTAATAAAATTAAACTAACAATAAATACTATAACACTACACTGCTGAGGCAGTAAAATAAAGTTTAAAAAATCGACGAAAATGCGTCTTTAAACAGTTGGGCAACTCTCCCTGAAAGTAGGTGGCCATCTCCCCCATGTTTAAGAGTTAGATGGTCATAGTGCGAAAAAAAACAGGAGATGATTAAATAAGAAATATTAACTTTCTATTAATCACAGAAGTGTCCATTTACCTCGTACAATAAGCTGCTGAGAATTATTTTACAGAAACGTCGCACTTATGTTTACTTTTCTTGACGGTCACAAAATATCAGAGCAGTTACAAAACAATAATTAGGAAAAAAGTCGCCGACTTGAACACAAAACTGCCACACGTGTTCAACAATCGGTTACTAGAGTCAAAAGCATATCGCCTACCGAGCTGCTTTCACGTCCGGTCATTCCAACATAAAATAGAAGCTATGGCCATCACACCCGTATGGCCATCTCACCCGAAACTACCCTATATTAAGTTCTGTTCTTACTTCTTTTTCTTTTTATCGGTCCTTTGGTATCCTGCTATTGCTCTCAACATCTTCATTTCAGCAGCCTCTATTTGTTTACTATCTGCCTTTGTTAATGTCCAGGTTTCACATCCATAGATAAGAGATGGAACTGCCAATACTTTGTAAAACTTCAAAATAGTTTCTTTTCTAGTGTTATTCAATTAAGTGCGTTTAATTGTGCCACATAGGTGATTGGATCGTTGTATTTTAGAGTGTTTATCAGAATTGAGTCTATGTTTTATTTGTGCATCTCATTTCTGACGGCTGAATGGTACAAGCGGTTAGTGGCTTGCCTCTCACCGGTGGGGTCCCGAGATCGAGTCTCGGTCACTCCATGTGGGTTTCGTGGTGGACGAAACGGAACTTAGGCAAGTTTTTCTCGGAGTTTCTCCCGTTTTCCCCTGCCAAAATTTCTTTCCACAATTTTCTCCATACTCATCTCATCCATTTCATTTCGTTCATCTGCCCCTGTGATGGTGAGTCGAGTGTGGTCGGCCGACACCCTTGTCATTCACATACCTCTATGTATAGGAATTCATCTCATCTCATCCATCGACCCGACCCTGAGTTTGACACGAGTTGAGGATATTTATTTACTATAAAGATCATGTAAGCACACTTATGAAGTCTTCTCCATTCATATATCTTTTGGTTCAAAAATGTTCCTAAGACCTTATTCTCAAATACTCGTAATATTTTCTCCTCCCTTTAAGTAAGCGTGGGGGCACGCCGTAGCGTAGTGGTTAAGGCACTGAGCTACAAGCCGGAGGGTCGAGGGTTCAAGTCCCGTTGGGGTCAGGATTTTTAAACTGACCCAAACCCTCTGGCGGCACTATGGCCCTGGGGTCGACTCAGCCTCTAACGGAAATGAGTACCAGACGCTTGTTCTGGGGTAAAGGCGGCCGTCACGCAGGGCTGACAACCCGGCTGACAACCCGGCTGACAACCCGTCTGACATAAAGTGCCGATTGTCTAGAAAAAGTGGGAGCCTTAACCTCCTACTACCCCAAGGGCCTTCGGGCCTGTTGTGGGATCACTTTTTTTTTAAAGTAAGCGTCCATTTTTCGCATCCATATAATGTAACTGGGAAAATAACAGTTTTATATATCTCCAGTTTAACGGGGTTTGACAAAAGTTAGGACATTTGTAATTATTGTTCCTAGATAACATTACTTGAAAAACCCGACTTTTATTTATGTGACAACCTAATATTAAAACTTATATAAGCGTAGCACAGTGTATACAAGGCCCATCTCTGATTATGACGTAATCTATTGTATCATGCGATTTCACAGATATGAGTGTATATGCACTTATCGCAGATAATAAAACAGCGCCATGCAAAACAAGAGACTCCCATTTTAATTATAAACTGCATCAACACGATTTCATGTTTGAAGGTTGAAAAGAAAATTACATCTAGTTCACTTGAATCACGAATTGGATTCAAATCTGTTTTTATAATTCATGTCCATTACAAAATGCCCTAGAGAAGTTTTAGAGTTAATACAACATTTTAATGTGAAACATGTACCTGCAGGCTAATGCGTTGCTGCTAGGGGAGTGGCACTCCAAATGTGTTATTAAAAAAAAAACATTAGACCGCACACGTCTGGTGCATGATCCTCATAACCCATATTTCAAACAAACACAATCCACGTTCTTAGCGATTTATATCATCGGTATTTACAGACGCTTTAACATTTGCTTGTCTATGTCGTACATCCCCATATGGGACAAGGTTGCTCCTCTCCAGGAGCAACTTAGCCAAGCTAATTTACTTACACTTATTTCCCTATATAATAATAATAATAATAATATAATAATAATTATAATAACTAATGTTAATGGTAGCGGATGAGAATCCTCTATGAGGGCACTCTAAACAAAGGATCTAGCGTCCCGTACTTTGCGAAGCTTCAGGTCAAACCGGCCCCAGGTGTGTAGTAGATACCTGTGATCGTCGAAGGGAGTCCCTTGCAAAGGATAACGTGTGGAAGACCTCAAAGGACAGAAACAAATGTGAGGAGGAGGCACCCTTTCTCCAGGGGAGAAAGAGAACATGGCGAGACCCATTTCGGGGTGGTACCGGTAACAAGGGAGAGACAGATGAACGTCCTCAACGGTCCGTAGGAGCGGAAGAGACAGCCCTCCATTTGGGGTGGTTCATACAACTGGCGGACTATGATGTATAGCCTTAAGATGGACCATCCTAATGCTTACAGTTGCACTCTGTTGGAACGACAGTGACCGTACACAGAGGAAATCACTTTTTATACTAAGGGCCAGTTTCACCAAGAGAGGACAGGTTATCACGCTACGTTAAGCTATGATTTATACATGGGGAAAATGGCGTACCGTAATACAGTTACTCCCTCTTCGGTGAAACTGACCCTAAAGTCTCCTAGCAAATGAAAACTGCGACTTGTCTCAAACGTTGACAACCTTCGATAGAAACACGAACAAAGATTTACGGCAAGAAACGAACAGAACCTTTTTTAACAAACTTAATACATTTAATTATATAGGCCTATGTGGCACAATTAAAAGGATATTTAAAATACAAGAAAGGAAACAAAACTAAAATTTTAAAAAGCTGTGTCAGTCCCCTTACTGTCGTACGGTAGTGAATTTTGGGTTTTAGCTAAAAGAGAAGAAAAGATTATAGAAGCAACTGAAATGAGACTTCTGAGAAGTGTAGCTGGTTGCAAAAGTCTAGATAAAGGAAGAAGTGAAGATACTAGAAATGAGCTTAACATTTTTAAACTTTTAGATAAAATAAAAGACTCTCGAAAAAAAAACTGGAAAGAACGTGTTCAAAGAATAAAGTAGAACGCATACCAAAAATTATACTTAGTTACAAACCAAAAGGAGACAGGAATATTGATAGACCGAAAATGAGATGGATTCAACATTTTGAATGAGAATCTATGAGACCAGAACAAGCCACATGGGCTTAATCCGTGATTGTTTATGATGATGATGAATATCTTCAACTCGTGTCCAACTAAGGGTCGGGTCGTGGGATGAGATGAGATGAGATGAACCCCTTATAAAGAGGTCTGTGAATGATAAGGGTGCCGGCCGACCACGCCTGACACATTATCACAGGGGCAGAAGAACGAGATAAAACGAAATGGATGAGAAGAGTATGGAGAAATGGTGAAATGAAATAGTGGCAGGGAAAAACGGGAGAAACCACAAGAAAAACCTGCCCCAGTTACGTTTCGTCCACCAAGAAACCCACATGGAGTGACCGAGATTCCATCTCGGGACTCCATCGGTGAGAAGCGAGCGTTCAACCCATTGCGTCACGGAGGCGCCAATAATAATAATAGTCTTTATACGAAGAGAACTGAATATATTCAAACTATTAGATAGAATTACACAATACAGTGATGAATGGATGGACCACATAAATAGAATGGATAACAATATAATTCCGAAACAGATTCTTCATTACAAACCACTAGGACGAAGAAATGTTGGAAGACCCGGTAAAATATGGATAGACCAATTCTAACATGAGATCGGAACAGACCAGCAGGTCTAATTCTTGATGATGATGATGATGATGATAATAATAATAATAATAATAATAATAAAATAATAATAATAATAATAATAATAAAAATAATAATCATAGCTTCAGCCTATCTGGCAGAGTTAAGGCCTTAAAGCCTTGTCTATCATTCTACCAAGTTAGATCAAAAGTACAAAAATTACTATTACATATAAATTGCAATAAACAAAATTATTAGGTCCTACATAGTATATTTATAATGCAATTATTATTTAAAATACATTTTGATTTATTCTAGATTTAACGAATAAAATATACAATGTACAAGATAGAAAAACAAGAAAATTACTATTAATGACATAGAATAAATGTAGTTCTCGGGAAAAATTATTTAACAAGTAATTGTTTAAGCGTGATTTAAAAGTGTCAAGTGTGCGGTAACTCATGATATATTGATATTTATGTCAGCGAGTGACAAGTTGTTAGCTCTTCGTCTCAAAGAGACATCTAGTAGGCAACTGAGTTATTAGTAACTAAAAAGGTTCCATCGAACGTAGGTTCATAGCAACGCGGATATAAGCTCTCCATAAATCTTTATGCTGAGTTAATGTTTTCCAATTATCCACTGTATAATTTACATCCCTCTATTCATAGTAAATGTTAGACTCCCACTTCATTCTTGGCCTATCTACTGAGCACTTTCCCTCTGGTTTTTTACATGGAGTCTCAATGCCCTTCTTTCATTTCCCATTCATGACACATTCCCTGCCCCTCGTAGTCTATGATACATAGCTATTTTATTACATGTGGTTTAAATGAGAGATTTGGAGCTGGATTTTAGTGTCCTGCAGCTAAAACGAGTGATTTCGACGGTAACGCGCGAAAAAATAGTCCCATTTCGTCAGCGTTAAAATGTCTCTTAAGCGCGTATCCTGAAATTAAAGTATGCATTTAACAAATAATGCAATTAAAGTTTACACTTTCGTCTACATCCTTTGATCCCCGCAAATTTCATTCCACACTACATTGTGTCGTCTTTTAAAACTGTCCAGCCAACCCGAAGATGCCTTGAAATCGTTATTTCCTTGGGATTTAGCATCAGCTAGAGCTTGACTTTGTAGCATCGGTCCGGAAATGTGGATATTTATCTTCAATCACTTTCACTTTTTCGTTTAATGACAATGATACAAACGTTTTGGCCATCTTTATTCCGTAAATTCAGAACGCTAACTGTGAAAAATCAGTCTCAGGACTTATACAAATTTAAGATTTTATATACAGTAGAATGGTTATTTGTAAGACAGGTATCTGTATTTCTCATAACGGGTGTACAGTGAGGCCGAAATAAAATTTCAGATACAAGTAGAATCTCCACTTCACCCCACGGCAGGAATCATTCCTAATTTTTTTTTTTTGGCCTAACAGGAATTCAATGAAGTGAAAACTAATTTATCTCTCTGTTTTTCCGCTTTACAAAATTTTGTTCATGAATTGTGTAGAAATATCCTTCCGTTTCCGCGTTGGATAGATTCCATTCTATACAAAATAAATACACGGAAATTTACAATTATTTTGCCGGGAGCAATAAATTTGTTCACATTGGACAGATTTCCGCATTATTCACGTTTCGGATTAAACAAGTTCTACTGTAACAGCTTGTTTCTCATATTGTCAATTCTATTTGTTAAATTAAAAATATTTAAGTATTTTTCTAATATCTTTATTTCTTTTTCTGTCCAAAATTGTCACACCTACTACTGAACGTAAGAGCTTCATTTCTGCAGTTTATCCAATTGATTTTATTATTTTCAGCCTTCAATTCGAAAATGCTTCATTGAACTTTCTTTTTTAAATGTAAGTCTCAAGTCAGCAAACTTTCCCCTAGTATGAATTGAAATAAAAGAGAACTTTAACTGTTCAGGTATAAGAGTTTGAGCAAAAGCCTGGAAAATAATAGCAGGAACCCAAGTTGGTGTGCAGGAAATTTTACAACTCGTAGGGAAACTGGTGGGGATATAAATTTGATAGTGGGTTAGTAGTTTTAGTAATGGGCGGAATGAAATTGTAGGTTCGTTTGTACGAGCCAGGCCTTTTACCACTGCAGAAAGCATGTTTGCCCAGGTGAATTCTTTTCCATATGCAAAATTAACCCCCGCTATCTTTTACTGGAATCTGGATAATTCCGAGTCGGATTCCGCAAAAATAGCACAGCAGCCACCAGAGTAATAAGAAACAACTTTATTTCCAAGTTACAAGTGAAATAAGTGCGAATTCTACTTTTATAATCCTATGACTTTAATAACACCAAAATGTTCTGCTATCATTCTTACACAGTGAGAAATTAAAATCCATTCGTAATGAATCTCTCCAACAACTTTAATAATAATAATAAAAAAAAAAAATAATAATAATAATAATAATAACTCACTGGCACTATCGAACCCGTAGTTCATGACAGCGCCGACATAAGCTTTCCATACATCCCTATCCTGAGCTAATGTTTTTTTTCCAGACAACCCCTGTATAATCTACTTCCCTCAAATTATAGTTAATGTTATTCTCCCACCTCATTCTTGGTCTATTAACTGGGTAATTTCCCTCTGGTTTTTCTACAAGAAGCTTCCATGCACCTCTTTCATCTCCCATAAGTGCCACATGTCCTGCCCATCGCAGTCTACGAGTTTTAACTGTTCTTTTATATGTGGCTTCCTATACATATCATGTAGCTCAAATTATGTAGTTTTCTCCATTCACCTGTCTGTTCATGTCTTTTTGAACCAAAAATTTACCTAAGCACTTTATTCTCAAATACTCGTAATCTTCTTTCCTCCCTTAAAGCAAGAGTCCAACTTTCGCATCCATATAATGTAACTGGAAGAATAACTGTTTTACATATTTTCAGTTAAACATTTTTGAAAGGAGTTAGGGCGGCAAGAGTCCCTGTAATGCATAATAGCATGCATACCCAGAAGTGGGTCTATGTTTAATTTATTTGTGCATCTCATTCCTATTTATAATATTATTGTCCCTAAATACTTGAAATCAGCCACTTCATCAAAACTTCCTTAATAATAATAATAATAATAATAATAATAATAATAATAATAATAATAATATTAATATTAATAATAATAATAAACTAAGATTGGTTGGAGAAAACCCTCAATTATGAGGAAAATTCTCAAAATAATAAATATAATAATAATAATAATAATAATAATAATAATAATAATAATAATAATAATAATAATACTATTTTATTTTGGAAATTAAAAATAATGCAATGGTTTTCCGTAACCCTGAAAAAATTCACCTTCTCTAGTTGTAGCGGTCCTGAACATCCTCATCTCCAAATCCCAGTTCACTGATACTTCTTCTCGCACCGTCCATCCAACCTTCTTAAAGTCTTCCCTTTATTCTTTTCCCATCTATTTTCTACTCCACAATCATGTTAGGGATTTTATCAGATACCATCCTCTTGAGATGTCCATGTCAATAATAATAATAATAATAATAATAATAATAATAATAATAATAATAATAATAATAATAATAATAATAAACTAAGATTGGTTGGAGAAAACCCTCAATTATGTGGAAAATTCTCAAAATAATAAATATAATAATAATAATAATAATAATAATAATAATAATACTATTTTATTTGGAAATTAAAAACAATGCAATGGTTTTCCGTAACCCTGAAAAAATTCACCTTCTCTAGTTGTAGCGGTCCTGAACATCCTCATCTCCAAATCCCAGTTCACTGATACTTCTTCTCGCACCGTCCATCCAACCTTCTTAAAGTCTTCCCTTTATTCTTTTCCCATCTATTTTCTACTCCACAATCATGTTAGGGATTTTATCAGATCATCATCCTCTTGAGATGCCCATGCCAATAATAATAATAATAATAATAATAATAATAATAATAATAATAATAAACTAAGATTGGTTGGAGAAAACCCTCAATTATGAGGAAAATTCTCAAAATAATAAATATAATAATAATAATAATAATAATAATAATAATAATAATAATAATACTATTTTATTTTGGAAATTAAAAACAATGCAATGGTTTTCCGTAACCCTGAAAAAATTCACCTTCTCTAGTTGTAGCGGTCCTGAACATCCTCATCTCCAAATCCCAGTTCACTGATACTTCTTCTCGCACCGTCCATCCAACCTTCTTAAAGTCTTCCCTTTATTCTTTTCCATCTATTTTCTACTCCACAATCATGTTAGGGATTTTATCAGATACCATCCTCTTGAGATGTCCATGTCAATAATAATAATAATAATAATAATAATAATAATAATAATAATAATAATAATAATAATAATAATAATAATAATAATAATAATAATAATAATAATAATAATAATAATAATAATAATAATAATGGTAATATAATAATAACACTTTAAAGCCACGTGACCTATCCTCTGCTCAAACAGCATAAATATGAAATAATATAGATTAAACAATAAGATTTATATATTTTCTGTATATTGTAAGGCTACAATTTTCATATTTTATATAGGCCTACTGTACAAATGTAGATATATGTTTGTATACATGTGTGAATAAAGTTCATGTATAATGGTGATATACCTGGAGGAATTTCAACCTGGATGTTCAAATGACTTACGGCCTACAAAAGATACTGGTGAGGAGTCAATTAGTATTGAAGTCTGACTTCCAAATGCCGATCTTCAACCGATTTCATCAAACTGCGAAACTGATGGCGTCAAAAGGAAGATATATGCAGCAGATGATTCATACAAATTATGGATACTAAATCCTTTTGATTTATTTTCTGTTTTTGAATACACTTTGTATTCAAATCAAACGTCAGGGACTCAGACAGGCAGATGACGTGTACAGCGATTAATTAAACTCCATGGTGTATGATATGCATACTAGACACTGTACCCGCTCATTCAACTTTATAATATTATGCATGTAACAGTAATACTTAGTTAATGAGCAGCCTCACATTCGATCCTAAGTTCAAATCCAAATACCGAACACTGTGACTGACTTTTCGTTGTTTTAGCGAATTCCGAAGGAATGAAGCTATTGAGGTTGATCTCAAGAAAGTATTTTTGAGAAATGATTACAGATCTTCACCGATTTTACCTAATAGACACCGAAAATGATTATGTTAATATATAGGCCTATATATAGCATATATATATATATATATATATATATATAACATATCTCTATCTGGGATGAAAAGGATATCCCTGAAAAAATTACTAGTTATAATAAAAGTTTGGGAATTAATCAAGTTATGAAACCATCCCTTGTACAAAAAAAAACACCAGATTATGTTTATATAACACTTTAGCTAGACCAGTGTTGATCTATGGTAGTGAAGCATGGACACTAAAAAGACAACATGAAAGCAGAATAACGGCTTGAGAAATGAGATTCATGCGCAGAACAGCGGGCTACACCAGATGGGATCGGAAAGGAACACCGATATATTAAAAGAATTGAAGACTACGCCAATTTTGGAGTATATTAACCAGTAGACCTACCAACTAAATTGGAAACACCTTCTTGAAAGAATGAGTTCAAATCGGATCCCCAAAGCTGTTTATAATTATATGCCAAGAGGACGAAGATCTCTGGGCCGTCCTATGAAACGCTGGACGGAAAATTTTCTATAGGATCGTAACAGGCCTTGGCCTAATACTTGGAAGGAGGAAGATGAAGAAGAAGAAGAAGAAGAAGAACACACACACACATATATATATATATATATATATATATATATATATATATATATATAACATATATATAACTCTTAAATTGATAAAGCACTAATTTCTCTTCTCAGTTATTTGAATGTTGCGGACCGCTCTGGAAACGATTTCAAACGTAACTACAGTATTATTATTGGGTATGTTGTGTAATTCTACACACTTTAATTAATTTCTACTCGTTCGTTTTCTTCTGTTTTATTAAAAATATTAAATAAAATAAACTAATTGATGTATCCTATATGATATATTGCCAATTTAAGGGATATAGTCAGAATGGAGGATAATAGAACAGACAGAAACATTTTTCTGCGGCAAACCAGGCGGTGAAAGGAAGACAAGAAGAACAAGACTTAGATGGTTGGATTATGTGGAGGATGACTTGCAAAGAATCAATGTTAGGAGATGGACACAAGGCTATGGAATGGGAGGAATGGACGATCCTAAGAAACTTGATGTAATAATATAATTTAAAGACTTAATTATATTACCGATTCCTAACTTAGATAATTCATAACCAGTTCATCCTTGAATTAAAGTAAAGTAAAGTGATCCCACAACAGGCCCGGAGGCCCTGGTGGTAGTAGGAGGTTAAGGCTCCCACTTTTTCTAGACAATCGGCACTTTATGTCAGCCGGGTTGCCAGCCCTGCGTGACGGCCGCCTTTACCCCCAGAACAGGTGTCCGGTACTCATTTCCGTTAGAGGCTGAGTCGACCCCAGGGCCATAGTGCCGCCAGAGGGTTTGGGTCAGTTTAAAAATCCTGACCCCAACGGGACTTGAACCCTCAACCCTCCGGCTTGTAGCTCAGTGCCTTAACCACTACGCTACGGCGTGCCCCTATCCTTGAATTAAGCTCACAAAAATTACCATCAATTTTAAATATGTAGGTAAACAAATAAATATTGGAGCACGGGAAATTAATCAACTTAATATAGCTTCTCCCAAAATAACCATGGTTAATAAACCTACTACACGTACTGTTATATTCTTATTTTCCTCCCTTATATTTTAAATATTGTTAAATTAAAATCACCACATATTGAATAGTAATATATTATAAGAGAGTTTACACTCCTTCATGGACTGTAACTCCATAGAGTAATAGCGGTTGACAGTAGTAGGCCTATTGGTAGTAATATATCTATATATTACATTCCATAGTAATTCTGACCGAGGGCAGGTCTTTTACTGCAATCATAGCATTTTCAGGCTATGCTTTGCAGCTTTACTAGGGAATTATATGTGTGGTAGCTTCCCGTTGCTTTCCACACCGGCGAAGGATGATGATGATGATGATGGCCGGATCATTTTCGAACACCGTTGGGCCCTAAGCTTCCTTAAATTTGTCTTACAGGTGAGGAAAACCCTCGAAAAATATCGCACCCAGGAGCCTGTCTCGACCGGGAATCGAACCCGGGCCCGCTGCGTGACAAGGCAGCTCGCTACCTCGAGACCGCAGCGGTGGACAATATATATATATATATAACTTATAGTAATTCTGCCCGAGGGCAGGTCCTTCACTGCAATCATAGCATTTTGATGCTTGATGCTATGCTTTGCAGCTTTACTAGGGAATTATAGGTGTGGTAGCTTCCCGTTGCTTTCCACACCAATATATATATCCATAGTAATTCTGCCCGAGGGCAGGTCCTTCACTGCAATCATAGCATTTTGATGCTATGCTTTGCAGCTTTACTAGGGAATTATAGGTGTGGTAGCTTCCCGTTGTTTTTCACACCAATATATATATATATATATATATATATATATATATATATATATATATATTGTCGGAAGATCTTTCCGCTACCTCTTGTGTGAATTGAGAATACTACATGTATAAGAAAATTGTATGTTTGTCTTGGAATTCTTGGGTAGCTCAGTTGGTTAGAGCGTTAAAGGTACAGACTTTAGAGACTCGAGTTCAAATCCCGACTCAAGCATTCATTTTTCTTTTCATATCATATATATATATATATATATATATATATGTGTGTATGTGCGTGTGTCTCTGTTAATGCATTAGCGGCCGCAATTTTTTCGAAACCAAACAGGGTATACAGCAATCAATAAAGAAAAATTAAAGGTCGAATTCATTAACCAGCAAAATCGGATCATAAGGAATAGGAGTTCACCTAAAAAGGAAATTTAAAAATCGCTCTAACGGTCGCAATTTTATATTTTTCGCGACGGAATTCAGTGTATTCTATAAAATAAAACGAGGAAGGTATTTTCAAAAAAAAAAAAAAAAAAAAAAACGAATTCCGAGAATTAGAAATCGGGATTTACCTGAAACGCGTAATTAAAAAAATCGCTCTTGCAGATATATTTCACCGTACTTTATAATGTTTCAAATCCCTTGCCCTGATGGTGTATTTGCAGTGAAGGACCTGTTCTTGGATAGAAAAATATTAATTAAATGATCGTACATACAATGATTAATATATGGATTTTTTCACATGATGCTACGAAATTAATAGATGTATTAAAAAAATATATATACTCAGGGAAATATACGCCCCAATTAACGTTTGGGAAATTATATTAGAATATTTCGGGCTATAAGGCCATAGTCCATACCGGTGTTTTTCCCAGACATTTCTCCCTTAGCTACGGAGGGCATCATCAATGGTGAGTTCTTCCAGGTGATGTTCCCTGGTCGGAAGCTCGGCCATAAAAGCCTACATTCTACAACGTTTAGGAAAATTAGAGAATTAGAAGAGACGAATAACTGAGAGAGCTATGAAGATAATCTGAAATCTCAGATCTTATTAGACGGAATATAGCCTAATCCAGTGGCCTGGTCATGTAGTAAGAATGGACGAAAAACAAGGATCTAGAAAGTCTTACAAGCGCATTTGGGGGAAGGAGGACAGTGGAACGATCGAGAGGAACGATGGAAGGACACAGTACTTCTGGAAGTAAGGAATTGGAAAAACGGTGGCTAGGAACAGGGAGAAATGGAGGAGAAGGAGTTGGAGGATTGGGGAGGCCAGATCCCGTGTCAGGGTGCATAGCCATAGGATGGATGGACATACGTGAGGAAGAAGTTTGGGAAGCATCAGAAGAATATGAATAATTAACTTCAATATAATGGACATCCGGCTTAAAACTGGTCACGCTATCTCTTCATAGGTCGGCCAATAAGTTTACTTCTTTTTCTTTTAAGAATACAGTTCAGGACGACTTTTGCTATTCTAGTTGGCGACATACGTCGAACATGGTCTCTCCAATCAGTCCTATATTTATCTTCTTATTCTTCTTCTTCACTTCACGGGCTAGGCAAAATGCCTGATCCGCCTCACAGTTGTTCTGTTCATCTTTTCACTGGCCTTCCTACATTTCTTGAACCTCTTGGTGTGTAGTTAAATGCTGCTTTTGGTAATCTTGTTACGTTCATTCTTTCTATATGTCTAAACTATTTTTCTCTATATTTTTTTGATTTTATCTTTCAATAGATATATATTTAACTCTATTCTTATACCTTCATTCTTTATCCGATCCATTCTTGTGCAGCCTTTTGTTCTTCTAAGGAAATTCATTTCTACGCTTTGTATTCTACTTTGTAATTTTTTGGCCATTACCCAAGTTTCACTCCCACAAAGTAATGCAGGAACTGCCAATGGTTTATAAAACTTCAATCTAGTACAATTTCTTGTTTTGTTCTTTAATGTTATATGTATAGTTCCACATATCAATTAAAATCTTGACAGTTTCACATTTACGTCTCTTTCAGTTTTTGTGTTTATAGTAAAATTACAACCAAAATAATTAAAATTTGTTACTTGTCCCAGAGGTTTGTTGTCTATTATGATTTTTGATCTTATATGTTCACTTCCCCAAAATGCCATTATTTTTGTTTTTTTCCTTTGATGTTTTAAAATTGTATTCTTGGCATAAGTGATTTAATTGATGTAAAGAGTACTGCAAATATTTTTTTTTATCTTTGCCGTAATTTGTTGTATACTCAATTCATTCCTGATGTCTATGCTTCTTCAATGATTCTAACAACGTAAACCTGCCCAAATCGAAGAAATTTAATTTCTGAAGACTCTATTTGTTTTAATTGGTCTGCAGTTAATGCCCAGTTCTCACTGCCATAGAAGTACGAGTGGCAATGCAATTACTTTATAGAACTTCAGTAATGTTTGTTTTTGTACTTTATATTTAAATGTTCTCTGTATTGTTCCTCAGAATTGTCTAAATATATTTAATTTCAGTTGAATGTAATTAGTTTTCCTGTATTCTATTTTATATCCTAAATATTTAAACTCCTTTATTTATTCAATAATTTTCCTACAGATAACGATGTTAGCCCTTCTGGATTGTGTCCCTTGAAAAACCATTACTTTAGTTTCATCCGTCGATATTTTCATCCCATAACAGTCAGCAACCTGGCTTAAGATACAGACTGCTTTCCAACAATTAACTTCTGGCTTTAAGTGTCCTAAAATTTGCGAAGCGAGAAGAAGTTGATGCTGTTAATGATGATGATGATGATGATAAGAAGAAAAAATGCTAATAAAATTGGAATCTTGAAGTTGAGTGCGTGGAGTGACACCACACGTGTCTGAAGACAGCCCTTGTTTATATGGAACACGAGTTTGAAGGCAATTCTGAATTAATGAAGCCAACGTATAAGTAAGAAGGCTCTCAGGAATGCAAATATCCTGTTCTCTTCGTCACCCACTAAAACCCCTTTGAAACCTCGTATCCTCTGAGGGAAGAGGTTTTAAGGTTTTCTACTCCCGTAACTAAGTACATCGCACTCACAGATTTTACGAGGTAGAAGCCCTCAGGCACAAGATATGCCGTATTTATGATTAAACGCACCTAGTCTTCGACGTGGACGGCCATTTGAGGACTTAAACTTAATCTGCAGTCCAGAAAGATAATGAAATGGTTTCCTTCTCTCAAGGGATTTGCTTATTAAATTCGCCATGAAATTTTACCGTCTCATGTATACACGATATAACAGGAATAAGGATGTTCTCTTCTGAGGATAACGCTTATACCGGGTGTAACTCATACTCATATTATTCGGAATGTAGAATATATTGCACTTCAATAATATAATAATAATTATAATATATATATATATAGGGTGTAATAGGACCTCACCGACAAAATAATAGGGGTGATAGGAAATGCAAAGAGGATCTTTTTTTGTGAAGCAACATATATTCGCAAACACGTCGTTTATGAGTTATGAGCAGATGAATGTGTAAATACAAACAAATGTACACGTATAATTTTATTGAAAATGACATGTTTTTGCAATAAGGGTTCAAACAATAAGTGTTTTGAAGACGTCAAAAAGAATCCTGCCATGCTCGGCCCCTGCTGCTGGCCGATCGTTGCTGCGACGATATCGAAACATGCAATGAGTCACAGGTTCCACTGTTTGAACACTCGTAAAACATGTCTTTTGTCTTTTTTCAATAAAATGATACGTGTACAATTGATTGTATTCAATTCCGACCCTTACGGGTGAACATCTTCATCTGCGCATAATTCATAAACGACGTGTTTACGACTATATGTTCCTTTAAAAAAAATGATCCTCTCTGCATGGCCTATCATTTTGTCGGTGAGGTCCTGTTACACCCTGTATTTCCGGTTTTAACAATGTTGTACATTTTTTTATCACCAATGATATGTCTTCAATTTCGTTTTATAATTTTCCTCCATTCGACTCTATTGTAACACATTTCTTCCTCTATTTTCCAGTCCTTCAAATTTTCTCTAATCCCTTGGATATACGTGGAATGTGGTCGTCCTTTCATTCTCGTTCCTGATGGTGGTCCATTCCATTATTTTCTTCGGTAATCTTATCCTCCATTCGCCTAATATGCCCGTACCATTTTAGTTGCTTTTCTTGGACTATTTAACTCATGCCCCAAATGGAATTCAATGACCAATCACATTTCAATGATTTTTTAATTACAACCAATCACAATCGTGTTTCACCTCGAATTTATCGGACAACTTTATTAAATTAAAGAAAGCTCCTCCTTTTTAACATTCTGAATGGGTCATAGCATTATTTTGCAGTGACTTATGCTCCAAGAAACCCGGCTACCAGGTTATATATATATATATATATATATATATATATTGCACGAATGACAGCTGATGGTGCTTGCGGGAGATAATATAAAATATTTGTATCAATTAATTATATCACAAAAAAACTACTGTTTGCTCTTTCTTAAACGAATTATTTCCCAGGAAATAACGTTGCAGAAAAATAAAATTGACACATTTACATCATAGGACATCAGAAATTAATTAATACCTATAATGTTGGTTATACATTTCTTCACTAGGGTGCATTCTTTCAATATTGCGATCCTTTGGCAATAAATAATATGATCTGGTTTCTCATTTGTTTTCAAACATCGCCGTTTTCATTAAAGAAATAAATATTTTAAAATAACTATATTTAAATAATGATTTGTGAGTAAACAGCTTAATTTTATTCGTTAAATAGTCCTAATAAATGCCACTCTTGATTTCCAAATTCTCTAGATAAATTCACGACTCACGAAGTGAGTCGTGAATTTATCGATAATTTGGAAATCACTCGCGGCATTGCTTATGATAAATTCTAAAATTAGGTTTATACATTCATGTTCTCTTTTATAACGTCATTTCTAATTTTCTCTCTCCTTGATATCCTAGCAGATCTTCTCCAACAGTCTTTTTCTGCTACAATTAATTTTCTTTTCATCTGATAATTTATAGTCCAAACCTCTAAAACGTATGTCATAATACTTACAACTATTGTTTTAAAAAATTTAACTTTAATTCCTTTTTTTTGGTTTATTTATCCCATAATATTCGATTTAGGGTAATAATAATAATAATAATAATAATAATAATAATAATAATAATAAATCTCTTCTTTATTAAGAATTTATCTCCAATACAGTTGTTTTTCTACAACCCTTTGTAAATTTTACCCCTCCATATATTCCTATTGTCCCGCGCCATAGCAGAGTGGTTAAGGCAAGAAGCCTTGGCGCAGATCTATGGGACTTGCGCTGATTCGAGTCCCCATGGGGGAAGAAATTTTCTCATGAAATTTGGGCCGGTATAGGACCGGTGCCCACCCTGCATCGTGAGGCATTTTGGTAGCTACAATAAGTAGCGACTCCAGGTTGAGAAGATCATCTATAACGGTTGGGGGACCCGACATGATAACCACATGTCACTCCTACACTAGCTAGATGATCGTCTACCTCTGTGATTAACACATTTGGATGTGAGGCCAGCAGCCGCTGATAGGCCAAGGACCTTCTAGGCCTGTCGCACTTGGAGTATTTTTTATATTCCTATTATCTGTATCATTCTCTGTTAATCCTTTCGACAGCATACTCCCTTACACTGCTCTTTTGGTCTCCCCTTTCTTCTGTTTTCCTCCGTTTCAAAATTTAATATCATCTAGGTATCCCGTCATCTGACTTCCTCTTTACGTGGCCAAACCATTTCAGTCTTCTTTCTTTAATAACTTGTAGAACATCTTTTTTGAACATCCATTATTTATCTGATTTTAGTAATTCTAATTTTGTCTCTTCTTGAATTTCTAAAAGACCTCCTCCAAAAGTACAACTCTGTCATCAATAGTAGTATATATGTTGGCTCTCTGCTTAATGTTCACGTTTCCGCACTATACAATAATATATTCTCCACCGATGAACTAAAAATACATCTTTAGTTTTGTTCAGAATGTTTCGTCTCCACAGCACCGAATTAAATTAAACATAATAATAATAATAATAATAATAATAATAATAATAATAATAATAATAATAATAATAATAATAATAACAACAACAACAATATAGGAAACCAGATATAATAAGAACAGTTAGATCATATAGATTGCGATGGGCAGGACATGTGACACAAATGGGGGATGAAAGAGAGGCATGGAATCTCGTGTAGAAAAACCAGAAGGCAGATGCCCAGTTGACAGGCCAAGAATAAGGTGGGAGAATAATATTAACCATAATTTGTGGAAGATTCAAAAATAAAAATTCAGGATAGGAATGTGTGAAGAGCGGCCATGAACCTCCGGGTTTGATAGTGTCAGTGAGTTAATTTTATAATAATGATAATATAGGGATATTATTATTACTAGTATCATCATCGTCATCCTCCCAAGTAGAAGCCTAATGACCTGCTACGTTCATCAATCATCTCTTGTGCGGTTTTCCAGTAAATCTCTTCCAGTGGGGTATGTAGTGTAGCATGTATCGAGATTTTCTGATAAATTCCATTGTTTTAATATTATTAAATCAGTCTTGTCTACATTGCAGCAAATTATGAACAATTGGTTTTATTTTTAATTCTTCTGCAATGTCAGTATTTCTCTTATTATCCAGTAGGCTATAGCCAGTAGTTTTTCGTAGAAATCTCATTTTTGCAGCTGACAGCCGTCATTTGTTATGGAATTCTAATGGTCAAAGGCTTCGCTGCATAAAATTGTACGAAGTTAAAGAAATGAAATGACCGAATAGTTGTTGGAATCACTTATGTCTCTTTTGTTATAAGTTGATATAATAATCGGTAGGCCTATTTGCCATACATTTAGGAGACTCATTTTTCCTAATCATACTAAGCAACCAGTATATATTGCCATCAGTCTTTTTTTTATTCCCTTAATTTTAGAAAGTAAGCTGAATATTACTCATCTTCCCTTGGACGAGGGGAAACTCGTGTCAGGAGACATTGCCAACGAAAATATTAAAATGTTTCTATATAAACTAACTTAGTGGATCTATCGAACCCGAAGACTCATGGCTGCGTAGACATAAGCTTTCCATACATCCGTATCCAGAACTGCTTTACAATCATTCCCTGTAAAATTTACCACTTTCAAAACCTACCTTCTGGACGCTATCCCTCTGGCTTTCGTATAAGAAGTTTCTACGCCCCTCTTTCATTCCACATTCGTGCTAGAAATCATGTCCATCGCTGTCTTAATTATTAAGTCTGTTTTCGCATTAAGATCATGCAAATCACTGTTATAGTTTATAGTTTGCTATATTCTCATGTCTGTTCGTCTCTCTCTGTCCCGCGTCGCAGCCGCAGCAAGATGCCTTGGCGCAGAGCTATAGTACTTGCGCTGGTTCGGGTCTCCATGGGAGGAAAATTTGTATCATGGAATTTCGGCCAGTATGCGTCCGGTGTTCACCCAGCATCGAGTGGAATTTGGGTATAACTACAATAAGTAGCTGCTCCCGGTTGAGAAAACTAGCTATAGCGCCTGGGTGATTCGACATCCTGAACTTATGTCACCCCTACACTGGCTGGATGATCGTCTACCTCTATGATTAAAACATGCGGATGTGAGGCCAGCAGGCCAAGTTTGTTAGCTTGTTCGTCTATTTTGGTCCAAAAATGTTCTTAAGAACTTCATCCTCAATTAGTTTCCTAGCTCTTATTTCATTCCTCATTCGTATCTCAGTGAGCAACATGGTATGTACAGGAAGCCAGATATAATAAGAACAGTTAAGTCTCATAGACTGCGATGGGCAAGACATGTGGCACTAATGGGGAATGAAAGAGGTGCATGGAAACTTCTTGTAGGAAAAGCAGAGGGAAAACGCCTAGTTGGTAGACCAAGAATGAGGTAGGAGAATAACATTAATCATGATTTGAGGGAAGTAGATTGTACAGGTAATGATCGTAAAAAAAATTGCTCAGGATAGGGATGTGTGGAGAGCTTATTTCCGCGCGGTCATGTACCTACGGTTTCGATAGTGCCAGTGAGTTAGAGTTAGTTATTCGTGTATTATGCCTTTCCCATCGCACTCTACGAGACTTCACGTTCTTATTATCTGGTTTCGCATTAATATAATGTAACTCATTGTTACATAGTTTTCTCTATACACTCGTCTGTTCATAAGCACTCCCCCCCCCCAAACACTCCCAGCCTTCCTCTTAAGGGGACCGACTGATGAATTTCATTTTTTTTTTCATCTGATTATTTTGAAATTTTTATCACATATATTATGAGCTTTTATATGCGTTTCTATGAAGTTTGGTGTTCATAATTGCAATATTTTCAGAATTATGATTTTTTAAATCTATTTTTTTAAATATTTTCTAAAAATGCTCCTTAACGATGCAATTTTAAATATTCTCTCATGGAATTTGAGATTCAGTCTTTATGAATCAACTAAACACATTAGCTACGCAAAACAATGAATGATGTGAAGACACTGCTTATTTGTCTTTAAAAAAATGTATCCACTCGCATGCATGTTCATCTCAATTTAAAAGACACATATGTCTAGTAACTGCATAGCAAATTTGAATTAGCATATATTGGGGAACATCCAATACGTCTTCCTCCGAGGAGTGATATTGGAAATAAACAGGATGAAAATTCTACAAATTAAGTTTAAGAAGAAGAAGAAGATATATTGGGGAGCCTAACCACAAAATTTCACTTTGATAGCATAAAAAGTGTATCGTAAGGAGCATTTAAATTTTGGAGAAGGTAGAAAAAAAAATGTAAATAGAAAAAACACGTATTAAAGTTTAAATAGTAATGCTGACCACACGTGCGAGGGTATTTAAATTCTTACGTCACAGACTCAATTTTGCTCCTACAATAAAAACGTTTACATGAAAATGATCCTAAAGAATCAGAGTTCTTAAAAGCAAATAAACAAAATTTAAAAAAAGTTTGAAAATTTTCAACATTCGGTGCCTTTAAAGTTAGAAATTATTAATATTTCTACATACAATACAATTATATAAGACGAAGCACAATGAGTTCCAAATGCTTAATTAGATCTTAATTAACGGTCAACCAACCCAATTACTCGCCTGTGTTCTTATTGTGAGATTTGAAGTAATTACACGCAGAGAAAAATAAGCCAGGAATGGTATAAGTACAGATAGCTAATTTAGCTTAATTATTCTTCCGTAAAATATAAGCAACACCATGTTGTAAGTGTGAAATTAAGATAAGTTTAGCAAGAGATTCTCATTTAAATTCCAAAATGTCATTTCCTGACTACACGCAGCTTGTAATAACGTTCTTCCCAGATGTTTAAAGCATTGTGTTGTATCTACAGGAGGGGATGATGACGTTCACATAAAAGCCATCTTAAACGCCTGAAGGGCACATGTGTTAAAGAGGAATGATTTAGCTTCAAGCATTATCATTTTGACACATCTCTAGAATTTTCTCATTTGGAGATCAAGTTGCAGAACATAAACAAAATTCCTTCAGACAATGCGGGCACAGTGGATTCACTTTTAAGGTGGAATAATGCATTATTTCGCTACCAAAGATGCAAATGAGGGGCACCGAATTAAACATATTTAAATCACACGACAAATAGATCTTGATACAAAGTCCGTCACGCAAGTAAATGCGTAAACTAAGCGAATTCGTCAACAAGCTTAATTAAGTCTAAAATTGACGAAACAATAATTTCTCGTAGTCCACCGCTGCGGTCTCAAGGTAGCGAGCTGCCTTGTCACGCAGCGGGCCCGGGTTCGATCCCCGGTCGGGACAGTTTTTCTGGGTAAGGTTTTTATCGGGGTTTTTCCTCACCTGTAAGACAAATGTCAGGAAAACTTTAAGGCCCAAACGGTCCCCGAAATCATATGGCCATCACAATCATCATCATTCATATTCATCTTAGATTAAGCTTAGGATTAGGGACTCTCCTGGCACACCACTATCATCATCATCATCACCCATCATATCATCGGGGCAACGTAACCCCGCCTTCCAGACGCCCCAACTCCAGAAGTGGGTTACAAGTACGCCGTCCCATGAGAGAACACCAGGAATGTCGACAGATAACCTGGGGCATTTGCAAAAAAAAATAAAAAAATAATTCCTCGTATCAGTTATTTAAATGTTTCGGACCGCAATGAAAACAAATTGGTGTAAAACTATAAGTTAATATTGTGCATTATTATAAAATTTGATACAAATTTAAGTAATTTCTAGTCGTTTGTTTTCTCTTGTTTTAAAAACAAGATTAAATAAATGAAATCAATGTATCTTATAGGATGCATTGCTAATTTAAGGGTTAAAGGTCTGATTTACTGGTTTAAGCAACTAATTCACTGGCTCTATCGAACCCATAGCTTCATGGCCAGGCTGATATAAGCTCTCCATGCATCCCTATCGTGATAAAATGTTTTCCAATTACCCCCTGTACCCCTGTATAACCTACTTCCCTCAAATCATGGTTAATGTTGTTCTCCCACCTCATTCTTGGCCTGCCAACTGGGCGTTGTCCTGTTTTTTCCTACAAGAAGCTTCCATGCACCTATTTCATTCCCATTCGTGCCACATGTCCTGCCCATTGCAGTCTACGAGATTTAAATGTTATTATATCAGGTTTTCTATTAAGAACATGTAGCTCAGTGTTATATAGTATTCTCCATTCGCGTGTTATATTCTCTTTGGTCCAATATTTTTCCTACGAACTTTGTTATCAGATACTCGTAATCTTCTTTCTTCCCCTAAAGTAAGACTTCTGTTTCACATGCATATAATATATCTATCTATCTATCTTCGGGTTTTTACAGCTGCTGCCGTCTTCCCGTGCCAAACCTCCAAAGCCTACGGTCTTGGGCATCTTCGATGCTTAGCCCTCTAGCTTGCATTGCTGTCTTCATGTTTTCCTTCCATGTTAACCTTGGTCTCCCTCTTTTCTTCTTTCTGTTCGGATGCTATTCATACAGTTGCTTCGGCCATCGCTCATCTTCCATTCTTAAAACATGTCCTAACCACTTTAATTCCTTCTCCTCAATTCTTTCAATTATGCTTTCTTCTGCTTCCATTATGTTTCTAATTTCCTTATTTGTGACATGTTCTAATTTAAACTTTCTGGCACTTCTTCGTAAATAATCAATTTCTAGAGCTATTAGTCTATTCTTGTAGTACTTATTGATTGCCCATACCTCACTTCCGTACATTGCAACAGATTCCACCAATGTTTTACCAATATATTTTTTTGTGTCTTTCCAAATATGCTTATCCCACCATATGGAATTTAACAATGATATTATTTTGCTACTCAATTCAATTCTATGTTTTATGTTCTCTTTGCCTATACCTTCGATGTTATCCATAATTATTCCCAAATATTTAGTTTGTTTCACTTGCTTTATTTGGATTCCTTCTTCCAATATTAAATTTTCTCTTTCATTGCTAATTATTGCCAGATATTCTGTATATATAATATATATTTTGTTAATTAATTTGTTTTCCCTGGAGGACGCTACAGGGAATTTAAAATGTTGACTTTCAAGTTTTGGAGAGCCCAGAAAAGCAACTATAATCCGCTGCAAATGTCTGAAAACTATCTCCATATGCTTAAATATGGTTACATTTTAAAATGTTATTGACATGAAGATATTGTCAAAATATTAGGCCTACGAAATATGCTTTTTTTTTCGAGTGCTTTAGATTCGTCAAAGGCTACAAAATTAATATTTCCAGTTTCTGTTTCATTACTCTTCATAGTCTGGAATATGAAATGTCATATTTGTACTCCCTTCTAGTAATAGCCTATGAAATTGTAGCCTTAAATTTTCCTTTTTTATAAACTGCTACCTAAAAGTGAAAACACTGTAGCTCTTTTCTTCCCGATTTTAGATGTATGTTGTAAGGCATTAAAAAGGGAAGTAAAAAGTATCCTGGTGCATTTGAACGACCACAAATCGGTTTTCAGTTAGTCTGCTGCTACTTTCCAGTAGATAGCTTTAATTGGTGAAATACTTTCATTTACCAGCTGCGGAATGTGAACATCGATCCAACTTAGTAGCAGTTTACAGGCATCCCAGAAATTCTGATTTGTTTTAGGATGACTTTCTGAAAACAGAAGCTCTATAGAGAATAACAACGTACCTAACATCATGGGTTATAGTACCCATAGGTTTAATTCCTAGAACAGTCTTTATCCTTGCCCAAATCAATCGAAATAATATATCTGATACAAAGTTCCCTAACTTCCTCTCACCCATGCTCGCCCCTCCTAATGACTTACTGAACACAGAAGTTATATAGCATAGCGAATAACATTGTACCTAACTTCATTGGTTACGGGACCCATAGGTTCAATCACTTGGACACTATTTATTCTCACCCAAATCAGTCCAGTTAATTTCTTCCATATAACGTTCCTTAAGGAGGGATGATGGGTGAAATTTCTATTTTCGACATTTTTTGAGCTAGAGACTTGATTTTTTGTTCAAACATTCTCTGCATGATACGTAATGATCTGTTTAAGTTTCATTCCACTGCGCTACAAGTCGGAAGGTCGAGGGTTCAAGTCCCGGTGGGGTCAGGATTTTTAAACTGACCAAAACCTTCTGGCGGCACTATGGCCCCGGGATCGACTTAGCCTCTAACGAAAATGAGTACCAGACGCTTGTTCTGGGGGTAAAGGCGGCCTTCACGCAGGGCTGACAACCCGGTTGAC
Organism: Diploptera punctata; assembly: GCA_030220185.1. Lineage (NCBI taxonomy): Eukaryota > Metazoa > Arthropoda > Insecta > Blattodea > Blaberidae > Diploptera > Diploptera punctata. The sequence goes on along the minus strand of JASPKZ010010693.1, from coordinate 579,125 downwards.
ATCAAGTGCCGATTGTCTAGAAAAAGTGGGAGCCTTAACCTCCCACTACCCCAAGGGCCTGTAGTGGGATTACTTGTTGTGAAACCTCCTCCGTTTGCATCCTCATCCCTCAGATGATCGAACGTTCGTCATAGAATCCTATTTTTAATAACATTAACTTGTTTTCTTTTCTGTAATACAGAAGGCCATGTTTTTAACACTCATATTAGTACCAAAACCAGAGGGCAATATTACCTATTGTATAAAAACGAATGTGGGAATGTTTTTAATTTATAAATTTCTGAACTAGCTCCACAGATATCTGTGGGAACATTTGTTCATACAGGTTTTTAGATACGGGCTGGAGTGGTTAATAGCTATCTATTATTCTCTAAAAACCATAGATGTAGGAGGTCACCTGAAACGAAAATCTGAAAATCTCCGATAGCTATTTTCAATGTTTCTCATAAGTAATGCCACGAGTGATTTCCAAATTTATCTAGAGAATTTGGAAATCAAGAATGGCATTTGTTAGGACTATTTAACGAATAAAATTAAGCTCTTTACTCACGAATCATTGTTTAACTGTAGTTATTTTAAAATATTTATATATTTAATGTAAACGGCGATGTTTGAAAACAAATCAGAAATGTGAGGTTATGTTCATTCACTGCTGCTTGATCATATTATTCATTGCCAAATAAGATCACAATATTGTAAGAGTGCACTCAAATGGAGAAATAATAAAACACATCAAACTATATATCATAATCAACATTACGGGTCATTCATATATTTTTTAGTAAACAACTCAGAAAAATCAAGGAATCTTTTCATTATTTGCTATATTCAATGCATTTGTTGGAGAAAAATAATGCTTTGACCTGTTCAGAACATTAAAAAGGAGGAGCTTTATTTATCACAAAAGCAGGAGCTGATAAAGAGAAATCGATAAAGAGCTAGCTGAAACACGACTGTCATTGGTTTAAAACAACATTCATTGAAACGTGATTGGTCGTTGACTAGCATTTGTGGCATGAGTTAAATAGTCAGTTAAACTTGGTATATTATACAGCAGTCACCAATTAGATTTCTTGCAGGTCCATTTTCAAAGAGTAAATTCAGTCGAGGTCCAGAACCACAGTTGGTTGAACATACGAAGCTTTTATTAAATAATTAATATTATAAGGGAATTATTTAAATTATGTTAAGGGTATGAATTGCACAAATTAAACAAGACACAGGATAAACATTAAAAGGATACAGCACAGTAATACAGTTAATAATTCTAGTATTTATTAATAAGTTTATGATAAACTTAATATTTGGTCAGAGTAATAATTAAATATCTCACTCCACAAGTTTGGTGTTTTTCATGACACCAGGTTTCAAACGGAATTCCGTTCATCTTCAGTCAAATCTACGACCATAAGCAGTACTGCCAACCGAGCCAACAATAATACTATCATGACATTAAATTCAGTACAACTGATTGCATTCGATGTTCAACTGGTTTTAAAAATTTATATTAATTCGATATTTAACCGGTCCGGAAACCAAAACTCCAGGATCCGGATCCGAACTGCAGTCCGCCAAATGGTGATCCCTGTTCTATCAGAATAAACCGAGGTAGTCAGTATCCAAAAATCAGCGAAATCCGACATTGAATTGAGGATTTACTTGAAATCCGAAATTAAGCAACCGCCATCGATACACTTAATTCATCACAACGTATACCATACACGTTAATTAACCCGTAATTTTGTTTTAATTTGTACAAATAAAATTAAAACATATTTAATTTAGAGTAGCAGGGTAAGTATTAACTAGTAATTTCATCATTTTTTATCATTAGATAGGTTATATAGATACAAGTGGAAAAGACAGGTGACAGAAAAATAAGAAGTTTCGTGCTGAATTATCAACAGAATTACAATCAGTCTCGTTTATGATGGATACAGAATAAAGTGAATTAATCAAAACCGCAATTCTTTTCAGTGAAAGCTAATATTGATTCGATTCCTAGAAATTACAGACTTCCCATCTATAATGGTCCTGCTTTTAAACAGTAATCTGAAAAGGAGATTTGTTGCTATTTAGATATTAATTCGAGATTAACTTGGGTTTCACTAGCGCATATATATATATCGGTAAAGTATGTAGATGTAAGTATTGTAATACAAGTTTTATATTGAACAATATAAAAAGCCTCATGAAGTTAATAACATTGCCATATAAACATATCACAACATTTACATTCATAGCAGCTTAAAATACGTTTGCATTGAAAACGTATACTTTTATTTCAAAATAATATGTCGCTCCATACGAATACGTGAAAATAATCCTGATAAATATCAATAAATAAGGATATCGAAAGAAATTATTGTCATAAATGCAAGTTAAACGGCGTCTTAAAACTGTATGTATCTAGCTTTTTTTTTTTGTAGTGGTATGGATAAAACCGGACTGGCATGATGTGCGGTCCAGGAGGCCGGGGTTATTGTTATGTAATGAAGGAATACCCATACGACAAAACTGGTACGGACACTTTATTTTCTTCTTTACTGAACCTGGTTATAAAGAAATGAACATGCATATAATAGCTACAAAAACTGGCATTGTAATGTATAGTGATAGCTATATTACAGGATTTCAAGGCTTATGTTAAGACATCAGCTTCTAGGGGACTCTGTTTATAATGTTCAATTTAACGTTTCTATTCAACCTGCCGATCTGCTTAATCCTTTGCATTGACGTTTTCTTAAAGAAATACTGTATTTATACATTTAATATTTTATTTAAAATTCCTTTACGTGTAATAAATCGACAACAGGGAACCTACGAGTTGTTTTAATATTCCAAAATAATTATAAATAAATTTACCCTATATACTTTTTTTTTATTTTTATACTCCATCTTCCTCAATATTTCTTTATTATTCTATGTATTTTATTCTTGTGAAGCTTTTCGAAAATTTTATTTCATTTTCATGACATTTGTTTATTTTTAAGTTTTATATAATATGTTTTAGTTACTAGGTAAAATTTCGTATAATAAGTTTGTGTTTCCTGCTTCCTTGATGATTTATATTTCTTCTAAAATATTAATTTTCTATCTATTGCCCTCTTTATGTATTATTTTCATTGTTTCCTCTATACTGCCAAATTGATGGTTTCATAAGTATAGATTCCAAAATAAATCATTATTGGGTTTTTATGCCGTAAAAAGTTAATTCAAATTTAAAACAAGTTATTTAGATGACTAGTTAGAAAAGCAGAGGTTGAGATGCTCCAGTTAGAACACGACCGGATGGAGTGTTCTAAGAGCAGCGAGTTAGTGAACATTATTTTGTAACGTGTTGTCTAAAATATTTTAGCTACGTTTAGAGTACTTTAATATATGTTGTATATTTGGTATATTTAATTGAATTTATTTATTGCGGAGACGATATGTTTAAAGAAAGAGAAATGTGGACTTTGGAGGAAAAAATACATGATAAATCAACAGACATTGTTGTTACATTCTGCAATTTGGATGCTAGTTTCATATGTGAATTTAAAGTAAAAATGAGCGGAGATTATGATTTTCACGGTTCATTAGGCCAAATCTGAAAGCAGTCCAAGATGTAAATAATAATTTACTTCCAGTCAAGGAAATACGAAATCATAATTGAAGTGTATTTTGTTGAACCTGTATTTTAGGTTTTGATAGTGTGTTTTGTTAGAATATAAAGTATAGGTTTTGTTGTCTATTAACTACGGACTAAAACGTCACTGATTGTTATGATAGTAAATATATAATTATAATCTATATACTGGTACATCTATTGGTTTTGTTTCAAGAATCTCAATGGCTTAATTTTTATTATTGAATCTCAGCAGGTTATCATTTTCGACATTCTGGTATTCTCTCCCATTACGGCGTTATTAAAAGTTCCAATATGACTATTAGGAGCGAAATCGGTATTAAATGTGATTGCTTGTTAAGATTAGTGAAAAACTCAATGCAACTTACTAATTGGGATACTATAATTAACTATTCACTAACTGTTTTTCGTATGTAAACAAATATTAAACCAATGATGGTATGCATTCTAGCATTTTTATTCATTTTTATAACATAATTTCATCTGTGGACGATAGCTATTACCACAGAATAAAAGTAAAATCACTACGTAAAATTTTGTGTGTTAAAATATTAATTGTTAGTGAAGTTATAACATTTTAACACTAATTAATAGTAATGTACAGGAATTTAATATTTGAGAGAAATTTATAAAAAATAAGAATAGAAAAAAAAGTTTTGTGAAAAATATTTAACTACTTATATAATAGTAAGTAATATTTTTTTTTGTTTGTAAATCTGATAGAAGAGCTATAGGCCTATATACATATTAATTTTGGAGATTTTCTCCATAATTTTCCTACCTGATACTTACGTCAGCGGCTACTGACAAGTAGCCGATGAAGAGCCTTTGGCATGTCTTCATATTACTGTCAATTTGTTAGTAATTAGGAAAACACTGTTAATTATAAATTATGGTTTGAAAGGAACTAAAAAAATGGATAACTCCTATGTTAGATTTAGATTGAAGAGCCTGGTTATTTTGAATATTAAAAATGTAAAGTACTAATACAACAAAATACGTTTAATATTTGCATTTACATGAAATTAGCTATGCTGACACACATTGAGAACTAATTAAATTCAAATTACTTATTTGTATGTCGTCACTATCTTTATTGAATTACAAATTACAAATGTAGAGTTACAGCCAAATAGGCCTAATTTGTCCACAACATGCGCAAGCGGGCAAGTGAATCCTCATCAGATAATGGACGCTTCAGGAAGAGGAGGGGAAGAAAGAGTGAGACTTAAGGTGTTGGAAAAAATGATATGTAAAGTAGATGTGTCTGGAGACTCTGGACGTATTTTTAGTTACTGCGCAACGAACAATTTATATGGTTTTCCTCAACTGTCTAATGACCTTAACTGTGTCAGTTTAAATAAAACACTATTATTATTATTATTATTATTGTTATTATTATTATAATCATCATTATCCATGTTATTAAATTTGTTTCCATTCATATTAAGAAAGCATTGTCACTTCTCACTTGCTCAGATGAAAATGTCCTTAACGCAAGAAGCTGACTGAGGTGCTTCTGTCTGTTATCTACTTCTGCATACCAACTGCATAGCTGGATAGTGTAACAGATCCCCTACCATAAAAGAAAGGAGGGGAGGAATTGCGCAAAGCGCTATTTTATAGACATAGGCGTTGAACCAGTAGCACGAATGGGGAATGAGAGAGGGGTATGTAAGCTTCTTGATGGAAAACTAGTAGAAAACACCTAGTTGATAGAACGAGAATGAGGTGGGAGAATAACATTAATCATGATTTGAGGGAAGTAGATTATACAGGGGTTGATGGGAAAACATTTGCTCAGGATAGTGATGTGTGGTGAGCTTATGATCGCGCGGCCATGAATCTATGGATTCGATAGTTCTAGTGAGTTAGATAGGCGTTGAATCTATCGTCGGTACGTTAATAAGAATCGGGCTGTGGTCCTTCAACAAAATGTTCCAACATTTGCTTTACAACCAGAAGAAACCACAGAAAACCCTGGATAGAACAATAAGGGAGCTTTGGATATGTTCCTATACAACGTATATATGATACTGGTGGGGCATGAATCCAGTAACTAGGTTTGTCTACACTGAATTGTTAGCATTTTTATTTAAAACAAGAACGCACCCAGTATACACAACCCTATCCACAACATCATCAGAACTAGCCAGTACCTGAACAGGAACTGGAGAGTACAGAAAAACCCTTATGCTGAGGATGGCACTCTTCCCGAAATGCCTAAAATGTTTTAATAATTTTGACAGTTGAGCAAACTGCATAAAAGTTATATCATTTTTATAATTTTATATTATAGTTTTTTATATGCACCATGCTCTAAATTAGACAGGAATAGAAACAGTATTATTCGATAAAAAATGAAGTTTAAAGAAATAATTATTCAAATCGTGAGTAAAAAACGATTACAATGACAAGTGAGGAGAATGAATGAAGATAGCTGTCAGTTTGGAATGGATTCCAAATCGAAGGAAAGGAAGAGGGAGACCTAAGAAGACATGGATAGAAGGAGTTAGTTAAGAATTTGATGAAGGACAAGGGGCTGCAGGATAGTGACTAGAAGAATAGATATGAATGGAGGAAGAGATTCAAAACTTAATATTGGACACAAGAAGATGTTGTACACATTTAAAACCTGTCAAAAAATTTACTCTAACACATTAACGGAACTTTACCATGAAATTTAATAGAATTAAGCTTGTAGGTTTTGTATTTTAATATCTAAAATTATGGAAGAGATATTAGGTTCATATTATTATATTCAAAATGGTGTGGAAAATAGCATTTTAGTTGATCGTTATAGTTTGAAGATAGTTCTTGGTCACAGAATACTGGAAAATTCTTGATTCATAAATACTAAAAGCATATTAAGATTCCAGGCTTCTTTTCAGGATGTGGGTAGCTTTTTTAAGACGTGTTAGGTTTAGACATAACATGTAAACAATTTTGTACGTATTTAAAAAATGTTCTTTATTCAGTGTATTCAGGTACATAATTTATTTGGTAACCATTTCGTTATGTGATCACACTTGGCGAAGTATTAAATATTATTTACACACAGTACCAACTGTTGAAACTTACATCAGCAGTACGAAGTCATCCCATGCAACATCAGATAAGATGGCCGACTCACCTGCAACAACAGAGAAATTCTATAAGAATATTAAATAAGTCCGTCACGCAGGAACTGCGTAAACTAAGGAAATTCCTCAACAAATTGAATTTATTATCAGATTTTGTTGGTTTGTAGAATACGTCTTTCTTTTGTTAATTAAATCCCATATATTTAGTTTCGTTGCGAGAAAACAAACATGACAGTCACTAGACTGATTTCTAAATTACGGTTTTCAGATAATTTCACATTTATAATGATGAGATTTTTTGGTCACTGGAGAATATTTTCCACATTTTATTTTAATGGCATATACCTAGTTTCATTCAAATAATAGAAAATTGCGGCCGCTAGAACGATATTTGAAGCACTAGGTTATCTCTCGCTCGGAATAGTTCGATTTTGCTGGTTAACGAACACGAATTTTTTTTATTGCTATAAGCCGCATTAATATATATGATTAAGAAAGATTTCTTTGGGTTTCCGCGTCGAAGATCCAAGAATTTTTTCTTAATACTTAAATCCGCGAAAATCTACTATATATATATATATATATATATATATATATAATGTGTGTGTGTGTGTGTGTGTGCACAAATATACAGGCTATAATTAGCGTGTTAGAGTGATTATTACTAATTAATCAGCGATTATGTATGATCGCTGGTCATTGTGTATAATTACATCAGCTAATAAAAATTCGGCAATACTACATAATGGTCTGTCTAATTAATTACTTTTGTTGTAAAAAATATATAACTTTTGTTGTGATCAGTTTCTGTGTCTAGTAGGAGTCAAAAAATTGGAAAATAATTTATGAAAACAAATTCAATAGCTATATTCCATCTCAATTCGTTAACACAAATTCAGCACTATGCCTAATATATATATATATATATATATATATATATATATATATATATATATATCCCGAAAAATCTCATTACATTAAACACAAAATTAATTTTATGTCAAATTTATAACATGTTATTAAGTCTCTTTACAAGAAATTGACATATTCTTTTCTGTTTTATTCTAGGGTGGATATAAAACAATTATTACGTGTTTACGAATGAGTTGGGATCCGAATTTCGAAATGAAATTCTTAAACATTTTTGCTAATCTCGCAAACATATAAAATATTATGTGAAATCATATTTTTTCGCATTATATTATCATTTCATATTTTATTATTATTATTTCGGATTTTATTATTTTTAATACATAAATTCCAAGTGCTGTTCTTGCTGCTGTAGATAAATTTACAAATTCAAATATCTAGAATTTTGTGATTTATTAAACATAAAATACATGTGTAAAATATATATATATATATATTATTTTACGCAAACTAATGTTTCTCACAATACTAACAACATATAAGATCTGTTTGCGACTGTTTTCTTTCGGAAAAAGCGGAGAAAGAGTGGGAATTCTAATATTCAGTGTTGCCAATGCCATATGGAGATGACATTTTTAATTTAACATTCCTTTATTGAAAACTATAAATCTCCGTGAAGGGGAAAGAATGGTGATGCATTTTATGTTGCGATATCTAGAATTATTATACAGTACCTTTATCACAGGGACACGGCCTTCTAAGAACTACCGTAAAAGTTAAGATTTCAAGATAATTTAATGAAAAGTAAGATTTCTGACTGTCTTGTGTTTTACTTCCACATACGAACAATTCAATAAATACATGTAAATTACTATGTGTGTTGCAACCTTAACATATGTCATGTGAAATTTCGTGCCTTAATTTATTATCGCTAATAAAATCTATTGGATCAAATAGTATTTTATGGGATAAAGATATCTTGATAAAAAAAACAAAAAAAAACTATTTATAATGCAACTGTAAAAAATACAAAATTTAGTTAGGCCTATTTAGAATTATATTCCATTTATTATTATTTTTTAAATTAAGAGAGAAAACAAATAGATTTAACATACTCAACTCACTGGCACTATCGAACCCGCGCATGGCCGCGCGGACATAAGCTCTTCATACATCCCTATCCTGAGCCAATGTGTACCAATCATCCCCTGTATAATCTACTTCCCTCAAATCATAGTTAATGTTATTCTCCCACCTCAATAGTTTTAACATAAAAAATAAAATTCGTAATTACGATCAAATAAGATATAGCAATAAGTAAAGATTTTCATATATGACAAGTTTCTAAATTGTTCGACATTTATCATTTTTAGCTATAAATAAGCAATTCTAACTCTTTGGGACAGTCGAACACGGAGGTTCATGGCAGCATGACAATAAGCTCTCCATACATCCCTATCCTGAGGTAACATGTGTAATCGTAATGTGTAATCCATCTCCCTCAAATCATAATTAATATAATTCTTCCACCACATTCGTGCCTACCTGTTAGGCGCTACTCTTATGGCTTTCCTAAAAGTTTTGTCCCCCTTTCATTCCTCATTTGTTCTACTTCTCCTGCCATTGAAAGTTTTATTGTGCAATTCAATATAACTTGATTTAATTTCTATTAATTTTATGAGAACCCTCATCGCGGTCTACGAGACTTAACTATTCTTCTTGCATTTGGTAATCCATAAAGATAATGTATCTCATTGTTATGTAATCTTCTCCATTCACCTATATCTTCGTCTCTCTTTGATCCAAAAATTTTCCAAAGAAATTTACTCTCAAATAAATCTCAATCTCTTCTCCATAAAGTAAGAGTCCATGTTTCACATCCATAAAATACAACATAGATAAGTAAAGGGAAAGAATGTGTAATTACATACAGATCATGGCGTTATAGAAGAAGAACGAATTAAAGAAGTCTGGGTTTTAAATATGAATGAAGATTTCCTCTCGTACTGTAATTTGATTTAATAAAAAGAAAATGTCTTAGAACACGATGGTATGCCACATAGGAGCTCAAAGTGTAAAAATACACACACAGAATCATGTAATATACAACGGGGCTGTAAAGCGTTTTACAAATTCAACTTACGTGTTGGCTGCCTCGTGAATGAGAAAATATTTAATACTCAAACCTACAACACTTTAATATGCCTTTGTTTCTCAAGAAATAAAAAAAAGTAGGGTATGAGGTACCTACAAAATGATGAATAAGGTATCGCGCGTGCTGCACGCATTCTATCTCTCGAGGCTTCATAAAACCAATTTTTATTTCTTTTTATTTTCCACCTAGTGCTAATTTTAAAAGTCCCGCATTGTGGTTGAGCGGACAAAGATATCGTCCTTTGGCCGAGAGCTAAGTTAACGCGTGTTTTTTCATAACTAAATAAAACTAAATATATGGTCACACACAGAAATACATTATATAATGGAAATGGACAGCTAATGACAAATGAGGGAAATTTTGAGGAAGTGGCTGAATTCAAATACCTAGGAACAATAATCACAAATTGGAATGAGATGCACAAAGAAATTAAACATAGGCTCAATTCTGGAAATGCGTGCAGAGACTCTTGATGTCCCAACTCCTTTCAAAAACCGTTAAACTGAAAATATATAAAACTATTATTCTACCAGTTATATTATATGGGTGCGAAACATGGACTCTTACTTTAAGGGAGGAAAGGAGATTACAAGTATTTGAGAATAAAGTACTTAGGAAAATTTTTGGACCAAAGAGAGATGAACAGACAGGTGAATGGAGAAGACTACATAACAATGAACTACATGGTCTTTATAGGAAGCCAGATTTAATAAGAACAGTTAAGTCTCGTAGACTGCGATGGGCAGGACATGTTGCACGTATGGGGAATGAAAGACTTGCATGGAAGCTACTTGTAGGAAAGCCAGAGGGAAAACGTTCAGTTGGTAGACCAAGAATGAGGTGGGAGAATAACATTAACTATGATTTGAGGAAAGTAGATTATACAGGAAATTATTGGAAAACATTAGCTCAGGGTAGGGGTGTATGGAGAGCTTATGCCCGCGCGGACATGAACCTACGGGTTCGATAGTGCCAGTGAGTAAGTAAGTAAATGAATAACTGGCACATGTATGGAGAGCTTATGCCCGCGCGGACATGAACCTACGGGTTCGATAGTGCCAGTGAGTAAGTAAGTAAATGAATAACTGGCACAATCGAATCAGGATCCAAGATTGCAAAGATATAAGCTCTTCATACATCCTTACCCTGAACTAACATCTTCAAAATATCCCCTTTATAAAATTACGATGTTATCCCTAAGGTAATTTTAGTGTTTTAATCAAAATAATTCGATAAATTAATCATAAATTAATGTTCTAAAAATAGTTATTTTTATCTTCCCATTACCTCAACGAAACAATTTTAAAAATTAAAATCAATAAAATTTCCTCAAATCATGGTTATGTTATTCTTCTACCTCATTCTCAGTTAAGCTACTGGACGGTTTCCCTCGGGATCACGTACAAGAAAGTATCATGTCTCTCTTTCATTTCCCATTCATGCCACATCTTCTGTCCATCTCAGTCTACGAGACCACCTAACTGTTCTTTATTAAGTCTGGTTTTCCAGATTATGTAATTCACCAATGAAGTTTTCTCTGATCTCTCTATTCGTCTCTCTTTGATCAAAAAAAAAAAACTTCTTACGAACTTTATTCTCAAATATTCGTAATATTTTCTATTCCCTTAAATTAAAAGTCCATGTTTCGCAATCATGTAATATAATTGAAAGAATAATTATATTACATATGAAGAGTTCAGGGAAAGAAGTAGGTAAGTCACTTTTTTAACAATGGAGTCAGAGATACCATTAAATTCTCCATCGAAAGACTATTTTTTAGAAGTTCGAAAAAGTAAATGAAACAGTTTAATCATGGGTTTATATACTTCAAAGTTTGATATACAGGTAAAGATGTAGGTAGGCCTACGTTGTATAATTAAAAGTGATTTTTCTCGCTCTCGAGTAAAAGTCACTTACCTAGTTTTTTCTATATAAGCTATATATTAACCGTAACGTCTTATGCGATAAGTTGGGACGACAAGCGCCCTTGTAATGCATAACAGCACGTTTCCAGAATTGACCCAATGTTTAATTTTTACCTATTGCTCATTCCTGTTTTTCTAATAATAAGCATTATTAGGTATCTTTTTTCTACCACTTCTTCAAAATTGCCTTCATTTATTGTTAACTGTCCTTTACCATTATATATTTCTTCTTAATACGAGATAATTTGTGTGTGTAAATCTACCATCAGGACATGGCCTAATGTTATTTCAATAAATAACTAGGTCACAATATGACAGCATGGCTTCCACTGGAAAATATGTCAGAATCCGTCATACCACGACCCGAAGGAGGACTGCAGATGTAAGCTTTGCGACGAGCCATGCTCCAGGTACCACCTAATGAAATGCCAAAGCAGAACTGAGCCTCTCACCAAAATTACAAAAGACTGGTGAAAACTCTAAATGTACACATTGTGTTTAATAAAATCAATAAATATGACAGTCTGCTAAAAATTCCTCTCCACAACACTTCCCCTTATTGTACTTCTTTCACAGTAGCTTCTGCCCACTTCTGGAATTCCCTCCCTCAAGATACCTGGGATTACCGCATACTTGAAACTTTGAAGTCGACTACTTGTTAAATAATTAACATTTCTCCTGAACTATGTTTATTCTATATCATTAATAGTTTTTATTTCTCGTTTTTCTAACTTGTACATTTTCTATTTTATTCGTTAAATCAAGAGTAAATCGAAATATATAGTAATAGTAATTGTATATATACTATAGGCCTATAATAATTGTGTTTCTTGCAAAGCAGTTGTAGCAGTAAGTTTTGTATCTTTTCTATATTGGTTGAATGGTAGACAAGGACTTAAGGCCTTAACTTAGCCAGATAAAATGAAGTTATTATTATTATTATTAAATGGATACATATTACTATGGTACATCATGTTTCGAGTTCATTTAATAAAATCAGAGTTGTATTGGTAAAAAAACACTAACAGAAATAAAAATAAAATTCATGAAAAGAGATTTGTGATTGCGCATTGTAAATGGAAATTCCCCAGAGAAATCAAATTGAAAGCATGTACGTAGGCACATAAATAAAAAAAAAATGTTACATGCTTGACAAACTATTAATTTATATGATTATTTCCTCGTACTGGTTGACTAAAATTTTTACTCCTTTCACGAGGGACCTAACTATCGTTATAATTTATGTGAATGTTATTTGGTTTGAGTTTTTGTAACGTATTAAAAGCACAAAAAAAAAAAGTTGCGCAGTCAGTGCATGAACACAACAATTACGTATACACACCGTGCACCGAGAATAACTTTGTCAAAAACGCATTCATCATGGCGAGATTACAGTCGCTTTTTATTAAAGTGTCACATCCAGCAGAGAGTGACAAGCTCTCACTTGCTTTTATTAACAAGTGTAATGAAGAATGCGCAAATCTCTGCAACTTCATATGCCAAGTTTTATAACGAATTCCCAAGAAATGAAGCTCTTGAGGTTGTTCTATTGAAAATATTTTTGAAAAAAATTACAGATCTTCACCGATCCTATCTAGTAGACATAAAAAATGACAATTACCAAAATTTATATATTCTTATGTATATGTGTATGATATCATAGGTTCATAGCCATGCAGATACAAGCTATCCACACATCCCTATCCTCAGCTAATGTTTTCTAATCATCCCCTGTATAATATACTTCAAATCATGGTTAATGTTATCCTCCCATCCCATTCTTGGTCTAGTGACCGTTTCCCCTCTGGTTTTCGTACAAGAAACTTCTATGCCCCTTTTTTTATTCCCCATTCATGCCACATGTCCTACCCATCTCAGTCAACGAGACTTAACTGTTCTTATTATATATTGCTTCCTATAAAGATAATGTAGCTCACTGTTGTATAGACTCTTCTATTCGCCTGTCTGTTCACCTGTCTGTGGTCAAAATTGTTTCCTAAGAACTTTATATATATATATATATATATATATATATATATATATATATATATATATATATATTTGTAAGCCCATGTTTTACCTTAACAGAGATTTAGGCGCTCTTCCCCTACAGGGAAGAATTTGAACCATACTAATTTAGTTACACTTGTTTTCATATAGATGTCATTGAGTGGTCCGTGGTCAGCGTTCCGCCTCATACTGACATCTAGGAAACCAAGGTGGTAGTACTAAGATGGTAGTACTAAGACGGAAAAATTCGGTAAATTTTGCTTAGATGCCTTTTCATTCAGGCTTAAGGATCTTTTACGAGCATGAAAATCGTCAGACTCGGGACCCACGGCTTAAAGTCTCTCCCAGAGGACTTGCTCCTTGGATTTTTCCATCCTAAAATATCCATCCACCCCGGCTGGGTTTGAACCCGCGACCCTCGGGACCAGAGGCAAGGAGCATAACCACTAGTCCACCGCGGCCGGTATATATATACTTTTTTTTTTCTTTTGTGTGTGTCCGTTAACATCGCTAGTAGCAGCAATTTTTATTTCATCTAAACCAAACTTGACATATGGCAATTGATTATATAAAATTAAGGTCAAGTTCGGACAATTAAGTGAAGGAGTTCACTTGAAACGGAAATTTAGAAAGTCCACAAGCGGTTGCAATTTTCTATTATTAGAGACGAAACTCGGTATATGCTATTGAAATAAAACGTGGAAGATATTTTCCAAGAAAAATTAGCGTAATCCGCATCATTAGAAATGGGGATTTATTAAAACCCGAAATAAAAAAAAATCTCTCTAGGAATTGCAACGTTTGCCTTGTCTCAATATATAAGTATTTAATAGGCTACAAGTTAATTAGCCTTACATTTTCGTTCCTGGAGAACTCTTACTCAGAATGGTAGGCTACGATTTTACTGGTTAGGGAACACGATCCTGTTTTATTTTAAATTTATTTTTACCGACTATTTAACTCATGCCCCAAATGTTAGTCAATGACCAATAAACGTTTCAATTAATTTTGTTTCACAACCAATGGCAGTCGTGTTTCACCTCACTCTTAATCGATTTATCTTCATCAGATCCTGCTTTTGTGATAAAGGTAGCTCCTCCTTTTTAATATTCTGAACAGCTCAGAGCATTATTTGTCTCGAACAAATACATTGAATATAGCAAATAATGAACATATTCCTTGATTTTACTGAGTTGTTTACTAAAAAATAAATTAATAACCTATAATGTTGATTATAATATGCAGTTCGATGTGTTTCATTATTTCTCCACTAGGGTGCATTCCTACAATATTGCGATCCTACTTGGCAATAAATAATATGATCAAGTTGCAGTGACTATGCATAACCTCACATTTCTGATTTGTTTTCAAACATCGCTGTTTACATTAAATATATAAATATTTTAAAATATCGGTAACTATCTGGTAAGTCAATCGTGCTCAACTAAGTTATTAAACTTCTTCAAGTGGAGGCCTTTCGAAAACAATATTTCATCTTCTACGTTTTAATTGGAACAATTTTCGAAAGGCCTCCATATTAGAATAACTTGAAGTTTAATAACTTAGTTGAGGACTACTGACTTACCTGGTAAAAAATTATATAATTAACATCTTATTGTATAATCTCAACGGTGCTTTAACATGAATTTCAAAAGTGTTGACGGGTAACAATATTTAAATAATGACTTTTGAGTATATAGCTTAATTTTATTCGTTAAATCATCATCATCATAGTACATTCACGAATTTAGGCCATTTGTTGACCTGTTTCGGCCTCAAGAGAAACACCATCCAGAAGTCTTTTGAGTGGACGTCCTGGTCTTCTTCTTCCTGCAGGTTGATATCTTAACATTAGTTTGGGTATTCTGTGATCTTCCATTCGATGAACATGTTGTATCCATCTTGACTTATAATCAGAAATTTGTTTTCTAAAGATTCCATGTGTAATTCTTCTAAGATGTCTTCATTTTTTTTTGTGATCTAGTAGTGTGTATCCTGCAGTCCTCCGAAGATATCTCATTTCAGCAGATCTAAGTCTCTGTATATCCTTCTGTTTCAACGTCCATACTTCGCTACCATACAAAAGAGTTGGAAGAGCCAGTGTTTTATACACTTTCAGTCTTGAATGCTTTTGGACTAACTGTGGCTTGAAGATAGAATTTATTAACCCTAAAATTCTTAAAAATTTAGATATTTTTGCATTTACATCCTTTTCTTCTTCATATGAGATATTGCATCCTAGATATGTAAAATTATTCACCTGCTCCAAAATTTTATTGTCCAGTACAATTTTACTACTGACAGGATCTACACCTTGAAATGCCATAATTTTTGTTTTTTCTGTAGATATCTTTAATCCATATTCTTCTGTAATTTTGTTAAGTTCATACAGACCTTTCTGTAGATTATCTTCGGAATTTGCTATTATTATTTGGTCATCTGCAAACAGTAGGGTGTTTAATTTTCTATTTCTGATATTCTTATTCCAAATTTATATGTTTTGTTCCAGCAACATATTACTTCATTGATATAAATTGCAAACAGTGTTGGGGATAGGGGGCAGCCTTGTCTCACACCACGATTTATAATTCCTTCTTCAGAAAATCTGTTATTTAATTTAATCTTTATGGTGTTGTCTTTGTAAATATTTTGTATGTTCTGCCGAAGTAAATTTGGTATATTTCTGTCTTCCAATATATTTAAGAGTTTTGATCTCTTGACTGTGTCGAATGCTTTTTCAAAATCTATGAAAGTATTATTCGTTAAATAGTCCTAACAAATAGTCCACTCGTGATTTCCAAATACCCTAGATAATTTGGAAGTCACTCGTGGCATTAAACTCACTTATGATAAAGATCTGCACAAGTTAAAAAAAAATATATTCATGAGAACGATCTCAATAGTTTCGTTCTTTCATTTCTTGCAGCTTAAATAACTGTTAGGACTTCTGGTTAAAAAGAGCAGTAGTCGCTTAGAGATCATACATTTAAAATATTAAAAATCTATATAAACTTTATTTAAACTATTTTATTGTTCAGATATGAGATTTGTTTGGAGTCAAAAGGTAGATTTTTGTGTGCCAGGTACACTGTGGTTTCTGCAGTGCGAGAACAGAACCTAAAATCGCTAGGGGAATGAAGATCCCATCCCCCACACTGCCCTAGCTTCATCTCATTTTAAAGCGTGGATCGCGCGGTTGGGGAAGCCAAAATGAAACAGATAAATAATTTCCAAGTCAGCAGGTTACCGGGCCTCTGCAGTGTAGAGATACCAACTAATTCAATGCGTGTGCAGGTTGCCCATAAGGCATCTTGCCTAAATTACACTAACCGCTAGATTCAAGCCGGCACATTCACTCAACATAGACACTGTTATTTATTCAAAAAGCAAAGTGCCATTTCAGTTGAATAAATTTATTGCCAACCACACAGCTAAAAATATTCTACAGTAAAGTACATTTAAATAGTAGTGCACCATCATTAGTACGTTTTATTTTTATATTTATTGGTTTTCACGTTTTTGCGTCCATTTTATTACTGACAGCAATCATACTCTTATTAACTTAATTTTAGTTTTTAATAAGAAACAGCTAAGCATATGTTCACATATAGAGATATATTATACAATGGAGATGGATGGACAGTTTATGGCACATGAGGAGAATTTTGAAGAAGTGGTCGATTTCAAATAGTTAGGAACCATAATTACAAATGGGAATAAGGTGCACAAATAAATTAAACACAGGCTCAATTCTGGGTATGCATGCTATTATATGTTATATTACAGGGACTCTTGTCGTCCAACTTCTCTCAAGAAAGTTAAACTGAAAACATGTAAAACTGTTATTCTACCAGTTATATTATATGGATGCGAAATATGGACTCTTATTTTAAGGGAGAAGAAAAAAATTACGAGTATTTGAGAGTAAAGTTCTTAGGAAAATGTTTGTACCGAAGAGAGACGAAGAAATAGGCGAACGGAGAAGACTTACATAGCAGTGAGCTACATTATTTGTATAGGAAACCAGATATAATAATAACAGTCTCATAGACTACGCTGGGCTGGCACGAATGCGGAATGGAAAAAGAAGCATCGACACTATTTGTGAGAATGAGTGGGATAATAAAATTAACTATGATTTCAGGAACAATATTAAAATTATAATACTTTCTAGGCCCTTCTCCTCGAATTTGTAGAATATTAATCAACTGTTGGGCTTTATCGAAGTTCAGTGACAATAGACCGTTTACCTTCTCCTGATGATCGGACTAGTACCGCAAGGCCTACAGTTAATTGCTATTCTACAAAGTTGAAGAGACTGACCTACAAGGTAAATCATTTTATATTATAATTTTAATATTGCGACTATCACCTGAACGGAGTTTTACTACAAATGTTATTAATGTTGATGATTTCAGGATGGTAAATTAAACAGAAAATGATTAGAAAAAATAGCTTAGGATAAGATGTTTGGTGCGGTTATGTTTGTGCGGTTATTAACCTGCGGGTTCAACATTGTCGGTTAGTTACTTTTTATACTTTTATTAGACCTATTATGAGTATTACTTCAACGGGATTTTATCTATCTAATATACAATGGCGTAACAGCCCAATGTTGGGCTTATCCTCTCCTTTGTTAGCAGTTACTAGACCAAGTTAATTTACTTACGCTTATTTCCCAGAGATGCCATGAATGGTGTGTGGTCAACATACAGACTTAATGAGACATCTAGTAGGCGATTAAGATATGACTAGGATTACGAAGATCGATTAATGTTGCTTAGAGATCTCTTTATTTATGCTTAAGGCTCTTTTACGAACCTAAAAATCTTTAAACTAGAGACCCAAGCTTAGTGTCCCTCCCGGAGAACTGGCTCCTTGTATTTTTTCATCCTAAAAAATTCATTGACTCCGGCCGGGTTTGAACCTGGGACCACAGGCAAGGAACATAACCACTAGTCCACCATTTTTCACTAGTTCATCATGCATGTTATTTATTTCGACTGTCGCTGTAATTTACTCTTGTTTTTGGAAACAATGAACATTCTTTCTCATACGAACGCAAGAATTAAAGTAAAAAACAAAAGTAAATCATTTGAGAAACAAAAACTCGCGAATTGTTCAATAATATGAATAAACCAAGCTTTACCCTAGATTGAAGGCATTTTTGTGGGAACTTGAGCAAAAACTTGTGTGTAGTAGAGAGTTGCCGAGGCAGAAGGAATCAATTGTAATACATAAACACGTATTCATGAATGCGGACATTAACAAGGCTTCTGGTTGGAAGCATTGATTGTATTGGTGAGTCGTCCTCTATTTCCACACGATAGGTCCATCGTCGTCTTCATTGTCTCCCTTGTTAACTAAACCATAAAGCGTTATCACACATGCATAAAGCCTTGATTATTCCGTTACATTTCAATGAATCCAGACAGCTATCCTTTATGGGCTTACATACCCATTCTAATAATGCTTTTAGAACAAGTTTTTCCTTCTTGTTTAATCACAGAACATTATAATTTATGGCTATGGACAGTAATAAAGCGTCAGAATGGAAACAACCCTATGTCTATGACGGTTTGTTGTCCGGCCGTTTTAAGAGAGATAAGTAGTCTGGTCTGTTTAAGAAAGAGACGGGCACTCACTCACCTTTCCCTCCGTCACCTTAAGGAAGACAAAAGATAACTCACGTCATTTTTTTAGACTTGTAATAGACTAATAAGTAGAAAATAAATGATTACAAAAATATAGCAAGAATTTATTTATTGAACTAAAAAGTTAAAACTTTTCTAAATGTACGTTCACAAGCAATAAAAATGTGGAAAAAGAAATGTAATATGGGAATAATTATGAATGACAATATTATATACACATTACAATTTGCAGATGATCAAATTTTATTGGCTGAAGATTATTATGACATTGAATATATGATCAGGAAATTAATGGAAGAATATGAAAATTGGGGATTAAAAATTAATGTAAATAAAGCTCAATATATGGTAATTGGGGGAAATTTGGTAGGCCTATTAGGAAGTTCCAAAGGTACTATTAACATGTGTAACAAAATTAACTATTTGGGAGTTGAAATAAATGAAGATGGAAGCCAGGATTTGGATATAACAAAAGAATAGTCAAAGGTCGTTCTGCAATAGCAATGTTGAGTGGAATTTTGTGGAATAAACAGATATTCAAAGAAACTAAAATCCATATTTATAAATCAATAGTAAGACGTTTAATGACCTAAGGGGCATAAACGTGGACTATGAATGCCAAATTATAGTAAAAATTGCAAACCACAGAAATTAATTTTTAAGAAGATCTGCACGATGTTCTAAATTAGACAGGATCAGAAACAGTATTATCCGAGAAAAAAATTAGCTTTAAAGAATCAATTACACAATTTGTGAGAAATAAACAATTACAATAGTTTGGACACGTGAATAGGATTAATGAAAATATATTGTTAGTTAGGAGTTTGGAGTGGATTCCAAATCGGAGGAAAAGAAGAGGGAGACCTAAGAAGATATGGTTAGAGAGAATTGTGAATTTGTTGGTGACTGGAAGGATAGAGATGAGCGGATGAAGAGAATCAAAAGTTAATATTAGGCACAGGAACATGGTGTGCATGTTTAAAACTTGTTAAATAAAACAAATAAAAAGTAAGACCATCTTTATGTGATTATACATAAAAGCTTGGGAGCTTAGGTTTTAAATATTTAAGAAATTACCACATAAATACATTTTCATGAAAGTGAACAATGGAACATAAACACATTCGACAATGATTTCATGACATGTATTCAAGTTCAGTTCCTTAAAAATATAAAATCTGATCGCCCCAAGCTTATAAGTATAGTCACGTACGTAAATATGACTCTGGGGAAAATAAAATTATTTCTAATAAACTCTTTACAACAAACTGAATACAACGTTTTAGCATGATACAAGCCGGAAAGTCGAGGGTTCGAGTTCTGGAGGGGTCAGAATTTTTAAACTGTCCCAAACCTTGTGGCGGCACCATGGCCATGCGGTCGACTAAGCCTCTAACAGAAATGATTACCAGACTCTTATTCTGAGGATAAATGCGGCTATGAGCAGGACTAACATCTCGGCTGACATATCGTGTTGATTGTCTAAACATTGTGAGAGTCTTAACCTCCTACTACCCAAGGGCTTCCTGAGGTCTTGTAGAGGGATCACATTACATTTTACCACATATGATCACCGGTTTTACATATTATTTTTCCATTTAGTAAATAAAATGATAAAAATCATAATATATCTATAAAACGCTAATAAAATACCAATATTTCGAAAATAAAACATTGAAGATGTTTGTTTTCTTTTGATGAATGAAGTAATAGAATTAACCGAGTATCTTATTTGGTTGATCAGGTTTTGCCGGTGATTATGAAGCACAATGAGAGTGTAAATTAAAGACTAGCATAAACTGCTGCGGTAAAGAGACCAATAGCTATTCAATTTACGGCGAGGAGACGCAGTCAGTCACGATATATGCTGTTAACATGCAACTATAACTCACAGCCAGCGTATGTTTGCTCAAATTAACATCATAGCTTCCATTAATTTCAATCCTTGCCGCATATTACCTGCTGAATCAACACTTTCATCTGTTAAATAATAATAATAATAATAATAATAATAATAATAATAATAATAATAATAATAATAATAATAGTAATAATAATAATAATAATCTTTCAAACAAAGATCCAAAACCTGTTAGGGTTTCCGTGAAGCATTCTCGGTCCATCTTTTTCTCAGACGTCCCAAATATCTCTTCCCTTGAGAACGATTTGAAGCATGACTTTTGGAAGTCTATTATGATTCATTCCTTGCACATGAGTTTTCCATCGTAGCTGATATTTTTTTTTATAATCTGTGAGATTGGTTGTAATTGAAGTTCTTGCATTATATCTTCATTTCTTTTGCGGTACATGCGAGTAGGCCTAAACAATTCGTTTATATAAAACCTTAGCTAGACTTGTACTATGTTATGGAAGTGAAGCATGGACCAGGGGAGTACTGATATCAACAGAATAACGGCTAGTGTTTATACGCGGCGGGTTGAGAATGTTTATTATTAAACTAATTAAATAAATTGTTTGTAAAATCTTCAATCTCGCTAGATTGTGCACCAGATTCATGCATTAAATTGCAAATCCATTTTCACATATGTTGAGAAGGCATGTGGCACTGTTGATAGTGATTCGTCCGTCGGAAGGGACGTTAAGCCTGGTGGTCCCCTTGGTGCTTTTCGATAGAAGAGGTTACGTGAATGTACTATGATGATGATGAGGTTACGTGCCGGTATTGGGTTTCACCTTCCCCCTTCTCTTCAACAACAAAATTTATATTACACAAACATATAAATATATAACAATCCTACACTCCTCTCTGTACAAATAAAAGAATACATATCTACGTACAAACTTATTATTATTTAACTGGTTACGTAATATTTAACATCTATCCAGCGTCAAATTAATCAATTGTCGCTCTCCTCTATAGTAAAGTAAAGTGATCCCACTACAGGCCTCGGGAGGCCTTTGGGGTAGTAGGAGGTTAAGGCTCCCACTTTTTCTAGACAATCGGCACTTGATGTCAGCCGGGTTGTGAGCCCTGCGTGGCGGCCGCCTTTACCCCAAAACAAGCGTCTGGTACTCATTTCCGTTAAAGGCTGAGTCGACCCCAGGGCCATAGTGCCGCCAGAATGTTTTGGTCAGTTTAAAAACCCTGACCCACCGGGACTTGAACCCTCGACCTTCCGACTTGTAGCGCAGTGTCTTAACCACTATGCTACTACGGCGTGCCCCCAGCTCTCCTCCATATCTCTCTGTAATTCTAATCCCCGTTGTCTAATTCTTTAATAGCAATAATTTATTTATTTAGCAGGTTTCACATCTTCCTACGCCTAAGTAATCTACTGTCATTCTCCTCTACATCTCTCTGTCATTCCATTCTCCATAATCCAATCCCTTTTCTCCCATGGTACTCAAAACACCATCAATTCACGTTATTGTTTGTCGTCTTCTTCTTCTACCAAATAGCAACCATCCTAATATTTTTCTTGGCAATCTGTATTATTTTGTCATTCTTTTGACATGCCTTACCATTTTAATTATTAGTTCATTTTGTGGAATCCACAATCGATGTTTGAACATTTATATTTTGTTTAATTACACTGTTTGTTACTTTATCTCTTCTGCAAATTCCAGCTGAACGCCTCGAAAATTGCGTTACTGCGGAATTTAATTTACTTATTGTTCTAGACTTCAATTCCTATGTTTCTGCACCGTATGGCATTGTACTTCTTATTTTTGTATTAAAAATTATTGTTTTGTTTTAGAACTTATATTTTAATTCCATGCAAAATAATTTAGTTTTGATATTGCAGATTTACCCTTATTTATCCTCTCATTATTTTCAGCATCGTGGCATCCATCTGCACTAATCTTTGACTCCATAATACTAAAAATAATACTACAAATTTTTCGAGAACAAGGGGATTCAGTTATAGGATAGAAATAGTTATAAAGCGAATAGAAAGAGAAAGAAAAAGAAAGAGGAGAGATGGGGAGGAAGAGAGAGGCTTTGTTACGTGAAATTCCGATACTAAGAACAGCGATGATCCAACTTGTGTTTGTGAACATTCCATACGGACAAAAATGAATCCAACTTCCTATTAATTCAGTTTTGCGAAACGAACCGTTTCGGTAAACTCGTATGCACTGGCCATGTCAATAGCCCTCCCCCCTCTTCTGCCGTACTCATGATACAAGTCAAACAGCTCGATTTGAACAAGCGGAAATTAAAAGAACCCGCCCCAGCGAGTTACATGAAATACTAACGTTTTCACTAACAAACAATTAATAATAACTTCACCTCTATTATTTTAAAAACATTCACCGAAATAGTGGATTTCAAACACCTACCAAAAATCTAACTATTTAAATAATTGGTAAGATCTGTTCTGAGACCTGCCTCAGAGACGTCGAACCTTGCAATATTCGAAAGAATAATCATCCTGCCTGCTGACGGATGCCCTAGAAGGAATGGTCAACGGAAAGAAAATTAGAGGCATAAAAATACATAAGATGATAGACAATATTAAAATAAATGGTTTGTATGCGGATACAAAGAAAAGCTAATTTAAGGAAAGAGAGGAGAATGCTGAGTTGGCAGTGAAAGACCTGCTCTATGTATGTATGTATCCTCAGGAAGATGTGAGGGGTTCAGAGCAATAGAGGACCACGTCCAAAAATTGAAAATTCTATTTATATGTTAATTTGTGTTCAAAATATTAATAATCCTTTAGAGCAATGAACAAAGTATATTATATTTCTTTATGTTTCACTGTATACAAAATTAATATTTATTTTTTTATTTGAAATGAAATGTAACTTCATCATCACCTTCATGGTAGGCTCTCGGCCTGTTCCGCTCTCAGAATTCATCTTCCCATCGTCTTCTAGTACGTCCCACATATCTATAGCCTTGAGGCTGGTACAACAGTGCTTGTTTTGTTAGCTTAGAAGAGCCCATTCTTAAAATATATTCATGTCAATTTTGTTTATTTCTTTGTATTTTTTCCAATCACCTGGTCCTCTTGGAAGGGGTTTTGCAGACGGGTTGGTAGCTACCCAAGTAAAAAATATATTACTCTCAGAGGAATAGCCGGACGGATAGACGCTATTAAGTTTACAGATGATCAGGTCATATGTGCAGAATTAGAAAATACATTACAGGAAGCTACACTACTGTTCAATAAATGTAAGTTAATACTTTAATTTTATAATAGCTTTTCTCAAAAGAGTAAAATATGGACTTTGTCCACATTTTCTCTGAACACCTCATATGATATTCTATTTTTGAGAATGGGAATTGGAGGAAAATATACAACAAAGAGTTACATGACATTTTTGACGACTTTTAAATATAATTAAACATCATGACGCGACATGCCTAGAAATACCTTAGTCTATCAGCTGGGTGCTGGCCGAAACATCCAATCATTATAGGGGTGACACGTGGTCGGCATATATGGTACCCCAGTCGTTGAAGCTGATTTTCTAAACCTCGAGGTGCTTCTAATTGTAACTACCTAAATTTTTCATGATGCTGGGTGGGCACCGGTCTCACACTGGCCGAAATTCAATGAGAAAATATCTTCTCCCATGGGAACTCAAACCAGTACAAGTCACATAGCTCTGCACCAAGGCACCACACCTTAAAACGCTCGGCTACGGCGCGGAACTTGAGTGTAATTAAATTTATGAAATTAAAAAATCCTATCACATAGGGCCTAAGACAAATGTCAGGAAACTTTGAAGACCAAAGCCTCTGTAGATCGTCTGGTCATCATATAAGAATCTTATTTAAAAAAATATTTCATATAGCCTACACATTATAAGTACAAAGAGCAAATGCTAGAATAGCTCACAAAATGACCGCCACAGCGTCACTTGATCAAAAAGAATAAAATTAGTATTCACATTAATAATAAAAATTGTTCAAAATTCTAAAATGTATTTTAGCACACCAATTCAAAATGAAATGGGGCAAATGGTGAGTTCATGTTTAAGAACCCTGACTGGCTAATGCTTTCCAACATAGACAACCGAAAGGAGAATAGCCACCACTGCTGTTTAACACGTTCGCAGGTAATTTCTCTCTCTGCAGGTCTTCTGAATGGCATGGAATTAAAAAATCGCGGATGATTTCCTTTTATAGTTTGGACGGATAGTATATGGAATGTAGCGTTATTCTTGCTTCAACAAGTAAACGTTCAGTCACAGTTTAACATGGGTTGCAGACAATTCTCTTCTTTTTCTGTTTGTGTGTGTGTGTGGATCTCGGTCTAGGGTACGAAATCGCAGAAATTGAGAAAGTACGAAAGATTTCGTTGTTTTGGTGGAGGCGAATAGGAGATGGAATGAAGCATTACTCATTGCTTCAACATGTTAATGTTCAGTCGAGGTAAGAAACAAATTAAATGTCTACACTTACAAACATAAATATATACACAAATATCTAGAACAGAAAAGAATTGCATATCATTATGGTGTAATTATACCAACTGCACTCCCGTAGTAATAACCAGCATACAGGTCAATGACGTCACGTATACATCGTGCATTCCACACGTAAGTCTTCTAACTTTGTAAACCTAGAGCAATGATTGCTATGTAATGTGTTACATGTGAATATCGTGAGCAAAAAAGACCTTCCGGATAAAGCGTCAGTAAGTAAGATTAAATAATTCAAATAAAAAACGAAAAAACACACAATTAATGGTAGCGCTGTGTGTATAATTACCCGAGAGGAAAAAAAAACACACACACACACATACACATGTTGATTTTTTCCAAAAAGATGTGAAAAATGCCTAAAAATTAACTGAAAAATTGAGTTCAAACTATCCAAAAATCAGTATATTTGCAATGTAAAAAGTGTATTAGTCATTGCTCACACAATATAGCCAACTTATCGCAAAAGCCCGCTAAGAAACAAGTGAACACTAAAGTAACCTGTTGTACTAACTTGCCCAAAATAACACTAATTTGCCAATTTTCTCACCCTTACTTGCCCACTAATGTATGTGATCTCTTGGGATAGAATACCCTTATATGTGAGCAAAGATGTTGACAATTGCCTCTAGCGGGAACATGTGTTATCACATTATCCAAAACGATGCTAAAAATCACTTGTTCTCCGATCGAATATTCAATGGTGGCACGATGTCATACAATAGCCAAATAAAAAAGTATATATATATTTCGTGAAGTTTATATTGAAACGGTATCCAATTATTTTCATTTCAATGATAAATGCAGAACGCATAAGATGCACGCAAAGCTTGTAAGGATAGCTAATGTGTAACGACAACCCTTAATATTACAGATAATTAATATGTACTTAGGATTCTGACTCCAGTGTGATCCTGTTAGTCTGTTACTAATCCACTTATTGGCTAATATCTACTCTACCCACATCTACTAAGTAATTTGCGTATTATCATTTCTCTGAATAGAGGTAATGGGCAGTATTATAGTTACCAGTTTCAATAAAAAAATTATAACTAACTCACTGACACTATCAAACACGTATGTTCATAAGCTCTCCATACTTCCCTATCCTGAGCTAGTGTTCTCCAATCATCCTCTATATAATTTACCTCCATCAAATCATGATTATTGTAATTTTCCCACCTCATTCTTGGAATATTTACTGGACGCTTTTCCTCTAGTTTTCTACGAGGAGTTTAAATGCCTCTCTTTCAATCCCGTTCGTGTCACAAGTCCTGCTAATCACAATCTGCGAAACTTAACTTTTTTTATTACAACTGGTTTCCTATAAACGACATGCAATTCACTATGTAGTCTTCTCCATATACCTGTCTATCGTTGGTATGGATTCCCTGAAGTAATCACTGCCAGGAGATCAAAATGGGGACTATTTAACTTATGGAAAATAATACCCCAGTTGAAACCCACGTCCGCGTTTTTTGTCGATTGTATTTTTACGATAAGAGATCGTCAGTCATTCGATCAAGGTACTTTTTTATCTGTATCTGTATCTTGTGATGCTATCTTCTTGTGCAGATCAAAATGTGCTTATCGCTTTTTGTATCCTAACTCCTGATCATATCACTACTGATTTCCAATCGACTCGCATCCATTTTATGCACGAGGATTAAACTATCTGGTAATCCAGTCTTTTCTCTCTCTCGAATCGAAACCTCAAGATGACGATTCTTCCAGAAAACAATCCTAGTCGCATCTGGAAAGCGATCTGTCGAGAAAGCACGTCTGGAGAGATTGTTGGGAGCTGTATACGTGACTAATGATCCGCGAATCCGAATCCATTATGTCTTACAAGGCGAGATTCAAATCTTGTCGCCAATTCTTACCGATATTCAAGGTGGTCATTTCAGCAAAGAATCAATGCGTTACAATATAATATAAAGGCAGAAAGTTTAATGAGTAAATATGTTTGATCTACATTTTCTGTAAGTGACTGTATCTGATGGTAGGTTACGTGAAGTTTGCTTTGAATGTATTGCGTTACACAAGAATCCTTTGCTTTACGAACATTATCAATTTATACTGTTTACCCTGAAAATTGTCTTGTCCTGAGTCACTCCCTACCTTTTAAGTTTATTGATTGAAACTTATTCTGTACACACACGAGTCAGCCGTCTCCAATCAAACTCTCCTTCCTCAGGAGGATACAACTCTTTTTGTACTCGATGTCATTTAACAAATTACCTTAATGACATTGTATGTTGTTTGAAATCCTACCCGCTTCATTATGTTGTTTGATCCGATGTCTGGGTCATTATTAATTGACTAGTTTCTGTACTATTTTATTACCAACGGCAATTTTTTAAGAATACATTTTATTCACAAATAAATGTTGTACACAGTATTGACTCCCGAATGAGCAAGTGCTTGCGCTCGGTTGCAGTTCAGTTACAGAAATAGTATACACACACACACACACACATATATAATATATATATATATATATATATATGAAACAAAGTTTTAGTTAAAGGCAGAGGGAAAACAAAATATATAAATTTAGGACGCAGTTTCAAGACATCAAATAAATTCCGGCACATACAAAATTAAGAAATAATACAAGGGTGAATAAAATAGGCAAAACAATATAGAACAGATTAATATCAGGCTGAACGGAGGTGATTAAAGACTTTAGGAAATAATATAAAACAAAACAAATTTACGAGAAAGTTTCTAAATACAAAACTCACTCTGGCACACAAATAATTAATGCAATGGAGAATGATACAAACAAAACATTAACTGTTTCACTATTTTCAATACAAGCGATTAGACTGGCTGCAGGATATCTGAAAGCTTGGCTGAACGTTATAGTTTCTCAAGTATTTTTCCTTCACGTCGTCTTTAAACTGAAGTATCCACAAATAAGGTCGGTCGTGCTGGTCTAGTGGTTAAATGTTATTTGCCTCTAGTCCCAAGGTTCGCGGGTTCTTACACGGACGAAGTTGATGGACTTTGAGATTGGAACAATCCAATGACAAAAGATCACCTAAGAGCACTTACAGAATTCATAATAGAAATATACTTATGTATTCTATAACAGTACACAGATACAACTCCCTAGATACAAACACAGGAACGTAGAGGTACACAATGCATTTAGTATTACTTTGTAATGGAGCATGCACTATGAAATAAATAAATTAATGTATTATTTTTGTTCGATTTGATGTAGATTAATTATTTTTTTACTTAAAAGTTAAGATTTATCGGAACAGGCAACTAATGCTTAAACCAGGAAGTGAGGAAGAAGAAGAGGAAGAAGAAGTTAAGATTTATTTATTTTATGTTCACGTCCCGGGGAGGGGCATTCAGCCGCGGATCCCTACGTTAAAGATTTTCGAGTTCGTAAAAGAACCTTATGCCTGAATAAAAATGCATCTGATCAACATTTAATCTATCTTCCTCCAGCCAAGTAGTATCTTAGTTTCCTGCTAGATGTCTTCTGGAAGCGATATATTAATCATATGTAACTTGCTGACATCTAGAAAAAATGTGCGTAACTAAATTAGTCTGGTTAAGAAAATTCTATGAATGATCATGTAAGTAATATAGAGTGACACGTAGTCAGCATGTCGAGTCCCCAACCTTATAGCGGTTTTCTTAACTTGAAACCTCTGCTTATTGTAGCTACCCAAATTCCCTACAATGCTGGAATGACACCGGCCCCATACTGTTCGAAATTCCATGAAAAAATTTCCTCTTCCTTGGGACTCGAATCTGCAAGTCCCTTAGCTCTGTACCAAGTCATCTAGCCTTAAACTGCTTGTGTAAGGCTCGGGACTAAGTGGCTTAGAAGTCTGTATAAAATCTAATTTTATGCCAAATAATATTTCGCTGTGTTAATAGTTAGCCAGTCTTCGATTACATATTAACCTACAAGATAAATACAAAATAATTCATCTTTATATATTTAAAAATTATCATAATTATAGGTGTTATTATACGAACAAGCTGAATCTTCAGTTTAAAATAATAACAAGAAGTATGAAGTAGTAGAAATAATCGCTACAACTTTTTAGTATTCAATGAGGGGGGTAAAAAATTAATTGACGGGAAGATGGTTCGCTAAATTAAGCCATCACGATTATACTTTGTGTTTTTACAGCTTAACGTGTGCATGATCCACACAATTAACTGCTGTCTCAATTGTTTTTAATATTCCTTTACACGTTGCATCAGCCAACTCACTTTTTTTTTTTTAAGTTTTATATCAAGTAACTATTTTAACAACTCACAACGTAACGAACACACCAAAACACGAAAATAATTATTTAATTACACAATATTTTCAGTAATAACTATAACTTCAAATTACTACTGGATAATAATAATTATAAAAAAAATGGAAGCGGCACAGATGAGATGTTTCCGTCAACTGTTAGGTTTGACAAAAATGGACAAGCAAATAAACAGATATACGCGTTAAATTAAAAGCTTAAAATATAGTTCAAGAAATTCAGAATCATAAAAGCAATTGGTTACAACGTGTTCAAACAATGGACCCATCTCGCTTTCCTAAATTATTAGCATTGAAGTATCAACCTAAAGAACCTCGAGATAAAGGGAAGATCAAAATTCAGATGGACTGACCAACCACATATTGAGATCTCATAGGAACAGGCTCAAATGACCTAAACCTAAACAAGTTCATGATGAACTTCAAAATTATTATTTTAATTATTTATTTATGTTAAAGTCTTGAAAAATGCATATTATATAATATGAACGATTTGGGTGAATTGAATAGTCACTGCCGGGCCCAACCCGAATAAACGAGGGGAATTTTCTACTCTAAACTTAAGTTATTAATTAATTTAATTTGCATGATTGTTCGATTTACTGATAACATTCAAATGCAGCCATTATTGAGTTAAGCACTAAAAATAGCGATTATAGATCTTCTATATGTGATACAAAGTATATATACACATATATAATAATAATAATAATAATAATAATAATAATAATAATAATAATAATAATAATAGTAATAATACGAGTAATAATAGTATTATTATTATTAACCTGGAAGAAGGAAAGGAAGACTCGAAACTCGTGGATGCAAATAATAACAATAACAATAATAATAATAACAATAATAATAATAATAATAATAATAATAATAATAATAATAATAATAATAATAATAATAATAATAATAATAGCAGCTTTATTTTGCCTGGCAGAGAACTGGAATGGGAATAAGAGGACATGGAGTGGATGGATAGAGACGAGTGGAGAAGAAAAATAAAACTTCAGGCACAGAAAGATGTGTAAACATTAAAAATCTGTATATAAATAACAATTATTATTATTATTATTATTATTATTATTATTATTATTATTATTATTATTATTATTATCATTATCATCAAAGGGAGACAAAGAGACAGGCAAATGGAGAAGACCACATAACAGTGAGCTACGTTATCGTTATAGGAAATCTGAAATGATAAGTAAGTCTCTTAGATTGCGATGGGCAGATATGTGGTAGGAATGGGGAATGAAAGAGGGACATGGAATTTTCTTATAGGAAAGCCAGGAGGAAAGCGCTAATTAGTAGGTCAAGAATGAGAGATTATTTGAGGGAAGTAGATTATACTGGGGATGATTGGAAAATATTAGCTCAGGATAGGGATGTATGGAGAGTTTATGTTCGCGCGACCATGTACCTACGTGTTTGATAGTGTCAGTGAGTTAGTTAATAATAATAATAATAATAATTATAATTATAATAATATCCCTCAAATCATGGTTCATGTTATTCTCCCACCT
Organism: Diploptera punctata; assembly: GCA_030220185.1. Lineage (NCBI taxonomy): Eukaryota > Metazoa > Arthropoda > Insecta > Blattodea > Blaberidae > Diploptera > Diploptera punctata. The sequence goes on along the minus strand of JASPKZ010010693.1, from coordinate 547,566 downwards.
AATTCTTGACCTACCTAATGGGCACTTTCCTCCTGGATTTGCTATAAGAAGTTGCCATGCCTCTCTATTTAATTCCCCATTCGTACCATATGTCCTGCCCGTCGCAGTCTACGAGACTTAACTCTTCTCATTACATCTATTTTCCCATTTAATATCATGTAGCTCACTTTTATGTAGTGTTCACCATTCTAAAAAATAACAAATTGCAATTCTGTAGGAGTAAAAAAAAAAACTGAGACTTAAAGAAGCTTCTATATTTATAAGTTTGAAAGTTATTAGTTTAATTTTAACTAAAAATATCGATTAAAATTTAAGTTAAAAGTAGAATGTGTTAATAATGGTTTTTCTTGAGATTAGTTCCAGAGCTAAAAGGGAGGATATTAAGGTATAATCTTTTTTGCCTGTCTGTTCATCTTTCGTCCACGATTTTCCTAAGAATTCATTATTTTTATTACTGATGTGTATTACTTACTTACTTACTTACTCACTGGCACTATCGAAACCGTAGGTTCATGGCCGCGTGGACATAAGCTCTCCATACATCCCTATCCTGAGCTAATGCTTTCCAATCATTTCCTGTATACTCTACTTCCCTCAAATCATAGTTAATGTTATTCTCCCACCTCATTCTTGGTCTACCAACTGGGCGTTTTCCCTCTGGCTTTCCTACAAGAAGCTTCCATGCAAGTCTTTCATTCCCCATACGTGCAACATATCCTGCCCATCGCAGTCTATGAGACTTAACTGTTCTTATTATATCTGGCTTCCTATAAACACCATGTAGTTCATTTTTATGTAGTCTTCTCCATTCACCTGTCTGTTCATCTCTCTTTGGTCCAAAAATTTTCCTAAATACTTTATTCTCAAATACTTGTAATCTCCTTTCCTCCCTTAAAGTAAGAGTCCATGTTTCGCATCCATATAATATAACTGGTGGAATAATAGTTTTATATATTTTCAGTTTAACGTTTTTTGAAAGGAGTTGGGACATCAAGAGTCTCTGCAATGCATAATAGCATGCATTTCCAGAATTGAGCCTATGTTTAATTTCTATGTGCATCTCATTCCTATTTGTGATTATTGTTCCTAGGTATTTGAATTCAGCCACTTCCTCAAAATTTCCCTCATTTGTCATTAGCTGTCCATTTCCATTATATAATGAATTTCTACGTGTGACCATATATTTAGTTTTATTGATATTTACTTCCAGTCCTAATTTCTTAGTGTTACTCAATAGTGTGTGCGTGTTGTCCTTTAGTATCTCCTCGCTATCGGCCAGTAGTACTACATCATCATAAGTAATGCCACGAGTGATTTCCAAATTATCGATAAATTCACGACTCACGAAGTGAGGAGTGAATTTATCTAGAGAATTTGGAAATCAAGAGTGGCATTTGTTAGGACTATTTAACGAATAAAATTAAGCTGTTTACTCACAAATCATTATTTAACTATAGTTATTTTAAAATATTTATATATTTAATGTAAACGGCGATGTTTGAAAACAAATGAGAAACGATACGTACGCTTCTACTGCTTCTTTTGTTTATCACTGCAACAAGATCATACTATTTATTGCCAAAGGAACGCAATATTGTAAGAATGCTCTCTAGTGGAGAAAAAAATGAAACACATCAATCTGTATATTAATTCATTTTTGATGTCGTATACATTTAAGAAAGTGCAAACAGTGGTTTCTTTTTTTGGTGGTATAATCAATTGCTACAAATGTTGACATGTAAGCACTATTATATACAATCTGGTAGCCGTATTTGTTATAGGCTCAGTCACTGCAAAATAACGGTCAGACCTGTTCAGAATATTAAAAAGGAGGAGCTTTGATTAATATATGATAATCCTAACACTGATAAATATTTCGTGAAACACGTCTCTGATTGGTTGTAATACAGAAATCATTGAAACGTGATTGGTCATTGACTCCCATTTGGGGCATGAGTTAAATAGTCAGCATAAACTAACAGCTTATTAATACCATTCAGTTGTAAGTCTTCCTCATTCTCTAAAGATTTAATGGCATGCTCTAGTACAAAATTAAATAGTACAGGAGATAGTGTATTGCTTAAAAAAATAAAAGTTTAAATGACAACTATAATATTTATTAAAATCTGTGTTTCAAAGCTTACTATTAGACAATGCACAGCTGTAAGATTGCATGCATGTACTGTATGTTTCTTTTTACACGGATTTGAAATAAGTATAAGGAACGGAAGAGCCCCACCCGACCCGCCTCTTCTCCTTCCTAATTCCTCAGTGACCATTTTAGCAAAACTTAACACGAAAACGTATTTAGCAGGGCTGTCCACCTTATCAGTACACCTCGATCGATTACCACTCCACCATCTCAAAGTACAATAACCGTGTTTCCTTCTTTTAGTTAAAATTCCAAGAAAGGAATGGACACAGGTATACAATCTGCTGTGGAATGAAAGGAAAAAACTGTCTAGATGATGTTTTTCAGTTAAAGATGGGTAAATGAATCACCATTGGAATTTTGTTTTCTGAGACTAATTTACAACAACTGCCTAAAACTAAGCAATTCTGCAGCAAAACGAATATATGGTCTGATTTTGCTGGTTTACGTATCATATAATAATAATAATAATAATAATAATAATAATAATAATAATAATAACAATAATAATAATAATAATATTTTCATTTTACCTGGCAGAGTTAAAGCCTTAAGACCTTATCTACCATTCAATCAGAAAAAAAAAATACAAAAAATTACTGTTACATCTAAATTAAAATAAACAAAATTATTACATAGTATATCTACAACAATTATTATTTACAATATATTTTGATTTATCCTAGATTTAACGAATGAAATATAAAATGTACACGATAGAAAAAAAATATATAGATTAAATTTAATTCTGGAAAAAATAATTATTATTTAACATGTTATTGTATAAGAGAGATGAATGGAGAAGACTACATAACAATGAACTACATGGTCTTTATAGTAAGCCAGATATAATAAGAACAGTTAAGTCTCGTAGACTGCGATGGGCAGGACATGTGGCACGAATGGGGAATGAAAGACGTACATGGAAGCTTCTTGTAGGAAAACCAGAGGGAAAACGCCAGTTGGTAAACTAATAATGTGGTGGGAGAATAACATTACCTATGATTTGAGGGAAACAGAATATACAGGGAATGATTGGAAAGCATTGGCTCAAGATAGGGATGTATGGAGAGCTTATGTCCGCGCGGCCATAAGCCTGCGGGTTCGCTAGTGTCAATAAGTAAATAAGTATTGTATAAGCATGATTTAAAAATGTCAAGATACGGCAACCCCTGATATTTTGAGAGGGGGTGATTCCAGGAGCGGGTAGATCTTGTTAATTAAATAAAGTTGAGTTGAGAGAAAACAAACATGGCTGCTGCTAGAGCGTTTTGTAAATTTCGGCTTACAGCTAAAACCTCACTGCTGATGATAGGATTTAGCTGATTTTTTTGAGAATACCCTTCTCGTTTTATTTCAATGGCATATACAAAGTTTCGTGTCGGCCGCGGTGGACTAGTGCCTATGTTCCCTTGCCTGTGGTCCCAAGGATGGCGGGTTCAAACCCGACCGGGGACGATGGATTTTTTAGGATGGAAAAATCCAAGTAGTAAGTCCTGCAGGAGGGACTTCAAACAGTGAGTCCCGAGTCTGAAGTTTTTTCTGGCTAGTGAAAGATCCTTAAGCCTGAAAAAAGAGGCCTCTAAGCAAACTTTACCGACCTACTTCAACCTAGTTACCTACAAGATGTCTCATTTTGTCGGTATGTTGACCGCATACTAATCATAACATCTTTGGAAAATAAGTGTAACTAAATTAACTTGGTCTAGAAACTCCTAACAAAAGAGAGGCTAAGGCCCAATATTGCAGACGTAGATACAGAGTTTTGTTGAAAATAAGAGAGAGCGTCGCTGGAGAGATAAAAAAAAATCGCTTTAGATCAACCTGTACTTCTAATGGATCGATTTTGCTAGTTAATGAATTCGACCTTACATTTCTAGATTGCTACATGCGGAGTTTGGTTCCGAAAAAAAAATTGCGGCCGTTAAAGAGTTAACGGACAGATACCACACACTAATGCATTGCACTACTAGCTACCAACCCCATAACTTATCCTTCTTTGAGTCGGATACACAAAATAATAACTAATCATGTATCGTAATTTCATACTTGTTATAAAACAATTGAAATCAAATAAAATCTTTCATTTTCATTATTGAAATAATTGAATTACGCTCTAATATTTTAGGTCAATAAAACTGATAATATTAAGTCTTAATGTCAATAATTCTAGTTGATGTGGAATTAAAACTAGGTTCCGTTTGATATTTGAAGTTTAAAAAAATGGTTTGTTTATTCTTCCGACATTTTGTTATCGTTTATATGTCAGAGAATATTACAGGTTGTAAATGAACAGGAAAAACACTTTCACTGCTTTAATTCGATAAAATGAAGGTTTTAACACGAAACGAGCTGTGAGATATTGCTCGTTACAAGTCAACTCATGATTTATATGTAAGAAACTGGCTTCTCTTCAATAAAAAAGTACTATCTACAAATATGCCTTAGTTTTCAATTACTGTCACTTGAATAAATTCACATTCTTCATGTTTCGTTTGACCAATTTCCAGCTAAGTTCAAGTTGTACTGTAAACAAACTTGTAGACATCGTCTCGTCGTCTATTGACGGAACCGTGGTGCTGCTTTTACCCGCCATGTCATCGATAGAAACATTATTCTTGTGCAACATGGTATTTTATGGGAAATAAAACTGAATACACGATACGACGGTACCAATAATTGGTAGCTTCCATTTCTTATTTATTTATGACAAAAAATTATATATGGACTACCTAATCAGACATTTACGCTTTTTCCACGATGTCAATAGACATCCTTTAATTACAATTTAATTATGAGCTGAATTTATGCACCATGCTGACTCATCTGTATCTTCTGTTGTTATTTTTACCACATCATCAATGGCTAATGTAGGATATTTTCCACTAAACTGTTTTATAACATTCAAAATAATTTGTTTCTCTCCGCTTTTAAAATGGGGTTCTTTTTGCTGTTTTAAAAATTGTATAGGAGAAGCAGCCATTACGAAACAATTGAAATTCCAATGTATTCTGCATTGCGCATGCATAAGAAATGAACAATAAAATGCTTAGTAAATCCGGCCGTGAAAACCTAAGTCAATGAAATGCTGCCTCTTCTTCTTCTACACTTCACGGGCTAGGCAAATTGCCTGTTCCGCCTCACAGTTGTTCTGTCCATCTTTTCACTGGCCTTCCTACATTCCTTGAACCTCTTGGCTTGTAGTTAAATGCTTATTTATTTAATCTATTAAAATTGTAATTATATATTTTAAAATTCTCCCATGTAACTTACAGGTCTATAGACATGTGTCAGTTGACCTAAATATTTTTATTTCCTTTATTTCGAGTGTTAGAGAGCGATTTACATTTTCTTACACACTTAAAGGTAAAGCCATTTTTCGACCAATGAAAACAGTCATACATCTGGTTTGTTTCAAATCGAGTGCTTCAACAAGGGCCAACAAGTACGGACCTAATGCATTCTGCTGATGATGGGACTAGTCCCGAAAGGCCTACAGAGTTTTAAAATAACTTAAGTTGAGGAGACGGACCTACAAGGTAACTATTTTATAGTTTTTAACCTACATTATATTACTGGTTTGTTTACCTTACAAATGGAACTTAGCTCGGAAGAGGTATACAAGACTTAACTGCTCATATCACACCTACTTTCCCATTACTAACTCACTATCAAGCTCTTATGTTCATGGCATCGCGGTCATAAACTATTCATACATACCTATTCTAAGTTAATATTTTCCAATAATCCCATCTCATTCTTTGCCTACCTATTGAATTCTTATCCACTGGCTTTGCAACAAGATGCCCCTCTTACAATTCCCATCCTGCCCATCGTAATCTGCAAGACTTAAATGTCTTATTACATCCGGTTACTGAGGAATTCCATTTTTTATTACATCCGACTTCGCCGTCAGAAATTTCCAATAGCCACCAATCAAGTTTTTATAAGTTCATATTTTGTTAAAATTCTGCGATCTGCTGAATTGTATAAGAATATGTCAGGAAACTAATATGCTGACATATTTAGACCTGTAGCTTATGAGAAATTTGGCAAGAGCAGAAATTGGCACGGCTATCTGGAATCTGAACCAAGCGTACAGATTGTGGAGTGTTTGAAATTTGTCACATATGTGCAATGTAAGTGCAAGATGTAAATGCCATGTTATTGGTCGATGAAGGAGAATTTTATGAGTCATTTAGCACTACAGTTGTTTTCCAAATTTTAATGTCGGTTGAAATAAACACTAGACCTATGTGAAGCACGATTCGTATGTAAGTGAGAAATATTTAGGTAAATAAATCTCTAAAAGCATTTTTTTACGCTGTTGCTGATGTATAACTGTTTGTTTTAATATATGCTAAAAAGCGAAACATTTATCTAACTCATTGGCACTATCGAACTCGCGGAGTCATGGCCACGCGAATATTAGATCTCCATAGATATTTGTCCTGAGCTAATATTTTCCAATCACTTCCAGTATAATATACTTTCCTCAAATCATATTCTTCTCCCACCTCAACTTGGCCTTATCTAATGACCCCTTTCCTACAAGAAATTGCCATGCTCATCATCGTGCCTCATGTCCTGTCCCTTGCAGTCTACGAGACTTAAATATTCTTACTATATCCGTTTTCCCATGAAGATAAGCAATTTATTATTATTATTATTATTATTATTATTATTATTATTATTATTATTATTATTATTATATAACTTGATAAAAGAATGGATTGAAAAGGATTTTAGAGGGACCGAAGAACAAAGTGGTTTCACGACAGGACGTTCTACAATAGATCATATATTTACAATTAGAGAAATTTTATAAAAAATGTAACGACAAACAATAGGACGTGGGGCTGATTTTTTACGATTTAGAAAAAGCTTATGATAGTATACCAAGAAAATTATTGTGGCAAGCATTGGAAAAAGCAAAGATTAGTGAACAAATTATACATATAATAAAACAGATATACTTTAATAACAAATGGAGAGTTAAAGTGGTCTCGTTTTTAACTACAAAAGGGTTATTACAAGGGTGCACAATGTCACGACATTATTTAAAATATACATAGATATTGTATTACAGGAATGCTCAAAGAAATGTAAACCAATGGGATTAAAATTAAAAGAGAATAAATACATACATAACTTATTATTCGCAGATGATCAAGTAGTAGTCACTTCAGGATGTGAAGATGCAAACTATATGGGTAGGAAACTAGAGGAAGAATACTCAAGATGGGGTTTAACAATTAATTATAATAAAACAGAATGTGCGAGCACAGATCTTTCCGAGGAATCAGAAATAAATGGAACAAAGATTAAAACAGTAGAATATTTTGAGATCAATAATTAAAAAAGATGGATCATCTAAATTAGACATCGGAAAAAAGAATAATAAAGACAAAGAAAGTTATTGGTATATTAAATTATATTTTATGGAGCATGCATCTAATCAAGAGGACTAAATTATTAATATATAACACAAATGTGAAGAGTGTTTTATTATATGGTGCAGAAACATGGACGTTAAAGCAAAAATACAGAAATAAATTAATAGTCACAGAAATGGACTTTTTAAGAAGATCGGCAAGAGTATCAAAATTGGATAAAGTAAGAAATAATACAATAAGAGAAATAATTAATGAAGAAAAGGATATTGTACAAGAGACTGAAGAAATACAACTAAGATGGTGTGGACAGATAATGAGAAGAAGGGACACAGAAACAAAGAAGTGTTGAAATGGATCCCTCCTGGAAAAGGGAAACGTGGTAGACCAAAACCAACGTGGTTAAATGGAATTCAAGACAACATAAAGAAGAGAAATATGACAGAAGCAGACACGCAAGACCGGGAGGTGTGAAAGAAAAAAATTGTATATTTTGGGTGAGGATACCTGTATATAATAGAAACAAACCTGAAATAAATAAAAAAATTATTATTATTATTATTATTATTAATTTTTTTGTAAGCCCATGCTTCCCTTAACAGAGATTTAGGCGCTCTCCCCCTACAGGGAAAAATTTGAACCATACTAATGTAGTTACACTTGTTTTCGTATAGATGCCATTTGAGTGGTCCATGGTCAGCGTTCCGCCTCATACTGACATCTAGGAAACCAAGGTATTACTAGGACGGGAAAATTCGGTTACGAGTATTAAACTAACTCACTGGCACTATCGAACTCGTTGGTTCATGGCAGCGTGAACTCTTCATACATTCCTGTCCTGAGTTAATGCTTTCCAGTCATCCCTGTATAATCTTTTTTTTTTTTTTTTTTTTTTTTCAAATTATGGTTAATGTAGGACATGTTTTAAGAATGGAAGATGAGCGATGACCGAAGCAACTATATGAATGGCATCCGAACAGAAAGAAGAAAAGTGGGAGACCAAAGTTAACATGGAATGAAAACACGAAGACAGTAATGCAAGCTAGAGGGCTAAGCATCGAAAATGCCCAAGATCGTAGGCTTTGGAGATTTGGCACGCGAAGACGGCAGCAGCTGTAAAAACCCGAAGATAGATAGATAGATGGTTAATGTAATTCTCTCACCTCATTCTTGGCCTACTTACGACGCTTTATTCCTGGTTTTATCACAATAATTTTCCATGCCACATATGCTGTCCATCGCAGTCTACGAGCCTTAATTGTTTCTATTATAAATAGTTTTACATAAAATCACGTAGCATACTGTTATGTAGTATTTATTATTATTATTATTATTATTATTATTATTATTATTATTATTATTATTATTATTATTATTATTATTATATTATTATTAGGAGAAACATCTACAACCAGGAGATTGGATGGACCGACAAAATTGGCTATTAGGAATCGGACGATGTCAAAGACATTAATCAACCGATGATTTATCTATCTATCTATCTATTATTATTATTAGGGAGTGAAATTTAGGTTCTAAAAAGTTAAGATGACAACATAGTATTGTGATAAAAATTAATGTAATAAGTATTTATATCCAAACAACTGAATTTTTTAATAATATAATTTACTAAAACGTTTCTCAATAATTTTTGTACGGGATCTAGCAATATTAGCTACATTTATAATACACTTTGTACTTTTAAACTTAAAAAATTTTCTATTTACATTATTTATTTTTAATTTAAAAGTAAGGTGTGATATATAAAAGCAATATTACTAGATCCCACACAAAGTACTGAAAAATGTTTTTTGTAAGTTATATAGGCCTAATATAAAATATCAGTTGATTGGATATGCAGACTTATTACATTAATTTTTTCACTAACTTTTAGAAACTAACAATCCGCTCTCTAATTAATAATAATAATAATAATAATAATAATAATAATAATAATAGATAAATAGATAGATCACTGGTTGATTAATGTCTTTGATATCGTCCGATTACCAATAGCCAATTTTGTCGCTTCATCCAATCTCCTGGTTGTAGATGTTTCTCCTTCACGTATAAATATATTCCCTGACTCCAGGAGGTTTTAGGTCTTCCTCTGCCTCGTCTTCCCTCAGGTTTCCATTACAAAACAGATTTTGGTAGCCGATCCTCTTCCATTCGCTTGACATGTCCGTACCATCCTAATTGCTGAGTTTTAATATAATCTGAAATAGTGTATTCAATCTTCATTTTCTCCCTTAATAATAATAATAATAATAATAATAATAATAATAACAATAATAATAATTATTATTATGTAAAAATTAAAGCCGGATGGAAATAATAGATCTTTAAGCAGAGAGAGATGTGTAACAATAACAATCTGTATATAAATAAATAATAAAACTATGTAGCCTATAAAGCAAAACAAACGATATTGAAATTATCGTTCTCCTACTACGTTTCCATAGCAACCAAGCATGTCGCAATTAAATGTATTTTTTTTCCTTTTAATTTATTGTAGGTCGCTCGAATGAAAGGTCATACGGCGAGCATTAGAATCGAATTATAACACAGTATTTAGAGCTAAAAATATATAGCAAAACATTCAAGCAATGCTGAAATTTCAACACGATATTTTAAAAACATTCCAATAAAATTATTTACACAAAGAACCGCTAAATATTTAATTTCACCTGGTTGTATAGTAAAGTCTCTTTTATGAAATGTATTATGTTAAAAGTGGAGTTTCTTCTTCCGTGAGTTTAGTTATGTCTTCAGATAAATGTAACTTTTTGTAAAAATTGTGTTTGGTCTGGAAATACATCACGCAGGACTTATAACACAAAAATATAACTACAAACAACATATAAGGAATTAGTAAAGACAGTTCAATACTGAAGTAAAATGTAGACAGTTTATTATTGTTATGGTACGAATGTATAAGTAAAATATGTGTTTTACCTTAAATGTTCGTTTTGAATTGGAGGTGACCCTAGCATTCAACTGATCGCTCAACTTATAACGATATCGAGGTAAGTTCCACCAGCCCAATAAATATAAAATAAATAAATCAAACTTCAAATAAAAAAAAAAAAGAATCCTACGACAGATCAAAAAAAAAAAGCAAAACTACATTCTTATTAAAATATTCTCGTATATCAGCAATTTTGTTTTATCGGAATCAAATTTGGCATTATACCATTTAATTAAAAAGGAAAGTGAAGTCGAGCTCGTTAATCAGCAAAATCTGACCGTTTAGGAGTAGGAGCTGACCAGACGAAATTTTAAAATCGCTCTATTGATCGCAATTTTCGATTTCTCGCAACGAATAGGCTTATCAGATATGCTATTGAAATAAAACGAGGAAAATGTTCTAATAATAATAATAATAATAATAATAATAATAATAATAATAATAATAATAATAATAATAATAATAATAATAATAATAATAAAAATAATAACAACAACAATAATAGAAAAACTAAATCGGTCTAGCAGTTGCTATGTTTGAATTGTCACAAAATATCTATATACCTTAGGCCATACAATTAAACCATAACATGGTATGGTATCCTATAACATAAGATTGATTAATTTATTTGATATTTTTGATGAAACAATGAAAAAAACGAATAAAGAAAAATTATTTCGATTTGTGTCAATTTATATAACTATATGCAAAAGGTTAATTAAACTTACGGTTATGCAAGATTTCTTTTCACTTCAGTTCGTCACAATTAAATAATCTGGGGTAAGAAATAGAGTTTCTCCAAATTAAGAATTAATAAAAGGAAAAAGTGTGTCAACAAAACAGGATAATATATTCGACTTGCTGAGAAATTCGATTAGTTTACGCAATGTCTTGCATAACGGACTTATCTTTGTTTCCATAAAAAAAAAAAAAGAAAAAACATGAAAACTGCTGCAGCAGTTTAAACTACGATCCACTCTCAGTGTAGTTAACAGAATTATATTTTTCCTTGTATAGCCTACATGTATGCGTTAATATACGGGCCTGAGACTTGGCCTTAACGATCTCTGATAACATAAAATTGAGACAATAGAGATGAGATTTCTGAGATCCGTCGCTGGTGTATCTTTAAGAGATCAAAAGGGAAGTCTATAATATAAACGAGAGAATATACAGAAATAAATGTAAATTATTTGAACATGTACAAAGACTGCCAAATAATCGTTTATCAAAAACTATACTTTATTATAAACATCAAGATCGAAGAAATGTAGGAAAACTGAAAAGACGTTGGAAGGACGACCTGTAGCATATTGTGCAGCGGGAGCGGAACGGGGCAACAGGCCCATACCTTGTAGATGATGATGCCTATTTGTATGTTTTGTTTAATCGTATATTGTTATGTTTATAAGAAAATAATTTAATCTGTTACTACATGTATTGGACAAATATGTTTGAGCACATGCACTGCCAGGAGCAAACATCCTAATTGCCACATTCTTCTCGTTAAGACAAATGACTTGTAATTGAGCAACGCTCCTCAGCTTTGGAATGTGTCACTAGAAGTCACAAATGACGTGTTCACTAAAACTGGCGTCAACCCTTAAAACATGTTGTTTAGCATAACAATACCTCTACTACCAGATGTCTCATCTTCCAATCCACTCGACTGCTGACAACGTAAAAAAAAAAAATTATGGAAAGTTTACTAATTCTTCTCTAAGAAATTGTAAGGACAAAACTTAAAGGTACAAAGCTCAGTTCTGACTAAAAAAAAAAACAACTTTGGTATAAAACAATTGCTATTACTTTCTTCAATAAACTACAGTTTGGATTTTGTAAACAGAGTGTAGAAATAAGGGTTTCGTATTATAAACTACTGGCTAATAGCCGCCGTGCGCTGCTACGCCTAAAAAAACTAAATATATGTTTTTATTTTTAATTGAATAAGCAAAAAGTAAAATTACAAATTATATAAATTTATGTCGTATTATTTTTAGATAGGCCTACCCATACTTCTGAAAATGAAACAACATACATGGCGGTTGCTAGAGTCAGTTTTTAATTTCGGTTTTCATGTAAATCCCCACTTCTAGTAGTCAGATTTCGCTAATATTTGGATAATATATATCTTAATTAACGTTAATACTGTATACTGAGTTTCATTGTGAAACACCGAAAATAGCGAACGCTAGAGCGATTTTTAAATTTTTGTTTCAGGTTAACTCCTACATCTAATATAATGGTTTTAGAGAATAATATTGTGGCTAAACACTCGCAGTATATGAAACCTGTATGGACACATTTTCAAGTCTAATGTCGTCACTTTTGGAATTTTACGACACAAACATACGTAGGCTAAACTTTTATGTAGGCCTATGTATGATTATATATAGGCCTATATACATACTAATAAAGTAAAGTAAAGTGATCCCACAACAGGCCCGGAGGCCCTTGGGGTAGTAGGAGGTTAAGGCTCCCACTTTTTCTAGATAATCGGCACTTTATGTCAGCCGGGTTGTCAGCCCTGCGTGACGGCCGCCTTTATCCCCAGAACAAGCGTCTGGTACTCATTTCCGTTAGAGGCTGAGTCGACCCCAGGGCCATGGTGCCGCCAGAGGGTTTGGGTCAGTTTAAAAATCCTGACCCCAACGGGACTTGAACCCTCGACCCTCCGGCTTGTAGCTCAGTGCCTTAACCACTACGCTACGGCGTGCCCCATACATACATAATAGGCCTATATATTTTTTCAATGCCACCAGGTTATTCTTTTATGACATTTCTGGCTTTCTCTCCTGGTATTGGCGGAATTGTAATCCATTTCTCAGGTTGGGGCACCTAGAAGGCTGTTACGTTACCCCATTGATATGATGGTGATAAATGATAATAAAACTCCAGCAGAGTCCTTAGTCTAAATTCCAGACAATGGGCAAACACAGGAATAATTCCTTTAAAGGAAAAATGCTTATGGTCTTACCGGGAATCCACCCGGAATCTCATGAACGGTACCCAGAAACGCTGACCACTAGCCCATGAGGCTGGTCAGAAGTTTTATACATAAAGATATCGAATAATGAAGCGGGGACCAAAAATATTTGCTATATAGACTATGAGGAATCTAAAGCATTTAAAAAAAATCATATTTCATTATATTTTGACTAAATCTCCAAATTTCTAGAAAAAAATTATATTGTAGTTTCATGTTATACATTATCAAGAATAATGAAGCGAGGTCCAGAAAAATGTACTAGGCGAATCTAAAGCATTTGAATAAAAAATCACATTTCTTCATCATTTCATAAGAATATAGGCCTAAACCAAAAAGTAATAAGTTATTGGTTAATCACTAATCGTTCACACAAAAACTAATCCTATATAACAATTTATTTTCCTTGTTTGACAGTTATGCATCAATAATCTAAGAGCAGGAACATTTGGGGTTTAGCTGCATGATGCGAAATTTAGATTAGCATTTATGAAGATCTGGTTTCTTAACCGATTATTGCAAAACATAGAATCTCTGATAGGACTGATGGCGTTTATATTTTTCATTAACAATAAGGCTATAGGCTATTTAAAGATTTGGTGCTAAAAGTGTGCGTGCACTTACTTCATGAGCCAGTGCAATAGATGACATCAATTTTTAAATGGCGCTTAGCCGATTTATGCATAACATCGTCCAATTAATTTGGTTATGGAACACAAATACATAAAATTATAATGAAAAGCAAATACGGAAACTACCCCTATGGAGGACATTTAATTATTTGACTCGTTCGTTAAACGATATGGTCACTCATTACACAAAAAAAAAAAAATCCTTCCTTCAATTCTTGATAAAATTACTTGAAGCCATTTTCACGGTCCGCCACAGATTACAACGTTGTTTTGAGCGAAATATCTTTTTCTTCTTCTGACGTTCATGGACTTAAGTAGAATGTGTGAATCAGCGGTGGAGGGCGTGATAGAATTGAGCCAGTTTTGACATGTGTGGCTTATACAAAGAAGAGCTATACGTTTAGCTATGCATTTGTGATGGTTGAGTGCAAGAGAAGACTATGTTGTCTTAACTCTGCCAAAATAAATAACAACTATAAATATAAGTACCGGTAAATAAGTTGGGTTTCCACGTCGGACACAAACTTGTTTCAAAATTAATTTTCCCGCTTTTAGTTTTAATGTAGGCCTATATGATATAAACACCATGTAGGCTGCAATTTTGATAAATGACAATGTAATTTTATTCTAATTTCAAAGAGTATTGAATACAATTTTAGCGAATTCCGACGGAACGAAGATGTTAAGCTTGTTCTCACGAAAATATTAAAACAGAAATTACAAATCTTCATCGATCCTATCTACTAAACGCTGAAAATTACCAATGTAAATATATATATATATATATATATATATATATATATATATATATAGACTTATATATGGGTGTGTGCGCGCTTGTGTCCGATAATGATCTTGCGGCGCAATTCTTGTTTCATCTAAACCAAACTTCGTACACTCTAATTCAACTCAGGGAGTTACTACAGACTTTATGGGCTATGCCAGTATCCCCTTACGTACAGAGGGTAGATGTTGCCAAACTCATAATAACGGTATTTGTTTGTTTAGGAAGGGGAGGAGGGGCAAGGTTAGCAGTACTTTCTCCAACTCTATATACTATACATTTAAAAAATATAGTTTTTCTTTTACGGCATGCAAACTATTTTTATAGTAAATATAAGAGTCGACACTTTCACACAGGACAGTACAGATCTGTACGAGCTCAGTGACAAGTGGTAACTGTTTTCTTTTTAAGAAGGGGGGGTGGCTTGGACGGCTACAACTATGTACCTGCTGTGTTGCAATCTTCAGTTTTATGTAAGGATTTCTCTCAAGAAAATACTGTTAAAATGGCAACCCAGTTCCCTATTCTAAATACACAATAACTTCCTGAGTTGAATCTGGCTGTATATAGGCCTAGCTTAACTTAAAAACAGCAAGGTCAAGTTCGTTTCACCTGAAACGAAAATTTAAAAAAAAATCGCTCTAACAGTATCACTTTTCAACGTTTCACAGCGAAACTCAGTATATCATATTAAAATAAACCGCGGAAGGCATTATTCAAAAATAAACGAAAAACAACCATTACAAGTAGGGTTTTCTAAAACCCTAAATTAAAAATTAACTCTTAACAAACATCATGTTTAGTTCGTCACAATGTATAGGCCTACTATATATTTTAACTAATCCTTAAATTAGCGCTGTATCCTATCAGATAAATAAAAATTAAATGTCCTCAACTCGAGATCGTCTCAGGGTCGGATCGAGGGATGAGATAAGATGGCGCTGGCCGACTATGCCTGACGCACTATCACAGAAACAGATGAACGAAATGGTTGAGATGAGTATGGAGAAATGGTGGAATCAAATTGTGGCAGGGGGAAATTGGGAACCCCGAGAAAACCCACATGAAATGACCGAGAATCGACCTCGGGACCTCAGCAATGAGAGGCGAGCGTCTAACCACTTGCACCATGGAGCCGCCGATCCTATAAAATATATTAGTTTAATTTATTTAATATTCCAATAAAGTAATGGAAAAATGAATCTATAAATATTACGTAATGGATATGCATGATGTATTCATTGCAGTCCAACGCTTTTAAATAAGCTGGCTTCCGAAATCGAGTTTCTCCAATTTAACAAACTAAATATATATTCCGTAAAGCAGCAAAATAGGACCATAAATTTGAATAGTTGAGAAATTCCATTATTTTACGAAATTCCTGCGTAACAGACTTTTTGTTGTATTTGGACTGTGTCCGAGCATGAGTTATTCCTTATTCGGACATCGTTTAGAAATGTACATGTGTTTGTACATTGTGTGTCAATAAATACATACATAAATACAGAATGTTTGAGAATTCGAAACCAGAAATTTATCCGGTTATGGAGGCGATGGCAGACAAGCAGTTTGTGATTGGGCGAGGACTTATAGAATCATGCTACTCGAACTGAATCTAATGTTCAGAAACACAATTTTAAAAAGAAAATGGATTTAGTTACGTGGTAACTTGAAATAAGGCAGTATAGCTGAAGCGAGAATACTTTTCAAATCTAGAGAGCTACAAGTGCAAGGGTGTGAACTTTTCATAACACAATTATTCGCATACGCCCATAAACACCACATATAGTACTCCTCTCGTAAATCAGAAACCACACCATACCACGTGTCAGCCCACACATCGCCATCTTTATTCAATCACTTTACTCACATTGCCAGGAAAAAACTACACGCATAGAAATCTTTCTTTTCCCAATACTTTTAGTGGAATCTATGCGACATGATATATAAATTCAAATAAAAAATTAAAAAAAAAAATATTGTAGCAGTATATGAATAGAATGCGTAGGTTATGGATGAACAAACAATGGAGACGAATGGAGAAAACTACACAACAGTGAGCTACACGATATTTATGGGAAATCAGAATTAATGGCAGATAAGACACGTAGACTGCAATCGACAGGGCATGTGGCCCGAATGGGGAATGAGAGAGGAGTATGGAAACTTTTTAAAGGAAAAAACAGAAGGAACCTGCCCAGTAGGTAGACCAAGAGTGAGATGGGAGAAAACATTATTCAAGATTTGAAGGAGATGTATTATTATCAGGAATGAATTGACGTATGATAGCTTATGTGTGCGCGCCCAAGAACCTTCGGATTTAATAGTGACAGTAAGTTATTATTATGAATAATTTGAGTATTTGGAGATAAAAATAGATAAAGATGATAGACAAGAAAGTGACATTAAGAACAAAATAAATAAAGACAGAGGAATAATAGCAATATTAAATAGTACTCTATGAAACAGACAAATATCCAGGGAAAATAATTTAGAAATATATAATTAAATAATGAGAAGTAGTGTCACATATGGAACTGAAGTATGGAAATTCAACAAAAACTTAGAGCATAAAATTATGCCAATGGAAATGTTTTTTTTTCAGGAGAACAGCAAGATGTTCAAAATTATAAAAAAATGGGAAATAAAGTCAAACGAGAAAAATTAATATTAAATATTCAATAGTAGATTGTATTAGATATAGTCTAAGCAATTAAACTGGTACCGGTGTGGGCATATGGGCCTACGAGGAATGAAGAATAAATGTTACCTGGAAAAAAATTGGAATGTTGTCCACTTGGAAGAAGAAATAAATAAATAAATAAATAAATAAATAAATAAATAAAGACTTTGAAACCCATGGGTGAAAAAATAAAAACTGGAATGAGATCAAGAGGACTGGAGGATAAAGGAGTGGATGGGATAGGACGAGTGGAGAAGGAAAATAAAACTTTAGGCATGGAAAGATGTGTAAACATTGAACATCTGTATATAAATGAAATCATTACCATTAGGGCCTATATTATTATTAATAAGAAATTTAGAATGCTCAAATGACCAAAATGTGTATAAACTGATATTTTGGAATTCTAAGCACAATAAAATAAAGAAAAACATTTCTTAATCTGTCCCAATACAATGTTAAATAAAAAAACGGAGGTTCTCGGACGTTTGATTTCATGTGGAATATCCATACGGTGTTACACCACAGAGGGCGGTGATTGTGGGCAAAGCAATTTTGGAAACAGAAAGAATACTATATATGCTTGTTCTTTTTCTTTTGTAATAAAATATCTTACCACATACCAAATTATACGGGTAGTCCCATCTCATTTTGCGGTCTACACAATCTGGAGATTTCTTTTGTCCCCATCTCAGATATGTCATCAAGTTTCTACAAATATACGGCAGCTTTTCTATATGTTTTACTCTTCACTTTAATTATACTTACATGACATACTATCTCTTTAAAGTAAAATACTGCTATTTCTTCACTCTTTAACCACTTATCATGGCGAAATAAAAAGACTACAAACTATTATATGTAATACCTGTTATTTTTTTTAACAGAACATTTCGTCATAGCTCATTGTGTATTAATAATATACTCACATATAGCCGCTTCTTTCTTAAAAGAAAAAAAGAACATAAGCCCTAAGTGTTTTATTGTTGTTTACAGTTTAGAGAACAAATGTAGGATACATTTCTCCACTTTATTTGTAGAAAATTGCACATTTAATTTATATTATTACTATAATAAAATATACGTCTATAATTTTTCCCATTTAGAGTAATAATAATTAACTAACTAACTAAAAATATCAAATCCCGAAGTTCATGACGGCGCGTAATATTCTCTCCATACATCCCAGTCCTGATATATTATTTTCCAATAATTCCAATCCCTGTAATAATGGTATATGTATTCTCCCGTTTCATTCTTGGCATACCAATAATGCGCCTTCCCTCTGGTTGTCCTACAAGAAATTTCCATGTCCCTCTTTCACTCCCCATTCGTGCCATATGCCCTCCCCATTGCAGTCAACGGTGACTTAACTGTTCTTATTGCATTTGATTTCCCATAAAGACCATGTAGATTAATCCAATGTAGTCTTCACCATTCACCTGTCTGTTCGTCTCTCTTTGGTTCAAAATTATTTGTTAGATTTTAATTCTCAAATATTCATAATATTTTCTTCTCCCTAAAAATAAGAGTCTTTGTTTCGCATTAATATAACTGGAAGAACCATATAGGCTATTTATAATTTGTTTTAGGGGTATTTGGGATGATAAGAGTCCCTGAAGTGCATATTAGCACTAATAATAATAATAATAATAATAATAATCATAATAATAATAATAATAATAATATAATATTTTGAACTTTTAAAAGAATTCAGTTGATACTTATGTCTAATTCTCTTATTTAAGATCCTACATACCTCGATTCCCAATTATTTATCATCTCGTTTCCAGTATCTATCCTCAAACCATAACTTAAACACAAGATCACAACATAGTCTCTTGCTTAATATACCGCAACATAGGACATCACATCACTCCATGTCATATACTGTTTTCACTTCTCGCAACTGTAATTCCCTACCACAAGAAATAAGGGGCTACCGGACATTGGCATCTTTTAAAAGAAATCTAAATTTATATTTGCTCTAACCTCGACTTCAGTATTACCCAGTGTAAGGTACATATATTAATTGGTGTTTCTCGTATAATTCATCATTTTTATATTATTATTATATTATTTTCATTATTATTATTATCATTATTATTGTATTACTGTTATTATCCTATAAAATGTGTTTGTACATGAAATATACATTGCTACATTTAATGTATCTAACTGTTTATAATTAGTATAGTGTATATCTATACTTGTCAAATATTTATTTGTATCTTTGTGCTGGTTGAGTGGAAGAGAAGGCCTTATGGTCTTAACTCTGCCAGAATAAATAAAACATTATTATTATTATTATTATTACTATATTATTATTATTATTATTATTATTATATCACTATAAACAAAGACACTAACTGACTAGGGTTTATGAACACATAGATTTAATGCCATGTTCACTATGGTTCACTAGCCCACCGGGTTCGGTTCGTATATAGTGCAATTTAAATGGATTTCAGGCTTGCAGTGAACTATATAAAAAAAAGCACCTGGTTCTATAATGTGGAAAAACATCTGCTGTTTCAGCATCTGTCATTCGTTAATTGGATGTATTGACCTATGTAGAGTTCTTTGTTTTATAAAGAATGTTCGGAAATTCTCATTACAGTCTTCTATGGTTTCTAGAATGTAGTTAACGTTTTGAATAGGAATCTCTGTGAGAAATGTACAGTCGTCATGCTGCAGGTAAAAGTTCGTATTAGGCGTTAAAATCTGCCGCGTCTGCCGGGGATAAATCGATAGTAATTTAATGATCTATGAGACAATTAATTCCATTTACAGAACCCAACATTCTCTGATTTTGTGACAATGTCTAATGCCAAGTGAAAAACAAAGAAACTTCACTTGGGTCTTCAAGACTACTGTAGTGGTTTATAGGCACACAAAGTTCTTACCTTGAATCACCCCATCAGGTTATCCCCTACTTGCCGTACGAGATAATATTCCAACTGGGAAGAGATCTCCAGGAAGACACAAGAAATATAGAAAAACTCACTTCCCAACAGACTGTAATCATAAGATTAATATAACAACAAGCAAATGAAGGAAGATGAGGTGGAGAAGAAGTAGTAGAAGAAAAAGAAGATGGAGAAGAAAATATCTAGGCTACAAAGTTTCATATCAAATTAAACTTTGTGGCATGCAAGTTAATTTTTCTTTCAATTAATTGACATAATTAAACTAACCAATATGTAGATCTATTCTTATTTACATTTTACATTTTTATACGGGCAAGAAAACTGGATTCTAACTAGGTCACAGAGCAAGAGAATGGAGGCAGCAGAGATGAAATTACAAGACATCTGGAAGAATATACTCTCGTTGGCCTCAAAAAAGGGTCTTTTTTCAGGTATTATACATCTCAAATATCTATTCTATATTCTATATTAATTCTGCCCGAGGATAGGTCTTTCACTGCAATCGTAGCATTTTCGTGCTATGCTTTGCAGCTTTACTAAGGAATTATAGGTGTGGTAGCTTTCCGTTGCTTTCCACACCGGAGAGAGATGATGGTGATGATGATAATACGGATGATGATGATGATGATTGCCGGACTATTTTTGGGGACTGTTGGGCTCTAAGCTTCCTGAGGTGAGGAACAACTCCGAAAAAAACCTCACACAGGAGCCTGTCCCAATCGGGAATCGAACCTGGACCCGCTGCGTAACAAGGCAGCACGCTACCTCGAGACCACGGCGGCATTAGAAATAATTGAGCAGATCAAATTGGTACGGTATTCGCATATGCAACCAAGACGAATTCAATTGCAATCAATTAGGTATAGACCACAGGTTATGAGAAGAAATGAAGAACCTAACAAGCGTTGGCGAATGTAAATATAAATTCTGGAGGCAGAACGGATCAATTAGTAGAATCATGAAGTCTATGATGATGTTATTCGATTATTTTACCTAGAAATTTTGCAATATACTGTTCATTCGAATTTAGGCCTATTTTGTATTTATTCAGTGTAAATACATACATTTGCAATATATCGAATGTGGAGTAGCTCATTCTCGGCCACAGTCCAATGACAATAAAAACATAATACAATAACTTGAAATGGAAACATGTACATAGCTAATCATTATAATATTCACATTTGATATAGTCTATACCTCGAAGTATAATACATGAAACTAAGAGTATGAAAAAAAATAAATAAAAGCGAAATAAAGATAAAATAAAATAAAGTTAAAATGTACCTTCTTAGGTCAGAGCCGTCATTCTCAACTTATAAAAAGTATTCTTTTTTATCTGAAGGCCTTTCAGAATCTCTATTCCATCATCGGCAGGTCTTTCTTCGCTACGTTACTTGATGTTCTCGGTGCTGGTCCTAATGTAGTATTGTAGACCTAAGAAGGTACATTTTAACTTTATTTTATTTTATGACTATCCACCTCAAGAGTTTTAAACAATGAATTTTATTAGTACTGAGCAAAATATGGAACCAAAAATAGAAATTTGTATTAACAGTTATTACAAAAAATGGTATCAAAATTATATATTTTACAGATTATTCAGTGTTTACATTTTTCACATAGGCTATGAATGGGAGAATTAATAATGAAGAATAGGCCTAATGTTAGATGTGTCTTCTCATTTCATTTCTGAAAATGTCAATAATCTGATTACTGAGCCTCTGGCTTAATTTTCATAACGTTGGGCTGAATTAAGGTCTTATATAGTTTTGTCTACTAGTGCTGTGATTAGAGGCAGATTCCTATGACAAATATTTTTTAAACTTTGCGTTTTGAATAAGTAAATAACATTTATACAGGTTTTCTAATGAAAATTTAGTGATTTTTCAGTAAACTAAAATTCATATCACTTATGTTTTTAAATTTTGGCCATGTTTGTTCTAATTTCTGTAATAAAGCCATATTTTAGTCAAACTTCGGGATATTTTAAGTCGTCAACCAAGTTTAAATAACCAACACAATTTAGGTAAGTCAAGTTGTAAAATCGCTGGTTTGAAAGTAGTTTTTATTTATTTATTTATTTTTATTTTTGGAAATTCGTTGAAAGACCGGATCAAATACAACCCCGTTTTCATGGTATGGTAAAAAATTGCTTAATGTATATGGATTAATATGAAATGTTTAACATATAAGTTAAATTATAAGATCACAATTTTTTTGGGTCATATTTGAACACTTTTTAGGTCATAAATGCATCCATATTTTGTTATTTTTAGGTCAGAGAAATCTGCTCCTTAGGTAAGGTTAGGCCTATATGGTTCAGATTTGCAATTTTTATTTTCGTGGTAATATACGATAAACTTAATATAAAAAGTACGTTTCTTGGAAGATTCGACGCTATGTTGTGTACTAAGGTTTTGCTTCTATAAATTCAAAAGGTGTTAACAGTATGAGCAATAGCCCTATATTAACATGGCATGATCAAACCGCCCGGCAGATGATATAAAAGATCTTTCTTTCCGATACAATTGCAGGACTGGTTTATAAAATATAATGTTCCATTTCTAGAAAGACCCGACCCGGTGCATGTCAATACTCTAGGTGACCCTGGGTGGAGTTAATATGTTGGGGGGTGTGTCTGTGGGAGCAGATAGGGAGGAGGGTAGGCACAGCGGCTCTGCTAGATTACAGACTCGGTAACTTGTGGTCAACTACATATTCCTCCCTATTTATATTGTTCACAGGGGAAAATACTCACGAATTAAGCTCTATTCATGATGTTTTTCAAGTGTGAATCCACCCTATTTCAACATTCATTGTATTCCTATTTTATTTTCCAGTGTAAGAGATATGTTCCATTCAACCAACCTACCTAAATAATCATTTCTATTATAAATTATTGTCAACATGGTTTTCAAAAATACCTATTCTTATATTTCACTTTTTTATGATTTATTGTAGGTCGACATTTATTTTATTTATTTTACTCGATCAAGTTAAGACTGCAAGGTATTCTCTTCCACTTCAACATGGTTAAATTATACATGTAATAATAATTATGAATTATCTACACGTTGACTAATAATACATTTAAGACATAGGCTACCAATATACATTGAAAAGGAAAAAAATAATAATGAAAATAATAGTAATAATAATATTAATAACCTATAATTATATTAAGTGATTATCCTAGTAAATAAAATGTAAAATGTTAAAGAATAGTAAAAAGTATACATATAACACGGTTATATATTGTCTAAGAAGTGAGCTTTTCTTACTGCTTTTGAGTCGGGTAGTTCTTGATATACGAGGGCAGAGAATTCCAGAGTCGGGTGGATCAAACAAGGAAGGATGAGGAATAGTGAGGTGTTCGATGTAGAGGAACAGCTAGAGTTAAATTTTCTCTCGATCGTGTGTTTAAGTTATGGTGCGAAGATGGTGAATGGAAGCGGGTAAGAAATATAAAGTTGTGATGCTGTGGAAATAGTGTTGTATAAGAAACAGAGAGATAGGTTGAACTCCGGAAACGCAAACTAGCATTAAAAACTTTTGATATCCCTTCCTTTTCCTTTTCTCCATTGCTATAAGGCATTACTTGATTTAATTGCAAAATATTGGAAATTGCGACCGCTAGAGCGATTTTTAAATTTTCGTTTCAAGTAAATTCCAAAGTTACGCCTAATGGTCCGATTTTGCTGGTTGACGAACTCGACCATACTTTTTTTTTATCGATACATGCCAAGTTTAGTTCTGATAAAACTAAAAGAGCATTAACATACACAAAGGCCCCTATAGGTTGTTTGTGTTTTGGTCATGGCCATTTTCGGTATCTACTAGATAGGATCGGTGTATTATGCACTATTTTTTTACAGATTCACTTGCTGGACATGGAATTCCCTCCTTATGTCATACTCTGTCAAACCGTAATATTGTTTAAAAACAAACCGAATAATTATTAAAAAACAAATGAACTTATACAACTCACTGATCTTTTAACAATTAATAATAATTTAATTTATTTTATGAAAATAGTATTAAGATTAAAACATATTTTCCGTTGTTTATCTAAATATTATTTAACGACAAAATAATGTATTATATATAATCACTTTTCATTATTTTTTATGTACATTAGATAGAGATAGTCTACCAAACAATTTAATTTATCTTGCTAGTTTACATTTTATTATTACTTTTAGTCTTGTGAGTAAGTAAGTAAGTAAGTTTAGTCTTAATTTAAATTATCGTTAACATTATTATGTTATGGATCTTAATCTTAGGCCTATAGATAAAATCACCTTATTGACCAAATTTTCATTTAGTACTAGCTAATATCCGGCGTGTGCTGCTATTCCTACATTAATGAAATGTGTTTTTATGTTCAGTTGAGTAAGTAAAAGAAAAAAAAACATTATAAATTTCTATGGTAATTATTTTTAGATAACCCGCCCTGATTATCTGGCGTTGCCCGTGAATCTACTTATGCCAATCTTCTTGGCATCAATGAGTTGTAAAACAGAAATAATTATTGTGAGTTTTCCATAAAAGATAGATGTATATTGTCGCGGACTATTTTGTATATATTTTTTTAGATATTCAATTCTGTGTACTTTAATTTGGCGATTTTTGTTGTGGTTTAGGTAGCGTAAGCCATTTAAGCGTCTAAAACGCGACATTTTTAGTGCAACGATTTACTGTTTTTTTAGCTCCGGTCTTATAGTGCGTACGGTAATGTGATATATAGGGCCTACGTTATTTGCTGCAGAAAAATTCTCTAAATGTGGGCAAAAACTCCATTCTAATGAATCAAGTAGTTTTTGATTCCAAAAAAAGGACAGACAAATACTCACATTCATTTTATATAAGTAGTTAATATTAGAGTTAATTGTGATTGTTGTATATTCTAATGTAACATATGTTTGTCTTGGTGTGTGGAAGAGAAGGCACATGGTCTTAACTCGACCAGGCTAAATACATTTTAAAAATATATAAAAAAATTACGTATGTAAAAAATAAAATAAACATTTTCATTAGAGTAAACTCAGTAGTTTAATTCCTTCGGAAATCTCGAAAAAGCAGTGAAATATTACACGCTTCATGAAAAAGATAGGACTGTGAATATTGTAATTGGAGTCTATGTACTAGCGCCTTTATGAGCTTCGTCCCTTCTGATGAATGATTCATAAAGTAGATGCAAATAAATTTCGTTCCCTCTCTCTGTATATCGTTCTTTTAACTTACAACGGTGACCCAAATATAACGTAGCACTTTGTTTGATGCCCAAAATTGAACTTAAAAATTGCCTGTCACAGGCAGTGATTGAATAAAGCAAACCAGCCTTGTCTTTGGAGAAAGACAGACAAATCATGATGAATAGGTTTACACAAGACCACACAGATTTTTATTATGGACGACAAAATTCAGCTTACAAAAGATATCGTTATAGGTCACTAAGACTTTGACAGATTCTATATGAAACTTTGTAACTTTCGGCAAAAAGCTCTCTAAAATATCACAACTCATGTTTGAACTTAGTTTCTTTCAGGCCTACAGTAATATGTCTGCCTCTTGTTTTATTTTTGTTCATTATAATAAATTAAAATAAAAACAAAAACAAGAAATTATAATAAAAACAAAAAGATTATTGGAAACAGGAGAAATAAAAATAGCCTACTTTGTAAAAATTGTAGGTGTGGTAGCTTCCCGTTGCTTTCCACACCGGTGAGGGATCATGGTGATAATGATGGCCGGATGATTTTCGGTGACCGTTGGGCCCTAAGCTTCCTGACATTTGTCATACAGGCGAGGAAAAACCCCGAAAAAAAACCTCACGCAGGAGTCTGTCCCGACCGGGAATCGAACCCGCGTCCGTTGTGTGACAAGGCAGCACGCTACCTCGCGACAATAAAATAATAATAATATAATATAATATAATATAATATAATATAATATAATATAATATAATATAATATAATATAATATAATATAATATAATATAATATATAATATAATATAATATAATATAATATAATATAATATATTATAATATAATATAATATAAATAATATATAAATCATGATTTGAGATAGGACAATTACGTATACACGAAATTATAAAAAAAAAACTTAGCTTTATGTCCGCACGACAATGAGCTTCTGGGTTTGGTATTGCCGGGTTAGTATATTTTATACTCTATCATGCGACACACCGTTAATGAGATAAAAAAAAAAGAATCAGATTATGTTTCCAAGAAACAAAAGTAAATTGGTTTCTGAATTTATGAATAACCGCAGTAGAACAAAATCAATATGAAGGGTGCAATTATAGCTTTCAGAGATGGTATTTATTAATTAAAAACTCGTTATAAAACACTGTCAAGAATAACAAAGCTAATTTACCAAAATTGACGACTCTTCTTCCCAAACATACAAATACACATGTGTTCAGATTTCAGACAACCCTGTTTTAATATTAATCTCGTTAGCTAATGAATATTCAATTTCATCAATTTATTACAACTATCGCATGACATCATACTCTATTCTAAAAAAGAGATAAAATAATAAAATCTGTTTATATTGACGATAGTCTGCTAATTATAACAATCTGAAGATATATTTACAAACACAATTGTCACCCAAATGGAGATCTAAAAAAGACTCAACTATATCTCTTCCTTGCTAAGTTCCAGTTGTAATGTAAACAAACCACATACATGTATTACTGCGTTTTGATTTGATCAATTAATGATTTTACCTTTAAGCGTGTAAGAAAATATATTTCGCTCTCTAACTCTCGAAATAAAGGATATAAAAATAATCAAATGAAATTTTAAGTAATGACTTCCTGTATTGATGTGTGGATCAGAATGTTGGACGATCACTAAAAGACAAGAACAAAGATTGGAAGCAGTTGAGATGAGATTTTTTAAGAAAAATAGCAGGACATACCCTGCTAAGATATAAGAAAGGAACTAGATATTTTCAAACTTACAGATCAAATAATTACAATATAGGAACGCCTGGAAAGAACATGTTGATGGAATGCCAGAAGAAAATTTTCCAAAATAATTGCTGAATTATAAACCACACGGAAGGAGAAATGTTGGACGCCCCACACAGAAGATGGTCTGATCAATTCTAGCTTTCATGAAACCTGAACGAGCCAAGGCTTAATCCTTGGATGAAGAAGAAGAAGAAAATAATAAAAATATATATTATCTAGCACATACTTAATATAATTCATATGGAAAATATATAATTACAATTTTAATATATTAAATAAATAAGCAATTCATTGTTTAATTTTTACGCATACGCAATGAAGAAAAGGCTACATTAGAATTCCAATGGTTCCAAATAGATGCTTCTCCTATAGAGTTTTTGAAGCACCAAAAAGGAAACATCTTTCAAAAGCGGAGAACCAATTATTGTAAATGTTTTCAAACAGTTTAATGGAAATAATCGTACATTAGCCGTTGAGAATGTGAAACACTAGAATTTACAGGTAAATCAGCTTGGAGCATAAATTCTGTTCGCAATGAAATACGATAAATAAAGAGTATCTCTCGACATCATGGAGAAACCGTAAACGTCTGTTTAGGTAGGCCGATATATAATTTTTGTCATAAATAAATGAGAAATGGAGAAGTTCCTAATTATTGGTACCATCTTACCTTGTATTCAGTCTTATTTCCGTAAAACAGGATATTGTTAAATAACAAAGTTTCTATAGATGACAGTTTCGTGCATAATTCAGTCATATGGCGGGTAAAAGTAGCTCCACGGTTCCCTCAATAGACGGTGTCGGTAAAGTAATACCGGATGCAAGTGTGTTAACCGTACCCCTGGAACTTGGCTCGGAAGAGGTCTAGCATTACCCTAGGACTCTTTCCTCGCACTGTGAAACGTAAATTGCTATATATTGTGTGAGACTTGGAAAGTAACAATCGCATTATATACAAAAAATGCAATTAGCCCTATATGTATAAAGAGATGCCTGAGATTTATTTTGAGAATCTGATGGCCAAAAATCATATCAAATGAGGAATAATTATGGAAGATAACATCATAGGGATGATATCTGGAATGAGATTAAACATAGCAGATGGAAATTGGATTGGAACATCCTCTCTGAAGAGAACGGGGGGACTGTGTTCTCCCACAAGCAGCGTAGGCCTACTTGACTGGAATCCCATAGGGGATTTGCCTCGCAGAGACCCACAACAACCATACGTGGCGCAGCACAGTAACAAGAGAAAACTCACCCAAGTAAAAAGTTGGAATGAAGTCATGCATTTGGCAACAAAACAAAACCCCCAACCTGGTTGGCGTGCTTTCCCAAAGGTCCTTTGTCTCCCAGAGGAGAGATAGGAATCTACTAATACTCAATCCATCCATAGAAGCTCTGCCCGAAGGCAGGTCCTTCACTGCAATCATAGCATTTTCATGCTATGCTTGCAGCTTTACTAGGGAATTGTAGGTGTTGGTAGCTTCCCGCTGTTTTTCCCACACCGGCGAAGGATGATGATGATGATATTGAATACTGGATAAGGATGATGATGGCCATATGATTTCGGGGAGCGTTTGGGCCTTAAGTTTTCCTGACATTTTGTCTTACAGATGAGGAAAAACCCCGAATCAAAAACTCACCCAGAAAACTGTTTCCGACCGTGGGGATCGCTGAGTGGCAAGGCAGACCGCTACCTCGAGGCCACACGGGGGGACATACTGCTGCTACTACTACAACTACTATATTTACCAACCATGTGACACGCCCCAATTGGTAAACAACAGAAATTGAACAACAAGGAAAAAAGTTGGAATGCAGAACATTGAATTTGGCACGAAAAAAGAGTCCAGTGGCGTGTTTTCACAAAAGCTCCCTGCTTCCATACCATGCCGTTTCTCTAGCCGTTGAGGGGGAAGCCCAGGAATACCTGAATCAGGAATTTAATCACATTGGCATTCCACACCCAAGTCCTTCCTGATGCTAACCCAAGCAACTCTAAATCATAAAAAGGGAAATACATTCCTCTTAGTTCAGATTTTCTTTATGTAGAGGATCTCGTTCAAGCACCTTTACATTTCTAAGCAATACGGTCAAATAAATGTCACTTAACGTAAATCATGCAGGATATGCGTAAATTAAAGCGCACCCCTAACCAAATCGAAGTTGATGGTCGATTTTCTTGCTTATGGAATATGCCGTTCTTTTATTAAAATATAGTAACTCGATTTCTGTGCTAACTTATCCAAAAAGTGTCAGATTGCAGAGAAAATCAACCTTAGTCATAACCGTTAAAAGTACTCGTCCCTGGAAAAACCAGATATGCCTCAAGTCAATTTGTTTCAAATTTCTTCAAATTTTTCTTACTGGATATTGTTGTTAATGTCGATTCATATGGTAATAACAAGATAAGTCAATTTTCAATTCTATCAGACATAGGCCTAATAGACAATTTTTGTTTTAGATAAGTCTAAAAGGGAGAAGTTCACTGTGAAAAATGAGATATATCGACCTATTTTGTTTGTGCCAGATTTGGACTTTTCTGGTTTTTTCCCAGGGATGAGTGAATTATTCCCTTTCGAATACTGTCGTTTAATTTGACACAAATTAAAATAATTTCCACTGATTAATTGTTATTACTTCATTAAAATATTAAACGAATTAAACTATTATACCTTATAGGATATATTGCCAATTTAAGGGTTAATTAAATTGTATTGTATACTGATACATTGGGACGAACATAACACGGCGGCAACTCTATATATATATATATTTAATTTTAGGTTTCAGGGAAACCCCCATTTTAATGGCCGGATTCCGTTGATATTTGGAGAATACCTACCACGTTTTATTATTATAGGACAAACTGATATTCCTTGCCAAACATCTACAGTTTTGCCCGCTAGAACTATTTTTAAAGCGGATAGATGGAGTTTCAATTTACGCGCCACTTCGGTAGACCACTTTACGTAGATGCCCACCCCCTGGATTACCATAACCGCCTTTTTTAAACACCTGTAGTTTGTCAGATGTTTTCCCTAAATGAGATTAGGTGAAGGAGGATTTGAAACGAATGAATGAATAAATGTCGCTCAGCCATGAACCTATAGGTGCGGTAATGCTAGTGAGTTTGTTTGTAAAAATTATGTTCATTTCTTGAATTGTTTTCATATCCATCCATAGTAATTCTTATTAATTTAGAAATTCAATTGATAAATTTATTTGTTGAAATTCTTTCAATAACAATTGGCATAAATCTGTGATTAGCCCCGCAAATTTCAGAGCATTGCCCATATAATACTCCTGGCCAACCGGAACCTTTATAGATATTTTAATAATTACACATATATTATAGGAACATTTTGCCCGAAGGCAGGTCCTTCACTACAATCATAACATTTTCATGCTATGCTTGCAGCTTTACTAGGGAATTGTAGGTGTGGTAGCTTCCCGTTGCTTTCCACACCGGCGAAGGATGATGATAATGATGGTGATGATGACCATATGATTTTGGGGACTGTTTGGGCCTTAAAGTTTTCCTGACATTTGCTTTACAGGTGAGGAAAAACCCCGATAAAAACCTCACCCAGAAAAACTGCCCCGACCGGGGATCGAACCCGGGCCCGCTGCGTGACGAGGCAGCACGCTACCTCGAGACCACAGCGGTGGGCTTGTTTTCACAAAGATGTGTTAAATAAATAGCTAATACAGGGACATAAAAAATATCTTAATGGACATAACTGTGTTTATTTACAAAAAATCCCGCTAGAGCACTTAAAACACACGCTTTCTTAGAAAGAACAGAGAAAAGAACGAGATGATAGAAACCACATAGAGTAGAGTCAGTGATGAACAAGAGAACTCTGTCGTACTCAACTCTTGGCAATAAATAAACTTGCTAATACATTTACCCTCTTACGAATTTATCCATGTATAACTTGTATATACATATCTCACAAGAGAACTGTCAACCATTGAATGCCGAAACCTACCTTGAAATTTCTCCCAGAGAAGCGTTGTGATTGTACCAAGGCTGTGTCCAAAAAAGAAAATCTGCCAATTTTAACTGCAAGACACTAAAATCCAGTGCTAAATATCTCATTTAAACTATAGGAAAGTAATAAAACTCCCGAATTAGTATATTGGATAACCCTTACTACCTGCCGTACGTACCGCGTCCCGACGTACTCCACAAAACTCTTACTCAAGCATGTAGTCCAACTGATCCGTAAAGTGGTTTCCATTGCTGGATTCTGGCTTGGATTTCTGTTGTCTTACAGTTAAAAACGCCAGATTTTTTTAACACGGCCTTGATACATCACAACGCTTCTCTGGAAGAAATTTCAAGGGCAAGTAATAGCTGACAGTTTCTTTGTTAAAAAATAATGAAGAAAACAAGATATGATAAAATAGAACACCGCTGTGGTCTCGAAGTTGCGTGCTGCCTTGTCACGCAGCGGGCCCGAGTTCGATCCCCGGTCGGGACAGTTTTCTGGGTGAGGTTTTTATCGGGATTTTTCCTCACCTGTAAGACAAATGCCAGGAAAACTTTAAGGCCCAAACTGTCCCTAAAATCATATGGCCATCGCAATCATCATCATTCATATTCATCTTAGATTAAGCTTAGGATTAGGGACTCTCCTGGCGCACCACTATCATCATCACCCATCATATCATCAGGGCAACGTAACCCCGCCTTCCAGGTGCCCCAACCTCAGAAGTGGGTTACAAGTACGCCATGCCAGGAGAGAACACCAGGAATGTCGAAAGACAACCTGGGGCATTTGCAAAAAAAAACATTATAAAATCGAATGTGAATACATTTGAGAACAATGTGAAATTAAATCAATAAATTAATTGATATCAAGAAGAAGACAGGAATGGAATAACCATGTCTCAAGAATGAGTCATGACAGCCTATCAAATGTCGTATGAGATAATATTCCAACTGGCAGGAGATCCCTAGGAAGATCACGACAAAGATTGATGAACTCGCTTCCCAACTAGCTATACGTCTAGGATCAAGAGGAGGAGAAAAAGGAGAAGAAAAGAAGAACACGTTACAAATACACGTCCCCACATGGTATAGGCCTATTTACCTTGTCGTGGTGGAGTGGCTTGTATGCTTAAATGACCCCTAGAACTATGCTTGCGGTAGCATTGCTGCAGAAGGATTACCCATGCCCGACAGGTCAAAGACGATAAGCCAGACACAAAAGTACCTTGGTCGAAATAGTCACGATCTATCACAGTAAAAATACAACCGTCAAGAAACGCGGAGATGGGTTTCACTGGGGTAAAATTTTCCGGAGGTACACAGGGACATATCGATAGGAACATGGAATGTTAAGATATTAATAGGGAGAATAACAGTAACCATGATTTGAAGGAAGTAGATTATATTGAAAACAATAGCTCAGGATAGGGATGTATGGAGAGCTTATGTCCATGCGGCCACGAACTTATGGATTCGATAGTGCCAGTGAGTTAGATAACGGCTAAGTCAAGTGATCCTAAGACGTGGTGCGACCTTGCAATTAAAGCGTGTATAAATATAATAAAATAAATAAAAAGTATTATGCTCGACATGGCTATTAGTAAAATCCTCCAGATCACCAAGAAAAATGAACTTTTTAAATTATAAGTTTAACTTTGAAAATAACGCATAAGGAAACTCCGACGTGGCTTTCATCGTAAAACAAATTTCGCCATTGTTTGAAAGTTGTTTACGTTTTCGAACTTGTCAAGAAAATGGCTTCAAGAGAGAGAGTAAACCAAATATCCACAAAGTCTAAAGTTTAATAGTTTTTGAGCTCATTAGCATATTACCATAGTAATAGACAACACACTCCGCTTATAAATAAGCTCCTATAGAGAAAGATGTCTGCTTAAAATATGTTGTCGTAGAACAAACAATAGAGAACGCAAAGAGGATTAGAGAATCAGATATCCTTAACGTCTATTCGAACAAGTTGCTTCGCAATTCAAATTTGAAGACTCATGTGCAAAAATAGCACAAGGTTTATTAATATATTTATTTTATTTTACTAGAAATAAATGACACAAAATTAAAACAATGGAATATCTTAAGTATTTTGAATCAATAATTCAACAAGATGGATCATTTGAATTAGACATCGAAAAAATAAGAATAGAAACAAAGAAAGTTACTGGCATATTAAATTATTTTTTATGGAGTAGAAATATAACCAAGATGACTAAATTATTAGTATATAACAAGAGTATTTTATTATATGGTGCGGGAACATGGACGTTGAATCAAAAATACAGAAATAAATAAATTATTAGCCACAGAAATTGACTTTTTAAGAAGATCGGCAAGAATATCAAAATTAGACAAAAAAATACAATAAGAGAAATAATACATGTAGAAAAGGATATTGTACAAGAGACTGAAGAAATACAACTAAGATGGTATGGGCATATAATGAGAAGGGACAAACAAAGAAGTATTGAAATGGACACCACCTGGAAAAGGGAAACATGGTAGATCAAAGCGAACGTGGATAAAGGGGATACAAGGCAACATGAAGAAGAGAAATATCACAGAAGCAGACACGCATGACCAGGAAGTGCGGAAGAAAAAAATTGTATATTTTGGTTGAGGATATAACAGAAACAATCCTGAAATAAATAAAAACATATTTTACATTTTTTAAAAAGTATATTGCTAATATTCTTTTCTTCTACTCTTCTCCATCATGATTTAACTTCTCACTTTATAGGGCCAACGCCACCCGAGCATTAGAGTGGCGCGGCCTGATGGGAGAGAAATTTTAAACTTTGAATCACACAGAAACGTTTTCGAAAACACAAGGACATGGAAGGCCTCACCGAATGATCAATCAACTCAATTCAAGCCCCCTCCGAGACAACACAATAATTTATGTCGAAACACGTCATTCAGTCAAACATGCATAGGCCTAATATCATCATCTTTCACGGATTAGGTCGTTGACTGTTCCGATCTCACATCTGTTCAGCCCAGCGCTTTCTTGGTCTTCTCACCTATCTTCGTCCTCCAGGATTATACATTGCCATCTTTGGTATCCTATCGTCTGTCATTCTTTGCAGATGTTCTATTAAATTGTTCCTAAAGGGACCCCAACAGAAAACCTCTGGTCCTCCAGGTTGGGGGTTGTGCGTCGGGCTGGAAACTCTCCACATAAAACGATATTTCTCAAAAGTCTCACACGAGTAAGCCGGATGGAAATATAGGTCTAATATATATATGACCTTCTTCTTCTTCCTTCCAAGTATTAGGTCAAGCCCTGTTACGATCCTATAGAAAATTTTCCGTCCAGCGTTTCATAGGACGGCCCAGAGATCTTCGTCCTCTTGGTATATAATTATAAACAGCTTTGGGGATCCGATTTGAACTCATTCTTTAAAGATGGTGTTTCCAATTTAGTTGGTACTGTTTAATATATTCCAAAATTGACGTAGTCTTCAATTCTTTTAAGATATCGGTGTTCCTTTTCCGATCCCATATGATGTAACCCGCTGTTCTGCGCATGAATCTCATTTCATATATATATATATACGCTATATGGTAAATATCATAACAATGCTTATGATGACCAGATGATATTCAGGAACCGTTTGGGTATGACAAAATGCCAGGAAATTTTAAGGGCCAAATGGTCCCCCAGTCTATCGCTATGGTTTCGAGGTAGCGTGCTGCCTTGTCACGCAGAGGGACCAGGTTCGATCCCCGGCCGGGAATGTTTTTCTGGGTGAGGTTTTTATCGGGGGTTTTCCTCACCTGTAAGACAAATGTCAGAAAAATATTAAGGCCTAAACGGTCCCGAAATCATATGACCATAATCATCAACATCATCCTTATCATCATCATCATCCTTCACCGATGTGGAAAAGCAACGGGAAGCTACCACACCTACATTCCCTAATAAAGCTACGAAGCATAGCATGAAAATTACTATGCAGAATTACTATGGATGGATGGATGGATGGATGGTCCCCCAACATCATGTAGCCATTACAGTCATAATTATCATATTCGCCTTTTTTGTGTATTTATAATATTCTCCCTCCAAAGAAATTATTTCAGCACACCATTTATTTTTTATATCTGTAGCTTACTTATTATTTTTTTCGATTTCGGCTGACCTTCTTCCATCAGCTTCAAAATGGATCCAAAATAGTTTAATCTATTTACTTTGCGAATTTTTTTTTTTGTTGAATCTCAATCATCTTCATCAACTTCAATGTTAAATATTTAGTTTCCTTAAAATTAATATTCAATTCCCATTTTTGTAATATTCTTCAACCAATTTTCTTTATTGTGTGAAAATCCTCTACAACCTGAGTTAGTAGAACTTTGTCATCCACAAAAAATAAGTGACGAAAAAAAAACATAAAATGATAGTTTATTTTATTATAAGGAAATATGAACACTAAAACCATTCATTTTTATGAGATCAAAGCATATCAATTTTATATGAAGTCGACTTCATTCCAGGAAAAATCTCAAGTCTCCTATTAAATAAATTTCCTTTCAGTAAATAAAACTGGCTTTTACAGAATCAAGTCTGTACATGAATGTAAAAAAAAAAAAAAGATCTCTTAACAGATACGCAGTGTGATCCGGTGGAACTAAACAATGAAAAATAAAAATCAGAGCTAATCTAAAAGAACTCAATTCCTCATAATTACAAGGCCAAACATTTTATTTTGATGTTGTTTTTGATACAATACATGCCACACTAAGGGTCGGCTGATGGCATGTAAATATGTCTATAAGATAAGAGGTTAAACTTCAATGGAGAATAAATAATTTTAGAAATAAGTAATCGATTGGAACTATCGGTCCCATAGGTTCATAGCCGCGCAGACATAATATCTCCATACATCCTTATCCTGAGTTAATGTTTGCCAATTCTCCCCTCTATAATATACTTTCCTCAAACCATTCCCATCTCGTTCTTGGTTTTACCTAATGGGCGTTTTCACTTTGGTTTTTCTACAAGAAGCTTCTATGCCCCTCTTTCATTCCCCATTCGTGCCATATGCCCTGTCATATGTCTACGAGAATTAACCGTTTTATTATATCTGGTTTCCTATAAATATCACGTAGTTCACTGTTATGTAGTTTTCTCTATTCCCCTGTATGTTCATCTCTCTTTGGTCCAAAAAGATTCCCTAAGAACTTTATTCTCAAATACTCGTAATCTTTTCTCCGCCTTTAAAGTAAGAGTCCAAGTATCTATCCATATATTGTAGCTCAAACAATTTGTTACGAAGTAAGATTAGCACTCATTTTATTAGCTTTAATTTTTTTAGTAGATAATTGGGAGAATAACAGTTTTACTTGTTTCCAGCTTAATGTTTTTTGAAAGGAGTTGGGACGACAAGAGTCCCTGTAATGTATAGTACGAGTAGCATGCATTTCCAGAACTGAGTCCATGTTTAATTTCTTTGTGCATCTCATTCCTATTCATTTTGTAATAACACTGAATAACAAAAAATAAACTTTTTTTTTTTATCTCAGAAAGAAAAATGAGTGATTCTGATAGTATTTTTCTCCTGAATTCAAATATGATATCGGTTTTTCTCCATCACGCAAGGTTTCCGAGAGACAGGAATTTATAATTTCAATCACTTCAATATTTTCTACATTCGTAACTACACGATATTGGAACATTCGGACTCACCTAGAAAGTAAGAAATGACGATCTTCTGCTATATTTCGCCTGTGGAGCATCCCTCATGATGATCCAATAATAATCGGCCAGTATATTGGGATTCCATTTTTCTTGATATCTCTTTTCCATAGCTGAAATCATTTGAGTTAGCTCATTTGGTTTTATTTTACAATGCACAAATGGACGAAAAAACGTTTATTAAAAAATAATTATTTAAATCCATTAATTGAAATTGAAATAAAAAAAACTGTGGGTGATGGAGAAATTCCGAATACATATTTGAAAACACGATAAAAAAACTGCATTAAGTACAAATACTGGTAGTCATGAGACAAACATCATGTTGACCAGTGTAATCATTATTCCTAGGTATTTGAATTCAGCCACTTCTTCAAAATTTCCCTTACTTGTCATTAGCTTTCCATTTCCATTATATAATATATTTCTATGTGTGAATATGTATATTTGGTTTTAGTGATTTTTACTTCCAGTCCCAATTTCTTAGTGATACTCAATAGAGTGTGTGTGTTGGCCCTTAGTATCTTCTTGCTATCGCCTAATAGCACTACTTCATCATAAGTAATGCC
Organism: Diploptera punctata; assembly: GCA_030220185.1. NCBI lineage: Eukaryota > Metazoa > Arthropoda > Insecta > Blattodea > Blaberidae > Diploptera > Diploptera punctata. Next base: position 509,745 of record JASPKZ010010693.1, on the reverse strand, counting down.
ACGAGTGATTTCCAAATTATCGATAAATTCACGACTCACGAAGTGAGGAGTGAATTTATCTAGAGAATTTGGAAATCAAGAGTGGCATTTGTTAGGACTATTTAACGAATAAAATTAAGCTCTTTACTCACAAATCATTATTTAACTATAGTTATTTTAAAATATTTATATATTTAATGTAAACGGCGATGTTTGAAAACAAATGAGAAGCGATAGGTACGCTTCATCTGCTTCTTTTGTTTATCACTGCAATCAGATCATACTATTTATTGCCAAAGGAACGCAATATTGTAAGAATGCTCTCTAGTGGAGAAAAAAATGAAATACATCAAACTGTAAATTAATTCATTTCTGATGTATGATGTAAATATGACAATTATATTTTTCTGGATTGTTTCCTGGGAAAAAATACATTTAAGAAAGTGCAAACAGTGGTTTCTTTTTTTGGTGGTATAATCAATTGCTACAAACGTTTTTATATTAACTCCCGCATGCGGCATGTGTTGACATTCATGCACTGTATATACAATCTGGTAGTCGTATTTCTCACAGGCTCAGTCACTGCAAAATAATGGTCAGATCTGTTCAGAATATTAAAAAGGAGGAGCCTTCTTTAATATGGTAATTATAACACTGATAAATATTTCGTGAAACACGATCTGATTGGTTGTAAAACAGAAATCATTGAAACGTGATTGGCCATTGAGTCCCATTTGGGGCATGAGTTAAAATAGTCAGCATAAACTAACAACTTATTAACACCATTGAGTTGTAGACCTTTATTATATTTTATTAGTTAAGTCTGGAGTAAATCGTCAATTAATGTAGATAACAATTGCACTGTAGTAGGCCTACGACATGTAATGATTTGTGTTAATCGTAATTTGGTATAAGAGTAATTATTGTAAATTTTATCTAAACTGGTTGAGTAGTAAACAAGCTCCAAATCATTATTATTATTATTATTATTATTATTATTATTAATTTGGGCTTGAAGTTCTAATACGACAGCGGAAATCTTCAGACTCGGGACCTACGGCTTAAAGTCTCTTCCGAAGGATTTGTCCCTTGGATTTTTCCATTTTAATAATAGAATAAATGCGCACAAGTTGGGCAGAAAATATATGTTACATAAGTTTTGTCATTCATTTGATTCACATAGCTTGTTATTTTCAGAATTCTATCAGGGATTTTCCTGGTTTTTTGTAGATGGTTATTATATGGTTGCTCACACAGTTCACACACACAGTTGTTCCCGGGATCATGGAAACACTTGGTCTTGCATATCTTGTGGTGGTATCCATGCACTGCTAATGAGTTCACTAGGTGTCGGAGTTCTTGATTGGTGTTGGTCCAGGATCTGTTTGTCATGACTTCTGTTGTATAGAAGTCCAGCCATATCTCTTGTCTCTTCCTCTCCCTTTCCTTCCTGAAGTAGTTAATTTGAGCTGTCTGTGGATGGTAGCCTCATAAGCAGTTATTGTGTGAAGAGGGGTTCCTTGGCGAATTCATATGCTAGCCTCGACTTTATGTGTTTTGGGGCACCTAGGGGCGGCTTTCAAGAATCGAGATTTGACTGCTTCCAAAGTTATTAGATCTCTTAGACTCAACTTCTCCCAAATGAGGTCTATTCCGTAGGTTGCGATGGGAACTATTTTTCCATTTTAAAAATCCATTGACCACGGCCGGTTTTGAATTCGCGATACTCGGGACTAGAGGCAACGAACATCATCACTAGACCATTGAGAAAGAATAAAAAAAAATACAAATCCCATAAATAATAATGAGATTCAATCTAATAGAAAAGTTATTATAATATAATTTTAATTAATCTTCATAACCTTCCATTCAATAAAAGAAAATAATTAATTCACAATAAAATAAATTCTAAAAAAAACAGCGCAGTGGACCGAATATATTCATGTAAGTAAAACAGAATGATAAATAGAAATTAAAACGACTTTTATTGCCTTCTTGCAGTCAAAAAGTATATTATCAATGTGTCATTTATTTTGCATGCTCGAGATTAAGCCATGTTATTGCTGTACGGGCATTACAAGGCTCACGAGATTGCATACTGAATAACTTTGAAATTTCAAGTTTTGTTTTAGAACTTCTCTTGCTTTCTCCTCTCTTTGACGAAGGTTTCGTTTCTACAAGCTTATGTGTCGCTTCATAAATACTTCAAAGAGGTAAATGTTGAAATGCCATTTCGTTCACGGTAACTGTGTGTTTATGAATTTTATTCAACTTATAAAGTAATATATTCAATATCCAACAAGAAACAAGAGAAATTTTCAAAATAAATGTTACCAATAATATCACAATTAACTATTGAACCCGCGTAAATGTAAGCTCTCCATTCATCCCTAAACTGAGCTAATGTTTTTCAATTATCTTCTGTATAATTCACCTCCATCAAATTCTGTTTAATGTTATTCTCCACCTCATACTCGTCATTTCTTCTGGGTGTTCCCCCATGTTTCCTTTACAAGAAGTTTCCGTGCCCTTATTTAATTCCCTGTATATGCCACATGTACTGCTCATCGCAGTCTACGATATTCAACTGTTATTTCATTTGGTCTCGTATAAAGATCACGTAGGCCTACCTTCTGTTCGTCTTACTTTGGTCCAACATTTTTCCTAACAACTTTATTTTGAAATATTCATAATTTTATCATCTCCCTTAAGCTAAGAGTCCATTTTTCGCATACATATATAACCGGAAGATTTTTTTTTTTTTTTTTTTTTTTTTTTGGGATGACACAATGTTAATAGTAATTTTCCCTTTAATTTTTTTAATCCCCCTATGTTTTATAATGAATTATTGATTTATTCAGTCTATAATTTTTATAAGAGTCCCTACATAACCTACCGTATATGTACTGTAAATTCATATTTAGATTTATGACTGTATGGGGTACATTAATTGAATTTATGCTCACATATTTTAAAATTTTAATCGATAAAGAAGTGATCAAAGTACGGGCTTCAAGAGGTCCTCTTTAGAAATTCGGCACGAGATATGAAGCCGGGTTATCAGGTCTGTGTGACGACCGCCTTTACCTTCAGACAAACGTTTGGTACTCATTACTCATTTCCGTTAGAGGCTGAGTCGACCTCAGGGTCATGGTGCCGTCAGAGGGTTTGGGTCAGCTTAAAAATCCTGACCCCACCGGGATTCGAACCCTCGACCTTCCGGTTTATAGCTCAGTGCCTTTTAACCACTATGCTAAGGCGTGCCCCGATATATATATATATATATATATATATGTTATAATTAAATGTTTAACATTGAGCAATGCAAGCTTAATATAGTATGATAAGAAAATAAAATGCCTGGACGGGATTCATTTTTCTTATCATACCATATATATATCGGATGGAGAGAGACGAATGGAGAAGAAAATAAAACTTTAGGCACAGAAAGATGTGTAAACATTAAAATTCTGTATATAATAAAATAAAACATTTCTCAATTCACGAGAAGGAACGGGACATCGGTCGAAATGGCACTTAGTAGCTACTTTAACAAGTAAGCATTTAAAGAGAATTTATACTTTATAGCAGTAACGCTTGTATATTTGGATGTTATATTTAAATATTTGATATTTAGCAATGAAGACCCATTATGACATGAGTACAAAAATGCCTGAGCCGGGATTTAAACCCGAGACCTCTATATATACATATCTTAAATAAGTATAATTACTACTGCGTTTAGAGAGTGTTTAGAAATAATTAAAATACCACTCATACCCTCATTCGATTTCTCACTCTCCACAACTCTGCAGTTCGTTTATTTTATCCAGCATTTGATGTTATTTGATTTTTTTAAATATCAATTCCTGGAAAAAATAAAATTTGATTTAAGCTTTACATATTTCTATTCATTAAAACTTTCGATAAATTTAATCTTATTAATCAGAATTTCACGTAGAGCTCTTTGAATGTAAATATTTTTTTTTTAATTCACGTGAAATGGCAGTTTCAACTTCACAGAAAATAAATAAAATAAAAAAGCAACAAAATCCTAAGCAGTAAGCCTGATAAAGAAGGATAAAATAGGCAGGAGCAAGATTATTTTTAATATTTTTTTTAATATCCCAATTATATGATACATTTATATTGCTGTATAGTTTCATAGAATCTGTTCGATGTCCTCAAATTATTATTTGTGGAGCAATGCTTACAACACATTCAAAACCACTTCTAGGTAATTCCGAAATAATGCTGCTATTGAGGTTTTACTTATGAAAATATTGATAAAAACATCATCGGTCCTACTTTCAAAAAAAAAAGAAAATTAATTAAGTTTATTACTATAACTTCATTCTTTATTGTCGTTCATTGTTTTGAATTCACCTAATTATTAAGGTTCTTTAACGCAGGATTTTTTTTTTGCACACACACACACACACACATATGTGTGTGTGTATATATATTAATATATATATATGATTAAGAAAGGGTTCTTGGGTTTTCTGTGTCATGGATTCATGGTCGCCTCTGGCCGATGATTCCAACGTTTTGATATAATCCTGCATGTCATTACCAGGGAATGATAACCTATCGCCATTGTCAAGAAATGATAACCTCCCATTTCTTGATAATGACCCGTGGGATCATGTCGAAACGTCGTCGGAATCAGATGCCAGAGGCCAACCTTGAATCCACGTACAAACCCAAAAAACCTTTCTTAATCATACTCCGTGAAAACTACAATATATATTTATAGACCGTATGAAGGGTACAGGGAAAGAACCAAGCAAGTCTCTTTTCAAGTTTGTGATACCATTAGATTCTCTATGGAAAGGACTAGCATTTAGAAGTTTGACATAGAGGAAAGAAAAGTTAAGTCATGGACTTATTTACCTATAAAGTTTGGAATACAGATAAAGAAGAAAGTAGGAATACGTTGTCTAATTAAAAGTACATTTTCTGAGTTTCAGCGAAAAGTGACTTACCTGGTTTTTTCCCTGTATCCTTCAAATGTATAAATGTAGAGCTACCACCAGGTCATGGCCTAACAGTAGTTAAATAAATACATACATTATCAGCTCTGGTGTGTATTATATGTTATTAAGAGGACTTTTTTCATTCATTAATTTTGAGAATTTTCCTCACCATTGAGGGTTTTCTCCAACCAATCTCAGTAATTAACATGAATTAAAAATAAATGACTATGGAATTATAGACTATCAGTTTACAACAAACTTCACAAATTTCACTTAATTAAAGTTCTCCATCGTTCTCTGTCCTCTGTGTCTTCATCTGCTAAACCAAATTTCCTCATTGAATTTTGAATGCTGTTCTTCCAGGTTGTTCCTGGTCTTCTTTTTTCTGTCCCTTCTTTCAATTTTCCATGCATAGACGGCCTTTGGTAGTCTTCCATCCAGCATTCTTCTTACGCGTCCATACCATTTTAGCCTTCTGTGTTCAATTTCATCCATTATATTTCTTCTGCATTCATCCATTTTCTAATTTCTGTATTTCTAATTTTTTCCAGACGAGAATTTCTAGCAGCTCTTCTCCAAAAATCCATTTCAACTGAAGTTATTCTGTTGACATATTGTTGTGTCATTGTCCAAACTTCCGATCCATATAATATTATCCTTCTAGTAAGGATCTATAAATTAGTTTCGTTCTGTTAATGGTGTTTTTACTCCATACTATAGAGTTTAACATTCCTATGGTTTTTATTCCATTACTAAAATCCTTTTTGATATTTCTTTATTTGATGTTCCATCTTTCTCTATAATTGATCTCAAATAACAGAAACTTTTTTATACTATTAAATATTTAATTGGCTGCATGTATATCATATAATAATTCAATGACACTATCAAATCCGTACGTTCATGGCCGCGCGGATATAAGCTCTCCACACATCCCTATCCTGAGCTAATGTTTTCCAATCACCCCCTGTGTAATCAACTTCCCTCAAATCATGGTTAATATTATTCTCCCACCTCATTCATGGTCTATGAACTCGGTGTTCTCCCTCTCCTTTACTACAAAAAAGCTTCCATACCCCTCCATTCATACCCCCGTCGAGCCACATGTTCTGCTCATCGCAGTCTACAAGACTTAACTGTACTTATTATATCTTGTTTCCTATAAAGGTCATTTAGCTGAGTATTATGCAGTCTTCTCCATTCGCTTGTCTGTTCATCTCTCTTTGGTCCAAAAAGTTTTCTGAAAATTTTTTTCTGAAAATTTTATTCATAATTATATGTAATATTTTCTCGTCCCTTAAAGTAAATGTCCACGTTTCGCATAAATATATAATATTACTGAGGCGAATAAGGGATATATATTTTCTGTTTAACGTTTTTTGAGAGAAGTTGGGACAAGAGGCCCTGTAATGTATAATAGCATTTATTTCCAGAATTGAGCCTATGTTTAATTTCTTTGTGTATCTGATTCCTATTTGTAATTATTGTTCCTAGTTATTTGAATATTGACACTTCTTCAAAATTTCCATCATTTGGCATTAACTATCCATTTCCATTATATAATGCATTTATATGTGGGAACATATATTTCGTTTTATTGATGTTTACTTCCAGTCCTGTATATCATATAAATTTATTTCGAAAATCTATAATGAGGAAATTAAAAGTTTGATTCCTCGCGCAATAATACGTCGAAGAGACCTTTATCTTCGAGAGAAGTAGGTTAACAAACATATTTTTTCCGCCTTTTTAAATTCCCATCTAATTAAACAATGCACTTCAAAACGTGCTGCAGATTCATCTTAACACTATAAAGGTCACTACTTGATATTTTCCACACTTTACAAACTTCAAACTAAAGATCACGTGATCAATATCTGTCTTAAAGTTGCGATCAGTGCTGCCGGAACAAGTTATAATATGCAAATTGAACATCATCCTCAAACAATATTTTATTCGGAAAATAACATTAAAGAAAATGTATTCAAGGCAACTTACAATACTGACAAGTATAGGGTTTATTTTAAGTTATCAAAGTTAATAATTGATAATTGTGTATTTTATAATAATTTATCTATCTATCTATCTATAGATCTATCTATAGATCTCTATCTATCTATCTATAGATCTATCTATAGATCTATCTATCTATCTATAGATCTATCTATAGATCTATCTATCTATCTATAGATCTATCTATAGATCTATCTATCTATCTATCTATCTATCTATAGATCTATCTATCTATCTATCTATCTATCTATAGATCTATCTATCTATCTATCTATCTATAGATCTATCTATCTATCTATCTATCTATAGATCTATCTATCTATCTATCTATCTATCTATAGATCTATCTATAGATCTATCTATCTATCTATAGATCTATCTATAGATCTATCTATCTATCTATCTATCTATCTATCTATCTATCTATCTATCTATCTATCTATCTATCTATCTATCTATCTATCTATCTATCTATCTATCTATCTATCTATCTATCTATCTATCTATCTATCTATCTATCTATCTATCTATCTATCTATCTATCTATCTATCTATCTATCTATCTATCTATCTATCTATCTATTATTATTATTATTATTATTATTATTATATTATTTATTATTATTATTACAGTAATGTTAAACGCCTGTCCTATGGGACAGACAAATAACCAGGAAAATAAATTACAAATATATAATTCAATAGAGAGAAGTCTGTCATATATGGTGTAGAAGCATGGAAATTCAACAAAAACTTTGAACAAAAAATATGTTGATGGAAATGAATTTATTGAGGAGAGCAGCAAGATGTTCAAAATTGAAAAATAAATAAATAAATAAATAAATAAATGAGTTAAATTAATATGGGCATTTATAACGAATGCAAGTAGAAAGGTTACCCAGAAAAACATTGGAATTTTGTCCACCTGGAAGAAGAAAGAAAGGAAGACCTCGAAACTCATGGATACAAGAAATAAGAACTCAACTGAGAACAAGAGGACTGGATAACATGGAGTAAATGGATAGGGACAAGTGGAGAGGAAAATAAAGATTTAGGCACAGAAAGATTGTGTAAACATTGAAAATCTGTTTATAAATTAATAATAATAATAATTATTATTATTATTATTGTTATTATTGTTGTTATAGGAGAAATTATGTATTAAGTCGAAAGGAATATATTAGAAAAAAATAAAAAAAAACAAATGTTTGATGTGGTATGAACACCACATACGAACGGAAGACGACAGGGCGACAAACATAATTTGAAGAGAGAGAGAGAGAGAGAGAGAGAGAGAGAGAGAGAGAGAGAGAGAGGGGAAGAGAGAGAGAGAGAGAAGAGAGAGAGAGAGAGAGAGAGAAGAGAAGAGTAAGAGAAAATAAGAATTGGAAAACTTAATAGTAATGTTTGAACAATGTTTTATTTTACCCCAGCAGAGTATGACTTGAATCCTTGATTTAATTGCGTCATTACATTTTTCCAATATTCATCGCTGTCAATTGAAAGATTGAAAAAAAAATAAAAAATTACACCAGATTTCTGGATTTTATATTTTTGTTCATCCTGAAATCTGGTGAATTTTTTTTTTATTTCAATCTTTCAATTTACAATGACGTACACTAAAATTGTACATTTCCGTTAATCACCACCACCATCATATAATCGGGACAGCGCAACCCCACCTTCCAGGCGCCCCAATCTCAGAAGTGCGTTACAATACATAAATGCAGGAGAGAACACCAGAAATATCGAAATGACATCAAAGGGTATTGAATTTATAACTTTTTTAGGCGATAGTGCGTTTTATTGTACTTACAGCAATGGCGACCATGATTGAAAGTTCAACTTCCTATATTTCGGGGTTGCCAACCTAAATAACTGTACTGTAATATTACATATTACAAATCACGTGTGGGAAGTAAAACCACTGCCCTCTATGTATACTGCGTATAATGTATATACACTGCATTTTAAATGAACTGAACTTCATTTGAAACATTGTAGGTAGATCATCGGTTGATTAACGTCTTTGACATCGTCCGATTATCAATAGTCAATATAAAACAATAAATACGTACTTGCCGAAATGTTATCGTTGATTGGTGTCACGGCCTCCTGTAATTTCAACTAATAAACATTGCCAACACTGTTAACGTTAGTCAGTTGTTTATAATGAACGCAAACATTGCCAACAAAGATATTATTTTAATATTATTTATTATTTTGAAACAGCATCGCGCAAAAAAAATAGTGTACAACGCACGTTTGTGAAGTGTTTTACAGAATCTCGGAAATTAAAAACCTCCCTATCGCTCGGTTCTTCAACATTTTCCTCACTTCTGTAAAAACACTTCCCAATCTCGCATCGTAACATACTATTCTTAGTTAATTTGTGTTTTTTATTTTTCTTGTGGTCTTTATTTAAAAGTAAAGAACCACCTAACAACAACCCTGTTTTACCATGAACTTTTAGAGATCATCGATATTTTCAAAGGAATCCGGATGGTATAAAAAAAGCACGAATGACACAAATACATACGTTGTGGGTATTGTATTGTGTAAGCAATTCCATTAGCAATGTTATATAATATGAGAACAACAAAACATTTTTTTGTACCTGTCATTGTAAGAGTGTGCTATATACGAACGTACATTATTCATGTTGGATGTGACAGTACAAAACCGATATAACGTGATGGAACAGACAAGAGAATTTCAACACTATGCCCCTAGGGAGAACCTTTCTGTATCTGACAGTGCTCCCAAATCTAACGAACTTATTGCCAAGTTGTATAATTGTTCTGGATTACGCCATACTCTTTAAGTTTACAAATTGCTTCTCCATTCAACTTAATAATTCTACCGTTGCAATTTCATAAAATAAGAATGTATATAAATTACTGAGTAACCAAAGCACAATCACATCGGTGAAATTAAACTGAGAAAAAGTCATGTAATTAAAATTTTATTATTATTTCCCATGACGCACATGGGAAATTATAGAGTCATGGAAATTTCCCTCTGCAGGAAAACCACGGGGAAAACTCCCATTAGGTAAGCCAATATTGAGGTAGAAGAATTGCATTTACTTTGACTTAAGAAGTGGTGAATTATACACAGGATGATTGTGAAACAGTAACTCTGAATAGGGATGTATGGAGAACTTTAAATCCGCGTGGCCACGAACCTCTGAGTTCGATATTGCCTGTGAGTTGTTAGTGCATTTGGTTAGAAAGAACAACTTCAACAATATTATACAGAATTATACAGTGTCATTTAATCTGTTAACCACAATTTTTATGTTATTAATTTTTGAAGAAATACCGACATAGAATATTTAAAATAGCTCCCACTTGTTCACAAGACATGTCTACAACAATATAGACAAGACTGGCTTCAGCATGTCAAAAGAATGGAACGTTGAGTAATTAATCGAAAAATAAAATGCAACGATCACATCGACCGCATGGAAAACACAAGGATAGAGATGAGAATAGGAAATGGATACCAAAGGAGGAGAGAGAAAAAGAGAATGACCAAAAAACACGAGGACAGGACGTACGAATTAAAGAATGGATACAACAAACTGCAAGTTTTTAAATTGAAAAAAAAAAGTATATAATTTATTGGAATGACTAGTAATATCCCGGGAACAACCTAGCTATAGCTTTTAAATAAATTTTGAAATTTAAACAGATTTGGTGCAACAATTTAAATTTTGTTCACATTACAGGGACACTTGCCATCTTAACTTCTCTCAAAAAACCTACCAGAAGTACTCTACCCCGGAATTCCCATCCCTCGTATGTCCAGGTCTGCCCAACTAAAAGTCAGTTAAAAAAACAAGTTTACTATATATTTCCTTAGATACTATAATATGTAACCAAGTTCTAGGATTAGGTCTATATTTTTATTATTTTTTATACTTTGCACTTTCATTATCACCCCATTAATTTAAAATAGTTATAGGTTATAATAGTAATAATAATAATAATAATAATAATATTAGGTCTATTATTTTTAGTATTATTATTACGCTTATTATTATTATTATTCTGTACTTTTATTAAATGCATAATGTATAAAATTTAACCCTGGTGAAATGGAAGAGAAAACCTTACGGTCTATACTCCATCAGGTGAAAAACAATTATTATTATTAGGCGTATTATTATTTTGATATAATCTATATTTTATTAAATGCAAATATATGTTCAATTTAACCCTGCTGAAGTGGAAGAGAATACCTTACGTTATTTACTCCATCGGATAAAATACATTATGGCCTATTATTATTATTATTATTGTTATTATTATTATTATTATTGTTGTTGTTGTTATTATTATTATTAGACCGATTATTTTGACATTTTTGTAGTTTTATTAAATGTAGATATCTGTATAATTTAACCCTGGTGAGTGGAAGGGAATATCTCACGGTGATTACTCAATCAGGTGAATAACATTATTATTATTATTATTATTATTATTATTATTATTATTATATTATTATTATTATTATTATTATTATTAGGATATAAGAAGAGGTATGAGGGAGATAGGTCTGGAAGAATTGGAATGGGAAGATAGAGAAGAATGGAGAAAAAAGATAAAAACGCTTCGGACACAGGAAAATGTTTTATTACATTGTAAACATGTTTAAAAATAAAGTATTATTATTATTATTATTATTATTATTATTATTATTATTATTAATAATCGGCCGCGGTGGACTAGTAGTTATGCTCCTTGCCTCTGGTCCCGAGGGTCGCGGGTTCAAAACCGGCCGGGGTCGATGGATTTTTTAGGATGGAAAAATCCAAGGAGCAAGTCCTCCGGTAGGGACTTTAAGCCGTGGGTCCCGAGTCTGAAGATTTTCAGGCTCGTAAAAGATCCTTGAGCCTGAATAAAAAGGCCTCTAAGCAAAATTTACCTAATCTTCCCGTCCTAGTACTACCTTGGTTTCCTAGATGTCAGTATGAGGCGGAACGCTGACCACGGAACACTCAAATAACATCTATACGAAAACAAGTGTAACTAAATTACTATGGTTCAAATTCTTCCCTGTCAGGGGAGAGAGGCCTAAATCTCGGTTAGGGAAACATGGGCTTACAAGATACAAGATTATTATTATTATTATTATTATTATTATTTATTATTATTATTTATTATTATTTATTATTATTATTATTAGGGTGATATAAGAAGAGGTATGAGGGAGATAGGGTCTGGAAGATTTGGAATGGGAAGATAGAGAAGAATGGAGAAAGAAGATAAAAACACTTCGGGCACAGAAAAACGTTTTATTACATTGTAAACATGTTTATAAATAAAGTATTATTATTATTATGCTAATATTATTACCCCGATAGAAGCTTCTCTACATACTCCAGGGGAAAAAACCTAGTGGAAAATAAGACTATAGGCCCTAAGAGATGGTTGGAGACCGTAACATGTCACAAGATGATGATATTAATTTTTAAGTCAATTTGAAACGATGTAAGAAATGTTTCTTAAGTTCATTAAATTTACGCAAAAGGTCTAAGAATAACGTCTGAGTATAGAAGAATTATAAGACATTCACGTAGACATAAAACCCAAGCCTTGTGAGCGATAAATAATTTAATGGTTACTGGATCGAGTGCAACATGCGGCTCATGAGAATTGCAACTCATTAATGCGTTTAGTATTGTTCAGACCAGGAAACTTTACGTATGATGCTTAGCATAAAACTCAAAATTACACCAGTTGACTAAGTTACAATATATTTCAAGTGTTTCTCTGCACCAGTTAAATATACACAACTTCCAGATCCACATTGGATGGCTTTGAATAAACTTATCCAAATAGGATCTGCCAAAAGTGACAAAAATGTTATCTAAGAAAAATTATTTAACACAGAAAAAAATTAAATGCTAACTATAACTCACTGGCTCTATCGAGGTTTATGGCCGCGCGGACATAAGCTCTCCACAATATCCCTGCTCTGAGCTAATGTTTTCCAATCATCCCCGAATAATCTACTTTCCTCAAATCATGGATAACATTATTCTCCCACCTCATTCTTGGTCTACCAACTGGGAGCTTTCCCTCTGGTTTCCTACAAAAAACGTCCATGCTATTGATGATTGTGATGATGACAGAAAAAAAAAAATAGACATATTACCTTAATTTATACATACCAAATGAATGAATAGAAATCAAATACAATTTTGTTGAATTATACAATATACAATACCAAGTAACAATTACTTTTTTTTTTCTTTCAGTCTTTCACATTTAAATAACTGGCACGATAAATTAATGTTTCGTCGATATAAAAATAAATTCTAGTTTATAGTAAAATTGTGGCTGTCATGAATTTGTAGTTTCGCAAAAGTTACTAAATTTCAACTGTTATCTAGAGAGCTTCGATTTTCTGCTTCTCCTAAATAAAAAAAAAGTATTTTTTTTATACTTGTGGACAAATGTAGATAATATACTATACAATGCAAGAGTAATAACGCCCTGTTAATATACTTGTGTGGTTACACGACTCGTGCAAAGTTTCACACGCGTGTATTAATGATTTCGTCCCATTCGTATGGGAAACGTATATTATGAAATAAGCTAAAGAATGTCACATTAATTTAGGCCTGCGTGCGTGTGGTTTGCAGTTATATCTCGAAAGTAGAAGCAACCATATGTATAATTCAAGTCGTGCTAAAAAAAACAGTAGTTATTCAAATATGTGAAACAATATGACGTTCAATCCCATAGCAACACAGCGAGTACTGGGCATTATTGATATAGAAAGTATTCTGGGCTGAAGTGAAATTATACACATGAGCTACAATTATTATAATTTAATTGGAAATATTGTCCATAATATTTTATTTGCATAATGTTAACTCTTTATTTCCCGGAATATTAGGCCTACACCAGCACTAAATCAAATTACTTCATTTTATTAAATTTATTTATTGTAGAGGAACTTCGGGGAATTTGGACCCCTGTTTTGAATTTGTTGTTTTTCTTCTTTTAATTAAGGGATTTGAATTTTGTTTAATAACAGTGACTATTTAACTCATGCCCCAAATGGGAGTCAATGACCAATCACGTTTCAATGATTTCTGTTTTACAACCAATCAGAGTCGTGTTTCACGAAATATTTATCAGTGTTATAATTACCATATTAAAGAAAGCTCCTCCTTTTTAATATTCTGAACTGGTCTGACCATTATTTTGCAGTGACTGAGCCCATGAGAAATACGGCTACCAGATTGTATATACAGTGCATGAATGTCAACACATGCCGCATGCGGGAGTTAATATAAAAACATTTGTAGCAATTGATTATACCACCAAAAAAAGAAACCACTGTTTGCACTTTCTTAAATGTATTTTTTCCCAGGTAACAATCCAGAAAAATATAATTGTCATATTTACATCGTACGACATCAGAAATGAATTAATATACAGTTTGATGTAGGCTATTTCATTTTTTTCTCCACTAGAGAGCATTCTTACAATTTTGCTTTCCTTTGGCAATACATAGTATGATCTGGTTGCAGTGATAAACAAAAGAAGCAGATGAAGCGTACCTATTGTTTCTCATTTGTTTTCAAACATCGCCGTTTACATTAAATATATAAATATTTAAAAATAACTATAGTTAAATAATGATTTGTGAGTAAACAGCTTAATTTTATTCGTTAAATAGTCTTAACAAATGCCACTCTTGATTATCATTAGTGTTGTAACTATGAAACAACATTGTTATTTTATTCAAATATGGAGACATCTTCATAATTTATAAACTTTTTTACATTACAAGAAAGGTCAACTTTAACCTTCATATTCAGATAAAGTGGACCCCAAAGTCCACCTTAATTTTTAGTCTATTTTTAAGTTTGTTTACTCTATTAATTTATACAGATAGGCACAGATTAATCTGAAAATATTTATGGCTGATAATAATTAAAAAGCGTTGGTATTTATTTAATGTTTTGAAAAATTATTGTTGAATATAACATTCACACGTAATTCAACTGCAGAAAGCGACGGTCTTTGGATTTAGTAAAATTACAAGGATATTAGATATTATTAATTAAGAGAATGTTTTTTACAGATAGCATCCTCATTTGATAAAATATACGTATTCGTGTAAAGTGAATCCAGAGGTTCCACATTAACCGAATTCCTTTGTTATGTTTAATTATTTTATACAGTCATCATGTCATGTAATATCAAACCAAATCAGTCAGTATATTAAAACAGCATCTACATCATATTATATAGTCAGGAGTTTTTTTTTTTTCCAACTTTTGCAATATTCAGTAGCAGAAATTAAAAAATTGATTCTTAGCTTGAAATATCCACAAATATCACAAATAAACTCTTAAAATATTTTCTGTTCGAGGGCAGCACCATTTAAAGACGATATTAATAGAGTCCACTCAAACAGAAGGATCTACGTTACCCGAACTTCCTAATATTAAAACAAAAAACAATACATATATGGATCACCAATATACTTAAGTGAGTGCATGAAGGCGGGCTGTATTAATGCTGTTTCTTCAGGAAAAAAAAAAACTTCTTTAATGGATTTTTTGCTCCCTTTGCATACCAGGCATCATCCCACAGACATCACCAATGGGATTGATGTCTGGTAGGTCAAGGATCCAAAAAAAATGCATTAAAGTGGTTCTTTCCTGAAGAAAAGGAAGAAAAAGTATCAACATAGCCGCCTTTTAATATCTTTAACCGTGGCACTTACTGTAAATGACTAGAATATACAGAATAATCACAACAAGAAACAATAATTAATAGGAAACTGAAGATCGATAAAAATCCGAAAGATCAATGTAACAATTAATTTAAAGAGAGTTTATCGTATCTATTTTTATAATTTTATTGCTATAAATATGAATTACTTTATTTAGATTAGCATATACCTACTGATTTTCTTTTTTATTGTGCCATTCTAATTTTAATATTACTTTATAGCAAACAAAAAAGTATATATTGCATCTTTGGTAGCTGTATTAATGTATCAAAGATGCATTTAAAACTCAGTGTGTTAAGAAAAATGATAATTCTACCTTGAGCAAGAGATACAGAAATAAAATAAATTTTGTTTGAAAGATTTCAAAATTATATATAACATATAAGCATAGTCTATATAAAAAAATTAAGCCGAATTTAATTTGTATGAAATATTGAGACATAATTCAATAAAAATATTAATTTCAATCTTAAATTTATTTCATAAAAGACCAAACAGGAGTTTATTTATTTTCATAGAACAAGTTTACTGTAAAATACATTATATTCTTCGAAAAATTCAGAGATTTTTTTAAACAAAGAGGAAGATTTGTAAATTTTATAAATATGATATATTCCATGTCCTGCAGTTTTGGTTATTATAGAAATCAGCAAGTATAATTATGGAAATTAGAAATGCTCACCGATAGGTCTAAATGTTTTTATAGCTTTATTAACTTGCTCAAAATTCAATCTAAAAATATAACATCAGATATAAAATATGAAATAAATTTAAATACATTGATGTAGAGCTAATAATAAAATAATTATTGTAGAAATATCTAATTTTCGACTGGATCTACGTATTTTAAGAAAATTGTGATATTTGTTAAGCGAAAAAAATGATTGACGAACGATCAATAAAAATATTAATTCTAATCTTAAATTTATTTCATAAAATACCAAACGACAGTTTATTTATTTTGATAGAACGAGTTTACTATAAAATACATTATATTCTGTGAATAATTCAGAGATTTTTTGAAACAATTAAGGACGATTTGTAAATTTCATAAATATGATATATTCCATGTCCTGCAGTTTTAGTTATTATAGAAATCTGCAAATATAATTATTATAATATTATAAGAATATCGTGAAAAGAAAAATTAATGTGTGAACCAGGAATCGAACCTGGTTCACACATTAATTTTTCTTTTCACAATATCATTATAATATTATAATATGATCCATTATTGGAACTGTGTTAAAAATAACAGTATTGGAAAATATTAAAAAATATAATTATGGAAATTAGAAATTCTCACGGATAGGCCTAAATCTTTTTATAGCTTTATTAACTTGCTCAAAATTCAATCTAAAAATATAACATCAGATATAAAATATGAGGGGCACGCCCTAGCGTAGTGGTTAAGGCACTGAGCTACAAGCCGGAGGGTCGAGGGTTCAAGTCCCGTTGAGGTCAGGATTTTTAAACTGACCCAAACCCTCTGGCGGCACTATGGCCCTGGGGTCGACTCAGCCTCTAACGGAAATGAGTACCAGACGCTTGTTCTCGGGTAAAGGCGGCCGTCACGCAGGGCTGAGAACCCGGCTGACATCAAGGGCCGATTGTCTAGAAAAAGTGGGAGCCTTAACCTCCTACTACCCCAAGGGCCTCCTGAGGCCTGTTGTGGGATCACTTTACCTTTTATAAAATATGAAATAAATTTAAATACATTGATGTAGAGCTAATAATAAAATAATTCTTGTGGAAATATTTAATTTTCAACTGAATCTACATATTTTAAGAAAATTGTGATATTTGTTAAGCGAAAAAAATGATCGACGAACGATTAATGCATACGTAGAATGAATACTACTTTAAGTCGAATGTCATAAAATTAATATTCGAATTCATTATGAAATCGATATAATTTGTATTTGATGTTTAATATTTAAAAATGTATTATGTTTGTTCATGTATATTTCATTTTGTAATATTAGGCCTACATTAGCAATAAATCAAATTATTTTATTTTTAAAGAATCATTCCGTCAATATACCAGAGGACCATATAGGCCTATTTACAAAATAATCAAAACTAGAAAATATTAAACAACGTTGAAGAAGGCGGGGGTCAGAAGGCCTATTTAAAAATTCGTTTAGGAAGACTGAGTTTATCAGATTCATTTTCATAATTTAGACATTATAAATATTTATCACTGCAATGTAAAAGTACCGTACACCTACTGCTTATAGGTATATTTTTCGATTTTTTTTAAGTTAGTCATTCAAATTTTAAAATTACTTCATAGCAAAAGAGAAATATTAAAAAAACTTACACATTGCAGTTCTGATAGTTGTATAAATATAAAAATTATGTATTTAAAACTCAATTTGATAAGAAAATGATAAACAGGTTCTAACTTGAGCAAGTGTTTGAGAAATAAAATTAAATATGTCATTAAAGAAGTAAAGTGTTACAATCTTAAACAACAAATACCTGATGCATCAGTCGTCCATAACTAAAATGAACTTCTGTTTAAAAACTTTGAAGATGGAACACAATTCTGAAAGGCCTAGCCTATGTTTTAATAATTTGACAAAGTTATTAAACTGAAGTTCATTTTAGTTGAGGACGACTAAAGTGTCAGGTACTCATTTAAAGATTTTAACACTTTATTTCATAACCTCAACGACGATTCACCATGAATTACAAAAGTATTGATGGCCATGAAAGAATTTTAAATTACAAACAAGCGTATACCATTAAAACGTAGGCGCTAATTTATATGAAATACTGAGTTTGTTGTTCCTTAAATATCCAATAAAATTAATTTGAATGTTGAATCCTTTTGATAAAAGAACAAACTTAAAAGTTTAATCACTTTATTGAACAAAATTATTGTAAGATATTTTTAATTATGTATTAATAATTCTTATATTTTTAACCAATTAAGAAAGATTTGTGAATTTTAAAAATAAGATACTTTTTTGCCCTGAAGTTTTGGTTTTTATAGCAAAGAATCAGGAAATAGCAGCATGAAAACTAGAAATGCTGATGGATAGGCTTAAATGTTTTTATAGATTTACTAACTTAATATTCGGTGCAAATTTAATTTACGAGCAAGTATTATACCTTCAGATATAAAATATGAAATAAATCTAACTTTATTGATGTAGAGCTAATAATAAAATAATCCTTTGAGAAATATTCTATTTTCAACTGAATCTACTTAAAGAAATTGTGATATTCGTTACGAGGGAATATTCCTCTGCAAAAGATGTTTGAATATAAGTACAACTTAAAATACGAATCTTATAAATACATTTCCGATCCATGTTAACAAAAACAGTTTAATATGCAGATACTTTTAAAATATTAAAATGTAGTATGCATTTATGTTTATGTAGACTTCATTTTCACAGGAGTTTTTATAGAATAAAATATATGAATCTGATTTATATTCGGACCGGATTAACTATAAATCTTACCTGAAGCTGCATTTTAGCTGCCTGCTACAGTTAGAGCTGCTACAGTACAGCCCGGTTATAATGCAGTGAAACCACGTCACCCGCACGAACTCGTCACACCAGGTACGCCTGCACCCCACTGTTATCCATCATGGATGCGGCCCCTGCAGACCTCCAGGGCTGCTGCCTGTGCACCCCCGCCGCAGCTTGCTGCTGATGATGGTGCGACACCCCATTCATCCCTCTTCTCGCTATCGATGCCTCCCTCTCCAGCGTCGAGTAGTCAGAGTCGATAGAAGAAATAAATATGTTCGGAAATAGGACGAGCACTGGAAGTAGACTCCGAGGAATCAGGGCCGCCCATCATGTAGGAGTTGTGAGGCAACACTTGGTGGTAACTGTGCTGGGGATGCCTATGAGTGGGCCTTGGAGACGGAGTAGCTGTCGTCGCTGACGAATAGTTGGCTTCTTCGTTCTTCGTTCTCGTGCCTCGCCTCTTGATGATTACTTTGGTTGTTCTGATGTTTAAGCGGTGTTCTCGGCAACGTGGCTGTCGAGGAATAGGCCGGAGGGGCCAGTATCTCGTTGTTGGTAGCAGCCGCCTGCTGGAACAGCGGATGGTTATTTATGTGCATCTGCAGTGTTGGGGACGCAGAATGCGGCTGCTTGGCTTTCTCCAGGTAAGAGTGATGGTGCGCCCCGTTTCCAACACCTGAATCCAATGTGTAGTTATTAATATTCCGACGGTACATGGAACTTTTCCGCTGATTATCACCATTAGGCATAGCATATCTCAGTCTTTCCCAGAATCGTTTTTCTCCCCATCTTACGCGGGCTCCAGTCTTCAGATAAGGCCTCAAGTCAGGATCGAGTTCTGCTTCTGGCAAGCTACTTCCTTCCTCCACAAGAACCAATTTAAATATTCTACCTTTCAGGGCCTCGTGTAAGGCTGATCTGAATTCAAAGCGGGACCACTCAGTCTGCAAGAAGTTGCGAGATAAAACCAGAATGACTCTGCGACTTGCTTCGGCTGCTTCCACCACCACGGGAGAAGCAGAATGTTGCATGTAGGAATGATGCGTGAGATCACGGTAATGTAAACAAAGTTGGAAGGATGGATTACCATGCTCCAACTCGGCTACTATTGACTGAAGTACAAATTCTTCGTCCTTAGGACTGTAACAAACGTAACCATCATACAGTTTCTCCCTGTCCTCTGCAAAGTGTTTGGAGGAACCAGTTTTAAATTGGAAGAGTCGGATACCGTATCGCGAGTACACCCACACTCTCATCGGCTCTCGAAACACAAACATGAGTACAGTTAACAAGAGGATCAGAATGAATGCAGATAAAGTTACGATCACCATAGGCAAATAATCCGATACAATAAAGCGTTCAATAACAGAGCCGCCCGAATAATAGTCGCTACAGGCAGTGTTGTTTAAATCCACGGCACGCCTTTCAGGTGGTTTAGATTCGTTGTTCAAGCACGTTATGTCCTCACTGTCTATCACTTTACGAGCATTATCTGCCACCCAGATTTGTAGTTCCTGTAAAAACTTGCATCGGCACGACCAATTATTGTTTCCTAGCGAGATTTCCACTAAATACGAGTTCAATGTCAACTGCCAAACTGGGAACGTTATCAGTCTATTTCCATCCAATCTCAATATTTCTAAAGACCTAAGCGGGAACAATGTGACGTTGCCAATAAATGCTATCAAATTATTCTGCAAATAAAGTTCTTTTAGATGAGCTAAATGTTCAAATTCAAAACCTTTCAACTCGCGAATTCTGTTATCTTCCAAGTGTAAAATCTGCAATGCATTCAGTCCATTGAATGTCCGATTCTGAATCGATTCCACTCTGCTAGCGTTTACAAAAAGAACTCTCATATTCTTTCGCCCTATAAACACATGGTTTTGCAGTTCACCAAAGTTATTTCCATCTAAATAAAGTTCGGTAGCGTCCATTGGAATACGTCTCGGAATCTGACTCGTAGCGAGGCTCGAACAGTCTACTACATTAGTTGTCCATGTCTGATCGTGATAGCACGTACAGTTCGAAGGACAAGTCATCTCACAATCACACGCATCGAAATCACAACAATGGCACAATGCGAAGCAATGAGTTTCATACGTACACAAGAAATTTGATGGCTTGGCATCGATTGCAGGCAGAGTGGGCAGGCCACGTGAATACGTCATCTTGCACATTATGTTGTCCAGGTCCATAACTCTGGGATGTTGGCGGAGCTGGGTCATGTTGTTTATCATTTGCAGCCACTCTCATTAGAACAGTCACAATGGAAAGGATTTCCACCTATGTAGAACTCAGGAAGGGTTTTGTTTTCTGGAACAGGGGACAGTCTGAGCGCATTCAAATCCAATTTCACAAGTTCATTAGCGTACATGTCAACCCTCACGAGGTCGCGCTTATCCAAAAATGTGTTGGTATGAACTAGAGATATCATATTATTATTAATAAACAACAATTCCACACTATTCGGAATAGACATTGTAGAAATCTCAGTTATTCTGTTATGACTGGCATCTAAAGTTTTGATGTGTAGGCCCGTTTGGATCTTGAAATAATTATCAAGTCGCTCAATAAAATTGCCGTGTATGTCCAGCCATTTCAGGTTAACTGGAACAAACGCATAGTCAAACCACACTAAATGGTTATCAGATAAATTAAGCCACAGCAAACTAGAAAGCGTATTAAAACACGCCATTGATGTCAGTGAGAAAATTCGCATCCAGACGTATTGCCTCCAACTGAGTATTGTGTTCAAAAGTCCCTCTTTCTATTTGTTGCACTTTATTTTTAGCTAAATTTAACACCTGAAGACTGGTGAGATCCCAAAACATACCACGTGTCAGATTACCAATACTGTTGCCAATTAATCGAAGACCATTTAATTGTTGCAAATTTTTGAAAGATCCATTTTTAAAATCACTAATTTGATTTTCTCCAAGATCAAGAGTTTTGAGAAAAGATAATTCCTTTAGTGCCTCTGGTACTTTTGTAAGAGCATTAGAACTTAAATCAAGTTCTTTCAAATCAGAACAATTTCTGAAAGCCTGAGGGTCAATATTCATAATCAAATTATTGCTAAGTGTCAATTTGCTCAAGACAAAGAGGCCATTGAAGAGAAGAGAACTAATGTGATGCAATCTATTTTCTGCCAGGTTCAAAGTATGGAGATTGTAAAGAGGAAGAAAAGCATTATCTTCTATGTAGCCTATGGAATTGTTTCTCAAGTCTAGAATCTGAAGAAAAAATAAATCTTTGAATGTGTGTGCACCAATTCGGGTGAGGGCATTATGCGAAAGATTGAGGACTATTAGACGAATCAAACCTACGAAAGTGCCATCATCTATGTGACTACTACTAAGTTGGTTGTCTGACAAATCGAGAACAAGTAGTTGCTCCAGGCGACGAAACAGACCCCTAGCCATTTCATACAGAGAATTGTGCTGTAGATAAATTTCACGCATTTCCTTGCAGCTCACGAACAAACCAGCTGGTAGCGACTCCAATTTGTTGTTGCTCATATTAAGTACCCGGAGGGAAGCGAGGCCGGATAGGGCATCCCCGGAAATCTCGGCCAGTTCGTTATGTTGTAGATACAGATGTTGTAGTTGCGTAGTTGCCGGAGTCGCGTTATACCGGAGTCGCCTCGCAGAATCTGCAATTGGTTCCATGACACATCCAGAGCTCGCACATCTAAACCCCCTGTGCACTCATCCCTCGGAATGGAGCTGGTTTCGTAGGCTGGTTGCTTGGAGGCATAACCTAAATTACTAGCGTCTCTAATCCTATTTCGAGTCAGATTCAGAGTTTGAAGATTTCCTAAACTGCAAAACACATCTTCCGGAAATGCCCTGATATTGTTGTCTGCGAGATCCAGTATTTGAAGTTCCTTGAGGCCATATAAACTATTTGGAGCTAACTCGAGCGACTTGCCGGATCCCCACTCTGAATTATACGTATTAATCGATAATCGTTTCAAATCTCTAAGTCCTGTAAATGATTCTGGTGGTAACTGCAAAATTTTACAATCTTCTATAATTAATTCCTCCAGCTGACTAAGTCTATGAAAGGCCTGGGGTGGTAAACTACTTTCGAAAAGAAGTACTTGACTACATCCTACCCTTAATCTGGTTGTACCCTCGACTTGCAGAGCGCTAAGATTAGTTCCCTCTCCGTCAAGCGTTCGCACACGGCACAACACGGACATGCGGCCGGACCCGGTCTCGTTATCCGCACTCCAAGAACACTGATCCGGGGTCTCGTATTTGCTAAAGCTGAGAGTCGGACTGGGCGACATGAGAAGTAACAACGCTAGGATAACCGCGGCTGCCGTCAGCGATACAACACCGCGCCTCCGGCAGGCCATATTCCACAAAACAATGCAGGCCAGTTATATCACGAAACGAATTCGTAACGACAATTGCTCTTTCTCGGCATTTTCTACTTCCCTTGGATATTCAAATCACTATAAACAACACGCGTATTACACACGCAATATCACGTCAGATTTTTACATTGTCAACTTTTTTTTATCAGTACACATTAATAGCTCATAAAAAAACAACTTTCTTCACAGGTTACATGCTTTAAAGTTATTGGCTGGCGTTCTCCGTTAGACATTGCACATTACTAAACGTAGCACACACATATATACACTACACCGAATACGTGCACTGATACGGCTCAGCACAAACTATCAAACTGCGATGGTGTCACGTCGGCAGCGCCGAATCAACTGACTGGTTCTACCGGAGCTGCGGTTCACTATATACTCTTTGTCGGCAAGTACAGCTCTCGCGCGGCAAGTCCCTGCCACCAGACGGCAGCACGGAGCAGCGCATGTCTTCGGCAGGACTAGACGCACCAATCCTGTCCTCACCAACAGTCATTCTTCCGATACCAAGGTAGAATGTTCTCCCATGTTATTTAATAAAAACAGACCAGCGCTCCTTCGTTATGCCATAAAACCAAACGTTACATGCAATGTATCTGAACTTTATATAAATAAATATCCTTGATGCTTTAGACATGGGCATATATTAAAATATACAATCTCTGTTAATAATAATAATAATAATAATAATATAAAAACAATAATAAACTGAATGACACTATTGAACTCGGAGTTTCCGTGCCAACATGAATTTTCCATACATCCCTATTTTCAACTGCTTGTTCTCATGAAAGCTTTCAATCATTACCTGTATAATACCTTCCTCAAATCATGGCTAATATTATTCTCCCACCTCATTCTTTGTTATCTGCAGTGAGCTTTCCCTCCTGATTTCCTGTAGCTGTTGTATTATTTAAAAATAATAATAATAATAATAATAATAATAATAAAATAAAAATAATAACAATAATACCAATAATAGTAATACTCTTACGCTTCACCAGAATTAAAATATACAGATATTAACAAATATGAATTAAGTATTATTATTATTATTATTATTATTATTATTATTAATATTATTATTATTATTATTATTATTGAATCTCCAAATATTTAAAACCCTATTTCGCCACCAAGGCATGTTAGGATTGTAACTTAATATAGCAATAATACACTATACTATACATTGTAAAACAAATATCTTATGGTTTGGAATGAGTGTTATGAATTACATAAATCATCTATAAGTGTCTAAGAAAATATTACATATTGTTATGAATATGTGTTATGAATTTCATAAAATGTTTATAATAATTCTGGTTCTTAAAAATCATTTCACACATTTCAGGCAGAACTGCATCATCATTTAAAAGTAAGTTTAACCAGAATCGTTGTCTTTCGAATTTAGGACAATCAAATAAAACAATATGAATTAAGTATGAACCAAGACATAGGGTTAAAGCACAGTAGAGAGTTGGTAGGCCCTAATAAAAGTATAAAACAAAATAATAATAATAATAATAACAATAATCAATCATATATTTTATCTGATAAAGATAAGATCATAATGTCTTCAATTCCACTTTTCCAGAAATAAATTACACAAATATTAACAATTATGAATCAGCTACAATTTCATTACTAGCATAAAGGTTTTAATGGAGATGATTAAAATAATATACTGACTAGAATATCGTCAACTTGTGTAATTAGCACATGTGCATGTAAGGCCAGCAGCGGATTGGTGGGTCAAAGCCTCTCTACATCTAAAGCGGAATGGACACCTATATATTGAACAAATTGAAATTTACATATTAGGCTGTATTCGTAAGTAATTTTTGAAAAAGTCGTCCCATACAGAAATACTCTCTTATTTTTTCTCATTTTTCTCATTATTATTATTATTATTATTATTATTATTATTATTATTATTATTATTGTTATTATTATTATAGTGAGAAGTACTATCACATAGGGAGCTGAAGTTTGGAAATTCAACAAAAACTTGTCGATGGAAATGGATTTCATAAGGAGAGCAGCAAGATGTTTAAATAAAAAAAAATAGGCCTACTGTCATACGAGAAAAAATGAATATTAGATATTCAATAGTATATTATATAAGATACAAGCAATTAAATTGGTTTGGACATGTACGACGAATGCAAGAAGAAAGGTTACCCAGAAAAAGCATTGGAATGGTGTCCACCTGGAAGAAGAAGGAAAGGAAGACCTCGAAACTCGTGGATGCAAGAAATAAGAACTGGAATGAGAACAAGAGGACAGGAGGACATGGATTGGATGGATAGCGAAGAGTGGAGAAGGAAAATAAAACTTTAGGCACGTAAAGATGTTTAAATATTAAAAATATGTATATAAATAAAATTATCATTATTATTATTATTATTATTTTCGAAATTTACAAAATGTGCAGGGTACAGTAAGATTCGATTCATCCATTAGAAAAAGTATATATATATATATATATATGTCCACCGCTGTGGTCTCGAGGTAGCGTGCTGCCTTGTCATGCAGCAAGCCCAGGTTCGATCCCCGGTCGGGGCAGTTTTTCTGGGTGAGGTTTTTATCGGGGTTTTTCCTCACCTGTAAGACAAATGTCAGGAAAACTTTAAGGCCCCAACGGTCCCCGAAATCATATGGTCATCATCATCAACATCGTCATCATCATCCTTATCATCATCATCCTTCACCGGTGTGGAAAGCAACGCGAAGCTACCACACCTACAATTCCCTAGTAAAGCTGCAAGCATAGCATGAAAATGCTATGATTGCAGTGAAGGACCTGCCTTCGGGCAGAATTACTATATATATATATATCCACATCCACAGCTGTGGTCTCGAGGTAGTGTGCTGCCTTGTCACGCAGGGGGCCCGGGTTCGATTTCCAGTCGGGACAGGCTCCTGGGTGAGGTTTTTCGGGGTTTTTCCTCACCTGTAAGACAAATGTCATCATCATCCTTTACCAGTGTGGAAAGCAACGGGAAGCTACCACACCTACAATTCCCTAGTAAAGCTGCAAAGCATAGCATGAAAATGCTGTGATTGCAGTGAAAGACCTGCCCTCGGGCAGAATTACCATGGATGGATATATAAATATATTGGTCGCGGTGGTCTATTGGTTTTGATCGTTGCTTCTAGTCCCGAGGGGATGGATTTTTAGAGTTGAAACATTCAAGTGACGCATCTTCCAGGAGGAACAATGATTCATGGTCCGGAGTTTGAACATTTTTGGACTCGTAAAAGAACCTCAAGCTTAAATTAGTATCTCTGAGCAAAATTTAACTGGCTTTCCCCATTCAAATAATAATTTGGATTCCTACTAGATGTCTCTCATAGAGGCGTTGTTATGACCACATGTCACTCATTGTCATATGTAGGAAAATAAGCATAACTAAATTATGCCTGATCAAAAAATGATCCCGCTAGGGAAGCACCCACTTCGTCTTGGGTTATGTACATACATACAGTATATATTATTAATAATAATAATAATAGGTATAATAATAATAATTAATAATAATAATAATAATAATAATAATAATAATAATAATAATTAATAATAATAATAATAATAATAATAATAATAATAATAATAATTAATAATAATAATAATAATAATTATTATTATTATTATTATTATTATTATTATTATTATTATTATTATTATTATTATTCCCTCCCTGGTACCTTTATTCTTTCGTGATGGTGTGGCTTGCGTGATTAAATGATCCCTAGAGTTATGTTGGTGGTAGCATCGGTACAGAAAGGGACCCATGCCGGACAGATCAAAGGGGATAATCCAGAGGAAGAAATTACCTTGGTCGAAGGAGTGACAATCCTTCAACGTAAAACACAACCGTCAAGAAATGCGGATATGTATTCCACTGGTATGAAGAGCTTATATCAGCATGGACATAAAACTTCTTCTCTTTGTTTTAGGTTCATGACCTGTTCCATCCAAAATTAAGAGTCCCTCCATCTCTTTTTTGGGCCCTTCTCCCATCCTCTGGTAAGTTATCTCTTGCTATGCATACAATTCTATCTGGTGTCATGAGGGATACAGTGTACGTTGGTTCCATTCAAATCTTTTTTTTCCACCCATTCACATATTACCTGAATATTCAGCTGCCTTCTTATTTCTTCATTTCTAATTTGATCTTTCCTTGATTTACGTACAATATTCCTCGGAATATTAATTTAATTTGTTTCTAAAGTTTGTTCTGTTTTAACAGTGTCTGCGCTTGTTTCGGAGGCATACGTCATTATTGGGCGTATCACTGCTTTATATATTCTTGTTTTGATATCTTTATTTAAGTACTTGTTTTTCCATATGCTATCATTAATACACCAAGCCACTCTTGCTGCTTTATTAGCCTGATGTGTGACTTCATTATATGATCTCCAGCTAGTTATTTCCACACGCAAATATTTGATTACCATAACCTGCTCAATCTCTGTAATGCATAATAGCACGCATTTGCAGAATTGAGCCTATGTTTAATTTCTTTGTGCATCTCATTCCTATTTGTGGATGTCCCAACTCCTTTCAAAAAACGTTAAACTGAAAATATATAAAACTATTATTCTACCAGTTATATTATATGGGTGCGAAACATAGACTCTTACTTTAAGGGAGGAAAGGAGATTACAAGTATTTGAGAATAAAGTTCTTAGAAAAATGTTTGGACCAAAGAGAGATGAACAGACATGTGAATGGAGAAGACTACATAACAATGAACTACATAGTCTTTATAGGAAGCCAGATATAATAAGAACAGTTAAGTCTCGTAGACTGCGATAGGCAGGACATGTTGCACATATGGGGAATGAAAGACTTGCATGGAAACTTCTTGTAGGAAAGCCAGAGGGAAAACGCCCAGTTGGTAGACCAAGAATGAGGTGGGGAAATAACATTACCTATGATTTGAGGGAAGTAGATTATACAGGGAATGATTGGAAAGCATTAGCTCAGGATAGGGATGTATGGAGAGCTTATGTCCGCGCGGCCATGAACCTACGGGTTCGTTAGTGCCAGTGAGTAAGTAACCGGCTCAATCATTTTGTAACTCTAACTTGCACCTTAAAGGGACTTCACTTATTGTCATCGGTTTTGGATTTTGCTAACAATATTTTCATATTGACCTTTTTGAAAATTACAACAAAATTATCTCAATAAAAATTTCTAGATACAATTTCTTTTCAGGATGAACAACAAGAATTTTAGACTAGGACGGTCTTGTATAGATGCTATTTCTATAGTTGGACAAGTCGTAGAAAAGGCCACTGAATTTTATAAACCTGCATTTTTATGTTTTATTGATCCCGAAAAGACATTTTATAGGCCATGATACTAAGGTTTCGAAAGTACCAGTGAGTTAGTATTATTATTATTTATATTATTATTATTAATTCAGTGAAATTATTTTATATTGGTTTTAAATTATCATATATTTAATATTTCCGTTAGAAATCCGTCACTTGTTTCACTTAGATCAATAACCGTCACGCAAGATGGCATTTTACAGACTTTGAAATTGCTCTAATACAATTCTGTACGTGGGAATACGTAACTAGCACAAATTTATCAAATCTCTTGAGAGAACATACTGCATTGCCGCAGGAAACATGTGATCTGTATTAAACAGAAATCACTCACATCAAATTAGAAATAGAGAAACTTTTATCATTAGTTTTGTGCTCCACGATTTTGTCAATATCCAGTGACACCAATCATTTTATCCAGCATACACACAATATTAATATAGTCTATACACAGTTATTCATAAGTAAAGCGTAACAGCATTAGAAAACAGTTTAAAAAATTTAAACACATCAAATATAATATTTTATGAAAATTGTTTTACAAAACAGTAACAACATTTTCACCCATTAATCTACACGATGTAATATAATAATATGAATATAAATAATAATAATAATAATAATAATAATAATAATAATAATAATAATAATAATAAATAATAATAATAATAATAATAATAATAATAATAATAATAATTAAACCAATAATCATAATAATAATAATAATGGTTTATTTTGCCTATTGGGATTAAGACCATAAGATCTTCTCTTTCACGTCACCTGGTTAAATTATCATCATCATCATCATAGTTCACTATGAATTTAGGCAATTTGTTGGCCTGTTTCAGCCTCAATGGAAATACCTTCCAAAAATCTTTTGAGTGAACGTCCTGGTCTTCTTCTAGCTGCAGTTAATTGCTTAACATCTGCTTGGGTATCCTGTTTTTCCTCCGTTCGATGAACATGCTGCATCCATCTTGACTTATAATCAGAAATTTTGTTTTCTGAAGGTTCCATGTGTAATTCTTCTAAGATATCTTGTTTTTTCTTACGATCTAGTAGTGTGTATCCTGCAGTCCTTCGAAGATATCTCTTTTCAGCAGATCTAAGTCTCGGTATATCCTTCTGTTTCAATGTCCATACTTCGCTACCATACAAAAAAGTTGGAAGAGTTTATATACTTTTAATCTTCAATGTTTTTGGATTAACTGTAGCTTGAAAATAGAATTTATTAACCTTAAAATCTTTTAAAATTTTGAAATGTTTGTATTTACATCCTTTTTCTTCTTCATATGATATATTGCATCTTATATTTGTAAAATTATTCACCTCTTCCAAAATGTATCAAGAACAATTTTACTTCTGACAGGACCTACAGCTTGAAATGCCAAAACTTTTGTTTTCTCTGTAGATATTTTCAATCCGCTAAATTATACAGATAATATTCATTAAGAAAGATATAAATTTATATCAATAATAATAGGCCCAAATATTATATTCTTAAAGTACACGACCAGCACTAAACAAAATAGAATACGTTTCTATATTGACGTTATATTTTTTCTTTTTTTTTTTAAGATCGAGACGTCAAGAATTAAGTTAATGTAGAATTAACGTTAACATGTTTGTAGAGAACAGTATCGCCTACATCGAAAGGCAACTTCTCTGACAGAAGAATGTGGTGGGTTGCAGATGTACATGATACGTGTTGGGGGGTATTGACGCGAGAAGACCAAATTGTGTGAAATCTAGCAGAATCGAGCTGAATAAAGGGGACTCCCAACACCAGATGCTCGCCCAATCAAACAATCCTAGTAATTAGATCCTGACAAAAAACCTTTTATACATGTTCCAAGATTAACATTCCCATAAAGCTATTCCTCGTCCTCAATACTAACAATAATAGTAAAAATAATAATAATAATAATAATAATAATAATAATAATAATAATAATAATAATAATAGTAACAATAATAATACAAAATATTAATAATAATAATAATAATAATAATAATAATAAACAATAATAACAATAATTAACCAACTAACTCACTGGCACTATCGAAACCGAAGGTTCATGTTCAAGTTCTCCATACATCCCTATCCTGAGCTAATGTTTTCCAATCATCCCCTGCATAATATATCTCCCTCAGATAATGGTTAATGTTATTCTCCCACCTCATTCTTAGTCTACCAACTGAGCGTTTTTCCTATAGTTTTCCTATAAGAAGCTTCCATAATCTTCTTTCATTACCCATTCGTGTCATATGACCTGCCCATCGCAGTCTACAAGACTTAACAGTTCTTATTATATCTGGTTTCCTATAAAGATAATGTAGCTCACTGTTATGCAGGCTTCTTTATTCGTCTGTCTGTTCATCTCCCTTTGGTCGAAAAATTTGACTAAGAACTTTATTTTCAGATACTCGTAATCTTTTCTCCTCCCTTCTAGTAAGAGTCTATGTTTCGCATCCAAATAATATAATGGGAGAATAACGATTTTACATATATTTAGTTTAGGCCTAACTTTTTTGAGGGAAGTTGGGAAAAGAATCCCTGACATGCATAATTACATGCATTTTTAGAATTCAGCTTATGTTTAAATTCTTTGTTCATCTCATTCCTGTTTATATTGTTCCTAGGTATTTGAATTTAGCCACTTCTTCAAAATTTTCCTCATTTGCCATCACAATATTGTTAATATTAATAAATAATAACGATAAATACAGTAATAATTATAATATTCTTTTTTTTTCAAATGCAGGTTGTCTTTCGACATTCCTGGTGTTCTCTCCTGGAATGGTGTACTTGTAACCCACTTCTGAGGTTGGGGCGCCTGGAAGGGGGGTTACGTTGCCCCGATGATATGATGGGTGATGATAATGATAGTGATGCGCCAGGAGAGTCCCTAATCCTAAGCTTAATCTAAGATGAATATGAATGATGATGATTGCGATGGCCATATGATTTCGGGGACCGTTTGGCCTTAAAGTTTTCCTGACATTTGTCTTACAGGTGATGAAAAATCCCGAATAAAACCTCACCCAGAAAATCTGTCCCGACCGAGGATCGAACCCGGACCCGCTGCGTGACAAGTCAGCACGCTACCTCGAGGCCACAGCGGTGGACATAATTATAATATAGGCCCTACATGAAGTAAAATATAACAATAGACTAATATTAATTAAACAGTTAAAACAATATTGAATACAAAAATTATATTAGGCCTAACAAAAAATCTAACAATAACAAAATATATAACAATAATTGTTGTTTCTGCTGCTTATCCCAGGTTCTTCTAAACCATGTCCACGAGTTTTTTGATTTGAAGTAATTTTATTACTGATCTCCAGATTGATTCCAGAGATCCGTTGCTGAGCTATTCATGCATCGGTCCTAACCCGTTTGGAAAATGAGGAGGACGGGGAGAACACTTAATTAAAAGATCTCGGGCTCAACTTGTCCGGCTCTCAGTACCCGACAATGGATCCCAGACTAGGTAAATGCAGTGGCTGTCCTTATTAAAGGGCGGCTACATACGGCGTCTATATTCCTAGTTGGAGGGGGCATGCACCTTGGGCAAAACAATACTGCCACAATGATGCGTCATCATCAGCAGTAGCACTCTCCTTCAGGCATCTCTAATCAGCCACCATTCTTCGATTCCCAGCTTTCTCAGATCATTCAAAATTCCATCCATCCAACGAATTCTCGGTCGTCCCACATTCCTTTTACCTTCAAATTTACATTCCATGGTTTTCATTAGTACCTCATGTTCAGTCATTCTTTGTATGTGCCCTGCCCATCGAAGTCTTGGAAACTTTAATTGATGTAAGCACATCAGGAGACTTATACAACTGATAGAGTTCAGAATTATAGCCTATATTACATACCATTAATCATTATCCTTTGTAGCGTATTGGGCAATAGAATTTCTTAATATCTTTCTCAAATTAACCCAGTCTTGACATTTCGGTTTTGGACATGTTTCACTTTAAAACTCCAAGCGCGACAGGCCTAGAAGTCACTTGGCCTACACCAGCCGGCTGCTGGCCTCACGTCCACATGTGTTAATCAGAGAGAAAGCTGATCGTATGCCAATTTAGGGGTGACGTTGTCAGCATGTCGGGTCCGCCAGCCGTTATAGCTGATCTACTTATTGTAGCTATCCAAATGACTCACGATGCTGGAAGGCATCGGTCCCATACTGGCCGAAATTTCATGAGAAAATTGTCTTCCCATATGGGGACTCCAAACAGCGCAAGTCCCGTAGCTCTGCGCCAAGGCTCCTTGCTTTCACCACTCGGCTACGGCGTGGGGCACACACAAACACACACACACACCCACGCACACATGCACGCGCACGCACACATACAAAACAAACACACACACATTTATTAATGGACTCAGTCTTGACATATCGGTTTTGGATAAGGTCCATGTTTCACTGCCATATATTAATATTGGTTCCACCAGAGTTTTATATAGGGGTCATTACATTTTGTTTCTCTTGTAACAAGCCTTACTTAAAGTGTCTCAAGAATCCAAGTGATGTATCTTATTTCTTGTAAAATCGAAGGATATGCAGTAACGATAAGATTATTGCTGAAAGATATGCCGCACGTCGGAATGTCCTAATCTTCCTCTCATGGGTTATCTGCGCTACTCTCAATAAAATAACTTATAATTAATTGAGAATAATTAGAAAACAATACGTGACAGAACAAAATAAAAACCAGATCTAGAATCAGCACGTCGATCTCTACCTTAGAACATAATTCCAACATTTGGCGAGAATTCGTTGTCGACCAGTATTACGAATATTTGAGAATAAAGTGATTAGGAAAATGTTTGGACCAAAGAGAAACGAACAGTCAGGTTAACGGAGAAAACAAAAGTGATCTACATGGCCTCTAACAGAAACAACACACAAAAAGATTAGTTAAGTCTCGTAGAATGCGTTTGGCAGAACATGTAGAACAAATGGGCAAATTAAAGATGAGAATGGATTTTTCTTGCAAGAAATCCAGAAAGAAAGCGCCCAATGGGTATGCCAAACATGATATGAGAGAATAACATTCATCATGATTTGAGGGAGACAAATTATATATGGAGTGATTGGAAATTATTGACTCCGAATGGGAGTAGGCCTATGTGGAGAGCTTATGTACGCACGACCCCGTACCTTCAGGTTCCATAGTGTCGGTTAGTGGTTAGTGTGCGGTGGATAGAGCACATGGAACGAATGGGACAGAAAGGGAGGCATGGTAACTTTTGGTACCGGTACTATACCAGAGAGGTAGTGCCCAGCAGTTAGGACAACGATGAGGTGGGAGAACAAACATTAAACGTGATTTGACGGGGGCGAACTACAAGAGAATGATTGGAAAATGTACTTTTGAAATCCAGAATGGGTTGGAAGCAAGGAGATGCACTATCTCCTCTATTATATAATTTTGTACTAGAGCATGCCATTAAATCTTTAGAGAATGAGGAAGGCTTACAACTCAATGGTATTAATAAGCTGTTAGTTTATGCTGGCTATTTAACTCATGCCCCAAATGGGAGTCAATGACCAATCACGTTTCAATGATTTCTGTTTTACAACCAATCAGAGTCGTGTTTCACGAAATATTTATCAGTGTTAAATTTACCATATTAAAGAAAGCTCCTCCTTTTTAATATTCTGAACAGGTCTGGCCATTATTTTGCAGTGACTGAGCCTGGAAGAAATACGGCTACCAGATTGTATATAGTGCATAGATGTCAACACATAGCGCTTGCAGGAGTTAATATAAAAACATTTGTAGCAATTTATTATACCACCAAAAAAAAAAAAATCACTGTTTGCACTTTCTTAAATGTATTTTTTCCCAGGTAATAATCCAGAAAAATATAATTGTCATGTTTACATCATACGACATCAGAAATGAATTAATATACAGTTTGATGTGTTTCATTTTTTTCTCCACTAGAGAGCATTATTACAATATTGCGTCCCTTTGGCAATAAATAGTATGATCTGGTTGCAGTGATAAACAAAAGAAGCAGATGAAGCGTACCTATCGTTTCTCATTTGTTTTCAAACATCGCCGTTTACATTAAAGATATTTTAAAATACATATAGTTAAATAATGGTGTGTGAGTAAACAGCTTAATTTTATTCGTTAAATAGTCCTAACAAATGCCACTCTTGATTTCCAAATTCTCTAGATAAATTCACTCTTCACTTCGTGAGTCGTGAATTGATCGATCATTTGTAAATCAATCGTGGCATTACTTATGATGATGTAGTACTACTGGCCGATAGCGAGGAGATACTAAAGGGTAACACGCACACACTATTGAGTAACACTAAGAAATTAGGACTAGAAGGAAATATCAATAAAACTAAATATATGGTCACACGTAGAAATACATTATATTATGGAAATGGACAGCTAATGACAAATGGGGGAAATTTTGAGGAAGTGGCTGAATTCAAATACCTATGAACAATTATCACAAATAGGAATGAGATGCACAGAGAAATTAAACATAGGCTCAATTCTGGAAATGCGTGCTATTATGCATTGCTGAGACTCTTGATGTCCCAACTCCATTAAAAAAAATGTTAAACTGAAAATATATAAAACTATTATTCTACCAGTTATATTATATGGGTGGAAACATGGACTCTTACTTTAAGGGAGGAAAGGAGATTACAAGTATTTGAGAATAAAGTAATTAGGAAAATTTTTGGACCAAAGAGAGATGAATAGACAGGTGAATGGAGAAGACTACTTAACAATGAAATACATGGTCTTTATAGGAAGCCAGATATAATAAGAACAGTTAAGTCTCGTAGACTGCGATGGGCAGGACATGTTGCACGTATGGGGAATGAAAGACTTGCATGGAAGCTTGTTGTAGGAAAGCCAGAGGGAAAACGCCCAGTTGGTAGACCAAGAATGAGGTGGGAGAATAACATTAACTATGATTTGAGGGAAGTAGATTATAAAGCGAATGATTGGAAAGTATTGACTCGGGATAGGGATGTATGGAGAGCTTATGTCCGCGCGGCCATGAACCTACGGGTTCGATAGTGCCAGTGCGTAAGTAAGTAAGTAAGTAGCTGAGGATGGGGATGAATGATGAGCGTATGTATTCATGGCACAAACCTTCAGGCTGGATAGTGCCGGTAAGTTAGTTAGTCTGCGGTAGGCAGACGAGTGGGACTGAAAGGAAGGTAACTTTTAGTATCGTAAGTAAAACCAGAGATGAAGTGCCCAGTAGGTAGGACAAGGATGAGGTGGGAGTATAACATTAAACATGATGGAATGGTTGGAAAATATTAGCTCAGGACGGGGATGTATGCAGAGCTTACGTACACATGACAAGAACTTTCAGGTTCGTTACTGCCGGTGGTAGTTACTACGAAATGGATAGGAGATATGGCACGAATAGGGGCAGACAGAGACATGGTAACTTTTAGCCATCATCATCATCATCATCTTCTTTGAAGAAGTAAATTGCTGTCCCAAGTTGTGGCGACGTTTTGAAGCAGTAATTCTCTTCATGCCCGATGTTGTAGTAACATTTTGAAGGATTGGTATCTCAAAATTAATTACTGGTTCAGGTTGGGTTTTATTTTCGGTAGAGCCGGATTCTCTTCTCAAGGTCGGAAGTTGGTACACTGGATAGGAAAACACTTTAAAATCATTGAAAACTGTTTCTTGTAGAAATAATTTCACATTTATTCACTTTGTAAAGTTCCCAGCAGATTAAGTAAATGAAGGTGGTATTATTCTTCACCGTCAATTAAAATACATTATTTTCTTTCCTGGAATCAATTATTCTTGTATTAAATATTACATTTTATCTTGAGAACTCTTCTTGCTTCTATCTTTGTGGAAAGTTATATGCAGAATGACTAGTATAATTCTTTTATAATTTTAAACAACATTATTACATCACATGATAGTAATTTTAAATTCTATTGGTTAATAGTCCATTAAATACCAGGTTTAAATTTGATTTGTTAAATCAAAAAGTTAATTGTTTTAACATCC
Source organism: Diploptera punctata (assembly GCA_030220185.1). Taxonomy (NCBI): domain Eukaryota; kingdom Metazoa; phylum Arthropoda; class Insecta; order Blattodea; family Blaberidae; genus Diploptera; species Diploptera punctata. The sequence goes on along the minus strand of JASPKZ010010693.1, from coordinate 472,729 downwards.
AATCAGAGTTTAGTTTACTTTCATTAAAAATATGAAGTTAAGCAAGTGTTCTTATTACAGTTATAACAGAAAGCTTTATAATTCTGACAACAATGACTTAAAACAATTTTTAAAAACATTATTTAGAAAGACTGTTATGTAATACAATTTCTTTAATTGTTACTGAGACATTTTTATTCAACAATGAACACAATGAATTATTTAGACGTTTTTCTCTATTTAAGTTATATTTAAATATTAAAATAATTTTAAAATACAAAATTATTAACTTTAACTTTCATATTTATTATGATATTAAAATCCTGCTTTATCTTCACTTCAAGGTTTAGGCTATTCGCCTGTTCCGAATTCACAATGATTCCTTCCATCTCTTCCTAGGTCTTACTACATCTCTTAATTCCTTTGGTTTATAATTATATGCTATCTTGAGCAACCTTGTTTCTTCCATTCTCTGAACATGCTCTTCCCAGCCGACGCGGTGTTGTTGAATTCTATAATTTAAAAAAATATATATTTCTAATTCATATATATATTTTTATTTTTTATGTGGTTCAATTTTGTGCATCCTTTGGTTCTTCTTAGAAAAGTAATTTCTGCACTTTGTATTCTACTCGAACTCCTCTTATTTGTTGCCCAGGACTCGCTAACGTATAAAAGTACTGGTACCGCCATTGTTTTGTAGAACTTCAATCTTGTATCCATCCTTGTTTTATGTTTTAGTGTTCTATGAATGGTGCCACATATCATTTGAAATTTTGATAATTTATTGTCTATACCATTTATTGTTCCATATCCAGAAGACAATTCGCAACTGGATAAATAAAATTCACTTTTAGTATCGTTAGTAAAACAAGAGATGAAATGCCCAGTAAATAGGCCTAGGATGAGGTGGGAGAGTAACGTCAAACATGATTTGACGGGGGTGAACTATAAGGGAATGATCAATACTTGTAAAATTCATTGTAAATCACAATTAAGGATATGCAGTGATTTTTTAAAACTATTAAAATAAGTATCTAACATGTCAGTCGTCCTCAATTTATATGGACTTAAAAAACTTCTTCATTAGTTAAAACCATGTAGACCTTTCGAACATGTTCCATCTTCGGCATGTCATTTGGCCTACATGGTTTTAACTAATTGATGGAGTTTTTTTTAAAGAGAAATCCATTTTAATTAAGGATGACTAACATATTTTAATATTTAAAAAAATATATAAGAGAACGATTGAAAAATATTAGCCAGTAAGTTTGTTTGTTTGTTGTGAAAGTAGGATAATTTTAACTTGGTGAACAGTTCTGTTAACATGAAGGTACCGCCACTGATACATTCTTATATCTGACAAGACGTTTGAGTAAGTGAGAAGTATTTTGAAGCCAGAAGGGAAAGGCAATATCTGATTTATTGCTTTATTCTAGCGTTGCGTTATAAATTATTTTGCCTCCAGATTATGTTGTTGACGAGCCATTAGACGTCCGTTTTGATCCCATTGTTATGTATAAAGGGAAAGTGTAATTCAATTGAAAGCGAGTATTCATACGAGGTAAAGTTAATAATGAAGTATGATATACATACAGCGTGGGAGGATCCCATTCAATGAAATGTTAGACTTATATGATTTATTGAACCAGTTTGACTTAAACAAGTTCGCCATGAGAACCAGAAGCAAGTTGTTCTAATATTTGTAAGGAGCTGCTTCATTTTACAAGATTTCAACATTAAATATTATGTTATATTATTTTATATAACGGCGCTCTTTAACAACTATCTTATTTCTTATTTATGAAAATAAATTACAATACGTGTTTAATCAACTGGCATATCAGTGGTTGATTAGTAAGACAATCTTATTTTTGGTCCATTTCGTTTACCATCGTTACTAATATCTAGCTCAGAAGATGGTCTATAGAAATCACTCTTTCAATTAAAAAACATTATATAGAATTACAATCTCAAAATATCAATAAGTACAATGAAAATTTTGGCTTTTAAAGGATCAGATGCCATAAAAGCTAAAATAATTCTGAAGGGGAAACCCGTTGAACAAGTGAACCATTTTAAATACCTGGGTTATGAAATCTCCTGTTTTAAAAATGAAGATCTTTTTAACAAACTTAATAAATTTAATTACATATGTGGCACAATTAAGTTAATATTTAAAAAAATACAAGAAAGTAAACAAAACTAAAATTTTATAAAGCTGTGGCTATCCCCTTACTGTTGTATGATAGTGAATTTTTGGTTTTAACTAAAAGAGAAGATAAGATCATAGAAGCAGCTGAAATGAAATTTACAAGAAGTGTAGCTGGCTGAAAACTTCTAGATAAAATAAGAAGTGAAGGTATTAGAAATGAGCTAAATACTTTTTAAACTTTTAGATAAAATAAAACACTCCAGATAAATCTAGGAAGAACATGTTCAAATAATGAAAGTTGAATGCATACTAAAACTTACACTTAGTTACAAATCAAAAGGAGACAAGAATATTGGTAGACTGAAAAAGAGATGGATTCAACTTTTTGATTGAGAATCTATGAGACCGGAACAAGCCACATGGGTTTAATCAGTGATTGTTGATGATTATGATGAACTTTACTTTATGGAATGAATGTGATGAAATACATTCTACGGTGATATGTAGTCTGTTATAGTGTTCTTGATTCGACACACATCAAGCATTCATACATATGACTCATACCGCCATTTATTTAAGCTGGGCTCAAAAATTAAACTAATATATCTTGTAGGATATATTGCCAATTTAAGAGTTAATTAAATATTAATATATTATGATACATTGGGGCGAAGCAAACATGGCGATTCTAGAGATAATTTTTATTTTCGGATTTCAGTAAATCTCCACTTTGAATGGTCGGACTTCGCTGATATATTGAGTTTCGTTGCGAAGCACAGAAAGTTGCGACAGCTAGAGTTTTAAATTTTCGTTTCAAGCGAACTCCTACATTTAATGATCAGATTTTGCTGGTCCGACCTTATTTTTTTTTAATTGATTGGCAGGCCTACTAGCCAAGGTTGGTTCAGAGTAAACAAAATTGCGGCCGCTAGAGCGTTAACGGACACACACACACACACACACACACACACACACACACACACACACACACATATATATATATATATATATATATATATATATATATATATGCCTATAACTTTAACTTCTTCTTGTTTTCTTGTTAAATAATTTCTAACTTTGCATTGTGTGGAATACCTTTTCAGCGGGCATATATAAGTTTTATATATATATATTTGGTCATGGTCATTTTTTATGTCTACTAGTAGATAGGATCGGTGAAGATCTGTACAATTTGTTTAAAAAAATGCATGAGTGAGAACATCTTCAATATATATTTATTTCTTCGGAATTAGCTAATAACCGAAAACATAGCAATCTATATTGTTCACAGCTAACGTTTTGTTGTTGAGAGGGAGAAATAAAATAAAATGTTTTATAGTATTTTTTTATTTACAGATGCTTTACCAACTAAGAATATATTGCATCTGGTAAATTTACGCATATCTACAGTAGTAGGCTATTACTTTCTAATGTGTACGAGGTATCTTGTGTTTTCTGTAGAAAATCGTTCGCATTATCTAACAGTGATTATTATGAAATTGATCCCAATAAAGAAATTCCAATCAAGTCAACTTACTGACGACGAGGAAATTGCGTAATTATCTTTAATGATGTTGATCGGCGCTGGAGTATAAACCCGGGCCTTCCCATTTCTAGTCTCAAACGCTATCGTACAATACAACTTCGGCAGATTATTATTGTAGAGATTTGTTATTATAGTTAGTATAACGAGCCACCGCTGAATGGGGCATGCAGGATTCAACAAGGTACAATTTATGACAGTGGTTATTGAGAAAACATCACGTCGTTGCAAAACTTGCCCACATGTAATTAAGAAGAATAAATAGGATAACAGAAGAGAAGTTGGTAGGAGTGTCTATTCGACTATTAACCATAATATTAATGACAGATTTTAAATACATTTTAAATAGAGTTGATCTTATTAATATTGTGACTTCATCGCTTGTACTTAGGCCTAGCAAGTTTATATTCATTTTACATTTAACAAAATTTCAATTATTTTTAGAAAAAAAAACAATTTACTGTCCATAGGTGACCAACAATGTATATTTAGAAGAAATCTATCTATAACAGATCAGATTTTTAGTACAATATAAATTCTTGAAAATAAATATTTTTGAACAAGATGACTCTGTTCATCTACAGTATGTAGATTAAAAAAAAAGTGGTGTCTTGATGCAGAGTTATTGGTATTGCGCTGGTTCGAGTCATGGGGAAAGAAATTGTATAATTGAATTTCGGCCAGTACGGGACCGGTGCCCACCAAGCATCGTGAGGAATTTTCGTAGCTAGTAAAAGAAGCGGTTCCAGGTTTTGAAAACCAGCTATAACGGCTGGGGACCAAACATGCTGACCATATGTCATCCGTATGCTGGTTGGATAATCGTTCACCTCTGTGATTAACAAATGAGGCGGTCAGAGGACAACGGGTACAAGTGACAAAACATTAGTTTGGAGAAAATTAAGTTTAAAAATCAATGAGAATATAAAATTCCAGAAACATCTGACAAGTCTCATTAATTGTGTTTGTGTTCCATATATATATATATATATATATATATATATATATATATATAGAGTCCATTTATCCGTAAAATATGAACAGATTCAATATAAACATTAGCCCATACTACTGTATAACTTTTTTTTATTTCAACCCTAGCAATACCAACCGGGGAGGGGTACATTATGCCCACCTTCTGACATTTTAATCATTATGTATTTTAATTTTTTTTTAATGGAAGCATGACGTTAATAGTTATTGTCAGTTATTGTCTCTAGTATTGAAATACATAATTATTTGTGAGTTTTCATTATTGGTTATTTCATGAAACAATGACCTATTAGTGTCCACCGCTGTGGTCACGCAGCGGGCCCGGGTTCGATCCCCGGTCGGGGCAGTTTTTCTGGGTGAGGTTATTATCGGGGTTTTTCCTCACCTGTAAAACAAATGTCAGGAAAACTTTAAGGCTCAAACGGTCCCCGAAATCATATGGCCATCATCATCATGATCATCCTTATCATTATTATCATCATCATCATCATCCTTCACCGGTGTGGAAAGCAACGGGAAGATATCACACCTACACATTCCCGAGTAAAGCAGAAAAGCAGAGCATGGAAAATGCTATGCTTGCAGTGAAGGGGGGGACTGCCTTGCGGGCAGGACGAGACAGAATTACGATGGGATGTGATCTATTAGTACGGTCATTTAAAGTACCCCCCCCCCCGTTGGTAGTTCTTGTTGACGCATTACAATGGCTTTGAATTTCTATTCTTAGCTTCTTCAATAATTGTTTTTTTATATCTCTAATTTTACTTTTACCAACAATGTTGTTGGTTTATATAATTTATTCTTTCATTATTGATTTATCTGAAAGTTTGTTCTCTTATATCAATTTGAGAATGCTTGGCCTTCTCAACGAGTTCTTTTCATAATTTTCTATCCTGGACACATTTGTTCCAATTTTTTTTATCTTCATCAATTTTATATCATTTACAACATCATCTTCCCATTTTTTTTGTCGTCCAATATATTTAGGGATTAATGATTTCCTTTTGTAGATCTTTTTTACAATCCTTTCATTACCCATTCTATATGTGTGTTTAATTCAGCTTAATGTTTGTGCTTTAATTAAGTTAATTATATTTCTGTTTTTGATAATTCTATTTAATTATTCATTTGTTCAAATTCTGCATGATCCCAATATTTTCTTATTATTTTCCTATCGTAAACTAAACGCTTTTGCTTTTCTGCTTCTTTAAGTGTCCAAGTTTCACTAGAATAGGTTACAACTGGTCTTATAACTGCAAAGTACAGTTTAAATTTGGAGTTTTCAGAGATTAGTTTTCCCTTAAGTAATGGTAAATTGCATAAAAATCTTTGTTACCAAGTACTATACTACCAATTCAAAATCCATTATATCCACATATGAAAGAAGAAAGAGGAATAGAATTCACTGATGTAACAGAAACGAAGCTCAGTTCGCATGTTGGGGAGTTAGCGATGCGTGGACGTAGCTGAATTGTCAGGCCTCAGTTACCCATTTGGTGGCCAGTGTACAGTGATTTTCTTTATATTTGATAAGCATTGTTCGGTGTGCTCACGGCAACCCTTTGGTCTGGGTGTCTCTGACAGGAGGGAGAACGCCTAACAATGTGGTGTATTGTCATGTGTCCCCAGATTCATTAGCGAAGATGTGGAGAGAGGGGAACCGAACTCATTACAATTACATACACCAACACAAAGACACTATACACTTTTAAACTCACGGTTTATAATCACAAACATCTCATGCAAAACTGACACATATCTCTCTGATTACATAACTTATCACCAGAGATGGAATAATTATTCCTTCATAAACACGATATCAGCGTATGGTTCATGCGACCATTGTATATGACGTCAGGGGAAGGGGATTAGAATAGTTATCTGTTCCATCTGATTACAGCTTATCATGATCATAGTCCATTCACGAATTTAGGCCATTTGTTGACCTGTTTCGTACTCAATAGCAAATTACTTACTTACTCACTGGCACTATCGTACCCGTAGGTTCATGGCCGCGCGGACATAAGCTCTCCATACATCCCTATCCGAGCTAATGCTTTCCAATCATTCCCTGTATAATCTACTTCCATCAAATCATAGTTAATGTTATTCTCCCACCTCATTCTTGGTCTACCAACTGGGCGTTTTCCCTCTGGTTTTCCTACAAGAAGCTTCCATGCACGTCTTTAATTTCCCATACGTGCCACATATCCTGCCCATCGCAGTCTACAAGACTTAACTGTTCTTATTATATCTGGCTTCCTATAAAGATCATGTAGTTCACTGTTATGTAGTCTTCTCCATTCACCTGTCTGTGCATCTCCCTCAATAGAAACACCACCCAAAATTCTTTTTATTGGACGTCCTGGTCTTCTTCTTCCAGCAAGTTGATAGCTTAATATTTGCTTGGATACCATGTGATCCTCCATTCGATGAACATGTTGCATCCAATACTTCTAAAATTAATTTTAAAGCACATTTGAGGTTATGTAATAAAATACTAAAAATATATAATTAGTACCTGATAAATCAGTCGTTCTCAACTAAAATAAAGTTCTGATGGAAAACTTCATCAAGTAGTTAAAAATATGTAGCTGATATATTATTTAACAAAGAATGCATTAATCATAATATCACACCTAATTATGTCAAAATTAAAATAAATAACAAAAGCTACACAGAAAAGAAAGCAATAAACATATGTTTAACTACTTCACGAAGTTTTCTAACAGAGCTTTATTGCAGTTGAGAACAACAGATTTATCACGTGCTAATTATATATTTTTAATATTTCATGTTGCATCCATCTTGGTTTATAATCAGAGATTTTGTTCTAAAGGTTCCATGAGTAATTCTTCTATGTCTTCATTTTTTATGATGTAGTAGAGCGTATCCTGCAGCTACAGTTAAGAATAACCATATTAAATTAGTTCTACTTCACCCCAATTGTTCCCAACAGTCAGTGCGCAACTTTCATATTCCCCCGAAGTATATTTTATCTGTAGGTCTGAATTATGCTCTTGTTTGCATCTGACCGCTGTTCAGAGTTAAGAGTGACCTCTACTGTTTGGTTGAAGGTTAGACCTTGCGTCATTAGAAGGAGAGGTTTCATCTCTACTTATCACCTGGTTTTTGTTTATTTCTTAGGTAGTAAGCATTTTTACCGACTTTTTTTAACAGTGACCTGCACTATATCCGAGTGGTCTAAGGTATTAACCATTGGCGCAGAGCTAGTGGACATGCACTGGTTTTAGTCCCAATGGGGAAAGTAATTTTCTCAAGTAATTTAGACTAGTAACGGCCGCGGTGGACTCCTTGCCTCTAGTCCAGAGGGTTGCGGGTTCAAACCCGGCCCAGGGTCGATGGATTATTTTAGGATGGAAAATCAAAGGAGTAAGTCCTCCAGGAGAGACTTTAAGCTGTAGGTCTCGAGTCTGAAGTTTTTCAGGCTCGTAAAAGGTCCTTAATCCTGAATGAAAAAAGTCTCTAAGCAAAATTTACCGAATTTTCCCATCCTAGTACCATCTTGGTTTCCTAAATGTCACTACGAGGCGGAACACTGGCCTCGAGCAACTCAATGACTTCTATCCGAAAACAAGTGTACTATATTTGAAGAGAAAAATTATACGCTCAGACCGGGACTTGAACCCGGGACCCTTGGTTCTCTAGACCAAGTGCTCTACCAACTGAGCTACCTGAGCAAGTACCGATCTAAACGCAAATCTTTCTCTATATACATTTTTCTTCAAATATGATTTATCCATCATTGAGATGTACGAAATCAATAATAAAAAGTGTACTATAGCCTATTGGCATAGGTGAATTTCTCCCCTGTAGGGGAGAACACGAAAGTCTCGTTCAGATACACAAGGGCTTACAAGAAACAAGAAATTTAGACTAGTATGATACCGGTACTCACGTAGCTTCGCGAGAAATTTGGATAGCTACGATAAAAAATATTTCAGGTTAAAAAACCTAATAATAACGTTACTTCAATAACTGTTATCTTCGAAATATATCTTGGTCTTCCTCTTACTCTACTACCCTAGGGATTGTAATCCAAACTCATTCTTTCCTCTGTTTATCTTCTTTTTTGTGTGTCCTAACCAATTCCACCTTCGTTTTTTTATTTCTGTTGTAATTTCCTTTTTGATTTCCATAATCCAATAGCAGGATATAAAAAACAGACAAAAAACACAACACAGAAATAAGACAGTAACTAAAAGTAGAGGAATTAAACACAACAATAGTGAAATACAGAACAAATTGGAAAGAACACTTAGCAAGGATGACTGAGAACAGAATACCAAAAGTAGCATATAACTATTTACCAAGAGGAAGAAGAAGTTTGGGAAGACCAAAGAAAATATAGAAAGAGCAGCAATTTGGAGCCGGAACAGGCTAGCAAAAAGTCTGAACCGTGAAGAAGAAGAAGAGGAAGAATATTTACATAATACCATAGTACGGTAGACCTATATATATATATATATATATTCAGCTGTTTAAAATTTAACTTCCATCTGATTTTTTAACCAAAACCACGTTTCTAATTAATTTCAAAGTGAGTGTACGTTACGTAAAGGAAAATGGAATGACGAGTTTGAATCATCAAATTTTATGATCGGATTCAATGAGCAGTGAAGCGTAAATGGAGTAATTGAATTTTTAAATAACCTCAGATGAGTGCTACATGTGTTGCATTTATTTACAGTATTCCATACTATCTCTCATTTCAGTGTTTTACGGCTTATAAAATGGCCGACAAATGAAACATTAACGTAACATGAACACAATTAAATAAAGTGACCAACTTTCACCTACATATGAAAAAGACAAGACAAACTTTATAATAGCTTGGCAGCTAACAAAACGCAATCGTAGGCTTAATGCTCATGCGCTAGAATTCTATGCCGTAATGTTCCTCTTCCATGGCAGTAAAATATGGACCTTATCCAAGACCGATTTGTAAAGACTGAATTCATTAAAAAAGTACTACGAAATATTTAGGGCCCAATAAGTGACAAAGGAGAATGACGTATAAGATATAACTGTGAGCTCTAACAGTTGTATAGGTCTCCTGATGTGGTTTTGCCAATTAAAGCTTCAAGACTGCGATGGGCAGGGCACATACAAATAATGACTGTATATGAGGTACCAAAGAAAACCATGGAATGTAAATTTGAAGGAAAAAGAAATGTGGGATGACCGAGACTTCGTTGGATGAATGGAATTTTGAAGGTTCTGAGGAACCTGAGAATCGAAGAATGGTGGTTAGTTCCTATAGAAAGAGGCTCGAATCGGGTTGTAGTGCTGCTACTGGTGGTCTATTATCCTCTTCCTGTCATCTACTGTTGGTACTTCCTATGATCATGTGATTTACTTGTAACCTTGTGAGGAGTTCAGTTACATGAGTATAATTGTTATTATTTAAGATATTTGGTCTTTTATTCTTATCTTTTATGGTTGTTTTGTTGAACATATGTTTCAAGGCTTCTGAGCCCAATCTTCAGCAATTACAGACTATGAAGATAGGGCTCAGAGCCTTGAAACATATGCTCAACAAAAACAACCATAAGAGGTAAGAATAAACAGATCAAATATCTTAAATATTAAATAAACCTCTTAATTATTTCTTCTTGTAAGCCCTTGTTTCCCTCAACGAGATTTAGGGGCTCTCCCCCTACAGGGAAGAAATTGAACCATACTTATTTAGTTACACTTGTTTTCGTATAGATGCCATTTGAATGGCCCGTGGTCAACGTTCCGCCTCATAGTGATACCTAGGAAACCAAGGTAGTACTAGGAGGGGAAAATTTGGTAAATTTTGCTTAGAGGCCTTTTTATTCAGGTTTAAGGATCTTTTACGAGCCTAAAAATCTTCAGACTCAGGACCCCCGGCTTAAAGTCCTTCCAAGAGTTCTTGCTCCTTGGATTTTTCCATTCTAAAAATATTCATGGATCCGGATTTGAACCCGCGACCCTCGGGACCAGAGGCATAAACACTAGTCCTTTAAAATAATTGTTATTTGTTGTCGACCGTGGTAGACTAGTGGTTATGTTCCTTGCCTCTGGTCCGAGGGTCGTGGGTTCAAACCTGGCCAGGATCGACGGATTTTTTAGGATGGAATTTTAAGCTGTGGGTACCAAGTCTGAAGATTTTTAGACACGTAAAAGAACCTTAAGCCTGAATAAAGAAGCTTCTGAAGCAAAATTCACCGACCTTCTTCATCCTAGTAATACCTTAGTTGCCTATTAGATGTCTCATTAGGTTGGTATGTTGAACACATACCATTCATGACACCTTTAGGGAAATAAGAGTAACTAAATTAACTTGTTCTAGTAATTCCTAATAAAGGAGAGGCTAAGGCCCAACATTGGGTTGTTATGCCATTGTAGATAGTTATTGCTTCGTACTGCATGTGATACCACCTCCAGTTCAAGTTGAACATTAATTCATGCTGATATATTGAACGTGAACAACGTTCTGCATTGTGAGAGAGGTAGCTTACAATCAAAGTGAGAATGTACTAGCATTGAATTTTGTACAGTGACAAACTATAGGAATGTTATGTGTTCAAGCAAAGATATTTACATATTTTGATGGATTATTAGGATGGGAAAATCCCAAACTTTCGGGAGGGACTTCAAGCAGTGGGTCTGGAGTCTGAAGATTTACAGGCTCGTAAAACAACCTCAAACCTAATAAGGAGGCAGCTGAGTAAAATTTAACCAACTCTCATCCATCAAGTAATACCTTAGTTAATAAAATTAAAATGAGTTATTATTCATCTCACTTCATGCACTATGTGATCTTCACAGCACAGGACTGCGGTTTCAGGAATAATTGTTCCTGTCCTCAGCCATATTTACGACAGTTGAATTTACGTCTTCTCCATAATCTTCTAAACTGCCATCTACTGTTGATTTGATGAAGTGAAAGTAAGAACACCTGTTCTTGAAACCGCGGTCCTGTTCTTTGAAGAACACAGAGTGTATGAAGTGATATGAACAATTTTAATTTTTATAATTTAGAAGCCTCGTAACCTTAATTGCCATCATAAGTTTCATGAATGAAGTTCTTACTTTCAGTAGCAGATGTGACAATTTTGGATGGAAAAATAAATTAAGATAGGGCCTCTTAGAAAAGACTTAAATAGTTTTAATTTAACAAATAGAATTGGCAATATGAGGAACAACTGGTATTAACATGTTAAAAGAATTCCTGTAGATAGAATCCCTCAGCTATTATTAAAGTACAAACCAATAGGACATAAAAGTGTTGGACGCCCATTTACTAGATGGAAGATCCATTAAATCCCACTTGATGTGAAAATAGGTAAAAAGGCCTATTTTCATGAAGTAGAAGAAGAATAAGAAGAAATTTTATGAAATACCATAGTTGCCTGCTAGATGTCTCTTGAGGCAAAATGCTAACCACATATCACTCACGACATTTGTAGGAAAATAAACGAACTAAATCAGATTGATTAAGAAATCACAAAAGTGGGAGGTCAGGGACCGACTTGGGCTGCAAGAGCCATAGGAAGAAAGGACTATTAATATAAATAATAAGTTAATATAAACACATATTTCATTATAAGGCTAACTAAAAGTAAATTATTCTTCTTCCTCTTCTCCATCATAGTTTAACTTCTCACCTTATAGGTACATTAACACGGGGCACGACCTATCAGAAGAGAGGTTTTAAACTGTGGAACACGCATTTTGATCACACAAGGACGTGGAGGACCACCCGAATGAGTGATCAGCTCACTCCAGGACCTCCACCGAGACAATACGAACATTTGTGACGAAACTCACCAATCACTCACACATTCATACTAAACATAACGAATATTGTGATGAATAGAGTGAGGAATTATATGAAGAAAATTATACTAAAATATGAAATCATGATAACAAAATATGAAAATTATGAAAATTAGGACACAAAAATATTATGAAGCTACTATTTTTTCAACTTTTTACACATATTTATATACAGAAGCCCTGTATAATTTATGGGTATACATACAAGCACACAAATTAGACAAGAAGACTTTTTTGTAGCTCAAGGAATCAAGAATTTCACTGTATTTCCATTTTAATTAATTTTTCATTAATTCTGACTCAATATAAAATATAATTTAATATAATAAATTTTGGAATTTTTAACATTATGAGGTTTTATTAATTATTATCAATATAATATCATGTTTGTGATTTGAAACAACTTTAATGGCTCACATTGAAGTACATTGTGTGAGGAATCACGCTAACAAGCCGGAAGGTCGTGGGTATGAGCCTCAGTGGGGTCAGGTTTTTAGCTGGACCAAACCTTCTTGGCGGCATCATAGTCCTAGAGTCTACTCAACTCTTAATTTAAATGAGTCCCAGACGCATATTCTGGGGCAAAGGGGCCGTCACGCAGGACTGAGAACCCAGTGGACATCCCTTGGAGATTGTCTAGAAATGTAGAAGTCTCAACATCCATCTACCCCAAGGGCCTCCCAAGCCTGTAGTTTGACACTTTATTTCAATAAATTAATACTGAGCTTATATAAAACGCGATCAATTAATTTATCTAATGATATTTAATTACGAAACCCAAACATAAATAAAAAAAAAACAAAACAAAGTAACCGTTGTAACTTGTTTCCATCGAATATACCACTGACAAAATTTAGAGTAGGTGCAGTTTGGATGACTTCTATTTACCTTCCATAAAGATAATGAATTCCAGTATATATAAATGTCACAATAACATTAAATTGGATGAATCAGAACACACGTAGACCAAGTCCTAACTAACTAACTCACTGGCACAATCGAACCCGTAGATTCATGGCCGAATGGATATAAAGCTCTCCATACATCCCTATCCTGAGCCAATGTTTTCAAATCATCCCCTCTATAATCTTTCCCTAAATCATGATTAATGTTATACTCCCACTTCATTCTTGGTCTACCAACTGGGCGTTTTCCCTCTGGTTTTCCTACAAGAAGCTTCCATGCACGTCTTTCATTCCCCCATTCGTGCCACATGTCCTGCCCATCGCAGTAGACCAAGTACTATATGTCATATTTGGAGAAACGAGATGTTAAAATAAATTAATCCACAAATAATTCTAGGGAGTATTTCAAAACTCTCTTTGCAATTACAATTATGTTTAATCCTATACATTACACATATGAACATAGTGAAATGTAGTTAGAATTATTTTAACATTAGCTTTTCCATGAAATTTGCTGAGCACAGTATATATGCATGTGCTTTGAATAATCAAATTATCAATTCTGTTCATAATACACAGTTACGAGCTTTTTATATATTTTATTTTGTACGATCAAAAAGTATGCTCCACATTATATGATGATGTGGGAGCAATCATGTACTGCACTACATATATGATAGTTTGATGTAACTGAGAATAATATTGGATTTACCTACAAGAACTTTACAAATTTCATAAACTGTGGAGCAAGAACTTATTTCACGGCACAGCTTCAAGTTTAGCAGCAGCAGCAGCAGTCTTACCTACATTTAAATACTTGCAATGTATAAAAATTAACTAAGCACTTTAACACCATTGAATGCTGATGTGGATTCACTCACAGACACTGTAGGATCATAAAAGTTCTTCATCGCTGACTTCGCACAGCTTCTAAGTACTTACTATAGAAATACTTTAATCCATTCATAAAACAAGGACTGTCCTTAGGTAGCAAAAAGGAATAGGTTTCTTACTTACTTACTTACTTACTCACTGGCACTATCGAACCCGTAGGTTCATGGCCGCGCGGACATAAGCTCTCCATACATCCCTATCCTGAGCTAATGCTTTCCAATCATTACCCGTATAATCTACCCCATTCTTGGTCTACCAACTGGGCGTTTTCCCTCTGGCTTTCCTACAAGAAGCTTCCATGCAAGTATTTCATTCCCCATACGTGCAACATGTCCTGCCCATCGCAGTCTACGAGACTTGACTGTTCTTATTATATCTGGCTTCCTATAAAGACCATGTAGTTCATTGTTATGTAGTCTTCTCCATTCACCTGTCTGTTCATCTCTCTTTGGTCCAAAATTTTTCCTAAGAACTTTATTCTCAAATACTCGTAATCTCCTTTCCTCCCTTAAAGTATGAGTCCCTGTTTCGCACCCATATAATATAACTGGTAGAACAATAGTTTTATATATTTTCAGCTTAACGTTTCTTGAAAGGAGTTGGGACATCAAAAGTCTCTGCAATGCATAATAGCATGCATTTCCAGAATTGAGCCTATGTTTAATTTCTTTGTGCATCTCATTCCTATTTGTGATTATTGTTCCTAGGTATTTGAATTCAGCCACTTCCTCAAAATTTCCCTCATTTGTCATTAGCTGTCCATTTCCATTATATACTGAATTTATACGTGTTACCATATATTTAGTTTTGCTGATATTTACTTCCAGTCCTAATTTCTTTGTGTTACTCTATAGTGTGTGTGTGTGTTGTCCTTTATTATCTCCTCGCTATCGGCCAACAATACTACATCATCAGCATAAACTAACAGCTTATTAATACCATTGAGTTGTAAGTCTTCCTCATTCTCTAGATTTAATGGCAAGCTCTAGTACAAAATTAAATAGTAGAGGAGATAGTGATCTCCTTGCTTCAACCCATTCTGGAATTCAAAAGTGTCCGAAAATTGTTTTCCTACACGCACCCTACTCTTTGTGCCATTTAGACACATTCGTATAAGTCTAACTAACTTTTTAGGAATTCCGAACTCCAGCAGGATACTATATAACTTCTCCCTCTTAATTGAATCATATGCTTTTTTGAAGTCTACATACAGTTGATGTACAGTACAATTATATTCCCATTTATTTTCTAAAATCTGTCTTATACTAAAAATTTGATCTGTTGTAGACCTGTTTCTTCTAAATGCATATTGATGATCTCCTAGAATGTCATCAATATAATAATTGCTTACTAATATATTTGTTAGAATTTTTACGAAGTTGAAAGTAATGAGATGCCCATGTAGTTGTTGCAATCAGTTTTATCTCCTTTCTTATAAATTTGTACGATAATTGATTCCTTTCATTCATCTGGAAGAGCTTCTTTTTCCCAAATCATACTAAGCAACCAGCATATCCTGCCCATCAATTTTTCTCCCCCTGATTTTACCAGTTCTGCTGGGATCTCATCTGAACCTGATGCTTTATACATCTTCAATTTTTCAATCGCCATTTCAACCTCTAATGAACTTGGTTCTGCGACTAACATTTCTGATGTCTATAAATTATCCTCCTCAATGTCCTGTTCTGTATGTACATTTAATAGCTGATTAAAGTAACTTATCCATCTATTTAGTATACTCCTAGAATCTGCAATCAAATCCCCATTTTCATTCCGAATTATGTTTGTTCTAGCCTGAAACCCTTTCTTCTCTATACTAATTCCCTGATATAATTCTCTAATGTTCCTATTTTTTGCATTCATTTCAAGATCATTAAATCTTCTCTCTCAAATATTCCCTCTTTTTACTCTTTAGTAACTTGGTGGTTTCCCGTCTAACACTACCCAATTGCTTCTAAATTTACCTCATTTGGCTCGTGTAACCATTTCAGTTTTGCTAGCTTTCTTTTCTTTACAATGTCGGCACATTCCTCATCAAACCATTTTTTGTTTTGCCTCTTTTTTAAAGAACCAATGCTTTCTGATGCTGACAATTTAATAGTATCTCTTATAGCCTCCCATTCTTTATTTATATCAGTTTCTTCTTCGTTTGCCACACTGTCATCTGAAGATTCCAGTACTTCAAATCTATTAGCAATTTTGATTTGGTATTCTTGCCGCATTTCATCATTTTTCAAATTTTTTAATTCATATTTTACAGAATCATCTTTGACGTTTGTTCCTCTCATAAGCGATAGCCGTTGTCTGATTTTCACTCTGACCAGATGATGATCCGAATTGCAGTCTGTCCCTCTAACTGATCTAACATCAAAGACGCTACTGTGCCAGCGTTTATCCACTAATACATTATCTATCTGGTTCCGAGTTTCTCCATCTGGGGACGTCCAGGTGTATTTATGAATATCCTTATGCTGAAATGTTGTGCTCTTAACAATGAGATTCTTTGATGTGGCAAATGTAACTAATCTAACCCCGTTGTCGTTACTATCTTCATGAAGACTGAATTTGCCTATTGTTGGTTTGAATATATCTTCCCGCCCCACTTTTGCATTAAAATCTCCTAAGACAATTTTCATATGATATCGTGAAAGGCTATCAAATAAGCATTCTAATTCTTAATTAAATAAAAATAAAACGAAGTTTTATTTGATTTTCATATTTATTATATAATTCAGTGACAGCTGTTTCGGTACACTGTACCTTCTTCAGACATGTTAACAAATTATGAATTGTGTTCCAACTGATCTAAGCAACAATACAACAATATTTATTTATTTTTTTTAATTTAACAAAGGGGATTCATTCAAATCAAGTTGAGAATTTAACAGTTTTTTACTACTTTTAAACTTATTAGTTTCTGCAGCCTCCAAAAGATCTAACTTCTTACCCTTATCACAAATATGTAAAATTTCAAAATTTGGATCGAAACAATGATTAAATTGGAATAGGTGGTTAGCATAGTTTGAATTTTCTAAATTTCTGTTATATGCTCTCATGTGTTCCTTTATCCGAGATATAAAAGGTCTACCAGTTTGTCCTATATAGACTTTGTCACATGTGCCACACTTCAATTTATATACACCTGATAATTTTTCTTTTTTTGTTTTGGTTTTATTGTTTTTTATTATATTTTGTGGAGTTTTATTAGTTTTAAATGTCGCATTAATGTTCAACTTTTTGAAGTGTTTAGATATTTTATTTGAAAGTGGGCCTATGTATGACATTACGACATATTTCTTATTGTTTTCTTTGGGTACAGGAAAAACTTTGTTAATTGCTTTTTTGTAATTAATCTTCTTAATTAAACATTCTATAATTTCAGGGTCGTATCCATTATTAACAGCCAATTGTTTAATAATATTCAATTCATTATTATATTCCAAGGGTGAAAGAGGGATATTTAAAAGTCTATGAATGTAACTATTAAAGGCTGCCATCTTATGAGTATATGGGTGAAGAGAAGAACTATGGATAGTGGTATCAGTATGAGATGGTTTGTGAAAGATACCAAACTCAAACTTATTATCAATGTGTTTTATTGATAAATCCAAGAAATTTGTACTATTATTTGTTTCTATTTAATTAATAAATATGGATTTTCATCAAGTAAACACCAACTCAATTGATCATTCTAATTCTTCATAGAACTCATCCTTGATCTTGTCATCTTTATCCTCTGTGGGGGCATGTACATTTACAATTATAAAATCATGTCGTTTACCCTTCTGACTAAAAAACCCGTTCCATATGCAGGTGGGAGATCCTCTCTTCTCTAATCTCTAATAATTCAGCCAAGATTCCATTTATAACTACACTAATTAGTGGTCTATTCATTACAATTTCATCAAATTCTTGACTAGGATCATGAATAGGGTTAGAAATTAACCTACTCTCATTTATTCCTTTAATAACAAACTACAATAATATTTTTACAACAGAAGCCTCCCTAAAATATTTCTTAATTCAAGCATTAGCTTCGTCAATCCTTTTATTTTCTGCACCCCCATAGTATAATGCAAAGCTTCCTGATTCCTGACTACCTTCTTCTGGCCACCTAACTTCCTGTAAAGCGACTGTATCTAAGGGCGATTTATCTAATTCCCGCGTTAATATATTTAGTGCCCCGCTATTATATAAAGTCCTAACATTCCATGTTCCTAGGAACATGTCCCTGTGTTTGAGCCTTTGGCATGGGTTCCCTGAAGTAGTCCCCGGCCGGAGAACCGAATGGGGGACTATTTGACCTCCGGAACATTTTACCCCAGTAGAACCCATGTCCGCATTTCTTGACGGTTGTATTTTTACGGTGAAAGATCGTCACTCTTTCGACCAAGGTACTTATTTCGTCTGGCTTATCACCTTCGACCAGTCCGGCATGGGTAACCCTATCGGCAGCAATGCCACCGCCGGCATAGCTCTTAGGATCATATAAGCACGCAAGCCACTCCACCACGACAAGGTAAAGATACCATGGAGGGAGGAATAGGTTTCTACCTGTGAAAAAAGAGTGGGTGGTTATTATTCTAACGTCGTTATTCTACTTATTCATGTTCTTGTCACAGATTAGGAAATCCCTGTTCTTTTTCTGTAGTTTCGGACAAAAGCCTCCACTTAGTCATTCAATCTCTCCTTTTTTCAATTATTTTCTTTTATCAAATCTATTTATCTTGTTCCAGATGGGATACTTAGGAATTTTCGCTGTCTACCATATTACATTGTCAAAAACATTTCAAAACTACAGTCACTCCAAAAATGTTTCTAACGAATTAGTAGAAATGTTATTTTAAAAAATTGAAAATTGAAAAATATGAAGGAATATTAAATTTGTACAGAAATATGAATATTTCGCCAAAATATTATGAAATATGAAAAAATATGAAGGTCTTATTTGATTCTACATATCATAAAATGTAAAGATACTTTATCTCAGCGCTCTCTGACCAATAGTTTAAAACATGAAATTTCATAAAAATCCTCGCTCTAGTGATGATTATGTTGCCGAGATGTTATCCGGGGAACATTTGGGTATTAAAATTTCCTGACATGTGTCTAACAGGTGAGGATAAAATCCTTTGAAAAAATCGGAAACATGTCCCGACCGGCGATCGAACCCAGGCCTGCTATATACGAGGTAGCGACTAACCCGAGATCACAGTGGCGAATAATAACTTAAATGATTTCACGTTTTAAAATTTATTTAAAATAGTTATGATGCAATTTGTATTTCATTTAATCACCTACGAGTATGTAATGTAATGACTAATGATTAATGTTTTCTCAACAATTTTCTTATTTTTCTTCAGTTTCGTGGAATTAGGCCTATAGAGTAGAACTGTTCCCAGATTGAAAGAGATCCAGTTAGTCCTGAATCTGGAAAGCTGACAGCTGATTTCTATGTCCTCTTCCTTTATAGTTCATTAGGATGTTTGGTACTCTACCACCGAGAAACGCGGACATGGGTTCAACTGAGGTAAAAATATTCCGGTGATAAAACAGTCCCCAACTCGAATTTCCGAGCGTGGACTACTTTTGGGAATATAATGTTAAAATATTAAAATAGGTACCTGATATAGCATGGAATTTAGAAGTATTGATACTTTAGGGAATCCATGGCAAATGCTTAAAAATAGGGACATGTGTTAGGAACATGGGATATTAGAGCATTATATAGTAGTGAGGCACTAGATAGACTATGTTAACACGGAAAATAGATAAATCTATGGTAGATAGTCGCTTTACAGGAAATCAGATGACCAGGAGAATGTAGTCAGCAATCAGAATACTTACAATATACTATTTTATTTTGTTTATTTTATCTGATGGAGTTAAGACCGTAGGGTCTTCTCTTCACTTCACCAGGGATAAATTATAGTAACAATTATGAATTATCTACAATTTGATTAATAATATTTAATAGTCATGGGGCTGCAGTGAATAATTCATATGGATTTAAGACCAGCAGCCAGCAGCAGGCTGGTAGGCCAAGGGCCTTCTAAGCCTAAAGCGTCATTGAGTTAGTTAACACATCCAACGACCTTAACCATTTATACAGAATTCTAAACCATTAAATTATTATCTTTGAATCGATTGTGATTGAACATGTTCCGAAAGGCCTACAAAGTGTTTTAACTGAAATTTCAATTAGTGGAGTACGATTGATACATATTTTATTATTTTAGTATTTTTTTAACCTTAAAAATAATGGAAAAAATGCAACTAAGACATTACATGAAATAATTGGGAACAAAAATATTACAAAGGAAACTAAAATGAAAATTTATAAGAGCTTAATACAGAATATTTTGTCAAATGGAAGTGAAACTTGGTCTTTGACAGAATTACAAAAAAAATAAAATTAGAACAGTTGAATTTGATTATCTTAGAAGAAGCCTTCAAAAAACAAGACAGGATAAAATAAGAAATCCTATGGAAAGAAATGAATGTCAACACATCTGTTGTTGAGAGGATTGAAAATCTAACTTTTAAATGGCATGCCATGCACAAAGAATGAAAATGAAAGATGGCCAAAACTATATATACCAACGGTCGCCTCCTGGAAGAAGTAAACGTGGCAGACCAAGATGGAAATGCAAAACTTATGTCAGAACTATAATGGATGGTAGGAATTTGGAAGAAGGAGATTGGAATGATAGAAATAAATGAAAACTGAAAACGGCAAACCTATAAGTGAGAGAAAGCCGAAGAAGAGGAAATAATGAAAGCATGCATTAGAATAATTAATTAGATACTAAGATTTTAAGATATGGTTTTTTTCTCCTGACAATCACGATATCAGGGCCCAGGATTAACACGATTATAATTGTAACAGTTGGATGATCTTGATGCTTTGAGGATACATCTCGGTTCGATCAACATAGATCTGTTGATGCCATTAGGGTTAATCCATCCTCGCCATTCCACATGTCTAATGTAATTTCATAGCATGACGCGTGTTTCAGCAAGGAATAGTTAATTAACAACTCAGATCTAGTCACGACAAATGTCTAAAATGCTATCACGTGCTAATTAAATTATAAGAAATATTAGGCCTATTACAATCCAGTTTTATTAACAATTTTAATACTGTACTTTGAAACAAGCTTGAAAATTGTAACCACAGAAAAATCAAGCTGAATTTATCAAAGAAGTGTCAAAATTGAAAATGGAAAACAAAGTTTACTTCTCCTCTATTCACCCGTTTAAATAAAAAAAATGTTAACTGAAAGAACAAAGCTTAGATTATTCTCCAAGTGGTTACATATCGCATCCCGGCAAGAATAACATCACAATTAAAAAAAAACATTTTTCAGTATAGCAAAAAGATAGTTCACTTACATCACAATTCAAATGGTTTAGTAATAGCAATATGTGTAACTTATACCTTGATTAGTTAGGAATTGAGTTTAATGACTTATTTTATACAGTTTAAACAAATTGTGTTGTTTTTAATTGGGAATTAACTCATATTCGTCCATTTTTGAGTTGTGACGTTATTCTTGCCGGAGTGCGATATGTTATTGTAAGTTTATAAAGTATATACGGAGGGTTGTTTCTGATCTCTGATAACAAATGATTTTTTAGTTTTACCTTAATAAAAGCTGTGTCTCCACCATCGAGCATGCTCTAATTGATGGCTCTTCACTCGAGCTATGGTTCGGCATCGGAGTTTCCGCTGTTGAAGACTCTTACGCAGCACAGCCATGTCTAGAAGTTCCCACTCCTCTTTATATGCTTTCCAGAGACCGTCTATTGTTCGAGGACGCCTGTTTCCCAGTGCCCTTTTGAAGAGTCCAAAGACAAAGTTCATCGGTGATGCATCAGGAGACTTCACTGGGATGTTGCTGAATGGAATAGCATGTATTCCAGTTTCCTGCTCCATTTCTCCAGGAATGTCAGGGTTGAACCCGAAGTGTGACTGGAGGCCTTGTCTTGGTGCACCCAGTCTAGGTTTTTGTCTGTACTATAGAGAGTTGGGATTTCAGTCGGGTAAATTGGGGTGAGAACTTCTTTCTGGTAGTACTGGGAGTTTATTTTGGCCTTTTTAGCTACTCTACGAATGGTCAGTTTTTCATTGCAGCAATATCCCGCGATGACCATAAATCCATTGGAGAAACTTTCTCTGCATTCGGCATACCACTTTTGAAAATATTTTTCACCCCTTTCTCTATAGTAAATTGCCCGGGGTTTGTTGCAGTCGCCTAGATAAACATATGCTTCATCAAGTGTGACCAAAATTTTCCATTTTTCTCCTGCCAGGTACTTTTCATAGTTTCCTGCTGTTGGTGCGGCATTCGGTAATGTGACGTGGCAACAATTTATGAACTTTGCTTTTGTAGCGTTTAAATGTTTAAATCTTTGTTTATTATGGTGTTTACAGTTTTAAGGGATATTGCCAATCTGTTCGCAATCACCCTTTGTGTGGCAGGGTTACCACCAGAGATAAGGACCTTGACCTTTCTGATTACATTTGGGGCGCGGGTAGTAGCAGGTCGTGGATTTGCCCGTTTTTTCCTTTTGGAATTAATCCCAAGCGACCCTTTCCCTTTTATTAAGCACTGAGCTAATTCCACACTTTGACATCATAAAATTACGTTTTTGCAAGCCTCAATAATAGCGGAATAACTATAATTAGCGTCGGAAAGGTCAGTAATGTAATCTTCCCAAAACGGGTCTATCTGATTAGGAATTATGAGAGCAACACGCGTGCGAGTGTAACAGAAGCAGCACACTAACTGGTTTGATCACCTTGCACGCTCCTGTCGTGATGACTCACAATCTACTTGGCAATTCGTTATCAGAGATCGGAAACAACCATAGACTTGCATTGTACTTATGAAGTTTTATTTTAAAGGGGGTTAGAATTTGAATATATCTAAATTACAATCTTAATTAATTGCATTAAGCGGTAAATAGCAGACAAAGGAGAATATTATGAGTTTTGTCAAGGCTATAAGACTAAGGTGGCTGGATCATATAGCATTTCTTCCAAAATTAATATTAGATCCCACAATAGAGGTAGGAAGGCGAAAATGACGACGATATAAAATATGGAGGGACGAAGTTGAGAATGACATATTGTATTTTAGATTGAAGAACTGGAAAACAATACCTAAGGATAGAAGAAAATGGAAGGCTGCTATAAGGAAATCCAAGGTTCACCTTTGATCGTAAAGAAAAAAAGAAGAATACGTAATTGTAATATATTTTGGAGTAAATAAAGGAAAATAAAATTGTAAATCTATTAAGAGTCCAAATTGATCAGTTCACCCTAAACTCGAACAAAATAAAAATACTTATCTTCAAGATGCAAAAATACCACATTAGGAACCTTATACAGGTCCACAACATATCCATTAAGCAATTAGATCTTCATAGGCCTGTACTGTATACAGATGGCTCACTCATATACCCTCAAGAAGCAGCTGAAGCAGGTGGTACTTTGAATTTATTATAATATGAGTTAAAACACAATTTCTCCTACCCCAACATTTGTCTGACTACTTATTTAAAATTGATGGTAATTTTTGTTAGCTTAATTGAGGAGGAACTGGTTATGAATTATCAGTAATTTCTATGGAGAAGTTGAAGCACTTTATAAAATTATTAAATAATGAGTTAAAGAGTATTAGAAAATATAAATTTCCTGCAAATACATCCATAAAAATATTGGATCCATTATTGTAAGTATAGGCCTAGAGTCTGACTCTAGAGACTCAATACAATGAATTGTATTGGCTCATCAAATCATCAATACAGAACAAAAATCATTAAACTATTAATTAGCTAACTCACTGGCACTATGAACCCGTATTTTCATGACCATGCGGACATAAGCTCTCCATACATCCCTATCCTGAAGCTAATGTTTCCCAATTGTTTCCTGTATAATCTACTTCCCTCAAATCATAGTTAATGTTATTCTCCCATCTCATTCTTGGTCTACCAACTGGGAGTTTTCTCTCTGGGTTTCCTACAAGAAGCTTCCATGCACGTCTTTCATTCCCCATTCGTGCCATATGTCCTGCTCAACCCAGTCTACGAGACTTAACTCTTCTTATTACATCTGGCTTCATATAAAGACCGTATAGTTCTCAGTTATGTAGTCTTCTCCATTCACCAGTCTCCTCATCTCTCTTTGGTCCAAAAATTTTCCTAAGAACTTTATTCTCAAATACTCGCAATCTTATTTCCTCCCTTAAAGTAAGAGTCCATGTTTCGCATCCATAAAATATAACTGGTAGAATAATAGTTTTATATATTTTCAGTTTAACGTTTTTTGAAAGCAGTTGAGACGTCAAGAGTCTCCGTAATACATAATAGTACGCATTTCCAGAATTGAGTCTATGTTTAATTTCTTTGTGCATCTCATTCCTATTTATGATTATTGTTCCTAGGTATTTGAATTCAGCCACTTCCTCAAAATTTCCCTCATTTGTTGCATTAAACTATTAAACATACCTAAATTTAAATTAAAACATAACCATGCGGTGGATTCCTGCGCATTGCTGTATGATATAAGTGAAAATGATTGAGCTGATTTTCGAGCGAATAAATTCTAGAATCCTTAAACAATTAAAAACATCAAAATGAATGTAATGTTCATATACAAAATCATACAGAAAATTATGTTTGACTTTTTAACTCATGCCCCAAATGGGAGTCAATGACCAATCACATTTCAATGATTTTTTTATTTACAACCAATCACAGTCGCGTTTCGCCTAAAATTTACCAACTAAAGTTTATCATAATAAAGAAAGCGCCTCCTTTTCAACATTCTGAATAGGTCATATCATTATTTTGCAGTGACTGACCCTCCAAGAAATACGGCTACCATATTGCATATAGGCCTATAGTGCATGAATGTCAGCAGAAAGCGCATGCGATAGATAATATAAAAACATTTGTAACAATTAATTATACCACAAAAAAAAGAAACCACTGTTTGCATTTTCTTAAACGAATTATTTTCCAGGAAATGCCGTTGAAGAAAAATATAATTGGCATATTTACATCATAGGACATCAAATTAGTTAATACATATAACGTTGGTTATAAATTTCTCCACTAGGGTGCATTCTTACAACATTGCGATCCTATAGCAATAAATAATATTATGATCTGCTTGCAGTGATAAACAAAAGAAGCAAATGAAGCGTACCTATCGTTTCTCATTTGCTTTCAAACATTGCCGTTTACATTAAATATGTAAGTATTTTAAAATAACTATAGTTAAATAATGCTTAATTTTATTCGTTAAATAGTCCTAACAAATGCCACGAGTGATTTCCAAATTATCGATAAATTCACGACTCACGACTTATTACTTATGAAAAAATATACTAGACAGTCCTCATTTAGGCGGCGCCGTGGAGCAATGGGCTTAGATGTTTTTCTCTACTGGGGTCTCCAGTTCGCGTCTCGAACACTCCAAGTGGGTTTGGTGGTGAAAGAAACGGAGTATGAACAGGGGTTTTCTCTGGTTTTACCCCGTTTTCCCTGTCCACAAATTATATTCCATCATTTATTTACACTCAACTCATTCATTTCGTTTCATTTCCTTCAGTTCATTACGTCAGGAGTGTTCGATCGGGATGCTTGTTTTTTACAGACTTCAATGTAAGAGACTTCAACGCATCTCATCCCACTATTCGGCCCTGAGTCGGACACGAGTTGAGGAGGATGAGCCCTCATTTATTTGCTGATTTACTAGATTAATCTGGTATAGCTATGTTCCAGGTATTTAATGATCATGACAGTTTGGCTCACCTACATATATCCATCCATAGTAATTCTTCCCGAAGGCAGGTCTTTCACTGCAATCATAGCATTTTCATGCTATGCTTGCAGCTTTACTAGGGAATTGTGTAGGTGTGGTAGCTTCCCGTTGCTTTCCACACCGGTGAAGGATGACGATGATAATGATAATGGTAAGGATGATAATGATAAGGATGATGGCCATATGATTTCGGGGACCGTTTGAGCCTTAAAGTTTTCCTGACATTTGTCTTATAGGTGAGGAAAAACCCCCTACATATAAGCTTATATAATTGGCATCTTATCCATACCGTTTATCGCGTTCTCAAGACAAAATAATGGATATAACTAGCTACTCCGTCTAAAACACTTTAACAGAATAAACGCATTGCGTCTAAAAAATATTAGAAATAAATGGAGAAAATAAATCTGTGTTTCAATCAAGAGCTTAGATACCTATCTACCTACTTTAAAACACTTGTTTAGGGATTAAAGATAGCATCATTTGTCACTGGAATGGTAAAGGCATAGTACTACTGTATATCTCTTACTTTTTTGACGCGGTGAGCTATTCCAAATTAGTTTTATGCAAAGAGGTTGTATTTCCAGTACAAGAATGATCTGTGTTTTGCCTCCTTTCATTCGCCAATATATTGTCTTACTTTATTCACTAATATTGTCACACTTCAAATAAGACTTCGTACTTACTTACTCACTAATTTGTTGACAATAGGTTGCGTCATCGAACATTTTAATTTGGTTTCCTGTTATTTCCAAGTTTGTCTATTTTTTGCTATGCTGGAACACTGCTGTTCAGATGGCATTTACTTGATCTAGTATTTATTAATTTATTTATACTCCCATCCTGGTGGAGTTAAGAGCATGTGCAGCATGTACTGAGTTTGGTTGCAGAACACAGACAATTTTCGACCGCTAGAGCGATTTCAAGTCTTAATTTCAGATGAGGTCCTAGGTCGGGACAAATTTCCTGAGCGATGTTTTTTTTTCGATATTTTTTTTTCTCCTATAAGAAAAATATAAGGAAACTTTAAGGCAAAACGTTCCCTGAACATCATCTGGCCATCGCAATCTAAGAGGAGGACTTGACATTGAGCTGATCCCTCATTCGAGGTGGCCCTCTATCATCTTGTGTGAGCAAAAAAAAGTATGTGTGTGATCCTTTGTTAAAATCCCTCTCCCGACAGGTCGTGACACTGTAAGGCCCGAGTGACGTGTGGCACATAAAATTATCTATAAGGCGAAACGTTAAGCTGCGTCAAGGGAATAGAAAATTTAAGGTGGACATCTACGCCTAATGATTCATTTCAAGTGAATACTAATTCGATTTTACTTTATTAAATTGGTTGCTACAATATGTCAAGTTTGGTTCTCATGAAACAACAATTGCGACCGCTATAGTGTTGACACACATAATTTATATATATATATATATATATATATATATATATATATATATAGGAACTTCGGGCAATTTGGACTCCTGTTTTGAATTTGTCGTTTCTCTTCTTTTAATTAAGGGATTTGAATTTTGTTTAATTACAGTGATTATCATTAGTGTTGTAACTATGAAATAATATTGTTATTTTATTCAAATATGGAAACATCTTCATAATTTATAAACTTTTTTACATTACAAGAAAGATCCACTTTAACCTCTGCTTCGGATAAAGTGGACCCCAGAGTCTACCTTAGCTTTTAGTCTATTTTTAAATTTACTTACTCTATTAATGTATACAGCCAGGCACAGATTAATCTGAAAATATTTATGACTGATCATAATTAAAAAGCGTTGACATTTATTAAATGTTTTGAAAACATTTTTTTTGATATAACATTCACACGTCATTCTACTACAGGAAGCGACGGTCTTTTGGTTTAGTAAAATTACAAGGATATTAAATAAAATTAACTAAGCGGATGACTTCTACAGATAGCATCTTCCTTGATAAAATATACGTATTCGTGTAAAGTGGACCCAGGTCCTCGTGGAGGGTCTACATTAACCGAATTACTTTGTTATGTATAATTATTTTATACAGCCACCATACCATATAATTTCAAATCAAACTCGTCAGTATATTAAAACGGCATCTACATAATATAACATATTTAGGAGTTGTTTCAACATTTGTAATGTTAAATAGCAGAATTAAGAGTTTATTCTTAGCTTGAAAACTTTTAAAGTGACTTGAACCCGTCAAAGTTGATGAGGGGAAGAAGTTAAAATATTTTCAGTTCGAGGACAGCACCAATTAAAGTAGATATTAACAGGGTCCACTCAAACATGTATATATGGTCATGGTCATTTTCGATGTAAAGATTTGTAAAAAAAATCAAAATATTTACAGTTTAACAACCTCAATACATTCTTCGGAATTAACTAAATCAGAACGTGTAACATTACATTGAAATTCTCACTAGGACTATTTATTCAATACGATCATGGGAATTAATATTGAAGCACACTTAAACACTTCCTCGCAATCCACAGTTGCAATTTCATTTCAATAGCTGCCACAAATACACGAAAAACAATACATCATGCGTAATCTGAAATTGTGGCCATTTACTCACTGCATACTGCATACAGATCAATCAAAATGATGATAGTGAAGAAATTATTAGGACATGCATCGTGAGAGATTAACAGTTACTGGTTCGGTCAAACAGAACAATAAATACTTGGAAAGCTAAATATATAATACAGAGTGAAGAGGTAACAACAAGAATAAAGTACTACAATACTTCTAGAAAAATAATTAATTGCATATGAGAATATAAGATACCCTATACACATGCAAGAGAAGGAAGAACTGGCCGAAGTTTTCGATATTATGATTTAACAAGGCCATTTCCATAAGTATTAGTCAATATTTTTATCAGTCATAGTTTAAATAAGTAAGTAACTATCAAATTCATTGGCATTATCGAATTGTAGGTTCATGGCCGCACGGACATATGCTCTTCATATATCCCAATTATGAGCTAATGTTTTCAAAACATTTCCTGTATGAACTACTTCTCTCAAATTATGGTTAATGTTTTTCTCTCAAATTATCCTTGGTCTAGGAACTGGACTTTTCCCTCTATTTATACTACTCTTTTAGTCCTCATTCTTTCCACATGTCCTGTATATCTCAGTCTACGATATTTAACTGTTCTTATTATATCTTGCTTCTTATATCTTGTAGCTCACAGTTATGTAGTGTTCTCATTCGCCTGTCTATCTCTCTTTGGCACAAAATTGTTCCTAAGAACTTTATTCTCAAACATTCGTAACCTTTTCTCCTCTCTTAAAGTAAGAGTCTGTGTTTCGTATCCATATAATATAACTAGGAGAATTACAGTTTAATATATTTTCAGTTTAACGTTCTTTTTAGATAATTTAGAATGAAAAGAGTCCCTATAGTATGTAATAACATGCATTTACAGAATTGAGCTTATGTCTAATTTATTTTTGTAATTAATTCCTATATGTAATTAGTGTTCCTATGTATTTGAATGGAGCCACTTCTTCAAAATTTTCTTCGTTTATCATTAACTCTCCATTTCCATTAAATAAGCACTGATCATTATTTTTTAACAATCTTAATTTAACATGCAAACATTTGGTTTTTATGATATCTGTTAGCTTAATGCATCATGAATAAGTGGTGCAAATTCAAAGTGGTCTCTCCCGTTCCCTGTCTGTGAGTGGAGTGCAAGTCTGGACATATGTAACACCGTCTATGACTAGCTAGAGTTTCATTCGAAGGTAATCTCTCCTGATGAAACTTGGCTACATTTTTCCGATCCTGAGAGCAAAAAGCAAAGCCCTGTGTGGAAATCTCCTTCATCACAATATATATATATATATATATATATATATATATATATACAAAGAGTGTTTCCGAATAAGTATTACAGACTTATAGGTGTTGCCGAGGGGACTTAATAGATAAAGTTTTGATAAGGAACCCATGTTCGAAAACGTACCATTTTGATTTAAAATAAGTTTGAAGATTCAAACACAATGGGCTGATATTGCGTGTCTTGTTTTTCAGAATAAGTATTACAGACTTTTAGGGGTTGTACTACACCTGTTGAGTCGGAGGAAATTCTTCATGCACGAATTCTGGCAGCAGCAGAAATTATTGAGCATACACCAGGTCGTGTGGGGCGTGTGTATGAAAACATGCATCGCAGGTACGCTTTGTGCAACGAACAATAGGGTCGCCACGTGGAACCACACTTGTAGTACAACCCCTTGAAGTCTGTAATACTTATTCTGAAACACAAGACACGATATCAGCCCATTGTGTTTCGATCTTCAAACTTATTTTATATCGAATTATACGTTTCCAGAAATGGGTTCCTCATCAATACTTTATTTACTGAGTCCCCTCTACAACCCCTAGAAGCTGAATACAAATTCTGAAACTCCCTGTATATATCAGTAGTGCTTTATTCTGCTGAGAAAGACAGGTCATCTCATTTTTTTTATATTCATGGAAACTGTTTATCAGAAAGTTATACTTGCACACACAACAGTAACTGGGCAATATTATGGAGACGCCCTTATCATTTTGCAATCCATAACAGGCGCAAAATGCTACAATTCCGTGCAACAAGCTGGATGCTGTATACCATGATTATGCGAGGCCGCATATCGCAAAAGTTGTTCCTGAGTATTTTCAAAAATATCAAAGTCAAGTGCGTCCCTTACCCTCTATATAATCCGGAATTAATGTATTGATTTGGGGAAAAAGTCCTAACATAAGACTTGAACATGTTATAACACAGTATTATAGCACATAGCCATCTAATAATTTTAATATTGCTACTTTCAGTGGGATGTTTAAACAATACAGTTTGGAAAAATAAAAATTTAAGAATTGATACAGAAGTAAGAATTTACAAATCTGTAATAAAACCAGTTCTAACATTTGGTTGCGAATACCGAACAGAAACTTAAAATTAATGAAACAACCGAAATTACAATTTTAACGAAAATCGTAAAGAAAATCGCTGAGAGAGAAAATTCGCAGCTCTGTTATTATAGAAGAATGTGAATTTGAACCTATAAACCTCTGGATAAATGATAGAATACTAAATTGGAACGACCACATAGATAGAATGAAGAACTGTAGATTAGCGAATAAAGTACGTGATTGGACACCTCAGTAGAAAAGGCCTTTAGGAATACCACAACTACGATGGAAAGACGTCACAATACTCCTTACCTGAAGTGAATGATCACGCAACAAGCTGCCAGCTTTCATGCGTAGAGGAAGAAGAAGAAAGAAAGAAGAAGAAGAATAAACTACCTTCAGGATCAGGGGTATGCCTTAGGGAATTGGTTAGAGCAATAGGCTACGACCTGGAAGGTCGGGGTTCGATTCCCAGTGGGCCAAGTTTTTTAAACTGGCCTCAACCTTTTAGACATATCATGGCCTTAGGGTATACTCAGATTCTTAATTAAATAAGTACCAGGAAAGACAATACAGCTAACAGTTAATGCCAATTTATAGAAAAGGTGGGTTCTTAATCTACTAAGACCTGTAGTTGAATCACTTTACTTTCTTTTTGGGGGTCATACAATGAAATCTTTTGTTTTGTACCACCTCCTATAAATAGTTTAAAATTCTCTATTAGGTTTCGTGACCACGTGCATTAGAATTCACGAACAATATACAGAGTTCACATGCACCGTTAGCATTCGTTTTATTATTATTTATCACTAGTGAAAAATAATTTTATTTCGTGTGTTAAAATAAGCCACGCATCCCAGAGATAGTAAAACTTTATAATCAGATTTTTTTTTTGTTTTCTCGTGATATCACAGAAGAATAATGGCTTCAATTTGTTTAGAATACCGGAGTAGCAGGTCTAACGGGGATTCTGAAGGTTTGGTTACAATGAGTACTTCTGGACTAAAAAAATTCGAAATTCTAGACTTTTTGGAAGGAAATTTCATAAAAGTTGACGAATTAATGATTTTGTTTTCAATCTTAAGCAATTTAAGTTACCATATATAAATATATATATATATATATAATTATATATATATATTTTACAGTTAAGAACATAAGTTCTTCCACTCCCTCTAGTCTACATATGCCGCAATAGGATAAAAGGATGTCGATAGAATACAGAGAGAGAAAACATAAGGCCAGACTTAGAGCGTACAGTCCGCAAAACATAACAAGAGCAAATACGCGAAAATAATTTAACACTTTTATTTCACGAACTTCTGCACGGAAGGAGAAATGTTGGTCTACCACACAGAAGATGGTCTGAACAATTTTAACAATTCTAGCTTTCATGAAACCGGAACGAGCCAACAGGATGATGATGATGATGCTGATGATTTCACAAATTTGTGTTCCAATTATAGAGGTATAAGTGTTTTACCCTCAACAGCTAGGGTTTTTAGTAAAATTCTAAATTTTAAACTTAAGGAGATAAAAGATAACTTAAGAGAAGAACAATGTGGGTTCCGGAGTGGAAGATCATGCATTGATCATAATTTCTGTATAAGACAATTACAAGAGAAAATCCTACATATGATCTTTATTGATTTAGAGATGGTGTATGATATTGTACCTCGACGATTGATATGGACGGCAATGAGAAACATCAATATACATGATAAATTAGGTGGATCTGTAGTAATACAATAGCTCAAGTAAAAATACAGAATAAATTAACAGAGGAATTCAAAGTGAATAAAGGAATTAAGCAGGGATGCACTTTATCACCAATTCTTTTTAAGATTTATCTAGATCAGACTCTTAAGTTATGGTATAAAAATGTTCTGAAATGGGTATTCCTATAAGAGGAAAAATACTACATTCATTATCGTCTGCAGATGATAAAATAATTTTTGCAGGGATGAAGATGACATGAGATATATGATAAATAAATTAATGGAAGAATATGCAAAATAGGGACTGAATATAAATTTACCAAAAACAGAATATACGAAAACAGAAAGGATGTGGATGACCTTATACTCGAAACAGGGAAAATAAAAACATGTGAAATTTTTAAATATCTTGAGTCAATAATTACATATTTAGGTACTTGTGAAAGAGATGCACAAACTAAAATTACAATGGCAAAAAATGCAACTAAGACATTACATGGAATAATTTGGAACAACGATATTACAAATCAAAATAAATTCAAAAATTATAAGAGCATAATACAGAATATTTTGTCATAAGGAAGTGAAACTTGGTCTTTGACGGAATTACAAAAGAGTAAAATTAGAACAGTTGAATTTGATTATCTTAGAAGAAACCTTCAAAAAACAAGACAGGACAAAACAAATTAATTCCTTTCGAGATAAATTAATGTCACCACA
This sequence comes from Diploptera punctata, assembly GCA_030220185.1. Taxonomy (NCBI): domain Eukaryota; kingdom Metazoa; phylum Arthropoda; class Insecta; order Blattodea; family Blaberidae; genus Diploptera; species Diploptera punctata. The sequence continues at coordinate 439,241 of JASPKZ010010693.1, read as the reverse complement.
TCTGTTGTTAAGAGGATTGAAAATCAAACTCTTAAATGGAATGGCCATGTACAGCGAATGGAAGATGAAAGATAGCCAAGAAATATATTCCAATGGTCACCCCCCTGGAAGAAATAAACGTGGCAGACCAAGATGGAAATGGAAAACTTATCAGAACTATAATGGATGATAGGAATTTGGAAGAAGGAGATTGGAATGATAGAAATAAATGGAAGCTGATTACGGCAAACCTATAAGTGGGGGAAAGCCAAAGTAGAAGAAGAAGAAGAAGAAGAAGAAGAAGAAAACTTAATCACATTATATATAATCTGTTTGGCTATGCAGTAGGCTATTTCCCTCCTTCACTCGCTACATGGTAGTTGAACCAAACGTCACCACGTACACGGTTCAATTAGGTCTATTGCAGAAAGAAACTGAATTACTTGTGATGTAAATTTGATGTCACAGACATCTGTTCGCCTCTTTCTGGTCCAAAAAAAAAATCCTGAGAGCTATATCCTCAAATACGCCTATTCCTAATATTTTCTCTTCTCTTAAAATAAGAGTACATGTTTCGCTTCCATATAATAAAACAGGAAAAATAACACTTTATATATACACACACGCACATGCATATTAGTTTAACATTTCTTAAAGAAGTTAGGAAAACAAGTGTTCCTTTAATGCGCGATAGCTAGCATTTCCAGAATTGAGGCTATGTTTAATATCTTTGAGCACCTCATTCCTGTTTGTAATTATTGTTCCTAGGTATTTGAATTAAGCCACTTCTTCAAAATTTACCTCATTTGTAACTAACAGTCCATTTACACTGCATAATGCATTTCTATGTGTGACCACATATTTAAGCAGGATACTATAAAAACAAGATAAACAAAGATATACAAAGATACCAACAAGAATGGAAAAATCATCTGAGAAGAATGGCAAGAAATAGGCTTCCAAAATTGGCATTCCAATATACCCCAACTGGACATAGGGACCAGGAAGACCAAAACATCGGTGGAAAGATCAAGACCATCTTCGCTAGGTTTACCGTACAGGCCACATGGCCTAAAACGAATTTGATCATCATGATGATGACTATAAAAACAAAACTTAAATCTTTTAATGATTCTAACGTCTGGCAAATCTGATTTCCAGCTGTAGGGAATGTTTCCTATTTTTTAAAATAAAATATAAGACTTGAATTTCAGGAGAATGATCAGATGAATGAAAGCAAGTAACAGCAATATCAAATAGAGTTTATTGTCGCGTTCTCTCAACATTACGAGATGCAGTGATTCATAGAGACGGGAAATTCATGAATGTCCGCGAGATATTATTGATGTTGACAAAGCTAGGTTGATCTAATAGATGTTTACATCCATATACAGTCTATTATTACGTGAGAGAAACAGCATATAGATGAGTTTGAGTAAATTCATTAATACACTGCCAGCCATATGTTGCTTGTAATTTCAACAGGTAATGTTATAGCGAAATTCAAATCACAAATTGTTATCAAAGTTAGTAATTCAAGCTCAAACATAGAATTAATATCGAACATTTTGATGGTTGTTAGTCTAATACTTTGTGTCTTCTCACTTTCACAGTTCATTATGTAGGTTTACTTTATTCGCCGATTCAGTTATTATAACCGAACCAATATGACTGGAGCGAGGAATTATATGTAATTTCATGTTTTAAACTATTTTCATAGAGCACTGAGACAAAGTATCTTTACATTTTACGATATATAGAATCAAATAAGACCAACAAAAATGTTCGTACATCATAATATTTTGGTAAAATGTTCATATTTTAGTGAACATTTCATACTCCATATTTTTCAACTTTCAAATTTCTACTTTATAGTATGTATACTTCAATTACAATTTGAAATTTTTTAATGTATTTACAAAATGTATTTCATCAATTTCGAAAATTAATTGTCTATATCACTTTGTCCTTGAGACAATCCTCTAATGAGAAAAGTTGTATATAATAATAAGGTTAAATAAAAATTCTAGGAATTCGTTACAAGTGTTTTTTTTTTTGGAAACTGTGTTTCTGATTTTTTTGACAGCGTAATATAGTAAACAAATAAAAATTACTCTGTATCCCATCCTGAACAAGACAGACGGATTTGACAAAAATAAACAATTGGATGAGAAGACATGGAATAACTAAGTTAAATGGAGACTCGTCCGAAACTCGATCTCTAAAACAAGAAGATGAACTTATATGAATAAGTAAAACAACAATGTTAGAATAATAACCACCTATCCTTCCCTATTCAGATAGCAGCCACTTTCTCTTGCTACCTAAGTGCAGTCCTTACTTTGTGAGTGGATTATAGCATTTAATTGTAGGAAAGACTTCCTCCTGCTAAACTTGAAACATTGCTGGAAAAATAAGGTATCATCCCACATTTTTCAGAAATTAGTAGGTAAGGCCAACAATTGTTCTCACTTACAACAAACTATCAAATATAGCGCGATACAAGTTCAATCCCATAACTATGTGTGATGTGGAGCATTCTTTTTCATTTTACAAATTAGATTCTGACAGACAGGCGTTATAGTTGCTATCAGAAAATACAGAAAAAGCTTCTGTCTATTAAGAACGGTAGATCAAGACTACACATTGTGCTAGGCCCATTTCATGAAAAAAAAAAAACTAATGTTAAAATGAGATAGTAAATACATTTCACCATGTTCATAGTTTAAGATTAAAAATGACTGTAATTGCAGAGCGAGTTTTGAAACATTCCCTAGAATTAATTTTAAAGTAATAACTTTTAACATCTTGTTTCTCTAAATATGACATACTGTACTTGGTCTTCCGGTATTCTGAATCATCCAGTTTAATGTTATTGTTATATTTGCATCTACTGAACTTAAATATCTTTAAGCAATGTAAAATATGAATCATCCTAACTATACCTACTTTAAATTTTGTCATTTTACATTCTTCATAGAAGCCTACATGTTTTGTTGATCTTATTTTGATTCATGTATAAGTATGGATTTCATAATTAAATATCATTGAATAAATCAACCGTTAGTATATTATATATAGAACCCCACAGCATTGATTTATTAAGGTAAAGTGATACCACTATAGGCTTGGGAGGCCCTTGGGGTAGTGGGAGGTTGAGGCTCCAATCTTTTTAGACAATTAGCACAAGATGTCTGCCAGATTATTAGCATCGCGTGACGATCGCCTTTGTCCCCAGAATATGCATTTGGCACTCATTTCCGTTAGGAGCTGACTCAACATCACTGCCAAAACCTTGGTCCAGCTAAAAATCCTAACTCGACTTGAACCCACGTCCTTTCCTCAAACAACTGCACTATGGAATTGCCCATTAAAATTCCTTCAAATCATGGTTCTATTGGGTCAGAATTAATAAAAAGCTAATTAAAATGGAAATCCAGCGAACATTTTGATTTCTTGAGCCACAAATAAGGTCTGCATGTCTCATTTATATGCTGGTACACACACCTATAAATTATACAGGGCCTCAATATAAAAATTCATTATGTAAAACGTTTAGAAAATAGTAGCTTCATAATATTTTTGTGTCATAATTTTCATATTTTTTTCATATTTTGTTATTAAGATTTCATATTTTGGTATAATATTCTTCTTATAATTCCTCGCTCTAAATATGACTATGGGGATTTTTCCATGCCAAATATGAGTCTACATAAGTTCAAATAAAAAAGGAAATTTAAATGGTGTTCTTAATGGATTGCATCAAGGGCTATGAGAAGTGAGGTGAAAGTAGGCCTAACATAAATTCCCATCTTTATATGGAAAATATGCATAAGTCATTGCTCAAACAGACTAGTCAACTTATCAGAAACACGCTAACTAACAAATGAAGGCGATCACAATAACCCAAATAATCTGGTTAAACTGAAAATATATAAAACTATTATTCTACCAGTTATATTATGTGGATGCGAAACATGGACTCTTACTTTAAGAGAGGAAAGGAGATTACGAGTATTTGAGAATAAAGTACTTAGGAACATTTTTGGACCAAAGAGAGATGAACAGACAGGTGAATGGAGAAGACTACATAACAATGAACTACATGGTTTTATAGGAAGCCAGATATAATAAGAACAGTTAAGTCGCGTAGACTGTGACGGGCAGGACTTGTGGCACGTATGGGGAATGAAAGACTTGCCTGGAAGCTTCTTGTAGGAAAATCAGAGGGAAAACGCCCAATTGGTAGACCAAAAATGAGGTGGAAGAATAAAATTAACTATGATTTGAAGGAAGTAGATTATACAGGGAATAATTGGAAAGCATTAGCTCAGGATAGGGATGTATGGAGATCTTATGTCCGCGCGGCCATGAACCTACGGGTTCGATAGTGCCAGTGAGTAAGTAAGTAAGTAATCTGGTGCGTACTAACTTGCACAATTTTTTCATCTAACTGCTCAATTTATCACATAACAAAAGAAATGGAGTACATAAACCATAATCTGACGTTAGAATAATCATTTGGCAATTAGCCATAGCGGGAATATATTATATCATGTTGGCAAACATGATGCTAGCAATCACTTATTCTCCGTCACAACGTTCCAGTTGTCCGGCGCTACTTGTAGTAGCTTTAGGCAGATAGTTTCCATGAAATATGTTTCCCTTGTCAACGCATTAAAACAGTTTAAATTAATTTCATAATTAAAATATTAAACCCCGTAGGGTATTGAACACGTGCCCGCTGTTAGGAAGCAGGCATGCTACCACCTTAGCCAGCACGGCGAACCGAGTAAATGATGAAAGGAATATTTTGAGATTGGTGGAAGTGGATTGCCTCCTAATCCGTGAAAACAAGAAGGAAATAAGAAGTTGCAATTATGTATTTTTTTTGCGAATTGATTAGTAAATTACAATGCGAGATTAGGAAGTAGTTTTTACAGAAGCGAGGAAATGATTAAAAACCGAGTGATAGCGTGGTTTTTAATTCCAGAAATTCTGTGAAACACTACACAAACGTGTGTTGTACATTATTTTCTGCACAATGGTGTTTTCAAAATAATAAATAATAGCAAAATAATAACATATTTATTGGAAATAATTGCTTTCATTATAAACCGACTTTAGCAGTCTAGCCAACATATGTACGGTAAATGCCAAAATTAATTTAGTTGAGACTACAGCAGGTCATGACTCCAATCAGTCATAAAACAGCGGCAAGTACGAATATCTTGTTTAATATTGTTTTAAATAAAGTTCAGTGCATTTAAAATGCTGTGATTTGTTTCGTATAATGTATATTAACACTACCTTTTGGATATATTTTTGTATATATATTGTACGTTGTATACTAAAGGGTAGTGGTTTTACTTCCCGCCCTAGGCGATAATTTGTAATGTAACAGTATAGTTATTTAGTTACTTATAGGTTGATAACTCAGAAATTTAGGAAATTGAACTTTCAATCATGGTCGCCATTCCTGTAAGTACGACAGGTCGCACTATCGCGCAAAAATAAACATATATTATTACATACAACAGAAATAAAATAGATACAATGAAAGACGTTCTTTATGTTTGTGTTGGAATGTTGGTGTTGAGAATTTGGCAGCAGTGTGTGAAGAAGCTCTTCTCTTCCGATGTTGCGAGTGAATAGTCACCACAATCGCTTCCTCAAATTCGATTTTGCTCTGCATAATGTCTTTTCTCCCCCCCCACCCCCACATCACCCAGGATCCACTAAAATCGTGGCGTAGAGAGATAGCAGTAAGAAGCTAGCCTTCAATTCTAAACATGGGCATCTCTATGGCAACCAGAATCTCCAAATCGATTGTCCTTAGCTGTACTTCCCATCAATACGGCATTTAAATACTTTTATACCCTCGCTCATTTTACCACTTGTAAAACACACACAAACACTTATATACACATAAAGTTAAAAACTAAAGTGATTCCACTAGAGGCCAGGGTAGGAGGTTAAGGCTTCCACCTTTTCTAGACAATGGGCACTTCATATCAGCCGGGTTGTCAGCCCTGCGTGACGACCGCCTTTACCCTCAGAACAGGCATCTGGTGCTCATTTCCATTAGAGGCTGAGCCGACCCCAGAGTCAATGTGCCACCAGAATGGTGGGTCAGTTTAAAAATCCTGACTCCACCGGGACTCGAACCCTCGACCTTCCGGTGTGTAGTTTGCCTTAACCAATAATGCTACGGTGTCCCGCATATATACTTAGAAATACAAATGCCTGAACCGGGATTTGAACCTGAGACCTCTAACTGTATACGAGCTCCCATCTACGCCATTCAAGCATTTCAGTACAAAACATTTATTTGCATTTTTTATGTATGATTCTCTATCGTGAGGGGCAGCGGGATATCTGTCGAGCTGCCATCTCGTGGCTTTATAACAAGCAAAGCATATAGACCTAAAGAGAATATTTACTTATAGCAGTTATATTTAAATGATATATTGATGGGTAGGTATATGTATATATATATATATGTATATATATATATATATATATATATATATCATCATCCGGTATCATGGCAGCAGCAGCCGTCTTCCGGAAACCAAACGCCATTTGTCTCTGTCCATCCATTGATCTTCCTCCAATCCTTTGATATTCATAGCTGCTTGTACCCCTTCTATCCAAGTTTTCTTCGGTCTCCCTCTCTTCCTCCTTTCTATTGGGATCCATTCCATAACAATTTTAGGCAATCTTTGCTCTGGCATTCTTTTGGCATGGCCATACCACTGTAATCTTTTCTTTTCTATAATGTCTACGATGTACGTATATATATATTTGCCCTCATTGCCAAATGTCAAAAATATAGTTATAACATCTAAATATACATATATAATGAATTAGCTTTTTTTTTTATTTGATACCATGTCGAATTTGACATGTTTACGGTATTAAAATGAGTATGGGTAACGAATACTGGTATAAGTGTTGAAAAACCCTTTACCACATGCAATTTTCACCAACATGAAACTAAAATATAGCATTTGGTGACTCATTTTAACATACGCGGTATTAAGAATACTCTGTATATAGGGTAAATGATCCCGAAAGAATAATTTTTGACCAGCACGTGGTTGCAAGCAAAAAAATCAGATTGGTTAAAACTGAGGTTTGAATACGATACCTTCAGAATATAATCTCAAACAATACTGCTTAAACAACAATGGAAGACACTTTGAACAATTTCGGCAGTAGTTTTTTGTATATATATATATATATATATATATATATATATATATACACACACACACTGCTCAAAACAATTAGAGGAACACTTGTAATAAATTGAATAAGTAATTGTTTTTTAAAGCTGTGATGCTGAAAGTTGGACAATATGTAAATTGAATTATTAATTTTATCATTGGATACAAATTTTAAAGATCCATGGCCTAGATACAGAGAAATTGCCTCAAATAACAAATATAGAGAATTTTTTTATTTTGGAAGGCACTGGCCACTTCTAATTGGTAAGCTTCCTGATGTTGCTATAGTGACGAATGTTGATTATTGCCTTGTTTATTGAAGTCTCTGACAAAATGAGGCATTTAAATGAGTTTGAAGTGTATCATGCTCTACATCTTTTACGAAAAGTTCAATCTCTGCGACAAGTGGCTAGAGAGCTTGGGGTTTCTCCTTCTGTGGTGTCCAGGTTACGCAACAGGCACAGAGAGACAGGCCAGTATTGTAGAAGACGTGGTCAGGGCCGTAAATTTAAAACAAGCCCCCAGGATGACAGATACGTTGTTCTTTGTGCTCTTCGACAGCGTACAAAAACTGCAAAAGACCTGCAGAATGACCTTCATATGGCTCCTGGAATCCGGGTTTCAGACCAAACCATAAGGAACAGATTAAGGAAAGAGAATATTCGTCCAAAAAGGCCCGTTAAAAAACCACGCTTAACAAATGGGCATAAGGCAGCAAGAAGTACGTATGCTGAAAATCATGGTGATTGGAACCTGAACCAGTGGGAGTCTCTGCTCTTCTCGGACGAATCCAGGTATCGTCTTACACGTTGTGATGGTCGATTGAGGGTGTGGGGACGGTCAGGAGAAAGATTTTCTGCAGAGGCTGTACAGGAAATTGATAGATTCGGAGGAGGTTCCATAATGGTGTGGGCCGGAGTTATGTACAACAATCGTACGGACCTTGTACTTGTTCCCCAGTGACTGAATGCTGTCCGGTATATCGAGCACATTCTGGAAGAGCATGTAGTACCTGCTGCCATTGAATAGGCCCTGGATTTCTGTTTATGCAGGATAATGCCAGGGCACATTCTGCGGCTGTCACCAGGGATTTCCTGAGGAGGAATGAAATTGAGGTAATGGAGATGCTCTGAAGGAGGAATGGGAGAATATCCCGCATGAGGAAACCCAGAATCTTATTGGGAGCATGCCACGAAGGTGCCAAAGTGTCATCGAATGTCGTGGAGGCCATACACGATACTAACTCTATATAACGAGTGTTTAACTTTGAAAAATAAGCACAAGATTCAATTGCTTACATAGCGGAATTATTTGAAAAGTTAATTGTCAGCGTTATTCATTTGTTTTTACTGACATGAGCAATAAATAAATAAATAAATAACCACAAATAATGTACTTTATTAATTTCATGTTTGTACCTTTATCCAATGAAAAAATATTTGTATATTCCATAGTGTTCCTCTAATTTTTTTGAGCAGTGTGTGTATATATATATTGTAATCTACAGAAAATAATATTGACTTTGCTGATCCTGTATTTTAATCGTTTGCTAATACGATGGTTAAAACAATATATAACGTGAGCTACGGCGTGGCCTTACCTTAATATACTTTATGTAAAAATAAGCTCTTAAAGAGTTGGAATAAATACAATACTATCTCTGTAAGGAGGAACAATATAATGCTTTTAATGGCTTTGTGTTTGAGTTCTTGTATTCGATCCGCAGTTAGAGCAACAACGTTTTTGGATCCATTCCACATACATGTGTAACATGCTAATGGAATAAGCTGCGAGTTACCCTAGAAACAACACTAGATACGAGATTCTGCTGATTAACCGTTCAAGAATTCATGAGCTTTACGTAAACCAGCTTCTCTCTGTCTTGTGATCAAACATCCAGTACATCCACGTTTCTAATGCTAACAGATAAACTTGTAAGGTTTTACTGGCTGCTTCAACCGATTCACTGCTGCTAACGAGGAAAGGATTTATTTAAAGGACATATGGGCTGCGTTTAAGGGGAGAACTACTTTAAAGATTCGTAAAACGTAATTCGTTATAAAGATATACCTTATTCTAATTACATGGTATCTTAATCATGGTTGGGTTAATTATGGGTTCATTCGGCTTATAAAAATATGCACTAGGACATTCTATAAGTAATGGCAACACCGCCATTACATCACAAAAAATTATTTAGGTTACTTTTGATATTATGAACTTCATTTGCTATCTCCTGCCAAGTCAACTATACGTTGTCAAACATTTGGTAGATGACACACTCCATCTGCAGCACCATTTCTGGATATATGTTTCACTAATCGATCTAGCGCTTTCTGAATATCAACTCTTGATTGAAATCGAATAATGCATCGTAGAGTTTTTTTTATAATATGTAGTCATAAGAACTTATGTTTGGTGAATTTGGTGAATATTCGAGTATTTCCCAATTCCACCTTCTAAACAAATTCTATTAAATATATTTTTAGGACGGTATTACTTACTTAATGTGAGAAACAGTGTATTCACAAAGTACTGCTAGTTTGAGACTTTCAATATTACAGGCTTTTACAACAAATACTACTCAACAATATACTATAAGAGTCAATAGTAACCACTAAGAACGCTGATTTTACAACAGTGTTGACATTACTTATCGAATGTCCTAGTATTTTTTTAAAAAATATTATTTTCACGTGTAATGTACGTGTATTAATTTAAATTTCCCGTTTAATATGTTGTGTTATTATTGTATTACAATTATGTTTATCTTATGGATTATATATACATGTATATACATTGCAATATATTGCTAATGATTTTTATAAATTTATTATAATTTGTATGTTGTTTATATATAATTTTATTGTAAATCTGTTCTTGTATAATAGTGCTGGTTGAGTGGAAGGGAAGGACTTATGACCTTTCTGTAGACTTGAAAAGACCATTATGGTCTTAAATAAATTATTATCATTTATTGTTATTATTATATTGTAATAATACATAATATTGTTGTAGGATTTTATTAGTGTAATATTTTGTGTTTTTATTATCAAGTCAATGATTTAATTAAGTTACAGGTTTATATTGTTACTATTATCATATTTTTATTACCAGCTCTATATTGTATATTATGCGTTATTAATTTATATAATTAATTCATAATTATTAATATTTGTTTAATTTAGCCCTGGTGAAAAGGAAGAGAACAATTACAAGTCTTAAATAAATTCTTCATCTTTATTATTATTATTATTATTATTATTATTATTATTATTATTATTTAGTATTAGTATTAGCATTACTTATCTCTATTACTTATCTCTATTACTAAGAGAAACAATTAGGAACTCAGTTATAAGGGAGAAAATGAAGATTGAAGACACTATTTTAGATTATATTAAAACTCAGCAATTAAGATGGTACGGACATGTCCAGCGAATGGAAGAGGATCGACTACCAAAATCTGTTTTGGAATGGAAACCTGAGGGAAGACGAAGCAGAGGAAGACCTAAAACCTCCTGGAGTCAGGGAATATGTTTATATACGAGGTGTGATCAATAAGTTTCCGGAATGGCTTCAAAAGAATTATGCCATTGAGGAGTTTTTAATTTTCACCCAGGCTGTACACTCAGAATTTCCTTGTGATGAATTTGAGGGGCCGCGCGACCTTCTCTGACCTTGCAGTATGCTGGTAGAAGCTCTGAAGTGAAGACGTGTTTTGTGCATGCGGCGATTTCTCTGTGTAGCAACAATGCGGGATTACGAGGAACAAAGAACATGCATCAAATTTTGCTTTAAACTTGGTAAAACTGCAACAGAAACATATCAAATGTTAAGAACAGCTTATGGGGAGAAGCAATGGGCAAATCTCAAGCATTTGAGTGGTTTTCGAAATTTAAAAGGGGCGTGACATCGGTTAAGGATGAAAATCGTCTGGGACGACCAACTTCCAGCAAAACCAATAAAAATATCGATCGAGTGAGGGAAATGGTATTAAATGATAGGCGCATTACAATACGAGAACTGTCTGATGCACTAGCACTCTCGTTTGGAAGTGTTCAAAGCATTTTGAAAGACGATTTGAACATGCGAAGAATTGCTGCGAAGTTCGTGCCCCGCCTCCTTTCAAATGACCAAAAGGAAAGTCGTGTGATTGCCTGCACAGATCTTAAAGAACAGCTTAAAAATTACCCACGGTTCATGGAAAAGGTTATTACTGGTGATGAAACATGGATTTATGGCTATGATCCAGAAACTAAACAACAGTCTTCGCAATGGAAGAGTCCTGCATCTCCACGCCCCAAGAAAGCCAGACAAGTTCGATCGAATGTGAAGTCAATGATGATTGTTTTTTTGACATTAATGGAATTGTGCATAAGGAATTTGTACCACGGGGTCAAACAGTGAATCAAGTGTACTACAAACAAGTGTTGCAAATATTGAGGGAGAGTGTGCGACGCAAACGGCCAGAGAAATGGAGGACTGGTGACTGGTTCCTGCATCACGACAATGTGCCCGCGCACAAAGCAATTTCTCTCCGCCAGTTTTTGGACAAAAATAGAATGAGTACTGTTCCCCATCCAGCCTATTCTCCAGATCTGGCTCCAGCAGACTTTTTCCTGTTCCCACGGCTAAAAATTCGGCTCGAGGACATCGTTTTGAGGACATTGATGTCATCCAGCGCGAATCGCAGAAGGCATTGGACACATTTAAAGATGACGACTTCCAGAAGTGCTTCCAGCATTGGCAGAAGCGCTGGGACAAGTGTATCAACTCCCAAGGTGACTACTTCGAGGGTGACAGTGCTGAATAGAAACTTTGAAGTGTTGTGTTTATGGCCTCATTCCGGAAACTTATTGATCACACCTCGTATGAAGGAGAAACATCTACAACCAGGAGATTGGATGTACCGACAAAAATGGCTATTAGGAATCGGACGATGTCAAAGACGTTAATCAACCGATGATCTATCTATCTATCTATCGATCTATTACTATTATTATTATTATTATTATTATTATGCCAATTCATAATATCATTTCTCCTCTGCTGTTTAAAGATTTTATCTTTCTGTACTGGATGTACGTCTCAGTGTATATCTTCTGTATTTTTTCTGTAACTTTCCTTTGATATTTCATCTCCGATGATGTAATTCTAGTCTTATATTTATTAAATAAAACCCATATTTCGGATCTGTACAGTAGATAAGGTATTAATATTTTAAGAAATATATAAGAGTACGTCCACCGCTGTGGTCTCGAGGTAGTGTGCTGCCTTGTCACGCAGCGGGCCCGGGTTCGATCCCCGGTCGGGGCAGTTTTTCTGGGTGAGATTTTTATCGGGGTTTTTCCTCACCTTTAAGACAAATGTCAGGAAAACTTTAAGGCCCAAACGGTCCCCGAAATCATATGGCCATCATCATCCTTATCCTTATCATTATTATCATCATCATCCTTCACCGGTGTGGAAAGTAACGGGAAGCTACCACATATACAATTTCCTAGTAAAGCTGCAAGCATAGCATGAAAATGCTATGATGCAGTGAAGGACCTGCCTTCAGGCAGAATTACTATGGATGGATATAACAGTACCTGCGATCTCATGGTCCTCAACAATCAGCAGTATAGTTTTGTAGGAGGCCTTTCGAAAACTTAAGCTGATTGTTGAGGACGACTGAGATCTCAGGTGTTGTTTGACATTTCTTAAAAGTTTAACGTAGTGACCTCAACGGAGTTTCGTAATGTATTTTAAAAATCTTGAGATTTGGTATTATGACGCATTGTCAGGCCGGCTTTTGAATTTCGCGGGCTGTAACGAGACCCGTCGTATAAGGTATTTAAAAGGGTATTGATGAGCTGCAATTCATGAGTTGGAAAAGTCCGCTGAGAGCTTTCAAGATACATCTATCCATCGCTTTCATGAAGGATCGGCCTCTCGAGGTTTTCATTCTGGGAGGATCGAAAATGTGTTTCCACATAGGGCCTAATTAGGCGTCACATATATAAAAGTACCCATAATACCATAGTACTATAAAAGGTTTCGTTTTATCATATGCTAGAATTTAAGATATTAATGAAAACTAAATGCATTTCATCTAATGTATGGCAATATTAAAAGAACCCTTAAAAACACAAGAAAAGAAACAAAAATCACATTTTATAAAGTAGTGACTTCCTGTATTGATGTATAGATCAGAATGTTGGACGATCACGAAAAGACAAGGACAAATATCGGAAGTAACTGAGATGAGATTTTTTAAGAAATATAGCAGGATATGCTATGATGGATAAAAAAGAAATGAAGATATAAGTAGTAGTAGTAGTAAGCCCATGTTTTCCCTATACAGAGATTTAGGCGCTCTCCCCCTACAGGGAAGAATTTGAACCATACTAATTTAGTTACACTTGTTTTCGTATAGATGTCTTTTTTTTGAGTGGTCCGTGGTCAGCGTTCCGCCTCATACTGAAATCTAGGAAACCAAGGTAGCACTAGGACGGGAAAATTCGGTAAATTTAGCTTAGAGGCCTTTTCATTCAGGCTTAAGGATTTTTTACGAGCCTGAAAATCTTCGGACTCAGGACCCACCGCTTAAAAGTCCATCCCGGAGGACTTGCTGCTTGGATTTTTCCATCCTAAAATATCCATCGACCCTGGCCGGGTTTGAACCCGCGACCCTCGGGACCAGAGGCAAGGAGCATAACCACTAGTCCACCGCGGCCGACTGAAGTATAAGTAAGGAACTAAATATTTTCAAACTTACAGATCGAATAATTAAATATAGGAATGCCTGGAAAGAACATGTTGACTGAGTGCCAGAAGAAAGATTTCGAAAATTATAAACACGCCCACATAGAAGATGGTGTGAACTATTTTAACAATTCCAGCTTGATATGTTCCTTCACGTACAATGTCTCGTCATCATTGAATTATTGTTAATAATATAATTGTTATACCTATAAATGAAACCGGAACGAACCAACAGGTCTAATCCCTGGATGAAGAAGAAGAAGATACATATAAAAGTATGCGAGTCGGCCGACATTCAGTCGCGAGCGAGTCCCAAGAGATTCGTGGCCGCAAGCCGATCCGTGAAGGTGATCTGAGGAGAAAAAACAGTGTTTCTGGAATGGAAATGCAAATACAAATACTGGAAGAGAAACTGTTTTTGTGAGAGACTCAAGTAGAATAATCGTATGTGTTTGATCAGTGGATTAGAATTAAAACTAACCCATTAATACCCAGGTGCGGGGAAGGGACTCCTGTTGAAGGGCGACTTACAGAGAGTATCTTGGAGCAGTCATTTCCGTGGCACTATAGATTTCTTCATATATATATCTCTCAATTGTTTTAGATTTCTTCCACTTTTGCCCATCTGTTACTATTCTAAACCTCATGCTCCCTAGCTGATAGATGAAAACATCACACCATTGAATCCTTTGCCTCCCCAGGTTTCTATTTCCTGACCTAGGTTCCCACATAATCACAGCGCATGTATATTTTCTTCTTCTTCTTCTTCTTCTTCTTCTTCACGGGCTAAGCAAACTGCCTGTTCCGCCTAACAGTTGTTCTGTCCAACTTTTGACTGGCCTTCTTACATTCATTGAGCCTCTTGGTTTGTAGTTAAATGCTACTTTTGGCATTCGTGTTACATTTATTCCACACATCCAAACCATTAATCTCTGTATTCTTTGATTATTTTCAGTCAGTGGACATACATTTAATTCTGTTCTTATACCTTCATTCTTTATCCGATATAGTCTTGTGCAGCATTTTGTTCTTCTAAGAAGTTCAGTTCTACGCTTTGTATTCTATTTTGTATTTTTTTTTGTCATTTCCCAAGTTTCACTCCCATAAAGTAATAGAGGAACAGTCAATATTTTATAAAACTTCAATCTAGAATATTTTTTTTGGGTCCATTCTAAATAAATATCCTTCCGCAATCCTCCTTCTTCTTCTTCTTCGTCACGGTTTAGGCTTATTTACTAGTTCTCCCCAATCCACATTAAATATATTGCTCTGTTCTCTGCATCTTTCAGATTCGCTTACCAAAGATGTCTTACAGTGGATAATTGTGAATTAGATAAAGAAGATTTAGAACTTTTGTGTAAACCGATGAGAACTTGAATCTATTCCACCTGTTCCTGTGCTGCAGAAATTAGCCGCATGTAAAACAGATATCTAAATTTAAAATTTGTATTTAACCTTTATAAATATTGCCCCCCCTTTTTTTCAATTATAGGCCTGTACGTATTTATGGGATTAAATAATGAATGTAATGTGCAAAAGTTGATAGTGTTATTTTAAAAAAAAAGGAAATGTTTAATGTGAAAATTATTTTGTTTCGACTCTTGCCATTAAAGTAATTAATTACGTGTTATGTGTTAATGTCTATTATTGTATTTTAGTGAAAACATCATTACAAAATAATCTCATATTATTAGTTTTTTTATGAAATCATATAAGCTTATGAGTAAATAAACGATATTGAAAGTAAAATTAACATTTGGATTTTTGTTTCATAGCTTTTGTCCATTTTGTCATTCAGTTCAATGGAAAGTATAAAATTACACTGTTCAAATATTGGCTGTAATCAAAATCAGAGATGTCTGCTGTGTTGTATGCCATCACTGTGAGGTCATGCACTGATTTCAAACAAGTTTTAAATCAATATACAAACTTATTATTCTCAAATATCTAAAATAAAACACCCATATAATAATAATAATAATAATAATAATAATAATAATAATAATAATAATAATAATAATAATAATAATAATAGCGTTTTGTACTAGAGCGTGCCATCAAATATTTAAGAGGATGAAGAAGGCCTGCAACTCAATGGTATTAATAAGCTGATAGTTTATGCTGATGAGTGGTAGGCCTACTATTGGGCGATAGCGAAGAGATACTAAAGGCTAACACGCACACACTATTGAGTAACACTAAGAAATTGGGCTGGAAGTAAATACGAATAAATTAAATATAGGGTCACACATAGAAATACATTATTTAATGGAAATGGACAGATAATGAAAAATGAAGGAGATTTTGAGGAAGTGGCTGAATTTAAATACCTAGGAACAATATTCACAAATTTGAATGAGATGCACAAAGAAATTAAACATAGGTTCTTCTTCTTCTTCCTTTCCAGGATTAGGTCAATGCGATCTGTTCCGGTCTCAAGTACATCGTTTCCTTGCCCGTCCCAAAGATCTTTTTTCCATGTGGTTTGTAGGTGTGGAGCTTTCTGGGTAATCTTGTATTGTCCATTCTGTCTAAATGTTCTTTCCATCGGTATTTGTGCTCTTCTAGTTTATCGACTACTGAAAATATCTCCAGTTCATTTCTTATTGATTCATCGTGTAATCTATCCATGCGTGTACATCCTTTTACGGATCTTAAAAATTCCATTTCAGCAGCTTGAATGTGTGAGATATCTTTTTTGTAAGTACCCAAGATTCAGATCAATATAAAAGAACAGGAACAGCCATAATTTTATAAAACCTGAACTGAGTTTCTCTTCTAGTCTTTCGGAGGGTTCTTCTTATGGTTCCACACATCATTTCATATCGGTTTAATTTATTATATATATATCCCATGCGTCGCTATATGTTATATCTGAACCAAGATAGTTAAAGTGTGCTATCTGTTCTATTATTTCATTATTGATTACTATTTTTGCTCTGACTGGCACTTTGTCCTGAAAAGTCAAAATTTTAGTTTTTGAAGTTGAGACTTTGAGATTATAATAGAGTCCTAATTGATCAACATGTAAATGGCTCTTTGTAAATCATCCTCTGACTTCTATACAATTACCAGATCGTCTGCATACATTAAAATATTCAAATACATTTCCTTATTAAGTTGTATTCCTATTGAACTTGATTTTTTCCATTTTCGTATAACCTCGTCAAAATATATATTAATCAATGTAGGTGATAATGTACACCCTTGTCGAATTCCTTGATTTATTAAAATTTATTCTCTCCAATAATTATCTAAATTAAGGATAATTTTCGTGTCATTATAAAGACTTTTTATTCCTTCTATGAATTGAGCCGGGTACTCTCTTGCCTTAATTATTTCCCACAATTTTCTTCTTATCACCTTATCAAAGGCTTTTTCAAGATTTATGAAAGCTAAATATGTGGGTAAATTGAATTCTCGTCTATTTTCTATTATCTGTCTCATAGTGAATATATTATCAGAGCAGGACCTTCCTTGTCTAAAACCGTTCTGTTCTTCTAAAAGCAATGCATCTGCTATTGGTTTTAATCTATTAAGTAATATCCCTGCATATATTTTATACACAGAGTTCAAAATACTAATTCCTCTATAAGTACTTGTTTTATTTCGTCTCCTTTTTTAAAAATTGATATAACATTTTCAATGAGCCATGTTTTGGGAATATCCTTGTTTATCCAACACACATTAAAGATGTGTAATAACTGTAAATGTTGTGACAACAAAGATGTATTATTAAAGCAGCCCATGAAGCGATTGGCAAACAAAAGATTTGAAAAATAAAACGAGGACTTAAATAATGGAGTTCTGATATCGAAAACGCTATTCGTAAAAAACGAAAAACATATTGCATTTTCCTACAAAAAAAATGATGAAGAATCAAGACAAAAATATATACAGGCAAGGAATTATGCTAAATCGCTAGTGCAGAGAGCACATAGAGAGAGTTGGGAGAAATTTATAGGAGATGTTGAATATGATGTATATTTTGCATTTAAAATACTAAGAAATATAAATAAATCAGAGAAAGATACAGCTAATATAAATGTTATTGAACCAAAAGTATGGGTTGAACATTATAAACAGTTGTGGTTTAATGAGAATTAACAATCTCACACTCCAGTAAATAATACATTTGAAGGATGTGATTTAATCACATTGGATGAATTATAAACATCAATAAGAAAATTGAAATGCAGAAAATCACCTGGGCCTGATAACATAAATGCAGAACTTTTGAAATACGGAGGTTTGTTATTAAACATAGGTTCAATTCCGGAAATGCGTGCTATTATGTATTACAGACACTCTTGACGTCCCAACTCATTAAAAAAACCGTTAAACTGAAAATATATAAGACTATTCTTCTACCAGTCATATTATATGGATGCGAAACATGCACTCTCACATTAAGGGAGGAAAGGAGATTACGTGTATTTGAGAAAATTTAGGAAAATTGTTGGACCAAAGAGAGATGAACAGACAAGTGAATGGAGAAGACTACTTAAGTGTGAACTACATGCTGTTTATAGAAAGCCAGATATAATAACAGTTAAGTCTCGTAGACTGCGATGGGTAGGACATGTGGCAGGAATGGGGAATGAAAAAGTGCATGGAAGCTTCTTGTAGGAAAACCAGAGGGAAAACGCCTAGTTAGTAGACCAAGAATGAGATGGGAGAATAACACTAACTATGATTTGAGGGAAGTAGATTATACAGGTAATGATTGGAAAACATTAGCAGAGGATAGGGATGTATTGAGAATTTATGTCCGCGCGGCCATGAACCTACAGGTTCGATAGTGCCAGTTAGTTAGTTATAATAATAATAATAATAATAATAATTAATAATAATAATTAATAATAATAATTAATAATAATAATTAATAATAATAATTAATAATAATTAATAATAATAATAATAATAATAATAATAATAATAATAATAATAATAATAATAATAGTAAATCCGAAGAAGGAACTCATGACGTAACCGAATTGAAGGGTTCATTCCAAAAAGCAGACAAGTCCAAAAACTATTTGTTCAGAAACTTAAAAAAAAAAAAAAAAAAAAACTGTATGGCTACAGTTGTACTGAATGAACTAAAATTTATTTTTAGACCTACTATGATTCACTAATAGCTTTGTATCGCACATAAACAAAATTTATTTTTCGAAAGGTTAATTAAAATTGTTTTTGAAAAATCTTTGCACTTGTCTATTTGTTGCAGAAAGCATAGTTAAATGCCAAGTGGGGAAAAAAATCCTGAAATATTATTTCTTATGTTTATGCTGACCAAAAACAACTTCATTAAATACTAAACATACTATGTAATTAATTATCTTCACAGCCATCAGAATTTTTATCGTTATCAACATCAGCAATTTCCTCTGGAAGATCAAATTCTGTGTGAGATTTCAGTTCCTCCAATAAAGACTAAAAGTAGTGGCGATGTTTTAGTGGAAACGCATTAGACTTGTCTTATTCTTGTAGATTCCCTAATGTTTCACACTCGTATATAACTGCACCTGTCTGCTTTTTGAGACAGTAATAATATCCATACATAAAGCTGGCTTTAGAGAATAGAATATGTATTTATCATAAGTAATGTCACGAGTGATTTCCAAATCGTCGATAAATTCATGAGTCAGTTTGTGACTCGTGAGTTTATCTAGAGAATTTGAAAATCAAGAGTGGCACTTGTTAGGACTATTTAACGAATAACATTAAGCTGTTTACTCACAAATAATTATTTAAATATAGTTATTTTAAAATATTTATATATTTAATGAAAACGGCGATGTTTCAAAGCAAATGAGAAATATTAGGTTATGTTTAATTTGTTCATCCACTGCAACTAGATCATATTATTTATTGCCAAATAGGATCGCAATATTATAAGAATGCATCCTAGTGGAGAAAAAATGTAACACTTCAAACTATATATCATAAATACCAACATCATAGGTTATTAATTTTAGGAAACAACTCAGTAAAATCATTATTTAAATACGCAATTATCGAACACACAATCATCAAATGTGTAGTTCGAAGGAATCTGTTCATTTTTCCTATATTCAACATATTTGTTGGATAGTCAGTCACTGCAAAATAATGCTCTGACCTGTTCAGCATTTTAAAAAGGAGGAGCTTTCTTTATTTTGGTAAACATAATTCCATGAATACCGAGGCGAAACACGACTGTCATCGGCTATAAAACAAAATTCATTGAAACATGATTGGTCATTGACTCCCATTTGGAGCATGAGCTAAATAGTCTCAGAAAATATATTTTTGGACTTCTCTGGTTTTTGGAATGAATCCATCAATTCATATCAAATCGAATTTAAGAGCCGATTTGGTTACTGAATATAACTTTCTTTGTTAATCAAATCCTATGTATCCAGTGTTCACGAGAAAACAAGCATAGGGACCGCTACAGCCATTTTTAAATTACGGATTTCAGGTAAAAACCCCCACTCCTAATTGTTGTAGTTGGCTTATACTTGGAGAATATCTATGTGTTTATATTTTTATTGTCATATACCAAGTTTGGTTGCGAAAAATCTAAATTTGCGGCAGATATTTAAATTCCCGCTTGATATTAACTGCTAATGCTCCCGATATTGCTGTTACGAATCTCGACTTTAGTCTTCTGAATTAATATGCCGGTTTGGTTACAAGAACACAGTTTGCTACCTCTAGACTCTGAGTGTCAATAGACACATACACGAACACACACACACACACACACACACATGTTTTTTTTTTCATGGGCATTTTCGGTGTCTAGTAAATAAGATAGATAGATGAACATTTGTAAAAAAAATCATGTAGTTGAGACAATATTCCAGCTCCATCTATATACGCTGTACTATAACAATATTAACTGTTTGCACAACCGCAATTCTCATTTCTCCTTCTACGAAGTGTTACAGGAAACAGTGGTTTCATATACACGGTCCTTGATGTGATATCAAAGGTGAAATTCCAATGGCTGATATCAAGAGAGATCTCAGGGGAGTAATTATTATTATATTTGAGAATAAAATTTATTATTATTATTATTATTATTATTATTATTATTATTATTATTATTAGTCGGCCCCGAGAGTCGCGGATTCAAACCTGGCCGGGGTCGATGGATTTTTAGAATGGAAAAATCCAAGGAGCAAATCCTCCGAGAGGGACTTTAAGCCGTGGGTCCCAAGTTTGAAGATTTTCAGGCTCGAAAAAGATACTTAAGCCTGAATAAAATGGCATCCAACCAAAATTTACAAACCTCGACGTCCTAGTAAGACCTTAGTTGCTGGCTACATGTATTATTGGGTAGGTATGTTGACTGCATACCATTCATGACATCTATGGGCAAAGAAGGTAACTAATTAACTTGGTTTAGTAACTGCTCAACATTGGGGTACGCCATTAAAGATAGATTATTATTATTATATTTATTATTATTATTATTATTATTATTATTATTATTATTATTATTATTATTATTATTATTATTATTATTAAGAGAAATAATAAGAACAGAAACCATCAAGTAAGGTGAAATAATTTAGAAAGTAATGTGTCTTTAATTGCTCTCATTATTACTTGAGCATCTTAAGTATACAAATTAAATAAGATTGAAGACAATGGGATACCTTGTTTCACTCTTGATTAAATATTGCCTTCTTTACCGATCTTATTAAATTTTGTGGTAAACCTTTATATTGTTATCCTTAGTTTACTCTTATCGATTGTGTCTAATGCTTTATCGTAATTAATGAAAGCTATAAATGTGGACATATTACAAGAATCGATCTGATAAATAAACACTTCTATAGATTTGTTATAAATTGATTCGCTCTTGGACAAGAGTGCTTCCTACACGCCACACTCATACCACCAACCATAACCACTATGAACCACTGTCGGTCATATATTTGATATATAAACACATCCATTTTATATGAGCACGTTTACATGTTTCATTCAGGTCAAATACAATTTTTTCCCAGATCTGAAAATCCTATAATTTTACGGTAACTATAAATACATAGGGCCTAATATACAGTGTATACATAAAATAATATAGTAGTTTCAAGTAATACTATTATCACTCAGATAAGGCGTAGAAAATTGTGTGTATCTGCAATGAAACAGGAAAGAAGATCTTAATTGTGTGTTGTGAGCGGATAGCTTTCTTTTGTTTTGTTTCTATGGCAACAATAATAACAAAGATGACAACTCCTCAAAAGAAACAACAGTAAGGTAAAGGTTATTCATATTATTCAAAGCAGATGCTTATACTTCTACATTTCGCTTCCAAGTAATACTTCTACCTCTACCTTGTGCTCACAAGCAAAACCTCAAGTTTTATTCATACGGCCCAATAAATACAACATACGCCTTTAAGATTTTTATTAATTGGTCTAGCTATACGTGTTGTAACAAAATTCCCATTACAGGCTTTGAGGACATGTAGTGAGGACCAAGACGATTACGTTTAGCATAGAAACTTATGTCCGGAAACTTACAGTTTTCCTGCTACATATACACAAAATGCCACTACACACGTTCAACTCTCCCATATTTTCGGCGCCAAAGACACTACACGTTTTCCACACTTGACCAAGACTACTATCTGTAGGGTCACATGATATGCTAGACCACTTTGGCATCCTAGGAACACTTTAAGCGCAGGTTATGGCTTCGGCGAATGTTGCAGGACCAATGATTGTTGATCGTGTGTATCAGAACATGATACGGAGGTACCGTATCTGTGCTGACGTAGGTAATCGTCACATCATACCCTTCTTGTTGACCCAGACGACAAACAGCAGGCGTAAGAGAGAGCAACATGTATTGTGGTATTTTGCGTGTAGCGGGAAAATGGTACGTTTCCGGACATGAATTCCTATGCTAAACGTAATCGTCTTGGTCCCCACCAGAAGTCCTCAAAGTCTATAATGGGAATTTGTTTACACCCTGTAGGTCTGTCGCGCCATGGAATTTAAGAATAATCAGTTGGCATTCAATTTTTAAAAACAAATTAGGGCTAATCTTTACAACCTGTGACGCGACTTTTTTAATCCCTTCATAAACTCCTGTCACATTTTATTCTTAGGGTTTCATTTTTCAAATTACTTCCCGCCATTTACGATGATTTTTACATTTTTTCTAACGATTATTTCAATATATTTTTCTATGATATTTAATTAAATACGTAGCATGAAGATGTGACAGCCATATTGCTTTTAACGAATATTCTATACAACAGCCAACATAGAGTAGGCTTATGAACTAATTAACTGTACACATATACTTCAGAATTCCAAACTTACTATTTATTTTTCGGCGTTGCATTCTTTCACAGGTTAGAGTGCTTAAATTGCGTTAGGTTAGCTTTTAAGTTGGTCTTTCAGAGGTTAGAATATTTAAATTGCGTTAGACTAGCTTTTTGATTCGTTAAATAACGTGTATACGCTGGCTGCATCCCATGATTCCATAATGTAAGCAGCTTCGCGTTTGCCGGCGCATGCGCATGTTGTATGATCGGAACTTAGAAAAAATGTTCGCGTCACATGTTGTAAAGTATTTCCCAAATTAGATAAAAAGTTAATCAAATCCAGAACAAAACATAGATTGAGTTGATATGTAGAGCATTATGGGAAGGAGTGTACAAGTTGAAACATGAGGAGGGAGTGTTTTTTCGCAAACCTCGCCTACATTCCCGATGTTTACCTGTACATTAGCAAGAAGCAAAATGTAAACACATTAATGGTACACGTGGAACCGTATCAACATTTCTCAACTAACGCTTTGGTAACTCTTCCGTTTGTAACATCGTCATCGGTCAATCGATAAAATAAACATCAATAAATCTCACTATATTAAAACTAGTCCATGTCATAAACGACTTTTTCCTATTGTAGGCTCATGTGTATCTTTATCTATGTACAACAATACATCCACACGTGGGAAGAGGGTACTTCTTTCTCGGTATTACTTATGATAGAAAGAATAGCATTATCTAATTTATTTATTTGTTTTACTCACAGAGTATACTTTTGGGACTGGGAGTAAACATCAATTAATCTAAAGTCATGTTCACACATAAAAATATGTAATGGAAAGGGATAGTTCATGACAAATAAGACAAATTTTGAAGAAGTGACTGAATTAAAATACCTAGGAACGATAATTACAAGTAGGAATAAGATGCACTAAGAAATTAAACATAGACTCAATTCTGGAAATGCATGTTATTATACATTATAGGGACTCTTGTCGTCCCAACTTCTCTCAAAAAACGATAAACTGAATATACTCATTAATTAAATTAAATTAAACAAAATGAAATAAATTGATTCTAAGGAATCTATGTGTTTTACTCATTCATTTGTGTACTCATTGATTAGTTTACGTTCATACTAAAAGTGCATTGTTGTAAAAAGAAAATTGTGCAGCAGCAATATGGGTTGACTTACTCTCGCGTATTTATTATTAGTGATTTAAAAAAGTGAATACATTTTACTATTTAAATTTGAATTAAACCCTGTCTAATCTTTGTTTCAGTAATTTCATTATATATATATATATATATATATATATATATATATATATATATATATATATTCGCATCTACTTCAATTATACCTCGACACAGAACATTGACTGTTGGAGTGAGAGACAAAGAAAAAGGGATATATTATATTCCCGTACACATAACAATAGGCCAAATGCAAATTTAAATAGTATAAATAGTATACAAATGTCAAATGGCGCGTTATTGATTTTTTAAATATGCCTTAGCCAAGCTACACCACATATTTCCTATCGTCCGTATTATTAAAATTAATCGAAAATTAATGCATAATGACGTATTTGTGACAAATGTAAAAAAAAATAATGAATGTTGTCGAATTTCGACCGCTGGGCGACCACTGGTATGTATTTAAAAGTAAGTGCGTATCACTTGCTTCATCCAACTATCTCGTATAAACTATTTAACGCTCGTTTCCGGTAAAATTAATTTTCTGAAACGTTTTACGGATATCATTACTATAAAAACTACTAAGCATTTTTTCCATATGGACAACATAATCTAGTATTTTTGCTTTCTCACAAGTAATTTAGTTTTTGAAAAATAATAATGAGTGTAAAGTTTTAGAAGGGGGCACGCCGTAGCGTAGTGGTTAAGGCACTGAGCTACAAGCCGGAGGGTCGAGGGTTCAAGTCCCGTTGGGGTCAGGATTTTTAAACTGAGTACCAGACGCCTGTTCTGGGGGTAAAGGCGGCCGTCACGCAGGGCTGACAACCCGGCTGACATCAAGTGCCGATTGTCTAGAAAAAGTGGGAGCCTTAACCTCCTACCACCCCAAGGGTCTCCTGAGGCCTGTTGTGGGATCACTTTACTTTGCTTTTAAAGTTTTAGAAAATGTAATATTAAATAACATTGAAGGTATAGGCAAAGAGAATATAAAACATAGAATGAGTAGCAAATAATATCATCGTTAAATTCCATATGGTGGGATAAGCATATTTGGAAAGACACAAAAAATATATTGGTAAAACATTGGTGGAATCTGTTGCAATGTATGGAAGTGAGGTATGGACAATCAATAAGTACTACAAGAATAGATTATTTACGCAGAAGTGCCAGAAAGTCAAAATTAGAACATGTCACAAATAAGGAAATTAGAAATATAATGGAAGCAGAAGAAAGCATAATTGAAAGAATTGAGGAGAAGGAATTAAAGTGGTTAGGACATGTTTTAAGAATGGAAGATGAGCGATGGCCAAAGCAACTACATCAATGGCATCCGACCAGAAGGAGGAAGAGAGGGAGACCGAAGTTAACATGGAAGGAAAACATGAAGACATTAATGCAAGCAAGAGGGCTAAGCATTGAAGATGCCCAAGAACGTAGGCTTTGAAGGTTTGGCACGGGAAGACGGCAGCAGCTGTAAAAACCCGAAGATAGATAGATACTATTAAATCCGAGGGACGATTCGCTATCAACAGTACCACACGCATTCTTAACATATGAATTGCGGAGAGGTTTTGTATATATTTAATACAGGTATCTCGTGCACAATCTACCGAATAAAAATATTGTACACCACCACCTCTCCTAGCTCCGAGATTGAAAATTTTGCAATCAAATTGTTTTACCCCGCCGAGTATCCAACTCGGGCTCGCTAGTAGGAAGCAGGCATGCTACCACCTAAGCCAGCATGACGGACATATTTATTAAGGGATTTTAGTTGAGTGTTGCTATTACAGTAAATAATACATAGTCTCCGATAACTTATTACATATCAATGTGTTGTCTATCAGCCTTATCGTAATACAGGGATTATATTCCTTGCCTCTGGTCCCAGAGTCACGGTTACAAGCCCGGTCAAGATTTATGGATTTTTTAAGATGGAAAAATCAAGGGACAGACCCTCCGGGAGGGGCTTTAAGCCACGAGTCTCGAGTGTGAAAACTTTCGGGCTGGTAAGAGAACTTCAGGTCTAAATTAGAGCCTCTGAGAAAAGAAATAATCTCATTTGCCATCCTAATAATACCTTAGTTGCTTAACAACGGCCTCTTAGAGGCAATGAGTTAACAGCTTATCACTCGTTCCTTCAGTGATGCTATTAAGTTCTTTAGAAAGGAACAAAATTTTTCTTTAACTTGAAATTGTATGAGTTAATTTTTTCCCCACGGTATTATTTTATCATTATTAATGTAAAGAATTGTTCATTATCTACAGGGAAATAAAAGTAACTAAATTAACTTGTTTAATTAACTCCCGCAAGGAGTAGTCAACCCCCACGATGGTATATACAATAAAGTGGGGTAATTGCGATCACGATTTTATTCAGAAACCACTATCAGAGCCGTGTTCTGCAAATTACTGGCATATTCTGCAAAGTTTTTCAAACATTGTATATAATGTCAATGTTAGCTGACCAGCATCTCTGCAGTGTGGTGGGCATTTTGTGTCTCATATACTATTTTGGAAGGAAGCTAAGATGATTTATAGCAGCTAAGTTAGGTATTCATCAATTAAATGTATTCATTTTTCAGATTGTGATAACAGGGTGAATATTAATATGAATTAATTACATAGTGGAATGCAGGCTTTCACGGCCGGTAATCATGGTTATAAAAGATTCCGGGCTATGTGGCCGTGGTCTATAACTGGCGTTTCTTCCAGACGTTTCTCCCTCAACTGCGGAGGGCATCTTCAGTGGCGAGCGCTTACAGCTGTTGTTTCCCTGTCGTAGACTCGACTGCGAAGTCGAGTCTACGACAGGGAAACAACAGCTGTAAGCGCTCGCCACTGAAGATGCCCTCCGCAGTTGAGGGAGAAACGTCTGGAAGAAACGCCAGTTATAGACCACGGCCACATAGCCCGGAATCTTTTGTAACCACAATTAATTACATGTTTCGACAAATAACTCCAATGGTGGCGTTAAATTATTTTCAACATGGTACGTTGGGGTAACTACGATCAATACTAATTGGAATTACCCTGAAAGATAGATGTGAAATCTCAGTCAGAATTAGATTTTTTTATTTTTATTATTAACGTTTAAACAAAACAATTAAGCATATGATGAAAGATACCTGTTGTGATATAGGTCGGGACAGCAGATTTTAGTATAGGTTCACTTCATGTTCAGAAGGTTCATACAGAATGCAGTTGATATGACAGAGCAAAGAATTACGTGTGTGAATTTTATTCGCAGAGAGAGTAAATTGTGTATTTTTGTGCATTTCAGCTTTTTCTTTAGCTTTCAAAAAGGTGATCAGAATTGCTAAAGTGTCGAGGGAACTGCGATCAAACCCAGGTACTAGAATACATTTTTTTCAGGTTAGTTGATAGTTCATTTATATATTTTATATATACCTAAGTTAGTAATAGAACAGTAAATATTTCTCAATTTTTTCAATTCCTGTTTTTACGAATAATATCACAGTTACTTGACTACTTGCTAAAGTGATCGATTTTCCCCCACTTCACCCTACATACAGCCAGACAGTATATTGTTTGTTTGTAAGTTGAAGTTTAAATATTGCATGAACGACGAATTGTAGTGAGAAAATCTGTCATAACGCCGATCACTTTATCGGAGCATTTCATTACGTCACAAAACACTTGTGTAAACAGAAGATAAAAAGAGTGATGGCTTCGAAATAGACACCAGAAAAGTTACAAGAAGATGCTACTACCCAAATAACAGTGTAATGAACACTCACGATGGTTGTATACTCTTCAGAATCCAGAAGGCAGATTGATTAATGGTTTCAGGGTTGTAGAAGTTACTAGAAGCTTGATTTATGGCGAAGAGTCCTTCGTTTTGCCGCGTGGCGTGTCGTCTTGAAGAAGGCATTTGACGATTGATGATTTCGAGGTGTCTGAGGCTAAAGAAAACAATAGATTGCATGAGTTCATACGTGAGGGGAGACAAGGCCCTCTATCATGAATGTGGTAATCGAAGCCTATTATAATGTAGAACATTAACATCAACATACTTAATGATTCTTTAGGCTCGTGAAAAGTTTTCTTTCATAAAATTATCACTTTGAAAGGCTTTGAGAGATGACGGGTGTTAAGGGAGACTATAATGTTCTTGTAGAATAATCAATTATCCTTCCAACAACTAAAGACATATGGAAAATGTAGGTAATTTACTTAATACTGGTGCAGGTGCAATACTGATCATCTCTAATTCTAAAATTCATGGATACAAACCTTGCTGGGTTATTTTTTTTTCCAGGAGTAAAACTCCAGAGAACTCAGAAGAATTTATATACCAATAGGCCTATAGTGAAAATTAAATTCATAATGGGTTAAGGCAAGGAGATGCACTATCACTTCTACTCTTTAATCTTATACTAGAGCATGACAACAATTGTTTAAAGGATAAATAAGACTTAGAACATAAATACGTATATTAGTAATTTGTTCCTATATTCTGATGAAGTAGTATTATTAAGCGATGGCGAATAGAAACTAAAAAATACGTTCTGTTAAGTACAGTAAGAAATTGGGAAATATAAAGTCACACATAAGACTATATTACATAATGGAAATGGACAGTTAATGAGAAATGAGGGAAATTTTGAAGAAGTATCTGAATTCAAATACATAGGAACAATAATTGCAAAGGTAGTAAGGTTCAGAAAGAAATTAAACATAAGCTTAATTCTGGAAATACATGTTATTATATATTACAGGAAATCTTGTCATACCAAATTCTCTAAAAAAACGCAAAATAAAAAAAAATATATATAACTGTTATTCTTCCTGTTATATTGTATGAATGCGAAATATGGACTCTTACTTTAACGAGTGAGAAAGGATTACTAGTGTTTGAGAATAAAGTTCTTAGGACAATTTTTGGAACCTACAGACAGTTGAACGGAGAAGACTTCATAACAGTGAAAGAATGATCTTTGTAGAAAACCAAGAACAGTAGAACCTCGTAAATTGCGATGCGGAGGAGATGTGGCACGAATAGGGAATAAAACAGGGGCATGAGTGAAATCAGCCAATAGGTAGGCGAATAACGAGGTGAGAGGAAAACATTAACTATGATTCGAGGGAGATGAATTATACAGAGCGATATTGGAAAAGATTAGCTGAGGATAGGGGTGCATGGAAAACTCATGAACCTCCGGATTCGATAGTGCCTGTGGCACAAATGGGGAATGAAAGAGGGGTGTTATATCTTCTTGTAGGAAAACCAAAGGAGAATTACCTAGTAGATAGGCTAGGAATGAGGTGGGAGAATAATATTTAACGTTATTTGAAGCAAGCTGACGATATGGATGTATGGAGAGGTATATGTCCGTGTAGGCATGAACCTTCGCGTTCGATAGTGCCACTGAGTTTATTATTGTTGTTATTATTATTAATATTATTATTAATATTATTATTATTATTATTATTATTATTATTATTATTATTATTATTAATTTTGCGATAGCTGTTTATCTCTGATATGTGTGAAATATATTTAGAAAGTGTATCATGCCGATTGCTGATCTCTCGTTTAAAAGTTCACAATGGACTTTTTCCTATCATAATCCAATTCAATATTTTGGCACATTTGCTTATTATATCTTAAAGATAATTATTCTCTCCATCGCATCAATGGTGTTCATCAACTTATAATCCTGTCGGCGTCTATGAACGTATTTATTGTTATTAATTATTTTCACTTGATCCTGTTATTTTATTTCCATTGAGTAACATTAAAATAAACAACACCATGGCAGGTGCAGTCGTTTTTAAAACTGCAGGCCTTTCATTTCTTCATTTATATCTGTTAAATTACATTTTGTCCATCGCTGTGGTCTCGAGGTAGTGTTCTGCAGCGGGCCCGGGTTCGATACCTGGTCGGGACAGGCTCGTCGGTGAGGTTTTCTTCGGTTTTTTTTTTCCTTCACCTGTAAGATAATAGTCAAGAAGCTTAGAGCCCATCGGTCCCTGAAAACCATCCGGCCATCATCATCAGCCTTATCATTATCATCACCATCCTTCACCGGTCTGGAAAGCCACGGGAAGCTACCATACTTATAATTCCCTAGTAAACCTGCAAAGTATAGCAATAAAATGCTATGATTGCAGTGAAAGACCTGCCCTCGGCCAGAATTACTATGAATGGATAGAAATTAAATTTCATCATTATCTTCTTCTTCTTCCTCGTGGTGTAGTACTATTTTTAACAGTGCTTGTTTATTGTGAAGCTGATGACCAATTCTCCTACCATTGTTTTGGAGGTCTTCCCAATGGCCTTGAGGTCCCTATTTTCTCAATTATGGCGATTTTTTCGAGACGGTCATCAGATATCCTTGATATATGATTTCTTCATTTTTTTTACCAGTTTTATCTAGTATTTGATCACATTCTGTGATCTACTCATTTGTTCTTCTGCCTTGTAAAATATAGCTTTCAATTAATTATTTTTCATATTCTAATTTATGTTCTCATTAGACACTCAGTTTTTTTTTTTTTAGCATAAGTAATAATTAGTTTAAACAAGATTAGCATATTCTGCTTTTTTTACTTTCTGTTGTCGTTTTCTATGTTATATATTTCATGATTCAGATATAGTTTACGTTTAATTGCATAATTTTTTCACTTTATCCAATAACTTGTTATTTTTGTTCCGAAACAGTTAAAGCTCATAACCTACTTTTTATATGGTTTTATTATAAACTGCTAATATTCGTCTTGTATTTATTGAGATTTTTTTATCTAATGTGGAATAACCTACCAAATGATCGAAGAAATTCCATTTCCGCAGCATCGATTCTCCTTCAAGGCGTAAATTTCCTACGTATTGTTTCAATTGGAAGAAAAGTAAAACCGATGACCACGTGACACATTTCTACGGCGCTTAAATGAATTTTAAGCCTGAAATTAATTACACGCACATTTTAATGAAGACCATCTAAGTTTTTGAAGAGCATTGTTAAAAAATGATAGAACAAACTCGATCTGACCTCCAACTTTATAATGTAGGCTACTTCTTTGCGCGATAGTGCATTTTGTCGTACTTACAGCAATGAGGATCATGATTGAAAGTTCAACTTCCAACATTTCGGGGTTGCCAACCTAAATAACTATGCTGTAATATTACATGTTACAAACCTCGTGCGGGAAGTAAAACCACTGCCCTCTATGTATACTACGTACAATGTATATACAACAATATATCCAAAAGGTAGTGTTAATATACATTATACGAAACTAAACACTGCATTTTAAATGAACTGAACTTTTTTTGAAACAATATAAAACAATAAATACGTACTTGCTCCATTTTATGACTGATTAGTGTCACGGCCTTCTGTAGTCTCAACTAATAAACATTGCCCACACTGTTAACCTTAGTCAGTTGTTTATAATGAACGCAAAATATTTCCAACAAAGATGTTATTATTTTACTATTATGTATTATTTTGAAAACACCATCGCGCAAAAGTAATGTACAACGCACGTTTGTGAAGTGTTTTACAGAATCTCGGAAATTAAATACTTCCCAACCTCGCATTGTAATATACTACTGATACACACTTCATAAGTTTACCCTTAATAGGCAATGTATACAATTGTTTAATTTATTTTACATGTTTAATAAAATGGAAGTACGATTGAATAGAAATTACTTAAATATGTGTTGAATTACACAATTAGCAGTAATAATTTACAGTTACACATGATTTTGTTTTCACTACTGTCGGACACTGGCATGATAAATTATTGTTTTGCCAATATTAGGATTATGTGCAATTTTTGCAAATAATCTGACCCAAATCTTCTGGTGGCACCATGGCTCTGGAGTGGACTCAGCTTCTAACGGAAATGAGCACCAGACGCTTGTTCTGGGGGTAAAGGTGGCTGCCACGTAGGGCCAACAACCCGGCTGACATCAAGTGCCAATTGTCTTGAAAAAGTGGGAGCCTTAAGCAACAACTACCCGAAGGGTCTCCAATGACCTATAGTGGGATCACTTTATTTTTACTTCTATTGAGATCCAAATGAAATCAGATGAAATATGGGAAGGCCTAGTACCAGGTTGGATCAATTAAACGCATTTGGAAAAGAAGGGTTATAACAGAAAACATATATAGAAATATGAAGTTGACTGAAAGAAGGTAAGTTCTAAGACGACCCACACGTAAGTGGAAATGTCTGATGATGATGAAGATTCAGTAAACATGACCTGCATTGTTTATACTGATACTTAAATGCTAAATACTTTGGAATCTTGAGTCTCATTTTTCTACTGTCACGTAAAAAAATAAAACTCATTAACGGAACCCAGGCGTCCGTAGTTTTTCATTAAAATAACATTTTTTATCAGTCTTAGGTCAACAGCGGTGATAATTTATTATCGTACGTGGATTGGATGTTTTAAAAGACTTTCTCAAACTCTATCGAACGTCTATATAGTGACAGACCACCCATGGTTGCCACGTCATCCGGAGTTCTTTTCACGTAACTACATACAAACAACAAATATTTGCAAATTTCCTAAGTCTATTTCTCAATTATATACTGTAGGTTCATTCGACCGTAACGTACGTCATATTTTACAAATATTCCCTTATTTTATAAATTTGAGATTTGCATCATTTTTAAATAAAAAAGTTTATGTTTTTCAGTTAAATGAGCATCACATTCTAGATAAGAAATTTCGTCACCCGGGAATTGCTTAAATTAAGCGAATTCCTCAACAAGTCGAATTTATGACCCAAATTTTCTGGTTTACGGGATATATATATATATATGTTATAATTAAATGTTTAACATTGAGCAATGCAAGCTTAATATGGTATGATAAGAAAAATAAATGCCTGGACGGGATTCGAACCCGGATCTCTGAGTCTGTACCTCAGCGTGATATCCATTACACTACCAGGCGAATCCAATTCAAACACTTATTTTTCTTATATATGAATTATATTCTCCATTATTACTAGATGTCGCGAGAACTCAGTCTTCACTGCCATCTAGTACGCTGAGGTACAGACTCAGAGATCCGGGTTCGAATCCCGTCCAGGCATTTATTTTTCTTATCATACCATATTAAGCTTGCATTGCTCAATGTTAAACATTTAATTATAACATCTATAAAGCGTCACTGCTATAAGGTAAAAATATTCTCTTTAATTTGCTTACTTGTTATAGTCTGCTACTAGATGGCAGTGAAGACTGAGTTCTCGCGACATCTAGTAAAAATGGAGAATATAATTCATATATAAGAAAAATAAGTGTTTGAATTGGATTCGCCTGGTAGTGTAATGGATATCACGCTGAGGTACAGACTCAGAGATCCGGGTTCGAATCCCGTCCAGGCATTTATTTTTCTTATCATACCATATATATATAGTTTGTTAAATTGAAGGAACTCAATTTCTGATACCAACTTATTTAAAAGACAAGATTTTTTAAAAATAGATTACGAAACTCCGTTGAGATCAGTATGTTAAATGAGAATATACCCAGTAATGTGAACCATCTGTACTAAATCATTACCAGCAACGGTCAGTACCAAACTGAAAGCAGAAGATGGAACTTAAATTTTCGAAAGGCCTCCTACAAAACTACACTGCTGATTATTGAGGACCACTGAGATCTCAGGTACTGTTTTATATTTCTTAAAATTTTATTTAAAAGAGTCGAACCGCAATGAAAATTAATGAAATTAGATTGAAATTAAACTCGTTACAAAACTTAATTCCGTCCGGTTTAATATAAATAAGAAAATGCAGAAATTTCAACATATTTGTGGAACAATCAGACAAACACTGAGGAACAAAGTAACAAATGATACGCAGCTAAGATTTAACTCAACGATGGCACTACCAGTGGCGATGTATGGAAGTGAGGCTTGGGCCCTGAAGTAAAAACAAAAAAGTAAAATTTAGGCAGCGGAAATGAGCTTCCTACGGGCTGTGAAAGGTTGTACGAGAGAAGAACATATTAGAAATGAGAATATTAGAGAGGAACTAAAAGTACAACCACTTATTCAACAAAGAGAAGAACACAGGAACAATTGGATAGAACATCTGCAAAGAATAACAGAGTATAGGATACCAAAGATGGAACTGATGTATAATGCTGGAGGACGAAAATCGGTAGGAAGACCAAGAAAGCGCTGGGCTGAACAGATGTAAGATCGGAACAGGCAAAGACTTAATGAGAAAGATGATGATGATGATGATGATGACAAAACTTAAA
Source organism: Diploptera punctata (assembly GCA_030220185.1). NCBI lineage: Eukaryota > Metazoa > Arthropoda > Insecta > Blattodea > Blaberidae > Diploptera > Diploptera punctata. Next base: position 404,534 of record JASPKZ010010693.1, on the reverse strand, counting down.
CAATCTTTATAATGTAATGCGCAGAAGATAAGGAACTTTGGTTTATAGAAATGGGCGTTCATTTATTTAAAAACGGCTAGGCCTATTCTTTAATTAAAAAACTGCTTCGAATCCCGCGTTTGTGACTTAGAGTAGAATACGTATGACCAAACCATGATGTTACATAAAGGTGGAATGATAAATACTTAAAGTAACGTTTTTCTCGTAAATATACATTCGCATTTTTCCAGAATGTTTGTTATCAAATCCTGACATTCGCTTTATAAATCGATCTCAAGCAGATTACAGACCCAAACAGAAATCGAACCCGAATCCAATGACGCTGAACATAAAATATTTTCTTCCAGTTTGACTGAACTTTAATGAATGCATGTTATTAAGATATATTTACGTCATATGTGATTACCGTACTGTTGCACTGGGTAGTAAATCCTTGAACTGAGGAACCATGAAAAGCTTTACATTTTATAAAATGTATATTAAAAATTAAGTGCTAAATTAAAATAATAAGATATGAGACACTCAGAATACAAATTGCGTAAGTCCAATTTTTTTTTTCAGGTTAGAGTCTTATTATACTTTCCAATATAATACTTTTTCAGAAGACTAGTGAATGAAGTCCATAGTTGTACGTCTTCAGTTGGCAGCACTTTACATGGCCACTTAATCAGATGTTTATTTATTCAGAAAACAAATTAAGCAAGTCCATACTGCATGTTCTTGATGTTCTATTACACGAGATCATAATTACTACGGATAGAAAAGAGACTTCAAAAGAAAATGAAGGTAAAATAACCTATTTACAACTTTGGAATGCATTCATTCAATGAAACTAATGGTTTTATGCACATCTGGAATGGAACTGAAGAGGTAAAAGGATCGCAGGATCTTTCCTCTTGCCTAATGAAACATATAAAAGAACATGCTAAACATTGTAAGCATGTGATCTTGTATTCCGACAGCTACGCTGGACAGAATTGGAATATAAAAATGGCACTTGCATTGATGAACCTACTACAAACTCCTTGTATGGACATTGAAGTTATACACCAATTTAGTGTCAAGACATTCATACCTGCCTAATGACACAGATTTTGGCTTCATAGAAACAAAGAGCAGGAAAGTTACACACATTTATTCACAAGACATTGTGAAGGAATCCGTGAGAAAGCATCCTTTCAAAATAGTTCAAATGAAACATAGTGACTTCTTGTCAACCAAGAAATTGGAAGAAGCTATTGTGAATAGAAAGAAAACTGTTGATGTCCACAATGTTAATTGACAAGAAATACTATGGCTAAGATATGAAAAAAAGAAGTATATTTTCACTCAAATACTGTATAAAACCAGTCTTCGTCCGGACATAGAGTTCTATAAAGTTAATTTGGAAAAGAAAGGCAAAGGAAGACCAGCGCAACAGTTATCAGAACAAAATCGTCTGTACACCCAGCGACGTGCAGATACTAACGCCCAAGAAGAAGAATATGTTAGATTGTCTTTCATTCCTCTCACCCACCACGCTTTCTTTAAGCATTTTCCCAGCATTTCAAGCACCCATCATTCACAGTTTGCTCAAAATGATTTAGAGTTGATGACAATTATGAATAGTTCTATGTTTGAATGTGTATGGAAATAAAAATAATAAGATAATTTCGAGAAATGGTCATGGAAAGAATAACTCTTTATTTTATAACTTCAAATGTTTATTCTATATCCTGAAATTCACATGGAATAAGTGAAAAACTCGTTTCGTTTTACAAATTAACCAAATTTTTATTTGTAAAATATACGCTAATTTTTTAACACATTCAGTACCAGGCACTGAGCAGGGCATTTAAACCCACAGGCCAACCATTTAAATACCCCAGATACCCTTTTTGTGGCACTTCAGAAAATGGACCCTTATTCAAAAACTATTAGTCCTAGAAAATTCAAATTTTGTACATACCTAAAGGAGATATCCTAGTAGGATTTGATGGTGAGATAACTTGGGTGATTGACATCACATAGTATCGACGTATCAATTTCAGGAAGTGGAAGTTCATCTTCACTTTCACTTTGTGAATCTTCTAATTCACGAATCAATTCGTCACCTGAATCATAATTATACAAAATGTTCACTAATTCTTCTTCAGTGAGACATTTTTCATTCGCCATGGTTTCACTCACGCAAAAAGAACAGCGCGATAACGAGAAACAAATACGTCTGCATTGGAGACTGGGGACAAGTTTGGGTGAACGAATTCCATGTGTTTAAAAAATAAAAGGGGATTCATCAAGGTTATACGTGTCAAACGGGAATAGAAAATGTACATTTACATGCCATCTATGATCTCCAAGACATACTAAGCCAACACAATATTTAGGTGCCGAATATAAACACGGTTTGTTCGCGCCCGCTCTAAAGCGAGTTAACTGACCGACGGCCGCATGCACAATAGTCTCCTTAAACGTCTTAACTGGTTTACGGTACTAAATGTGTTAAATCACACATACTTTAACTCTCAATAACATAGAAACATATTTTTTTGGACTTACACCACTTGTATTCTGAGCGCCTAATATCTTTGGTTCGTCCCGTAATGGAATAAAGTGCAAATTAATGAGATCTAGATAGATTAAAATTCATTATAAATGGTACAGCTAAATTCATAAAGACCGCAAAAAAATTGCATTTGATAAAGTTAAGGAATTGTGTAGCGAACCTCTTCAATTCTGACCTAAAGGCAAGACCAAATGCATTGTGTCGTCCTCGGTGGTTTAGTGTTTATGTTCCTTGCTCTTAGTCCCGAGGGTCATGGGTTCAAATTCGATCAGAATCGATGGATTTTTAGGATGAAGAAATCAAAGGGACAAAGAATTTGGGGAAGGATTTTAAGCCGTGATTCCGAATCTGAAGATTTTCGGGCTCGTAAAATAACCTCGAGCCTGAAAAAAAGAGACCAATGAGCGAAATATAACCGACCTACTCCATCCATTCTAATAATACCATAGTTGTCTTCTAGATGCATCATCGAGTCGGAACACTGATGACAAGCCACTCACTGGCATATGTAGGGAAACAAGTGAAACTAAATTAGCTTGTTCAAAAAACTCATCGAGAGGGGGAACACATGTTTCAATGAGGGATATAAGGGTATACGAAGTAGAAGAACTTCATTGTGCAGGTCCTACATGGAATAAAGTTCATGGATGATTCATCATCATCATCATCATCATCATCGGCAACAATGATTAGGCATTCTAGCCTGTTCTATGTCAAAGTAGTCGTTCTCGCTGTCTCTTCAATGGTCGGCTTATGTTTATTTTTTTTTTCTTTTTGGATTATAGTGTAGACCAGCTTTCGATATTTCGAATCTAGCATTTGTAGAATGTGGTTTCTACAATTTGTTCTGTATTTTTTAAACTATAGATGTGATTTACTCTATATTCATTGGATGGATGTATGTACACAATTTATTGGAAAAATCAATGCACTGCGGGAGGAACATTCAATTTCAAAATTAAAACTAGCAAGCAAGGAAATGCTATAAAATATTAATTTATAAATAGGAATAATTGAGATGAACAGACAGATGAATCGAAAAGACTACATAACAGTGAATTACGTACATGGTCTTTACAGGAACCCAGATGTAATACGAACAGTTACCGGTAAGTCTCGTAGACTGCGATGGACGGGACATGTGGCACGAATGGAGAATGAAAGACGTGTATGGAAGCTTCGTGTAGGAAAACCAGTTGGTAGACCAAAAATGCAGTAGGAGAATAACATTAACCATGATTTGAAGGAAGTAGATTATACAGAGAATGATTGGAACACATTAACTCAGGTCAGGGATGAACGGAGAGCTTATGTCCGCGCGGTCATGAACTTATGGATTCGATAGTGCCAGTGAGTTAGTTAAATAGGACTATTTTTTTTTAGTTCTTCATTCGGATTGGGCGGGCACACTGACCTGAAGATATATTGAGCTATTCCAGTATATTATGGCTGAATAGAATGAAGGCTCCTTTCCTCAGCTATGTAAGTTGTAGATTTTCTTACCGGTCCGTCACACCAGCTTTTCCTGTCATGACTCATACTGCCATTTTTGAGTTGGGCCCATGGCCGCGAGGAAGTACTACAACCTTCCCGTTGACCCCTTCTACCATTTTTATTGTTAAGGCTCGGAGTCATGAGACAGCACCCTGGTGATTCATTCCCACTTGATCCCCGCAATCACATATTTTCAGCATCTGTGAGGCCAATCAAACAAATTTTTTTAACATGAAGTGAGGTGAATGGTGATATGAAATGAGTCAATGAGAAATGAAATGACAAGAAGTGGAGAGATGGGAGAATGGAGAATGCTGATGGGATGAAGTATGGCAATCGGGAGATTCGAAAAATCCCGCTATGGCCCACCACCAATACCCCTCTGGAACCGCTAGGATTCAAACCTGAGATCGTAGTCGGGGTAGCCGCTCGCGCTACGCACGCGAATACCGATATGACAAATAATACTATAGTCCTATAAAAATGTGTGGAATAATTTGCCCGCAACAACGTTCCATGCTTTTCCCCTCTCTTTGAACCAGCTTGTAAAACGTTAAAAAAAAAAAAAAAGGTCTGTGAATTCTATCTTTTGTATTTCTGTCTAATTTGAGTTTTTGTATTATTGTAAAATTTTAGCTTATGTACCACTGTTTTTTTTTTTGCGCGATAGTGCGTTTTGTCGTACTTACAGCAATGGAGACCATGATTGAAAGTTCAACTTCCTACATTTTGGGGTTCCCAACCTAAATAACTATACTGTAATATTACATATTACAAACACGTGGGGGAAGTAAAACCACTGCCCTTTATTTATATTACGTACAATATGTATATATATATATATATATATATGAAAATATATCCAAAAGTTAGTGTTAATATAGTTATATGAAACAAATCACTGCATTTTAAAAGGACTGAACTCTATTTGAAACAATATAACACAATAAATTTGTACTTGTCGCCATTATATGACTGATTGGTATCACGGCCTGCTGTTAGTTCTCACACTAATAAACATTGCCCACACTGTTAAAGTTAGGTAAGTTTAGTCGGTATAATTGTACGCAAATATTCCAACAATGATGTTTATTTTACTATTATTTATTATTTTGAAAAAAAAAACACCATCGCGAAAAAAAACAAAATGTAAAACGCACATGTGTGATGTGTTTTACAGAATATCGAAAATTTAAAAACCTCGCTATCGCTCGGTTTTGAAACATTTCCTCGCTTCTGAAAAAAAAAACTACCCAACCTCACATCGTAATATACTATTGGAGTATATTTATTTCCTTATTAAATGTTTATATTTGCTACTTCATTCTTTTCATTGCCGTTATTGTTTTGACTTCACCTATGTTATTAAGTTGCTTCAATAGAGGACTTTTTGTACACACACACACACACACATATATGTAGCTGCCAAGGTCATGGGCTAACAGTAATTCAATAAATACGTACATAACATGGTTAACCAAAAATAAAATAAAAATTGCCTGGGATTATGATATATTGTTTGGAGAAACGAAAGAAGATATTCAACACCCTTTTACAGTTATTGTTGAACAAGTAAAAGAAGGTTGCCTAAACGTCAGTGCCATAAAAACTAAATATATGCAAATTTCAAGACATTTCAATGACAAAAAGTATTTAAAATTGATAATTGGAAATTTGAAAAAGTTTAATTCAATAATTTGGGAACCATTTTTAATAAAAATTGCCTAAAACTAAAATTTAATTCGTTCATCCAGTGTCAATAAAAGCGACCATAGTCTGAATAAAGTCTAAACTGAAGCTCTTAAGTAGAGCAACAAAGCTTAATTTTAACACGACTACAATTTTTCCAACTTTATTGTTAGTATGTGAAACTTAAACTCTCACAAAAATATCGGGAACAATTTTACAAAAATGTGTGAGTGTGTGTGTGTTAAGTGAAATGAGCGATGGAGAATAAGAAATGCGACGCTTAGAAGTCAAGGGGTCAAGTGACGAATTGCTAATTTTAGAGTTAAGTGTAGATTTTAATAGTTGAAGGTGATTCTTATCTGAGTGGCCAATGGATTAAGTAAAAATCTCTCTGGTGCTGAAATATAGTGGCTGAAGAGAAAACTGTAAGACAATCGAATAATGGAGTGTTCTGAACTTTGAACATAATTTACACACACACACACACACACACACACACACACACTGACACACAGAAATACATTACACAATTATTCAATTACAATTACAACATTAGCATATAATGTGCATTAATAAAATATATTAATACAACAAATTAAAAACTAATAACTAATCTTACTGCTACAGGTTCATCCCACCAGTTCCAGAGAAACTGACATCACCAGACAACTACAGATAGAACAGCAGCAACTGAAGAGTAAAAAAAAAAAAAATTAAAAAATGCACGTTACCATAATTTATTGTATGATTAATTGTAATAATCTGAAATGTACACACATTATATTTAAACAAGAGAAGCCTGGATGCCCTCCCAATATAGAGTCATCCGAAAGCCAAACTTGGCAAGATCCCGCGTGATCGACTATTCCGATTGTTTTAAGCGGTTTCCCTCAATCCAAAGAGCAAATGCTGGAATAGAACCCCAAAAGGTCTGCTTCCGACTTCACTCTGCTAATTAACTTCAAATTTGAATTCAAAATTTAAACCGGGCTAAGTATTTTACAGGAACCCGGGGTTCTACCTATTAAGGAGGACCAAAATGGATCGCTCACCGCCAACACTTAAGTGATGGCCGCATCTATCTATCTATGAACTCAAAACTAACCATTTGTCACTTATACCCTTTGCTTAATATAACAGAAGAAAGGTAACAATAAGAAATTACTGAAATGTTTGTGGAATTACATAATATACTTAAGAATAACAGTTACTCACGATTTCGTTTTCACTGCGGTCCGCCACATTTAAATAACTGATATTAGAAATTACCGTGTTGCCAATTTAAGGGCTGATGTAATTTAATTTAATTAATAGGTAAAAAAGCGTAAATGATTTTACGTCAAGAGAACACGAGACTAATAAAACTAATTATGGACACAGCCTCTAACGGAAATGAGGACCAGACGCTTGTTCGGGTGGTAAAGGCGGCTGTCGCGCAGGGCTGATAACCCGGCTGACATCAAGTGCCGATTGTCTAGAAAAAGTGGAAGTCTTAACCTCCTACTACCCCAAGGGTCTCCCGAGGCCTGTAGTGGGATTACTTTACTTTACTTTATGGACAAATACTGGTATCCATGAGATAAAAAAAAAAACTCTTGGGAGACCAAAAGTGTGTTGGAAAAACTAGGCTTATCAAAATCTCACACTTGGAAGAAACGGAAAATAGGAAGTTGTGGTGGAGGACCTTTGCGAATGAGAAAAAAAAAAAACAATTCGATTTGAAATAGCCCAAAATTGAACGATAGATTGATATTAATTATTGTTTTTGCACGATAGTGCGTTCTGTCATACTTACAGCAAAGACGATCATGATTTAAAGTTCAATTTCCTAAATTTCGGGGTTGCCAACCTAAATAACTATACTGTAATATTACATATTACCTACTTCGTGCGGGAAGTAAAAACTACTGCTCTTTATGTATAATACGTACAGTGTATATACGTACAAAAATATATTCAAAAGGTAGTGTTAATATACATTATACGAAACAAAAATCACTACATTTTAAATGAATTGAACTTTATTTGAAACAATATGAAACAATAAATTCGAACTTTCCGCCATTTTATACCTGATTGGTGTCACGGCCTGCTAAAAACCTCGCTATCGCTCAGTTTTAATCATATCCTCGCTTCTGTAAAAACCACGTCCCAACCTCACATTGTAATATACTAATAAGGAACCGATTTATTTATATTTTTCCTCTTGTAACATTACAATCTGCACTTCAACAAAATCTACCATTTACGTGAATTTTATTTTACAACTCTGTTATTATTTGAACCTCGGAAATAATTATCAAAATTAAAGTTGCAGGTTTTACCCTGGGAGTTATACGACCTTCCACGTAATCTCGCACGTGTTCTTTCTCAACGTATTAATAATTCGTCAAGTGAAGAAGCGACCTCAACTCGCTCGTGTCGAAACAAATCCACCTTACAGTTTTCAAATGACAAATAAAACATCCTCTTGTGAATTCATGATTTTTATTTTGTAACTAACAAATAACTGTCACAATCGAACCCATAGGATCTTGCATCGCGGATATAAGATCTCCATACACCCCTATCCTGAGCTATTTATTTACCAATCAACCCCCTTATAATTTACCTTCCTAAATATTGTTCTTCAACCTCATTCTTGTCTCATCTACTCACCACTTTCCCTCAGGTTTTCTTACAACAAGTTTCGATGCCCCTCACTCATTCCCCCATCGTGACAAACGTCGTAGTCTTCAAAAATTACTGTTCATTTGATTTCTCATAAAAATTATGTGTATCACTCTTATTTAGTTTTCTCCATTCGCCTATATGTTGTCTCTCTTTATTCCAAAAATTCTGTTCATCTCTGTTTAGTCCAAACATTTTGCTAAATACTTAATTCTCCAATACCCATAATATTGTTTCCTTTAAAAGAAAAGTCCATGTTTCGATTCTTTTCAATATAACTGGGAAAATAAGTTTTATATATTTTCAGTTTAACATATTTTTGAGAGAAGTTGAGACAAGACTCGTCTGGAAATGCGTGCTAGATGCATTACAGACTCTTGTCTCAATTATTTTCAAAAATCGTCAAATTGAAAATACATAAAACTGTTACTGAAAACAAACATCAATAACAATTAATACATGTTCACACACAGAAATGCATTATGTAATACAATTGGATAGTTAATGACAAATACGGAAACTTTTGAAGAAGTGGCTCAATTCAAATTCATGGGAACGACAATGCATTTATACGTGTGAACATATATATTTATTGTTATTGATATTTACTTTCAGTAACATTTATGAATTTTCATTCTGGAAATGCATGCTATTATGCATTACAGGGACTCTTTGCCGTCCCAATTCCTTTCAGGAAACGTTAAACTGAAAATATATAAAACTGTCATTCTCCCAGTTATATTATATGGATGCGAAAGATGGATTCTTACTTTAAGAGAATAAAGGAGATTATGAATATTTTGAATAGGGTTCTTAAGAAAATTTTTGGATCAAACGGAGATGAGCAGACAGACGAATGAAGACTTTATAACAGTGAGTTATATGATCTTTACGGAAAATGAGATATAATAAAGCAAATTTAAGTCTAGTAGGCTGATTTGGGCACAACATGTGGCACGAATGGGGAATGAAAGATGGGTGTGCAAGATTCTCATAGGAAACCTAGAAGGAAAACGCACAATTGGTAGACCAAGAATGAGATGGGAGAATAACATCATGATTTGAGAAAGTAGATTGTATAGGGGATAGTGGAAAACATTAGCTGATGATAGAGATATGTGAAGAGCATAGGTCCGTGTTCCCATGAACCTATGGGTTCGATAGTGCCAGTGAGTTAGTTAGTTAGATCCGGAATTTGAACCCAGGATGTCTAGTTTTGCGCGCTAGCTCTCTACATTTGAGCTAGTCAGGCATCCATAGACAGATTTCTTTAGTTATGTTATATTTCAAGTTGATTGCTCCTGAATTGGTAATTTCAAAATAACACGTGGCCTTTATTTGAGGTAACTTTTACAAGCACATAAGCCTATGCTATATTGTGGGCACGAGCTTGAAAAGATCTTGTATCCATAAAGAAAATTCAAGAAATCAAAGAGAATGCATTTTCTCTTTAACTCCGCGACACCAGGTAAGATTGCAATAAATTATTTATTACCACAGATAGTTCCAAGAAACGCAGATGTTACTACTAAGTAATTTATGTTGGCACTTCTTGGCGTCATTTTTTATCTAGAATTGATCCCTAAATCCAATCTTCGACAAGTCTCCTGCAATACTTTATTCATTACTCCTCAGAAGAAGGGCTATGATTTAAAATGTCGCCTGTAGCTTTCTTGAGAAAGAAATTCAGGTCCTCAAATCGGTGTTTTAGAACACAAATAAAAATGGATCAGAAATGGCCTACATCAATAATATAATTTATTGTTTATAAGTGGTTAATACTTATTTTTTGAGCGATAGTGCGTTTTGTCGTGCTTACAGCAATGGCGACCATTATTGAAAGTTAAACTTCCTACATTTCAACGTTGCCAACCTAAATAACTATACTGCAATATTACATATTACAAACCTCGTGCCGAAAGTAAAACCACTGCCCTTTCTTTATGTATACTACGTACAATGTATATACAAAAATATATCCAAGGTAGTGTTAATATATATTATACGAAACAAATCACTGTATTTTAAATGAACTGAACTTTATTCGAAACAATATAAAACAATAAATACACACTTGCCGCCAATTTATGACTGATTTGTGTAATGGCCTGCTGTAGTCTCAATTACAAGCGTTAATGTTAGTTTGTTGTTTACAATTAACGCAAATATTTCCAATAAAGATGTTATTATTTTACTATTATTTATTATTTTGAAAACACCATCGCGCACAAAATAATGTACAACGCACTTCCCAACCTCGCATCGTAATATCGTAATATACTATTATGCAACAAGTGTAGAAGGAGTCGGTTTTGTACACGATGAAAAACTAATTTAACGAGCCGTAGAAGAGTTAAAAAACCTCAGTAGCTGCAGAAATAAGATTTGTGAATTTGTAACATTGGCTACATATTTTTTTACGCTATGAAGTTTAACAGAATATTAAAAACATTATTAGTAAATGTGAAGCGACGTAATTGGATTTATCTGGGTCTACAATATTAGTTACTTATTGTAGCCTATGACTTAGTTAATTTTTACGTTGCTGTGATATGGAAATAAATCACTGCGCAACAAATTTTGGGCAACTTTTTGTTCCTCTCAGTTTTTTCATGGTTCTTATATAATTCAGGCACCCTAATGTTCAAAAATGTCAATTTCACATCAATATTTCTTGGAAAATTAATATATTTGAAAATGTGGGAATTAATACTAAAATGTATCCACAAATATAGATTGAATAAATGCCAGCTTATGTTGGTATTGTATCTGATGATATGAGATGGGATTTTGTTTCAGCATCACTGACTTGGCCATCAAATTTATTAAAAATGAAGTTGTGACCACCCTTTTCTTTTGTGTTGCTGTGGACTGTCCCTCACCAAACTCCTAAAAGTAGTCCCCCATCATGTGTATATCCCAGCTGCTCTGATATCTTGATTCCATATTTTTGAGATTCTGATGGAATCGTTCTCCACGTTCTTCACTCACATCGCCCAAATTTGGTCTAAATAAATCCAAATGTGAGTGCAGGTAGTTGACATTCTGCAACCTAAGTACGATACGTACTTGCTTGATTTTTCAGTTACATTGTTGTAAACTATAGTTCTTCTTCTGTATTTACTAACATTATTTAATATTTTAAACTTTTTCAAACAATTTTTATAACTTATTCGACAATTTTGAAGTATTTATTTAAAATATCTAAATCACAATATTATGACACTGTTAGACAATATTCAGATAGCAAGTTTTCAATCAACTCTCGGTAATTGGGACTCATCTTGTTTCCATGGAAGCCATGCACAACATTACAAAATGCTTGCCATGCACTTTTTTCAACTGGTGTCATCTTTTGTTCTAATTCTGCGGACTCCAGTATCTGTCTTATTTGAGATCCTGTAAAAACTCCAGCAAATACTTTTGCAGCATCAGACACACGTGAGAACATGGAGCGAATATGTTACAAAGCATCTGACGATTTAACCAAAGCTTTAACATACTGTTTTTCTAGTCCCAATTTAACGTGGTGAGGTGGTAGTAAGATCTTCTTCCTGTCAATAAGAGATTCGTGTATAACATTATTTTCTCCTGGAACCAGTTTGTTTCTTGAAGGCCACACTATTGGATGTAGAATTGGTCAGTTGCTCGACTGTCCCATAAACAAAGGGAACATGGATACATGCATGCGATCGAACCGTTAACATTTGAAGAAAAATAATATTAACCAACCATATACTTAAAATTGAAAAAGTAACGAAAACAAAAATCGTGATTACTATCGAACCGTCGACATTTCGAGAAACATAATCACATATTTGAAATCAGCGCAAACAACTGAGTCAGAAACACTTAAAATATGCAGAGGAACATTTTCATTGTTACCCAGTGTAATCATTTGTTTCGTGGCCATTAATTTGTTAACGGAGATAGTTTAGAGTATTATATTAATCAAAATGAGTGACAAAAGAGATGAAGAAAATTTGTTTGAAGTAACAGAAAAATAAAGGATTTAGTTTTTTTAACAGAGTTGCTTTCCGAAAAGTCCCGCCTTCAATATGAAAAGAATACCAAGACTTCGTAGTCTATATATTTATTTATTCGAAAGTTACATTTAGTAAAATTTCCTTGATCTATTATTACAACAATCGACGACGCCTTAGTTCGTAGTTACTGGGCAACAAAACATATACTTTATATTCTAACAAAACACAATACACGCTATCAAAACATAAATTACAGATTCAACAAAACGTAAAATACACTTTAGTGATGTTTCGTTTAACTGCATAAATAAACTTTCCTTGACTTTTCTGGAAGTATATTAATAGTTGCATCTTGGACTGCTTTTAAAATGTTTCCTGATGAACCGTGAAAATCGCCTTCTCCGCTCATTTTTACTTTAAATTCACATAAGAAGCTAGTACCCAAAATTGCGGAGTACAACAATGATTGCTTGATTTATCGTGTCTTTTTTTTGCCCACATTACACTCTCTCTCTAAATTTTATTGTTTCCGCAAAAATAAATTCCATTAAATATACTAAATATACAACATATACTAAGATACCCTGAACGTAGATAAAATATTGTAGACAACACGTTACAAAATTAGGTTTTGTAACTCGCTGCTCTTAGAACATATTTTTACTAAACATCTGCTTTTGTAACTAGTCGTCTAATTAACTATCTTCAAATACAGAGAAAAAAGTTGACTCATAACGCAGTGAACCTGATTTCGATCAACGGTAGAGACAAGTTTTCTGTGATATGTTTTCTTTTCTTTTTTTGGTGGCGGGGAGTTTCTCCTCGCCTAAAAAGCAAATGTCAGAATATTTTAAGGTTCAACCTCCACTCAAAGGACTTTTGGATGGTGTTCCTTTCGAGGCTGAAAGAGGTCAACAATTCGTGAATCGACTATGATGATGATGATGGTCCTGAACATGATCTGACCATCACAATCATAATTTGTAATATAGTATGATAGTACGAATAGTGTGCTTCTTCTTAATGTTGGTTGTCTCGGAAGAGGCGTCGGGTAGAGCTCATTGCTATCCTTCTGTGCTAAAAAGGTATGTATGTATGTGATCCAAAGTTTAAAAATCCCTCTCCCGACAGTGTCATAAGAAGGCCTTGGCGGCGTATGGGATATGAAAGTACCTATAAGGTGAGAGATTAAATTGCAATGGAGAAAAAGAAGTAGTAGTTTAGTTATCATAAGTAATGCCAATTTATCTAGAGAATTTGGAAATCAAGAGTGGCATTTGTTAGGACTATTTAACGAATGATATTAAACTGTTTACTCATAAATCATTATTTATCTATAGTTATTTTAAAATATGTATATATAGGGTGTATCAAAAAGGATGGCGCAAACTTACATGGTTGAATGTACACGATAATAGAAGTAATAATGTCCCAGTAAAGTCCGCAAACGAGCCGTTTGCGAGTTAATTACGAATGTATGGTTACAAGCCGCCACTGACGTCATTGTTTGTAACATCGTACGGTTTACTCCTTGCGCACTTGAAGCCGTCCTATGTTCTTTGTTTACAAAACTGAACATTGCCGAGAGGTGGAGTTGTAATCAAACCATACACGCAGAACGTACAGGACGGATACAGTACACAGTCTCAAAAGGTATCAGTCTCGTCTGAGGAGTGCCACTTGTGCTGTGTTGTAGTTACAATGGAACCTTACAGTAACGAAGAGTATGCGGATATGCATTTCATGTACGGTAGGGCTAATGGCAATGCACGGGAGGCTGCACGCTTGTACCAAGAAACATATCCTGATCGAAGACACCCCGAAAGTCGTACATTTACAAGGGTCCATCAGCGCCTGAGAGAAAATGGGGGTTTTGCACATGGCGGAGCAGTAGTTAGGCCTGCTCGCATTACGCCTGAGGTTGAGGATATGGTGTTGGTAGCAGTAGAGCTCTCTCCAGGAACCTCGACGAGAAGAATTGTCACACAAGTGCCTGTACTAAGCCACAGTAGTGTATGGAGAATTTTACAGCGCAATTTACTGTACCCTTACCACCTCCAACGAGTTCAATGTCTCAATGATGCGGACTTTGTTACTAGAGTGATGTTTTGTCAGTGGATGCAACAACAGACTGTAGTCAACCCTCGTTTCGGATGTAACACTTCATTTCCAGACGAAGCAGGATTCATACCCGATGGTGTTTTTAATTATCATATTACACATTTTTGGTGTGAAATAAACCCACATGCTGTTCATGAGTCACCACATCAGCACCGTTCCTCACTGAATGTGTGGTTAGGAGTACTAGGTGATCATCTCATTGGGCCATTACATTCTTCCACGAAAACTTAATGGACGGAGGTACCTTAGGTTTCTGCAGCGTCATCTTCCAGGATTGCTTGAGGATGTTCTCCTTCAGCAACGTCGGAGTTTGTGGTACATGCATTATGGAGCTCCGGCACATTTTGCTGCTGCTGTGAGACGACATCTAACGCGCAGATACGGCCAAAGATGGATAGGTCGAGGCGGATCTGTATATTGGCCTCCAAGATCACCTGATCTAAATCCTTTGGATTTTTGTGTCTGGGGTCACCTCAAAAGCGATGTGTACAGCACACCCGTTAACAACGGTTGAAGAACTGGAGCAGAGAGTTGTACATGCTTGTCAAGAATTCAGAAATGATCCAGGGGTTTTCGAAAGAATTCGACATTCATTGCAGAGACGAGCACAGTATTGCATCCAGATGCAAAGAAGACACTTCGAACACCTCCTTTAACAGGTAACCCATAAGTGAAGTGAACTGTGAAATGTGAACTAAATGAGACGAAAAATTAATAGTGAAGTCTAAATTCAAATTAATTTGTACTAACTAGGACGATGTTTACAATGAAGTCAGTGGCGGCTTGTAACCATACATTCGTAATTATCCTTTTTTATACACCCTGTATTTAATGTAAACGGCGATGTTTGAAAACAAATGAGAAACGATTTATACGCTTCGTTTGCTTCTTTTGTTCATCACTGCAACCAGATCATATTATGTATATGACAAAGGATCGCAATATTGTAAGAATGGACCCTAGTGGAGAAATGTATGACCAAAATTATAGGTATTAATTAATTTCTGATGTCCTGTGATGTAAATATGTCAATTATATATTTCTGCAACATCATTTCCTAGAAATGAATTCGTTTAAGAAAGTGTAAACAGTGATTTTTTGTGGTGCAATCAATTGCTACAAATGTTTTATATTATCTCCTGTATGCGCTATATGCTGACATTCATGCACTATATATTCAATCTGGTAGCCGCATTTCTTCGAGAGTCAGCCACAGCAAAATAATGCTATGGCCTACTCAGTATGTTAAGAAGGAGGTGCCTTCTTTAATATGATAGACTTCAGTTGATAAATTCGAGGTGAAACACGACTGTGATTGGTTGCAAATAAAAAATCATTGAAATGTGATTGGTCATTGACTCCCATTTGGGGCATGCGTTAAATAGTCTGCGAGATTTTAAAAATATTATTGAGCTGAGTTGAAAGTATATTAATTATTATTAGCAGGCAAAAAGTAAATAAAGATCATAATATAGAAATAGAAAATGAATTAGAAAAATGTAGTTATAATCTACATTTACTACAAGATGAGAGTATTAAAAATCTATATGCCCAACGCCTCACTCAAAAATTAAAATTTGATGAAGATTGGAACTCTGTCGTTACTTATGAACATTTGAAAAAAAAAATATATGAAGCAGCAAGAGAAGCACTTGGTCTGGAAAATGATAAACACCATAAAAACCATTGGGTGAATAAGGAAATGCTTGATATCATAACAGAAAAGAAAAATGCATATCAAAAATATTTAAGTTCCAAGAAAGATGAAGATTATCAAAGTTATAACATACTTAAACGAAAGGTTAAAGCAGAAGTCAGGAAACATAAAAAAAATGTGGAATAGGGTATGTGGAGAAATCGAGCATACTGTAGGCTATTCAAAGTCAGCCCAAGCATGGAGGACAATTTCAAATATGCGAAACGAGAATATGACAAAGAGTTTTAATTTAGTACCAATGAAAACTTTTCAGGAATATTTTTAAATGCTTTTAACAGAAACTAGGAGAGAATATATAGATTGTGCTACACTGGATAAAGGAAAGGGTGACTTAATAGAACCTATAACAGAAGAGGAGGTAAGAAACGTGTTGAGAACAGCAAAGAATGGAAAAGCGGCAGGTCCAGGAGGAATAACCATGGAACTAATTAAATATGGTGGTTCAGGAATTATAAGAATTTTAACTAGACTTTTTAACCAAATGATAGAAGGAGATCCTATTCCGGATGAGTGGAAGTTATCGTATATTAGTGCAATATACAAAAATAAAGGGAATAAAAGAGATCCATCAAACTATAGAGGGATCAGTGTTATGGCAGCAATTAGTAGAATGTTAAGTACAATTATTAAAATTAGATTGGAGGAACTAATACAAAATAGAATATCAGAAGAACAAACAGGTTTCACAGCAGGTAAATCATGCCTTAATAATATATTTGTGATCAGGCAGATAACAGAAAAGATGTTGGCTAAAGGAAAGAAGTTCATATGGCATTTATAGACCTGGAAAAGGCATAACAAAGGCATAACCCATCAACAAGCTTTGGGTGGCAATGGAGAAGTTTGGAATACCTAAATCTCTAATACATTTTATAAAGAGAATGTATGATTGTAAAGCAAGTATTAAGGTTGGAAATAGAGTATCCCCAGAATTTGATATAACAAAAGCATTAAGACAAGGGTGCGGGATGTCACCAACATTGTTCAAGATATATTTAGAAGATGTAATAATGAAATGGAATAAGTCATGCAGGGGAATGGCAATCAACATTAATGGCCATTTACTGCACAATTTATTATTCGCTGATGACCGATTATAATAGAACAAGATAAAGAAGATAAAGAATATATGATTAGAAAGTTGGTAGATGCATTTGAGGTAGGTGGACTGAAGATAAATTATATTAAAACAGAATATATGGTAATCGGAGGAAATTCAGAAGACCTACAAATAAATAATATGATAATTAAACGTGTTGAAGAATTTAAATATCTTGGATCTATAATAGATAAATCTGGTACTAGTGAAAAAGATATTACTAACAGAGTAAATTGTGCAAGGAAGGCGATTAGATCCCTGAATGGTCTTTTATGGAATAGAAATTTGACCAGAAAAACAAAAAAAGAGATTATACAGAAAATAATAGAAAGTATACTTACATATGGATCAGAAAGCTGGACAATAAATGAAAGGATGCAGAAAAGATTCTTGTCGACAGAAATGGATGGATTACGGAGAAGTATGAGAATATCCAGGCTACAACATATTCGAAATACATATATTAGACAAGAAATGGATGCACAAGAAACTGTTATCGATAGGATAACAAAAAGAGCTCTACAGTGGTATGGACATGTACAACGGATGTCCGAAGACCAGTGGCCTAAACAAGTGTTGGATTGGATGTTACCAGGCAGGAGGAGGAGGGGGAGAAGTAGAAGAGCATGGTATGAGGGAATATATGATGCAATGATGAAGAGGGGTATGGAAGATGGACAATGGGAAGATAGGCATCTCTAGAAAGCAGGAATCAAAGGCAAACTGCTGTAAAGTGGAAAACCTGTATTAAGTATTAAGTATTAAGTAAGTATTAGCAGAAAGATGAATGGAGAAGACTACACAATAAAGAGTTATATGCTATCTGGGGAAACCGATGTAATATAAACAGTTAAGTCTTGTAGACTGCGATGGACAGGGCATGTGGCAAGAATGCGGAATGAAAACAAACTCCTTGTATGGAAACCAGAAGGAATCGACCAGTAGGTAGGCTAAGAATGAAGTGGGAAATTAACTCTAACCACGATTCGAGGCAGTTAAATTGTACAGGGGATGATTGGAAAATATTAGCTCATGATAGGAGTGTATGAAGTGTGTAGCTTCCCTGATTAGATTTAAATTTCTCCCTTTATCTTCCTATTTTGGTTAATTATTGCTTCTAAGTATTTATATGTATGTAACTGTTCTAATTGAATCCCATTGCAGTTTACGGGAATGGATTCTTCACAATATACTATTTTAGCATTATACCTAGTAAGAACTTTTTACTCTCAAATATATTTTTTATCCCTGAGTAGCAACTTTGACGATTTTCATTTTTTTCTCTCCAGTCTTACTATTTGTTCCATAGACTAATGTCGGAATCATCTAATGGTAAGCGAGGCAAATTAAATCCACGCTAATTGCTTGCTGCATTTAGACCGGAAGGTTCCTGAATGTTCCCAGGGATAGTGGGCGGACATTACATGGGACATAGGACGTGGTCAATTTTTTTCTCTTTCAAAGCTGGAGCTCCATTATGTTCTCATTCCCCCACCCCCTTCCCCTCTCTTTCATTTTTCAGTTGTTCGCTTCGGTACGCTTGATGGATGACGTAAAGATCTCTCTTAAAGCTAAATACTGAAAAAAGTTGATTAAATAAAGTTAATAACTTTTAAACTTTAATCCAGTCATGAATAAATAACTCAAGTGGAAAAACTATGCTATTTATTCAATACATTTTCTAACTAGTTTACTAGTTTAATGAAGTTTACTAGCGTGTTATGTATTATTATTATTAGTAGTAGTAGTATTATTATCATTATCATCATCATTATTATCATCATCATCATCATCATTAGTATTATTATTAGTATTATTATTATTATTATTATTATTATTATTATTATTATTATTATTATTATTACTGCTGCTACTATTACTATTACATTGTTATTATCATATGTTCAGAAAATTATTGTAACAATACGAAGATTGGGGTTTGAAAGTAAATTAAAAAGAAAATGTATTTGGGATGTAGAACAGAAATAAAAGATTTAATAAGTTTATAATTATTATTATTATTATTATTATCATTATTATTATATTATTATTATTATTATTATTATTATTATTATTTATTATTATTATTATTATTATTATTATTATTATTATTATTATTGCAGCCAAGTGGCCATTAAGATTAATATAAGATTTTACTGTTTGTGTTTTGCATAAATATTTATTATTTAAGAAGATCAAAAGGGTTATATTAGAGGATGTGAAGAATTTGAGTACTTGGGGATAAAATTAGATAAAGAGGATAGACAAAAAAGTGACATTAACAATACAATAAATAAAGTTAGAACAATAACA
This sequence comes from Diploptera punctata, assembly GCA_030220185.1. Classification (NCBI taxonomy): domain Eukaryota; kingdom Metazoa; phylum Arthropoda; class Insecta; order Blattodea; family Blaberidae; genus Diploptera; species Diploptera punctata. The sequence goes on along the minus strand of JASPKZ010010693.1, from coordinate 384,900 downwards.
GCAGTGCTAATTGGTGTCAAATGGAAAGACATAACATGGAATGACATTATCAGGAAAAATAAGTTACAAATGCATACTTCAATAACTGTGATAAGTATTGCCACATATGAAGCTGAAGCATTGGAAATTCAATTAAAACTTTGAACAAAAACTTATGTCGATGGAAATGGATTACTTGAGGAATGCAGGAAGATGTGCAAAACTCGGAAAATTAATAAAATAATTCGAGAAAAAAATTAATATTAAATATTCAGTAGTAGATTATGTAAAATATAAGCAATTAGATTGGTATGAGCATGTACGACAAATATAAGAAGAAAGGTTACCCAGAAAACATTAGAATGGTGTCCACCTGGAAGAAGAAAGAAACAAAGATCTCGAAACTCGTGGAAGCAAGAAATAAGAATTGAAATGAGAACAAGAGGCCTGGAGGATATGGAGTGGATGAAATAGGGTTGAGTGGAGATGGAAAATAAAGCTTTAGGCACAGAAGGTATGTAAACAATGAAAATACTGTATATGATTAAAATTATTATTATTATTATTATTATTATTATTATTATTATTATTAAAAGTAAAGTAAAGTAAAGTGATCCCACAACAGGACCCGGAGGCCCTTGGGGTAGTAGGAGGTTAAGGCTCCCACTTTTTCTAGACAATCGGCACTTTATGTCAGCCGGGTTGTCAGCCCTGCGTGACGGCCGCCTTTACCCCCAGAACAAGCGTCTGGTACTCATTTCCGTTAGAGGTTGAGTCGACCCCAGGGCCATAGTGCCGCCAGAGGGTTTGGGTCAGTTTAAAAATCCTGACCCCAGCGGGACTTGAACCCTCGACCCTCCGGCTTGTAGCTCAGTGCCTTAACCACTACGCTACGGCGTATTATTATTATTATTAAGAAGCAGTTCTCTGGAGTCAACTTCCTCATAAAGGAAAAGGCGTTGTTCTCTACAATGAATATACACCGGCAAATCAATGGATTCGTGACCATCAGGGATTGTCTTGTTCCGAATGGAGAGAAGCGATTAAAGTGCAAGCCAATGTATCGGCGGTGCGTTCTTTGCCGGGCAGGTCTAGGGACGATACCCCCTGTAGACGTTATCGCAGAGAGCACGAAACCCTTGCACACGTCCTTGGGGCCTGTCCATTTGGAGAATCACTGAGAAACATTCGGCACCACACTATTCGAAATATGATGGCAGAAGCCTTGCGAGATTTTGGATACACAGTTTATGAGGAAGTACATGGTGTGGCCACTAAAGGGAGTAACAGACGAATAGATATTATTGCATTTAGACCATCCTCTAAAATTGGTATGATATTACATCCTACAATTCGTTTTGAGACTCATAGTGGCTAACCTGAGGAAGCTGACTCTGAAAAGAAAGCCATATATGAGCCAACAATTGACTATTACAAAGATAATTACCAACTAGAAAGTATAACTGTCACAGGATTGATGATCGGGGCAAGAGGTACTATACCAGGATTCTTAGCCAAATTTTAGAATCCCTTAGATTTGGACAGGGTGTATCTTTCTAGAAATGCCATCGCTGCCATTAGAGGATCAATTTCAATTTTAAGAAACCATATTTACAAAATTGCTTTATAGTATGTATACTTCAATTAGGCCTACAAGTTGAATTTTTTAAAGTATATTTACAAAATGTATTTCATCAATTACAAAAATCAATTGTCTGCATCACTTTGTCCTTGAGGCAATCCTCTAATAAGGAAAGTTTTATATAATAGTTAAAATAAACAAAATATTTAAAATGTAGTAATCACAACAGAACATCGGAAAATTTACAAATTGATGACATGCAAATTAACACAGGTCATTTAAACACCTAGGTACCAAAGTAAATGGACATAATACATTAGAAGAGAAAATTAAGGAAAGATTGGTAAATGGGAATAAAGCTTATTTTGCAAGTAGTACCTTATTTAAAAGCAAATTAATATCAAAAACTGCAAAAATAAGTTTATGCAAAACACTCATTATACCAGTAGTCACATATGCTAGTGAAACTTGGGTCCTAAAAGAAACAATAAAACAGAAATTATTAATGTTTTAAAGAATAAAGTTTTAAGAATAATAGTTGCACCAAATAGAGGAACTGATAACTGTTGGAGAATCAAAACAAATAACGAACTAAACAAATTAATCAAACATCAGAATATAGTAGACCATATAAGATTTCTCAGAATTGGTTGGCTTGGACATTTGATAAGAATGGACGATCGAAGACTGGTCAAGGAACTCTATAAATGGAAACCTATAGGAAGCAGAGCTGTTGGAAGACCGAAGATCAGATGGGAGGATGGCACAATGAACGATCTAAAGAAAATGTGACTAATCTGAATATGGCAAGAGACAGATTGGCATGGAGGAGGATTGTTGAGAAGACCAAAACTTTCACTTTTGAAGTTGTCGCGCCTTAGGATTATTATTATTATTATCATTATTATTATTATTATTATTATTATTATTATTATTATAGTGAAAATTCGGTAGTACAGTATTTAAAGATTACGCAAACGCTGTCAAATAGGCCTACAGTTTCAATAAAAAATGTAAAAATGAAATTTACAACTACAATTAATTTATTATTTGAATTAAAAAAATCTTGTGTTTAAGGAGAACACTGGGTAGAGTACACATAGGACATCATGTTATCGCGTCCAGGTTGTTTACATTCACAATTCTTATCAAGCCTACAGCCCTTCAGTGGGTGAAAAAGTAAAGAATTTAAGCCGAGTGCTATATCTCTATATGTACGAGTAGCTAATTCTTAGAACGACAATGCATAATAACGTGCATTTCCAGAATTGAGCCTATGTTTTATTTCTTTCTGCACCTCATTCCTGTTTGCAAATATTGTTCCTAGGTATTTGAATTCAGTCGCTTACTCAAAAGTCCCTCATTTGTCATGAACTGTCCCTTTCCATTATGCAGTACAATGTATTTATATGAGTGACCATAGATTTAGTTTTATTGATGTTTACATCCAGCCCCAATTATTTAATGTTACTCAGTAGAGTGTCCGTGCTGACCATGTTTATCTCCTCGCTATCGCCCATTAATACTACTTCATCAGTATAAACTAACAGCTTATTAATTGCATTGAGTTATAGGCCTTCTTCTTCTTCTTCTTCTTCTTCTTCTTATTGGCATCTTTTAAAAGAAATCTAAATTTATATTTGCTCTAAACTCGACTTCATTATTATCCAGTGTAAGATATATATATTAATTGGTATTTCCCGTATAATGTATCATATTTATATTATTATTATTATTATTATTATTATTATTATTATTATTATTATTATTACCATCGTATCATTATTGTTATTACCCTATAAAATGTTGTTTGTACATGACATTTACATTGTTACATTTATTGTATCTTTAACTGTTTATAATTAGTATAGTGTATATCTATATTTGTCGAATATTTATTTGTATTTGTGCTGGTTGAGTGGAGAGGGCCTTATGGCCTTAACTCTGCCAGAATAAATAAAGTATTATTATTATTATTATTATTATTATTATTATTATTATTATTATTATTATTATTATTCTAAAGATTTGGTGGCATGCTCTAGTACAAAAAGAATAGTAAAAGATATAGTGTATCTCCTTGCTTTAATCCATTGTGAATTTCAAAAGTACCTGAACAATAAGCAGATTGCCTTCAAAGGAAAACTAAAGTAAAGAAATTATATTGTTTCAAATTTAGTTCCATGTGACTGTATCAAAGCATCCTGTAATTAAACAACTGCATTGAAATTAAAATAACTAAGGCTTGAGTTTGCTCTATACCAATTAACATTAGTAAGTCTTTATTTCACCTCAGAGGAATAATTATAAAAAAAGAAAAAAGTTTTTCTCTTTATCCCTCATTACAGCATGAGAAGGAGCCGTTATTTGGCTCGCAGACGCGTATTTTTATCACTTGCGCCAGTCAGAACATCTCCCACGAAAACTAAAAGTAACTGGATCCCCCTTTCTCGAAGACAGTATGATCCCCTAAGAGTAATACAATTACATTCCATTACAAGAAGTAGCATGTTCCTAAGGGAGAGAGGGAACGAAGGGCAGAGAAGGAATTCTCGTTTCTTAGAAGCAGAGGACATTCAAAAAAGAATTAGCATTGGAAAGAAACTTAAAAATAAAAGTGATCGTCTTAATAAAAAAAAAAGGGGATGTAGGTTGAATAATGAGAGACGTATGCGCGAGAAATTACTGCGGCGGGAATTGAATAAATTCATTTATCACAAGACACTCGTGGAATAGCAGATAAAGTCTACACCCGCACAGAATTAAGACAACCATGAAATGAAGAAATTTCTGTTCTAACTCAAAGTGTAAATGCGTTCTTAAAGGACAAGTGTTAGATTCCACGTGAATAAAAAGTCCGTCACGCAGGAACTGCGTAAACTAAATGAATTCTAAATCAAGTCGAATGTATGGTCACTTTTGCTGGAATCAAACAAGATCTACAGAAGTAAGACTTTTAAAATATATTACGAAACTCCAGTGAGGTCACTATGTTAAAATTTTAAGAAATATAAAACAGTACCAACCTGAAAGTAGAAGATGAAACATAAATTCTCGAAAAGCCTCCTACAAAACTACACTGCTGATTGTTGAGGACGACTGAAATCTCAGATACTGTTTTTTATTTCTTACAATTTTAATGCAGAAATAAATTAAGAAGAGAGGTCAAACACACACACACACACATTTTATATATATATGTATGTATGTATGTAGTAGAGAAATGAACAGACAGGCGAATGGAGAAGACTACATGGCATTGAATTACATGATCTTTATAAGAAACCAAATGTAATAAGAAGAGTTACCTCTCATAGACTGCGATTGGCTGGATACATAACACGAATGGGCAATGAAACAGGGGAATAGAAACTTCTTTCAGGAAAAACAGAGGGAAAACGATCAGTTGGTTCACCAAAAGTGAGGTGGGAGAATAACATTAACCACGATTTCAGGGAAATACATTAAACTGTAGCTGATTGGAAAACATGAGTGGCATTTCAGTATGGAGATACTGTATGGGAAATTAATGTCGGCGCGGTTAAGAACCTACGGGTTTAATAGAGCCAGTGAGTTAATTAGTTTATATTTATATTTATTTATCACTGTCATATACTAAGTAAGGTCGATGGAGATTCGTAACAATTAAAATGTGTTTTTTTTTTCATGAGAACTTCAATAGCTTTATTTCTTCAAAATTAGCTAATAAATATAATAATAATAATTCATCCATAGTAATTCTGCCCGAGGGCAGGTCTTTCACTGTAATCATAGCATTTTTATGCTATGCTTTGCAGCTTTACTAGGGAATTATATGTTTGCTACCTTTCCGTTGCTTTCCACACCGGTGTAGGATGATAAGGATGATGATGGTCGGATGATTTTCGGGGACCGTTGGGCTCTTAGCTTCCTGAAATTTGTCTTACAGGTGAGGAAAAACCCCGAAAAAACCTGACCCAGGAGCCTGTCCCAACCGGGAATCAAACCCGGGCCTGCTGCAAGACAAGGCAGCACGCTATCTCGAGACCACAGTGGATAATAATAATAATAATAATAATAATAATAATAATAATAATAATAATAATAATAATAATAATAATAATAGTAATAATAATAAATATACTACACTAATGCCTGTGAATGAACTGTTTCGTGTTCGGCGGATAATTCTGTCAAATTTACTACATGTTACTCCAATGCTGTGGAGCTTCAAGGAAAATAATTTATTTTTAATCACTAGGTTTGTCATTACGACATTTCTGGTATTCTCTCCTGGCATGACGCACTTGTTGTAACCCTCTTCTGAGGTTGGGACACCTGGAAGGCGGGGTTACGGGGGAAGGCCTCGATGATACAAAGGTGAAGATGATGGTAATGATGCGCCAGGAGATGCATTAATCCAAACTTAATCTAATAAGGATAAAAAAAACCTCACCCAGGAAACTTGTTCTCATCGAAAATCGAACCCGGGCACCCTTGAATCACAAGGCAGCACGGTACCTCGAGATCACAGCGGTGGACATTCAAAATAAGTATACATGCAATGTTATCTATAGGGAGCGGATTTTTGGGTTCTGAATGTTAAGATTGCAACATAGTATAGTGATAAAATTAATTTATTAAGTCTTTATATCTAATCAACTATTTTTTATATTACAACTTACAAAAAATATTTCTCAATACTTTGTGTGGGATCTAGCAACGTTACATTTACTGTATATTACAAATCTTACTTTTAAATTTAAAAAGTTTTTTTTAATGCCCCAGGTTGTCGTTTTGACCATTCTGGTATTCTCTCCTACCATTGGCGTAATTGTAACCCACTTCTGAAGTTGGGGCGCTTAGAAGGCGGAGTTACGTTTCCCCGATGATATGATGGGTGATAAATGATAATGAAGCGCCAGGAGAGTTCTTAATCTAAACTTAACCTAAATTCCAGATCATGGGCAACCACAGGAATGTAAGATGTTTTATTTAAGTGTAATAGTGCTCGATGCCACACAAACATTATTGAGAAACTTTTTCTAAGTTACATTATAAAAAATCAGTTGACTGAATATAAATACATCAAATTAATTTTATCACTATACTATGTTGCAATCTTAACTTTTAGAACCTAAAAATGCCCTCCCTATATAAAGTGGGAGATAGACTAGTCAATTCCTCATTTTTACAGTTTTGAACATCCATTTTATTTTTATGGAAACAAAATCTGTCATAGATTAAATAATCGCCCCAGTGGTTTTTTCTAGATAAAAAAATACTTTAGCAAATAGATAACTGGATGAAATTCAGCAAGATTACGACTCGAGGAATCGCAACTCTGTTGAATCCAACAAAAACATGGCAAAGAGGATCTAAAACCAAATGACTGTTTGTTTTAGCAGCTGACTGCGAGAGAGCGTGCAAATGCAAACGTGTGGGATTTGTTGTAAACACGGTTAAGACAGTTTGGGCGTCCGTGCGCATTAGACAAGGTGACATTGTTTGTCGAGGCTCGAGGGGATGACTGCTTAGTATTCTGAAGGGACACTTATCCCCGTGACAGCACCGGGTATGAATTACTCGCCATTAGCCAGATACCAACCTCTTAATTGAATTTCCTGCAGACGGAAACCGTGTCCACGTACATGCAAATACCTCCGACAAATAATTCACACATTATTTCCTATTATTTATTTTATATAGTGTAATACATTGGATTTTAAATACGTATCTATATATTAATACGTGAAGAAAATACTTTGTATCCCTTTTTAAGTATATAGCGCGCACGGAGGAGTGTGATATTTGGCATAATTAAAGTTCACATAGAGAACGAGTGCAGAAATATAAAATGTATGCATAATATGTGTTACAAACAAATTAAATTAAACAAAATAAAATAAATTGCCTCTAAAGAATTTATGTGTATTACTCATTCATTTGTTTACGTTCATACTGACAGTGCATTGTTGCAAAAAGAAAATGGTGAATTGACTTACTCTCGCGTATTTATTATTAGTGGTTTAAAAAAGTGAAACATTATATTATTTAAAATTAAATTAAACCCTGTCTAATCTTGGCAGTAATTTCATTACATATTTTTTTAATATTTAGATATTCGCACCTACTTCCATTATGAATGAAAGTAAATGCGCACAAGTGTGCAAATTGTTCCGTTATGCCTCTACATAGAACATTGAGGGGTCGGAGTGAGAGACAAAGAAGAAATGATATATATTTCCGTACACATAATAATTGGCCTAATGCAAATTTAAGTAATATAAATAGTATACAAATGTCAAATGACGTATTATTTTTTTAAAATATGGCTTAGCCAAGTTAAACCACATATTTCCCATCGTTCGTATTTTTAAAATAAATAGAAAATTAATGCATAATGACGTATTTGTCGCAAACTTAAAAACTTAATGAATTGTGGTCGAATTTCGATCACTGGGCGACCACTAGTCCTAATAAAGAACTAACTAAAGAAAATGAGTAGCTGATAAAAGACAACTTTAACCCTTTATACAGTATGCTCGTCAAAAACAATCAGTGCCAAACCAGCTGCTGAAGATGAAACAAGCAGTTTTGAAAGGCTTTCACAATTTTAATGAATTGTAATGTTGAGGATGACTAATTATTAAGTATTAATCTTATTTCTTTAACTTATTACATAACAACCTCAACGATGGTCCAGTGTGAATTTTAAGTGTTAACTAAAGAACTAACGAATTAATTCTAGCCGTAGTATTTTAAGACTAGACATCGGGATTTTAGGCATGAACAATGGACGTTTAAGGCATATAAAGTAGATTACAAAATGATGTAATTAGCAATTTTGTTTTTACTTTAGCAAGAAAAAATAATTTATGGTATTTTCTCATTGAAGTATTGGAACGGTGCTCACACATTATAAAAAGGAATTTGGGTAGATATAACTAGTAGCGATTCGAGGGGTGAGAAAACCGACTAGAATGGCTGGGGTACTCAATATGCCTACCAAATGTCACCCCTATACTGCCTGGAACACCATCCACGTCTGTGATTGACATAATATGTGAATGTAAGGACAATGGCAGGCTGGTAGATCAAGGGCCTTCTTGGAATTCAGACCAAGGATTGTAATTAAATTATATTTTCAACAATAGTAATTTTAAAAATAAAATTCCCACATACTGAATAATGAAATAAACGAAACGAGTAACAAACTGTTAACTCTGTAGAAAAATAAAAAATAAATAAAAAACATTAAAAAATCTTAATGAAATATTGAATCATTAGAACAAAATCCTCCATAACTTCAACTCCATGGTGAGACAGGATAAGAAGGTCCTTGACTATCAGCTCCGTTAGCCTCACATACACAAAGTGTAAATCACAGAAATGGACTATCATCCAGTCAATATAAGAGTGACATGTGGTCAGCATGTCGGATTTTCCAACCATTATTGCTGGGTTTCTTAATCTGGAGCCACAACTTCTTGTAGCTATCCAAAATCCTCACGATGTTTGGTGGATAGTATTTTTCCCCATGGGACTCGAACCAGCGCAAATCCCGTAGCTGTGCACCAAAGTATTATCCCCAAAACATCTCACTTACTGGAGGTATACTTTTTAACCTGTATATATATATATATATATATATATATATATATATATATATATATAATGTTTGAGTCTGCAAGAACGCCGATATGGAGAGAATAGTGCTAAAATTGGGTGTGAAATAAAATTTTATTTATTCTGAAATTTACTAGATTTTTTTTATTCTAATATCAAATTTAAAAATTTTGTAAAACTGTTAAGGAATGAAAGACCAAATATTACTGGGAGCAACTCTATACCTAGTAACAATTCAAGAATTTACGATAAGCTTTTGAAACTAGTTTTCTTATGGTCTTTATAATACGATTTTGTGCCTTATCCATAGAAGTGTTACTATATCCTATTCGGAGATATAACTTTACTTTAAAATTATCGTTAAGAAGAAGAAGTCAGCACTTGGTTTCCTTATCCTACCCGCTGGGTAGCCATATATGTGCTCAACAATTGCAGAACAGATTACATCTCTGAATTCTTTTCCTGTAACAGCGTATTTTTATACCACTGTGAATGGATCCTAGGGTTATACAAGTTCTAAAGCCATGGTCGATCATTACCAGAGAAGACTCGACAATTCTTTCTTTTTTCCGCATTTAGAAGCGAAAAAAAATCTGGATTTTGCTGAGATCGATAAAACTGTATCTACTCAATCGTAGAGTTTAATATAATAATAATAATAATAATAATAATAATAATAATAATAATAATAATAATAATAATAATAATAATAGTAATAATAATGCAGTCATAATGCTAATTACTAAGAGGATAAGAAAGGGAAAATCTGCAATATCAATTAAATGGTATTTTATTGGATCAGAATATAAGTTATAAAACAAAACAAACATTTTCAATACAATGAGTACAATGGCATACGGCGCAATAGCATGGGAATTGAAATCTAGAACAATGGGTAAATTAAATTCTGCAGAAATGGATATTTTGAGGCGTTCAACTGGGATTTCTAGAAGAGATAAAATAATAAACAGTGTAATTAAACAAACTATGAATGTTCAAACTTTAATTGTGGATTTCATAAAAACAAACAATTAAAATTGTATGGTCGTATAAAAAGAATGACAGAAGACAGATTCCCAAGATGAATACTAGAATGGATGCCACTTGGTATAAGGAGAAGTAAATGGCCAAAAATAACGTGGATTATTTGTATATTGAGCAGCACGAGTAATAAAGGATTGGAGGATGAAGATTGGAATGACAGATATATGTGAAGGAGAATGACAGTTTATTTAGGGTGCAGGAAGATGTTGTGAAATATTTTGAAACCTGCTAAATAAATAAATAAATAAATAAATAATAAAATAAATAATAATAATAATAATAATAATAATAATAATAATAATAATAATAAACTTCATCACCATGTGCTACACTTATTAGGAGATCAGTTAGGTCTCATTCCAGCGTTTTCTAGATCTTCCGAAGTTTCTCCGTACTTTTGGTGTATAAACAAGAACTTGTCTAGGCAATCTAAGGAATCTATCCTTTGGACATGTTCTTATGTTCTTTCCACAGAAGTCTATATTGTTGAACATAATGAATTTTACGGCCTATCTTTAGTTCTTTTAGGATATCCTAATTTTACGGAAATAATAATAATTATTATAAAATAACTAAAGAATGTTTGAATAGAAAATAGCTAATCAAAATAATTAATAGAAAACAAATAGTAATATATGTATGGATATTATTGCATTTAGACCATCTTCTAAAATTGGTATGATATTAGATCCCACAATTCGTTTTGAAACTCTTAGTGGCCAACCTGAGGAAGTTGACTGTGAAAAGAAAGCCATATATGAGCCAACAGTTGACTATTACAAAGATGAATACCAATTAGATAGTATAACTCTCACAGGATTGATGATCGGACCAAGGGATACTATACCAGGATTCTTAGTTAAATTTTGGAATTTCTTAGATTTGGACAGAGTGTATCTTTATAAAATTGCCATCGATGCCATTAGAGAAATTTAAATTTTAAGAAAACCATCTTTACAACATTTCTACTCTATAGAATATACTTTATAGAATTACAATATGAAATTTTAAATGTATTTACAAAATGTATTTCATCAATTTCGAAAATTAATTGTCTGTATGACTTTGTCCTTGTGGCAATCCTCTAATGAGTATAATAAAAAGAATAGTGCTTCTTGATACAAGACAAGACTACGAAATCATTAAATATTACGTAGATCTATACTGTATCGCATTGTTTGGCTGGCTTTTGAATTTAGTGTCCTCACCTAGAGTATGTGTGGTGGTTAAATGAGTTGTGAATGGGAGTGTCTGTTTGAAATTTGAGTTTTTTCGGCCCTGAGTGTAGTTGTGGTGCTTGTCTTTAAACTGTGGTGTAATATGGAGTTCTGTTTTTGAATGTAGAGTGATGTTTTTGTTGCGTATGGATCGGATAAATCTGTTGTGTTTTGCATAATTTTAGGAACTAGCGTTTGTATGGTTACATAGCCATTCGTGAGCTGCGACTCACGAATCAGTGAACCCTGTAAAAAAGTTCCTTTTGCGTTTATATCTCCATTCTGAGAAAGTCGGTTCTCGGCTGGGTTTCTAGATTATTCGTACCCTCGAATATATATATATATATATATATATATAAGGAGGTACGAAGGTCCGACAAGTGGTAGTCATTACCAAAGTGTGGTGGATAAGTTAACGGGGCCTAAATCTGAAGACAAGAATATGAATTAAGTGAGCATGAATAACTCAATTGTAAAATATCTATGTTTGTAGTATATAGGGTATATATATGCTAGCCTTCTGCTGAGGAAGGAAGCCGGTTTCTGAAAGGCCTACAGCAGGATGCCCTACAAATTGTAAATATGAAATTAGCAACCGGGTTTTTTTCATGGCATCAAAGAATAAATCCGGATTTTTTTTAGTGCTAAATTAAATTAATCCTAGTAAAGCTAATTTTGATTTTCTTTAAAAATATGTGTAAGTAATAAAAACATATAATACTACGTGTGGTCAAGTATTGTTTTGTAACGCGATAGCGTATTGGAAATGGCCGGCATTTCTTTAGCGACGGCAGCTTGACTCCGCCAAACGTAGGCTATAGTTTCATAAACATTTTTTCCAAGAAATAGTGGCAATATATGTAAACTTTTTAAAGGGTGATTTAACGATTGTGATAATTTTTATTTGAATACAAGACAGATGCACAACGTTTTACAAATTCCCGTCCAATTCCCAGTTTTCACGGTTGCTTTCAAATTCCCAACTTATTCCACGTTTTCAAGATTTTCTCGACTGCTGAACATCCTGTACAGTTTTAAAAAAGGAAAAATTATCCTAGTTGAGGGTGACGGCACCCGACGAGGAATTTATTTATTTTAATATTTTACTTAATTTTTTATAGCATATTTGTCTAATGCTTTCATGTTTCCATATCCGTCTTCTAAAACCAGATATTTTGATTTATCTCATGTTACCACATGTTTTGATTTGTCCATATTTATTTTTAATCCTCAGATATCGTATTCCTCCTTCACTTTTCTTGTCATATACTAGTGGTGTACAACTATAACGAAGCTGGGGACCGGAAATTGTTCGCATTTTGAAAATAAAAAAAATATTTTCCTACCAAAATAGTAATCAACGTGTAGGTCTACACTTAAGTTACGACTTATGAAAAATAAAGTATAATTATTTTACAAGTAGCATTTCAATTCAATGTGCTATTCGAAAACACAATAGCACTGAATAAGGATAGAGGCAGGAGAAGTAATTTCATTTAACCTTGTCCTTTGTCACATACCATAGTGTCATAAAAAATTCTCTCCCTACTAAGAGTTGTTTGATGGATGAAAATATTTAATCACAATGCAGAATCGATAAATAGAGAATTAATTTCAAATGTACAAAGACTAAAGAATGCTTAACAGTATCATATAATATGGTTTGGAAAAAAAAAAAACTGATGCACCATAAAAGGGGTGACAGCTCTTAAAATCATTTTGAAAAAAGTTTAATGGGAAAATAGCATTAAATCACACTATAATAAGCAAGAATTTCGCGAGTCATTTGAAATGGCTTGGAGGGTCGCATGCGACGGCGAATTGCTGTTTGGACAGCATTGTCATATACTCTAAATTTTCGTACGAGCGCCACTAGGTAGAATAATAAGAGGACGCTAAAATAAACTGAATTGTAGATGTTTTAAGCAGCATGAGATTGAAAAAGTTGAAGGGAATGACAGTAAATGTGGGCAACAGGAAACAGATACGAAACACTGAAACATTATGAAACTTGCTTCAGATATATATATATATATATATATATATATATACGAGAACGTAGCATGGGCGTAGCGTAAACTCTAAGCTTATGCGAAAATCGATACTTTTAATTCCTGTAACGTAAATAACTATTTATTCCGTCATATTGTGAAGAAAGATAGTTTCTTTGCTACAGTAGCGCCATCTTACTTATCCTAGAGGTATGACCAGTGATTAACTGCTGCGGTAAGGTAATGTTTGTGAAAGCAACTCTGTCCTACCTGTTGTATGTCCGTCCGTTACTCTCCGCTTCTTCAAACACCCACAGGACCACTAAAAAAAACAAATATAAATAACTTATTATTCTACAGTCATTTCATAAAATTTACATGCAATGTTCAGCGTTAGACTTACAAACATAATTTCAATGAAACAGAAATTGGTAACATCTATTTGTGGCATTATATGTACAAATAATAGTATATTTATGTATGTACCGTATTTTACTTTTACATTGATCTATACAATGTGCGTGTGATAATTGGAGGACCATGTATATAATAATAATTACTAGATGGCAGTGAAGACCGAGTTCTCGCGACATCTAGTAATAATGGAGAATATAATACATATATAAGAAAAATAAGTGTTTGAATTGGATTCGCCTGGTAGTGTAATGGATATCACGCTGAGGTACAGACTCAGAGATCCGGGTTCGAATCCCGTCCAGGCATTTATTTTTCTTATCACACCATATTAAGCTTGCATTGCTCAATGTTAAACATTTAATTATAACATCTATAAAGCGTCACTGCTATAAGGTAAAAATATTCTCTTTAATTTGCTTACTTGTTATAGTCAGCTACTAGATGGCAGTGAAGACCGAGTTCTCGCGACATCTAGTAATAATGGAGAATATAATACATATATAAGAAAAATAAGTGTTTGAATTGGATTCGCCTGGTAGTGTAATGGATATCACGCTGAGGTACAGACTCAGAGATCCGGGTTCGAATCTCGTCCAGGCATTTATTTTTTTATCACACCATAATAATTTTATGTATATACAGATTTTCAATTTTTACACATCTTCCTGTGCCTAAAGTTTTATTTTCCTTCTCCACTCGTCTGTATCCATCCACTCCATTTCCTCCAGTCCTATGTTCTCATTTCAGTTCTTATTTCTTGCATCCACGAGTTTCAAGGTCTTCTTTTCCTTCTTCTTCCAGGTGGACACCATTCCAATGTTTTTTTCTGGGTAACCTTCCTTCTTGCATTCGTCGTACATGCCCATACCAATTTAATTGCTTGTATCTTATATAATCAACTATTAAATATCTGATATTCATTTTTCTCATATGACAGTAGTTTGTATTTATAATAATAATAATAATAATAATAATAATAATAATAATAATAATGATAATAATAATAATTTTTATTAGTAATATTCCACAATAAAGTGTTTCTCCTTCAATTCAAAGTGATTTGTCGCCAGAGGTTCCTGTCTAGAGCATCTGCTTCCCTCAACTCTCTAGTTTCCATACTTCTCCTCACTCCATCTATCCAACGTTCTTTAGGTCTGCCTCTTCTACTTCTTCCATTAGCTTTCCAATAAGGATATTCTTTGGTATAGCTAATAATAATAATAATAAGAATCATAATAATAATTTAATACACAAGTGATCTTCTTGGTGATATAATATTAAAATATATATGTAGTCAATATGCCCATTTCACCAATTAATGTTTTAAAATGGTCAACAAGTCTCTACAGCCAAGCTGTCATTCTCAAGACCAGATATTGACTCAGTCAATATCTGGTCTTGAGAATGACAGCTTGGCTGTAGAAACTTGTTGACCATTTTAAAACATTAATTGGTGAAATGGGCATATTGACTACATATATATTTCATAATAATAATGATAATAATGATAATAATAATAATAATAATATTTTTATCATTATCATTACAAATAACATTATTATAATTAATATGTATAATCTAGGCCTATAATAAAAATGGTTGTAGGCATATGCTTACTTACTATATTTATTCTACGTGTTTTTTTTTAAATTTGTTATAAGTTTTGTTATATAAATATAACTGCAAATCTGCATTATGTGTGAGTGTGTGTGTGTTTTACAGCTTATTGATGTTAAGTCTTCCAAAAAATAAATAATAAAACTATTACAAATTATTATTATATCACCGAAATTTATAAATCATTTTGAGAACTACAGACAATAAACTTTGAGAAATAACATGCATTGTTTTCATATTGTTTTTTACTTAAAAGAAATATATGAATTGAAAATCCTCTTTTAAATAGGCAAATGAAAATGGTGCCACGGTTGAAAGCGCTCTTTCATTTGTTATGTTGTGAATATCTTATAGTAGAAGTAACACCCCACCGCGATAATATTTGTAACAAGCATTCTCTACAAAAAGCAATTATGCCTTAACTTACGTATTATTTCCCTCTTGAAGCATTTATGATGCAAAATTAACACCTCATGGCGAGAAATTTAGTACCTACTGTATTCATATGTAAATAATTGACGTTATATTTATGATTCAAACGTCACTAAAATTTATTACTGGCGTGACAGGCCTAGAAGACCCTTGGCCTACTATACAGTTACTGGCCTTACAATTATATGTGTTAATAACACAGGTGGACAATCATCTAATCAGTATAGGGATGATGTGGTCAGCATGACGGGTCCTCCAGCCAGTATAGCTGATTTTATTAACCTGGAGCTGCTACTTACTGTATTTAGCACATTTAAAATTCATGGTAGACTACCGTTGAGGTTCAATATCATCATCTTCAAAAAACGTTTAAGGCCCAAAGCCTGCTACCGTTTCAGTCAAGCATTCTGGGTCCATCTTTTATAGGACGTCCGAAAGATCTCTTGTATTGAGGACAGTATTGCATTTTGTCGAACTGATGACCCGTTTCTAGTATATGTTTGGCAAAACTTGATTTTTCTTCGTTATTAATAATTTTTTTAAATATTCAGTGTATATTGTGTCAAAATTTCTTATACAGAGAGAATAGCAACAAGATTAGCATCCTAGAAGATATAGAAATTCTAAAAGGATCTGAGAATACAGACATGTTCAACGAGAATACAACCGCAGACCTGAACCCGTTGTACGGAGTTCAACTTATACAATAACATTATTTATTTATTTTTTATTTATTTATTTATTTAGCCTGGTTGAGTTAAGGCCATGTGGCCTTCTCTTCCACTCACCAAGACAAACATATATTACATCAGAATATAACAACCATAATTAACTCTAATATTAAAAACTAAATGAAGATTTGACCAATAAGATACTATCTATTATATTAATATCTATAATACAACCACTTAATGGTAGTTCAGATTAAGACCAAAACTAATAATAAAATATATTCTAGCAAGATAAATTAAATTGTTGGTAGATGGTCCCTGTCTAATGTAAGGGCCTATATAAAAAAGAGAAAAATAATGAGATATAGAAAACTAAATTTACGGTTATACAATATTTAAACAAATGGAAATATTTGTTAATTTTAATATTATTTTCATAAATAATTCTATCAGTGAGGTGTATAAGTTAGTTTGTTATTAAATAATTCTTCAGTTTGTTTTTGAAGGATGTTATAGTTTGACAGTCTCTGACATAGGGCGGAAGGGAATTTCATGTTTTGGCAAGTGAGTACCAGTTGAAAAGCAGAAGATGAAACATTGCTTAGAAAGACCTTCATATTTTTTTAACTACTTGACGAAATTTGTCAAACAGAAATTTATTTTAGTTGAGGACGACTGATATATCAGTAACTCATTTTATATTTTTAACATTTTATTACATAACGTCAACTGTGTTTTAAAATTCATTTTAGAATTATTGATATTGAAGCATGACTTTTGGAAGTCTATTACTATTCATTCGTTACACATGAATTTTCCTCTGTAACTGGCATTTATTTATAAATTGTGACAATGATTGTATTTGAAATGTTTTTTATGATATCTTCATTTCTTTTGCGGGCCATGCGAGTATATCCTAGTGTTGCTCTCAAAAATCTTATTTCACTAGCCGTTATTCTGCTGATATCAGTAATCCTCATGGTCCAAGCTTCATTTCCGTAACATAGTACAGGTTTAGCTAAGGCTTATATAAACGTATGCACTGTTGAGCTTATAAGGTAAAACGTTAAAATCTTAAAATATATCAGGTATGCATTTTATTATTTTAACATTTCATTGTAACTACCCAAATTTCACGATGATGGGTGGGCACCGGTCCATAACAAAAAGATTCTCCATGAGTTCAATGACAAGTCCCCTAGCTCTGCACTAAGGCAAGATGCCTTGAATCGCTCGGCCACATCGGGGACCTTAAAATTTATTAGTATAATAAATCATATTTACCTCTGCAGTCCTCCTGTGATAACTAACTCACTGGCACTATTGAACTCAAGGGCTCATCATGGAAGTACAAATTCCGCCTCGTTTAACGTACAGCCTTTGAAATAATTGATGGCGCACAGCTAATTTTCAAGTCTCAGAACGAAGCCACGGCGCATGATCAGAGATCAGCTATTTGGTTCACAAGTATACAATTATTTGAGAAACTAAATCCGTTCTATTTCGTTGTGTGTCGTGCAATGGAAAACAATTTCGTGTAAATAAGTAGTGCGGTAAATATTGAAAATAAAACAGAGCAAAAGAAATTAAACAAGAGAAAGAAAATTAATTGAAATAAGGACGAGAGAGGAAAATAAAAAAATCATGACAGCTGGATCGAACACGCGACCACATGCACGGGAAACAGAAGCTCCGTCCACTAAAACACAACCATTTCTCCTTGAAATTGTCTGTATGAAGCGATGCAGTACTTCAGGACTTACTTGTGTAATGAAATTAGATATTAACTTAAATTAAATTAATCAGACGCATTTTGTATTAGCAATGGAAATAAATAATTTTATTATGCCATCTGTTTTGTAAACAAAGTAATGAGACGTTACAATCGTTATTCATTTTCTATATATTTATGAGCTGTTTCCTTTAATTTATTTGTTTCCATATATTCCATTCCATAGTAATTCTGCACACCGGTGAAGAATGTTGATGATAATGATAAGGATGATGATGATGGCCGGATGATTTTCGGGGACCGTTGGGTCCTAATCTTTCTGACATTTATCTTACAGGTGAGGAAAACCCCGAAAAAATCTCACCCATAAGCCTGTCCCGACCGGGAATATTTCCGTATACATACAAATTTATTTATATAACGAAGCCTGGTAACATGTAGGCATTATGAACGTTAACTACGTTATTAAATAGTAATAAATAAAAAAATAATCTACCTGACCAGAATCGAACGTGGGCCCGAGTCGTCGGACAAAGAGCATCTTACCGACAGCTCCACTGAGACGAACGATTGGAATGCTGCATGAAGAGAGAGTTATGCCGTCCGCTTTATACTCAAATGAGTCAGAACATGTAACAACGTAGTGGTGTGAATCGCTCTTCAAAACTCTAACTTTCCATAATCAAGAGTTGCGCCATCATTTTTTTCAAATGCTGTACAATAGTACAGCTAGTAATAGGCTGAAAGCATTATGACGTAGATGCGCAGAACTTACATAAACACGACTGTCTTCTTTCGTGAATTTTACTATAGCAACTCGCGGCTCCGTGGCGCAAGCGGTTAGACGCTTGCCTTTCACCAGTGGGGTCCTGAGATAGATCTCGGTCACTCCATGTCGGTTTCGTGGTGGGCGAAACAGAGCTTGGACAGGATTTTCTAGGGGATTATCCCGTTTTTTCCTGCCACAAATTTCATTCCACCATCTTCTCCATACTCATCTCAACTATTTAATTTCATTTCGTTCATCTACACTTGTGATTGTGCGTCAGGTGTAGTCGGCCGTCACCCTTGTAATTCACAGACGTATATATATAGGGTCCATCTCATCTCATCTCATCCCTCGACCCGATCCTGAGTTGGACACGAGTTGAGGATATTATAACTCCTAACAAAGGAGAGGCTAAGGCCAAACATTGGACAATTATGCCATTATGAATAGATAGATAGAGGATAATAGTAGGTAGCCATCTTGAAATCGTTCACTAAATTAATAAGTTAAAAGCGGTATCTTTCTACATAATTTTAAAATGTTTTACTTTGCAGTTATGATAAGTGTTTACTAGTATCACGACGAAGTATCTCGACTTATACGCAAAGCTTCACTTTTAATCCTTGTAACGTAAATAACTCTATAATTTGTAGTTAAACATTAATATAAAATGTTTAGAGACGTTTTAAAATTAAGATGATTATTACTTTCATTGTAAATCCCAACTGCCTTGTTTCAGAAGATTCGCTCCAGGAAAAAAAGTGACTGACACATGTGACGATGTGTTTGGTACAAAGTCTTGTTGCCCTCCGGTGTGAGTAAGAGAAGGGAGTGAGGAGGGTCCAAGAGGTGAAGCTTCCATCCTCTCTACTTGATTAATGTCGATGTGGAAGAACGACGTTCGGCAAAGAAACTGACAGACACCGAAGTTGGCTAGTCAGCACCTACTTCCTTTGTCTGCAGGCAATACCAACTGTATAGCGTGATCATAAAAATATTTTCACTTTCTAAAATCTCTCGTTACAACTGTATAGATACTTCACATTTCCAATATAAACATTATATTATTATATTAAATTCCTTGTAACTGAAGTCTCCTCAACTTGGTTAAATGTTTTGTCAGTTGACGAGATTGCAATTACAATTGCAATTGCCCCACTCTGATGGTTAACCGTTTATATAAAAGCGGGTACCGCGCGGCAATGCTTGACATTCGGTGTTGTCACGTTTCTCATAGCACTGTGGTCGTTTATTACACAAGGACAGAAGACATTGATTATTTAAATTATACACTTTTTATGTTATAGTTTGGTATTGTTTAACTTTTAAAATTAAAATTATATATGTATCTATTTATTAAATAAGTTAATTCCAACATTATATAGCTTGTAGGTCTACATAAATTTAATATCCATACAAAATTATGCTGAAAATATTATTATACTTATTATTATTATACTTATTATTATTATACTTATTATTATTATACTTATTATTATTATTATTATTATTATTATTAACTGTTCGGTCTGAAATATTTTCCCATAGCCGCCACATGTTGAAATCACTTATACAGTATATTAAACTAATATAATATATAGATATTGTATTATTATTATTATTATTCGAGCTACATATCACAACAAACCACTGATAATTATACCATTAATTACGGTATACAATTTTATAACTGGACCGAATGTTCCACATCGTCCCGAGTTTTAATTGAAACTGAGGGAAGAATAACAATGTGGCAACATTGTGGTAGTCGCGGCAGTCGAGATCTTTGTATTTTAATAACATGTAACAGCTGCGGGGAAACAAAGCGAGCCTCTTGTTAAGCATCATAGTGAGGCGATAATACTTAACTTCGTAATTTTTTAACGTCTTATATTTACTTTATACTTCATTAGTATTTTAAAAATGTAACAAGTATTTTTGTATAATTTAATATTTCCTTATTATAAGGTTAATAATAATAATAATAATAATAATAATAATAATAATAATAATAACAATAATAATTATAATAGATAGATAGATAGATAGATAGATAGATAGATCATCGGTTGATTAATGTCTTTGACATCGTCCGATTCTTAATAGCCAATTATGTCGGTCCATCCAATCTCCTGGTTGTAGATGTTTCTCCTTCATATATAAACATATTCCCTGACTCCAGGAGGTTTTAGGTCTTCCTCTGCTTCGTCTTCCCTCAGGTTTCCATTCCAAAACAGATTTTGGTAGTCGATCCTCTTCCATTCGCTGGACATGTCCGTACCATCCTAATTGCTGAGTTTTAATATAATAATAATAATAATAATAATAATAATAATAATAACAATAATAATAATAATAATATTAATCAACATCATCATCATCATCATCATCTTCACTTCAAGGTTTAGGCGATTCGCTTGTTCCAAATTCACAATGATTCCTTCCATCTCTTCCTAGGTTTTAATAATAATAATATTAATAATAATAATAATAATAATAAATAATAATATTATTATTTAATAATAATAATGGTAATAATGGTAATGATACTGATAATAGCGATGATAGCGATGATAGTGATGATGATGATGATGGTAATTATGATGATAATTATGATGATAATGATGATGTTAATTATAATAATGATAATGACAATAATGGCAATAACGACAACAACAGCAGCAGCAACATCACCAGCAACAACAGCAACAACATCAACAACAGCAGCAACAACAACAGCAGCAAGAGCAACAACAGCAACATCAACAAAGCAACAACAACGATAACAATAACAATGATGATAACAATAATAATGACGATAATGATAATGATAATAATAATAATACAGTAATAATAATAATAATAATACAGTAATAATAATAATAATAATAATAATTTTGACCAACCTCATGGGCTAATGGTCAGTGCTTCTGACATCAGTTAATGGGCTAACGGGTTCGATTCCCGGTCAAACCATGTTTTTTTAAAGGGAATTATTCCTGTGATCGCCCATGGTCTGTATTTACGTTAAGTTTTGTTTTAAGGACTCTCCTGGTGTTTCATTATCATTCATCACCCAAAATATCAACTGGGTAACGTAACTTCTTCCAGAAGCCCCAACTTATCAAGTGGGTTACAATTCCGCCATGCCAGGTGAGGTGAGAATATTGAAAATGTCTTAAAGATAACCTGGTGGCATTGAAAAACGTTACGTAGGTATATAAATATATATTGGGCACCATGTTGACTTAGGTGGTAGCATGTTTCCTTCCTGATTAGTTACCTGTGTGCGATACCCGGCGATATTGAAACTTTTAATTATAAAATTATTTAAATTATATTAATTTAATTGCCTGCTGAAATTGAGATATCTTTGAAGACTGCAGGATACACACAATTAGAGCATACATAAATTAAAATATTTTAGAAAAATTGCTCATGGAAGTTTAGAAAACAAAATTCCTGATTATAAGTCTAGTTGGATGCAACATGATCATCAAATGGAGGAACACATGGTACCCAAGCAAATGTTAGCTATCAACCTGCAGGAAAAAAACTTTTGGTTGGCGTTTCTATTGAGGTCGAAATAGATCAACAAATGGCATAAATCCGTGAATGGACTATGATGATGATGATGATGATGATGATGATCATGATGATGAATTTAATTGTAAAATGTTGAATCTCAGAGCCAAAAGGGATGCTAGTGTTCAAATTTTAATTGCTAGATTGTGTACCAGATTCCCGGATTAAATTGAAAATTCCTGTGTAGTAGCGTATGCGAATTGAGAAGGCGCGTGATACAGGTATAGATAAATAATTTACCAGCGAGATGCGCGTAGAATGAGTGAATGTTTGTGTTTGTGTAGCGTAAAGTATATTGTATGAGGGATGATGAAGACAAGGGGGAAGATGAAACCCGGTGCCGAAACATAACCTACTCCTATCGAAAAGCACCAAAGGGGCCGCTATGCTTAAGTCTCCATCCGACGGACGAATCGCTATAAACAGTTGGCCTACCACAAATAATGTCATCTCAACATCTGAACTGCGGAGATCCTTCCAATTTAAAACAGGAATCTAGTGCTCTATCTAGCGATTAAAAATTGTAACCCACCACATCTCTGGCCCCGAACTTTACAATTAAATTTAATTAAAAAATCCGTCGGGCTGAACACTGTGAGAGAGATGAGTTTGGATATTTTTACGTGGTCGGGTTACCAGCTCAGACGCACAACCAGATGCCCTAGTGGATCGGGGATTTATTTCGGAGTTTCCTTCTCCTAGACCAAAGCTAACCAAAGCTTTGTAGTCCCATCAACCCCTTGTTCTGCAGGTTTCTTTTCCGCCTTCCTTATTGTTGAGAACAATATTCTTCTTCTTCCGCTTCTGAAGCCCTTGAGATTCCCGCGTTGGAGCTAGTTCGTTTCCCTTCTCCTCTTACTATAAACATAAAAACTGAAAGAGACATAAATATGAAACTGTCGAAATTTCGGATGATATGCGGAACTCTACATAAAACATTAAAGAACAAAACAAGAAGAGATATTAGAATGAGGTTTTATAAAACATTGGCAGTTCCTGCATTACTTTATGAGAGTGGAACTTGGGTAATGACCAAAAAAATTACAAATTAGAACACAAAGCGTAGAAATGAACTTCCTTAGAAGAACGAAAAGCTGTACAAGATTGGATCGGATAAAGAATTAAGATATAGTTAAATATATATCCATTGAATGATAAGAATCAAAGAATATAGAGATAAATGGCTTAGAAAAGTAGAACAAATAAATATAACAAGATTACTAAACGCAGCATTTAAATACAAGCCAAGACGTTCAAGGAATGTAGGAAGGTAAATTAAAAGATGGACAGAACAGATGTGAGGCGGAACAGGTAATTTGCCTAGGCCGTGAAGCGAAGAAGAAGGAGAAGAATTTAATTAAAACTGTCAACTCCATCGGGTATCGAACTCGGACTCGCTAAGCAGGAAGCAGGCATGCTACCACCTGAGCCAGAACAGACTAGCTATAAAGTTGGGAACTACAAGCTACTCCTATACGCCTACGTGACTGACACATATGGATGTGAAGCCAGCAGCCGACTGTTAAGGACTGTCGCGGATTGAAGTTAACATATTAAAATCTGTTGCAGTAATTCTAATAATGAACAGAACAGGCATGGTAATACTGATCAATGAGTCGTCATATTTCTAGCAACAACCGTGAACTTTGTAACATCTTTAAGTAGCAGGCAATTGTATTTCTTAAAGCTTACATTTATCTACCATTGGAATTTTGTCAGCTTGTATTCACCTCATAGAGAGCCAAATTATATCTCGCCTTTGGAAAGAATTTTTAGCGAATTCCGAAGGAATGGAGCTCTTCAGTTTGTTCTAATAAAAAAAATACATACAAGCTTATATATTTTTTCAATTTTTTCTCAAAGCAATATATTTCATCTGAGGTCGATTTTTCAGCAAACTGTAAGTTATCATAAGTAATGCCACGAGTGATTTCTAAATTATCGATTAATTCACGACTCACGAAGTGAGGAGTGAATTTATATAGAGAATTTGGAAATCAAGAATGGCATTTGTTAGGACTATTTAACGAATAAAATTAAGCTGTTTACTCACAAATCATTGTTTAACTATAGTTATTTTAAAATATTTATATATTTAATGTAAACGGCGATGTTTGAAAACAAATCAGAAATGTGAGGTTATATTCATTCACTGCTGCTTGATCATATTATTTATTGTCAAATAATATCACAATAATGTAAGAGTGCACCCAAGTGGATAAATAATGAAACACATCAAACTATATATCATAATCAACATTACGGGTTATTCATTTATATTTTTAGTAAACAACTTAGTAAAATCAAGGAATCTTTTCATTATTTCTATATTCAATGTATGTGTTGGAGAAAAATAATGCTTTGACCTGTTCAGAATATTAAAAAGGAGGAGCTTTCTTTATCACAAAAGCAGGAGCTGATAAAGAGAAATCGATAAAGAGCGAGGTGAAACACGACTGCTATTGGTTGTAAAACAACATTCATTGAAACGTGATTGGCCATTGACTAGCATTTGTGGCATGAGTTAAATATTCAATGTTAACATAAACTGAGAAAATGATGTCATTACGTGCGAACAGGTGTGTGAATTAAGTTACAATTCGTTCTGAAATTAAGAGTCGGTTCAGTGTAATTAATGCAAGACGTGAACCCATCATTAATTACTCCGGCAAGTTATAACCACCGAGTACGTAGGCAATTAAACGTGAGGACTTGCTCTTAGCTGTTTTATCAAACAATGCATTTGCTCTTTCTTCTCATCCGCTTTAAATCTTACGTGATCTAATATAAGTCTTAGCAGAATGACAACCTTCCAAAAATAAACAAGAAACATCACGCCCTCTAACACTAGAACAGTAGGTCACGGTGCACTACTGGTTACCAGATCGCTTCTAGTTCCGAATTTCGCGGATTCGAACCCATCCGTTTTCCAGAACTCATAAAGAAGAGGAAAATAAATTGGATTAGCCACTAGCTAAGAAGAAACTCCTTGCTGACGGATACCCTAGAAGGAATGGTGAACAGAAAGAAGGTTAGAGACAGAAAATACATCAGATGATAGACAATATTAAAATAAATGGTTTGTATGTAGATATAAAAAGGATGGCTAAGTTAAGGAAAGAGTGGAGAATGCTGAGTTTGCAGTGAAAGACCTGCTCTTGGTCAGAACACTATGTACGTAACTAACTCACTGGCATTATCGAACCCATAGGTTCATGACCGCGGACATAAACTCTCCATACATCCATATCCAGACCTAATTATATTGCAGTCGTCTCATGTACAATTCACCTCCTTTAACTTTCTTAAAAATTGAATACAAAATGTCATATAAGTTGTAGTCAAACAAAGTGTGGGGCCAACGCTCCAACTTGAAAAGAAAAACACAAGTGGAGTTATCGCGAATATCGGAGTGGAACTTGGAAATTTAATTTCTCCTTAACGTTGACTCACATAAACCGAATTGCAAAGAAAAGCATCGTTAAAGTTGATAAGTCGTGATTTGTCAGTTTTCCTAGCCAATTATTAGTGCTAGTGTATACATAAGTATTAAGATAGAAAAATAATAAAACCTTCCATTACGTCGCCTAAAAGATAGATCTGCTAATTCCCTGCTATTGTTCCTTACTTATCACCGACTAAAATCACAAAATCTAACACGACACTAGAGACCCTCATAGCTCATACCGATAGATCTGCCGCAACAATTATTTGTTTAATTAATTTTTCTTCAGAATTACATTTATTTTATGACATTAGTAGTTTTATTTTGTCCCGCGCCGTAGCCGAGTGGTTAAGGCAAGAAGCCTTGGCGTGGAGCTACGGGATTTCCGCTGTTCGAGTCCCCATGGGGGAAATAAATTTTTCTCATGGAATTTCGGCCAGTATGGGACCGGTGCCCACCCAGTATCGTGAGGCATTTGGGTAGCTACAATAAGTAGCGACTCCAGCTTGAGAAAACTAGCTATAACGGCTGGGGGACCCGACATGCTGACAACGTCACCCCTACACTGGCTTATGATCGTCTACCTCTGTGAATAACACATGTGGACGTGAGGCCAGCAGCCGGCTGGTAGGCCTGGGGCCTTCAAGGCCTGTGGCGCTTGGATTTTTTTTTTTGGAGTAGTTTTATTTTATTCTTTTTATCTTTTACATGTTATATATTATTTGTATCCCCCGCTGTGATCTCGAGATAGCGTGCTGCCTTGTCACGCAGCGAGTGCAGGTTTGATCCCCGATCCAAACAAGTTTCCTGGATGATAATTTTTCGGAGTTTTTCCTCAAATTTAAGACAAATGTCAGGAACCTTAAAGGCCCAAACGTTCCCGAACAAAATCTCAGCATCAATATCATATTCGCCTCGTTATATTAGCTTAATGAATACTGGCTACAAAATATATACGAAAATAATAAATAATAGATTGAGAAACATAACAGAAGTAATAATAAGTGAAAATCAAAGTGGATTCAGAAAGGGAAGGTCATGTATAGACAATGTCTTTACACTGAAACAACTCATAGAAAAGAGAAGAGAACATAACTTAGAAACTCACATAGGATTTATAGATTTGGATAAGGCCTTCGATCGAGTAAACAGACAAAAATTATGGGAAATATTACGAATGAAAGGATACCCGCTGTGCCTTGTTGAAACAATAAAGACATTATATGAAGACACAAATATAATTATAGATACCGGATTCAAAAGAACAGATGCAATCAAAACAAATACTGGATTACGACAAGGATGTAGTTTATCACCCACTTTGTTTAATATATATATAGACGATATTTTTAATAAATGGAAAGTTTTAGTAAATCCAGGAATAAGAATGGATAATAAAATGTGCATAAATAATCTTTTATTTGCTGACGATGTAATCATAATACAGAAAAATGAAGACGACTTACAGAAATCAATGCATGCATTAAATGAAATATGTAAATTATACGATCTAAAAATTTCTGTAAGGAAAACGAAGACCATGGCTTTTAGAGGAAGAGATCCAGTGAGAACCAAAATTATTTTAGAAAATCAAAGTATAAAACAGGTGTCTAGTTTCAAATATTTGGGCTGTGATGTTGGCTACAATGTGGAAAGAGATATTGACTCCAAAATAAATAAATTTCAGACGGTGTGTGGAACAATACAGAGAACATTCAAAAATAAAATTAGAAAAGAAACCAAGATAAAAATGTATAATGTTATGGCGGTTCCCACAATATTGTATGGATGTGAAACTTGGGCTCCAGTGAAAAGACAGAAGGATAGAATACAGACGGCAGAGATGCGGTTCCTAAGACAAGTAAAAGGATGTACAAGACTTGATAGAATAAGAAATGAGGATATAAGAGAAGAATTGAAAGTACAGCCTTTATTGGATAAAGTCACGAATTACAGACAGAAATGGATTGATCACATGGATGGAATGAGCAAGGAGAGATATCCATTGTTAGCCAGAAATTATCAAGCAAGAGGAAGGCGTGATGTTGGAAGACCTAGAAGACGTTGGGCTGATGCAATATGAAGTCGGAACGGGCAATTGCCTAATCCCTGGAGTGATGATGATGATGATGATATATTAAGTTTAGTTCAAGGCCTCCCCTAGCGCATCATTACCATGATCATCACTTCTCACATAATCGGGGAAGCGTAACTCCTCCTTCCAGGCGCTCCAAACTCAGAAGTGTGTCACAAGTACGCCATTCCATGAGAGAAGATTACGAAATGTCGTAATGACAACCTGGTTATATTGATTAAACAATATTTTGCATTTTTATTTGTTAAATGTAAAGTATATTAACGTTGTAAATGATAAGTGTATTGTGGATATATTAATTTATATTTATTGTAATTTTGATAAAGTGTCTAGACCAAAATTATGGAACATATTAAGTGAAAAAGTAATTCCACTACACTTGATAGCAGTAATTAAGAAAATACATGAGAAAACAAAAATAAAAATAAATCAAAGGGAACCAATACATGTAACAGGAGTTAGACAAGGTTGTCCACTATCAACCACTCTTTTTAACATTTATTTCGACGACGTAAGATCATGGAAGCAAATAACAACTGGGAGAATTAACTTAGGAAATATAGTAATAAAAACAGTAGCCTTTGCAGATGACCAGATTTTAATAGCAAAAACAGAGGACGAACTACAAAAAAATGCTATATAAACTAAATGAAATATAAAAAAAATACAACATGAAAATATCCTCACAAAAATAAAAAACAATGGCCTTCAAGGGCGCTCATCCAGTTCGGAAAATAAACCAATAGAACAAGTGGTAAGATATAACTTGCTTGGTTGCGAAATATCATACACAGCAGAAACACATATAAATAACAAACTAAATAAGTTTAGTTATATAACAGGAACACTAAAAAGAACTTTGAAAAAATAAAGCCAGGAAAGACTCTAATGAAATTATACAAGACAATGGCAGTGCCTATTATTACTTATGGATCCGAAACATGGACAGTGACAACACAACAATCTGTCAGAATACAAGCTGCTGAAATGAGATTCCTCAGACCAATAGCAGGATATTAAAGAACAGACAAAAAACATAACACAGAAATAAGACAACAACTAAAAGTAGAGGAATTAAACACAACAATAGAGAAATACAGAACAAACTGGAAAGAACACTTGGCAAGGATGACTGAGAATAGAATACCAAAATCAGCATACAGCTATTCACCATGAGGAAGAAGAAGTTTGGGAAGACCAAAGAAAAGATGGAAAGAGCAGCAAATTGGAGCCGGAACAGGCTAGTAAATAAGCATAAACCGTGAAGAAGAAGAAGAAGAAGAATATTTATTGTAATTTATATACAAGACTAGTTATTGTTTTTGGTTTCTTGTCTACTTGAGTGGTAGACAGGGCCTTAAGGCCTTAACCCTCCCAAGTAAAATAAAACTATTATTATTATTATTATTATTATTATTATTATTATTATTATTATTATTATTATTATTATCATCATCGTCGTCGTCGTCATCGTCATCGTCATCATTATTATTATTATTATTATTATTATTATTATTATTATTATTATTATTATTATTATTATTACTACTACTACTACTACTAGATCTGTCCGACTGTTCATTTTGAATAATTTGAGTAATTATTACATCAAAGAGGTTAGCATCCTCTTGTTAAGAAAAGAATAAGAATAAATAATATAAAATATTTTAATATTTTATTATATGTTGACGATGTTATAATAATATAAAATACAGAAACGATTTACAATTTTCTCTTTACACTGTTAAAAGAAATAAGTAAAGAGTACGGTTTTAAAATATCTATAGAGAAGACAAAAATAATGGCCTTTTTAGGAAAGTCACTCATAAGGTCGAAAATAATAGAAAATAAACCTCTATCACAAGTGTTAAATTTTAATTATCTAGGCTGTGGGTTAGTGATGGTAACGGAGGTTACATTATCTATTCTATCACAATAGCCCTTTATTGTCTTCTGGATACGGAACAAGAAGTGAAATGGACAATAAACAATCAAAATTTCAAATGATATCTGGCACCATTCATAGAAGACTAAAACATAAAACAAGAATGGATACAAGATTGAAGTTCTACAAAACAATGGTGGTACCGGTACTTTCATACGGTAGTGAGTCCTGGGTAACAAAACAAGAGGAGTTCGAGCAGAAATGACTTTTCAAAAAAAAAAAAGACCAAAGGATGCACAAAATTGGACCACATAAGAAATGAAGAAACAAAAAGTGAATTAGAAATATATTCAATAAATGACAGAATTCAACAACACCGCGTCGGCTGGGAAGAGTATCTTCAGAGAATGGAAGAAACAAGTTTGCCCAAGATAGCATAAATTATAAACAAAATAGATTAAGGGATGTAGGAAGACCCTAGGAAGAGATGGAAGGAATCATTGTAAATTCGGAACAGGCGAATCGCCTAAACCGTGAACTGAAGATCATGATGATGATGGTGGTTATTATTATTATTATTATTATTATTATTATTATTATTATTATTATTATTATTATTATTAAGATAAGGAAAAATAATATTCGTGGATAAAACTAATACGATGTTATTAAATTATTTTTGTTAAAACAATATGACAACATTTATTAAACACATCCGTTGGTAAAGCCCGGTGAACATCTGTTTATTAAACAATTTGCGAGAATGACGTTATCTGTTCAGTGAGGAATGAGTAAATAGTGTTGTGAGGCCTGTGTATACAGTATATCAAGCGCTATCTTTATTGCTAAAGAAATATAACACCTCGGTAACTCTGGTAATTTATCTTGTGTAAAAAAACATCTATATAGGATGAGAAATGTCTGATTATTATCGTAAAATAACCTTAAAAATCTTTATATATCCTAGTAAAAGAGTAGTATTTTATGTTAGTATTTATTGTATCTGCATTTTTAAGTTAGTAGTTGGACTGAGTAATGAAAATGGGGTATGGAAACTTCTTGTAGAAAAGCCAGAAAGAAAGCGCACACTAGGTTGACCAAGAAAAAGGTGGGAGAATAATGTTAATTGTGATTTGAGAGAAGTAAATTATACAGGGACTGATAGGATAAAGACGTATGAAGAAGTTATATCCCCGTGGCCTTGAACATCCAAGTTCGATAGTGCTAATAAATCAATTAGTACGAGTTTTGAATTTTTATATCAGTAGACACTATTAATTCCAGTTTTAATTATACTATATATATATATATATATATATATATATATATATATATATATATATAAAGGATTTTTGTATATCACACTTCAATGGTTGAGTGGAAGATAAGGCGCTGTGGCCTTAACTCTGCTAGATTAAATACAATTAATTCTATAATTATTATTATTATTATTATCATCATCGTCATTATCATTGTCATTATTATTATTATTATTATTATTATTATTATTATTATTATGATTATATTACAAAAACAACGAAAAAAGGACATTAAGTATTGGACGCTCAAACGTAAAAGGGTTATCTACTAAAGTAAACACAATTATTTTAGAGAATTGGACGGTATAAATAAATTAGGAATACTAAAATCAGAAAAATAATGGATGTTCAAAAAGATGTTCTACAAGTTATTGAAGAAAGAAGACTGAAATTGTTTAGCCACGTAAAGAGGCTATCAGATGACAGAATACCTAAGATGATATTAAATTTTGAAGCGGTGGGTAACAAAATAAAGTGAGGTTCGATGAGTGCATTGGAGTATGATGTCAAAAGGATTAACAGAGAGCGATGAAGATAATATGGATGTATGGAGAGTAAAATTTGCAATGGGTTGTAGGAAAACTATTGTATTATAGATAAATTCTTAATAAAATTACATTAATATTATTATTATTGTTATTTTATTTTATTATTATTATTATTATTATTATTATTATTATTATTATTATTATTATTATTATTATTATTATTATTGTTGTCAAGGCGGCAGCGGCTGCAACAGCAGCAGTAGTAGTAGCAGCAAGAGCAGCGGTAGTAGTTTAGAGTCCTATCTGTTCTTATCAAGTCCACATGATGCCTTCTGCTATAATTAAAATCGTGGAAAGTAAAGGGATGCTCCCGTATTACTGTATATCCTCATAGTAAAACACCATAGGCCTACAAGCTATGCTGATGGATAGTGGCGATTTGTTGAGACGGGCATGTCTTTGAGTAGTTGAGAGTCCAATCGGTTCTTATCTCGTCAAATGAAGTCTCCTCACATCATAACTTAGAGATAGATAGTGATAGAGAGATAGGTTAAATTCCTCTTTCAACTTATTGACTACTTAAAAATATTAACTGTCCCGCGCCGTAGCCGAGCGGTTAAGGTAGGAAGCCTTGGCGCAGAGCTACGGGACTTGCGCTGGTTCGAGTCTCCATGGGGGAAGAAATTTTCTCATGGTATTTCGGCCAGTATGGGACCGGTGCCCACCCAGCATCGTGAGGCAATTAGGTAGCTACAATAAGTAGCGGCTCCAGGTTGAGGAACCAGCTGTAACGGCGGGGGGACTCGACATGCTAACCACATGTCACCCCTACACTGGCTGTTGATCATCTACCTCTGTGATTGACACATGTGGATGTGAAGGGCCAGCAGCCGGCTGGTAAAAGGGCAACCGCTGAAAAGTGGAAAGACCCTCAATCGGAAAAAAATGTTAACTAAATCATCATCATCACTCCAGGGATTAGGCAATTGCCCGTTCCGACTTCATAATGCATCAGCCCAACGTCTTCTAGGTCTTCCAACATCACGCCTTCCTCTTGCTTGATAATTTCTTGCTAACAATGGATATCTCTCCTTACTCATTCCATCCATGTGATCAATCCATTTCTATCTGTAATTCGTGACTTTATCCAATAAAGGCTCTACTTTCAATTCTTCTCTTATATCCTCATTCCTTATTCTATCAAGTATGTTAACTAAATAATAAGCGAAGTAAAAAAAAGCTTGAAACCTAAAAAAAAAAAATAATTTAAAGATAAGGGTAAAAAACTCTGATATATATATGTAGAGTCTCTCTCTCTCTCTCTCTCTCTCTCTCTCTATATATATATATATATATATATATATATAGAGAGAGAGAGAGAGAGAGAGAGAGAGAGACAGAGACAGAGAGAGAGTGAGAGAGAGAGAGAGAGACAGAGAGAGAGAGACAGACAGACAGACAGACAGAGACAGAGAGACAGAGAGACAGAGAGAGAGAGAGAGCAGAGCAGAGAAGAGAGAGAGAGAGAGACAGAGAGAGAGAGAGAGAACGGCAAGTGGAAAGGAAGGGGATGCTACCGTATTACTGTATCTACTCCACTCAATGGCGCGACAGACCTAGAAGGCCCTTGGCTTACCAGCCGGCAACTGGTCTCACATTCACATGTATTAATCACAGAGGTAGACGATCATCCAGCCAGTGCAGGGGTGACATGTGGTCAGCAAGACGGGTCCCCTAGCCGTTACAGCAGGTTTTCTCAACCTGGAGTCACTAATTATTGTAGCTACCCAAATTCCTCACGATGCTGGATGGGCACCGGTCCCATACTGGCCGAAATTCCATGAGAAAATTTCTTTCCCCATGGAGACTCGAATCAGTGCGAGTCCCGTAGCTCTGTGTGAAGGCATCTTGCCTTAACAACTCGGATACGGCGCGGGACGTATTACTGTACATCCCTAGTAAAATAGTGAATAACTAAACTAGCTCAATGATATTATCGAACCTATAGGTTCATGGCCGCGCAGACATAAGCTCTCCATACATCTTTATCCAATGTTTTCACATCATCCCTTATAATCTACCTCCTTCAAATCACGGTTAATGTTATTTTCCAACCCCATTCTTGGTATAATATGCTAACATTCCATGTTCCTAGGAACATGTGCCTGTGCTTGAGCCTTTGGCAAGGATTCCCTGAAGTAGTCCGCGCTCGGAGTACAGAATGGGGAATTATTTTATCTCCACAAAATTTTACTCCATTGGAACCCATGTCCGAGTTTCTTGACGGCTGTATTTTTCGACCAAGGTGCTTGTTTCGTCTGGCTTGTCGCCTTCGACCTGTCCGGCATGGGTAACAATTTCAGCAGCAATGCTACAGGGGGGGGGGGCATAGCTCTCGGGGTCATTTAAGCACGCAAGCCACTCCACCACGACAAGATAAAGACACCATGGTGAGAGTAAAACAGTAAACATGATATGGGGTGATTTTTAGAAGGACCTGTCTTTCAGTAGATAGTTATGAATGAAACGAACAAGGAGGAATCTATTTTTTTTTTCAAGTTTTACTTTGTACTAGATACATATTCAATTTTGCTTCTAGCGCGAATTTTTATGTGGAAGGAACAATACAGTTCGGTAGTTATACCAGAAGAAATCTGCAATCGAAGTAAAAGTTGAGAAAGAAATGTGGTAAGAACACGGAATGATAGCACTTGTCAATTTGTGCTGCTTGGCTTTTGCTGACATCAATAGCGATAAAGCTAAAGCAGCAAGTGGATCTGTGGTACTTGCCCCCAGGGCTACGTCATCTTTATCCGTGTCACAGCAGATTCCTTCGTGATACAAAATAATATCAGCACGTATACATTAAGTGGCACAACTTGACTCTTCTCGACAAGTATTAGCCCATGTGTCGCATTTATAAATCAATACACTCCAGGAACAAACTATCATGCCTTCTAATCTCAACAGTATTATGCCTATTTTTAAGATTATACTTAGCAGTAAGCTTTTCTTTGTTAATTACCAAAACTGCTTGGCACACTAATGTATTGTTCTTCGAGAAATAATTGAATATACATATTAAATTAATGTATTAGTAGTATATAATAATAGTAAATAATAATAATTGTACGACAATAGAAGTAAAATACCAGTGCACACTATGAAATGAATTTGTGAAGTGGAAAATGACTTAAAATTGGCAGGAATTACTCAAGAAGATATCATAAACAGAGATATCTTTTAAATTAAGGTGTACAAATGGCAGGTTAACCACGAGGACAAACCCAATGAAAAAAACTGGAACATGGACAGAGGAGAGAAAGAAAGCCAATAGCCAAAAAGTGAGGGAAATATCGAGTCAAAAGAAACGCTCCTAACTAGCTCATAGTCCTAAAAGGGTTCATTCGCAATAAAATAATAGCAATAATAGTGATAATAATAATAGTGATAATAATAATAATTTATATATATATATATATATATATACATATAGATTTTCAATGTTTACACATCTTTCTGTGCCTAAAGTTTTATTTTTCATCTCCACTTGTCTCTATCCATCCACTCCATGTCCTCCACTCCTCTTGTCCTCATTCCAGTTCTTATTTCTTGCATCCACAAGCTTCGAGGCCATTCTTTCCTCCATCTTCCAGACGGATACCATTCCAATGTTTTTCTGGGTAACCTTTTTTCTTGCATTCGTCGTACATGCCAATACCAATTTAATTGCTTGTAATTTATATAATATACTATTGAATATATAATATTATTTTTTTCTCGTATAACAGTATTTCTTACTTTTTCTAATTTTGAACATCTTGTCGCTCTCCTCAAAAAATCCATTTCCATCGACATGAGGTCTAAGTTTTTGTTGAATTTCCAAACTTCAGCTCCATATGTGACAGTAATTCTCACTATAATAATAATAGCTTTATTTTACCTTGCAGAGTTAGGCCTTAAGGCCTTGTCTACCACCATCAGATTCGGTAAAAATACAACAATGAATCTAACATCTAAATTATAACAAACAAAATTATAACATGATATATTTACAATACAATTATTATTTACGATATAGTTTGATTTACTCCATATTTCACGAATGAAATATAAAATGCAGAAGATAGAAAAACGAGAAAAAAAATTAATGGCATAGAATAAACTTAGTTCTAAAAAAATAATTATTTAACAACAAGTAATAATACAAGCGTGATTTGAAAGTATCAAGTGTGCGGCCATCCTTAATACTTAAGGAAGGGAATTCCAGGAGCGGGTAGAGGCTACTGTGAAATAAGTAGAATAACAGGCAATGCTGTGGAGATGGATAGCTTATGACCCACAATAAATACATTGATTAAGAACAAATGAAGGAGTAAATAAAGGAGTGAACGTCGTTAAATAAAACTAACAATTTATCGATACGGTATTTAGCTCAAGTACAATAGTAGACTGTAGTTCGATCTTGAATATCAAAAGTATGATGCACTCAATAAAACAATGCTTGTCACTTCTTTAACAAATTTTGGTTAAAAGAGATATCATATAACTTTTATATCAATTCACGGCTTATTATATTAGTAAATGAACCAACGAATGAAATAAATAAGCGAATTAAAGAACGAATTAACAGAAAAAAACAAATTAACGAATGTAAGGAGAAATGAACTAAAGAATGAACGAATAAATAAACTAAGAGATTAACGAATGAATAAATGACTGAATGAACGAACGAAAGAAAGACCACACCTACGAATGGAAGAACGACATAAAGAACAAACAATAGATGAATGAACGAGCGAATAAATAAATAAATTCGTGGTACACTTCCAAAGAGCTAATACAATCAATTGAAATATCCTGTAAAGTTGAACAAACGTATTTGCAAACCGAAGACAATCTGAATATAGTATATGTGTACTGAATAGTGACGTCTTATCCTTTCATGCATCCGGGGTTTAATCTCAAGAGAGATATAGATTTATCATAAGTAATGCCACGAGTGATTTCAAAATTATCGATAAATTCACGACTCACGAAGTGAGGACTGAATTTATCTAGAGAATTTGGAAATCAAGAGTGGCATTTGTTAGGACTATTTAACGAATAAAATTAAGCTGTTTACACACAAATCATTATTTAACTATAGTTATTTTAAAATAGTTATATATTTAATGTAAACGGCGATGTTTGAAAACAAATGAGAAACGATTGGTACGCTTCATTTGCTTCTTTTGTTTATCACTGCAACCAGATCATGTTATTTATTGCCAAAGGAACGCAATATTGTAAGAATGCACTCTAGTGGAGAAAAAATGAAACGCATTAAACTGTATAGTAATTCAATTCTGATGTCCTATGATGTAAATATGACAATTATATTTTTCTGGATTATTACCTGGGAAAAATACTTTTAAGAAAGTGCAAACAGTGGTTTCTTTTTTTTTTTTTTTTGGTGGTGGTATAATAAATTTCTACAAATGTTTTTATATTAACTCCTGCATGCGATATGTGTTGACATTCATGCACTATATATACAATTTGGTAGCCGTATCTCTTAGGGAGTCGGTCATTGCAAAATAATGCTGACATATTCAGAATGTTAAAAAGGAGGTGCTTTCTTTATTATGATAAACTTTAGTTGGTAAATTTTAGGCGAAACACGACTGTGATTGGTTGTAAATAAAAAAATCGTTGAAATGTGATTGGTCATTGACTCCCATTTGGGCCATGAGTTAAATAGTCAACACTATTACATTCTTAAATAATGCTTATAATGAATTATATTCTATTTATGGCGTTATTTATTAACAAATATACGTAGTACATATATTGTTACCTTTCTGACCAAGACTAGTCGATTGGAAGTTTCACGATGACAACTGATTCAAGTGAATAGGGGGATTTCCTGTTGTGGTTGAGTGAAAGAGAAAGTCTCACGGCCTTAACTCTGCCAGAATAAATAAAACGTTATTATTATTATTATTATTAATATTATTATTATTATTATTATTATTTTATTTACAATGTAATAAAACATCTTCCTGTGCCCAAAACTTTTTATTTTTTTTCTTCTTTCTCAATTCTTTTCTATTTTTCCATTTCAATTCTTCTAGACCTAGCTTCTTCATATCACCTCTTACATCATCCATACATTTAAATCTAGGTCGATCTCTCTTTCCTTTTCCAGGTGGGATCCATTCCATTATTATTGTAGTTGCTGTTATTATTATTATTATTATTATTATTATTATTATTAATTATTATTGTTATTATTATTGTTATAGTCGCCAGCCGGGGCTAGTTTTGAAATGTCGGGTAAACATGTTTTACTGTACGAGTTGTGTCACCCACAGTCAAATTTATGTCACGAGACGCCACTGCTACGAATATCAATAAAAACAATTAAATCTTTGTTAAACAAGTCGAAGAGAGTACGGTTAGAAACTTTTATTGAGTCAAAGAGTACTTAGCTATTTCCGCCATTTTGAGAGAGCACTATTTATAAAGCGGTAAAACAAGATCGGTTTTATGTAACCCTTTTATGGATACTTTTGGAGTTTCCTGTTAGGTCGTTTCTCGCTTCCTAACACCATCAGTAGTAAAGAGGACTCCAATCCCTACAATAAAGGAAAATGTAGCAAATAAAAAGAAAAAGGAGGAATTCTGGCTACTGGGAGAGAAGTAATGCGGGAAGAAACGGCGAAACTAAATATGACTTAAAAGGGACGAGAAAAAACATTAGAAAGCAAACTACAGGAGGAATTGAAGTGTGAAATCAAGAGGGGAAGTAAAAATTATGTAGAAGAATACGTGAGGCAGCAATGAAAAAAGATAAAATTGACGTTCTCTCTGCTAGAAGACACTTATGAAGAAAATAAGCCGTGAATT
The DNA here is from genome assembly GCA_030220185.1 of Diploptera punctata. Classification (NCBI taxonomy): domain Eukaryota; kingdom Metazoa; phylum Arthropoda; class Insecta; order Blattodea; family Blaberidae; genus Diploptera; species Diploptera punctata. The sequence goes on along the minus strand of JASPKZ010010693.1, from coordinate 346,133 downwards.
TATAGAAAACTTGTTCCAGGTTGGACTACAATCTTTATGGTATTTCGTTCAACCACAATTTGTAAAGATAAATAAAAATAATTGTTTTTTGCTCGATAGCGCGTTTTGTCGTACTTACAGCAATGGCGACCATGATTGAAAGTTCAACTTCCTACATTTCGGGGTTGCCTACCTAAATAACTATACTGTAATAAAATCACTATACTGTAATATTACATATTGCAAAACGCGTGTGAGAAGTAAAACCACTGCCCTCTGTATACTACGTACAATGTATATATAAAAAATATCCAAAAGGTAGTGTTAATATACATTATACGAAACAAATTACTCCATTTTAAATGAACTGAACTTTATTTGAAAAAAATATAAAACCATAAATACGTAATTGCCGCCATTTTATCACTGGATAGATATCATGGCCTCCTGTACTTTCAACTAATAAACATTACCCATACTGTTAACATTAGTCAGTTGTTTATAATGAATGCAAATATTTCCAACAAAGATGTTATTATTTTACTATTATTTATTATTTTGAAAACACCATCGCGCAAAAAATAATGTACAACGCACGTTTGTGAAGTGTTTTACAGAATCTCGGAAATTAAAAACCTCGCTATTGCTCGTTTTCCTCCCTTCTGTAAAAACCACTTCCCAACTTCACATCGTAATATAGGCCTACTATTTTTCAATTCTTCATAATTTCGACATGTCGATATTCTGGTCTGTTTCTACTTGTAGCTCCCTATGTGGGACAAGACTGTTCTCTTGCGGCAGTTATTTAAGTAAGCTAATTTATTAATGCTTATTTTTTTACAGATTTCAGCAAAAGACTACGCCTAAAAAGTATATCAAGTAGGCAACATAAGCTAGGCCTATTACTTGAATGGGAAAAGTCGATTAAATTTTCCTCAGATGCTCAAATTTACGCTTTATGTTCTTTTATGAGCTCAAAAATATTTCGAATTGGGACCCACGTCTTAAAGTCCGTCCCGCAGGACTTGTCTATTGGATTTTTTCATCCTAAAATGCATTGACACCGCGCAGGTTTGAACCCGCGGCACTCTAGACCAGAAAGCTTACAACACCGACGCCGATTGTCGATAGTCAAGATCGAACAATAGTCTAACTAACTCACCTGTGCTTTGGAATCTGTAGCTTCATGGCTGCGTGGACATAAGCCTCCACACATTCCCATCCTGAGCTAATGTTTTCCAATCATCTACTGTATAATCTACTTCCGTCAAATTATGGTTAATGTTATTCTCTCACCTCATTCTTGGTCTACCAACTGGGCATTTCCCCTCTGGTTTTCCTACAAGAGGTTTTCATGCTCCTCTTTCACTCCCCATTCGTGTCACATGTCCTCACCATCGCAGTCTACGAGAATTAAATGTTCTTATGATATCTGGTTTCCTATAAATACCACGTAGCTCACTGTTATAAAGTCTTCTCCATTCGTCTGTCTGTTCATCTCTCCTTGGTCAAAACGTTTTCGGAGTACTTTATTCTCAAATTCTCGTAATATTTTCACCTTCTAGCATAAATAGAGCATTAATATAGTCTTAAGGTACAGTTATCTTCAGTGTGCTACTAAAATCAAAATCCTGGTAATTCTAATGTTGTTACTAAAGAACAACACTGATATTTAAAAGTAAGCTCTTCAATTATATGAATTAATATAGATATATATACAGGCATAAATTAAATTTATTATTAAAGAATGGAGACTACAACCACATAACAGTATACCACATAATATATTGTATAATTTAGACACCCTATTATTTGGAGATGACATTGTGTTTATAGCGAATTCAAAAGATGACCCGACAACGTTCAGTCCACTCTTTTCATCAAATTGCATTAAATTACAACATGGAAATCTCAACAGAAAAATCTAAAGTCATGGATTTCCTAGGAAAAGACCCAGTTCGCATTAAAAGTATTATCAATAATAAAATGTTAGAACAAACTAACACATTTAACTACCTCGGATACCAAGTTACATATCGAGAGGAAAAAGATTAGTCAAAACATTATAAAATTTAACAGAGTAACAGGAATTATAAATAATATTTTCAAGCCAAACACAGTACAGCAACACACACGAACTATGATTTATAAAACACTGGCCAGACCAATATTATGTTACGGCAGTGAGGCCTGGACAATTCGCAGTGTAGATGAACAAAGACTAACTGCGGCAGAAATGAAATTTATGAGACGTACTGCAGGATACTCAAGAACAGACCATAAAAGGAATTCTGAAATTCTCAAATAATTACAAACAAAATCAATCATGGACAAAAAATGTAGAAACAACTGGAAATCTCACGTAAGAAGAATGAGCCGAACAAGAATACCACGTCAAATCTTAATTTACCAGCTACCAGGCAAGAGATCCATGGGCAGACCCTTCAAACGTTGGATTGAGACCGTAACAGACCCCCAGGTCTATCACACGAAAGTAAGAAGAATAAAGAAGAAATTAATTTTTACAAATTATAATCTTCCACGAAAAAAACGGATTTTATACTCAAGTAATTTAAGAGTAGCTTAATTCACGTAAAATTAAGATGGTCTATAACTCTCCTTTCACCACTGTTGTAAATGACAAAACACGTTTCGTTGAAAGGAGATGGTTCAGTGGCATCTCCAGCTAGTCGCTGTTCCGATAAGTGTGATCAATTTATTTAATAATTGGATGATAATTATACGCTAACATAATGGTATTTTTCCATAAATCAAACAGCAACTTTCTTGGCAAAGTTATAGTTGAAACTAATTAATTGATTATTTATTTCAAACGAATTAACTAATATAGAGCAATTCCATATGTGACTGACTGACATTTACAATACACTTGCATAAATATTACAATTGGTTGAAATTAGAGGTGTTACATACGTGATATCATAGAGGAAAAGTGTCTGATTAATATTGTACATAAATGAACAACTTCTGAAGAAAAACAATGTTATTTATTATCTATCAAAGTATGTGTGACTGACTGATATAAATGTCAACTCATCATGCAGCTTAACATGTTCATCTACATCATTCTCTGAAATGTGATTCTTAATTCAATTTTTCTAAATACTGTTTGAAGGGCACATTTCAAGTTACATTTTAAATAAAAAATAAACCTAAATCACAATTAATACCGAAATTATGACCTAATATGTGATGTGTGACCGGCTGACATTATTTTGTGACTGACTCAGATATCTAAATTTTTATTTAGAACTTCAAAATGTAAATATTACACAAACGTAACAAAATACTATGAAACTAGACAAACAGCTTCGGTAACAGAGATTAATAAAGAACTGCAAATACTTTACCAATTCTACGAAAATTGTTAAATTTAATTTTGCTGTAAAATAAATATTAATTTAAATCAATATTGTAATTAAATTAATTCGCTTACCATGTATCATTTTAAATTACATAAGATAACGAAACTATTAAATACTTAGTCGAGTTGGTGTTTACTTGATGAAAATCCATATTCATTAATTAAATAAAAATAAAACTTATAGTTTTATTTGATTTTCATATTTATTAAGATATAATTCAGTTACAGCTGTTTCGGTACACTGTACCTTCTTCAGACATGTTAACAAATTATCATAATAAATATGAAAATCAAATAAAACTGTAAGTTTTATTTTTATTTAATTATTAAATACTTAATAACAAAGTACCTTCTCTATTGCTAAATATACCTACTAAAATTGTATGCATGTATATATATTACATACATTTTCTCATGGAATTTCGGCCAGTATGGGACCGGTGCCCACGCAGCATCGTGAGGCATTTGGGTAACTGCAATAAGTAACGACTCCAGGTTGATAAGACCAACTATAACGGCTGGGTGGCCCGACATGCTGACCACATGTCATCCCTACACTGGCTTATGGTCGTCTACCTCTGTGATTAACACATGTGGAAGTGAAGCCAGCAGCCGGTTGGTAGACCAAGGGCCTTCTTGATCTGTCGCGCTTGGAGTGGAGTTTATTACAGTTTACCTGATGTAAGATTTAATATTTTTGATTTCTAGATTCAACCACTGAAATAAAAAAATTAAGCTTTCCAGAATGTATAAACATTCTTAATAAGTTAGTTATTTATCAGAGTGCATGTACTTTCAAAACAAATTATCGTAAATCGCATTAGTAAGCTGTAGATAGTAAACAATTGCTGACGTAGTGAATTCTACTTTTAAACAACCATAAAAACATAACTCTAATTAGCCCGAGTTCTGATGACTCACATCATAACATCGATGTATAAGATCGCTTATATAATCATTTCACTCTCTAGTATTCGCCGCTATGTTGACTTGACCCATTAATAAAAATAATGTTTTCTGTCACACATGAAGTACACGCTGTAACTGAATGGTTTGAGTCAAGATGTCTCGATAGAGAGCACTGATTCGAGTCCCCATGAGAGAAGAGATTTTCTCATGTAATTTTGGACACAATGGGATTGGTGCCCACCCAGAATCATGAACAATTTGGGCAGCTATAATATTTAGAGGTTGCCGTCGAGAAAACCAGCCATAACGGCTGGAGTATCCGACATGCTGACCACATGTCATTCTATATGTTGGTTAGATGATTGTCCACCTCTGTGATTGATATACTTGGATGTGAAATTAGCAGCCAAGGGCTTTCTAGGCCTTTCACGCCATTTATTTTTTTAACACACGAACTTATAAATTTGTTGTGCTGATTGTTTGACATTTGTGCATACTCTATAACAAACGGGTCTAACGCTTTCATGTTCTATACGAAATGGGTCTGAGATAGATGCAAGATATTCAAATTGTTTTTCTAAAAAAAATCTTTCCTTCATCTGTATCATTTTGTGACTCCAGTTATTTGGTTGGTTTTACAGCTCACATTATATAATTCTGCACCATTTTGTATCTTCTTTCCCGATTTTTCATACATCTGTGCCATCCTTTTTACTTGGCCGCCAATTGCATCTATAGCCCCCTTTCCATGATATGATTCAAAGAAATTCCATTTTATGTCAAAATCCAAATATGCAAGTAGCAGTGTCACATTGCTAAATGTATAGGCCTATATCGATTACCTGCTGCTCCAACTGAAATGTTTTATCACCTCAAGTTTTCGAAGAAATCACTATAGTTAAAAAAAAACACTTTTGTATAGCAAACACCTATAGCACACTTGCTATATGTCACATAACCTGACACTAGAACAAAGTATTTCTTCTGAAATTCACCGTCACCTTCCATCTAAACTAGGCATCAGCAGTTAATATTGAGATATGCTAATTTTTCCAATGAACTTCCTGTATCTCATTTTGTTCTATGTAGGTATATATTTTTTTGAGAGATCAACAAGTATGGCTGCTTCGTTTACTGCAACTTTTTTGCTGAATATATTTAAATTCTTCCGCTAACTGCCTTTTAGCTCAAATTGACACAGAAAAAGGGCCAGTAATCATTTTATGGAACAGCTGAGCCGAAGAGTCTACCAGATTTCCTAAACCATGTTTATGTTAATCCTCAGCGCAGTGCAGCAAGCAACTGACTGCACCATGCGTATTAGCATATATGATAGGACAAAAAGTCAGTCAGTCACGGGACAATAGCGGAAAAAATAATGACTTTACAAGAAAATGTCTTCAATACTTTTTTTTGTTAGTTGTGTACTGATAACGTAGAATCCAAGAGGAAATTTTATTTCATCAATTTTGTTGTGTACAGTAATTTGTATACGTTTTCCGTGACTGACCGACCGTAGCTTGCAGTTAATAATTATAGAACACATTTAAGGTGTATAGAACATTAAAATGCAATTACATTTACGACTAGGGAGGACCAAAGTATGGTTTAACAAAAGATTTTGTAAAATAAAACGAATTAATACGACCAAATCATTAAACAACAAATTGGCAAAATGTTGCGTGTTTTTACAGGTTTGGAATATTACAAGTTCTACCACTAATATTAGATTAAAATAATGCACTTTAGGAACATTATCTTATAGAATCAGAAATTTGATCCTTAAAGATATACATTATGCCAATAAAATTATTCCTGCGTCAATTTCAAAATGTTCACCTCGGTATGACATTTTCTTGGAATCGCTCTATATTAATTACACTTAAAAAGGACAATTAACTAGAAAGAATAGCTCCATAAGAGCAATGATATTTTCTAGTCGTGAAACCCCCTGTAGTTAACAAACAGTTAAATACAAAGATACCATCTAACTGTAGACTATACAGCAGTTTCTTATTTTTTCTTACAGGCCCAATGGAGAACGTGATAAGAATGGTATTGACTAGAGATGAAGTTATTGAGTGTGAAGTAATATCGGCTGTAAAGAACTTGGTTGCTAATTACAACTTCAAAAACTTCCCCCAGTGCGCGAGGATTTCTAGAGGTATGCAAATGACATCGGATCAAACTAAGAAATAAGCGCTTTTTCTCCTCATTCTGTATGCTTTCCTCGTCATATTCTTCTTATATCTAATTCTACAGTTCCATGGCCTTCTTCCTTCCTTCTCTATCTCTCGCGGTCTAGGTTATTCTCTATTTCTTACTTATACGTCAATTTAAATTATTTCCATTTTAACCATTTTCTAAATCTTCAACTATTTAAATTGTAGAATATGAAATTTATTTTAAAACGTTTCTTAATTTATTTGGACAATATAAAATGAAGATCCCGAAAATAACAAAAAGTTAGATTAATAGGGTATAAATGTAAATTATAATTAGTTTCTTGTCGAGTTCACACATTTTGCAGACTAACTGGCACTATCGAACCCGCAGGTTCATGGCAGCTCTCCATACACTTCTATCCTATAGGCCTATAACTATTTAAACTCCATGGCGCGACAGGCCCAGAAGGCCCTTGGTCTACCAGCCGGCTGCTGGCTTCATGTCCACATGTGTTAGTCACAGAGGTAGACGATCATCCAGCAAGTGTATGGGTGACATGTGGTCAGTATGTCGGGTCCCCCAACAGTTATAGCTGGTTTTCTCAATCGGGAGCCGCTACTTATTGTAGGTATCCAAATTCCTCTCGATGCTGGGTGGGCTCCGGTCCCGGTCCCATACTGGCCGAAATTCGATGAGAAAATTTCTTCTCCCACGGAGACTCGAACCAGCGCAACGCATCATGGCTTAAACACTCGGCTACGGCGCGGGACATATAACTATTTTACCTCCCTTAATCATTATTATTTTCCCTCCTAATTCTTGGCTTACCTACTGTGCGTTTTCCATCTGGTTTTCCTATAAGCAGTTTACATGCAACTCTCTCATTCCCCATTTACTCTACGTGCTCTGCCCATCGCAGTCTACGAGACTGCCAGGTTATATACTCCATCACAAACCTATGTTACAGATACTTCGTAAGAATTTAATTAAACGACACTCTTTAATAATTTAGGGTATTAGTATCGTGATTCGTATTTGGGCGTGAAAGGGACTAAAAAATTAACTAGAGAGCACTCTATGACATTTTATATAACACCCGGCCACAAGCGGGGCGGCATCAAAGCGTGTAGTTCCCGGTGTACGGGGTCCGGTAAAGTCGGTTATTAATATTATTCGTAATATTTACTGACTTTGAAGGAGGGAAATATAGAGAGGATAGGGACAGAGAGGGAGAGGGAGAACTAGAGAGATAGGGAGAGAAATAAAGAGAAAAGGTGTGCGCTTTCATTGGACCTTGTTTACCGTGAACGATAAGCGCTGATGCCACACCCGCTTACCGCCAACTACTGTAGAGAATGTAAAAGACCGCTCCAATGAAACAATAGGCATACGGTTCTTTTACGTATCGCAAATATATGAGACAACAACCAAGAGTCTAATTCCTTATGAAGGAACTCATACTTGAACCGAAAGTACTATTTTCGGTTCGCTACTGTAGTGACGTTATCCTCCCTGGACAGTAAAATTCGTGAACTATGCCAATATCCTTTCTCTATGCATCTACCCCTACTCTCCTTTTTTCCTCTCCTGTTGCGTTGTTTGTGCTGCGCATCTCCCCTTCTGCCTCGGAACGCTCAAATACGCAATGCACATCAAGAACATTATCATTCGATCGGAACTTTGAGTTGAGACAACGTCGTCTGGAGCCGCGAGTGGCGTGGTTTAAGTTTTGGTCCTGAGGACCGGGGAAAGACTACCCTGGCTTGGACCGTGGTATGAATGTTGTGTGAGGTATGATATAGTTTTGTCATGTTAAAGATTATTATTTATTTTCTTTTTGTTCTAGAATGATCAAGTATTTACATTTGTTATATTTTTCATCCAATTCAGACGTCTTGTTTATATTAAACATCATTTTTATATTTATCCTGGTTAATGTTCAAATTATTTATGTGCATGCTGCTGTTTGATATTCCCGTAAAAAAACTTACTTATTTAGGAGATCATTCTAGCTTCCTTTATTTTCCGTCTAGCTTTCATGGTTAATAACAATAATGATACATTCAATTTATATAGAACCAGGAATTACTCTAGTGTTTTGAGATCTATTGTTGATTTATGTTTAAGTGTTTAGGAAAGAAAGATGAATCAATCTTTGCCTCTTATGGGCCCGGGCAAAGGCTTTTGATTAATAACCTTGGATGTAATGAACTCTACGCTAATATATGCAACGGAAACAAAAGACGATACACGGCGGCGCAGAGCGTGGGTATCGCCCGCACAAATAGTAGCAGTCAGCGTGGTTATAAAGATGAGATAGAGACACACTTTGCACAAATGGTAGCATAGCGCGTGGTTTTGTTTCTTTCTGTTTAGAAAAGAATGTTGTATTATATTGGCAGTAGTTCAGGTGACCGTCGATTCAAAATTTTTGAACTTAAAGTTTTGGGTTCTGGATTCAAGTACCAGAACAAGAGAATATACTCTGAGTGGTCTTAAATGGTTTTTGGAATTATAAAGTGTTTTGATATCGACATTTTTCAGAGGTATTATGTCGTGGATAATTATTTGTTTTCGAGACTTATTATCTACGTAAAGGTTATTGAAACGTGCTTATTTACGTGTTTGAATTGTTTACCGTAAATAAATTGATTCATCTCTCCTTGCATATAAACACAGAGTAATTTATGCATAACGAATTGCGTTCTTTTACAGTTGTTTATACCTTTTGTTTACTTTGTTTAGTAAACATGCCTAGTTGGATTGATGTTGTATCTAAGGATAATTTAGTCCGAGAATTGAGCTTACTAGGTATTGACATTGAAGGCGACGTAAACATATTGCGTCAACGACTTAAGATTCATTTGAACTCTCTCTCCCCTGCTGAACAAACATTGGTGAAACGAAAGTTTATCGTAGACGGTGCTGTTAGTGAAGACAATTCGGTAGAGCAGAATAAGAATATTATTGATCGTAGAGCTAGCTCTATTAAATATTTTTCTGGCGGAATTGCTTCCAACATTTCTTCTGACATGGAAGAAAATAATCAGCGAATTTTTCGAGAGTTAATTAGGAAAGTCAATCCCTGTGATGGAAGTGATAAGGAATTGTTAGTTTTCTTCCTAATAAAACTCAATTCGATTTTTGAATTGAGATTAGTTAAAGATGAATATTTTGTTAATTCGATTTTGAGTTGTATTGGAGGAATCCTATTGAAGGTGTGGAGTAACGTCGTTAAATTGAGATTAACTTGGATCGAGAGTTTAGAATATGTGAAATGTTCGTTATTGCCTTCCAGGTTGTTAGAAGATTATTGGATTAAATTTGTGTCTCGTCGATTCCAACTTTCTGAGGAATCTTTATTGGAGTTTATTTCCGAAATTCAAGGAGCCTCATTGATATTGAACCCCCAGTTTTCGGAAGAAAATTTGATTGATATTATTCTTCAAAATATGTCTTCTGCCATTAGACAGCATTTGATCTTCGCTACAAAACCCCAAAGTGTAGCAGAAATGTATGTCTTGGCAAGAAAAGTAGCTGATTTTGAGATAGCTGAAAGACAAAAGAACTTTAGCGAGAAACGTATTACTGATAATTCAAGTAAAGCTAATGCTCCTGTAAATCGTTCTTCACGCAATAATTCCTGGCAGCAGAAAAGTAATATCCAATGTTGGCAATGCCAGCGCTTTGGACATCTTTCTAGAGAGTGTCGATCCTAGTTTACCGGCGTAGTTCGTGTATTTATCTTGGATACCATGAAAGCTTGTTTTGATATCGGTATGTGGGCTGAATGAGCCATTTCGTTTGTGAAAATTATTATGACGGGAGACTCCTAAGAAAGTTTCTGTACATGTGGACCAGGTTTTGTATTTATAAGACGCAGTCTAAATTCTAAAATAAGGGTAACTAGAAATTAGAAAGCGTCGATGGCCACGCAACCAAGCAGCAGCTTAGTCAAGTAAAAGTATGCCCTGTAGTGGATTGATGCCACTGATGTTTTGTGAAGGACAAATAGTATACTACTTATTTAAAATAGTACTATGTAAATATCTTTTGTAAAAACTTTTGAGGTTCCGTTTTCTGTTTCTGGCTGTTTTGTTATTTCAGTTTACCCTTCCCTCATATTGGCATAGCGGAGGAACATGGAACCTTTGGCAGTCGAGTACTTGGTGGGTTCGGCCGACCCCGAGTGCCCAGCTGGCCGAAATGGTGGTTCTGCAACTACGGATTCCATGGGAGCGGTTGATCGGGATTGCGATCCGGCAATCCATGTTGTTGTATCGTCACCCTGTTTTCACCTGGAACACCGCGGAGTGCGACTATGGCGGCTGTGTCATCTGTAAGATTTGAGTTTATTTACAGCGCCTGGATGGTCGACGATGAAGCTGGTGTGGTGATATTGGTTTTGGGGACGATGAAATTGTGATAAAGTTTTCCGCTCGGAATCATGTAGTGTTACCGTGCCCTCCCAACGTGGGATTAGCCATCTAGTATCCTCGCAACTTCTTCATAGTGACTTAAGTCTACATGACTTCTTGGACTTTCTTTCTTTGTTTGGAAGCTTATGGGACTGTTCTTTCCCGGAGGGCCCGAGGAGGAGATATTGAACCGAAAGTACTATTTTCGGTTCGCTACTGTAGTGCCGTTATCCTCCCTGGACAGTAAAATTCGTGAACTATGCCAATATCCTTTCTCTATGCATCTACCCCTACTCTCCTTTTTTCCTCTCCTGTTGCGTTGTTTGTGCTGCGCATCTCCCCTTCTGCCTCGGAACGCTCAAATACGCAATGCACATCAAGAACATTACAATTCGATCGGAACTTTGAGTTGAGACAACGTCGTCTGGAGCCGCGAGTGGCGTGGTTTAAGTTTTGGTCCTGAGGACCGGGGAAAGACTACCCTGGCTTGGACCGTGGTATGAATGTTGTGTGAGGTATGATATAGTTTTTGTCATATTAAATATTATTATTTATTTTCTTTTTGTTCTAGAATGATTAAGTATTTACGTTTGTTATATTTTTCTTCCAATTCAGACGTCTTGTTTATATTAAACATCATTTTTATATTTATCCTGGTTAATGTTCAAATTATTTATGTGCATGCTGCTGTATGATATTCCCGTACAAAAACTTACTTATTTAGGAGATCATTCTAGCTTCCTTTATTTTCCGTCTAGCTTTCATGGTTAATAACAATAATGATACATTCAATTTATATAGAACCAGGAATTACTCTAGTGTTTTGAGATCTATTGTTGATTTATGTTTAAGTGTTTAGGAAAGAAAGATAACCAATCTTTACCTCTTATGGACCCGGGCAAAGGCTTTTGATTAATAACCTTGGATGTAATGAACTCTACGCTAATATATGCAACGGAAACAAAAGACGATACACGGCGGCGCAGAGCGTGAGTATCGCCCGCACAAAATGGTAGCAGTCAGCGTGGTTATATAGATGAGATAGACACACACTGCACATACTCATGATTTTCAAGCCTTTAACTTTCTATCAACGTTGATCGAGTTTAAATAACAGAACCTTGGAACTAGAGGCGAACATGGTAAAAGTTTTCCACCACGATGGATTTGTATCGTTGGATATAGCCTACATATATCTTGACACTCGAATAAATAATGTAACAGTTTCTATTTAAACTTGCTCTTTAATAGCTTAGGTACTTAGCGTCACTAATTCAAATATGGGCGCGAAACACACGATAAATTTGGACAAAAGTATTTTATTTGAGCCTTTAGATTTTTTCAGAATGCTCAAGTCTACGACACAGGACCTACGGATTTACTTTCCATCCGATGATAGCAATCCGCAGGATCTTTGGGCCCCTAAAAAATAAATCGACCGCTTTATAAAAGCAATATTAAATTTAACAATACAGTATAATGCATCACTATATTCAATGTACATTTTTATTATTCATTTATATTTCGTACTTTGATTATCAAGCCAATAATTTAATCAAAATTGTAGTTCATTATTATTATTATTATTATTATTATTATTACTATTATTATTATTATTATTATTATTAGTGAAAATCAGACAACGGCTATCGCTTATGAGAGGAACAAACGCTAAAGATGATTCTGTAACATTTTAAATTAAAAAACTTGAAAAATGATGAAATGCGGCAAGAATACCAAATCAAAATTGCTAATAGATTTGAAGTACTGGAATCTTCAGATGACAATGTGGAAAACGAAGAAGAAACTGATATAAATAAAGAATGGGAGGCTATAAGAGATACTATTAAATTGTCAGCATCAGAAAGCATTGGTTCTTTAAAAAAGAGGCAAAACAAGAAATGGTTTGATGAGGAATGTGCCGACATTGTAAAGAAAAGAAAGCTAGCAAAAATGAAATGGTTACACGAGCCAAATGAGGCAAATTTAGAGCAATTGGGTAGTGTTAGACGGGAAACCACCAAGTTACTAAAGAGTAAAAAGAGGGAATATTTGAGAGAGAAGATTAATGATCTTGAAATGAATGCAAAAAATAGGAACATTAGAGAATTATATCAGGGAACTAGTATAGAGAAGAAGGGGTTTCAGGCTAGAACAAACATAATTCGGAATGAAAATGGGGATATGATTGCAGATTCAAGGAGTATATTAAATAGATGGAAAAGTTACTTTAATCAGCTATTAAATGTACATACAGAACAGGACATTGAGGAGGATAAGTTACAGACAGCAGAAATGCTAGTCGCAGAGCCATGTGCATTAGAAGTTGAAATGGCGATTGAAAAATTGAAGATGTATAAAGCATCAGGTTCAGATGAGATCCCAGCAGAACTGTTAAAATCAGGGGAAGAAAAATTGACGGACAAGATACGCTGGTTGCTTAGTATGATTTGGGAAAAAGAAGCTCTTCCAGATGAATGGAAGGAATCAATTATCGTACCAATTTATAAGAATGGAGATAAAACTGATTGCAACAACTACAGGGGCATCTCATTACTTTCAACTTCGTACAAAATTCTAACAAATATATTAGTAAGCAGACTTACTCCCTATATTGATGACATTCTAGGAGATCATCAATGTGCATTTAGAAGAAACAGATCTACAACAGATCAGATTTTCAGTATAAGACAGATTTTAGAAAAGAAATGGGAATATAATGGTACTGTACGTCAACTATATGTAGACTTCAAAAAAGCATATGATTCAATTAAGAGGGAGAAGTTATATAGTATCCTGCTGGAGTTCGGAATTCCTAAAAAGTTAGTTAGACTTATACGAATGTGTCTAAATGGCTCAAAGAGTAGGGTGCGTGTAGGCAAACAGTTTTCAGACACTTTTGAAATCCAGAATGGGTTGAAGCAAGGAGATGCACTATCTCCTCTACTATTTAATTTTGTACTAGAGCATGCCATTAAATCTTTAGAGAATGAGAGGAAGGCTTACAACTGAATGGTATTAATAAGCTGTTAGTTTATGCTGATGATGTAGTACTACTGGCCGATAGCGAGGAGATACTAAAGGCCAACACGCACACACTATTGAGTAACACTAAGAAATTGGGACTGGAAGTAAATATCAGTAAAACTAAATATATTACCACACGTAGAAATTCAGTATATAATGGAAATGGACAGCTAATGACAAATGAGGGAAATTTTGAGGAAGTGGCTGAATTCAAATACCTAGGAACAATAATCACAAATAGGAATGAGATGCACAAAGAAATTAAACATAGGCTCAATTCTGGAAATGCATGCTATTATGCATTGCAGAGACTTTTGATGTCCCAACTCCTTTCAAAAAACGTTAAACTGAAAATATATAAAACTATTATTCTACCAGTTATATTATATGGGTGCGAAACATGGACTCTTACTTTAAGGGAGGAAAGGAGATTACAAGTATTTGAGAATAAAGTTCTTAGAAAAATTTTTGGACCAAAGAGAGATGAACAGACAGGTGGCTGGAGAAGACTACATAACAATGAACTACTTGGTCTTTATAGGAAGCCAGATATAATAAGAACAGTTAAGTCTCGTAGACTGCGATGGGCAGGACATGTTGCGCGTATGGGGAATGGAAGACGTGCATGGAAGCTTCTTGTAGGAAAGCCAGAGGGAAAACGCCCAGTTGGTAGACCAAGGATGAGGTGGGAGAACAACATTAACTATGATTTGAGGGAACTAGATTATACAGGGAATGATTGGAAAGCATTAGCTCAGGATAGGGATGTATGGAGAGCTTATGTCCGCGCGGCCATGAACCTATGGGTTCGATAGTGCCAGTGAGTAAGTAAGTATTAATTATTATTATTATTATTATTATTATTATTATTATTATTATTATTTTCTTTATCATCATGTAATATGTAGCCATATTATTTAGTATAAAAAAATTCATGTTTATTTGTTCGTATTTTATGCGCTGCCGTACCGTTCACCCGATTATGATGGAGCTGTTTGCAAAATGTTCAGAAGTTACCCGGGATGGTAATAGGCTATCAGAGAGTTGTGATACCCAATTCCTACACCCTTAAAAATCACCTTTTGTAAAAGTCGGTTTTTTGGACGCTTAAATGGCTCATGCTGCCTAAACTATAACAAATAACTAACTTACCATGACCACGCGGACATAAGCTTTCCATACATCCATATTCTGAGCTAATGTTTTCCAATCATCCCCTGTATAATCTACTTCCCTCAAATCACAGTTAATGCTATTCTCCCACCTCATTCTTGTTTTAAACTATAACAAATACAAAAAAATGAATGTACATGGAAATGAACATCTCAAGAAACTCTAAAAACGTCCGCGGCAGCATATGTTTATCTTATACGGATAACTCATAAAGGCCATTTTTGTCTTTGCCAAGAAGATCGGGATAAGTAAATTACCGCAACGTCGGGTAATCAGTAGGCCTACGAGGTATCTTAAAATAATTACATTACAAATATATATTCATTTTTCGCTTTATTTATTCAACTAAACATAAAAACACATTAATTTTCGACTATCAGCTCATTTATTTCAAGAAGAACGGGATAAGTAAATTACATTACAAATATATATTCATTTTTCGCTTTATTTATTCAACTAAACATAAAAACACATTAATTTTCGACTATCAGCTCATTTATTTCAAGAAGAACGGGATAAGTAAATTCCCAGGCAACGACGAGTCATCAGCACGGGGTATCTAAAAATAATTATGGTATAAATTTATAATAATTTTTTTATCACTTATTCAACTAAACATTGCAACACATTGATTTTCATTTCTTTAGGCGTTGCAGTGCATGCTGCATCTGGTTTTTGTTTCACGAGTCGGATATTTTGAATTTAAATACCTTATTTATTGAAAATTAACATATTTATTTCTTCCTGGATATTATTACGTTTATATAGTCTCTTTAAACAGGAGTCCATAAATTAATCAGTTATTGAAGTAATGTCAATTTTACTGTTGGGGACTTGCTGATAGTAAGTGTAATTTCTAACAAAACCATCACAGTCTTATTCAATTTATGTTCAATTACCGAGAAACAAACTATCCTAACCTTAAATTGGCGAAACAAAAAGGTATCCTTCCAGTTATTTAAATGTTCCGGACTGCAAAGAAAAAAAATATCACGTAAAACACTAAGTTGTTATTGAACATTATTATGTAATTTGATGTAAATGTAAGTAATTTAAATTAACGATTAATTCTTGTTATTATAATTTCTATGCATTTGTTTTTTATTGATATATATTAACGAATGTATGTCTGTTTCCTTTATAGACTTCTAAACCGTTCAACGACCTTCATGAGCATTTTTATAAACAGGGTTTCAGATGCGGCAAATGTTTAACCGTCATCTATTATGTTTAAAATCATTAGGTGTAGGAGTTCACCTGAAACGAAAATTTTAAACTCGTTCTAGCAATCGCAATTTTCGATGTTTCACAACAAACCTCGGAATATCCTATTAAAATTAACCGAGGAATGTATTAACCGAATATGAGCGAAATCTGACCGTTTGAAATGGGGGTTTACCTGGAATTTTAAATTAAAAAATTACTCTAGCAACCGCCATGTTTGGTTCGTCGCAGTATATACCATATAATTAATTAACCCTCAATATTTTATTTATTAAGGCGTAGCAGCTCATGCTGGGTATTAGCTAGTTAAAAATATTTGCAATAATTAAATATTTAGATAGTCCATCACTGTGGTCTCGTTCGATCTCCGGTCAGGACAAGTTTCTTGGGTGAGGTTTTCTTTCGGGGTTTTTTTCCCATCTGTAATATAAATGTCAGGAAAACTTAAGGTTCAAACGGTCCCCGAACATCATCTGGCCATCTTTATCAAGATATCATATTTTCCTAATTAGCTTGAGTTTAGTTTAAGGCCTCTCCTGGCGCATCATTACAATCATCATCAACTCTCATATAATCGAGACAGCGCAACGCGGCCTCCCAGGCGCTCCAACTTCAGAAGTGGGTTACAAGTACGCCATGCCAGGAGAGAACACCAGAAATGTCTAAATGACAACCTGAGGCATTTGGGAAAATAATTAGATAACTATAGTTATCATGATTATTAGTTGTAATGTGTAATTAATCTACCAAATACTAGGGATTTCGGTTATTTATGAGCGATGCACCTACGCGTCCATCTTGGTCAAACTTCCTCGATGTAATGAATAATTATCCATTTATAAAATTTTAGCTGTTATTTAAGTCACATGACCAAATGCTATGATCCTATTGGCCGGTGCTTAATCATGATACTACATATATTCTAATTGGTCATATGAGAGATATAATTACTATTACTACCAATTGAAATAAAGATTACTTTATCATAAGTAATGCCACGAGTGATTTCCAAATTATCGATAAATTCACGACTCACGAAGTGAGGAGTGAATTTATCTAGAGAATTTGGAAATCAAGAGTGGCATTTGTTAGGACTACTTAACGAATAAAATTAAGCTGTATACTCACAAATCATTATTTAACTATAGTTATTTTAAAATATTTATATATTTAATGTAAACGGCGATGTTTGAAACGAAATGAGAAACGATTGGTACGCTTCATTTGCTTCTTTTATTCATCACTGCAACCAGATCATACTATTATTTATTGCCAAAAGATCGCAATATTGTAAGAATGAACCCTAGTGGAGAAATTTATAACCAACGTTATAGGTATTAATTAATTTCTGAGGTCCTATGATGCAAATATGTCAATTATACTTTTCTGCAACGTCATTTCCTGGAAAATAATTCGTTTGAGAAAGTGCAAACAGTGGTTTCTTTTTTTGTTTTATAGTATAATCAATTGTTACAAATGTTTTTATATTATCTCTCGTATGCGCTTTCTGTTGACATTCATGCACTATATAGGGGCCTATATACAATCTGGTGACCGTATTTCTTAGAGAGTCAGTCACTGCAAAAAAAAAAATGCTATGACCTATTCAGAATGTTAAAAAGGAGGTGCTTTCTTTATTATGATAAACTTCAGTTGGTAAATTTTAGGCGAAACACGACTGTGATTGGTTGTAAATAAAAAATCATAAGAAATATGGTTGGTCATTGACTCCCATTTGGGACATGAGTTAAATAGTCAAAATAAAGTCATTTAATGGTTAAATAGACACAATGTTTTTATAAGTTTACTCAACAATGTTTAAAATTAGATTTAAAGTAATTATTTAAATTCTTATCTATAAAATATGTTTAAGAAATATTCTAATTACTCACTGACATATCTTACTATTTTTATGCAACAAACGAATTTATAAGAAATAATTACAGTCTATACAAAGTTAAACATTTTATATTAAATGTTTTAAACTAGTAAATTATTCCATTTTCATTTAAGAATTAAATATTTATATATCTCCTGCTTTAAGTGCTACACCCTGTTACATGATGACCGCACCAACAATACGCCTCCGTTCTCTTCTGTCCCTGATTTCTTCCTCCAACCATTCACTCCCACTTTTCTTCCTCCACGATGACTATAATCAGCGAATGCTCCATAAGCTCTGCGTCAAGGTCGTATACTCTCGGCTAGATCAAGGGAAAATTTATTTTTATTCTTAGAGGGAATTATATTTAAATGAAATATACATATTGAGAAAACTAAATATCTGTGTATAGGATATGAAATGGAAAATATAAATTTCAACGATGGAGAAGAACTAAAACCTAGTACCGAATGCACATATGTAGGAACAAGATTAAACCATTGAGGCGATAACACAGTGTAAATTAGAAATAGAATAAAAAATAAGCAATAAATGTTTTAAACTGTGTTAGGTAGAGCAAAAATATTACAAAAAATAGAAAATTAAAAGTGTATCAAACCATAGTTCAGAGCGTTTTAACACATGGTGCTGAAGTTTGGCAAATTCCTACCAGGGAAATGAAAATAATTTTAAGTACAGAATGGATGTTTTAAGAAGATCAGCTGTTAAATCTAGAATGGATAGAAAACGAAATAAAGAAATAAGGGAAATTATGGGTGTACAAGAGGAGCCGTACATCGTAGACATTATAGAAAAAATATTACAGTGGTATGGCCATGTCAAAAGAATGCAGAGCAAAGATTGTCTAAAATTATTATGGAATGGATCCCAAAGGAACGGAGGAAGAAAGGAAGACCAAAGAAAACTTGGATAGAAGGTGTAAAAGCGGCTATGAATATCAGAGGATTGGAGGAAGAGATCTGTGGATGGACAGAGAGGAATGGCGTTTGGTTTCTAGAAAACGGCGGCAGCTGTCATTATACCAGATGATGATGATGATGATGAAATGTAATTATTAGGTAACTTTTAATTTAAAAAATAAATTTAATATCATAAAATTATCTCCAATTTGCTTAAAGTAAAATACTCACTTCACAATCTATAAAGTCTCCAAAGTAGAAAGTAACATCGGACGGGAAAGTAATCATAAAAGAAGCGTTTCCAACTTCTCATCATCTATTGTCACAGTTGCAGAATTGTAAGGGGAAATGCTTGAACAAAGTTTCCTTCTCTTCGCTTGTACAAGGCTTTGCTACTGTTAATTCAATTTCTTCTCTTTCGTATAATGGACGCGTTAAAATAAAACTTATTTTCATCTTAAAATTTAATTCAGAGTATTCTTTGTTTAAATAAGAACATTTAATTTGTAGAGATGCGTTCTCTATGGACTATTTCAATATATGGATAACCTGGATTACCAAAGTCGGTCCTAGTGCACTAGCTATTACAGATTCCGAGTTATGAGCGTTCATATCGCATAATGATGATAATGATAATGATAATAATAATAAACAGTAAACTACATGGTCTTTATAGGATGGAAAACATCCAGTTGGCAGACCAAGAATGAGGTGGGTGAATAACATTAACTATGATTTGAGGGATGTAGATTATACAGGCGATGATTGGAAAACTTTAGCTCAGGATAAGGATGTATGGAGAGCTTATGCCCGCGCGGCCATGAACCTATGGGTTCGATAGTGCAAGTGAGTTTAGTTTTAGTTTAATAATAATAATAATAATAATAATAATAATAATAATAATAATAAACTTACTGGCACTATCGAACCCATAGGTCAAGGCTGCGCGGATATAAGTTCTCTGTACATCCTTATCCTGAGCTAATACTTTCCAATCATCCCTTGTATAATTCACTTCCCTCAAATCAAGTTTAATTTTCACCCACTTCATTCTCGGCCTACCTACTGTATACTTTCCCTCTGCTTTTCCTACAGAAGTTTCCATATCCCTCTTTCATATCAGATTCTTGCCACATGCCCTGCCCATCGGAGTCTACGAGACTTACTTGTTCTTATTATATCTGGTTTACTATAAATATTATGTAGCTCACTGTTATGCAGTCTTCTCCATTCGCTTGTCTGTTCATCTCTCTTTGGTTCAAAATGTTCCTAAGAACTTTATTCTCAAATACTCCTAATATTTCATCTCCCTTAAAGTAGGAGACCATGTTTCTAATAATAATATTAATAATAATAATGACGATAATGATGAAAATGATAATGATGATAATTATAATAATGATATTAATAATAATACTACTAATAATAATAACGATAATGATAATAATAATAATAATAATAATAATAATAATAATAATAATAATAATGGTTTATTTTAACTGATGGATTTAAGACAGAGTTAAATTGTATAATTTTTATAACTATGAATTACTTTTAGTTAAATTTATAATTAATTAGTAATAACCGACATGCGCTGCTACGCCTAAATAAATTAAATATTGAGGGTTAAGTATGGTACATTGCGACAAACCAAACATGGCGGTTGCTACAGTAAGTTTTTAATTTCAAATTTCACGTACAGTATACCCCCACATCTAACGGTCAGATTTCGCTCATTTTTGGATAATACCTACCACGGTTTATTTTAATAGGATATTCCTAGTTTGATGTGAAACATCAAAATTGCGATTGCTAGAGCTATTTTAAAATTTTCGTTTCAGGTGAACTCCTACACCTAATCATTTTAAAACATTGTATAAAACATTTTACGAAGATCGGTTCAAGAGTTTAGAAGTCTATAAAGGACAAACAGTTACATTATATATACTAGCCACCGCTGTGGTCTCGAGGTAGTGTGCTGCCCTGTCACGCAGCATGCCCGGGTTCGATTCCCAGTCGGGACAGGCTCCTGGGTGAGGTTTTTTCGGGGTTTTTCCTCATCTGTAAGACAAATGTCACGAAGCTTAGGGCCCAACGATCCCCGAAAATCATCGGCCATCATTATCATCCTTCAACGGTGTGGAAAGCAACGGGAAGCCACCACACCTATAAATCCCTAGTAAAGCTGCAAAGCAAAGCAAAACGTAGCATGAAGGACTGCCCTCGGGCAGAATTACTATGGAATGAAATATATATACTAGCGTACCCGGCACACGTTGTCCTGCCCGAACGTTCAATTCTCGTGTCATGGCCGGACGATAAAAATATAAGTTACTTTTTTGCCGTAAAATTCACTAAATAATAAGTTCGCAAAGAAAACTACTCACTGTCATCTGTTGTGGCTCGAGAAACTTTCATTATAACGTCACATTGTAGTCGCGCGGAATATGTCGGTAATGTAGATGATTACACATTTGACATCCTATAACCCGATCGCAGCGCCATCCAGGCAACCACTAAAAAAAAAAGTTAATGAAAATCGGTCCAGTCATTTAGGCAGTTTTTAGTTTAGGATTTCAAATAAACCTCCACTTCTAATTGTCTGATATCGCTATTTTTAAAATAACACCTACCTCGGTTTATTTTTATAAGATATGATGAGTTTCGTTATAAAACATAGAAAATTGTGACAGCTAGAGCGATTTTTCAATTTTCACTTCACCTTTTGGTTTTATAGGATCCAATTGTGAATCTAAACCATCCAGGTACCCAATCAGACTGATACAAAAATTGTCATCAAAATCGGTCCAGTCGTTTAGACAGTTTTTAATTTCGTATTTTAAGTGAACCATCACTTTTAATTATCGAATTTCGCTCATTTTTTATAATACCTATATCGGTTTATTTTAATAGGATATACTGAGTTTCATTGTGAAAAATCGAAAAATGTGACCACCAGAGATTTTTAAATTTTCGTTTCAGGTGAACTACTTCTAATGATTTTAGAACATAATAGATAACGGCTAAACACTCGCCGTATCTGAAAACCTGTATATAATTAAATTTTCACGAAGATTGGTTGAACAGTTTAGAAGTCTATAAAGGACAGACATAAGTTACATAAATTCATTTTATATAGATAGATAAAAAAATATAAAAACAAATAGATAGAAATTAGCTACGTTTGCAACAAAATCCATATTAATGAATATTATTTTTTTATTCTATGCCACCATGTTGTCATTTCGAAATTCTGATATTGTCTCTAGCATGGCGTCATAGTAACCCACTTCTTAGGTTGGGGCGCCTGGAAGGCGGAGTTATGTTGCCCCGATGATATATGATAGGTGATGTTGGTAAGGATGGCCAGGAGAGGCCTTGATCTTCAAATTTAATGAACATGTTAATGACGGTCAGATGATGTTCGGGGACCATTTGGGCCTTACAGTTTTATGACATTTGTCTTACAGGTGAGGAAAAACACCGAATAAAACCATCACTTAGGAAACTTGTCCCAACCGGGGATCGAACCCGGGTTCGCTGCGTGAAAAGGCAGCACACCACCTTGAGACCATAGCGGTGGAATAATGTACAATAATAGCATAGAGTTTTACATAATATTGTTTTCTTTGCGGTCCGAAACACTTAAATAACTGGAAGGATAAATTATTGTTTCGCCAATTTAAGGTTTGGGTATTACCGTTGCAAAATACGCCCTTATGAAATAAGACGGTTATGGTTTTGTTAGAAATGGCACTTAATATCAGCAAGTCCCAAACAGTAAAACTGACATTACTTCAATAACTGATTAATTTAAGGACTCCTGTTTAAAGAGACTTTATAAACAGGAATAAATAAATAAAATAATACAAAATGCTAAGAAATGTTATTTTTCAATAAATACAGTATATTACAATACGAGGTTAGCAGTGGTATTTACAGAATGGAAGAAAATGTTTAAAACCCGAGCGATAGCGATGTTTTTAATTTCCGAGATTCTGTAAAACACTTCACAAACGTGCGTTGTACATTATTTTTTGCGCGATGGTATTTTCAAAATAATAAATAATAGTAAAATAATAACATCTTTGTTGGAAATATTTGCGTTCATTATAAGCAAGTGACTGGCGTTAGCAGTCTGGCCAATGTATATATGCTAAATGCCGAAAATAATTGTTGAGATTACAGCAGACCTTGATATCAATCTCGCATAAAATGGCTGCAAGTATGATTATTGAAAATGACAAAATTGAAGAAGCGTGGGAAGTTGGGTGTGCTTCTTTAGTGCCGGATAAATCTAAATTAAGATATGAAAAAACATACATTTCATTCAGAAAGTGGCTGGAGGAGAAGAATTGTAGGGTAAGAGAAAAAAGTATGGTTGCTTATTTCGTGCTTAGGAGTGAAGAATTAAAAGTCTCCAGCGAGTTTGTGGTCAGAATATGCAATACTGATGACGATGATAAATTTAAAAGAAGGTATCAATATTGCAGATTTGTCACACTAGTTAGCTTCCTCAATAAGACAAATATTGAACGTAAACCTAAAAAGTCCAAACGTTTTCAGTAGAAATTTGTTAAGGCAACTTTCAATATTGTTTCAAATGAAGTTCAGTTCATTTAAAATGCAGCGATTTCTTTCATATAATGTATATTAGCACTACCTTTTGGATATATTCTTGTATATACATAAAGAGCAGTGGTTTTACTTCCCGCACGTGGGTTGTAATATCTAGGCTAATATTACACTATACTTATTTAGGTTGACAATCCTGAAATGTAGAAAGTTGAACTTTCAATCATAGTAGCCATTGCTGGTAAGGACGACAAAACGTACTACCGCGCAAAAAAAGTATTTTAAATTTAAAATATCCGACACGTGAAACAGAAACTAGATTCTATAAAATATTAACTAACACCCGGCTTGTACTGCTACGCCTAAAGAAATTAAAATTAATCTGTTCTTATGTTTAGTTATGGTATTTTCATGGATGAGTGTAGATGTGTATTATTGTGTGTGTTGTATAGACAAAGATTATGTAGGATATATATATATATATATATATATATATATATATATATATATGAATAAGAAAGTTTTCTTGGGTTTTCCGCGTCTTGGATTGAAGTTCGGCCCCTGGCCACTGACTCCGACGTTTCGGCATGATCCCACATGCCATTATCAAGGAATGATAAGTTCGGAGTCAGTGTGACTCGATCTTATCATTCCTTGATACTGGCATGTGGGACCATGCCGAAACGTCGGATTCAGTGGCAGGTGTGACTCGAACTTATCTTCCTTGATAATGGCATGTGGGATCATGCCGAAACGTCGTAATCAGTGGCCAGGGGCCGAACTTGAATCCAAGACGCGGAAAACCCAAGAAAACTTTCTTATTCATACTTATATCCGCGAAAATCTGCAACATATATATATATATATAGTTTTTATACATTTCTATGTAGGTGTGTAGCCATTAGGTATTTATATATAACCAACTAATTAACTCACTGACATTATCGAACACTTAGGTTCATGGCGTCTTTCCACTTTTCAGCGGTTGCCCTTTTACCAGCCGGCTGCTGGCCCTTCACATCCACATGTGTCAATCACAGAGGTAGATGATCAATAGCCAGTGTAGGGGTGACATGTGGTTAGCATGTCGAGTCCCCCAGCCGTTATAGCTGGTTCCTCAACCTGGAGCCGCTACTTATTGTAGCTACCCAATTGCCTCACGATGCTGGGTGGGCACCGGTCCCATACTGGCCGAAATACCATGAGAAAATTTCTTCCCCCATGGAGACTCGAACCAGCGCAAGTCCCGTAGCTCTGCGCCAAGGTTTCCTACCTTAACCGCTCGGCTACGGCGCGGGACATGTTGGGTATCCATATAACTGGTAGAATAATATTTTTATATATTTTCAGTTTAATGTTTCTTGAAAGGAGTTGGGATGTCAAGAGTCTCTGTAATGCATAATAACACGCATTTCCAGAACTGAGCCTATGTTTAATATCTTTGTGCAACTCATTCCTTTTGTGATTATTGTTCCTAGGTACTTGAATTCAGTCACTTCCTCAAACTTTCCCTCATTTTTCAATAACTGTTCATTTCCAATATATGATGTATTTCTATGAGTAACCATATATTTAGTTTTATTTATATTTACTTCCAGTCCCAGATATTTGTTTATATAATGTTTATTTTACCTTTTTTTTAATGGTAAAATAATTCTCGTAAGGCCAAGCAGGCCCGTGCGAAATGTAAATGCAAATTCATTTACTTTCTTTTGAAAAAAAAAAGAAAGACAATAAATTCCATTTCATCCTATGCTTAGCTATAAGTGAAAGGGAAAAATAATTATAAATTTATGTAGCAATGATTTTTAGATGCCCCGTGTAGATTACCCATCGTTGGCCGGGAATCCACTTATTCCGATCTTCTTGGTATAAATGAACTGAAAGACGAACATTAATGTGTTTTTAGGTATAGTTGATTAAGTGAAAGGAAACATTTATATCGCAATTATTTTTAGATATCCCATACTGATCACCCAGCTTTATCCACTAATCTATTTATCTTGATCTTCATGGCAGAAATGAGCTGAAAAAACGAAAATTAATGTGTTTTTGTATTTACTTGAATAATATATACCGTGCGTCCCACGTAAGACTGGGCTTGGCAGACAACAGTGCTCTGTTGTATTTATGACTCACTCACTGCATAGTCACGCGTAGTCAGTTAGAGGAGTTTGCTAGTCCAGTGAAGACGTGTTTTGCTTGTGTGGCTTGTTGCACCGTTGAAATACTAAACAAAAAATTACGCTTGAACAAAGAGTGTTTTTGTACGATACATACCTCGAAACAGAGTTTTTTAGAGAGGTCTGTAATCGATTTTGCGACAGATATCCCGGGGTAACATAATAATATAATATAATACCCGATTATATATACGCGGGTGTGTGCATGTTGTCTGCCAGGCCCAGATTTACGTGGGACGCACAGTATATATATATCCTCAACTTGTGTCCAACTCAGGATCGAATCGAAGAATAAGAGGAGATGAGATGAAGCCCCTATATTTATACAGGTCTGTGAACGAGAAGCATGCCGGCCGATCAATCCTGAGGGCACCGTCACCGGGGCGGATGAATAAAATAAACCGAAATGGATGAGTAGATTATGGAGAAAAGGTGAAATGAAATTATTGGCATGGGAAAATGGGAGAAACCCTGAGAAAAACCTGCCCAAGCTCCGTTTCGTCCACCACGAAACCAACATGGAATGACAGATACTCGATCTCGGGACCCTAGCGGTGAGAGGTGAGCGTATAACCGCTTGCGCCATGGAGTCGGGTTATAGTTCTTCTTCTTCCTTTTCGGGATTAGGTCAATGCGACCTGTCTAAATGTTCTTTCCATTGGTATTTGTGCTCTTCTAGTTTATCAACTATTGAAAATATCTCCAGTTCATTTCTTATTGATTCATTGTGTAATCTATCCATGCCTGTACATCCTTTTACGGATCTTAAAAATTTCATTTCAGTGGCATGAATGTGTGAGATATCTTTTTTTGTAAGTACCCAAGATTCAGATCCATGTATATCCCAATCATAGCTATATGTTACATCTGAACCAAGATAGTTAAAGTATGCTATCTGTTCTATTATTTCATTATTGATCACTATTTTTGTTCTGACTGGCACTTTGCCCTGAAAAGCCATAATTTTAGTTTTTGAAGTTGAGACTTTAAGATTATAATAGAGTCCTAATTGATTCAACATGTAAATGGCTGTGTAAATCATCCTCTGACTTCTGTATAATTACCAGATTATCTGCATACATTAAAATATTCATATACATTTCCTTATTAATTTGTATTCCTATTGGACTTCATTTTTTCCATTTTCGTATAACCACGTCAAAATATATATTAAACAACGTAGATGATAATGTACACCCTTGTCGAACTCCTTGATTTATTAAAACTTCTTCTCTGGAATAATTATCTAAATTAAGGATAATTTTCGTGCCCTTATAAATACTTTTTATTCCTTCTATAAGTTGAGTCGGGTACCCTCTTATAGTCGAATAAATAAAAGGAAAAATTAATATAAATCTATATCGTAAATTATTTTAAGATACCTCGTGCTAATTACACGGCGTTGCCCGGTAATATACTTATCCCGATCATCTTGGCACAAATGAGCTGAAAGACAAAATTCGTTATTGTGAGTTATCCTTAAAAGAATTATCCGCCGTGCGCTGCTATGGTTGCCCGGGAATCTACTTACCCCGATCTTCTTGGCAAAGACAAAAATGGTTCTTATGAGTTATCAGTACAAGATAAACATATGCTCTCGCGGACTTTTTTGTAGACTTTGTTGAGATATTCAATTCTGTGTACATTAATTTTGTGAATTTGTTATGGTTTAGGCAGCGTAAGCGTCCAAAAAAGCTACTTTTACAAATGGTGATTTTACGAAAAGCTCCATAACAATCGGATGAACGGTATGCTAACATATATATATATATATATATATATATATATATATATATATTAGATGATAAATAAAATAAAATATTAGTGCGGTGAAGGGAAATATTCTACGGAGAAAACTTAGTTTAGTTGGATGAAAAAGGAAAGCCAACGGGTTATAAATAAATCTAACATAATTTTTATTTTCTACAAGTGAAAATATCTTACGTTCTACCTGAATGGAATTCCAATGCAAACCCAAGAGCAAACCAACCAACACTTAACCTGATGATTCTGTCATTTTATCCGATTCCTTCAGTTAATATAATTTCTATTAACATGAAGAATAACGAATCAATGAAGCCGTGGCAAATATATATGAAGAACTTCTAGAATATGGAGTTGCAGCAAATGACTAGTGGGTATCCCTATGCTACAATGTTTTGGAACCCCCAAGTTAATATAACATCACGATAAAAAAATCTAGCTGCAATTTGGGGAAATAACTTGACAAAGAAAACTGAACCTACGACAATGATGATTCATTATCAAGCAATGTGCAGTTCCACGCAAACATAACGAGGCAGTGCAATATAATTAAGTTTCAGATTGAATGGAATTCACATTCTCTTTAAATAACACGCCATAATCCACAAAATATGAGATAATGGAGGCACATAAATTCTTTCTGTTTTATAACTGACTAGCTACTACCCGACGTACGTTGCTACGCCTAAAGAAATTAAATGCGTTTTTATGTTCAGTTGAATAAGTAAAAATAAAAATAATTATAAATTAATATCTTAATTTGTTTTTACATACCCTGTGCCGATTACCCGGCGTTGCTCAATATCTACTTATCCCAATCTTCTTGGCATAAATAAGCTGAAAGACAAAAGTAGTAATGAGTTATCCGTAAAAGAATGCCCGCTGTGCGATGCTACGCTTGCCAAGGAATCTATTCAACCCGATCTTCTTGGCATCAGTGAGCTGAAAGATAAAAATAGTTATTGTGAGTTGTCCGTAAAAGATAGACATATGCTGTCGTGGACTTTTTTTTGTAGATTTTTTTTGAGATATTCAATTCTGTTACATTAATTGGGGTATATGTTATGATTTAGGCAACGTAAGTCATTTAATCATCCAAAAAGTTCCGAAAAACAGTTTTTTCTCTACATTTTTAAGGGTGAATGGATTGAGTATTACTACTTTATTCTTGCCTAAAACCTTCTCGGGAAATTCCAGAACATTTTGCAAAAAGCCCCATCGCAATAGAATGAACGGTATGGCAGCGAATAAAGGACAAACATATATTCGTTTATATATATATATATATATATATATATCAAGCATTACAGGTGTGAGTAAGTTGGCTTAAAACTGGTTACATACTGCAACATTTGAGAACGCTTGTTTAGTAACAACTGTTGCATTGCTTTATCCTTTAATTGTATAAACCTATGCGTCATTTTAGTTGATTGGAATTTATTAATAGTTAATAACTGTCTGCAGATTAGATTGACTTGGTATGTCAGGTGCGAAGACACGTGCTAGACAACTATTGATTTGCGCGGAGAATGTGGAACCAGAAAGAAATGCGATCTTCTCACGTGGAAAGCACAAGAATACATCTCACTATCCGACATTTCGTTATATTTCTCATTATCTACACATGATAGTGAAGGAACAAGTAACTGTTGCGTAATACAAAAGTTTTTTTTTTTTTGCTTTAAATGTTGAGATTGCAACACATTATAATGATATGTAAATGGAACATAATATACGTCCTGATATAAAAGTAGCGCGTGTAATATGTAGGTTTTATTGTTAGATCCTACAGAAAACATTCAAGTAATAGCAAATTCCGAACGAATGGAGCTATTGAGATTGTTCTCATGAAAATATTTTGAAACTTTTTTACAGATCTTCACTGAACCTATCTAGTAGACACCGAAATAATGACAATTGCAATTATATATATATATATTATATATATATATATATACTTTGCTAATATTTTAGGGGATGCAATTTTTGTTTTATCTGAACCAAACTGGGCATGTATAAATTAATTTCAAAGTAACAAGTTTGAATTCTTTAACTACAAAATTTTGAGTAGGAGTTCATCTAAAATAAACATTTAAAAATCGCTCTAGTGGTAGTAATATTCGATTTTTCACATCGAAACTCAGTATGTGTTATTGAAATAAATCGAAGAAGGTATTATCCAAACATCAGCGATATCCGACCATTATAAGTGGGGTTTTATTTGTAACCCGGAATTAAAAAATCGCTTTAAAACCAGCCATGTTTGCTTTGTTGCAATGTATCTTTATACAATACAATTTAATTAATTCTTAAATTTGCAATGTATCTTATAACATACATTGGTTTAATTTATTTTACAACATTAATAAAGTAATTGAAAAATTAATCATAAGTAATGCCACGAGTGATTTCCAAATTATCGATAAATTCACGACTCACGAAGTGAGGAGTGAATATATCTAGAGAATTTGGAAATCAAGAGTGGCATTTGTTAGGACTATTTAACGAATAAAATTAAGCTGTTTACTCACAAATCATTGTTTAACTATAGTTATTTGAAAATATTTATATATGTAATGTAAATGACGATGTTTGAAAACAAATCAGAAATGTTAGGTTATGTTCATTCACTCTCGACTCGACTAGACTATGTTATGGAAGTAGTAAAACTTCCCAGATATTGACTCTCCTTCAGATCTCGTCGAGGAAACTTCCAGTTCTCTGGAAGCGTCCTCGACAGTTGGGAAGGGATATCAAATCTGTCTATTTTACTATCTTCCAGCTACTTTAGGACTTTCTTTCCCTCTTTAGCTCTTTTGATATATATTTCGTCGTTGATGATAGTGATTTATCTTCTGCCATCAATAGCTAGACGTAGCTCAACAAGCAAAGGTCTAGTGATTGGACATTAAAAAGCCTCCATCCAGATTCTTGTTGAATATAGTTTTGTTTATTTGATGTATTGAATTTTAGAGTCGTATTTTTAATTCCATCTGAAGACTTGTGACAAAGCATGACGCACCCTCTCAAGCTTTGGATTTTATAGATTTAAGTGGATGGATTTAGTGTAAATCTGAGGTATTTTTTTATCTTATATATATATATATGTATCAGTGCTATTGTATTATTTTTAGAAATTGCATTCTATTTCAATATGTTGATGGTTTCTTTCTGATTGAGTATGTATTCATAGTGTTCTTTTTCTGATGATAATTTCATTTCGTTTTATTCTATATTGTCTTGACAATATAATAGTATAAATTTGAAGATATTTATAGTTCTTTAAGTTGAAATGCAGTGGTGCATTTTGAATTATATCGCTTATTTGAGGTCTATTCATTGCTCTTAATTTATATTTTTGGCTGAGAATTTTTATGGTTTTGGTGATTGGTTCAGTTTTAGATAGGTTATGAAGTGGTATAGTAGGATAAGACTTTTTTAAGCTCATACAGATTCTTAATGCTTTCCTGTAAACTGTGTTTAATTTGTTTGAATTTGTTTTATTTAAATTTAGTAGAAATGGAGCAGCGAATGCAAGAGAAGACCTTATTATTGTGTTAACTAGGTGTACTTTTGTCAAGTTATTTAGATGTGAATTTTTTTCGTGAAAATAGATGTAGAATTTTTGTGAAAGGCTGTGTTCGTGTGATTAGTTTATTTATGTGTTCTGTTAAACTGAGTTTGTCTGTAATTGTGATTCCTAGGTACTGTAAATGTTTTTTATATGGTATGGGTACGTTGTCTATGACTATTGGGTGTTGTAGGAGCATCCGTTTTTTACGTATTTTTCTTTTAATTAGGATAGCTTGTGTCTTGTCTGTGTTAATAGTTATTCGCCATTGTCTTGTCCAGTCCGTGTAGCATGATAAGATTTTATTCATTTTGGCACTGGCCATGTCCACCCGCGGAGCTGACACATAAAAGCACGTGTCGTCCGCGAACTGGGCAAGTCCAGCGCCATTTTCTGTAGGTTGAGGAATATCGTGTACGTATAAATTATATAATGTTGGACTAATTGCAGAGCCCTGTGGCGCTCCTGCATTCATATTAATTTGGGTAGAAAGATAATCGTTAATTTTTACTTTTGCTTTTCTATTGGTTAGGAAATTAGATATCCATCTAACAAGGTTGATTGGATAATTTAGGCGAGTTAATTTGATTTTTAATCCATCATGCCACATGGAGTCGAAAGCTTTTTGAACGTCCATAGCAACTATGATTGATGTTAGGCCTTTATTGTAGTTTGAATTTTCTATTGGTGTGAATACTCTTAGAAGCTGATCAGTGATTTCTATTCCCGGTCTAAATCCAGCTTGACTATCCGGTAGCGAGGTATGAATTAAATTTTTAAATTTTTCTACAATTATTCTTTCTAATAATTTTGAAATAGTATTAGTCAAGCTTATAGGTCTATATGAAAGTACATTACTGGGATCTTTATTAGGTTTAGGAAACATTAGAATATGGGCTTCTTTCCATCTTTGTTTGAGGGAGATATCCTAGTGTGAAGCTTGCAGAAAATAATTTAGTAGTATATAATAATGCTTTTTCAGAAATATGTTTCCAGATAACATTTGAAATGCCGTCTGGACCTGGCTGTGGCTTTTAACTTTTTAGTGCTATTTTTGTATCTTCAATTGAGAAGAAGTCGAAGTTTGGTGGAAGAGTTTGTAAAGGCTTAAATAAGAATGGATGATCCGCGATGAAATTTTCAGCTTCTAGGAGTAAATTATTGTCAAAATTTGGACTCCTTGGGATCCGGTAAATTTCTTGGAGCATTTCTTTAAATTTTTCTGCTTTTTCAGTATCATTAAGGGTGATATTATTACCGTCCTTAATGGGTTGATTTGAGTTAATTTTATCACCTCGGAATTTTTGAAATATTTTTCCAGAATTTTCTAGGGTTTGATTTCCAGAGATCTTTTATATGTTTAGTTGTTTTTTCATATTTTTGTGTTTCAAAATTTGCTATGGCCCGTTTTTACGTCTTCTTGAAGTTTTCTGTACAGTCTTCTGTTGTCATGGGTTCTGGTTTTAATATATAACCTATGTGCTCTTCTTTTAATTTTTATAATGTCTAAAATATAGGCTGGTAATGGCCTATTATGTTTAAAATTGTTAATTTTTATTGTCCTAAATGGAATTGCTACTTTTTGTGCCTTTTTTTATGGCATCTATAAGATGAGCATCGTATTTATCTATGTCATCAGCGTGAGAAAGGTTCAAATCTGGTAAAGCTTTGTCCAGAGTTTCATTGAACTCCGTCCAGTCTACTTTCTCGAAATTGGGTACCATTCTCTCGCTGATTTCCGCTGTGGGATTCCAAAGTGGTGTACACATAGTGACTTCTATAGGGATATGATCAGAATAAGGAGGATCATGTAATTTGATATTTTTTATTCTGTTAAAGATAGGTAATGTCGTTAGAATTTATCGGGAGATGTGAAGGATTGCATATCTGTGGATGGGTATCTAGTTGAACCAGGAAGTGCGACATGTGTAAAGTTCCATTGTACTAACAGTTCAACCAGGTCCTTACCTTTACGATTTGTGCATGAAGGACAATCTCCAAAGAGATGATGATGTGCATTTATATCAGCTAAGAGTATGGATTTATTGTAATGTGATAGGTAATTTATAAGGTCTGTCGGGAGATTATCATGAGATGGAGTGTAGATAGTGCTAATGTGGATTGGCCAATTTGGGATATGGATCTTAATGGTAAGAGCCTCTAGGTCTTCAAACTGATTAGGCAATCGAACTTCACTGGCTGGTAATGTTTTTAGGTATAAGATAGCCACTCCGCCGTTGTTTCTATGTATTCTATCTTTCCTTATTTATATTATAGTTAGTATATGTTAATTTATTTTTTGGTTTTAGAAATGT
Organism: Diploptera punctata; assembly: GCA_030220185.1. Taxonomy (NCBI): domain Eukaryota; kingdom Metazoa; phylum Arthropoda; class Insecta; order Blattodea; family Blaberidae; genus Diploptera; species Diploptera punctata. The sequence goes on along the minus strand of JASPKZ010010693.1, from coordinate 312,642 downwards.
TTCATTTAGTGTAATGACATGTGGTTTAACTTCATTTAAAAGAGTGTCTAGTTCAGTTCTGCTGGAATAGAGGCCGCGGATATTTAGATGTACGATGCTAATCTTATCATATGCGCAGAATGATTATATATTATTATCCGGTGGTTTGGTAGGTTATATTGTGTAGTTGTCTTCAGTTTTGTATTCAGTTTTGTCTGTTGCGTCTATGTTTACATTAAGAAGGTGTTTTCAGATTGTCATTAAGTTTATTGGTCATGTTGTTTATAAGAATTTCTATTCTATTTCTTCTTAGTGGGAGTACCTGGACACCTTTGTTCCATAGCGCTTTAGATGTATTATTTACTAGAGGTGTTAAATCCGTAGGCTGTTGAAGCGTTGCTACTTGATTTACAATAGTGGTTGTAAATTTTATGACCTGTTCTGTTAGTGCTTCTATTTTTGCGTCTATATAGACCTCGAGTTTGCGGGTCGTGACCTCCATGACATTTGCCATGGCTGTCTCAATCCGCTTAACGAAGCCTACTGTCGATGTGCTAGTGGAGTCATTTGTGCTATCTTCTGCTGTTATAGTGTTCCTTTTCCAGGTACTTTGGCTTATAGTGGGGAAGTCTGCATTTACACTGGGTCTTGGTGGTGATATAATTGTTTGCTTTTGTAGTATGGCCTGTCTAGGTGGCTCTGGCGGCTGCTGTGATCTTGGATATATACTGCATCTGACCTGGCCTGTGTAGTGATCATTTCCACCACAGGTAGCGCAGAATAGGACATTCTCCCTGGGAGCGTGTGTACAGGCACCTGGCCTGCGCCCACATCTCAGGCAGATTGCACTATTCTTGTAATTACTGACTATGTGGCCATATTGCGCGCATTTTCTGCACAGAATATGCCTCGCTTCCAGCCTTGGTGGTTCCACTCTAAAGCGTCTTCCCAAGATTGTAATGCCGTTGAATATGGCTCTCTTTGTAGATTCTTCATCTACAAAGTAGATCCTAATAATATGAGTATTGTTTCCATTTGGTGTCGTTATCCTAGTTAGTTTACGGAATCTAATGTTATGGTCTGTAAGTTCTTTTTCAAAATCAGTGATCTCTATGTCCGTGTAAACTCCACGTATTACGGTATTCCAATCTTGGGTAACATTGATGGAAGGTGTTGTTTTCCTTCTTGGTCTAGCTAATTCGTATGATGCTTGTTCACCAAATAAATTTGGTTGCAACTTCTTTGAGGAATTTCATGGTTTGGTCGTTATTTTCCAAATACTAAAGGTTGGTAATTTTTGTATTAGTGGCAAAGAAATGTCTTATTGGTTGGTTGATGTTGTGTCTGTTTAGAATGGCTTTTAGAAAGATTGGATTTCCTTGTTTTGAATTGTGTTTATGTATTTTGATCATATTTTCACTTTGATCATCTTATTTTTGTATATTGTCACTTGAAATTACATGTTGATGGTTTTTCTTCTCATCAGTGTTCCTTGAAATTGAGATTTCTCCTGTTTCTCTGTCTTGCAGTAAGCCATCTTCCTTCTCTATTCAGTTGTGGGTCTTTATCATCTATCTTCTCTTTTTGCTTATTCCTTGTTTCTTCATCTGAGCTGTCATTTTATTCAGATTCTGAGCTAAATTTCGGTGATATATCATGCATGGCATTTTCCATTTCTTCACTTTCCAGTATATAGGCATTTGCAGTTAGTTTCGGGCTATCTATGTTCTTTATTACATTGTCCATTAATTCAAAGCTACGGTAGTGGTACAATCTGAGTTTGGTAGATGCTCCTGAGCTTGTTTTAATGTCATGGAATTTCGTGTCTGTACTCATGTGTTTCCTAATGTGTGCAGTGTCTTGTTTAAGAAAGCCTACATTCATGAAACATGGTCGGTTTGCATTATATAGCTTAACAGAGTCTTTCATAGTAATAGGTATGAGGAATGGTTTTTGGAGTTTGGGTAGTCCATCTTCTGGATTAGATAGGTTGTCTATGTTGGGGATTGTGACCTCGGGGGTACTTGGTTTTTATTGCCAAATAAGATCGTAATATTGTAAGAGTGCACCCAAGTGGAGAAATAATGAAACACATCAAACTATGTATCATAATCAACATTACGGGTTATTCATTTATTTTATTAGTAAACAACTCAGTAAAATCAAGGAATCTTTTCATTATTTGCTATATTCAATGTATTTGTTGGAGAAAAAATAATGCTTTGACCTGTTCAGAACATTAAAAAGGAGGAGCTTTCTTTATCACAAAAGTAGGAGCTGATAAAGAGAAATCGATAAAGAGCAAGGTGATACACGACTATCATTGGTTGTAAAACAACATTTATTGAAACGTGATTGGTCATTGACTAGCATTTGTGGCATTAGTTAAATAGTCAGTAGAAATTATTTATATTTGTATCAAATTTTATATAACAGTATGTAATAGATTTTTTAAAAGTAATAACATAAGTATCTTTTTTTATCCGTCTTCCTCAATTGTGATAACAATGAATGTTAAAATATTCATAATATGCAACAGGTACCGTAATATCGTACGCTTACGTATGGTTTGTTTTCACTGCGGTAGGACACGTTTAAATAAGTTGGCACAAGAGAAAGAGAAATCGATAAAGAGCAAGGTGATACACGACTATCATTGGTTGTAAAACAACATTTATTGAAACGTGATTGGTCATTGACTAGCATTTGTGGCATTAGTTAAATAGTCAGTAGAAATTATTTATATTTGTATCAAATTTTATATAACAGTATGTAATAGATTTTTTAAAAGTAATAACATAAGTATCTTTTTTTATCCGTCTTCCTCAATTGTGATAACAATGAATGTTAAAATATTCATAATATGCAACAGGTACCGTAATATCGTACGCTTACGTATGGTTTGTTTTCACTGCGGTAGGACACGTTTAAATAAGTTGGCACAAGAAATAACGTTGGATAGACCATACTGTATACGTTATACGTATCAGACCTTCATACTATCCCCTACATCTATATAGCATCATTCGCTGATAATACCTGTTTCTTTTACCAGACTACCTTCAAATCTCTTCCTAATCGAATACATGTATTCCAAACCGCTCTCAACCGTATCTATCTTTGGTTCCAGTTATGGGAGATAAAGATAAATACGGCAAATACCCATCTGGACCCCAAGCTTACGTTCAAGATTCATATTCGACATCTACAACATAAAGCAAATGCAGCAATTGCAATTGTATACCCATTTTTCAGGTCGAATACATTGTCACGTAGGATCAAACTTTTGCTGTATAAAAGCGTGATCCGCAGCATGCTACTATACGGATGTGAGGATTGGAGTATCCTCGCAAAACAGCATACAAGAAGAGTACAAATTATACAGAATAAGTTCTTGAAAATAATGTTTCAAGCACCGCGTTTCACGAGGATGACAGACCTATACAACGTAGCGCAACTTCCCCATTTTGATGCCATGATAACTGAAAATGTAAGGAAGAAGCATAAATTTACATCTTTGCATACACATTTTATGGTACGCAGTATGGGACGTTTGCCTCAGTGGCGTGCTGTATATAGAAACATATTCACCCGATTTACCCCTCATTAAATACAGTCAGAGATTTGGCGATGTGCTCTCACCTGGAGTAGCGTAGCTGATTCCACACTGCTGGATTTCCAACTCTCGGCTTGAAAGCAATGTGGTTTCTGATGTCCTGCTTCAGGTCATTACATCCCTATCTCTGTCCAATTTTCATCACCAATCACACGCAAACGCTAGCGCTGCCAAATAGGCTCGGGTTAAGTGAACTACAACCCCGTAATGATAGCCACTATTAACTTAGCTGCCAAAGAGCTCTAGTGGGTTCTAACATACGCAGCACACTGGGCGAAGCTAGCCTTCGCCTTATCCAGTCAGTCATCAGACATTGGATAGATTTAATCACGGAAGCTATCTCAATATCATGGCATTTAATGCCAATGCTGTTGCTCGACAAATTAAGGAGCTAACTACTTTCGTACAAAAAAAAATATAGACATGCTTCTCATAAATGTAACTTTTCTAAAGCAGCGCGACCGTTTCAAAATTCCGAACTATTACACATACGGAAATGACCGTATGGATGGTCTCTTTGGTGGCACCGCTATTTGTATAAAGCGAATCATAGAGTGGCCTCTATTCGAAGGCTTCAGTTTATGGAAGTCACTGGCATCATTCTACCCATCTCAAACCGCGAAAATATTTTCATAGCATCAGTCTATAAATCTCGCACCAGACTCCTTACGAGACACGACTTTGACATTCTCACATCTGTCTTCCCTAACTATTTGTTAGCGGGAGACTTCAATGCTAAACCTCTTTATTGGAACTGTTGTGTCCAAAATGGAGCCGTTTAACATTGCAAATATTCTGTCAGCTTCAGAAGATAGAAATCTCTGCACTGAGGGAACATACATTCTTCATGAATACTGTTTATGGTATTAGATATTATATTCTTGATATAGCGCTGTAGAAGAATGTCCGTAGTTCTCCACACATCACCACCGCTACAGACGCACTAAACTCTGACCATGTACCAATACTTTTTAAAACCTCACTTATATTTTTATTGTCCCCCCCACTTAACTTACACATGATCACACAGATTGGCAGACTTGCACAACAATGCTTAACCAATGGGTTAAGCCAATACTGTCTGTTGAGTCTACGGAACAATTAGAACACACTGTCCTTAACTTACAGGCCTCAATTAAAACGGCCATAACACTATCTACAACACGGACCAACAACACTGCACAATCATATAACACAGATCTCACACTTCAAAATTATTTAACTTTAAAAAGGCGGTACCTAAAATGGTACTGTGATTTTTGAAGTCGCATACAATCATTATGCTAATCTCGTTAAAACCCGTCTGCAAACGCTTGAGAATGCTGACTGGGACGATGCCCTACAGCATTTTACGGAACGGAAACCCCCACCTTGGGGCAATCTTATGCGGATACGAATGAGTGGAGCTCCGCCTCCTCCTTCAGCTATCCATTATAACGGAACTTTGGCGTATCTCCAAGGGAGAAAGCACAAGTCCTCGTCGAAAATCTTGCAGACCGGTTTAAACCACATGAGCTCACCAAACCATCTCATGAAAATGAGGTGCATCATACTGTAAGTATGCTTCTTGAGCGTCCAATCCCACAACACCTTCCTGATATACGGCTTTCGGAATTGAAAGTCGTAATCTAATCTCTCTCTAACCAACGTGCCCCCAGTCATGACCGGATGCCAAACCTGGAGGTAAAACATTTACCGCCAAAAGTCCTGATCCTTCTTCTCCAGATAGTAAAGCTTTGTTTCCGATTCTATTACTTCCCTCAAGTATGGAAAAGGGTCAAAGTGATAGCTATCCCCAAGCCTGGGAAAGATCCTACCGTCCCAGACAATCTAAGACCAATCAGTCTTCTACCAGTGCTGGGCAAAATATTGGAGAAGCTCATTTTGGCACGACTAAAAACAGAAGTCTCAATGAGAGACCTTATTCCTAAACATCAATTTGGCTTTAGAAAATCTCATAGCACTCCGCTCCAGCTAGCTCGACTGGTGGATCAGATTGTCACGGGCTCACGGGCTTCGATGCCAAGATATGTACTTTGGCCGTTTTTCTTGATATTGAGAAAGCTTTCGATACGACTTAGATAGATGGACTTACATACAAATTAATCAAATTTAACATTTCGGCTGATATAATTAAAATTATAGCAAAAATACTGCAGTAACCGGCAATTTCATGTATCGGTTAATGGGTACAGATCAGACTGTAAGCCTCTTCAGACTGGAGTTCCACAGGGTTCGTACTCTTACCTCTCCTCTACATATTATATGTGTGAGACTTCCCAACACTACCCAACTTCCATATAGCTTCCTTCGCTGGTGATACATGTTTGTATCGTCAGACATCTTTCCGTGGTATGCGAAATCACATCCACATCATCCAAATTGCGCTAAATACTATCCATACCTGGTTACGTCTGTGGAACATTAAGGTGAATGCAAATAAGACGCAAGTCGTCTTATTTAAGAAAACTCACAGATGTATTCCCATCCGGCTCACCTTCGGAGCTCCATTTCGTCTGGAGACTTCAGTCAAGTATCTTGGAGTCCATCTGGATTCCAAGCTTACGTTCAAAATTCATATTCAGAATCTACAACATCAAGCTAATGCTGCAATTGCACTTTTATATCCATTTTTCAAGTAGACCACTCTATCTACTCAGATCAAAACTTACACTGTACAAAGCTGTGATCCTCAGCATGTTGCTGTATGGAAGTGAAGCGTGGATAATCCTCGCTGCTTACAACAAAAAGAAAGTTCAGATCATACAAAATAAATACCTCAAAAATTACCTTATTGGCCCCGTTTTACACGAGGATCGCAGAGCTTCACAACCCAGTACAGATGCCCTATATTGCGACTACAATTGAAGAAAAAGTAAATGAAATGTATCATGTTATTTCAAATCATGACAATCCAATTGTTCGAAATGTAGGACATATGCTACAGCGACGTTCCGTTCACCGAAACATATTCCCGGAATGGACCCAGGAATATGAAATGAGTAATGTGAAACAGCCAAAGTGGCGTGGCTCACTCCGTGTCGCTGGCTTTCGGACACTCTACGTGTCTGGCGGCACGGGTTTTGATGTCCCACTTTGGTTAGTGGAACACCTCATCTCTACCCAATACTACTTCAACACATGGGCAAAATATCAACGTCCTGACAATGGAGCTGAACTAGTGAGTGAATCCTATATTGATAAACACAAGGCGATTTGGCTGCCATGGGGCCAATGTAGCTCCAGAGCAGCACCCTGTGCGATGCAAAGTCATTGCCATCAATCAGCAGCACTCAGTCTTATACGTATAAGACCTTCCTACTATCCTCCACATCCATACCGCATCATTCGCCAATGATAACTGTTGATTTTACCAGACTACCTTCAAATCTCTTCCTAACCGAATTCATGTATTCCAAACCGCTCTCAACCGTATCTATCTTTGGTTCCAGTTATGGGAGATAAAGATAAATACGGCAAAAACCCAGGCGACCCTTTTCACTAAATCAACCAGACGGTCACCCATCTAACTAACCTTCAGTCAAGTATCTTCGGGTCCATCTGGACCCCAAGCTTACGTTCAAAATTCACACTCGACATCTACAGCATAAAGCAAATGCAGCAATTGCAATTTTGTATCCATTTTTCAGTTTGAATACATTGTCACGTAGAATCAAACTTTTACTGTATGAAAGCGTGATCCGCAGCATGCTACTGTACGGATGTGAGGCCTGGAGTATCCTCGCAAAACAGCATACAAGAAGAATACAAATTATACAGAATAAGTGCTTGAAAATAATTTTTCAAACACCGTGTTTTACGAGGATGACAGACCTACACAACGTAGCCAACTTCCCCATATCGATGCCATGATTACTGAAAATGTAAGGAAGATGCATAAATTTACATATTTACATACAAATGATATGTTACGCAGTATGGGACGCTTGTCTCAGCAACGTGTTGTACATAGAAACATATCCACCCGATTTACCCCTTATTAAATCCAGCAAGAGATTTGGCGATGTGCTCTCACCTGGAGTAGCGTGGCTAATTCCACACTGCTGATTTCCGACTCTCGGCTTGAACGCAGTGTGGTTTCTGATGCCATGCTTCAGCTCATCACATCCCAATCTCGGTACAGTTTTCATCACCATCGGCACACAAACACTAGCACCCGGTAACAATAGCCACTATCTACTGAGCTGCCAAAGAGCCCTAGTCGGTTCTAACATAGGCAGCTCACTGGGCTAAGTTAGACCTCGCCTTATTCAGTCGGTCAGAGTTTCTCTATCGCGAACCATTTATCACTTCGTCGCGCACAGCAGTGGTCATCAGGTAATTTAAATATAATTATTTTTCTAGGCCACAATTGATTAACACTGCTTACAGTTTAAACACATACGCTCTTCTCTGTAAACAATAGACATATATAGCATCAAGATAGCATGTTTTGTCTAAGTAATGAATGGATTGAAAATACAGTACCGGTATACTGCATTAACGCCATCTATCTCTCAAGAGCGGAACCTGAATTATGAATCTGAAGCTGCTAAAATGACCTCAAATACCGACGGACGTGGCGAGAGGACTCATTTTTAAATAATCACCTATAGTTCTTTGGCGATAAACATCTTACGTACTAAATGCATTTTATTATAAGTAGTGCCACGAGTGATTTCCAAATTATCGATAAATTCACGATGTCACGAAGTGACGAGTGAATTTATCTAGAGAATTTGGAAATCAAAAGTGACATTTGTTAGGACTATTTAACGAATATTAAATATAGTTATTTTAAAATATGCATATATTTAATGTAAACGGCGATGTTTGAAAACAAATAGGAAACTATTATGTTTCATTTATTCATCACTGCAACCAGATCATATTATTAACTTCCAAAGGATCGAAATATTGTAAGAATGCACACTAGTGGAGGAAAAATTAAACACATCAAAGTGTTTATAGCCGACATTATAGGTTATTAATTCATTTCTGATGTCCTATGTTGTAAATATGTCAATTATATTTTTCTGGAGCGTAAATTCCTGAGAAATAACACGTTTAAGATAGTGCAAACAGTTGTTTTTTTTTCTTTTTTGTGGTATAATGAATTGCTACAAATGTATTTATATTATATCTCGCAAGCAGTATCTGGTTACGTCCGTGCTCTATATATATATACAATCTCGGAGTCACTTGCATTCTAGGATTCTTACAAACTAATATATAAATTGTTATATTCAACGTATTTCTTAGAGGGTCAGTCACTGCAAAATAATGATCTGACCTATACAGATGTTAAAAAAGAGGAACTCGAGTTTAATATGATGAAATTAAATTGATAAAATCGATGTGAAAAAAGACTGTGTTAGGTTACAAATCAAAATTAAGCCAAATGTGATTGTTCATTGACTCCCATTTGGGCCATGAGTTTAGTAGTCTATCTAAACTACAAGATGGCTCATTGACGCTAGCAATTAGATGCTTGCCTCTCGCCTAGATCGAGTCTCTGTCAACGTAGGTCGGTTTTATGGTGAACGAAAGGGAGTCTGGACAGGTTGTTCTCTGGGAATCTCTTGTTTTCTCCTGCTACAAATTTAATTCCAACATTTCTCCATACTTATCCCATTCATTCCGTTTAATTTAATTTCATCTGGCCCTATGATGGTGCGTCAGACGTCATCGGCCGGCATCTTTGTAATTCACGGATCTTTAATGTAATGAACTTCATCTCATCTCATCCCTCATCTTGTGTCGAAAACAAGTTGAGGAGGTTTTTAACTAAAGTACAATACAATTTATATTCTATCTGTACTTAAGAAAGTTTAACTCCAAGAAATTATATATTTTCTTTCATGAAATGTTATTTCACCTCGCCACTGACTCAATATCTCTTTTATTTCTATGATTTTAGTGTACACTCACAAGCTAATACCCTGGGGGAGATTTTTTTAAAAAAAGAGAAGCCAAAATTCAACACAATGTACTGTATAGAGTTATGTTGAACAAGTCGGAATTAGTATTCCAGAGCCGTACACTTGTATACAATCAGTCAATCGCAGTAACGTGGGTGGTGTATGTTTTCCTATGTTCAGGATTTGCCTGGGATTCGCTTCTTTTCGAAAAGTGGAAGCTTACGCCAACGAGAGTTTTTAAATAGAGAAGAGAACAGTGGCGTATAAGTCGCCAAACTGGGGCAATCCATAGTTCCATGTTACAATCCGTTTAACAAAACATCGCTATCATATATGGGAGCTTAATATCAAAGCCAAATCCAGTTTAGAATATTTAGGTACAGCAATTGAATCACCCAATATGAAAAACACTCAACTCCAGATTTTTTTCTTTTTTGTTTTATCTTTGATTGATAAAAAACTATAAATAATATAAAATGAGAAAACTGCGCTCAAGTTAAGTTTAGTTTTTTGCTATAGTCTGTTATCGATTTTGTTTTATTTGCACACGTTATGATGTGGTATTTTCAACATCCTTGTTCGCATAGTTCGCATAGCAGACATTTACAATCTTCTGTCGGCTTGTAGAATTTCTTGCTCGCACAAATTTTATGGTGAAACCCGTGTTTTGCAAGTCTTGTTATGACATGTCTCTAGTCTTGCACTCTCTGGTCCAATTATCATCCAGCATGGTTGGTATGGTATAGAACTCTATGTCTATCTCCCTATTCTTGTGTTCCCTGATATTAATCAGTTCCTGATAGAGTCCTGTAGATGATAGCCAGTGTTGTAAACTGATGTCTTCTATAAAATAGTTCTCTCTCTCTCTCATGAGCTCATAAACCAGACATGATGGCGCTTTTTTTCCAACTCCAAGTATCCGTTTAATGTACATAGTCTTAACTTTTTCAATTCTTATCATATCACCAATTTTAAGTTTCTCCCATATGCACTCTATTCCATACGTTATGACCGGATCTATTGCTGTTTTAAGTAGTATCATCGATGCGTCTGTTGATAGACTGGTTATGTTCGGAATATTGTATGAGGTTTGACGGCTGCTACTGCTCTTTCCTTAATGCGCGAATTAAAAGATGTTGCTGTAGCCTGTAGCGTAATTCCGAGATATTTGTATTTCAATACCATCTGAAGGTTTCATTGAATAAGATTATTCTGTCTGATAATAATTGGTGTAGAACTAACTGCAGACGTTGTCCTGCCCGAACGTTCAATTTTCGCGTCATGTCCGGACGATAAAAATATGTTACTTTTTTTTTTACCATAAAATTCACTAAATAAATTCGCAAGACAATTCCTCACCTCCATCTGTTTTGTCTCAAGAAGCTGGAATTATGACGTCTAATTATTGTTGCGCGGAATATGTCGTTAATGCAGATGACATAAAAAATCTTATAACCCGATCATAGCGCCACCTACCGGATTCAATTGTAATCTAAACCATCCAGGCACTCACTCAAACACACACAAAATATTCATCAAAATCGGTGCAATCGTTTAGGCAGTTCTTAATTTCGGTCTTCAAGTAACCTCCAGTTCTAATTATCGGACTTCGCTCATATTTTGATAATTCCTACCTCAGTTTATTTTAATATGATATATTGTGTTTCGTTGTGAAACACCGAAAAATGTGACTGCTAGAGCGATTTTAAAATTTTCACTTTAGGTTAACTTCAACACCTAATGGTTTAAGTGAATCTAAACAGTCGAGGGGCACACAAAAATGTTCATCAAAATCTGACAGTCGTTTAAGAGCCGTAGAGTGACAAACACATATACACAATTATATATATATATATATATATATATATACAGTGTGATTCACGAAATGTGTTTGCTATTATTATGTAAAAACCATATATTTTATCAAGTATTTAATACTTGAAAGATGAATCGCATAAAGTTGTAAGTATGCGGAGATATTTAAGAAAGCTTTCTGTATGTTTATAGAAAATATACAAAATTGGCCACTGTTATTTATTGACTTCACAATACAATTTTAATAATTAGTTATGCCATATTAGAACAGTTCCTACAAGATATCGAATTGGCAGGAGCTGACGCAGTCCGCTTTACACATAGGCTGTGTACCAATGTATAGACTTCCTGTTTCAAAATAACTTACCCTATTACTACATGATCAGGCGTATAATCACCAAGTAGATGTTCAAAAGTGCCACCGTTATTGTTTTCGAATTCCCGAATACGTTTCCAAAAGGATCTTCTTACAAGGACTAGTTGGTGATTTGAAATGGACTGGCATGCTTCTCTGAACCGATGTTGCATATCGTCAGGAGTGGTTGGTTCCGTGGCATAGACACGTTGTTTCACATATCCCCATAAGAAGTAATCCAATTATTAGCAAAAAATAGTAGTAGCATATGTCAACTTTCACACATCTGTAACACGTTAACCATTAGAGATAGAACCCTCATTCCAACGGCAATGTATTTCTTTTTCAAGGACACTTTGAGCGAAGGAAATAAATGTGCCATGATCAATTTAAAATAATGAAATTCGAAGCCATAACTTAAAGACGAATAAACATCAAAATATATTGCGCATCTCCGCATAGAGGCAAATCAACCATTCACATGTTTCCATAATTCGTTACACACTAATATTCATAGTTTTGATATAATAAAACGAAACATGATTCGTGAATAACCCTGCATATATATATATATATATATATATATATATATATATATATATATATATATATATATATAGCCCAGCCGATGAGTCTCCGACTATGATGTTTAGGTTGTACGAGGGGTAGAGGGAGAAACTCTCCATCTACTGTCAATAAGGAAATACTTGAAGTGGAATTAAACGTCTGCTACAACCAATCACTGTTCTTGACGCCGTTATACTGCGATGTTGTCGGCTGTATTTCCACTAACCGCATGGTACATAAAGCGGCCCCTCCACTGAATATACATATCGGCAACACTGTCGTGAAAACGTCAGGGGCGGAGAATGAGCGGCTGGACTGTAGGTGAGTCAAATTAGGGGTGGGGGTGCCGGTGCGCTCACACAAACATTGGCGTAATGACTACAGAAAAGAGAAAGTACAAACCAGCTCAGTGGGTTCTTTGAAAATGTGTATACTGTAGTAAAAATGTACTGGTGACGTAAAATGTATAGTACTCCAATGATCAGGATTCATGTCGTTTATGTATACGACTAAGGCATCGAAAACTGTACTCAACCTAAGTATCTACTGTAGACGTCCGGGCCCGAGTTAAATTTGGACGATGTTATGCATCAACCGCATAACCGCAATTAAAAAATGATATTTTGGTGTCATGTATTGCACTGGATCATGAGGTAAGTGTACGCAGACTTTTAGCGCCTAATCTTTAAATATAGCCTTATTATTGAAGAAAAATGTAAACGCTATCAGTGTTATCAGAGATTCTGTTCTGCAACAAACGGCTATGAAACCAGATCTTCATAAGTGCTAATATAAATTTTGCATCATGCAGCTAAACGCCAAATGTTCTTACTCTCAGATTGTTGAAGCATTACTGTCAAACAATGAAAATGACTTGCAATATCCAGTATTGTTAATTTGGCACTACAATAAGTCAGGTTGACTTAAATTTTAAACGTATTTTTCTCGAAAATTTGAAAATGGTGCACAGCCGGTTGAAGCATAACGCCTCCCAATTATACTATGGCAATCGATAAGTAATGACAACACTGTTGTAAATGAGCGATCCTAGTGGTGACCATTGTAATCTTGTAGTATGTTGTTGAGTAGTCTTTGCTGTACAAATCTGTAATATTGCAAGTCTCGAAATAGCAATATTTTGTGAAAACATTCACTATTTCTCACATTTAGTAAGTAATACCTCCCTAAAAAATGCTCATAAGTAATGCCACGAGTGATTTCCAATTTATCTAGAGAATTTGGAAATCAAGAGTGGCATTTGTTAGGACTATTTAACAAATAAAATTAAGCTGATTACTCACAAATCATTGTTTAACTATAGTTATTTTAAAATAGTTACATATTTAATGTAAACGGCGATGTTTGAAAACGAATATATCTGAGGTTATGTTCATTCACTGCTGCTTCATCATATTTATTGCCAAATAAGATCGCAATATTGTAAGAATGCACCCAAGTGGAGAAATAATGAAACACATCAAACTATATATCATAATCAACATTACGGGCTATTCATTAATTTTTTTAGTAAACAACTCAGTAAAATCAAGGAATCTTTTCATTATTTGCTATATTAAATGTATTTGTTGGAGAAAAATAATGCTTTGACCTGTTCAGAACATTAAAAAGGAGGAGCTTTCTTTATCACAAAAGCAGGAGGTGATAAAGAGAAATCGATAAGGAGCGAGGTGAAACATGACTGTCATTGGTTGTAAAACAACATTCATTGAAACGTAATTGGTCATTGACTAGCATTTGTGGCATGAGTTAAATAGTCAGTATAATTTGTTTAGAAGGCGAAATTGGAAAGAATTCTAACATCCACCAAATTCACCAGACAGGAATCCTTGTGACTAACTTATTCTGAAAGTTCAAAAAAAACCTCCACGATGCATTCCTTATCAATAAAGAGTTGATATCCGGTGAATTTTCCTTTAGGATAGAAAAATCCAAGGAGCAAGTCCTCCGGGAGGGACTTTAAGCAGTGGGTCCCGAGCCTTTAGAATTGCAGGCTCGTAAAAGATCCTTAAGCCTGAATAAAGAAGCCTCTAAGCAAAATTTACCTACCTCAACGTCCTAGTACCATCTTAGTTACCGTTAGATGTCTCATTGGGTTGGTGTGTTGACCGCATGCCATCCATGACATATCCGAGCAAATAAGGTAACTAAAAATTAACTTGATCTGGTAACTCCTTACAAAGAAGAGGTATGGCTCAGCAATGGGCTACACCATTATAGATAAAAGATAATTAGTATAAGTATATATATATATATATATAGGGTATATATATATATATATATATATATATGACATAAGAAAAATAAATGCTCGGACGGGATCTATATACAGGGTGTATAAAAAAGGATGGCGCAAACTTACATGGTTGAAAGTACGCGATAATAGAAGCAACAATGTCCCAGTAAACATGGGTCCACAAACGAGCCGTTTGCGAGATAATTACGAATGTATGGTTACAAGCTGCCACTGACTTCGTTGTAAACATCGTCCCAGTTAATACAAATTAATTTGAATTTAGACTTTACTATTAATGTTTGATCTCATTTAGTTCACTTTTCACAGTTCACTTCACTTATGGGTTACCTGTTAAAGGTGATGTTAAAGTGTCTTCCTTGCATCTGGATGCAATACTGTGCTCTTCTCTGCACTGAATGTCGAATTCTTTCGAAAACCCCTGAATTCTTGACAAGCATGTACAATTCTCTGCTCCAGTTATTCAATCGTGTTAACGGGTGTGCTGTACACTTCGCTTTTGAGGTGACCCCAGGCATAAACATCCAAAGGATTTAGATCAGGTGATCTTGGAGGTCAAGGTACAGATCCGCCTCGACCTATCCATCTTTGGCCGTATCTGCGCGTTAGATACCGTCTCACAGCAGCAGCAAAATGTGCCGGAGCTCCATCATGCATGTACCACAAACTCCGACGTTGCTGAAGAGAAACATCCTCATGCAATCCTGGAAGATGACGCCGCAGAAATCTAAGGTACCTCCGTCCATTAAGTGGAAGAATGTGTGGCCCAATGAGATAATCACCTAGTACAATGTTACAAACAATGACGTCAGTGGCGGTTTGTAACCATACAATCGTAATTATCTCGCAAACGGCTCATTTGCGCACCCATGTTTACTGGACATTGTTGCTTCTATTATCGTGTACTTTCAACCATGTAAGTTTGCGCCATCCTTTTTGATACATCCTGTATATATATATATATATATATATATATATATATAATCTATACTGTAAATGTGTATTTGTAATTTGTGCTGGTTGAGTGGAAGAGAACGCCTCATGACCTTAATACTGCCAGAATAAATAAATAATAATAATTATTATTACTATATTATTATTGGATGGCGTTAATGTGGTATATTTTCAATTTACGCACCACTTAGTCATACCACTTTACATACATGATATATCGAATTGTATACAGAGAGGGGTATAGGATGAGTGTACGTTTATGTTTATTCAATTAGTCTGTATTGTTCTATTGTTTAGACTTACTTGTAATGTATGCAGAAACAAGGTGAATATGATAGGGACGATTTTAATGATCAGATGGTGTTCGAAAATATTTGGAGCTTAAAGATTTGTACCTCGAGAAACCCTCACCCAGGAAATCTATCTGCACCTGGAATCGAGTCACCTAGTATTTTTCTGAATTGAATATGAATTTGCGAAGTTAATAGGCCTACTTTTAGTAGGTCTTACTTCACATCTTTGTTTATTGTACAATGTGGTCTTAACTACTCTAAGTCATAATCCATCCAATGGCTGATTGGCTCAAATTCGAGCTTTGGCCTCCCTTAACTTCTGCCTACAATCAGTACTATTTTGCGCAGCAAGCCTCCAGTTACGACACTTCAGTAGGTTTGCAGCATCTTCCTTAATACCATCCTTCCATCGTTTCTTCGGTCTTCCAACCCGTCTATTCCCCATAAAACTTGCTGTAAGCACCTTTTTTGGTGCTCGGTATGTTGAGAGCCTTTGTGCATGGCCAGCCCATTCTAATTTCTTTAACTTAATAAAATTGACAAGGTCGGGTTCATTGTGTTTGTCAAACAGTTCTTTGTTGCATCGTATTCTCCACTGACCATTAATATTTATTGGTCCAAATATTTTCCTGAGTACTTTTTTTTTTCAAAATTATTTAGAACATCCTCTAATCTTTTAGTGAGACTCCATGTCTCACTACCATAGGTCAAAACTGATCGTATTAAAACTATATATAGCCTTATTTTAGTTGCTGAGTGTATGTTATTTTATTACTCTTCATTATTTTATGAACATTGGCAACTTTTAAAAGAAATCTAATTTATATTTGCTCTAACCTCGACTGCATCATTACCCAGTGTAAGGTATATATATTAATTGGTGTTTCTCGTACAATTTATCATATTTATACTATTATTATTATTATTATTTTTATCATAGGCCTATTATTATTATTATTATTATTATTATTATTATTATTATTATTATTATTATCATTGTATTATTATTATTATTATTATTATCGTAAGTATTATTATTGTTATTATCGTGAAATATGTTGTTTGTACATGAAATTTACATTGCTACATTTAGGGTCGGTTTCACCAACAGAGGTAACTGTATTACGCCAGTTTAAGCAATGTATTATATATAGGGAAAACTGGCGTAATACAGTTACGTCTGTTGGTGAAACTGACCCTTAATGTATCTTTAACTGTTTATAATTAGTATAGTGTATATCTATATTTGTCAAATATTTATTTGTATTTGTGCTGGTTGAGTGGAAGAGAAGACCTTATGGCCTGAACTCTGCCTGAATAAATAGAATTATTATTATTATTATTATTATTATTATTATTATTATTATTATTATTATTATTATTATTATTATTATGAAGTGAGTAATAAGCTTTGTTGACCAGTTTCAGTCTTCTTTGTACTTCAATGTGTTGGTCGTCATTATCTCCTTCATGAGCCAGGATCGATACAATTTTCACAGCGTTAAAACCAAATTCTTTTATGCTATTATATTGCTTTTCTGTCATTGGTTTAACACATGTCTGTATCATAACTTGTGTTTTCTGCATATTAATTTCTAGGCCTATATCTTCTGCGGCTGCTTTAAATTCTGTATACAATTCTTGAATGGCTTTGTTACTTCTGCTTAAGAGACATATGTCATCTGCATACCATATTATCCTAAGTCATAAGTCGATTGAAATCATATTTACTCTGTGATTTTTGATGCGATTTCCAATAAAACAACATTTAAATGGCTTACGTCATGAATAGAGATGGAACACGTGCTATAATGGACACTAAGCTGCGTTTTAAGACTGCGGAACGAAATTCTTGACAAGTTACACTTAGTAACGACACATGAACCAAACAGATACTATATTACGAAGATTACATTAGTAGAGATAGTTCCGATTTTTATGACCTTAACATGGTAAACATTTTTTGTCATACTTACAGCAATGGCGACCAAGGTTGAAAGTTCAACTTCCTACATTTCGGGGTTGCTAACCTAAATAACTATACTGTAATAGTACAATATTACAAACACGCGCGTGGGAAGTAAAACCACTGCTCTCTATGTATACTATATACAATGTATCTGCAAAAAATATCCAAAAGGTAGTGTTAATATACATTGTACGAAACAAATCACTATGTTTTAAATTAACTAATCTTTATTTGGAACAAGTTAAAACAATAAATACATCTACTTGCCGGCATTTTATCACTAATTGGTCTCACGGCCTCCTGTTATTTTATCACTAATTGGTCTCACGGCCTCCTGTAGTTTTAACTAATAAACATTGCCCGTGCTATTAACGTTAGTCAATTGTTTATAATGAACGCAAATATTTCCACCAAAGATGTTATTATTTTACTATTATTTATTATTTTGAAAACGCCATCGCGCAAAAAATAAAGTACAACGCATGTTTGTGAAGTGTTTTACACAATCTCAGAAATTAAAAACTTCGCTATCACTCGGTTTTTAAACAGTTTCCTCGATTCTGTAAAAAACACTTCCCAACCACGCATCGTAATATACTATTGCATCATTATGTTACCCATCTTTACTGGAATGAATGAGATGAAATCTACTCTACAGTGATATGCAGTCTGTTATAATGTTCCTGTTTGACACACAAAGAAATTTACACATGATTCATACCGCCATTTATTTGAAGTTAAGATTTATTGTCTTTATATTTATTTGGGTTCGTAGCACTTTGCCTCGAGGAGGGATTATACAACCCTTCCCTCGGTCCTATTCTGCCCTAAGCTGACACACAGGCTCGGAGTCATGAGGAAGGAGGCCTGCATGAGTTACCCCATTAGATCACCAAAACCACGCCTTTTAAACACCTTCACAGCAGCTTTCAGTTTTGTGTTTAATAGGTCCCAGTGCTAGGTGCGCTTTGACCACCTTTTATTTCTATTTTGTGTTTGGTGATTTAATTTTGGGGTTTAAAAATGTCTCCCGATTTAACTTATAAAATTGTGTTTCTGTGGTTTAAATTATAACTGCTAGTGTGTCAAGTCATGGAGGGGTTCTGTGGTTTGTGATTACTAAATCAGGCTTTTTTGAGATAATATTAAATGTGATATGAAATGAATGGAGGTGAAATGACAGATTAATCGAAAATGTTTCTGGGAAGAAATTCGGGAACAGGTATACCCGAAAAAAACCCGAAAAATCCCGGTGTGCCCACAACCAATACCCTTCCCGAACCGCCAGGAATAAAAGCTGAGATCCCTGTCGAGGCAGCCGCGTGAGCTAGTCACGCGTGTATCGAGACGGCAAGCGAGTGTTAACTTATGAGATGAACAAAAGCATATAGATAATTTTTACTCGTTCCAAATCCTGTCACGACTAGTCGGTCAGACAGTCCACTTCCTTATATGTAAGAGGGTAGAAATAAACTGAAAGCTAATCTAGACCTCTCTCGAATGGAAGCCTCGAGAATAGATTCTTCAAGAAATGACGTACTTGGAAAAGCATATCTCCAGGAAGTACGTTTACTGGCTGCACACGACTCGAATTAACTCATATTGACATATAAGGAGTCCTGCTGTCGCTTGCAAAATTCAAATGCGATAGGCCTAATTTTAGCTACGGATTAACAATATTGTATCCAGACCACTGCTATTTTTTAAAATTCTACAGCTTGGTTCGAGTGGCTATAACGTCACTGGTTATCGTAAGAAAGGGAGGTTCTTTACGTACACGATCAAAGTGAAGCTATTCCTCCGTCTGAGATTTACAGCAAATATGTGCCTCACGTCCTTACAGAGGCTTTTACAGTCTACGCTTGCTTTCTAAGGAGTAAAACATCATCGCTTCGAGGGACAAGTAAGAATTGTAGTATTCCTTTCACGATTGCTTGCATTTAGAATTATAATTTTAAAATCATAAGAAGGTAAAATTTAAAACCAGATAACAAAGTAATTCACTGGCACTAACGAACCCATAGGTTCATGGCCGCGAGGACATAAGCTCCCCACACATCTACATCCTGAGCTAATTTCTTCCAATCATCCCCTGTATTATCTACTTCTCTCAAATCATAGTTAATTTTTTTCTCTCGCTTACTGGGCGCTTTCTCTCTGATTTTCCTACAAGAAGCTTCCATACTCCTCTTTCATTCCACATTTGTGCCATATGTCTTCCTATCACACTCTTCGAGACTTTAAGAATCAGATCAATGCAAAAATTATAAAGGAACGTCGCTTAATTTGTATTTTATGGAAGAGACTGTAGGTATAGGTAAAATAAAGTATAGTAAAGTGATCCCACTACAGGCCATAGGAGACCCTTGGGATAGTAGGAGGTTAAAGCTCCCACTTTTTCTGAACAATCAGCACTTGATGTCAGTCAGCTCTGCGTGGCAGCCGCTTTTACCCCAGAACAAGCGTCTGGTGCCGGTACTCATTTCAGTTAGAGGCTGAGTCGACCCCAGGACCATGGTGCCATCAGAAGGTTTTGGGTCAGTTTAAAAATCCTGACCTCACCGGGACTCGAACCCTCGACCTCCCTGTTTGCAGCGCATTGCCTTAACCACTACGCTACGGCGCGGCGTGCTAACATTAGCTATAACCATGACAATATCTAAATTTACAATTTTATACTTGTTCAGTTTTTGTAATTAAATCTCCGTTTAATTAAAATATTTATTAATAATATCAACCGCGGATGACAAATGTTTATGTTCCTTGTCTATGGTCCGGAGAGTTGTGAGTTCCAACCCGACCGGGATAAATGGATTTTTTTTAGAATAAGAAAATCCTAGGAGCAAGTCCTCCGGGACGGACTATAAGCCATGGGTCCTGAGTCCGAAAATGTTCAGGCTCGTAAAAGAACTGCAAGTATAAATAAAAATAACTCTGTGTAAAATTTAAATGACCTTCATCTATCCAAGTAATACCTTAATACCTTAATTGTGTACTAAACGGCTCAGTGAGGCTATGTCACTCCTTGACATCTGTAGGTAAATAAACGTAATTTAAATAAGTACTCAATTACAAAATACATAATATGAAGAAGGCCAAGTAGCTTGATATATATAACATGAAAAGAAAAATGAATGCTTGAGTCGAGATTTGAACCCGAGTCTCTAAACTCTGTATGTTTAGCGCTCTAACGACCTGAGCTACACAAGTATTCCGACACAAACATACATTTTTCTTGTATATGTAGTATTCTCAATTCACACAAGAGGTAGCGCAAAATCGTTCCGACTGACATCTAGTGGCCAACATAACAGTTAAGCATTTTTTTTAAAGAGAATATTTACTTTATAGCTATATATTTAGATGTTATTGCTATATTTTTGACATTTGGCAATGAAGGCAAATGTGACATGAAAAGAAAAATGAATGCTTGAGTCGGGATAATATATATACTCGTATTAGTAAAGAAGCCCCTCGAAACTGTATAACTTGATCATTAGAAGGTGTGTGCTAAGGGGGATTAGGTCTCTCTCTCTCTCTCTCTCTCTCTCTCTCTCTCTCTCTCTCTCTCTCTCTCTCCGGTTAATAAACTCCAGCAAGGGAGCACGCGTGTCTGTACGCGGGACGAATGGGGTATATACATACATTGTTGTCATAAGTAATGTCACGAGTAATTTTCAATTTATCTAGAGTATTTTGAAATCAAGAGTGGCATTTGTTAGGTCTATTTAACGAATAAAATTAAGCTGCTTACTCAAAAGTCATTATTTAAATATAGTTACCGGTATTTTAAAATATTTATATATTTAAAGTAAAAGGCGATGTTTGAAAACAAATCAGAAATGTGAGGGTATGTATATTCACTATAACTTCATCATGTTATTTATTGCCATATAGGACCGCAATATTGTTAGAATGCACCCTAGAGGAGAAATAATGAAATACATCAAACTGTATATTATATACACATTATGGGTTATTAATTTATTCTTACTAAACAACTCAGTAAAATCAAGGAATCTGTTCATTATTTGCTACATTCAATATATTCGTTGGAGAAAAATAATGCTCTGAGCTGTTCAGAAAATTGAAAAGGAGATGCTTTCTTTATCACAACAGTAGGAGATGATAAAGATAAATCGATAAAGACCGAGGTGAAACACGACTGTCATTGGTTGTAAAACAAAATTCATTGAAACGTGATCGGTCGTTGACTACCATTTGGGGCACGAGTTAAATAGTCACATTAACAAATTCTCTGTATTTAGTACCAATAAAAGTGTGAATAGTGTGTCTTTGTGTTATATGTTAGTTTTGTCTCCGACATGATCCGACATTGAGCAAAAACACATTGAGCAAGTCCTTCATACCCCTTACCCCGTATATGGCCAAAAAAGAAAAGTCACAAGTTATTCTAATGGGACAACAAATATTGCTTACAACCTTTGACATATCTGCACTTCCAAACATTACTTCCAAACATAATTATCCCTTATTCTTCTTCAGTAATAGATCTTGGACTAGGCCTACATCTAGACACAAATTTAATCTGGCAAACACAAGTGAAACACATATGTAAAATGACTTTCTCCATCTTACAGTATCTTAGACGTTTAAAGAATTTTCTCCCAGTTTCGTTAAAACAAATAATCCTTGTGCAAAATCTTGTGTTGCCACACTTCGATTATTGTGACATTATATACAATGAACTAAACCATGACTTGTCGCAGAGACTGCAGCGTGTTCATAATGCTTGCATTCGATTCATTTTCAATATCCGCCGTTATGACCATATTTCCGAACACTTTAATAACCTCTCTTGGCTCCGTCTTACTGACAGACGTAATTTGCACTCTCTTTCACTACTTTTCAAGCTTCTGAATTACTACACTTCTACTTACCTGGCGTCCAGATTTGAGAAGATATCCTCTTACCTCAATATTGACAGAAGGCCACAAGATAACAGTCTGCTAACAATTCCTCTTCATAGCACTTCCTCTTATTCTACTTCCTTCACAGTAGCCTCTGCCCGCTCCTGGAATTTCCTTCCTCAAGATATCAGGGGTTGCCGCACACTTGGCACTTTTAAGTCACGCTTATACAGTTATCTGTTGTCTAATAATTATTTTTTTCTATTTATTTAAATTTATACTATGTCATTAATATTTTTTTCTCGTTCTTTTATATATCTTGTACATATTATATATTTAATTCGTTAAAACTAGAGTAAATCAAATTACATTATAAATATTAATTGTATTGTGTTTATAATTAGTAATCGTTTATGTATATTGTAATTTAGTTGTAAAACTATTTTTTGTATTTTTTAAAACCAGGTTGAGTGGCAGACAAGGCCTTAAGGCCTTAACTCTGCCAGGTAAAATAAAGCTATTATTATTATTATTATTATTATTATTATTATTATTATTATTATTATTAATCCAGAGTTAAAAATCCTCTCCTGAAAGTTCATGACCCTCTAAGGCCATGGTGGCTTTGGGAAAGGTAAATTTGCATACCTAGAGAGTCGTTGAGCTAGGGGAAAAAAAAAGTAATACGTTATTTTATGGGGAAATTAGGTTAATGAAATATAAACATCCACTCAAAGTTTTTAGAGTTCTCTCATACATAAGAACTTTCCGAAGTTAACGTTTGCTTCATCATTTTTGTTTTATAAAAGCTTTTTAAATAGTTTTTATACTCTCCCCCTATGCTAAACCCTTTATATGTATTTTAGTAATTTTCTTGCCATCTTTGTAAATATTACCCACATTTTATATATCTTGTATCTTCTCAAAGATATTCCTTTAACGGATAAGACTTTATGCAGTTTTATAATCGGTGTTTGAAATTTGATTTGCTTTTCAAAACAAGTGCTTCATGAAATTAAATAAATTTTCTCTCTGTTTTACATCTTAACAAATTTCTACCATAAACCAGGTTAGAAAACAACAACAAGAATGTGAAGAGGAAGCCATTTTCATAAAGCTTCTTCAAAGTGAGATGTGTAATACTAGAATACGCTTTTACGATGTTTAAAATATTAAAATCAACTTTCCTTCATTCTCTTCACATACTAAAGAAATATGTAAAAGGTTTCGTAAAGCAATATTAACCCCACTTTGGCTCTGATAATGTAATTTATTTCTTCTCTCCTTCAACTACTCTTTTTTTATCCTGTTTTAATTTTTTATTTCTCGTCTGATGTGTCATAAAAGTATTTTTATCCTCTGAATTAAAGTAAATTAATAATTAAAAACTTTTTAAACATTGCTCAGTTTCCTCATCTCTCTTTTTTCATGTGTGAGACGTGAAAATTTCACAATTTAAGTTTTCAGTCTCTTCCCGGCTTAATGGACACTGAATTAAATTAACATGAAAATTGTTTTATGAATGTATAAAAAAACTAGCTTTTTACCCAATTCCATTTTGCAATCAAACTTTATGAAGATAATAGCGATTAGATACTAAGGGACAACACGCATACTCTATTAAGTAATACTAAGAAATTGCGGCTGGAAGTGAACATCAATAAAATTAAATAGGCTATATGTTCACACATAGAAATGCATTATATAGTAGAAATGGACAGTTAGTGACAAATGAAGAAAATTTTGTAGAAGTGGCTGGATTCAAATACCTAATTAACTAACCAACTAACTAACTCACTGGTAGTATCGAACATAAGCTCTCCATACACCTCTAACCTGAGCTAATTTTTCCAAACATATCCTGTATTATCAACTTTCCTCAAATCATGGTAAATGTTATTCTCCCACCTCATTCTTGGTTTATCAACTGGATGTTTTGTCTCTGGTTTTCCTCTCTTGGACCAAAGAGACATGAACAGACAGGTGAATGGAGAAGATTTTCATAACAATGAGCTACATGATCTTTATTAGAAATAAGTACAGTTAAGTCTCGTAGACTAATGAGCAGGACATATGGCACGAATGGAATGAAAGAGACACATGGTCGCTTCTTGTAGGAAAACCAGAGGATAAATGTCCAGTTGGTAGACTAAGAATGAGGTGGGAGAGTAATATTAACCATGATATGAGAGAAATAGATTATACAAGTAATGATTGGAAAATATTAACTGAGGATAGGGATGTGTGGAGAGCGTATTATGTCCGCGGGGCCATGTACCTACGGATATGATAGTGCCAGCGAGTTAGTTAGTATAATGGTACCATGCGCCTTGGAACTAGATAAAAATCTCCTACGAAATTTAAAAAATGTTAAGGGAAAGTCACCTACATTAGCTCAGAATAGGGATGTACGGAGAGCTTGTGTCCACGCGGCCATGAACCTATGGGTTCGATAGTGCCAGTGAGTTAGTTAGTTAAGGGAAGGTCATCCCACTACATGATTAGGAAAGCCCTGAAGGTAGCAGGAAGTTAAGGTTCCCACTTTTTCGACATTCGGCACGAGATATCAATCGGGTTGTCAACCCTACGCGACGATCGCTTTTACCCCCAAAAATGTTCTGGTATTCATTTTGTTAGAGGCTGAATCAACCCTTGTCTCTAAATATTGTTCCTACGTATTTGAATTCGCCCACGTCTTCAAAATTTCCCTCATATGTCATTAACTGTCCATTTCCATTACATAATGAATTTCTATTTGTGACCACGCATTTACTTTTATTGATGTTTACTCTCAGCCCCAATTTCTTAGTGTTGCTCAATTGATTGTGCGTTTTGGCCCTTTATATGTCTTTGCTACAGCCTAATAATACTATAGCATCAGCATATATCAACAGCATAATAATATCATAGAGATATATAGGCCTATCATCTTTATTCTCTAAAGGTTTGATGACATGCTCTAATACAAAATTGAATAATAAGGGTGGCTGTGTATCTCCTTACTTTAATTCATTATGAATTTAAAGAGTATGTGAAAATTGTTTTCCTGGTCATACCCTATTCTTTTGCCATTTAGACACATTTAAATATGCCCAACTAAATTTTTAGCAAATCGGAATTCTATCAGAATACTAAACAACTTCTCTTCCTTAACGTATGCCTTTTTAAGTTTATGTATAGTTGATGTACAGTGCCGTCGTATTCCTATTTATTTTTTAAAAACTGTCTTATACGAAGAATCTGATCTACCGTAGATCTATTTCTTCTAAATTAGCATTGACTATTTAACTCATGCCCCAAATGGGAGTCAATGACCAATCACGTTTCAATGATTTCTGTTTTACAACCAATCAGAGTCGTGTTTCACCAAACATTTATCAGTGTTATAATTACCATATTAAAGAAAGCTCCTCCTTACAATATTGCGTTCCTTTGGCAATAAATAGCATGATCTGGTTGCAGTGATAAACAAAAGAAGCAGTAGAAGCGTACCTATAGTTTCTCATTTGTTTTCAAACATCGCCGTTTACATTAAATATATAAATATTTTAAAATAACTATAGTTAAACAATGATTTGTGAGTAAACAGCTTAATTTTATTCGTTAAATAGTCCTAACAAATGCCACTCTTGATTTCCAAATTCTCTAGATAAATTCACTCCTCACTTCGTGAGTCGTGAATTTATCGATAATTTGGAAATCACTCGTGGCATTACTTATGATAATCACCTCTTTAATCGCCAGTATAAGTGAGAATACTCATATATTTCTTAAAATTTGGTATGAAGTTGAAAGTAATGAGATGTTTCTCTAGTTGTTGCAATCAGTTGAATCACTTTTTTTATAGATTGGATTGTTATTATTATTATTATTATTATTATTATTATTATCGTAATTACCAGTCGTGGAATCGTAAATTAGTTTACTTTGACGTTTCCATGCTATGGTTTCTTTTACAAATAGACCTAAATGCTGGTTTACTGTAGCTATACATAATCTTCTTTCATGTAATAATATAAAAAAAGGAGATATACAGAATATTAGAACCTGTGCGTATAGAATCAAACAAACTTTTTTTGTCATGGATTTTGTTTTTTTACTGATATAAGCTGATATCATAGGCGACAAAAACTCTCCAATAAAGTTAGAAATGAGAATCTTAAAAACTGTGTAATAACTTTAAATTTCCGAAGTTGATAAAATAATTGAAATAATTTACAACACACAATCATGAAATATGTTATTTATGCTATTCGCTTATTGAATTTTGTAGTATTCAATGAGCAGGCCGAATACTCGTAAATATGTTTATTTTCCCTATTTTTATTTTCAAATATTTTCATGCACTATTAAAACTGTAATATACCATTCGTATCGATGATTGGTCCAATAGTCGTTCCATCTACTCCAATTTATACTTTTGTTTTATTCATACAGTTTATTTTTGTACTGAACATTGATAACCCCATGAAGTCCCAATTACAGGCGACTGGAGAAGACTGCTACATGATCTTTATAGAAACGAGATATAAGAACAGTTTAGGCTCATAGACTGCTTGGGCAGGGCATGTGGCAATAATGGGGAATTAAAGAGGGACAGGGAAGCTCTTTTAGGAAAACCAGAGGGTAAACGCCCTCTTGGTATACCAATAATGAGATGGAAGAATACAATTAATAATGACTTGAGAGAAGTAGATTATAGGCCCAGAGGGAATGATTGGAATATATGTACGGGTTCGATAATGTCAGAGATTAGTTAGTTAAGAATTCCGAATTTATAACATACTAGCTAATACGAGCGTGCGCTGCTACGCCTAAATAAATAAAAATTAATGTGCTTTTTTTATGTTTAGTTGAATAAGTAAAAGGAAAAAAATTATAAATTTATATTTTTTAGATACCCCGAGCTGATTACCCGGTGTTGCCCGGGAATCTACTTATCACGGTCTTCTTGTCATAAATGAGCTGAAATACGAAAATAAATGTTTTATGTTTAGTTAAATAAGTAGAAAGAAAAATTATATCGTAATTATTTTTAAATACCCCGTACTGTTTACTCGGCGTTGTCCGGGAATCTACTCATCCCGAACTTCTTGGCATAAATGAACTGAAAGACAAAAATTAATGTACTTCTTACGATTAGTTGAATAAGTAAAATGAAAAATAATTATAAATGCATATCGTAATTATTTTAAGATTCCCCGGTGTTGCCCGGGAATCTACTTATCTCGATATTCTTGGCATAAATGAGCTAACAAACAAAATTCTTTGTTGTGAGTTATCCGTAAAAGAATACCCGCCATGTGCTGCTATGCTTGCACAGGAATCTACGTACTTGTCTCGATCTTCTTGGCATCAATGAAAGACAAAAATGGTTATTGTGAGCTACCCGTAAGAAATAAACATATGCTGTTCCGGACTTTTTTTGTAAAGGTTTTCGAGATATTAAATTCTGTGTACATTAATTTTGTGTATTTATTATGGTTTAGGCAGCGTAAGCTATTTAAGTGTCCAAAGAGCTACTTTTTTCACGTTTTCCACTACAAAGGGCGATTTGTAAGGGTGTAGGAGTTGAGTATCACAACTCTCTTATAGTCTATGTTCATCCCAGGAATCTCCTGAACATTTTGCAAAAAGCCCCATCACAACCGGATCAACGGTATGGCCGCGCATAAAGTACGAACAAACATACAAGCAAACAAACAAACATTGATTTTTATATATTAGATGAGCGCATTTTATGGATACATTATTTATTTTGTATTATTTTATTTGCTAAATAATCAAAATAATACTTTTGGTCCAAATTCATTCAGCATAAATTCTGGAGCACCCGTTATATTACGATTCAAAATACCAAGTTAATTTACATAAAAAAATCTTCACATAAACAATGAAAGTTTGGTAGAGGGAGCGCGCATACATGGGAAGAGTAAGCTTTGCTCTTTACTGGCCATCCCAGAAATGTAATATCCCTGGACTGAGGAAATGAGTTTTATCAGGCCGCGGCCAAATTGAGCTCAAATTTCAACTTGCACTGGAAGTTGTGGTAATGCTCTGGCATTCCAAATGTGTGCACTTCAATTCCAGCGCGCTAAATGTTTTAATATTTAATATATTTCGATGCTGTTTGAAATTGTACGTAGTGATATTACGTTGAGACGTGACTTCCTTGTTTATACATTTCAAATTATATAAATGTTACATTTCAACTTTAGCAAAGCAATTGTTTATACAATACTGATGTTCTGTATTGTGTGGCATTTAACTTGCGAATGTGTCTAAATGGTACAAAGAATAAGGTGCATGTAGGCAAACAGTATTCGTATTCTTTTGAAATGCACGATGGGCTAAAGCAAGGAGATGCACTATGACGTCTAATATTCAGTTTTGTACTAGAGCATAGCATCAAATATTTAGAGGATGAAGAAGGCTTCCAACTCAATGGTATTAATAAGATGTTAGTTTATGCTGATGATGTAGTATTATTAGGCGATAGTAAGGAGATACACATGGCCAACATGCACATTCAATTAAGTAACACTAAGAAATTTCTACTGGAAGTAAAAATCAATCTTCTTCGTCTTCGTCATGGTTTAGGCTTATTCACTAGCCTATTCCGGCTCCAAATTGCTGCTGTTTCCATCTTTTCTTTGGTCTTCCCAAACTTCTTCTTCCTCGTGGTAAATAGTTATATGCTGCCTTTGGTATTCCATTCTCAGTCATCCTTGCTATGTGTTCTTTCCAGTTTGTCCTATATTTCACTATTGTTGTATTTAATTCCTCTACTTTTAATTGCCTTATTTCTGTGTTGTATTTTTTGTCAGTTCTTTGATATCCTGTTATTGGTCTGAGGAATTTCATTTCAGCAGCTTGTATTCTTGCAGATTGTTGTGTTGTCGTTGTCCATTCGGATCCATAAGTAATAATAGGAACTGCCATTGTCTTGCATAATTTCATTATAGAGTATTTCCTGGCTTTATTTTTCAAAGTTCTTTTTAGTGTTCCTGTTATATAACTAAACTTATTTATTTTGTTATTTATATCTGTTTCCGCTGTGTATAATATTTCGCAATCCAGGAAGTTATATCTTACCACCTGTTCTATTGGTTTATTTTCCAATATTATCTTTGTCCGAACGGATGAGCGCCCTTGAACGCGATTGTTTTTTATATTTCTGATGATATTACCATGTTGTATCTTTTTGATACTTCATTTAGTTTATATAGCATTCTTTGTAATTCGTCTTCCGTTTTTCTATTAAAATCTGGTTTTTTTACTATATTTCCTAAGTTAATACCCCCCGTCGTCATTTACAACATGCTTTATCATGTCGTCAAAATAAATGTTAAAAAGAGTGGTTGATAGTGGGCAACCTTGTCTAACTCCTGCTGTTAATATGTATTGGCTCCCTTTGATTTGTTTTTATTTTTGTTTGATCATACATTTTCTTAATTGCTGCTATCAAGTGTAGTGGAATTAATTTTTCACTTAATATGTTCCATAAATTTGGTCTACACACATTATCAAATACCTTCTTATAATCTATAAAGTGGATATGCGTTTCTAATTTGAAATCTCTTCGCTTCTCTATTATTTGTTTTAAAGTGAATACGTTGTCTGTGCAGCTTCTTCCTTTCCAAAAACCTTTCTGCTCTTCTGATATTATTACGCCTACTATAGTTGTTAATCTTTGGTTGATCATTTTTGCATATATTTTGTATGCTGCACATAGTAAACTTTTTTCATCTATAGTTTTCTGGTTTTATTTATCTCCTTTTTTAAATATTGAGACTATTATTATGCTTTCAAGTCTTATACGAGAATTTCCCTCGAACGTTGGAGGGAAAATTTTCTATAGGATCGTAACAGGCCTTGGCCTAATACTTGGAAGGAAGAAGAAGAAGAAGAAGAGATTTTTCCAATTTTTTATTCTACTGATATTGTATTTTGTTTTGAGCACTTGTTACAGAATTTTAATAATTTA
Organism: Diploptera punctata; assembly: GCA_030220185.1. Lineage (NCBI taxonomy): Eukaryota > Metazoa > Arthropoda > Insecta > Blattodea > Blaberidae > Diploptera > Diploptera punctata. The sequence goes on along the minus strand of JASPKZ010010693.1, from coordinate 282,043 downwards.
TCTTGGAAATTCTTTGGGGCATTTTTTATCAATTCTGTGTTTATATTGTCTATCCCGCATCCTTTATTATTTTTACATCTCTTTAATATTCTAAAGATCAATAGAAGTAAATATATGTTCAAAAATAAAAATACAATATATAATGAAAATGGACAGCTAATGCCAAATGAGGGAAAGTTTGAAGAAGAGACTGAATTCAAATACCTAGGAACAATAATTACAAATAGGATTGAGATGCATAGAGAACTTAAGGAAAGACTCATCTCTGGAAATGCTTGCTGTTATGCGTTACAGGGACTCTTGTAATCTCAACTTCTCTCAAAAAAGTTAAACTGAAAAATATATAAAACAGTTACTCTGCCTGTTATGTTACATGTATACGAAAAAATGTACTCTTACTTTAATGGAGGAGAAAATATTACGAATATTTCAGAATAAAGTTGTTAGGAAATGCTTGGGCCAACGTGAGATGAACAGACAGGCGGAATGGAGAAGATTTTATAATAATGAGCTACATGAAGTTTATAGGAAACCAGATATAATAAGAACAGTTAAGTCTCCTAGATGCGATAAGCAGGACATGTGGCTCGATTGGAGAATGAAAGAGGGACATGGAAACAAGGAAAACCAGAAGGAAAGCGCTCAATAAGTAGGCCAAGATTGACATGGGATAATGACATTAAATATGATTTGAGAGAAGTAGAATTTACATAGGATGATTGGAAAACATTAACTTTTAGCAAGTTATAGGGATGTATGGAGACCTTACGTGCGATCGGCCATGAACCTACGGTAGTGTCAGAGAGTTACGTAGTTGTTTATTTAATAATAGTAATAATAATAAAAAAACGTTTATCGTCACAGGATTGAGGCCATAACGTTTTTTCTTATACTCACCAATACTTGCATACAGAATACAATATTTAGTCTACATCATAGCCTACATATAGTATATAAATTGTAATAAGTATTAAAATATATAAACATAAGATGTAAACTATACATGTACAAATAAATATTTCTATTCATTGAGCATAATAATAATAATGGCGAAGTGATCCCACTATATGCCTTACACGTCCCTTGGGATAGTGGAATGTTAAGACTTCCATCTTTGTAGAAAATCGGCACAAGATATCAGCCGGGTTGCCAGCCCTGCGTGACGGTCACTTTTACCTCCGTCACCAAGATTGAACTCAGAATTTCCCGAATACGGGTATCAAACCTACCGCCTGTACAATTTGCTCGGTAAAGCTAATATAATATAAAACAATTTTTAATAGTTATCCGAAATTATATTTATCCGATTTGTAACAGGTCATAAATTACTATATCACAAAAGGTGCATAGATATTAAATAAGAATTAAATGTAGAATCAATTACATCTATAGTTAAAAAAATACAGAACGAAGCGGAGAGATTACTTTCAACAAGTACAACGCACGTTTGTGGAGCGTTTTACAGAATCTCGGAAATTAAAAACCTCGCTATCGCTCGGTTTTTAAACATTTTCCTCGATTCTGTAAAAACCAGTTCCCAACTTCGCATCGTAATATACTACTAATTTAATGAGTTCAAACGATTAAATGTTTTATATTTGTTGGTATAATAATAATAAATAATAATAATAATAATAATAATAATAATAATAATAATAATAATAATAATAATAATAATAATAATAATAATAATAATAATAATAATGCTTTATTTTAGCCGGTAGAGTTAAGGCCATAAGGCCTCTTCCACTCAAACAGCGAATAGTAAAATTATACAAAAATTACATACTTTTTATAATTTTAAATTGTTATTAAAATATAAACTAAACAAAAGACAACGGTGAAGTGATCTAATACCAGCTAATACTAACAAAACATGGAATATAATAAAATTAAAATAATATAAAATAAAATTAAGTAACTAAAGCTTAATAGATGAATATTTACGAAATGCTGAATATAGTTGTTATGTAGTTAGTTTTCATTGTGTCCAATTTAATAAATAAATAAATTTATATATATATATATATATATATATTTAGTTGAACTACCCTTGTTAAAGTCACAATTATAGGTCGTAATGTTCATTTAAGCTTGAAGAATAGTTAGGGAAAAAAAAGAAGAATATTTTATTTATTCTGGCAGAGTTAAGGCCAAAAGCTTTCTCTTCCATTCAACCTGCACACCCACGAGTGTATCCTAAAGAACGTGAATATAGACCAGAATAAATCTGATTACATTGTCTGTAACAAAATATATATGAAGTATAAGCAGCTCTAAAAGAAGATAAAACAATTCATATTATTTTATAATAAACAAGTTTATTCCAACAATTCTATTTAATAATCTAATTTCCCCTAATAATTGAATTATATATTTACAAATAAAATTATATAACGAAATACTAATTATAATGTACTTAAAAGAGACATTAAAACCATTTTAAAATATTGATATTTGTAGGCTCTGTCAGAAACATTGCACATTAATGTTAAAAACCCGTCATATTGTGATAATTATGAATCATGTTAATTTTTTTTAGTACTAATTCAGAAAATATCCTTCATTTGAGATAGTAGTGAATATTTCTAATTTAAAATCTCAAGGTGAAAGGGTTACTAGTTCTTGAGATATAAAATAATTAATATTGCCTATATTTCATAGAACTGTAACCTGTATATCAACCCTTAATATAATTGCGTTTTAACCGCCTGCAAGCTCTTAACATAAGAAAAGGTGGAAAATGAAAAGCTTAGTTATGAATGAACCACAAGCCAAGGGATAATTTACAGCTGAATACTTAAGGAGGGAGAAGAAGAACACAAAGACCGGTGTGTGGTCCACAGAATTACTAGAAAACAGGCTGACACCTCCAAACCATGTATTTCTGTACATGGGTTATTTATCAAGGTGAGGGAGAAAATAAGTGGATGTAAAATTTAGTTCATTTTCCTTTAAGATTTACCATTTTGGTACTTATAAAAAATGTAATAATGAATAGTACATTCCCATACAAAATGTATATAGCATATATATATATATATATATATATATATATATTGCAGATTAGCAAGAAATATCAGTTACGGAGATTTGTTTATATCAAGACAATTCCTCAGCAAATCGAATTTATGGTCCACGTTTGCCGGTATACGAATATATTTTTCTATTGATAAATAGTAGAAATAATATAGCTCCAATGTCAGATTATTTTAAATACTAAAACAAACCATGCGGGTTACTTAATACCTATTGCATATTGATGTACATTTTATACAAATTAAATATCTACTGATTCATTTTGTCATTACTTTATTAAAAATATTAAATTAATTAAAACAATGTATCTTATAGGAAACATTGTCAATTTATGGGTTCATTAAAGTGCATGTTTTTTGTCTAATGCCACCAGGTTGTCTCTTACGACGTTTCTGGCTTTCTCCCCTAGCTTTGGCAGAACTGTAATCCATTCCTTAGGTTGGGGCACCTTGAAGGCGGAGTTACGTTACCCCGATTATATGATGGGTGATAAATGATAATGAAACGCCAGGAGAGTTCTTAATCTAAATTTAACCTACATTCCAAGTCATGGGCAACCACAGGAATAATTCCCTTTAAGAAAAAATGTCTATGGTTTGACCGGAAACGAACCCGGGACCTCATGAACTGTAGTCAGAAACGCTAACCACTAGCACATGAGGCTGTATTGCGGAATTTTGGAGAAGTGGTTGAATTAAATAGCTGGGATCAATAATTACAAATAGGAATGAGATGCATAAATAAATTTAAAATAAGCTCAATTCTGGAAATACATGCTAGCATGAATTATAGAGTCTCTTACCGTCCCAACTTATCTTATAAAAAAACGTTAAACTGAAAATATATAAGACTGTTATTCTACCAGTTATATTACATGGGTGCGAAACACGGACACTTACTTTAAGCGAGGAGCAAACATTGCGAGTATTTGCGAATAAAGTTGTTAGGTTTTTTTTTATCGAAGAGAGGCGAACAGACAAGTAATTGGAGAAAACTGCATAATAGTAAGCCACATGATCTTTTATGGGAAACCAGATGTCATAAGAACAGTTAAGTCTCGATATTCCGAAGAGCAGGACACGTGGCTCGAATTAGGAAGGAAAGAGGAGTATGGAAACTTCTCTTGTAGGAAAACCAGAAGGTGAGCGCCCAAAAGGTAGGACAAGAATGAAATGGAAGAATAGATTTAACCATGATTTGAGAGAGGTGAGTTATTCAATTGATGATTGTAAAACATGAGCTCAGGATGGGGTTTTGGCGAGTTTATGTCCGCGCCCCATGAAACCCTGGATTCGATAGGGCCAAAGAATTAGTTATGATGGACTTGAATGAACATTAGGAAAATGTCCTAAAATGAACATTGAAGTTCATATATTAAGGGGCCATTTATTATGTTGTTGGGCTATTTGAGGACAACATTATACTACCAGCTGATCCTTCTGTAGCGAATGTAATATGTTATTACCCTTTCAGACAATGAATGCAACCACTGATGTGGAATACTGAGTTTTTTGGGTCAGTGTCTATTATGGTAAATAAGAAGAAACTAACACTGTCTCAATGGACATGAAAGACCATTCATAGTCCCTGCTGTGGCAATACGCCTAATGTCGTTTCAGAAATAATTTAAAGATAAAGAGAAAAAACTTTTTCAAGCCAAATACATTAACTTATGACGATACGGAAGTAAAGTCCCACGAATTCAAATGGACATAAAATAAACTAACTACAAATAAAAAAATGAATCTACTCGCAGCGCACCCGACCTCTATTCCAGGTCTGGTAATTTTTCTGGTGTATTCAATAATTGTGTTTTTAAATAATGATTTTATTGGGTTGTTTCCTAAAAAATAATTAATAACCTATAATGTTGGTTATAATATACAGTTTGATGTGTTTCATTTTTCTCCCCTAGGCGTACTTACTTTATTTTATAATCATTTTAATTTTATTATATTCTATGTTTTTGTTAGCATTAGCTAGTATTAGATCACATCATCATTGTATTTTGTTTAGTCTGTATTTTAATATCTTAAAATTGTAATATGTACGTAATTTTTGTATAATTTTACTATTCGCTGGTTGAGTGGAAGAGAAGGCCTTATGGCCTTAACTCTGCCAGCTAAAATAAAGCATTATTATTATTATTATTATTATTATTATTATTATTATTATTATTATTATTATTATTACAACATTGCGATCTTAATGGGTTATCGCTGACTGCGATCCTATTTGGCAATAGATAATATGAACAAGTTTCAGCGAATAAACATAACCGCACATTTCTGATTTTTCACACATCGGCGCTTACATTAAATATATAAACATTCTTTAAATACAGGTATTGTACAGCTGGTTTAACTTGGCAGAGAGAGAGAGAGAGAGAGAGAGAGGGAGGGAGAGGGAGAGGGAGAGGGAGAGGGAGAGGGGGAGAGGGAGAGGGAGAGGGAGAGAGGGAGAGGGAGAGGGAGAGAGAGAGAGAGAGGGAGAGAGAGAGAGAGAGAGAGAGAGAGAGAGAGAGAGAGAGAGAGAGAGGAGAGGAGGAGATGTAGATACAAGGGTAGATCGTTGACAACTTTAGACAAGATACAAAAGAAAGAACCTACCCTGTTATCAGTTTCCTCTTCCCCCTTGCCCCTATTAACATCTGGTGAAGAAAAACCGGCAACACTACTGCGAGTGAGAGAGATGAGCACAGTTGTCTCATTGCACAAATTTCTCGTAAAATTAAACCAGAGAGACTGTAACTGTATTTAAATAGTCATTTTTTAGTAAAGAGCTTAATTTTATTCTTAAATAGTCCTAAAGATGCCACCCTTGATTTCCAAATCCTCTAGATAAATTGGAAATCACTCGTGGTATTATTTACGAAAATTAAATATTATAGTTTAGTGCAATTGCATCGTCCCCTAAATAAAAAATAATAAATTTACGCATTTACTAACGGTGGCATAAAGTACAGTGCAGGTGTTACTACCAGCTGCCAACAAAACGATTTAAAAGATCCTTCTCAATGTCTGGCTGCAGTTATTGGTCGGTAAATGAGCGTCGGTATTGTTTGGATGGGCAGAGGATGTCGGTGAATTGTATGCGAATCCCATGGGATTAACATCAAGGAATAAACACACACAGCATGTACCCTTTCCTCTCACAAAGCTTGTGTATTGTGATACGCCCTGACTGACCACGCATCATTTATTTCAAATGGGCTGAAATACCCACCTCCACAGATATACCATATTGTTCACATATTCTGCTTAGTTGTCGTTATTGCTGCTAGATGGTAGAATAATCTGGACAGAAAAGTGTGCAAGCTAATATTTAACCCTATCTAACTCACTGGCTCTATCGAACCCGTTTGTACATGGCCGCGCGGACATAAAGCTCTCCATACATCCATATCCTGAGCTAATGTTTTTTTAATCATCCCTGGATAATCTATTTCCTTCAAATCGTGGTTAATGTTATTCTCCGACCTCATTCTCGGTCTACCATCTGGGTGCTTTCCCTCTGGTTTTCCTACTAGAAGTTTCCATTCACCACTTTCATTCCCCATTCGTGCCACATGTCCTGCCCATCGCAGTCTACAAGACTTAACTGTTCTTATTACATCTGGTTTCATATAAGGATAACGTAGCTCAATGTTATGTTGTGTTATCCATTCGTGTATCTGTTCATGTGTCTTTGATTCCAACATTTTTTTCCGATTGAGGGTCTTTCCACTTTTTAGCGGTTGCCCTTTTACCAACCGGCTGCTGGCCCTTCACATCCACATGTGTCAATCACAGAGGTAGATGATCAACAGCCAGTGTAGGGGTGACATGTGGTTAGCATGTCGAGTCCCCCAGCCGTTATAGCTGGTTCCTCAACCTGGAGCCGCTACTTATTGTAGCTACCCAATTGCCTCACGATGCTGGGTGGGCACCGGTCCCATACTGGCCGAAATACCATGAGAAAATGTCTTCCCCCATGGAGACTCGAACCAGCGCAAGTCCCGAGCTCTGCGCCAAGGCTTCCTACCTTAACCGCTCGGCTACGGCGCGGGGCTTCCCAACATTTTTTTAAGAACTTTATTCTTCCATTCTTAATGTGTATTAAGTGATCTTTATTAAAAATTCGCTTTAACTTATAATTGATTTGTTATATATAAATATTTTTTCTAGGGGTAGTAGGCCTATATTGTTTACATAATTCTATTTTGCTGTCGTTATTACTGCTAGATGGCAGAATAATTTGTATAGAAAAGTGTGCAAGCGAATAATTGACCCTTCCATGCTTAGTGTGTATCAAGTGTCTTGATTCAAAATTCACTTTTATCTCATAATGTACTTGTTATATATCAATTTATTTTCCTCGGGGTTAATTTCCTCGCCTCTAGTCCTGAGGGTCAGCCCGACCGGGGCCGATGAATTGTTTTGGTTGGAAAAATCCAACATTCAAATCCTCCGAGAGGGGAAATTAAAACCGTGCGTTCTGCATCTGAAGATTTTTGGAATCGTAAAAGAATCTAAAGCCTAAATAAATTAGTGTTTCTGACGAAAATTATCCAATCTTTCCCATCCAACTAACATCTTAGTTGTCTACTAGATGTCTCTTTGAGGTGATGTGGTAACCATATGTCGCTTATAATTGTAGGGAAATAATCGTAACTAATTCAGTTTAGTTAAGTAATTTCCGTTAGGAACAACCTAAGTTTAAATGCATTACACTAGTTTGCCAGTTTAGAATTAAATTTTAAAATATATAATTGCCCCACATGGGTATAGGGGCCTATACGGGAGTAGACTACACTAGAAAAACTATTGAAATGTCCTGTTAAATTGAATTAAATATTAAAAGGGATTATTTAGGATGCAATGTATCATACTGCCAGAAGGAAGATATTAATATTAAATTAAATAGATTTTACAGAATGTGTGGCACTATAAGACGGACACTGAAAAATAAAACTTTGAGGAGCACACAACTAAAATTTTACAAAATTATGCCAGTGCCTGTCTTAACATATGCAAGTGAAAATTGGACTCTTAACCTTTCAGACAGAAGGAAAATAGAAACTGCAGAAATGAAGTTCCTACGTTCAGTAGCAGGTGTGACAATTTTGGACAAGAAAAGAAGTGAGGATATTAGGAATGACTTAAATATTTTCAATTTAACAAATAGAATTGACAACATGAGAAACAACTGGTATGAACATGTCAAGAGAATGCCTACAGATAGAATCCCTCTGCTGTTACTAAAGTACAAACCAATAGGACATAGAAATGTTGGACGCCCATTTACTAGATGGGAGGATTCATTAAATCCCACTTGATGTGAAAACAGGTCAAAAGGCCTAATTTCATGAAGCAGAAGAAGAAGAACGGAATTAATAACAAAATCTATCATTGTGGAACTCATGTCCACGTTTCTTGACGGTTGTATTTTTACGGTGAAAGATTGTCACTCTTTCGACCATGGTACTTTTTTCCTATCACAGGCCCAATTCTGGAAATGCATACTATTATGCATTACAGGAGCTCTTGACGTCCCAACTCCTTTCAAACAACGTTAAACTGAAAATATATAAACCTATTATTCTACCAGTCATATTACATGGTAGCGAAACATGGACTCTTACTTTAAGGGAGGAAAGGAGATTACGAGTATTTGAGAACAAAGTTCTTAGGAAAATATTTGGGCCAAAGATAGATGAACAGACAGGTGAATGGTGAAGACTATTCAAACGTGAACTACATGATCTTTACAGGAAGCCAGATATAATAAGAATAGTTAAGTCTCGCAGATTGCGATGGGCAGGACATGTGGCACGAATGGGGAATGAAAGATGTGCATGCAAGCTTCTTGAAGGAAAACCGAGGGAAAACGCCCAGTTGGTGGACCAAGAATGAGGTGGGAGAATAACACTATAATTTGAGGGAAGTAGATTATACAGAGAATAATTGAAAAACATTAGCTCAGAATAGGGATGTATGGAGAGCTTATGTCCGCGCGGCCATTAACTTACGGGTTCGATAGTGCCAGCGAGTTAGTTAGTTAGTTAATCAGACCCAAGTTAGATCCCCCGTCTGGACAACTCTCCTGGGTGATTTTTTTCCGGGGGTTTTCCCACATCTGTAAGACAAATTTCAACAAACTTTCGTCTCAAAAAGGTCCCCTAACAACGTCTTGATATCATAATCAACATTATCACATTCGCCATATTTAGTACATGTCCCGCGCCGTAGCCGATTGGTCAAGGTAGGATGCCTTGGCGCAGAGCTACGGGATCTGCGCTGGTTTGAGTCTCCATAGGGGAAGAAATTTTCTCATGGAATTTCGGCCAGTATAGGACCGGTTATCACCTAGCATCATAAGACATATCCATCCATCCATAGTAATTCTGGCCGAAGGCAGGTCCTTCACTGCAAATAGCATTTTCATGCTATGCTTACAGCTTTACTAGGGAGTTGTAGGTGTGGTAGCTTCCAGTTTCTTTCCACACCGGTGAAGGATAATGATGATGGCCATATGATTTCGGGGACCGTTTGGGCCTTAAAGTTTTCCTGACATTTGTCTTACAGGTGATTAAAAACCCCGATAAAAACCTCACCCAGAAAAACTGCCCCGATCGGGGATCGAATCCGGGCCCGCTGCGTGACAAGGCAGCACGCTACCTCGAGACCACAGCGGGTGACCATAAGGCATATGGGTAACTACAATAAGTAGCGGCTCCGGGTTGAGAAAACTAGGTGTAACATCTGGGGGACCCGATTTGCTGACCACATGTCACCCCTAAACTGGCTAGATGACCGTTTGAATGTGGATGTGAGATCAGCAGTCAGCTGGTAGGCCAAGGGCCTTCTAGGCCTGTCGCGCCATGGAGTTTAGTTTTTTACACAAATCTTAGAAATAATAAATACGGTAATACATTGAAAGCTAAATTAGTACAAAAATCCACAAGAATAAAAATATATAATACTTTAGCATTGCCCTTCCTTTTATATCGAAATGAGATTTGGACATTAAGAAAAAGAGGCATGAGCAGAACAAAAGCAACGGAGATGAAATTTCTTAGAAGGATACCTTCTTTTAGATCGAAAAAAGAATGAAGACATTTTAGAACAATTAGAAGTAGAATCAGTAGAAGAAAAACACAACAGATATAAATTAAACTGGCTGGACCGTGTAAAAGGAATGGATAATTTAAGAATCCCAAAAATGATGATGCAATATAAATCCAAAGGATATCGTCGACCAAAAAGATATCTTAAAAGACTACTAGATGGGGCCGAACAGGACTACAAAGGCCTAATTCGTGATGGATTATGATGATGATATTTAGTATGAATAGGCCTATGTGAGTGAATTGTGCGTTTCGTCCTAATAGTGTGTTGTCTCGGAGGAGCCTTGAATTGAGCTGATCACTCATTCGGGAGGGCCTCTATGTCCTCGTGTGGACAAAGAAGTAGGCCTATGTGTGTGATCCAAAATTTAAAATCCGTCTCCCTTCAGGTTTTGCCACTTACGACAAACTAACTAACTCACTGGCTCTATCGAAACCGTAAGTTCATTGCCGCGCGGACATAAGCTCTCTATACATCCCCTGAGTTAATTTTTGCCAATCATCCCCTGTATAATCTACTTCCCTCAAATCATAGTTAATGTTATTCTCCCAGCTCATTCTTGGTCTACCAACTGGGCGTTTTATCACTGCTTTTCCTACAAGAACATTCCAAGCACGTCTTTCATTCCCCATTCGTGTCGCATGTCCTGCTCATCGCAGTCTACGAGACTTAACTGTTTTTATTATATCTGGCTTCCTATAAAGACCAGTAGATCACTGTTATTTAGTCTTCTCCATCCTCCTGTCTGTTCATCTCTCTTTGGCCAAAAATTTTCCTAAGAACTTTATTCTCAAATACTCGTAATCTGCATTCCTCCCTTAAAGTTAGATTCCATGTTTCGCTTCCATATAAAATGACTGGTAGAATCCATCAATCCATCCATCCATAGTAATTATGCCAGAGGGCAGGTCTTTCACTGCAATCATAGCATTTTCATTACATGCTTTGCAGTTTTACTAGGGAATTATAAGTGTGGTAGCTTCCCGTTGCTTACTGGTAGAATAATAGTTTTATATGTTTTCAGTTTAACATTTTTTGAAAGGAGTTGGGACATGAAGAGTCTCTGTAATGCATAATAGCACGCATTTCCAGAATTGAGCCTATGTTTAATACCTTTCTGCATCTCATTCCTATTTGTGATTATTGTTCCTAGTTAACTTACCATAAAATTCACAAAAATTTAATAAAGTTTTATTAAATTGTTGAGTAATAAGTAATGCAGTGAAGCCTAATTTGCGCAAATACACACTTAGACCCGTATAATTATACGAGATATTGGCATGACTAGTGTTCTGCTATGGGAACTAGGAATTGAGTGTTGAAAGTAGAATTACGCTAGTATGGTGAGCTGCAGGTTGTACCAGGTGGAAAAATGACATTATTAAGGAATTCAATATTGTGCCCTTAATAGATTACATTTATCAGTATCAACAGAACTGGCATCAATATGTGGACCGTGTGTTCAGATTCAGGATTCCTAAGATGATTTTAATCTACTCTATTATAATGGCGCAACCCAGGGTTGAACCATACCCTCTCCTTTGTTAGGAGTTAACAGACCAGATTCATTTAGTTACTTTATTTGTCCATAGATGTCATGAGTGGCATACGTTAAACACACCGACTTAACGAGACATCTAGCAGGAAACTATGGCAATACTAGGATGTTTAAGATCAGTATATTTTGCTTAGAGGCCTGTTTTTTTTTATCCAGGCTCATGGTTCTTTTACGAACCTGAAAATCTTCAGACTCGGGACCCATGGCTTAAAGCCGTCCCGGAGGACTTGCTCCTTGAATTTTTCCATCCTAAAAAATCTGTCGGGTTTGAACCCGCGGTTCTCGGAATCAGAGGCAAGGAGCATAACCATTACTCCACCGCGGCCGACTGATTTTAATCTAAACCAAATGGTTAAAGACCAAGTGGACGGCCAAGAAAGAAACGGCCGGATTTTTTTTGTAAGGCTTTTCAGTTATTTTGAGAATCTGGTGGCCAAAAACCATACCAAACTAATAATTGTGGATGATAACATCAGAGGACGAGAGCTGGAAGAATATTAAATATCGTAAATGGAAAAGGATTGGACACACTCTCAGAATAGAAGTAGATGGTGTGCCAAAGAGAGGAATGGAATGGAATGGAATCCACGGGGATTGCCTAGATAAAGAGGAAGATAAAAAATTACATGACGGAGTACTGTAGCAACAGAAATTAAACAAGTAAAATTTGGAATGAAGTCAGGAATTTGGCAAAAAACAGAGTCCGGTGGCCCTATGCATCTAAGAGGAGTGTTGGGGACTACTAATATTAATAAGTTTTTTTTTTAAGATTACAGCTTGAAAGGAAGATAATGAAAAATGCATTTAATTATTGCAGTTTTTGTATGTATGTCTGTCTGCTGTCTGAATATCATGCACATCCCTACATACGACAGGACTTCTCCCTTGCGGGATTTACTTAATCATGCTAATTTCCCTACAGATGTCGGAGATTAACAAATGGTTAGCTCATCGTCTCAAAGACACACCTACCAGCAACTGTAAGTTATTACTTGGATGAGAAAAGACCCATTAAATTCTGCTCAGAGATTTGAGCTTCTTCCATGGGCCGGAAAATCTTCGAACTCAAGACACAAGGATTAATTACCTCCAAGAGGAGTTGTCCTTTGGAATTTTACATTCTAAAAATTCATCAAACCCGAGCCCGATTTCCAGTTAGTACTGTTAAATATTTTACTTTAATTAATTTCCTTCAGACACCAAGAATTCATTTTTTAAATATTTTTAAATACCTCAAAGAATATCGGTCGCAGGGACTTCTAGCAGTGTGTCCCGAGTCCGAACAATTACAGGCTCGTAAACGAACCACAAGCCTGAATAAACAGGCCTCTGTATAAAATTTATGGATCGTTCCCATCCTAGTATACCTTGGTTTTCTAGATGTCATTATGAGGCAAAACGCTGTTCCCGCTGGTCCACTCAATGGCATACATACGAAAAAGAAATGTAACTAAATTAGTATGGTTGAATTTCTCTCCTGTCGGGGAGAACGCCTAAATATCACTGAGGGACAAAAGGGCACACAACTACTAAATACCTCAAAATATGTTTTGTTTCGTAGTATTAGTTATATATGTATTGAATGTTTATTTATATTTATTCAAAAGGTTTGTGACCTCGCGAAAACAAGCTTCCTATTTATCCGTATATTCAGCTAATAATTTCCAATCATTTCTTGTATTAGCCACCTCTCTCAAATCATATTTTATTAACACACTTCACAATATTATCCATCATCATCTTCAAGATATGGGCCTATTGGTCGATTCCGCTCCCCGCTGCACAACATGCTACAGATCGTCCTCCCAACGTCGTTTCGGTCTTCTTAGATTTCTTCGGCCTTCAGGTTTATAAAGTATATGTTTTAATAAATATTATTTTTGACTTAATTCAATTTTCATAATAGCTTTTATATAAAATATAGTCTAATTTATTTTAAAGAGTTTTCTAATATATAACATTTTAGCTTATATTTCTTGTACAGAGAAACTTTATCTCGCCTCTGAAATTATCCACAGAATCACGTTATTTCGAGTTTCGGTTTCTCCATTCTGGTTTATTGACTCGTAAAACGGCAAGGATTTAACGCTGCTGTTTACACACTCCCCATGAACCAATTGAAAATTCGCTTCTCCGATAAAACGAGCGAAGATTGGCTTCTATAGTTACTAGCAGTTATTTAATATTGGATCTCGCTTTAAAAAAAAATGTTCGGTTTATAAGGATTTCTGTCGCTACGTTCTGATGAAGTATTAAGTTCAAGATTATGGTCAATCAACGTTAAATTCTATTTTTAAAAGAAGAAAATTGATTTTTCTTTCTTTAAGTTCCTATGTTATTAAAAGTTTCAAGATTATCTTTGTATCTCAGCTCTGGAAGATATTGTCTCAAGAGAAATAAAAATATTGCAAGCTCAATTCAATATACCAAGTTATCTCAGCCTAAATAAATATTTTACATAAGTCCGCTGGGCTGGCTGAGACAGCTTCCTGAATAGAAGGACCGGGTTCGATAACGGCAGGTTTGTAAATTTCAATTTTAAATTGATTTAATACAATTAAGTTAACAAAATTTCAATCTCTGGCCCAGGAGGAAAGCTAATGCACAATTAATTTTTAATCTCTAGATTGTGCATCAGCTTTTTGCATTAAATTACAAATCTGTACGCTTTGCGGTACTTTGATGGCATTTAGGATCGGGACGTTAAGCCTTGCGCCTTCTTGGTGCTTTTCGACAGGAGTAGGCTACGTGCCGGCACGAATTTCATTTTCTCCCTTATCTTCGTCTCTCATACAACACACTTTACACTACAGAAAAAATAAACATACACGCACACACACACACACACACACACACACACACACACACACACACACTCTTCCCGTAAGCCTAAACAATACAAGAATATTATCATCTAGGTAAAGTGGGGTCCACCGCTGTGGTCTCGAGGTAGCGTGCTGCCTTGTCACCCAGCGGGCCCGGGTTCGATTCCCGGTCGGATAGGCTTCTGGGGGAGTTTTTTTCGGGATTTTTCCTCACCTGTAAAACAAATGTCAGGAAGCATAGGGCCCAACGGTTCCCAAAAATCATCCAGCCATCATCATCATCCAGCCATCATCATCATCCTTAACATTATCATCATCCTTCACCGGTGTGAAAAGTAACGGGGAGCTATCACACCTATAATTCCCTAGTAAAGCCGCAAAGCAAAGCATGAAAATGCTATGATTGCAGTGAAAGGCCTGCCCTTAGGCAGAATTACTATGGATGGATGGATTCATGGAGGTAGAGTGGTTTGCCTGCGTAAATTGGAAACAGACCACATTAACGCCATCTATCCACCCATGACGGAATCCGAAGCAGGAATAATGCAGTGGGGTGGCATTAGAAAACACAGATACTGTATATCTAAGTAACCAGATATAACGGGGAAAGCGATATGTTGACAACAAGTAACCTTACACTGGATGTATGATCGTCAACCTCTGTGATTAATACTTGTGGACTGAGACCAGCAGCCGGCTGATAGGTCAAGACCCTTTACGCCAGATGCGGCTTGAAGTACGGTATAGTTTGTTTTATCTATTTCAGATATTTAAAATATCCTTTTCTCACTTTCATTTCCTTAATTTAGTATAACTAATCAAATAACTAACTAACTAACTCACTGACACTATCAAACCTGTAGGTTCATGGCCGCGCGAACACAAATTCTCCACACATCCTTATCCTGTGCTAATATTTTCCAAGCATCCACTGTATAATGTACTTCCCTCAAATCATGATTAATATTAGAAGTTAAAAATTAAGATATATATACCTGTTGGCAGGTGCCGTCGTCCTCAACTGTGTTAAAATACTATATTTAAAATGTTATCAGGAGGCCTTTCGGAAGTTAACTTTCATCATCAGTAGGAAGATTGTAACTAAAAATAAAAAAGTATTATAATAAACTGAAGGTTGAACGTAACCATTGACTCAATGTTAACTTCCGAAAGACCTCCTGATAGTATTTTAAATAACTTATAGGTTTTTTTTTTTTCAAATGCCCCAGGTTTGTCTTTCGACATTCTTGGTTTCTCTCTTGGCATGGCGTACTTGTAACTCACTTCTGACGTTGGGGCGACTGGAAGGCGGGGTTACGTTGCCCCGATGATATGATGGGTGATGATGATGATAATGGTGCGCCAGGAGAATCCCTAATCCTAAGCTTAACCTAAGATGAATATGAATGATGATGATTGCGATGGCCATATGATTTCGGGGACCGTTTGGGCCTTAAAGATTTCCTGACATTTGTCTTACAGGTGAGGAAAAACCCCGATAAAAACCTCACCCAGAAAAACTGTCCCGACCGGGGATCGAACCCGGGTCCGCTGCGTGACAAGGCAGCATGCTACCCCGAGACCACAGCGGTATTTTAACACAGTTGAGTACGACGGCACCTGTCAACAGGTATATATTTTAATTTTTATCTTGTGACTATTCAGCTCAACGGAATTTAATATGAATTTTATTAGTATTGAATATGGTTAATGTTATTCTTCCACTTCATTCTTCGTCTACCAACTACCAACTGGGTGTTTTCCCTCTGGTTTTCCTACAATAAACTTCAATGCACTTCTTTCATTCCCCATTCGTGCCACATGTCTGCCCTACGTAGTCTACGAGACTTAACTGTTCTTAATATATTTAGTTTCTAATAAAGATCACGTAGCTCATTGTTATATAGTATTTTCCTTCGCCTGTCTGTCCTTAGTTCACTATAATGGTACTATACATTAGGTTAACGCCGGCGTTTATTTTGAGAATATAATTGTGTCTCCCCACCGTGACGCCAATATTGTTATTTGTATTATTGTTTGGGACTCTGAGGACTCCCCGCGTGGTAAGTTCGGTCGTTTTTTTTTAATATGTCATTAAAAGCCACTTGTTTGCGGTGAGCAATAACAAAGACCGCACACGTTTGTCAAGCCGAATGTTAACGTTTTGAATGGGAAAATAATAGGCAGAGGACTTTCACGTGATCAACGTCACCCCTTACAAGGTCACGTTTTGTCAGGAGAAGAATTTATCAGTGGATCACATACTTTTTTTGACCACACAAGGCTTCTCTTTCCTAAATTAGCATTGCAGTATCAACCTAAAGGACTTCGAGATAAAGAAAGACAAAAATTAAGATGGACTGACCAATCAAATCAGGCCGGAAGAGTAATATGGGCTACCCTGCGACTGGTTGGTCCAGTAGTAGGTAGTCCTTCGACTCCCCCCTGGGGGAGAAACTCCGGGTTCGTAGACGGTGTCCATTTGACCCGGCAAATTTTGAATTGAATTGTTAATTGGGTTGAATGATGTTTAATTTTTCTTAAAGCATGAACATGCAGCATGCAAGCGATTCGGTAAGTCGATGGAAACAGCGCTCCAAGGAGCCCTGGGGGGGGGGGGTTGGAGGTATTGAATTTTAATTCATTTAGTTACTTATTTATTTAGTTGAGGAACAGGCTCAAACGACCCAAACCTAAATAAGTTCACGATGATATCAAATAAAATGTTACAAATAATAATATAGTACGTTTTATTCTATTCGTCTTTCTCAATTAGAATTGATTTTTAATCAAAAAACCTAGTTAAATTATTAATCATGAAGGCCTTTCAAAATCATGTTTCATCCTCGGCATGCTGATTGGTATTATCGCCTCATTATCATGGTTGTTTCAGCGGCTCGCTTTGTTACCCCTCAGCTGTTATATATATATATATATATATATATATATATATATATATATAATTAAATACAAAGATGCCGACTACCGCCACTATAATAATTCCGCCTGTTAATCATTGTCAAGTATTGCTGCGCGGCACCCGTTTTTATAAAAACGGACAACCATCATAGTGAGGCGATAATACTGATATCGGTGAATAATTTATACAATGGGTTTAGGTCTGTGGGTGTGTTCTCGTTTATAATGTTTATATTCCTTTCCTCTTTTAAAATTTCCATGTCTTCTAAGATGTCAATCTTATTGTTACTCTCTTTGTGTAGGATTGACACGGCTAAATTGGATTGTAGTACATGTTTTGCAAAACTTGATTTTTCTTTGTTATTGATATATTTTTAAATGTTCATTATACCTTGTGTTAAAATGTCATGATTAATAATTTAACTAGTTATTTTTATTATGAAATGAATTCTAATTGAGTAAGACGGATATAATAAACGGTACTATATTATTATTTACATCATTTCATTACATAATCTCAATTGTGATAACAATGGACATTAAGAATATTGATGATATCGGGGATATAGAGGTTCTCCCGGATAAGCGATATCTCAATGCCAGAGCCACCCCTGAGATAAAATAGACAAACTAACTAGATTTTTTAGCATAAAAAATCCAAGGGACAAATCCTCCAGGAGGAACTTTAAGCCTAGGTATCGAGTCTGAAGATTTTTAGGCTCGTAAAATATCTCAACTCTACATTAGATATTTTGATTAAAAGTTAATCTACCTTCCCCACCCTAGTAATACATCAGTTGTCCAATAGATGTTTCATTGAGGCAAAGTAGTGACCACATCGCTCACTGACAACTGTACGGAAATAAGCGTAATTAAATTAGTCTGGTCAATAAACTCCCCTAACGGGAACATATGGGACAAATTCATATTGTTTATGTAGTCAGGTTTAACTCTCATTTATTTAAATATTGATACTATAATCAGATGACAATGTGGCAAACGAAGAAGAAACTGATATCAATAAAGAATGGGAGGCTATAAGAGATACTATTAAATTGTCAGCATCAGAAAGCATTGGTTGTTTAAAAAAGAGGCAAAACAAGAAATGGTTTGATGAGGAATGTGCCGACATTGTAAAGAAAAGAAAGCTAGCAAAAATGAAATGGTTACACGAGCCAAATGACGTAAATTTAGAGCAATTGGATAGTATTAGACGGGAAACCACCAAGTTACTAAAGAGTAAAAAAAGGGAATATTTGAGAGAGAAGATTAATGATCTTCAAATGAACGCAAAAAATAGGAACACTACAGAATTATATCAAGGAATTAGTATAGAGAAGAAAGGGTTTCAGGCTAGAACAAACATAATTCGGAATGAAAATGGGGATTTGATTGCAGACTCCAGCAGTATATTAAATAGATGGAACAGTTACTTTAATCAGCTATTAAATGTACATACGAACAGGACATTGAGGAGGATAATTTACAGACAGCAGAAATGCTAGTGGCAGAACCCAGTGCATTAGAGTTTGAAATAGCGAATGAAAAATTGAAGATGTATAAAGCATCAGATTCAGATGAGATTCCAGCAGAACTGATAAAATCAGGGGGAGAAAAATTGGTGTACAAAATACACTGGTTGCTTAGTATGATTTGGGAAAAAGAAGCTCTTCCAGAAGAATGGAAAGAATCAATTATCGTACCAATTTGTAAGAAAGGAGATAAAACTGATTGCAACAACTACAGGGGCATCTCATTGCTTTCAACTTCGTACAAAATTCTAACAAATATATTAGTAAGCAGACTTACTCCCTATATTGATGACATTCTAGGAGATCATCAATGGGCATTTAGAAGAAACAGGTCTAAAACAGATCAGATTTTTAGTATAAGACATATTTTAGAAAAGAAATGGGAATATAATGGCTTCAAAAAAGCATATGATTCAATTAAGAGGGAGAAGTTATATAGTATCCTTTTGGAGTTCGGAATTCCTAAAAAGTTAGTTAGACTTATACGAATGTGTCTAAATGGCACAAAGAGAAAGGTGCGTGTAGGCAAACAGTTTTCAGACACTTTTGAAATCCAGAATGGGTTGAAGCAAGGAGATGCACTATCTCCTCTACTATTTAATTTTGTACTAGAGCATGCCATTAAATCTTTAGAGAATGAGGAAGGCTTACAACTCAATGGTATATTATAAGCTGTTAGTTTATGCTGATGATGTAGTACTATTGGCCGATAGCGAAGAGATACTAAACGACAACACGCACATATTATTGAGTAATACTAAGGAATTAGGACTGGAAGTAAATATCAATAAAACAAAATATATGGTCACACGTAGAAATACATTATATAATGGAAATGGACAGCTAATGAAAAATGAGGGAAATTTTGAGGAAGTGGCTGAATTCAAATACCTAGGAACAATAATCACAAATAGGAATGAGATGCACAAAGAAATTAAACATAGGCTCAATTCTGGAATGCGTGCTATTATGCATTGCAGAAACTCTTGATGTCCCAACTCCTTTCAAAAAACGTTAAACTGAAAATATATAAATCTATTATTCTACCAGTTATATTATATGGGTGCGAAACATGGACTCTTACTTTAAGGGAGGAAAGGAGATTACAAGTATTTGAGAATAAAGTACTTAGGAAAATTTTTGGACCAAAGAGAGATGAACAGACAGGTGAATGGAGAAGACTACATAACAATTAACTAGATGGTCTTTATAGGAAGCCAGATATAATAAGAACAGTTAAGCCTCGTAGACTGCGATGGGCAGGACATGTTGCACGTATGGGAAATGAAAGACTTGCATGGAAACTTCTTGTAGGAAAGCCAGAGGGAAAACGCCCAGTTGGTAGACCAAGAATGAGGTGGGAGAATAACATTAACTATGATTTGAGGGAAGTAGATTATACAGGGAATGATTGGAAAGCATTAGCTCAGGATGGGGATGTATGGAGAGCTTGTGTCCGCGCGGCCATGAACCTCCGGGTTTGATAGTGCCAGTGAGTAAGTAAATAAGTATAATATCAAAGAGACACTGTGGTGTAAGTGCTTACATTCTAGCCCTCTGCCTCTGGGTCAGGGTGTTTCTCTCATTTTCCCCTGTCAAAAACTTCATTCCATCACTTCTTCATAAACTCTAAAGCAATTAAAAAAACAGGTAAATGGCTGTCTCAGATTTATCACAAAATCTTGGAGCCACAAAGTTATTTTCAACAAAGAAATTATGGAAATTGACAAATCAGTGTGAGATTTCCGAAGAAAGTAAACAAAGAAATTGGAAAAGGATTGGACATGTTTTGAGAAAGGAAGATGAAAATATAGCAAAAACGACTACCGAATGAAATCCCCCCCCCCAAAATGACTCAGAAGAAGAGGAAGACCCAGAATTACCTGGCGAAATATTTGTGAGAAGGAAAACTGAGCTTTTGGGGAACATTTAAAGAGGAGTTAAAATGCCGTCATGGAATACGGAATCCGTAGAATCTGTTACAGATCTTTCATGGAAGCTCCTTCGAGGGTTGTGGGAATTACTACTACTACTACTACCACCACTTTTTCATACTCATATTAATAATTTAATTTCATCTGTCCCTGTGATGGTGCGACAGACTTTGCTAGCCGGTATCCTTGAATACCGTATTACATATACAATTTTTCCAAAGTAATTGAGTCAAGCAAGAATAAAACTTTATAAATAAGTTACTGAGGAAAGTCATGAGTCCGCTATACATTTTATAAACTAACACACTATGCCAAGAGAATATTTATAAATTGTTCCCTCTCTTTATACCCTATATATCTAATTAACTAATTCACTGGCTCTATCGAACCCGTAGGTTCACGGCCGCGTGAATATAAGCTCTCCACATATCCCTATCCTGATCTAATGTTTTCCAATCATCCCCTGTATAATCTACTTCCCTCAAATCATGGATAATATTATTCTCCCACTTCCACTTCATTCTTGGTCTACCTACTGGGCGTTTTCCCTCTGGTTTTCCTACCAGAAGCTTCCATGCACCTCTTTCATCCCCGTACGTGCCACATGTCCTACCCATCGCTGCATACGAGACTTAACTGTTCTTATTATATCTGGCATCCTATAGTTATCATGTACAGTAGCTCAATATAAAAACAAAAATAATGGCATTTTGGTGAAACGATCATATAAGATCAAATATCGTAATAGACAACAAACCTCTGAAACAAGTAACACATTTTAATTATTTGGTTTGTAATTTAACTATAAACTCAAAAACTGAAAGATACATAGGCCTACATATGAAACTGTCGAAATTTCAAATGATATGCGGAACTATACATAAAACATTAAAGAATAAAACAAGAGGAGATACTAGATTGAAGTTTTATAAAACATTGGCAGTTCCTGCATTACTTTATGGGAGTGAAACTTGGGTAATGACCAAAAAAATTGCAAAGTAGAATACAAAGCGCAGAAATGAACTTCCTTAGAAGAACAAAAGGCTGCACAAGATTGGATCGGATAAGGAATGAATATATAAGAACAGAGTTAAATATATATCAATTGGATAAGAAAATCAGAGAATATAGAGAGAAATGGTTTACACATGTGGAAAGAATGAATGTATCAAGATTACCGAGAGCAGCATTCAACTACAAGCCAAGAGGTTCAAGGAATTTAGGAAGGCCAGTGAAAAGGTGGACAGAACAACTGTGAGGCGGAACAAGCGATTTGCCTAGCCCGTGAAGTGAAGAAGAAGAAGAAGAAGAAGAAGAAGTAGCTCACTATTATGCATTTTCTCCATTCGCCTGTCTGTTCATCTCTTTTTGGCCCAAAAATGTTCGTAAGAACTTCATTTTCAAATATTCGTAATTTTTCTTTTCTCCCCCAATACTATATATGCCATATTCAATAATAAGTCATTCATCTCATCTCATCCCTCAACCTGACATTATGTCCAGACATGAGTGCAGAACTTATATTATGGTTGTGTATTGGCTCCTTATATGATCTAAAGATTTCTGTAAGGAAAACGAAGACCATGGCTTTCAGAGGAAGAGACCAGTGAGATCCAAAATTATTTTAGAAAATCAAAGTATAGAACAGGTGTCTAGTTTCAAATATTTGGGCTGTGATGTTGGCTACAATGTGGAGAGAGATATTGACTCCAAAATAAATAAATTTCAGACGGTGTGTGGAACAATACAAAGAACATTCAAAAATAAAATTAGAAAATAAACCAAGATAAAAATGTATAATGTTATGGCGGTTCCCACAATATTGTATGGATGTGAAACTTGGGCTCCAGTGAAAAAACAGAAGGATAGAATACAGACGGCGGAGATGAGGTTCCTAAGACAAGTAAAAGGGTGTACAAGACTTGATAGAATAATAAATGAGGATATAAGAGAAGAATTGAAAGTACAGCCTTTATTGGATAAGGTCACGAATTACAGACAGAAATGGATTGATCATATGGATGGAATGAGTAAGGAGAGATATCCATTTTAGCAAGAAATTATCAAGCACGAGGAAGACCTAGAAGACGTTGGGCTGATGCATTATGAAGTCGGAACGGGCAATTGCCTAATCCCTGGAGTGATGATGATGATGATGTATTGGCTCCTTGAACAGCCAGAAACCGCCACTGCTCGGAATGTAAATAATTATTTAGATATTTGTGTTTTATTAGCATATGAAGTTGAAAGCCTCAATAACTCTTGTTAATGTTGATAATATCAAACGGAAAGCACGTTTGTGGTCACATACCTGTTTTATGGATAAAAACCATTTTCATTAACGTCATGCAACGTAACACAATAATAGTCACTCACATATTCCCTTCATGTGTTTCCCTTTCGTGCGCAGAGTTTTCTAACAAGAGAATTTCTAACCTGTTCTTTCCCTTACGTGACCGCTTATCCTACTGATAATGGAGATGGTACAAGTTAATCATTTTTCTTCTTCTTCTTAAACTTAATTTGTAGGATTTTCATCCTGTTTATTTCCAAAATCACTCCTCGGAGGAAGACGTACTGGTTGTGCATTCACTGTCTATCCATCTCTTGGCAGGTCTTCCTCTTGTTCTTCTCCCGGCCATAGCCTGTCCCAAGCCAGGTTGAAAAAGGGTGAGGTGAGGGGGAGGAGTAACACCTCGTAAAAAACTTGGTTCAGCTTGCCCAACTGATAGTACCTTGTGAGGGCCCCTTGCCAGGGTTACGGTGAAGATCTCAACGGCAGATGCAGCGGAGAAGGAGTCCTTCGGTACGGTGTACCTGACGGAAGAGGCTGCCTTGTAGATTGACAAACGGGCGGATGGGGTACGTTAGTCCTGCAAGACAATCCATCTAGGAGAGGCAACTCCGAAATAAAAAGGGGCAGGCTGAGCTCTGGAGCTGGGTGAAGGCGATCGGCCTAGGGAGGAAACCCCGAATAATAAACCCGCCATGAAAACGGGCTAGCAACCCACTTCAAGGTGTATCTTATACATTGCTCGCAGTCCCAAGGATCAAGCCTAGGATCAAATCATTTTTCATTTGTTACTAATAAAGTACTCAAACTGCTTAAGCTTCTGCGGTCCAGACATATTGTTACTTTATCGGGGATTCTTTACAACATATGATAACGCGAAAAAATGTTGTATCAATCATACGGTATACCATGCGCATGCGCCAACAAGCGCGAAGCGGTTTACACTATGGAATCACGAGATGCAGCCAACATATACACGATATTTAACGAACCTAAAAGCTAACCTAATGCAATTCAAGTAATGCACTCTAACCTGTGAAAGAATGCAACGCCCAAAAATAAATAGTAAGTTCTGAAATTCTGAAGTATAGACTGTGTGTAGGCCTACAGTTAATTAGTACATACTCTATGTTGGCTGCACTGGAACACGACTTTTTTATTACTTAGAATATTCGTTAAATTCAATTTGGCTGCTAGGTCTTCAGGCTACGTATGTAATTAAATATCATACAACAAAATATTGAAATAGTCTTCAGAAAAAATGTAAAAATCATTGTAAATGACGGGGAAATAATTTGAAAAATGGAATCCTAAGAATAAAATTTGACAGGAGTTTATGAAGAAACAAAAAAAGTCACGTCACTTGTTATAGAGAATAGCCTACTCCTCTTTAAAAAGCATTGGAATCTAATTTACTTGGATTTTGTATTAAGTTATGTGAGTGAAGAGACTAATATTCAATAATGTAATAGAATAAGATGGTTAAGGCAAGAAGAGCTACGGAACTTGCGCTGGTTCATGGGGAGAAGAAATTTCCTCATGATATTTCGGTCAGTATGGGACCGGTGCCCATCCATAATCGTGAGGCATTTGAGTAGCTACATAAGTAGCGGCTCCAGGTTGAGAAAACCAGCTATATCGGCTGGGGGACCCAACATGCCGACAACATATCTCTACACTTGCAGGAATATCTTCCCTACACCTTTAATTATCACATGTAGATGTGAGGCCAGCAGCCGGCTAGTAGCCAAGGGCCTTCGAGAACTGTCACGCCATGGAAAGAATAGGGTAAGAAGTCGACCGCGGTGGACTAATTGTAATATTCCTAGCCTTTGGTCCCAAGGGTCGCGGGTTTAAACGGCCGGGGTCAATGGAATTTTTTTTTAGAATTGAAAAATCCAAGGAGCAAGTTCTTCGGGAGGGACTCTGAGATGTGGATCCCGAGTCTGAAGATTCTGAGTTTCATAAAATACCCTTAAGCCTGAATAAAGGAGCCTCTAAGCAAAAGTTACCTTCCTTTTTTCATCCTAGTAATATCTTAGTTGCCTACTAGATGTATTTTTTTTGTATTCATATGTAACATATGCTTGTTCTGGTGAGTGGAAGAGAAGGCCACATGGCCTTAACTCCACCAGGCTAAATAAATAAATAATAATAAATAAATAAATAAATAATAAATAATAATAAATAGATGTCTCATTTGGTTGGTATATTGACCGCATACCATTCACGACATCTTTGGGAAATAAGCGCAACTAAATTAACTTGGTAACAGTAACTCCTAACAAAGGAGAGGTTTGGGCTGTTACGCCGTTGTAGATAGATGGCCAAGAATAAGGAAGATGGAGAAAATGAAGGCTCAGTGGTTTGAGGATATTGGACAGAATACTCAGACCTAAATTAAAGAAAGGCTTAGAGGAAAATGAGGATCCCAATTTGTAGGGTTAGCAAAAGAAAGATATCCAATCTGAGGGACTACCTCACCCTATAGGATAATTATGACAGAGAGCCTTACCTGAATTATGAGGACTTCATTCTATGTGGAGTCCAATGGACTTTTTTATTCATTTATATATATATATATATGACAACTTTCGACAAGAAAAGAAATGAGAATATTAGGAAGGACTTAAATATTTTTAATTTAACAAATAGAATTGACAACATGAGAAACAACTGGTATGAACATGTCAAGAGAATGCCTACAGATAGAATCCCTTAGCTGTTACTAAAGTACAAACCAATACGACATAGAAATGTTGGACGCCCATTTACAAGATGGGAGGATTCATTAAATCCCACTTGATGTGAAAACAGGCCAAAAGGCCTAATTTCATGAAGCAGAAGAAGAAGAATATATATATATATAATTATATATATTTGTATGAAGTATTGGTAAACGCACAGTTTATTGAGGTGATACGAACTAGATGTTAAAGTGTCTATAAAATAATTAAATAAAAATAACTAAGTTATATTAATGTTTCTTCTTTCCCGTAAAATTTGCATTTTCGGACATACGTATTTTTTTAAGAACAGCAGTAGCGATTTGTGGTGGGATAATAACATTAATCGTGATATGAGGAAGCTTAATTATACAAGGATGTGGAAAAATTAACTCAGAATAGGGATATATGAAGACTGCTTGCCTCACATCCATGTGTTAATTACAGAGGTAGACGATCATCCGGTTAGTGCTGGGGTGACACGTGGTGAACATTCGCTCCTAGATTGTAATAACCAAGACATATGGAATGGATGAGCATGAAAGAGGGACTCGAAAGCATAAATTCTTGGTCAATATAAGCATACAGCTTACTGACTAAACCCTGAAGATCCTAGAGGCAATTTGATCCAGATGTTAGAGCATTTATAAAATAACGATTAAGTAAAAATGAGCAAGCTATACTCAATTTTTCTTCTAGCTTGTAAAATTTGCATTTTCGAACTTTGCTACGTGTTTATTAAAAAAAATGTCTGGGAAACTAGATTTAATAAGAAAAGTTAATTCTTCTAAATTGCGATGAGTAAGACATGTGGCATGAATGAAAAAAGAAAGAGAGGCATGGAAACTTCATCATTATAGTCCATTCACGAATTTAGAAAATTTGTTGACCTGTTTCGGTCTCAATAGAAACACCATCCAAAAGTTTTATGAGTGGGCGTTCTGGTCTTCTTCTTCCTGCAGGTTGTTAACTTAACATTTGTTTGGGTATCCTGTGATCTTCCATTCGATGAACATGTTGCATTCATCTTGACTTATAATCTGAATTTTTTTTTCTAAAGGATCCATGTGTAATTCTTCTAAGATATCTTCATTTTTTAATGATATAGTAGTGTGTGTCCTCCAAGTCCTCCAAAGGTATGCATGAAAACTTCAATAAGGGAAACCTAAGAGAAATCGCTGAATAAAATCAGGTGGTATAATATTAATCATAATTTGAAGGAGATGGGCTATCCGGGAATAATATTAGCTCAGAATAGGAATGTGTGGAGAGCTTATAACCGTGCTGCCATAAAAATATTATGGAGAGCTTATGTCCACGTGGGTATATGCATCTGGGTTTGTTTTAAATGTTCATGTCATTTTGAGGAGCCCTGGAATGAGCTGATCACTCATTCGAGAAGTCCCTCCATGTCCTTGTGTGGACTAACTAACTCACTGGCACTTTCGAACCCGTAGGTTCATGCCCACACGGGCATAAACTTTCCATACATCCCTATCCTGAGTTAATGTCTTCCAATCATCCCCTGTATAATCTACTTTCCTCAAATCATAGTTAATGTTATTCTCCCACCTCATTATTGGTCTACCAACTAGGCGTTTTCTCTCTGGTTTTCCTACAAGAAGCTTCCGAGTACGTCTTTCATTCCCCATTCATGCCACATATCCTGCCTATCGCAGTCTACGAGACATAACTGTTCATACAGTATTATATATGGCTTCCTATAGAGACAATGTAATTCACTGTTATGTAATCTTCTCCATTCATCTGTCTGTTCATCTCTCTTTGGTCCAAAAAATGTTCCTAAGAACTTTATTCTCAAATACTCATAATCTCCTTTCCTCCCTTAAAGTAAGAGTCCATGTTTCGCATCCATATAGGCTTAATATAAGTGGTAGAATAATAGTTTTATATATTTTAATTAAGAAATTCTAATATTAATAATAATAATGATAATAATAATAATAATAATAATAATAATAATAATAATAATAGAATAATAGCTTTATATATTTTCATCCTGCAATAAGAAGACCAGGACGTCCACTCTAAAGACTTCTGGATGGTGTTTCTCATGAGGTCGAAACAGGTCAACAAATTACCCAAATTAGTGAATATACTATGATGATGATGATATATTTTCAATTTAACGTTTTTTAAAAGGAGTTGGGACGTCAAGAATCCCTGTTATGCATAATAGCACGCATTTCCAGAATTGAGCTATGTTTAATTTCTTTGCGATTAATGTTCCTAGGTATTTCAATTCAGATACTTCCTCAAAATTTCCCTCATTTGTCATTAGCTGTCCATTTTCATTACATAATGTATTTCTATATGTGACCATATATTTAATTTTATTGATATTTAAATGTTGGACGCCCACGCAGAAGATGGTCTGAACAATTTTAACAATTCTAGCTTTCATGAAACAGGAACGAGCCAACAGGGTTAATCCCTGGATGATGATGATGATGATATTTACTTCTAGTCCCAATTTCCTGGTGTGGACAAAAAAGCATATGTTTAAAATCTGGCTCTCGTGCAACTGTAGGCTATATCCCGGGTAGAGTGTGTAGCAAGTAAATTCACCTATAAAGTGAGAGGTTGAACTAAGATGGAGAAGAATACATATAGTTTACAGTACGGATTTGAATAAGTCTTATCTAAATTTCTGTAATTTGTACTTTTGTGAGGGTGTTTTCTAGACGTTTGTAACGAATACATCCTTCCCAGGTATACTGGAACAAGGAAGGGAACCCAATTTCACGGTGTTCGCTTACAACAATTCTGCAGGGATTGGCATTATGTACAACAGAAAAAAAAATGTCTGAGTATTGTGAGAGGAAATTGGTTACTTCATGTTGAGACTTCCTCAAGACCAGACGGTATTGAAGTTTGCATTCCTTTGTTACAAATGTCAGCTGCATTCCCAAGAAATTCAATTCAATTCTTATTTTTGGGTTGAGGAAAGAGGAAAAAGGACATTTTTTCTAAATGTGTGGCCAAGCAATAATTATCAAAGTACCGCCACCTTTGACTGGATTGTCAAAATACGTCCCTTGTACGGTAAATTTAACTTCAAGTAAACAGAAATTGATGAGGGTGCAAATAATGAATGGAATAAAAGGATGAATTTAGGCATTAACTCCAAAATTAAAAAAAATAAGAGTTCTGAAAAATGTCTTCTAACTCACTGGCACTATCGAACCCATAGGTTCATGGTCGCGGGTATAAGCTCTCCATATATCCCTATCCTGAGCTAATTTTTTCCAATCATCCCCAGTATAATCTACTTCCCCCAAATCATAGTTAATGTTATTCTCCCACCTCATTATTGGTCTACCAACAGGGCGTTTTCCCTCTGGTTTTCCTACAAGAAGCTTTCACGCACGTCTTTCATTCCCCATTCGTGCCACATGTCCTGCCCATCGCAGTCTACGAAACTTAACTGTTCTCATTATATCTGGCTTCCTATAAAGACGATTTGGTTCACTGTTATTATAGTCTTCTCCATTCTTCACAGTATTATTTATCATCGCCATCATCACGGCTGGAATTTATATATATATATATATATATATATATATATATATATAAAATGAACGCCTGTGAGTGTGTATTTTATTGATTCAATAACTATTTTACCGATTTGAATGGAATTTTCACCATCATTTAGACACTTTTTGGGACAGTTAACATATATAACATATTACCGCGGCAGAAATGAAATTTATGAGACGTACTGCAGGTTACTCAAGAACAGACCATAAAAGGAATTCTGAGATTCTCAAAGATTTACAAACAGAATCATTCATGGGATATGTGCAAAAATACATAAACAACCGGAAATCTCACGTAAGAAGAATGAGCAGAACAAAAATACCACGTCAAATCTTAAATTACCAGCCACCAGGCATGAGATCATTAGGCAGACCCTTCAAATGTTGGATTGAGACCGTTACAGACCGCTAGGTCTATCACATGAAAGGGAGAAGAACAAGAACATATTACCGTACGTACTATAAAAAATTGTATCGGTGCTGTAAAAAAGTCTCTTTTTGGACACCTAGTGACTTACGCTGTCTGAACCATAATTAATACCTACACCAAATTAAATATCTCAAAACAAATTCTACAGAAAGTCTGTAACAAGATATGTCTATCTTTTAAGGATAACACAATAAAGATTTTTGTCTTCGAAAATTATGTTAAAACTAAGGATTTAATTACAAAGACTTCCAACAATACAATGTTAATGCTATAGTATTATTAAATGTTTAACAATTGCAGTAAGTGCATATAAAACTAAATATATGGTCACACATAGAAATACATTATGTAATGGAAATGGACAGCTAATGACAAATGAAGGAAATTTTTAGGAAGCGGCTAAATTCAAATACCTAGGAACAATAATCGCAAATAGGAATGAGATGCACAAAGAAATCAAACATAGCTTCATTCTTGAAATGCGTGCTATTATGCATTACAGGGACTCTTGACGTCACAAATCCTTTCAATAAACGTTAAACTGAAAATATATAAAACTGTTATTCTCCCAGTTATATTATACGAATGCGAAACACGGACTTTTGTTTTAATGGGGGAAAGGAGATTATGAGTATTTGAGAATAAAGTTTTTAGGAAGATTTTCGGACCAAAGTGAGATAAACAGACATGTGAATGGATAAGACTATATAAAAATGACCTACATGATTTTTATAGGAATCCAGATATAATAAGAACAGTTAAGTCTCTTAGTTTGCAATGGGTAGGACATGTGGCACGAATGGGGAATGGAAGTAGGGCATTGAAGCTACTTGTAGGAAAACCAGGGGGAAAACGCCCAGTTGGTAGACCAATAATGAGGTGGAAAAATAACACTAAACATGATTTCAGGTAAGTATATTGTATAGGGATGATTGAAAAACATTAGCTCAAGATAGGGATGTATAGAGAGCTGATATACTCATATCAAATGAGTTTTTGACAGCTGACACAGTGCTACTTTTGTTTTCGCTGATATGAACCCCTTGCAGGTCAGAGTTGATCCCTGGGGGCATAGATCACTTTGGGAATGAGTGGTTCAAGGCGTTATTTCATTGATATACACATTCCTCAAGTCGCTCATTACATTCTATTATAATAATTCGTTTTCTTTATATATATGTATATATATATATATATATATATATATATATATATATATATATATCGGTGTGTTATAGTTAAATTTTGACATTTGGCAATGAAAGCCTAATATGACATAAAAAATAAACGCCTGAATTGGTATTTGAACCCAGGACTCCCAATTGGATACGTTAGTACGCTACCAGTTACGCTATCCAGGCAACGTAGCACACACGTTTAATTTTCCTTTATGTATAACGTATCAGGTTAGAGGTCCTGGGTTCAAATCCCGGTTCAAGCGTTTATTTTTTTCTTTTCATATATATATATTTATATATGGTATAAGAAAAAAAAATGCCTGGACGGGATTCGAACCCGGATCTCTGAGTCTGTACCTCAGCGTGATATCCATTACACTACAAGGCGAATCCAATTCAAACACTTATTTTTCTTATATATGTATTATATTCTCCATTATTACTAGATTTCGCGAGAACTCAGTCTTCACTGCCATCTAGTAGCTGACTATAACAAGTAAGCAAATTAAAGAGAATATTTTTACCTTATAGCAGTGACGCTTTATAGATGTTATAATTAAATGTTTAACATTGAGCAATGCAAGCTTAATATGGTATGATAAGAAAAATAAATGCCTGGACGGGATTCGAACCCGGATCTCTGAGTCTGTACCTCAGCGTGATATCCATTACACTACCAAGCTTACTTGTTATAGTCAGCTACTAGATGGCAGTGAAGACTGAGTTCTCGCGACATCTAGTAATAATGGAGAATATAATACATATATAAGAAAAATAAGTGTTTGAATTGGATTCGCCTTGTAGTGTAATGGATATCACGCTGAGGTACAGACTCAGAGATCCGGGTTCGAATCCCGTCCAGGCATTTATTTTTCTTATCATACCATATTAAGATTGCATTGCTCAATGTTAAACATTTAATTATAACATCTATAAAGCGTCACTGCTATAAGGTAAAAATATTCTCTTTAATTTGCTTACTTGTTATAGTCAGCTACTAGATGGCAGTGAAGACTGAGTTCTCGCGACATCTAGTAATAATGGAGAATATAATACATATATAAGAAAAATAAGTGTTTGAATTGGATTCGCCTTGTAGTGTAATGGATATCACGCTGAGGTACAGACTCAGAGATCCGGGTTCGAATCCCGTCCAGGCATTTATTTTTCTTATCATACCATATTAAGATTGCATTGCTCAATGTTAAACATTTAATTATAACACCTATAAAGCGTCACTGCTATAAGGTAAAAATATTCTCTTTAATTTGCTTACTTGTTATAGTCAGCTACTAGATGGCAGTGAAGACTGAGTTCTCGCGACATCTAGTAATAATGGAGAATATAATACATATATAAGAAAAATAAGTGTTTGAATTGGATTCGCCTGGTAGTGTAATGGATATCTCAGATGAGATCCCAGCAGAACTGATAAAATCAGGGGGAGAAAAATTGATGGACAAGATACGCTGGTTGCTTAGTATGATTTGGGAAAAAGAAGCTCTTCCAGATGAATGGAAGGAATCAATTATCATACCAATTTATAAGAAAGGAGATAAAACAAAACAGATTGCAACAACTACAGGGGCATCTCATTACTTTCAACTTCGTACAAAATTCTAACAAATATATTAGTAAGCAGACTTACTCCCTATATTGATGACATTCTAGAAGATCATCAATGTGCATTTAGAAGAAACAGGTCTACAACAGATCAGATTTTCAGTTTAAGACAGATTTTAGAGAAGAAATGGGAATATAATGGTACTGTACATCAACTATATGTAGACTTCAAAAAAGCATATGATTCAATTAAGAGGAGAAGTTATATAGTATCCTGCTGGAGTTCGGAATTCCTAAAAAGTTAGTTAGACTTATACGAATGTGTCTAAATGGCTCAAAGAGTAGGGTGCGTGTAGGCAAACAGTTTTCAGACACTTTTGAAATCCAGAATGGGTTGAAGCAAGGAGATGCACTATCTCCTCTACTATTTAATTTTGTACTAGAGCATGCCATTAAATCTTTAGACAATGAGGAAGGCTTACAACTGAATGGTATTAATAAGCTGTTAGTTATGCTGATGATGTAGTACTACTGGCCGATAGCGAGGAGATACTAAAGGCCAACACGCACACACTATTGAGTAACACTAAGAAATTAGGACTGGAAATAAATATCAGTAAAACTAAATATATGGTCACACGTAGAAATTCAGTATATAATGGAAATGGGCAGCTAATGACAAATGAGGGAAATTTTGAGGAAGTGGCTGAATTCAAATACCTAGGAACAATAATCACAAATAGGAATGAGATGCAAAAAGAAATTAAACATAGGCTCAATTCTGGAAATGCATGCTATTATGCATTGCAGAGACTTTTGATGTCCCAACTCCTTTCAAAAAACGTTAAGCTGAAAATATATAAAATTATTATTCTACCAGTTATATTATATGGATGCGAAACCTGGACTCTTACTTTAAGGGAGGAAAGGAGATTACGAGTATTTGAGAATAAAGTTCTTAGGAAAATTTTTGGACCAAAGAGAGATGAACAGACAGGTGATGGAGAAGACTACATAACAATGAACTACATGGTCTTTATATGAAGCCAGATATAATGGGAACAGTTAAGTCTCGTAGACTGCGATGGGCAGGACATGTTGCGCGTATGGGGAATGAAAGACGTGCATGGAAGCTTCTTGTAGGAAAGCCAGAGGGAAAACGTCCAATTTAGACCAAGAATGAGGTGGGAGAACAACATTAACTATGATTTGAGGGAAGTAGATTATACAGGGAATGATTGGAAAGCATTAGCTCAGGATAGGGATGTATGGAGAGCTTATGTCCGTGCGGCCATGAACCTTCGGGTTCGATAGTGCCAGTGAGTTAGTTAGTTAGTGTAATGGATATCACGCTGAGTTACAGACTCAGAGATCCGGGTTCGAATCCCGTGCAGGCATTTATTTTTCTTTTCATACCATATTAAGCTTGCATTGCTCAATGTTAAACATTTAATATATATATATATATATAGGCCTATATATATATATATATATATATATATATATATACACACATGAGTTCTACTTTACTCATGGCGGAACAGGTCTATAAGGGCTTTGGCCTTTGAGCCTCCTGCTGTTCTCTTATCCACATATTAGTTATAGACGAACATCCATCTAGTATAGGGCCGTCATGTGCCCAGGATATGATTCCTCAGCCGTTACAGCTGTTAATTCCTCAAAATTCGTAAAGCTGGAAAATTAATTTTATCAAATTTTAGAAATCTACAGTGCATTTCCAGACATGGGTTCATCATCAAAACTTTATCTAGCTCCAGAAGCTTGTAATAAGGCTTTTGAATCATTCTATATATTTATATAAAAATATATACGTCATTAGTGAAATTATATTCAGTGTATGAAGAGGTGGGCGGAAAGGTGGTTTCAAACGCAATTAATTACTGAGCAGTACTGAGAAATGCTTGGTTTCCATTCCCCTTTGGTGGCTAACTTCCATTGATGAAGTCAGGGAGTTGGGTTAGTTTAAGTGCTCCAGTTTGCAGATCTGCTGCTCTATGTAAACATGTTTCTCAATTCAATGAAAAAAACCTACGGGATGCATTGAAACATAAGCCTTCTCTTTTCAAAAGTATTGCAGGAAAAAAAAACACTCCTCCTCGTCCCTTACATTTTTATTTTCCACATCTCTCAGTATTCACCCTTACTCAAGGTAAAATCTTAATGAATGGTGTACCCTCAAGGAGAATAGGGGTCAGAATGATCCTATGCCATATATGAAATTATTTTTCTATCTGAATAGGACATTCTAGAAAATCTTTAGTTCAGAAAATGTATGGTAAAATATTCATTCACTTTTCACTTTTTGAAAGTGATGAAAAGATATGCTTCTAAGTCAAAAGAAAAGGAGAAACTCATCAATTTTATATTGGGAAGGCAAGGTAAAAGCTTACATGTTTTTTTTATTATTTACAAGATCTTTTCTTGTTGAAATGTAAACTGGACGAGTTTTAAGAAGAGATCTCCAGAATAAAACTAACATCAGGAAAATTTTATATAAGATTTTCTAATAAAAAGAAAATAAGAACTTCTATAATCATAGGCCTATTACGTTTGAACACTCAGAGACAACGGTTTATTTGATCTGGCATCACACTCATAAACACATGGGAATAGAGGAGAGCGTTTATACAGGTAGGATTGTGTTTCTACCTATCATCTATACTGCGTTTTTATTTCGACATAAGTTATGAATGTATCTATACACTGTTCTATATTTAGCTAATTACGAAGGAATTAAGCTATTGAGGTTGTTCTCATGAATGTAATTTGAAAATTGTTGCAGATTTTCACCGATCCTATAGAGTAGACGCCGAAAATTACCATGACCAATATTTTTTTGTCTAATGCCACCAGGTTGTCTTTGATGGCATTTCTGGCTTTACCCCGTGGCATTGGTGGAATTGTAATCCATTTCTTAGGCTGGGGCACCTGGAAGGCGGAGTTACGTTACCCCGATGATGTGATGGGCGATAAATGACAATGAAACACCAGGAGAGTTCTTAACCTAAACTTAACCTAAATTCCAGACCATGGGCAATAATTCCCTTTAAGAAAAAAATCCATGTCTTGACCGAGAATCGAACCCGGGAACTCATTAACTGAGGTAGAAATACTGACTACTAGCCAATGAGGTTAATATATATATATATATATATATATATGTGTGTGTGTGTGTGTGTGTGTGTGTGTGTGTGTGTGTATGCGAGCTTGTGTGTGTTTACGCTCTAGCTACCGCAATTTTTGTTTTATCAGAATCAAACTTAGCATATAGTAATTCATTTAAGAAAGTGGGATCAAATTAGTTAACCAGCAAACTCGCTCCATTAGTATAGGAGTTCACAGGAAATGAGAATTTAAAAATCTCTCCAGCGGTGGCAATTTTAATAATAATAATAATAATAATAATAATAATAATAATAATAATAATAATAATAATAATAATAATAATAATAATAATAATAATGTTTTGCAACGAAACTCAATATACGCTATTAAAATTTAAAAAATCCAAAAATCAGTGAAATCCGACTATTAGAAGCAAGGATTTACCTGAAACCTGGAATTATATAAAAATCGCTGCATGTTTTAACTGCAGTCCGATGCTTTTAAGTAAGCTTCATCAGAAAATGAATTCCATAATTTAACAAAATAACTATATATTCCGTAAACCAGCAGAATTGGACCATAAATATGACTATTTCTGAGCCAATCATCCCCTGTATATAGGCTAATTACCCTCAATCAAACATGTTTAATGTTATTCTCCCATCAAATTCTTGGCCTACATACTGCCCGCTTTACTTCTAGCACTATCGAACCTCAAGATTCATTGCCGCGAGGACATAAGCTCTCCATATAACCCTACCCTAAGTCAACAATTTCCAATCATCCCCAATCATCAGGAGTTCTGGTACCTCCCTCTACTGTAAATAATATGTTTGGCGCTGGATTTTAGTGCCTTGGTGTTAAAAAGCGGAAGATAATTTTTGATATATCACAACGCTTCTCTGGAAGAAATTTAAGGTAGATTTCGGCATGCAATGGTTTACTGTTACTTTGTCAGAATCTGGGGGTTTAGCTGGACAACACTGAATAAAGGAGTCCTAGTCCTCCAGTTTGATGGTTGATCGTGGGACTGACAAACTCATCGCATAAAAAAACACAATGTTGAGAAATATAAACATACAGACGACCAGCCTCATCTACATACACGAAATGAATTTCGTTGCTTTTAATAACGGATTTTCCGTTATTTGTTTATTTATTGTTGTAATCACTTTAATGTGAGACAACAATCTGCCAGAATCCAAGTATTTAAAGCTGCTGAAATGAAAGTTCTCAGACCAATAGCAGAATATCAAAGAACGGACAAAAAACACAACTCAGAAATAACACAGCAACTAAAAGTAGAGGAATTAAACACAATAGTGAAATACAGAACAAACTGGAAAGAACACTTAGCAAGGATCCTCATAAGTGATAACGTGAGATTTCAAATAATGGTTTAAAATCTTATTAAATAGGTCTAGTAAAAAAAAGTGTGCCACACAATCACGGAAGTGATAGATTGTGAAATAAATTATGTTCATTATTTGTTGCCTTCTGGTGTTAGGCCTATTAATCACTAATACTTATGGATCTTCAAATTAGTAGTATTAATAGTAGTAGTAGTAGTAGTAGTAGTAGTAGTAGTAGTAGTAGTAGTAGTAGTAGTAGTAGTAGTAGTAGTAGTTCTGGTCACTCCACTGGGAAGCATAGGGCCTTGATAAAAGCTCGCCAACGCACTCTGTTGTTTTCCAATGTCTTAATTTAATTCCAACTCATCCCTGCCTGTTCAGCTTCATCCCTGATGGTATTACTCCATGTTTCCCTAGGTTTTCCTTTTCGCCTTCTCAATCCTTGGGTGTACCAATCAAATATAATTTTTGTGATGTTATCATTCTCTCTCTTTAACACATGACCAACCCATTTCCATTTTCTAAATTTGATTTCTTTTCAAGTTTCATTTTGATTCGTTCTTCTGCAAAGTTCTTTATTTGTTATAATCTCTGACCACCATATACCCAAGATATTTCTCAGGCAACGATTTACAAAGATTTGCAATTTATTTCCAATTTATTTTGTAGCCTATCAAGTTTCACAGTCGTATATGGATCTTCAAACCACCATATTTTTTTAAACTTGTTATCAGTAATCCCATAGTTAATGTAAACTTACTTACTTACTTACTCACTGGCACTATCGAACCTGTAGGTTCATGGCCGCGCGGACATAAGCTCTCCATACATCCCTATCCTGAGCTAATGCTTTCCAATCATTCCCTGTATAATCTACTTCCCTCAAATCAAAGTTAATGTTGTTCTCCCACCTCATTCTTGGTCTACCAACTGGGCGTTTTCCCTCTGGCTTTCCTACAAGAAGCTTCCATGCACGTCTTTCATTCCCCATACGTGCAACATGTCCTGCCCATCGCAGTCTACGAGACTTAACTGTTCTTATTATATCTGGCTTCCTATAAAGACCATGTAGTTCATTGTTATGTAGTCTTCTCCATTCACCTGTCTGTTCATCTCTCTTTGGTCCAAAAATTTTCCTAAGAACTTTATTCTCAAATACTCGTAATCTCCTTTCCTCCCTTAAAGTAAGAGTCCATGTTTCGCACCCATATAATATAACTGGTAGAATAATAGTTTTATATATTTTCAGCTTAACGTTTTTTGAAAGGAGTTGGGACATCAAAAGTCTCTGCAATGCATAATAGCATGCATTTCCAGAATTGAGCCTATGTTTAATTTCTTTGTGCGTCTCATTCCTATTTGTGATTATTGTTCCTAGGTATTTGAATTCAGCCACTTCCTCAAAATTTCCCTCATTTGTCATTAGCTGTCCATTTCCATTATATACTGAGTTTCTACCTGTGATCATATATTTAGTTTTACTGATATTTACTTCCAGTCCTAATTTCTTAGTGTTACTCAATAGTGTGTGCGTGTTGGCCTTTAGTATCTCCTCGCTATCGGCCAGTAGTACTACATCATCAGCATAAACTAACAGCTTATTAATACCATTCAGTTGTAAGCCTTCCTCATTGTCTAAAGATTTAATGGCATGCTCTAGTACAAATTAAATAGTAGAGGCGATAGTGCATCTCCTTGCTTCAACCCATTCTGGATTTCAAAACTGTCTGAAAACTGTTTGCCTACACGCACCCTACTCGTTGAGCCATTTAGACACATTCGTATAAGTCTAACTAACTTTTTAGGATTTCCGAACTCCAGCAGGATACTATATAACTTCTCCCTCTTAATTGAATCATATGCTTTTTTGAAGTCTACATACAGTTGATGTACAGTGCCATTATATTCCCATTTCTTTTCTAAAATCTGTCTTATACTAAAAATCTGATCTGTTGTAGACCTGTTTCTTCTAAATGCACATTGATGATCTCCTAGAATGTCATCAATGTAGGGAGTAAGTCTGCTTACTAATATATTTGTAAGAATTTTGTATGAAGTTGAAAGTAATGAGATGCCCCTGTAGTTGTTGCAATCAGTTTTATCTCCTTTCTTATAAATTGGTACGATAATTGATTCCTTCCATTCATCTGGAAGAGCTTCTTTTTCCCAAATCATACTAAGCAACCAGCGTATTTTGTCTATCAATTTTTCTCCTCCTGATTTTATGAGTTCTGCTGGGATCTCATCTGAACCTGATGCTTTATACATCTTCAATTTTTCAATCGCCATTTCAACCTCTAATGCACTTGGCTCTGCGACTAGGATTTCTGCTGTCTGTAACTTAACCTCCTCAATGTCCTGTTCTGTATGTACATTTAATAGCTGATTAAAGTAACTTTTCCATCTATTTAATATACTCCTAGAATCTGCAATCATATCCCCATTTTCATTTCGAATTATGTTTGTTCTAGCCTGAAACCCTTTCTTCTCTATACTAATTCCCTGATATAATTCTCTAATGTTTCCTATTTTTTGCATTCATTTCAAGATCATTAATCTTCTCTCTCAAATATTCCCTCTTTTTACTCTTTAGTAACTTAGTGGTTTCCCGTCTAATACTACCCAATTGCTCTAAATTTACCTCATTTGGCTCGTGTAACCATTTAATTTTTGCTAGTTTTCTTTTCTTTACAATGTTGGCACATTCCTCATCAAACCATTTCTTGTTTTGCCTCTTTTTTAAACAACCAATGCTTTCTGATGCTGACAATTTAATAGTATCTCTTATAGCCTCCCATTCTTTATTTATATCAGGTTCTCTTCTTCGTTTGCCACATTGTCATCTGAAGATTCCAGTACTTCAAATCTATTAGCAATTTTGATTTGGTATTCTTGCCGCATTTCATCATTTCTCAAGTTTTTTAATTCATATTTTACAGAATCATCTTTAGCATTCGTTCCTCTCATAAGCGATAGCCGTTGTCTGATTTTCACTCTGACCAGATGATGATCCGAATTGCAGTCTATCCCTCTAACTGATCTAATATCAATGATGCTACTGTGCCAGCGTTTATCCACTAATACATGATCTATCTGGTTCCGAGTTTCTCCATCTGGGGACGTCCAGGTGTATTTATGAATATCCTTATGCTGAAATGTTGTGCTCTTAACAATCAGATTCTTCGATGTGGCAAATGTGACTAATCTAACCCCGTTGTCGTTACTATCTTCATGAAGACTGAATTTGCCTATTGTTGGTTTGAATATATCTTCCCGCCCCACTTTTGCATTAAAATCTCCTATGACAATTTTCATATGATATCGTGAAAGGCTATCAAATAAGCATTCTAATTCTTCATAGAACTCATCCTTGATCTATAGTTAATGTAAACATTTTTCTTAATTCTCATCGCGCCGGATCTTGGATTACCATCAAATTTTGTAATCGTTGGCTTCGTGGAATATAAGAATGCTGGGAAATGCGAGGATAGAGAAGAATGACGTCAAATTGTGAAGTGCGCTACTTCCTACGACTATTTAACTGATGCCCCAAATGGGAGTCAATGACCAATCACGTTTCAATGGATTTTGTTTCACAACTAATCACAGTCGTGTTTCACCTCGATATTTATCTACTTCTCTTTATCATCTGACCTGTCAGAGCTTTATTTTGCAGTGACTGACTCTCGAATAAATACGTTGAATATAGCAAATAATGAACAGATTCTTTCGAACTACATATTTGATAATTGTGCGTTTAAAAGTTGTTTTTTTAAATATTGATTTTACTGGGTTGTTTCCGAAAACATTAATTAATGACCCATAATGTTCGTTATAATATACAGTTTAATTTTTTTCTCCACTAGGGTGCATTCTTACAAAATTGCGATCCTATTTGGCAATAAATAGTATGATCAAGTTGCAGTGATGAACAAATGAAACATAACCACACATTTCCCATTTGTTTTCAAACATTGCCGTTTATATTAAATATATAAATATTTTAAAATAACTATATTTAAATAGTCCACCGCTGTGATTTCGAGGTAGTGTGCTGCCTTGTCACGCTGCGGGCCAGGGTTCGATCCCCGGTCGGGGCAGTTTTTCTGGGTGAGGTTTTTATCGGGATTTTTCCTCACCTCTAAGACAAATATCAGGCAAACGTTAAGGCCCAAACGGTCCCCGAAATAATATGGCCATCAACATCCTTCACCGGTGTGGAAAAGCATCGGGAAGCTATCACACCTACAATTCCCTAGTAAAGCTGCAAGCATAGCATGAAATTGCTATGATTGCAGTGAAGGACCTGCCTTCGGGCAGAATTACTATGGATGGATATTTAAATAATGATTTATGAGTAATCAGCTTAATTTTATTTGTTAAATAGTCCTAACGAATACCACTCTTGATTTCCAAATCCTCTAGATAAATTGGAAGTCACTCGTGACATTGCTTATGACAAATATGACGCCGTTGTTGATGATGATGAAAGATCGGCAAAGGACACCCAGTCAGCTAAGGATCGGGAATGGAACCGGGGGTGCAAAGGCAGATTATTATAAATTAAACTTAATAAATATTAACGTCACGCATGGGTGAAAAGGAACTTGTGCTATGAATAGAATTATCAGAAGTAAATTTGCTAACGTTACATCTAACTCCATCAAATGTTCCATTTCACTCGTAAAGGTGTATTTTTACTATAGCAAAGAAGGCATAATTGGTGAAAAGGATTAAGATTTTCGAGAAAGTGGAAGAGAGGGCGGGATAGGAATTTGTTGACACAAATTACGTTTCTAATTACCCCTTTTCAAGTTACAACTTCTCTAGCTTTAATGTTCTTCTATGTGAAATAAGTCGAATTACTCAGCTAGAAAAACCTAGACATGCTAAAGCTAGCGTTTTCTAATTTAATACATAACTAACACATCAAGGTGTGGTTTGCTCGTCAAAATATTAAAAAAATCCATCGCTATCTCTACGATACGATCAAATAAACATAAAATACATATTTAATTTAATACACTAATGATCTTCTTGGTGATAAAATCGTTAAATAAACAGTCAATATGCCCAATTCACCAATTAATAATTAAAATAGTGAACACGTTTCAACAGCGAAGCTGTTATTTTCAAGACTAAATATTGACAGACTGACTCTGTCAGTCAATATTTAGTCCTGATAATGACAGCTTCGCTGTTGAAACATGTTCACTATTTTAATTATTAATAGTCAGTCATTATTTAGTCTTGAAAACGCTGTCTTCGCTGTTGAAACATGATGTCTATTTTAATTATTAATTGGTGAATTGGGCATACTGACTGAATATTTTACATATTTTATAATTTTATGATCAAAGACGCTTATTAAACAAATTGTTAAGAATATTAACCAGAGGGAAAGCGCCCAGTAGGTATGCCAAGAATGAGGTGGGAGAACAACATTAACCATGATATGAAGAAGGTATGTTCCGCGTAGCCGAGTGGTTAAGGCAAGATGCCTTGGCACAGAGCTATGGGACTAGTGCTGCTACGAATCTCCATGGGGGATTAAATTATCTCATGGAATTTCGGCCAGTACGGGACCGGTGCCCACCCAGCATCGTGAGGAATGTGGATAGTTATAATAAGTAGCAGCTCCAGGTTAAGAAAATCAACAACAACGGCTGGGGGATCCGACATGTCACCACTAATAAATAATTATTAATATTTTTAAAACAATAAATTTATTAATTTATTAATATATTAGCTGACCACATGTCACCCTTACACTGACTGGGTGATCGTCTATCCCTGCGATTAACATATGTGAATGTGAGGCCAGTAGCCTACTGGTAAGCAAAGGTCCTTCTAGATCTGTTGCTCCATGGAGTTTTTATTTCTCAATTAATACCGCAAAAATAGAAATGAATTTAATGATACTTATTATAATAACCCTAGTTTTTTTCACCTCTTCTTTCAATAAGGTACCCTTATGTCCCATTTTCGAGACGCGAGTTCTTAAGCTAACTTTTATATATACTTACTCCCTTACAGTGAGGGTCATATGGTTAGCATGCCGACTAAAGGAGGCAACTAGAAGGCAAGTAGGCTATTACTTGGATGGATAAGGAAAGTCGGTTGAATTTTGCTCAGTGACTTTTCAGGCTTGAGGTTCTTTTTTGAACCCGTAAAATCTTCAAGTCAGGATTCACGGCTTAAAGTCCTTCCCGGAGGACACGTTGTTTGGATTTTTCTATCCTAAAAATCTATCTACCCTGGCTAGGTTTGAACCTGCGACCCTCGGGACTAGATGAAAAGGAACGTAATTACTAGATCACCGCGGCGGACATGTTTTTTTATCATCAGACAAAATATACGTTCTTTCTACGTATTAAATTGCCAATGTATCCTATAAGATATAGCTACTACTACTTTTATTTATTTTATATTTTTAATAAACTAATGGAAAACATGATTGGTAGGCTAGATGTTATTTAAGACTGCATCAAATTATACAACAATATGAAAATAGGTAATAATATACATTATTTTCACAGCAGTCCGACAGTTAAAATAAGCTGGGATAGGAAATTGAGCTGCTCCAACTTAACAAATATATATATATATATATCCATCCATCCATCCATAGTAATTCTGCCCGAAGGCAGGTCCTTCACTGAAATCATAACATTTTCATGCTATGCTTTACTAGAGAATTGTGTAGGTGTGGTAGCTTCCCGTTGCTTTCCACACCGGTGAAGGATGATGATGATAATGATAAGGATGATGATGATGATGATGGCCATATGATTTTGGGGACCGTTTGGGCCTTAAAGTTTTCCTGTCATTTGTTTTACAGGTGAGGAAAAACCCCGATAAAAATCTAACCCAGAAAAACTGCCCCGACCGGGGATCGAACCCGGGCCCGCTGCGTGACAAGGCAGCACGCTACCTCGAGACCACAGCGGTGGACATTATATATATATATTCCGTAAACCATCATGGCACTAAAAATTAGACTTGCGAAGAATTCGTGTAATTTACGCAGTGCCTGCGTGACGGACTTTTTCTCACAATTACAGCCATCAAACGTTTTTCAAGCTTCTTATAAAAGTTTTGTTTTATTTAAAACGGTCCACCGTTATGTCTCGGGGTAGCGTCGCTGCCTCGTACGCTCCGGACCTGGTTTCGATCCCCGGCGGGGAAAAGTTTCCTGGGCGATGTTTTTTCTTGATATTTCCTCACTTATAAGAC
The DNA here is from genome assembly GCA_030220185.1 of Diploptera punctata. Lineage (NCBI taxonomy): Eukaryota > Metazoa > Arthropoda > Insecta > Blattodea > Blaberidae > Diploptera > Diploptera punctata. Next base: position 237,663 of record JASPKZ010010693.1, on the reverse strand, counting down.
TTGTAAGACAAGTGTCAGGATTATGTGTTTCGTCTGATGTTGTGTTGTCTGAGAACGGCCCTGACATTGAGCTGATCACACATTCGGGGAAGCCCTCTATAGCCTTATGTGGTCAGAAAAGTTTGTGTATGATCCATAATTTAAAACCCCTTCTCCCGACAGGTCGTATAATTATAACGCCCGGAGGCGTGTGACACATAAAGAGTACCTATAAAGTGAGAGGTTAAACTGAATTAATGGAATGGTACTATACTTAATACGATTTGAATGCACACTCTAACCAATTGTTAACTAAGTTTAATTACAGTTAAAAACAAAATTAAATGTAGTTTACTGAAGTGGATTCTAAAGGGCGAAACTCTTTAAAGCTGAAATTTGTAACTTGGTATTTTCTTAATGAAAGTTAGTATGATATAAAATCATTAGTTATGGAAGTTTATAAATTGAGGAATTGCTCATAATGAGTAATGAGAAGAGAAGGAAGCAACTAAATTACACTAATAAGTAAAGCAATTCAGCAGAGGGAAACAAAGCAACATGTAGCAAGAAGAACAACTTTCCACTGCCTCAGGCTGTGTTGCAAAATTGCAGCAGTGAGTGAATTTAAAATACAAACTTATCCCTTCCCCAAAATTTAATTATCTTAAAAGTTGTTCTCTGTTTTAGCTTATTGGGAACCAAACAAGAATCTCACAATATTTCGTACTTAAATCCATATAGGAGTTTTCACAAATAACATCGGCCCTATACCTGTTTACGTGGAAAAAGTATATACGCCCTTGTGGGAGTTGCTAACTCATTTTTACCCTATTATCGAACCCATAGGTTCATGGCTACGCGGACATTAGATCTCCATAAAACTTATCCTGATATAATATTTTTCAATACAATCTAACTAACTCACTCACTGGCACTATGGAGCCCGTAGATTCATGGGCTCGCGAACATAAGCTCTCCACACATCCCTATCCTGAGCCAATGTTTTCCAATCATCTCCTGTATAATCTACTTCCCACAAATCATTCTCCCACCTCATTCTTGGTCTACTAACTGGGCGTTATCCCTCTGGTTTTCCTACAAGAAGTTTCCATATCCCTCTTTCATTCCCCAATCGTGCCACATGTCCTGCTCATCGCAGTCTATGGGAATGAACTGTTCTTACTATAACTGGTTTCCAATAAAGATCATGTAGCTCATTGTCATGTAGTCATCTCCATGTTCATCTCTCTTTGGTCCAAATAATTTTCCTAATAATTTTATTCTCAAATACTCATAATATTTTCTCCTCGCTTCAAGTAAGAGTCCTTTTCCAATCACTGTATAATTTAGCTTCCTCATATCGCCATTAATATTGTTCTCCCTCCTCATTCGTGGCCTATCTACTGGACCCTTTCCTCTGATTTTCCTAGAAGGAGTCTTCATTCTCCTCTTCCATTCCCCATCCACATGCCGTGCCCATGCAATATACGAGACTTAACTGTTCTTATTACATCAGTTTCCTATAGAGTCATATTGGCCTATACTTTGAGATAAGTTATAACGTTATAAGATATTTTCTTCCAAGCTGTCATAAATCTTCCTGCCCAAGCCCTCCTTCCCAATGGAGAGATCATTGAAAAAAAAGCGACATGCCGGCAAAACCCTCATTAGAGTCAGTCATTGAAATCTTGAGAGGTTGTCAGCATTTCTCTTTTAAGAATATTTCTCAGCTGCAGTCAGAATTTGGTCAAGTATATTATTTACAGTATTGGAATTATTTATAATATTTATTATTAGCTTTTTTATATACTGGGAAAGACGGCAACTCTGTCAACATTTTTTATACCACGTTCTTACGAGGGTGTGAGTTGAGTTTAGATAGAGTAAAGGGAGCGCTTGAATAAAATATTTTAAGACTTGTCTTTCACTATAGCTCTTCATTCACCCCTGTGTTCGACTATCTTTAATGGGAGATATTTAACCATACTAATTTTGTTAAGTTTGTTTCACTATAAATCTCATCGACTGACTAGTTGGAGTTAGGTCCTAACATTACGATGGATGCGTATTACCCGTCCGCGTATTTAATGTTGACTGAATTAAACATTATTTCTAGGAATAGATACATAAAGATATATGAATATTTTATATCGATGCGGCCATGATCCTCTGGGTTCGATAGTACCAGTGAGGAAATGTGAATGGGAGTCGTGTTCAGTAAACAATTTAAAGGTGGATGTAGATAGAACCCTCCAAATGATGTCCTCTGAATATTGTAAGTTATTTTACCAGAACGACCGCGAAGTTCGCCGAATACAACCTATTGAGTTTGATCACATTCATCTGGTAACCTTGCTTTTATTTTTTTGCTGAAAGGTAGCACTTCGTAGCACTCTTGGAGAATGTAATCAAGGCAACTCTCCGAAAAATCCTTACTTATTCTTCCATCATAAATTTAGGATGAATAACTACAACAATATTAATAGGTGAAAATATTTCAATTTCACGTATATAGGCCTACTTCATTATTAATTGGTTAAAGAAATATGTCACAAACTAGAAGGGTCCAAGGTTCAATTCTTGATGGAGTCGGAGTCTTTAAACTGACCTACATCTACTGTACTAGCTGCACAATGGTACTGAGATCGACTCAGTCTCTAACGTAAATGAGTACCAGAAGTGTGTTCTTGGGCTCAAGACGACTGTTACGCAAGCTAATATGTAGTCCTGATTGTTCTCAAAGGTGGGAACCCTAACTTTCTGCTACCCCAAATGCCTCCAGAAGCTTATACTGAAATCAGTTTTTACTTTATTCAGTTATCTTTAATTGAATACAAAATCCAATTTCAGTGCTATGTAGAGAGATCCATTGTTTACTTAAAATTGTGTGAATTAAACTATGTTATTTGTGATACCTATCTAAAATAAACTAAAATAAAGTTAAAGATTTTAATTTCTGATATTTAAAGAAGTTGGCTAAAGTAGATTGCACAACAAGAAGTTTTCTTCTAAGAAACAAGTCAATAATTTAACTGTTCCCATAGTAACCAAACAAATGAAGTAAAACAAATGAAATAACTTATTGCGTTTAAACAAACGAAACAAGCACCTTCAAAGACAAGAAGAAAACCAAATCTAATAGGGCCTATATAAAAATTAAAGTTTGTTTATTTGTTTGTTTGTACTTTATGCGCGAACATACCGTTGATCCGATTGTGATGGGGCTTTTTGCAAAATGTTCAAGAGATTCCCGGGATGAACATAGGTTATAAGAGAGTTGTGGTAACTCAACTCCTACATCCTTAAAAATCGCCCTTTGTAGTGGGAAACGTGATAAATGTAGCTCTTTCGACGCTTAAATGGCTTACGCTGCCTAAACCATAACAGACACACAAATTTAATATCTCAAAAAGTGTTACAATAAAGTCTGCGACAGCATATGTTTATCTCTTACGAATAACTCACAATAACCATTTTTGTCTTTCATTGATGCCAAGAAGTTCGAGACAAGCACGTAGATTCCTGTGCAAGCATAGCAGCACATAGCGGGTATTCTTTTACGGATAACTCACAATAACGAATTTTATCTTATAGCTCATTTATGCCAAGAAGATCGAGATAAGTCGATTCCCGGGCAACACCGGGCAATCAGCACGGGGAATCTTAAAATAATTATTATATACATTTATAATTATTTTTCATTCTACTTATTCAACTAATCATAGGAAGTACATTCATTTTTGTCTTTCAGCTCATTTAAGCCAAGAAGATCGGGATGAGTAGATTCCCGGACAACGCCGGATAAACAGCACGGGGTATCTAAAAATAATTATGATATACATTTTTCCTCTTACTTATTTAACTAAATATAAAACACATTAATTTGTCTTTCAGCTCATTTATGTCAAGAAGATTGGGATAAGTAAATTCCCGGGCAACGCCGGGTAATCAGCACGGGGTATCTAAAAATAATTACGATATAAATTTATAATTATTTTCCAAATACTTATTCAACTAACCATAAAAGCACGTTAATTTTCATTTATTTAGGCGTAGCAGAGTTCGCCAGGTATTAGCTAGTTATTAAATGAACTTGGTTAGGGAACTCCTAAAAGGGGGCGGCTTAGTAAAGAATCAAGGACCGTGAAGCCAAAGAGTAAATTTTCTTTGTTATAAAGCTTAGAAATTTTCCGCCGTAGCATAGCTGGTTAAGGCAATATTATTAAAGCCGGAAGATCGAAGGTTCGAGTTCGGGTTGTGACAATACTTTTAAACTGACTCAAACCTTCTGGTAGCTCCATGGCTTGGGGTCGACTCACCCTCTAATCGAAATGATTAGCAGACAATTGTTCTGTGGCAAAGGCGGTCGTCATATAGGGTTGACAACCAGGCTAACATAAAGTTCCGATTGTCTTGAAAAAGTGGGAGCCATTATCACCTACTACCTCAGGGTCTCCTAAGGCCGGTAATGGGATCACTTTATCTTTTTCACTTATAAACGTCAAGCAATAAAACATGAATAATACTGTGGACAATTCATAATATATCTATCTATCTATATATAATGGCGTAGCCCTTTGTTGAGCTCTCCTTTGTAAGGAGTTATTAGACCAAGCTAATTTTTAGTTACCTTATTTGTTCATAGAGGCCATGGACGGCATGCGGTCATCACACCGAGCCAATGAGACGGGCAGCTAAGTTAATACTAGGACGTTGAGGTCGAAAATTATGCTTAGTGGTCAGTTTATTCAGGCTTAAGGATTTTTTACGAGCCTCAAAAATTTTAGTCACGGACCCACGGCACAAAATTCTTCCCAGAGGGCTTATTCCTTGGATTTTTCCGTCCTAAAAAATTGATCGACACCGGCCGAGTTTGAACCGGCGACTCTCGAAACCAGAGGTAAGGAGCACCGCGGCGACTGACTATCCATATTTTAAGAAATGTGTTTTAATGAAATGAATATGAAACCAGAAAAATAAAGTGTAAATCACTATTTCACATTTCGCTACATTGGGATTTTACCGCTCATACTGTAGAACAGACAGTCATGTTAGCTACAACGCAACGCTGAGCTGTTTTCTTTTCTCATGAATGAATACATAAGATGCAGGCTGTTAATAAACTGAAGTCACTAAACATTATGACAAGTAGACTAATTTTCAGGCAATAAGTTAGATAAGCACAAGTCGGTGTACAGCAGGTTAGTTTACAGTTTATTGAAAAATAAGTTTGTAATTTATTTCGTTAGGTTTTGGTAAAATGATTTAGGTATACACCAGATAATTAACAGATAACTAATAATACTTATATGGAGTCATTCTGCTCCTGTTCAATTTGAGAAATGTATAGTATTATGTATAGATTCTGTCAACAACCGGTTCAATTAAATACATATTTCGTAAGATTCTTTACTTTTTAGTTGGAAATTTTATTACATTTCAATTTATTTGCTGTGTCATTTTCCAAATAGTATTTGTTCTATTTCTGTTTAGTATTTGTTCTATCGTTTGAAGAGAACATCTAACCACGTTTTCACATTAATGTGGAATTACCGTATGCTAATAAAGTAAAAAGTAATCACTTTATTGTTTCTAACAAGAAATAACGTTTACATATCGTTAGTGATGTTACAATCACATGGCCACTACATTTATTTATTTATTTATTTATTTTACCTGATGTAGTTAAGACCTTAAGGCCTTCTCTTCCACTTCAACAGGGTTAAATTATACATACAATAAAATTATGATTAATAATACATAATATATATATAGTCCTCAGGGGTCCTCATCTAGGGGATATGTGGATGGCGACCACAAGGTGCCCAAGCTGTGCAAAACATTTCTTCCACTTACTTGTGTTTTGCACTCTTTTAACTTTACTATCTAACCTTTATTGGTTAACTCTTGTTTTTTTGACGCCGACGCTATTAGGGCATCCGAGGGCTAGGGAGTCTTTCCTTTCTTCCATTCCTTCTTTCCTTTATTTTCTTTTCTTCTCCAGAAAAGCCTGACCAGAGGCTATAAGATGGCAGCCCCATCACTGGTCTTGCCTTCCTTTGGCCAGCAACCAATCGAAGGGACTATTATTATGCTTTCAAGTCTTATACGAGAATTTCCCTCAAACGCGGAGGGAAAATTTTCTATAGGATCGTAACAGGCCTTGGCCTAATACTTGGAAGGAAAAAGAAGAAGATATATATATATATATATATATATATATATATATATATATATATATATATATATATAGACTATACAATATAAAGTTGACAAGGGTAAGAAAGAAAAATAGTAATAATAATAATAATGATAATAATAGCAAAAATAATAACCTATAATTATATTAAGTAAATTGCTTGGTAAAGAAATTTAAAAATATAAAGAAACAATAACAGTATACATGGAACAGGGTTATATTATATTGTCTAAGGAAATATGAAAAGTTTCTTTTTAAACTTTTTTGAACCGAGCACTCCTTGATATTCGAGGAGTGGGAATTCCAGAGTCGTGTGGCTGAAACAAGGAAGTATGAGGAATAGTGAGATGTTCGATGTAGAGGAACAGCTAGAGTTAAATTTTCTCTCGATCGTGTGTTCAAATTATGGTGAGAGGATAGCGAATGAAAGCGGGTAGACATATAAAGGAGTGATGTGGTAGACAAAGTGTTGTATAAAAAGCAGAGGCAATGTATCTTTCGCCTGTCTTCCAATCGGAGGCAAGATAACATTTCAAAAACTGGAGTTATGTGGTCTGATTTACGTAGGTTGCACATATAAAGTGCACAAGCATTATGAGCTCGTTGCAGTCTTTGCCCGGATGTGATACTCATGTCAGTCAAGAGTAAGTCAAAATAATCGAAATGCGGCAAAATTAAAGTTGAGGCAAGTATTTTTTTCAATGAAGAAGGAAGGAAATTTATCAAACATTTTGGGAATGGAAGATTGAATACACATTTTTGCAACTAAGATTTTGGTCGAAATACACACCAAGATTTTTCACGGAGGGTTTAAATGGAATTTCAGTTTTTTTTATATATTTATAGAAATTATCGATGAATGGTCAATTTTGTTTAATAGACTTTGATGGCCGATGACAATTGCTTGTGACTTCTCAGGATTTATAATAAGGTATGTTTGCTTTGTTCATGTTGCTATGGAGTCGAGGTCTGCATTAAGTTGTTTAATTGTGTCGCTAATCAGTTCAGGTTTAGTATGTATATAAAGTTTAAAATCATCAGCATACATATGATATTTGCAATGTTTAATGCAGTCACTTATGTCAAGGATGTAGATAGAAAATAAAATTGGAGCTAATACTGATCCTTGTGGTACTCCGCACTCCCTGACCTCTATGAAGAAAAACGACCACCTACAACAACGCAATTCTTCTGGTACATAGAAAATAGTGTTTTGTAACTGGTTATTTTTCTTGTTCTTTTTTGTATATATTCAGCAATTTTTTATGTATAAATATCTGACATTCTTAAACTTAATTTCAAGGAAAACAAACTTGAAACTAGGATAACCACTTCTTTCGCCGGATCCAAAATTCTAATAAAGATAATGATTGGGGAAGTCCAGAAATTTTCGATTTATAACAATTAAATTAAACAATCAGAATCTGCATTCTACAATTATAACAATTGAACTAGTTTCCGTGACATTATATTAAGAAATGTGTTTTAATGAAATAAGGATGAAGATAATATTTGCGCTCTGTTAATTTTACTATCTAAAGAGACTCTAAGCAGTCCTCTGGAAACATATGAATTATTATCAAAGATTACTAATGATGTGACAAGTGGAAATGTTATCCTTTCGGAAAAGGACAAGAAGCTTTTCATATCGAATAAGGTAATTTAGGAAGTAATAATCGAGACATTTTTGTATTCGAAGACGGATACACATGAAACAGAATTTCAGAAATACATCACGTTTTGAGAAGAAATAATTAGAGAGAATCTCAAAAGCAGAATGAAGATATTGCATTTGCTCAGAATTCTAGATGTTTATGCGGAATTTCTTGAAGAAATCGGAATACGTGAGATAAGAGGAAAGTATTATATGGGATCAGTTCAGTATGAACAGATTTTAGAAACATATAATCTGTACGAAATGTTTAAAATATTTCGCATAACAAGAGCGAAGAATTGGAAGCCATCAAATAAGCATTTTAATAAATTGATAATAAGACCATCATACGATAACTTGACACGTGTGGGTGAAAACCCCTGCGATCAATTAATAGTCATAAAAATGAAGCATCCATCTCCATGGATGAAGATTGGGTCTTACAAATATAGTATTACAATTCCCATGCCATTCTTAATCGTGTAGCAGCTAAATACATGGTGTTACCGTTTAAACGACCAGGGAAAGCAGTTGTCGATATACAGTCACCAATATCGGCATTCGTAATACGGAAATTTTATAAGGCTTGCATTAATTGTGTCATGTCATTAAACGTATCTCAATTTGATATTAAAATGCTGAATGCGAAGTTCAATGACTGGCTCAAACGAGAAGTAGTTCCTAGACTGGAAGACCATCAAATTTATCCAACATTCGGAGGTGTAAAGGAAATGATTAAAACTTTGAATCAAGAAGGAAGACACGTGTATACGAAGAAAGAAGTGAGACAACCTCTAAGATTGTAACCTCATCCGATAGTGAGATTGAGGTACTATATATTGCTAAAATTCTAATACAAATAATATTAGCATGTTTCCCGCTGATATTTGTATTTCTGGTACTTTGCCATCGAGATTAGATTTCTATTAATGGAAAGGACGTCAAAAATAAAATTGCATCTGCCACAATTTCCTGTATTATGACAAGAATTCAATTTGCTGTTAGTGACAATCCATAATTAAATTATTTATGTGTATATAGACTGTATTTCATTTATATTGTAAAGTAGACTATAAAAAATATATAAATTAATAAGTGTACAGTGTAAATTAATTAACAAATGTATTCAGTTAATAATGTAATTATAACTTCCCTCAATATTTTTGATTACCATAATTAGATCAACATATTGTGAAGAGGTACCTAGGTAAAAAACTGATTTCTCGATGATAACAAAATAGAAATTACAAACCACTTTCATGAAACGAAATGCTTTTAAATTAATTTATACTAAGTTATATTCTCGTAAGTAAAATTACAATTAAACTTATTTTCAATTTACTATAAAGTACAAGAATGATACTTATGTCTCATTTTACAAAATTTGATTAATATATTTTAAATTAGGATAATATTTATAACAAAACATTGGTTACGGCGCAAAAAAGTGGACATCAGAGTTTCGAGATGATTTTGGTTTAAAAATTAAACTTACACATATACAACAATAATATAAAAAACAAAATGGCAATGCCTGCTGGAAAACGTTTACAGCAATTAAAAAACTCCATATTTTGATAATCTGTAGTCCATATGCATGTACACATATAATCATGGTGGAGTGTATAATATAACCATAAATTACTTACGCAATTAAGATAATTTTAATGCATGAACTATTTGTACAATTTTATACTAATAATATATTTAGGCTACGAAAATAAAGATCGTGGATATATTCATTAATCTGTGAATTTTCAGAAGTGCAACTATTTCTTACGTTGTAACCGTCGGCCATTTTCAATTTTCATAAAAAAAATACCACAGAGAAATGTAAATGCAACGAAAGTTTGGATATTTAATATAAAATATCCTTAGGCCTAAAATAACTAAAAGCCAACATAACGTAATTTCAGTACTCTAACATGTAATATTATGACATAGAATGGCATTTAATGCAACCTCCAAAAATAGGAAAATGCGGTGATAATATTTATTGTCGGCAGACAATAGCTGTGTTAAAAAAAGGGTGTTCGAGTGGTGACAAGAAGAAATAAGTTTAATTCCAGAGGTATTTGAGCGGCCATAACAATAGCTCTAGAAGTTAAAATTTTCACTTGGATTGAATATCTTATTAAGCGATTCAATATATATATATATATATTTACAAGTAAAATTAGTTAAAGATCATTAAATTGCGTGTATAAATACATTTCATATACCGTTTTTATGAACATTTGTTTAATTAAAATAGTGTTTAAGTGGTCAAATCAATTTCTGATATTATACAGCGTGCTTAATTATTTTAATTACATATAAATCAAACCCCGATTCATACATTCATATCAAACAACAGGATTATGATGGCCAGATGATAGTACTAGTGTTATATAAAATTATGATGCTAGGCCTACATATTATATATGTCCACCGTTGTGGCCTCGAGCTAGCGTGCTGCCTTGTCATGCAACGGGCCCGGGTTCGCGATTCCCGGTCGGGACAGGATCCTGGATGATGTTTTTTCGGAGTTTTTCCTTATCTATAAGACAAATGTCAGGAAGCCTAGGGCCCAACGGTCCCCGAAAATCATTCGGCTATCATCATCACCATCATCCTTATCATTATCATAAGTAATGCCACGAGTGATTTCCAAATTATCGATAAATTCACGACTCACGAAGTGAGGAGTGAATTTATCTAGAGAATTTGGAAATCAAGAGTGGCATTTGTTAGGACTATTTAACGAATAAAATTAAGCTGTTTACTCACAAATCATTATTTAACTGTAGTTATTTTAAAATATTTATATATCTAATGTAAACGGCGATGTTTGAAAACAAATGAGAAACGATAGGTACGCTTCATCTGCTTCTTTTGTTTATCACTGCAACTAGATCATACTATTTCAGAATATTAAAAAGGAGGAGCTTTCTTTAATATGGTAATTATAACACTGATAAATATTTCGTGAAACACGACTCTGATTGGTTGTAAAACAGAAATCATTGAAACATGATTGGTCATTGACTCCCATTTGGGGCATGAGTTAAATAGTCATCATAATCCTTCAAGCAACGGGAAGCTACCACACCTATAATTCCCTAGTAAAGCTGCAAAGCATAGCACAAAAAAATGTTATGATTGCAATGAAATACCTGCACTCGAGCAATATTAATATGAATGGATATTATATATATATATATATATATATACATACATCCATAGTAATTCTATATATATATATTTATATAGGCCTATATATACACATAATGACTGTTTTTTTGTAAAATATTTGTATCAAAATAACAAATTTTATGTGTACAAGCACCAAAAGAGTTAATTTTGTTATGTTATTTTATATAACGACACATTTAGCATTTAAGGGGCACGCCATAGAATAATTTGTTAAGGGAATAGGCCTACGTTATAAGGCGAAAGATCGCGGATTCAAGTCCCGATAGGATCAATACTTTTTAAAGTAGACCAAACCATCTAGCGATACCATAATCCTGGGGTAGAGGCAACCTCTAATGGAAATTAGTACCAGATGTAGGCTATATTCTGGAATAAAGGCTGCCGTCAAGCAGGGCTGACAACCCGGCTGAGATCTCATGTCGATTGTCTAGAAAGGTGGAAGCCTGAAGCAATTGCTACTCCAATAGCTTCGAGAAGTCTGCGATTACATTACTTTACTTTTTACAGCTAAGGTAACTTACCATCGCGTTTCAAATCTGGACAAAAAGGGCTAACAAATTTTGCTCATTAAAACTCCATTCTACAACAGGCCTTGAAGGACGTTGGCCTACCATTTGGTTACTGTGTTAATCACAGAGGCGGTCGATAATCAAGCTAGTTTAAGGGTGATATAGGCCTATGGTAACCATGTCGGGTCTCCCACAAATTGAAGCTGGTTTTCTCAACATGGGGACGTTAGTCATTTTAACTAACTAATTAACTATCTCACTGCCACTATCGAACCCATAGGTTCATGGTCGCGCGGACATAAGTTTTCTGTACATTCCTATCCAGAGCTAATATTTTCCAATCTTCCCCTGTATACTTTATCTTCCTCAAATCCTTTGTTAATGTTATTCTCACACCTCATTTGCCTATTTACTGAGCGCTTTCCATCTGGTTTACCTGCGTCCATGACCTTTTACATTTCCCATTCGTGCTACATGTCCTGTCCATTGCAGTCTACGGAACACAACTGTTCTTATTTGTGCCTACATCTGATTTCCAATAAGGATCAGATAGCTCATCGTTATATAGTCTTCTCCACTCATCTATCTATTCGTCTCTCTCTTTGGATCAAAATTTTTCCTAACAACTTTATTCTCAAATACTCGTTTTTTTTTCTTCCCTTAAAGTAAGACTTCATGTTCCACATCCATATAATATAACTGGGAGAACAAATGATTTATATATTTTAAGTTTTTAGAGAAGTTAAGATGACAAGTCTCTGTAATGCATAATAGTATGTGTTTCCAAAATTGAGTCTATGTTTAATTTGTTTCTGCACCTCATTCCTGTTTTGAATTATAGTTCTTAGGTATTTCAATTCAGCCACTTCTTAAAATTTCCTTCATATTCCATTAGTTCCCAATTAAATTTATAATTGATATATCTATGTGTGACCATATAATAAATATATTTGTATTGTTTAGTTTTATTGATGTTTACATCCAGCCCCAAATTCTTGCTACTCAATAGAATGCCTGTGTTGGTCCATAGTATCTCCTAGCTATCGACTAAATACTTCAATAGCAAGGTACGATTATTATAGAGGCCTTGGTACAGAGTTATGGACTTGCGCTGGTTCGAGTCTCCATGGGGGAATACATATTCTCATAACATTTCGGTGCCCACCCAGCATCGTGCGGATTTTTGGTAGCTACAAGTAGCCGCTCCAGGTTGAGAAAACCAGCTAGAACAGACCGGGGACCGGACATGCTCACCATATGACACCCCCATACTGGCCGGATGATCGTCTGTGATTAACACATGTAGATGCGAGGCCAGCAGCAGGCCTTATAGGTCTGCCGCGCCATGGAGTTTTAGGAGCAACATATTATCTACTGGTAGATCGGGACTCAAACCAGCGCAAGTCCCGTAGCTTTGCGTGAAGGCATCTTGTCTTAATTCTCGGTAACGGCACGGGACCAATTTTCCTCCTAGGCTACCTTTCTCAAGCAAGAGGCTATTTTACGTTTCGTAAATGTACAAGTTGGAGCTCCCGCGAACATTGGAATGATAGGTGAGTTGGTAACCACTAGTCTACCGGGACCTATACAGGACACAGCACTACAACAATGTTACAATAAAATGTAGAGTTTAAATGTTAATACCATCTTACAGTGTATGTTAAATGTTGAACTGTGTATTGATTTAGCATATTGCGCACGCAATGCGCATTGTAATAGAAGCCGCTGTTTACGCATTGCCTGTTTGACTTGATCAGAATCTCCGGACCACCCGTGCTGCAAACGGATTACTTCAACATATTATACTGCCTGAGGGGATTTACTCCTGACAAATGAACAAAACGCTCTCATGTAGCAAACTCTACCACCAACTACAGGGATGTCCTAATTCTAGACACCTGTACAATAAAGAGAGTATTTTCTGGAAAGTTGAATTTTCACAGTAGAAGTAAAATAAAGCGTTCACATTACAAGTAGACTTAGGAGACCCGTTTGACTACAGGAGGCAGAGGTCCCTCCTTTACAGATAATCGGCACGAGATATCCTTGTATCGGCAAAGTAAAACCTGTACTGTATCATTATTTAATTATTACAAAAATTTATCATCATCATAGTGAATTCACGAATTTAGGCCATTTGTTGACCTGTTTCGGCCTCAAGAGAAACACCATCCAAAAGTCTTTTGAGTGGACGTCCTGGTCTTCTTCTTCCTGCAGGTTGATATCTTAACATTTGTTTGGGTATTCTGTGATCTTCCATTCAATGAACATGTTGCATCCATCTTGACTTATAATCAGAAATTTTGTTCCATGTGTAATTCTTCCAAGATGTCCTCATTTTTTTTTGTGATCTAGTAGAGTGTATCCTGCAGTCCACCGAAGATATCTCATTTCAGCAGATCTAAGTCTCTGTATATCCTTCTGTTTCAACGTCCATACTTCGCTACCATACAAAAGAGTTGGAAGAGCCAGTGTTTTATACACTTTCAGTCTAGAATGCTTTTGGACTAACTGTGGCTTGAAGATAGAATTTATTAACCCTAAAATTCTTAAAAATTTATTATTATTATTATTATTATTATTATTATTATTATTATTATTAATAGAAGAAAAAACGTTTGAAATGGTATGGACACCTCATAAGAACGGAAGAAGAGAGAATACCAAAGAAGATCCTTGATTGGGAAGCTAATGGATGAAGTGAAAGAGGCAGACCTAAAGAACGTTGGATAGCTGGAGTGAGGAGAAGTATTGAAGCTAGAAATTTGAGGGAAGAAAATGCTGTAGACAGGAATATCTGGCGACAAATTACTTTGGGTTGAAGAAGAAACTCTGTATTGTGAAATATTCCTAATAAAAATTATTCTTATTATTAATATTATTAAACTTATAGAAACAAATGGACACTATACGTAGGAAGAGTGACTAAGTGACTAGAGAAATACTGCCTAAAATAATATTGAAATATCACCCAGTTGTGAAATGAGGACAAGGTCGACCACTTATAGGTTTATCATCATCATCATCATGAACAAATTTGTTTTAGGCAATGTGGCCTATACGGTAAACCTAGCGAAGATGGTCTTGATATTTCCACCGATGTTTTGGTCTTCCTTGGTCCCTATGTCCAGTTGATAATAGTGTTCCTTTCGCGATCCAGTCTATTAACTCCTAACAATGATCGTAAGAAGTGCATTTGGCTTACTTGAAGTTTATGAGAGTTTCTTTTATTTAAAATCCAAATTTCACTTCCGTATTTTAGAGCAGCTTTTGATGTGATGTTATGTAATCTTAGTTTTGTCTCTGTCCTCATCTGTTTACCAAAATGTCTTCGTATTACCCCATTCATTTTATTATATTTTTGTAATTTTGAATCAATGTCACTCGTATACTCTGCAAATACACTTCCTAAGTATGAGAAATCTGACACTTGTTCTATATTTTTTCCATCAATCTAAATTTTCACCCGTTGTATGTTTTTTTCCACACACTGCCATTGTTTTGGATTTTGAAGTGGAAATTTTCATATTATATTTGCTGGCAATTTTGAATAATTGATACGCTGCTATTTGTAAGCTATCTTCGGAATCTTATAGGTCTATTGGATGCATAATGAGATTGGAATAGGCTACTCGGCTTTTATCCTTGACGCTTTATTATTATTACTATTGCTATTATTATTAAAATTATGAGTTGTTATCTTGATCACTATAATTATTTTATTATAACTGTCTTCGTCACAATCACAATTGGACCACATTTTACAAAAGGAACCAACTCTCAAATTTGAAATAAATGAGTTAATGTGATGGTTTCTCGAGTATTGCTCCTAGTCCTGAAAAAAAATATCCTACCCACCACCCACATTCTTTTGCCATCTATGAACTAAGTAAGAAAACACTAGAGGTCGTTTCACTAAGGAAGAAGCATGACCTACAAAACTCGCGCAGGTAAACGTAGGGTCTTGGGTAAACGATCCCTATCAGCAGGCTTTGTCTCATCATCATCATCATGAACAAATTCGTTTTAGGCCATGTGGCCTGTACGGTAAACCTAGCGAAGATGGTCTTGATCTTTCCACCGGTGTTTTGGTCTTCCTTGGTCCCTATGTCCAGTTGGGGTATATTGGAATGCCAATTTTGGAAGTCTATTTCTTGCCATTCTTCTCAGATGATTTTTCCATTCTTGTTGGTATTTTTGGATATCTTCATTTAAACTTGCTACTCCAAGTTTTCCTCTGATAGTAGTGTTCCTTTGGTGATCCAGTCTATTAACTCCTAACAATGATCGTAAGAAGCGCATTTGGCTTACTTGAAGTTTATGAGAGTTCTTTTATTTAAAATCCAAATTTCACTTCCGTATTTTAGAGCAGCTTTTGATGTGACGTTATGTATCATAGTTTTGTCTCTGTCCTCATCTGTTTACCAAAATGTCTTCGTATTACACCCCATTCATTTTATTATATTTTTGTAATTTTGAATCAATGTCACTCTTATACTCTGCAAATACACTTCCTAAGTAAGAGAAATCTGACACTTGTTCTATAATTTTTCCATCAATCTCAATTTTCACCCGTTGTATGTTTTTTCCACACATTGCCATTGTTTTGGATTTTGATGTGGAAATTTTCATATTATATTTGCTGGCAATTTTGAATAATTGATATGCTGCTATTTGTAAGCTATCTTCGGAATCTGATAATATTATTTGATCATCAGCATATAATATTGTTTGAATTATTTTATTCCTAGTTATTGAAATTCCACTGTTTACTGTTTGTTTCCATTCTTGCACTATTCTGTTAATATATATATTAAATAAGAGTGGAGATAGTCCACATCCTTGTCGAACACCTTTGCCTGTGTTTATGTGTTCTGTAATTTCTCCATCTGGTAATTTAATTTTGATTTTAGAATTTTGATATAAGCTTTGTATGGCTCGCATTACATGTGAGTGTATATGTTCTTCATGCAGTATCTGCCAAAGTTTATCTCGTCAACTCGAAGAAACTTAGGCTTTGTCTGTACCTGCAAAATCATGGTTACTAGTCGTAATGAAAATATTAACCTTGAATAGGAAATGATTATAATAACTATGTATCACGTCAAATTCCTTAAGGGCACCCGGTACTAATTTCCTTGCAATTTGGTTTAAAAATAGGACATACAAAAATTATTATTTTTTCAGTTTATTTTTAAGTTATGAGTATGAAAATTATGTCACTAATTAAACAAGTCTTCCTGAACATAATGACACTTTGGTTAACTTTCTAGACATATTTCTTTATGAGTAATTTAAAATACAAAAAAATCCATTATGTTAAAAGTATTGACTTGGTACAATTTTTTCACAAACTACTTATCCAATTGTTTCCAAAATTTATTATGTTATTGTCCATGGTTCATTTGACAGTAATAAGGTTTGATGGTTTCAGGTAAGGATTGTAATTTATTTTTAAAATATTCAAAGACCAATTTTTTTTGTTAAAAATGTTGCATATTTTTTTTTTATTTCAAACACTATCAATAGCACAAAGATAAATTTAACTTATTATTATAGAGCTCTTTAAACTGCATATTCATGCTAAAATAACTCTCCTATCTTTCATAGTTTCAGAGAAAAGTGTACCAAAATATTAAAAAATATAAGTTACGGGAAAATGCAAAAAAAAAAAAAGTGCACATTAGGAGAACACAGAGACACCTTTTTAAAAATCAATTTTTATGGGTTTAAATGTCCAAAATCGACAAACTAATATTATACATCGATAAAATAGACCTTACTAGATTTTTTGAAGCAAAAAAAATATATTTTTAACCCAAATAAGTACTGGGTGTCCTTAAAACTGGAAGAAAATGAGAATAAAATTATTGCAAACCAATAATTTATCATAAGTAATGCCACGAGTGATTTCCAAATTATCGATAAATTCGCGACTCACGAAGTGAGGAGTGAATTTATCTAGAGAATTTGGAAATCAAGAGTGGCATTTGTTAGGACTATTTAACGAATAAAATTAAGCTGTTTGCTCACAAATCATTATTTAAATATAGTTATTTTAAAATATTTATATATTTAATGTAAACGGAGATGTTTGAAAACAAATGAGAAATGATTGGTACGCTTCACTTGCTTCTTTTGTTCGTCACTGCAACCAGATCATATTATTTATTGCCAAACGAACGCAATATTGTAAGAATGCACTCTAGTGGAGAAAAAATGAAACACATCAAACTATATATTAATTCATTTCTGATGTCCTATGATGTAAATATGACAATTATATTTTTCTGGAAAAAAATACATTTAAGAAAGTGCAAACAGTGGTTTCTTTATTTTTTTTTTTTGGTGGTATAATCAATTGCTACAAATGTTTATATATATTAACTTCCGCATGCGCTACGTGTTGACATTCATGCACTATATATACAATCTGGTAGCCGTATTTCTTGGAGAGTCAGTCACTGTAAAATAATGCTATGACCTATTCAGAATGTTGAAAAGGAGGTGATTTCTTTATTATGATAAACTTTAGTTGGTAAATTCTAGGCGAAACACGACTGTGATTGGTTGTAAATAAAAAATCATTGTAATGTGATTGGTCATTGACTCCCATTTGGGGCATGAGTTAAATAGTCAAATATTATTCATGTTATTATTAATATTATTAATTTTAAATCAAACTCATCACTTGCATTAATTATATTGGATACGAGAACTCCACTAGGCCTATAGTAAATTTCCAAACCTAATGCAATAAAAAAAATAATAATTTTGAAATAGGTTGGACATCATCATCATCATAGTAAATTCACGAATTTAGGCCATTTGTTGACCTGTTTCGGCCTCAAGAGAAACACCATCCAAAAGTCTTTTGAGTGGACGTCCTGGTCTTCTTCTTCCTGCAGGTTGATATCTTAACATTTGTTTGGGTATTCTGTGATCTTCCATTCGATGAACATGTTGCATCCATCTTGACTTATAATCAGAAATTTTGTTTTCTAAAGGTTCCATGTGTAATTCTTCTAAGATGTCTTCATTTTTTTTTTGTGATCTAGTAGAGTGTATCCTGCAGTCCACCGAAGATATCTCATTTCAGCAGATCTAAGTCTCTGTATATCCTTCTGTTTCAACGTCCATACTTCGCTACCATAGAAAAGAGTTGGAAGAGCCAGTGTTTTATACACTTCCAGTCTAGAATGCTTTTGGACTAACTGTGGCTTGAAGATAGAATTTATTAACCCTAAAATTCTTAAAAATTTAGATATTTTTGCATTTACATCCTTTTCTTCTTCATATGAGATATTGCATCCTAGATATGTGTGGCACAAAAAGGAAATGAAAGAGGTAGGCTATGGAAGCTTTTTGTAGGAAAACCAGAGGGAAAACGGCCAGTTGGTAGATCATGAATCTTACGAGGTTTTAGAAGTAAGGTGACGAAATCTAATATTTTTTTAGACTGACAGTACACTATTTTGGAATTCAATGTGTATGTCTGTACGTTAGACTTACCCGCAGTCAAGGGGATGAAACTGGTCTTCTGCGCATCTGAGGTCATGCTTCTTCCTTAGTGAAACAAGATATAACATAATATGCCACATTTCTCCTTGTACAGAAAGTGAAAAACAACAAAAATGTGTAAAATCTCAGAATTGCAAAAAAAAAAAAGTTTGATTTATCTTTCTCATAAAGCAGAAGCTATATTATGTTAGTTGAAGTGATAAGTATTTATTTATTTTTATTTGTGATATTTTCATTGGCATTTAACTTTAATTGCATTTTTGTCAGTTCAATTATCTTGTGGCTTGGTTCCTTTTTGGAGAATGCGGTTCAATTAACAATATTATTATTATCGGCCGCGGTGGACTAGTGGTTATGCTCCCTGCCTGTAGTCCCGAAGGTCGCGGGTTCAAACCCGGCCGGGGTCGATGGATTTTTTAGGATGAAAAATCCAAGAAGCAAGTCCTCCGGGAGGGACTTTAAGCCGTGGGTCCCGAGTCTGACCATTTTCAGGCTCGTAAAATATCCTTAAGCCTGAATGAAAGTCATCTAAGCAAAATTTACCGAATTTTCCCGTCCTAGTACTACCTTGGTTTCCTAGATGTCAGTATGAGGCGGAACGCTGACCACGGACCATTCAAATGACATCTATACGAAAACAAGTGTAACTAAATTAGTATGATACAAATTCTTCCCTGTAGCGTGAGAGTGCCTAATTTCGGTTACGGGAAACATGGGCTTACAAGAAGAAGATTATTATTATTATTATTTTTATTAATATTTTTATTATTATCATAATAAATAAAATACCAATCTATTCCATTCCATTAGCTCAATTTAACCTCTCACCTTGAAGACACTTTTTACATGCCACAAACTACCTGGTATTTTAGTGGCACAACATGTCAGAAGAGGGATTTTAACTATCGATCACATACACACATTTTTTGACCACACAAGGATAGGGAAAGTCTCCCTGAATGAATGAATAACTCAATGGCAGGGCAACCTCCGAAACAACACAACATTAGGACGAAACATATCATTCTCACATACACACACACATTCGTATTAAACATGGTGAATACGAATATGATGTCCAGATAATGTTCGGGGACTCTTTGTTGCTTTCTGTTTCCTGATATTTGCCTTAGATGTGAGGAAAAATCCCGAAAAGAAATCACCCAGAAAACTTATCCCAACCAGTGATAGAACCAACCTTGCTGCGTACGAAGCAGTAACGCTACACCAAGACCCACAGCGCAGCGGTGGAATAATAATTATCACAATAATAATTATAATTAAATATATTTATCACTATCAATACTTTTTTAACAGTTCACCACTGTGGTCTCGAGATAGCGTGCTGCCTTGTCACGCAGCGGGCCCGGGTTCAATCCCTGGTCGGAACAGTTTCCTGGGTGAGGTTTTTATCGGGGTTTTCCTCAACTGTAAGGTAAATGTCAGGAAACTTTAAGGCCTAAAAGGTCCCCGAGCATCATATGGCCATCGCAATCATCATCATTTCTTTTCATCTTAGATTAAGCTTAGGTAAGGACTCTCCTGGCGCACCACTATCATCATCACCCATCATATCATCGGGGCAACGTAACCCGGCCTTCCAGGCGCCCCAAACCTCAGAAAAGGGTTACAATTACGCCAATGCCAGGAGAGAACACCAGAAATGTCCAAAAGGTCAACCTGGGACATTAAGAAATAAGTAATATATATTTTTATTCATATACATATTTTCAATGTTTACACATCTTTCTGTGCTTATGTTTTATTTTACTTCTCCACTTGTCCCTATCCGTCCACTCCGCGCCCTACGGTCCTCTTATTCTCATTCCAATTCTTATTTCTTGCATCCATGAATTTCGAGGTCTTTCTTTCTTTCTTTCTTTCTTTCTTCTTCCAGGTGGACACCATTCCAATGTTTTTCTGGCTAACATTTCTTCTTGCACTCGTCGTACATGCCCATACCAATTTAACTCCTTATGTCTTTCTCTATCTATCTATATCGGGTTTTTACAGCTGCTGCCGTCTTCCCGTGCCAAACCTCCAAAGCCTACGGTCTTGGGCATCTTCTATGCTCAGCCCTCTAGCTTGCATTACTGTCTTCATGTTTTCCTTCCATGTTAACCTTGGTCTCTCTCTTTTCTTCTTTCTGTTCGGATGCCATTCATAGGCCTATAGTTGCTTCGGCCATCGCTCATCTTCCATTCTTAAGACATGTCCTAACCACTTTAATTCCTTCTCCTCAATTCTTTCAATTATGCTTTCTTCTGCTTCCATTATGTTTCTAATTTCCTTATTTGTGACATGTTCTAATCTAGACTTTCTGGCACTTCTCCGTAAATAATCCATTTCTAGAGCTATTAGTCTATTCTTGTAGTACTTATTGATTGTCCATACCTCACTTCCATACATTGCAACAGATTCCACCAATGTTTTACCAATATATTTTTTTGTGTCTTTCCAAATATGCTTATCCCACCATATGGAATTTAACGATGATATTATTTTACTACTCAATTCAATTCTATGTTTTATGTTCTCTTTGCCTATACCTTCAATGTTATCCATAATTATTCCCAAATATTTAGTTTGTTTCACTTGCTTTATTTGGATCCCTTCTTCCAATATTAAAGTTTCTCGTTCATTGCTATTTATTGCCATATATTCTGTTATTTGTAAATTTACTGTGAGACCCCATGATTCATATGTGTTTTTTCAACCTTTTTATCATGAATTCCATATCAAATTTGTCTTGCGCTAAAACCAGTTGATCATCGGCAAATTGTAATGTCAGCAAAAATCTGTTACCTATTGGGATCCCCATACCTTTGCAGCTTTGTTTCCATTTTTATTAATATGGATTCTACATAAATATTAAATAAAATTGGTGATAGACTGCACCCTTGTTTCAATCCCTTTGTGGTTTTTATATGATTAGACATTATATTTCCAATTTTAACATAAGCGGAGTTATCTTTATAGATTTGTTTAATAATTTCTATTAGGTTTCTATCAATATTGTATTTTCTCCAATACTTCCCATAATTTGTTCCTCGGAATTGAGTCATAAACTTTCTCTAAATCTATCATTGTCAAATGGGTTTCTTCTCCAACTGCAGTCCGTTTTTCAATTAACTGTTGTATTGCAAATATATTGTCAACACATGACCTTCCTGGTCTGAATCCATTTTGATCTTCTCCTAATTTGTCTTTAATATCTTTTGTAACTTTGTTTTTAATAACTTCGTAAATATTCTATATAATGTGTTATTTATACTTAGTCCTCTGTAGTTTTTTGCGTCTCTTCTATCACCCTTCTTGTATATTGGTACAATGTAGCTTATTTTCCATTCATCGGGAATCTTCTGTATTGCAATGCACGTATTAAACAAGTCACTGCTTATGTCTTAAGTTACATGATCTACTATTGAATATTTAATAATGCTTTTTTTCCTCGTGTGATTTTATTTATTTATTTATCATTCCACAACATTATCTTAAAATTATTGAAAGTTTATAAGTAGATAATAAAATATTAATTAGAATGGGCCACAAAACAATAAAACAGCAACAATAAACTGTGGAGAAAAACAAAGATACCCACTTTCACCATCAGTTTTTAATATATATATATATATATATAGACGATGTCATACAGAATTAGTAAATTGTTTTAACTGAACGTTTTAAAATTGGTGATATTTTATTAGATACTTTACTTTTTGCAGATGATCAGGTTGTGATATCTGATACAGATGATGGTTTACAACGGGGAATTTACAAGTCAAGTAAAATATGTGAAACATACAACTAAAAACAAGTTTTAGGTTTTCGAGGGTATGAGCCACTAAGAGTAAACGTTCAATTAAATAATAAATTAATAGAACCGGAGAGCAATTTTAATTACCTGGGATACAATGTAACATATAGAAAAAGTGAAGACAATGAAAACAAAATAAATAAATTTAATTATATGTGTGGCACCAAAATACGAAGTCTCAAAGGAACAAGAAAGGAGACACTTAAAATTATATAAAACAATGACGGTTCCAACACTACTATATGGATCGGAACACTGGATCTTAACCAAAAAAAAAAAAAAAAACAGGAACGAAGAATAGAAACGTCAGAAATGAAGTTTTTGAGGAGTGTGGCTATACAATAACATCGAAAACGAAATGAAAACTTATGAAGTGAACTAAATATATTCAAACTATTAGATAGAATTGCACAATACAGAGATGAATGGACCACATCAATAGAATAGATAACAATAAAATTCCAAAACAGATTCTTCATTACAAATCACTAGGACGAAGAAATGTTGGAAGACCCAGTAAAAGACGGACTGTCCAATTCTAATCCTTGATGCTGCTGTTGATGATTTATTTACTTAATCATTTAATTTTTAACATCTTTCTGCACTCTTCAAGAAATCCACTATGAATAATACATTTACTAACGTTAATGACAGTTAATATAATAAAATGATCTTATTTAGTGGTAGTATTATTCTCGTTAAGGCATGGGGGTGTGTTGAAACTTGGAACAAGCTGGAAGTAGATTGCAAGGCGCAATTCGATTCAGTAAAATGTATTGTTTCGTTTCGTAACCGAGTCTCTACTAAAATCTGCACTATAGCCAAGTTCATTCAGATCATTTCCTGTGGGAGCCGTTCATCACTGAGGCGCTTGTAGGGGAAAATACAAAAACGACAGCTGTGAATTATGCTGGAGAGCAAAGCAAAATATGACATTTACTATACCTACTAGCCTCAAATCACAGTATCATATTTTACATAATGGTTTTCAGTATCTAAATTAGCAGAAAATATATTAATCCATTACTTTACTGAGAGAACAGGTAAAACGAGCCAAGTATGTCAAATCAAAATATTGACAACTCCACTAACTCAACCATTATATTTTTTTTACCAATGGTACCAATTTACCTTTATGACAATTTGGTATTCTCTCCTGGTAATGGGAAAGTGTATTTTATCTCTGAGGTTGGGGCACCTGGAAGGCGGAGTTCTGTTAACTCGATGTTATGATAGGTGATTAATGATAATAAATCACTAGAAGAGTCCCTAACCCTAACTTAACCTCAATTCCAGACAATTACCGAATAACCAAACTAACTTACTGGCACTAACAAACTCGTGGGTTCATTGACGCACGTACATAAGTTCTCCTCACATACCTATCCTGAACTAATGTTTTCCAATCATTTTTTTGTAAGCCCATGTTTTCCCTTTACAGAGATTTAGGCGCTCTCCCCCTACAGGGAAGAATTTGAACCATACTAATTTAGTTACACTTGTTTTCGTATAGATGTCATTTAGAGTGGTTCGTGGTCAGCGTTCCGCCTCACACTGACATCTAGGACATCTAGGACGGGAAAATTCGGTAAATTTTGCTTAGAGGCCTTTTCTCAGGCTTAAGGATTTTTTACGAGCCTGAAAATCTTCAGACTCTGGACCCACGGCTTAAAGTCCCTCCCGGAGGACTTGCTCCTTGGATTTTTCCATCCTAAAAAAATCCATCGACCCCGGCCGGGTTTGACTCCGCGACCCTCGGGACCAGAGGCAAGGAGCATAACCACTAGTCCACCGCGGCCGACTTTTCCAATCATCCCTTGTATAATCTACTTCTCTCAAATCATCGTTAATGTAATTCATCATTATCAGCAGCATCAATGATTAGACCTCAAGCGCTGTTCCGATCTCATGCTAGAATAATTGGTCTATCTTTTACTAGGCCTTCCTACATTTCTTCGTCCTAGTGGTAAGTAATGAAGAATCTGTTTCGGAATACTATTGTTATCCATTCTATTGATGTGGTCTGTCCACCGCTGTAGTCTCGAGGTAGCGTGCTGCCTTGTCACGCAGCGGGCCCGGGGTCGATTCCCGGCCGGGGCAGTTTTTCTGGGTGAGGTTTTTATCGGGGTTTTTCCTCACCTGCAAGACAAATGGCAAGACAACTTTAAGGCCCAAACGGTCCCCGAAATCATATGGCCTTCATCATCCTTATCATCATCATCATCATCCTTCACCGGTGTGGAAAGCAACGGGAAGCTACCACACCTGCAATTCCGTAGTAAAGCTACAAGCATAGCATGAAAATGCTATGATTGCAGTGAAGGACCTGCCTTCGGGAAGAATTACTATGGATGGATGTGGTCTATCCATTCATGTCTATATTGGTCTATACTGTTAATGTTGCTCTCCCACCTAATTCTTAGTCTACCAACTGGGCGTTTTCCCTTTGGTTTTCAAACAAGAAGCTTCCATGCCTCTTTTTAACTTCTCATTCGTTCCACATGTCCAGCCATCGCAGTCTACGAGACATAATTATTCTTAATATATCTGGTTTCGTATAAAGATAACGTACGTCTCTGTTATACAGTCTCTAACGTAATATGTTCTCCCATTGCCACCAAGTTGTCTTCATGATAATATGATATTCTATCCTAAGATGGAGAAATTATAATATATTTCTGAGGTTGGGGTGCCTGGAAGGCTGAATTAATATTACACCAGTCAAAGACAGGTGATTCATGATTACGACAAACTAAGAGAATCCTTAAATTTAACGTCAATTCAAGACCATAAAAAAAATCCTTTAAGGAAAAATTCTTGTGGTCTGACCGGGAATCGAACCCCAAATCTCATGAACTGTAGCCGAATCTCTGACCACAAGACCATGGTGCTCGTCACTCAACCGTGATATTTAAATGAATGAACTCATGCAAGCTATTCGCATGCAAAAATTAATACAACTAAAGAGAAAAAATTACCTAAACCAGGATCTGAACCCAAGATCTCGACCTTTACTCGCTGGTGCACTACTATTGTGCTACTTAGGTAATATGGGAGCAGATAAAAAATCCTCGCTTTGATTAGGGATACACGGAGATTTAAAATGAAGGAAGATATTTGACTTCTCCTGGTTTGCCTAAGTAGAATAGAGTTTAGTGCGCCAGAGTTAATAATGATTAGCCTGTCGGCCACGGCGGTCTAGTGGTTATGTTCCTTGCATCTAGTGTAAAGGTCGCTGGTTCAAACCCGGCAGGTGTCGATGGAATTTTAGGATGGAAAAATCCAAGGTACAGGTCCTGCGGTAGGGACTTAGTCGTGAATCCCGAGTCTGAAGATGCTCGTAAAAGAACTTCAATTCTGAATAAAATGTATTGAGCAAAATTCAACAGATGAAGATCCATACCCAATAGGGCCTACAACAGATGCTAATAGAATAACAATTATTACTTACTTACTTACTCACTGGCACTATCGAACCCGTAGGTTCATGGCTGCGCGGACATAAGCTCTCCATACATCCCTATCCTGAGCTAATGCTTTCCAATCATTCCCTGTATAATCTACTTCCCTCAAATCATAGTTAATGTTGTTCTCCCACCTCATTCTTGGTCTACCAGCTGGTCGTTTTCCTTCTGGCTTTCCTACAAGAAGTTTCCATGCACGTCTTTCATTCCCCATACGCGCAACATGTCCTGCCCATCGCAGTCTACGAGACTTAACTGTTCTTATTATATCTGGCTTCCTATAAAGACCATGTAGTTCATTGTTATTTAGTCTTCTCCATTCACTTATTATTGTTATTATTATAATTATTATTAATATATTTGTTACAATTATTGTTATGGGAGAAAATGACCAATCACATTTCAATGATTTCTTATTTACAACCAATCACAGTCGTGTTTCGCCTCAAATGTATCAACTGAAGTTTATCACATTAAAGAAAGCTCCTCCATTTTAACATTCTGAATAGGTCATAACATTATTTTGCAGTGACTGACTCTCCAAGAAATACAACTACCATATTGTATATATAGTGCACGAATGTCAGCTGATAGTGCTTGCGGGAGATAATATAAAAACATTGTAGCAATTGATTATACCAAAAAGAATAAACCACTGTTTGTACTTTCTTAAACGAATTATTTCCCAGGAAATAAGGTTGCAAAAAATATAATTGGCATATTTACATCATAGGACATCAGAAATTAATTCATACATCTATAATGTGAGTTCTAGTCCACCTGTGGTTCCTCGCGGTAGCTTTCTGCCTCGTAACGCATGTCCGGCCCGGGTTCGATCCCCGGTCGGGACATTATTTTTCCTGGTTGAGGTTTTTTTAAACGGGTTTTTCCTCACCTGTAAGACAAATTCCAGGAAAACTTTAAGGCCCAAACGTCCCTCGAAATCATATGGCCCTCATCTTCACGGTCATCATCCTTACACCGGTGTGGAAAGCAACTGGAAGCTACCACCCCTAAAATTCCCTAGTAAAGCTGCAAAGCATAGCATGAAAATGCTACGAATGCAGTGAAAGACCTGCCCTCGGGCAGAATTTCTATGGATGGATGGAATGTTGATTATAAATTTCTCCACTAGGGTGCGTTCTTACAATATTGTGATCCTTTGGCAATAAATAATATGATCTGGTTGCAGTGATGAACAAAAGAATCAAATGAAGCGCTCCAATTGTTTCTCTTTTGTTTTCAAACATCGCCATTTACGTTAAATATATAAATATTTTAAAATAACTATACTTAAATAATAATTTGAGTAAACAGCTTAATTTTATTCGTTAATAGTCCTAACAAATGTCAATCTTGATTTCCAAATTTTCTAGGTAAATTCACTCGTGGCATTATTTATGATGACTATTTAACTCATGCCCCAAATGGGAGTAAATGACCAATCACGTTTCAATGATTTCTGTTTTACAACCAATCAGAGTCGTGTTTCACGAAATATTTATCAGTGTTATAATTACCATATTAAAGAAAGCTCCTCCTTTTTAATATTCTGAAATAGTATGATCTAGTTGCAGTGATAAACAAAAGAAGCAGATGAAGCGTACCTATCGTTTCTCATTTGTTTTCAAACATCGCCGTTTACATTAGATATATAAATATTTTAAAATAACTACAGTTAAATAATGATTTGTGAGTAAACAGCTTATTTTTATTCGTTAAATAGTCCTAACAAATGCCACTCTTGATTTCCAAATTCTCTAGATAAATTCACTCCTCACTTCGTGAGTCGTGAATTTATCGATAATTTGGAAATCACTCGTGGCATTACTTATGATAATATAACTAGGGATCGGAAGTTGAAGATTGTTTTTATTTCATGTCTGAAGACGAGGCTAACATAATACATATACATTTTCGGTCATTGTAGTCCAGAAAATTGTGTTTTATTTGTCCTTTCATTCCTTTTTTCGACATTTTTTTTAACCTATTGGTCCCTTTTAAGCCTTTTGTTTACGGCTTTTCTTTGCAATTTTACCTTCTTTCTACTATATTTATACCATTTGTATAGCCTAATTATGCTTCTAGTTATTCCAATTTGAATTTCAATTTATTTCTCCATGATATCCATAGCGGGTTCGCTGAATTCATTGTAGGTGGAAAAAATTGTTCATTCTAAATTCACCAAGAACTTTTTTTTAATAAACACAGAATTCCTTTTTCAAACTACGTTGAATTAAATTATTATATATAGTAACTTGTTCAAAGTGGAATCACGTGGGACCAATTTTTTCCACATTAGACAACATCCCGCATTATAAACAAAAATGAACCAATCTTAGATTATAGAGTACCGTATACGTCTTTTTATGAACCTTGAATTTATTATAGTTCCGCTGCCGTTGGAAAACGAAGTATAGTATGTACGAGCGACTTCGACGGTAACGCGAGAAAAAACTCCCGTTTCGTCAGCGTTAAAAGTTTCTCTTAGGCGCATTTCCTGAAACGAAAGTATGCAGTTTCGGTTTCCACCCATTGTGTCGTCTTTTAAAACTCTCCACAACCAAGGTCCTCAACTTCCGAGCCCTATCTATAACTATAGTTATGATGATGATGATGATGATTATTATTATTATTATTATTATTATTATTTTGACATTATGATTATGACTATGTCTTATGCTTATGAGTATTACTATTATCATTATGATTATCATTGTCAGACATAACGGATTCTACACCAAAACAAATGCTATACTGTATGTTAGGTACTATGCGGGGTAATGAGTGAGAATTAAGGAGGGGTATTATATGGTCCTAAGCAGTATCGTCCGATTACTATAAAACTGTGTAATATGATCAGGGAATAACATTAATTTCATTTCTGATACACGTATTTCATGTACTGGTGGACTTATAAAGTTTGCATTGTTTTGTTTATGTTTGATTCTCGTGTTTGCTAGCATCGATAATATTGTATAGTGTTTTAATCACTTAATTGTACAATTGTAATAAATTGTCTGCTGTATTATACAATTTTTGCAGTACCTAACTATACCTGGTCCCGTACTAACAATAGAATGGGTAACAATATAATTTCGAAACAGATTATTCATTACAAACCACTTGGACGACGAAATGTTGGAAGATCCATTAAAAGATGGACAGACCAATTCTAACATGAGATCGGAACAGACCAGCAGGTCTAATCATTGATGCTGATTATCTTCTTCTCCTTCTTTTTCTTCTTTTTTTTTTCTTCTTCTTCTTCTTCTTCCGTTTGCAGTATTGGGTGATGATGCCCGTTCAGCGACTACAAAAACTGATCTTTCCATCGGTTGAAGGGTGCTGATTATTATTATTATTATTATTATTATTATTATTATTATTATTATTATTATTATTATTATTATAGTCCACCGCTGTGGTCTCGAGGTAGCGTGCTGCCTTGTCACGCAGCGGGCCCGGGTTCGATCCCCGGTCGGGGCAGTTTTTCTGGATGAGGTTTTTATCGGGGTTTTTCCTCACCTGTAAGACAAATGTCAGGAAAACTTTAAGGCCCAAATGGTCCCCGAAATCATATGGCCATCATCAACATCCTTATCATTATCATTATATCATCATCATCATCATCATCATCATCATCATCATCATCATCCTTCACAGGTGTGGAAAGCAACGGGAAGCTACCACACCTACACAATTCCCTAGTAAAGCTGCAACCATAGCATGAAAATGCTATGATTGCAGTGAAGGACCTGCCTTCGGGCAGAATTACTATGGATGGATTGTTATTATTATTATTATTATTATTATTATTATTATTATTATTATTATGGTTTAACTAATTTATTTTGGAACTTTCACTCAAATATAATATATGACTAATTAACTAACTGGCATTATCGAACCCGTAGGTCCATAGCCGCGCGGATATAAGGTCTCCAGATACCCTAATGTTTTCGAATCATCCCTGCATAATCTACTTTCCCACTCATATATAACCTACTCCCACCTCATTCTTGGTCTACCAACTGGGGGTTTTCCTTCTGGTTTTACTACAAGAATCTTCCATGTCCCTCTTTCATTCCCCATTCGTGCCACATGACCTACTCATCGAAGTCTACGAGACTTAACTGTTCTTATTATATCTGGTTTCCTATATATACCATGTAGTTCATTGTTATGTACTATTTTCCATTCTTCTATCAGTTCATCTCTCTTTGGCTCAAAAACTTTCCTAAGAAATTTATTCCGAAACACTCGTAATCTTTTCTCCTTCCTTAAAGTAAGGATCCATATTTCGCATTCATACAATGTAACTGGGAGAATAGTAGTTTTATATATTTTCAGTTTAGCGTTTTTTTGAGAGAAGTTGGGACAAGAGTCTCTGCAATGCATACTAGCATGCATTTTCAGAATTAAATCTATATGTAATTTTTTGTGCATCTCATTACATATATTTGTAATTATTGCTCGTAGGTATTAGAATTCTGACACTTCTTGAAATTTTTTCCTAATTTTTCATTAACTGTCATTTCCGTTATATATTTATATGTGTGTGAAGATGTAAATAATTTTTATATTTATTTCCAGTCCCAATTTCTTAATGTAACTAAATAGAGTGTGTGTTTGTTATTATTGTTATTATTATTATTATTATTACAACTTTAACTAGTTGAGTTTGTAACTTGCTGTCGAAGATAATAATATATAACGATAACAAAATCGTTCAACTTAATATTTCCAATTAATTCCAAAGATATCATTTTCCCTGTCAATTAGAATATTACGTACATATAATCATTATAGGCTATGTTTATGTAATTGAATGCAGTGCATAAAAGAGTAAAATGACAGTCTGTATTAAGCCCAGGCCAATCTTCCTTCACACAAATTGTGAATAACTGGATGCCTGACAAATTGTATTTGAATTCTTTTTAATCGATCAAAATTCTTGTAAAGGCTTCAGATGACGTGGCAAGCGTCTTGACAGGTTCCTTGAGAAATTAAAAAAAGATGAAACTGGGGAAGAAAAGTGAAATAAAAAGATGAAGTAAGAATGACTTGTGATGAAGACGGAAAGAGAAGGAATAGTAGTGATGATGGCAGTGAATTCTCTAGACCTCGAATCAATCACCTTTTCCCCATTTCTTATATTTCATTTTTATTCTTTTCTTCACCAAGACGTCATACCAAACTAATTTTACCAGCTGACTTTTTGACGTCAGTGTTCCCCCTACCGATCCTCCACATCAAAAATAAAATTATATGAATCCGCAAATAAGAAGTAGAAAAAAAAAGGAAAAATCTTCCTGAATTTTCACTTTCATAGTTTTTCTTCTTATTTTATCGTGTATTGTGAATAAAAGGATAACGTGTAAAAATGACACAATAGTTATTAATGCAGTAAGTGTGGAGATTATATATATATATATATATATATATATATATATATATATATATATATATATGAAAAGAAAAATGAATGCTTGAGTCGGGATTTGAACCCGAGTCTCTAAACTATGTACGTTTAGTGCTCTAACCAACTGAGCTACTCAAGAATTCCAAAACAAACATACATTTTTTTCTTATATATGTAGTATTCTCAATTCACACAAGAGGTAGTGGGAATGGCCAACATAACAGTTAAGCAATTTTTGAAGATAATATTTACTTTATAGCAGTAACGCTTGTATATTTAGATGTTATAACTATATATATATATATATATATATATATATATATATATATAAAAGAAAAATAAATATTTGAATTGGATTCGCCTGGTGGTGTAATGGATATCACACTGAGGTACAGACTCAGAGATCCGGGTTCGAATCCCAACCAGACATTTATTTTTCTTATCATACCATATATATATATATATATATATATATATATGACGTGAGAAGAAAAATAAACGGCTGGACAGGGATTTGAACCCAGGACCTCTGAATTGATACTTCAGTGCAATACCACTCCGCTATCCAGGCATCCTAGCAAACATTTATTTTTCTTATATATATATATATATATATATATATATATATATATAACATTCTCTAACATAGGGTACCTGGATAGCATAAGTGGTAGCGCACTGAAATACCAATTCAGAGGTTGGGTTCAAATCCTGGTCGATGCGTTTATTTTCATGCCATATTAGTCCTGCAATGCTTAATGTCAAAGTTTAATTATAAAATATATTTTATATTCTAAACTGCGAAGAATAAAGAAGCGGGAACCAGTATTTACATTGTGGGCAAAGACGAATATAGAGTAGTTGAGATAAAAATACATATATGATACTTTGATAATATCTTCATATCTCAATAAAAAATAATAATATGCATATTAAGCGCTATGTGATGGTTTACAGAAATTTTAAATTGAATGTATTTGTTTTTATGGAATTCTCAATCTTTAGTAACAAGTTTATGAATAGAAAACAAAATTTTGAAAATAAAAAAGTATGGGAATGGTAGAACCGGTAGAAGTTAATGAAAGAATTAGAGAGCAGGTATTTAAAGTCCTCCACCTTGATTTATCTTGGCCAAATAGAGTTAGTTAGTTAGTATTTTGTTGGTTAGAGCAACAGAAAGTTGGAGATTTATTATTTTGTCTTGTTTTCTTTAATCAATCTTCAATTGAATGATTAAATGATTTGGAATTAGTGATAAACCGATAACTGATAATTTTTTTGGATTATATTCTTGAATGATAATTAATCACAATTACACTTTTTTCTAGTCTATAATTATAATGTGAATGATATTTACATTATATATTATATAATCATTAATGCATCATCTTTTCATTCGAAAGCACGATATTTACTTTACCGTGTGATACATTATTATTGACATAAACATATATAGCCCTAACTAACTAACTCACTGGCGCTATCGTACTTGCAAGTTCTTGGCCGTGCGGACACACATGCCTATCCTGAGCTAATGTTTTCCAATCATCCCTTAAATTCCTTAAATCATGGTTAATATTATTCTCCCACCTCATTTTTGATCCACCAATTGGGCGTTTTCCCTCTGGTTTTTCGACATAAAATAGTAGTAGTAGGACTTTATTAGACTAAATGTAAGATATTTACAATGTTATTTACAAATATGGGTCGCACGGGCAGTAAGCCGTACGTGCTGTTGACAGTCCGTTACAATAAAGTAATAATTGATAATAGTAGGCCTATAAAGAAAAAAAACAGTAATATTACAATTACATAAAGAAAACATAATAATACAATAACATTAAACATTAATTGCATTTTGATAACATATATTTATTAATGAGTGAGTGTTGTTCTTATTTTCCGCGTTTTGTCCGAAATTTACCTAAGTTTATCCAATTTTCTGGATTTACCATTAACTCTAGCATGCCAATCTTTCATGATTTGAATTTAGAAATCTTTCCGGTAATAACTGACTTCTCCAATATTCTAAATCATTACATTTTCCTAATATATGTATCTCGTCTTCAAAGCACATTTGACATATTCGCATATCGTGATCGTCGCTGATTTTTAGAAATTTCCATGCCCCTAGCCTGAACCAAGCAAGCCCTGATCTCTCTTTAAGACATAAAAATATATATAGGGCCTACTTAATATTCTTATTTTTTTATTTTGTCACTAATTTCATATTTTTCATATTTTGACAATGTGTTTTTGATATTTTAATAAATGAATTTCTTCATATGTCTGCTCAATCTAGTTATTGATATTACAATAATTGAAATATTTACGGACGAAGCGTAAATTAATTTCCAAAAAATTGTAAAACATTTTCAATCCTTATAATATAGGCCTACAATAATTTAATAGTGTCAGAGTGTGAGTTAGAACATATTAATAATATTGTTATGGTTATTGAGTTTAAGAAATTTTGAAGGGCGCAAAGTTGTTGATAAAACAGGGGATGATAAGTTTAGAAATCAATCAATAAAAGCAACATTGAATGTTCAACCTCTACAAAATAATATATAAAATTATGAATCTCAACTCAGATGTTTAGGCCACATAAATGGAATAATAATAATAATAATAATAATAATAATAATAATAATAATAATAATAATAATAATAATAATAATAATAATAATAATAATAATAATAATAATAATAATAATACGATAATTAAATAATCTTGGAAAGCCCGAATAGGTTAGGTACAAGTAGACTTAGAGAAATGCCGGAAACAACATGGAATGATAGTATACAGTACTTCGAAAACCCTGAAAGTAACAGGGAAAATTCCAAATGTCTTTAAGCCTTAAATTGGCGAAAAATAATTTCTCGTGCCAGTTATTTAAATGTTTCGGACAGCAATGAAAACAAAATCATGTAAAATTATTGTACTCAACACATATTTAAGTAATTGCTATTTTTTTGTTTGTTTTATAAATAATATTAAATGCATTAAGTTAATGTACCTTATAGGATACATTGCCAATTTAAGGGATGGATATAAAGGAATGGAGGGCTCCCTACCATGTTGTAAGAGGACTGGGATAAAGAAATCATCATCATCTTGAAGGTATGGGCCTATTGGACCGTTCCACTCCACGCTGCACAATAGATTACAATAGATTCTTCCAACGTCATATCGGATTTCCTACATTTCTTCGGCCTTCAGGTATATAATAAAGTATGTGGTTTGATAAGAAAGCATGTAAGTAAAATTTGGAGGGGTTGGTCACGTAGCTCAAATGGATAACAATAGAATTATTTTGAAATGTTCATTTGTAAATATTTGGGATAAAGACATTAGGAAGGCCTATGTGTAGCGAAATATAACTTCTTGGAATGGATGTTACGAAAATTGTCATCGGAGATGTGAACTGAAT
Source organism: Diploptera punctata (assembly GCA_030220185.1). Taxonomy (NCBI): domain Eukaryota; kingdom Metazoa; phylum Arthropoda; class Insecta; order Blattodea; family Blaberidae; genus Diploptera; species Diploptera punctata. Next base: position 202,466 of record JASPKZ010010693.1, on the reverse strand, counting down.
TGAGTTAACTGAAATGGGAACCAGTTTAGAATCTTATACACTGTGAGGATTTGTACTATCCTGTTCTAACCGTGAGCGCCAATCTTATCTAACAATATTCACAATAACATTAATGTTTAATGATTTTCTTTTGTCAAAATTCTTGAAAATGCTTGGGTGTTTTCACGCCACCCCTTAACACATTCCAGCGCGTGGTCCCGCGCCGTAGCCGAGCGGTTAAGGTAGGAAGCCTTGGCGCAGAGCTATGGGACTTGCGCTGGTTCGAGTCTCCATGGGGGAAGAAATTTTCTCATGGTATTTCGGCCAGTATGGGACCGGTGCTCACCCAGCATCGTGAGGCAATTGGATAGCTACAATAAGTAGCGGCTCCAGGTTGAGGAACCAGCTATAACGGCTGGGGGACTCGACATGCTAACCACATGTCACCCCTACACTGGCTGTTGATCATCTACCTCTGTGATTGACACATGTGGATGTGAAGGGCCAGCAGCCGGCTGGTAAAAGGGCAACCGCTGAAAAGTGGAAAGACCCTCAATCGGAATCGGTTATTTAGTTAAGCACTACATTCAACTGATTTTGGTCTTCCCTCAGGCATATTATGGTGATAGAGGTAAAGGTGAATACTCGTATCTTTCTTAAACCGATCAGATTACTTCTCTCTCTTAAAACTACCGGACCACTAAATTCTCACAGACTATAGCGAATACAGCACAGAACCTACCGGTTTTATAAGCCATAATGTTAGTTAGTTAAATCTATAATATAATAGACAGTTGATAAAACATGAATGGTTAAGGCTAAAAGAAGTACTTAAATTTTCGCAGCTTGTAACTGAAGTAGAGGAACTTGTATTCATGGAGCCTAAAGCGAAGCTTCTGAAAAGTTGCAGATGTCTCTCTTAATCTTATTAATAGAAGGAACGGATCAAAGAAAAGCAACAGAACGCAACTAATTGCAGAATGGAGACGAGCGCCACGGTGTAATAAAGTCACTATGTTTAAGAAAGTTTCTCTGGATACACTTTAAGTAGAAGCGTGTTTTGAAGGCTCTCTCTCTCTCTCTATCTATCTCTCTCTCTCTCTCTCTCTCCTCTCTCTCTCTCTCTCTCCTCTCTCTCTCTCTCTCTCTGGATGTATGTGTAGAGAGCCTTTGAAGTCCTATTGACTCATCTGGCTTATGTGCTTAATGCAATTTGCTAAAATTAAAAAAAGAAAAAAAGCTGTCGAATAGAACGTTATCTAGCATATTTATTCACTCTTTTAGGCCTACTTTAAGGGGAGGGTGTTAAGAAGAGGGATAAAAAAAACACTCAATAAAAAAATGGATAGGTAATGAAAACTGAGGAACATTTTGAAGAAGAGGATGAATTCAAACATCTAAGAATAATAGGAGTAATAACAAAACAGGGGCGAGGTGCAGTAAAAATGTAAACATAGGCTGAACTCTGAAAACGCATGCTATAATGTATTAGACGTTTAGGAACTCTTGTCATCCCAACTTTTTCCAAAAAAAAAATTGAAACTAAAAATATATAAAACGGTTAGTATTCCAGTTATTTTATATGGATGAAAAACATGACCTCTAAATTTAAGGAGGGAGAAGATGAGATTATAAGTGTTTGAAAATAAAGTGATAAGAAAATTTTTGGACCAAAAAGAGACGAACAAATAAATGAATCGAGAATACTATTTAAGAGTGAGCTACATTTTGTTTTATGGAAAAGGAATGTAATTAGAACAGTTGAGCCTCGTAGACTGCGATGGACAGGATATGAAAAATGAGAGGGAAAGCGAAAAGTAGGTAGCCCTAGAATAAGGTGATAGAATAAGATTAACCACGATTTGAGAACAGTGAATTACACAAGGGATGATTGGAAAATATTAGCTCAGGGTATGGATGTTCAGAAAGCTTATAATTATATAAATATATAGTAAAATTTACTTGATTGCCAGTAACACTTGAAAAGTAAAACACCATTAAAAATCACAGTTCAAAAACAAGGATCATTGAAAAATAAAAGTAGGGATAACTATAACATCTAGCGCAATTTGTTGGAACCTTTCAAACATAAACTATCACCATGAAATCAATGGTTCAAATTTTGTTATGCTAAGGAAAAACAAGGATTTTTCAAACATTACATTTTCAGTGTGGTATAAATCTATTCTATAATGTTTTGCTTGCATCATTCTCCTTTGCATTAATTCCTTGTGTGCCAGTGTGGATTTTATATTTTGAGTTTCTCCTGTTTTTTTATATTAATTCCTAATGTCTTTAATTACATTATTCAGTTTGGTATTAATCTATTCTATATTGTTTTGTCTATTTTATTTTATCTTCAATTATACATTAACTTTTGTGTGCCAGAATTTATTTTATGATTTGATACTGGCTCCTAAATGTATGTGTTTTGTTTTCTCTCTCCCTTTAACTAAAATGTTGTAATGCATATATTATTTATGTATTACTAGCTAATACCCGGCGTGCGCTGCGACGAGTTAATCAATTAACTATTTAGGGTTAATTATTATATGGTATACGTTGATACAAACCTAACACGGCGGCTGCTAGAGTAAATTTTTAATTTCAATTTCAGGTAAACCCCCACTTCTAATTGTTGGAATTTACTGATTTTTGGAAAATACATACCTCGATTCACTTTAATACGATATTCCGAATTTTGTTGCGAAACATAGAAAATAGCGATTGCTAGAGCGATTTTTAAAATGTCGTTTCAGGTGAACTCCTACATCTAATGATTTTAGAACATAATAGATAAGGGCTAAACACTCGCCGCATCTGAAATCCTGTACATACAAATTTTCACGAAGATCAGTTGAACGGTTTAGAAGTCTATAAAGGACAAACAGACATATATTCAATTATATCCATCCATCCATAATAATTTGCCCGAAGGCAGGTCCTTCACTGCAATCATAGCATTTTCATGCTAAGCTTGCAGCTTTACTAGGGAATTATAGGTGTGGTAACTTCCCGTTGCTTTCCACACCGGTGAAGGATGATGATAAGGATGAAGAATAAGATGATGATGGCCTTATGATTTTGGGGACCGTTTGGGCCTTAAAGTTTTCCTGACATTTATCTTACAAGTGAGGGAAAACCCCGATGAAAACTTCACCCAGAAAAACTGCCCCGACTGGGGATCGAACCCGGGCCCGCTGCGTGACAAGGCAGCTCGCTAGCTCGAGACCACAGCGGTGGACATTCAATTATAAATATAATTAATATAAAACAATAGAAAAACAAATGGATAAAAATTACTTACATTTGCGTCATATTACACAGTAATGTACAATAATACTTAGAGTTTTATACGATTTTGTTTTCTTTGCGGTCCGGAACAAATAAATAACTGGCAGAATGCATAATTGTTGATGTGAAAAAAGGGAAGTTCAAAAAGTGACACAATTTCCATTACATACTGACGACGACGACGTATCTTAAACCCAAAGATCGATTTCAAATCCGAAACTAGTACACATACCGTAATGACCGTCTTGACGGTCCCCTTGGAGGAACAGCCACCTACATCAAAAGCACCATCAGCCATAGAGTGGCCAACATTCCCAGGCTTCAATTTATTGAAGCTACTGGAATATTAGTCCCAACTTCCCCAAATGAATTCACCTTCATCGCCTCTATCTATAAATCTTTAAGGCAATTAACCAGACACGACCTCAATATCCTAACTTCTGTCTCTCGCAGCTATTTGCTTGCGGGGAGATTTTAATTCTAAACATCATTTCTGGAATTGTCGTGTCCAAAATGCCTCAGGCCTCATACTTCAAAATTATTGTCAGCTTCAAAACGTAGAATTCTCTGCTCCAAGGGATCACACATTCTTTCGTCACACAGCTTTTGGCATTCGATCCGATATCCTTGACATAGTCCTTTCGAAGAATGTACCTATAACAGCACACATTAACACCGTTGAAAACGCATTGTACTCGGATCATACACTCATACACTTTAAAATTACACCATCTTTTCAATTACCGCCACCTTTTTCTATACAAAAAGCGCAAATCGACTTGCAGAAATACACTTACATGCTCAATAAATGGATTTAGCCTACACTTTCTGTTCAATCTTCACAACAACTTGAAGACGTCATTGTAAATTTTGAGGCGACGATAAAACCAGCCGTTAGACTATCTACAACACCAACAAACTACACTGCACCACAAAAATATACGGACCCTAAACTTCAACATTATTTATCAAAAAAGCGCTACTATCTTCGATTACACACACTTTTGGCTCCCGTCAACACAAAAACAAGTATACAATCGCTGTGTTCATCTGGTACGAAGCCGATTGCAGCAACTTAGTCAGGACCGATGGGAAGAGTCTATGACTCAACAAAATATTGATCAAACTCCTCCGTGGGATATCCTTAAAAGGATTAGGAGAAGTAGAGCTCCTGATCCTCCTTCTGCAATCAGCAGCAATGGTACCTGGGCCTACCACCCTGGCGATAAGGCCCAGGTCCTTGCTACACATCTGGCCAATCGGTTCCGACCACATGAACTCACTACTCCAGTACATGAGACTGAGGTAAATGACGTTGTTTCTAAGTTTCTTGCTACTCCTATCCCACATGTCCTTCCAGATATCCATATTACAGAGGTGCTTACAATTATACGTAACCTCAATCCTAACCGTGCCCCTGGCAGCGATGGTATCTGGAACTTGCTGTCAAAAATTTACCCATGAAACCCTTACTCCTTTTACTCCAAATCTTTGAATACTGTATTAAGTTACAGTATTTTCCTAACGTATGGAAACTTGCCAAAGTCATAACCCTTTAAAAACCCGGCAAGAATCCATCAGACCCAGACAATTTGCGATCAATTATTCTGCTGCCTGTACTGGGCAAAATTTTGGAGAAAATCATTTTGGTAAGACTCAAAATTAAAGTTGCAGACAAAGTTCTTCTACCAAACCACCAATTTGGTTTTCGAAATTTACATAGCACTCCGCTCCAGCTAGCAAGACTGGTTGATCATATTGTCACGGCCTATAACAGGAAACATAGTACCATCGCTGTATTCCTGGACATTGAGAAGGCATTTGATACGACCTGGATAAATGTGCTTATCTATAAACTAATCAATTTTCAAATTCCGGCGCCACTTATTAAATTAATTGCTAAATACCTCACTGGCAGAAAATTCTATGTTTCGATCAGTGGGTATAAATCGGACTGCAAGGAAATCTTGGCGGGAGTTCCCCAAGTTGCTGTCCTTTCACCCATACTATATACGTTATACGTATCAGACCTTCCTACTATCCCCTATATCCATACCGCATCATTCGCCGATGATCACAAAGAATTTAAAACATTAATCGGCTATAAAAATATTAATAAACGAAGAACATTTATTTTTATTTCACTATTTTCAATCATTATATTTAATAACTTTCTAGGATTATTCCCATATATGTTTCTTTTAACAGACTACCTTCAAATATCTTCCTGATCGAATCCATATATTCCAAACCGCTCTCAACCGTTCCAGTTATGGAAGATAAAGATAAATACGGTAAAAATCCAAGCGATCCTTTTCACTGAATCAACCAGACGATCACCCATCCAACTAACATTGGGAACTCAAAATCTCCGCCTAGAATCTTCAGTCAAGTATCTTGGGGTCCATCTGGACCCCAAGCTTACCTTCAAAATTCATATTCGACATCTACAACATAAAGCAAATGCAGCAATTGCAAATTTATACCCATTTTTCAGGTCGAATAAATTTTCACGTAGGATCAAATTTTTACTGTATAAAAGCGTGATCCGCAGCATGCTAATGTACGGATGTGAGGCCTGGAGCATCCTTGCAAAACAGCATAAACGAAGAATACAAATTATACAGAATAAGTATTTGAAAATAATTTTTCAAGCACCGCGTTTCACGAGGATGACAGACCTATACAACGTAGCGCAACTTCCCCATATTGATGCCATGATAACTGAAAATGTAAGGAAGATGCATAAATTAACATCTCTGCATACAAATTTTATGGTACGCAGTATGGGACGCTTGCCTCAACAACGTGCTGTACATAGAAACATATTCACCCGATTTACCCCTCATTAAATCCAGCCAGAGATTTGGCGATGTGCTCTCACCTGGAGTAGCGTGGCTCATTCCACAATGCTGGATTTCCAACTCTCGGCTTGAAAGCAATGTGATGTCCTGCATCAGGTCATCACATCGCTATCTCTGTCCAATTTTCATCACCAATTGCACGCAAACGCTAGCGCCGCCAAATAGGCTCGGGTTAAGTGAACTACAACCCCGTAATGATAGACACTATTAACTTAGCTGCCAAAGAGCCCTAGTGGGTTCTAACATACGCAGCTCACTGGGCGAAGCTAGACTTCGCCTTATCCAGTCAGTCAGTCAGTCAGTCAGTGTTTCGCCAATTTAAGATTAGACTAATCACCCCATGACCCGTAAAGAATTTAATTGAATAAGATTCTGATAGTTTTATTAGAATTGACACTTACTCTCAGCAAGTCCCAAATAGTAAAATTGACATTACCTTCAATAACTGAAAAATTATGGACTCCTTTTTAAATGGACTTTATAAACATAATAATATCCAAGAAGACACAAACGAAAGATTACAAAATACTAAGATTTTTTTTTCAATAAATAAACTATTTAAATTCAAAATATCCGACACGCGAAACAAAAACTAGATTGTATAAAACCCTAGCTAACACCCGGCGTGCGCTGCTGCGCCGAAAACATATGAAAATTAATGTTTTCTTATGTTTAATTGAATGAGTGAAAGGGAAAAATAATTATACATTTATATTGTAATTATTTTTTATACCCCGTGCTGATTAACTGGCGATGCCCGGTTATCTACTTATCTCTATCTCCTTGCCATAAATGAGGTGAAAGACGAAAATTAATGTTTTAATTTTTAGTTGAACAAGGAAATGGAAAAATTTATAACGTAATTATTTTTAGATACGCTGAGCTGATTACCCGGCGTTACCGGTAATCTACTTACACCGATCTCCTTGGCAAAAATGAACGGAAAGATGAAAATTAATGTGTTTTTTATGTTTAGTTCAATACGTATAGGGCAAAATTTATATCGTAATTATTTGTTTGAAACCTCGTGCTGTTTACCCGGCATTGCCCGGGAATCTTTATCCCAATCATCTTAGCATAAATAAGCTGAAAGACGAAAATTCAAGTGTTTTTATGTTTAGTTGAATAAGTAGAGGGTATAATTTATAGAGTAATTATTTGAAGATAACTCAAGCTGATTACAGGATATTGCCCAGGAATCAACTTATTCCAATCTTCCTGGCATAAATGAGCTGAAAGAATAAAATTAATATTTTTTATGTTTAGTTGAATAAATAAAAGGAAAAATAGTTATAAATTTATATCATAATTATTTTTATATACCCCATGATGATTACTCATCGTTTACCGGGAATCTGCTTAACCCGTTCTTCTTAGCATAAATAAGCAGAAACACGAAAATTAATGTGTTTTTATGTTTAGTTGAATAAGTGGAAGGAAACAATTATACCGTTTTTTTTTTCAGATAACTCGTGCTGATTAACCGGCATTGCCCGGGAATCTACTTTTCCCGATCTTCTTGGCATAAATGAGCTGAAAGGTGAAAATTAACGTGTTTTTATGTTTAGTTGAATAAGTGGTATCAAACATTTATATCCTAATTATTTTTAGATACCCCGGCTGATTACCCAGTATTGCCGGGGAATCTACATATCCCGATCTTCTTGGGCATACATGAGTTGAAAGGCGAAAAGTAATTTTTTTTAGTTGAATAAGTAAAAGGAAAAATTTACATCGTAATTATTTTTATATCCCGTGCTGATTACCCAGAGTTGCCCGGGAACCTACTTACCCCGATCTCCTTGGCATAAATGAGCTGAAAGGCGAAAATTAATTTGTTTTTATGTTCAAGCAAAAGAAAAAAAATATCGTTATTATTTTTAGATACCCCTGCTGATTACCCGATGTTGACCGGAAATCTACTTAGGCCTATTCCGATCTTCTTGACTTAAATGAGCTGAGAGAAAAAAATCGTTATTGTGAGTTATCCGTAAAAGAATACCCACCGTTCACTGCTACACTTGCCCAGGAATCTACATATCCCAATCTTCTTAGGATCAATGAAAGACAAAAATGGTTATTGTGAGTTTTCCTTAAAAGATAAACATATGTTTACGCGGACTTTTTTTGTAGTGTTTTGTTAGATGTTCAAATCTGTGTACATTAATTTTGTATATTTGTTTTGGTTTGGGCAGTGTAGGCCATTTAATTGTCCAAGAAGCTACGTTTTTCACTACAAAGGGTGATTTTTAAGAGTGTAGGAGTTGAGTATCACAACTCTCTTATAACCTATGTTTATCCCGTGAATCTCCTGAACATTTTGTAAAAAGCCCTATGACAATCGAATGAACGATATGGCAGAGGTTTAAATACGAACAAACAAAATATGATTTTCATTTGTGGAAAAATGTTTTGGCTCAACTGCACTTCTACTAGCGCTTGATTTTTCAGTTATATTGTGGTAAACTATAACTCTTCTTCTGTATTTACTAACATTATTTAATATTTAAACTTTTTCAAATAATTTTTATAACATTATTAGAGAATTTTGAAGTATTTATCTTCATATGCAAATCACAAAATTATGACACTGTTAGACAATATTGTGATGCTAACTGCTATTTTCTCCACAGAGTATATTACTTAGTCAATTATTTCTATCGCTGTTTTGGGTTATCGCTGGTTAGATCAGCGTTAGGGAGTGATAAGTAAGTGTACACCCATTTTTAATAAACTTTGGTAATTTTAATATTATTAATATATTTTTTTAACATAGATTTGGAGATTTATTGCAAATATTGGTCATTTAAATTTCATAGCAACGGTTAGTAGGCCCTAATCGAGGATGATAATAGAATGTGGTTCGATTGTGGGTTATCGCTGGCTCTATAAACTCTGACGCATGCGCACTGTTATTCCATAGGACTTTGAAAATATTTCACGCTAGTTTAAGTGCAGTCTCAGGATAGAGATGTATGGAGAGCTTATGTCCGCGCGGCCATGAATCTACGGGTTCGATAGTACCAGTGAGTGAGTGAGTGAGTGAGTAAGTAAGTAAGTAAGTAAGTGAGTGAGTAAGTAAGTAAGTAAGTAAGTAAGTAAGTAAGTAAGTAAGTAAGTAAGTAAGTAAGTAAGTAAGTAAGTAAGTAAGTAAGTAAGTAAGTAAGTAAGTAAGTTTAAGTGCAGTTTTTCCAATGTTTTAAAATGTCGGAATTATTCGGACATTTAAAATGCTCAAACAGATTTCTGAAAAAAAAAAGAGAGATAGAGAGAAAAAATGAACCAAAACCATTTAGTAAATATAATAAATTAAATTTAAAACAAATATATAATACAAGAACTTACCATATAGGTACTATAATTAATTCCTGAAGCCTGGATAACATTTCGTACCAAATGTTGACATTCAACAAAATGACTATTTTTCCCACAATCCAGTGCACCTGTTCGCGCTGCTTTTTTTTTTTTTTTTTTTTTAGTTTCAAATTCTGCTATTACGGCCCAAAGGCGCCAATACAACTGAGTCCACGTGTAATACTGCAAGATGTCACTTTACCAACCGTGGCATCCCATTGAACCCAAAGGTACACTGCCACGCGGACATAAGCTCTCCATACATTTATATCCTGAGCTAATGTTTTCCAATCATCTCCTGTATAATCTACTTTCCTTCATCATGTTAATTGTATGCATTAACTATTTGATTTGAGCGCGCCTAGCGCGTTCCTTAGTGCAAAGAAGGACAAAATGACTAAAATTATGTATATATTTACACTGTATTATAATTTATTATGTGTACATCGAAACAAATTCTGAAACTATTTATAATCGTTAGCACCTGCAAACAGTTATTGGTTCGGTTCGTGAACTATATATACAGCGGAGTTACGTTATTTTCTCGAGGAAGTCCGATGTTTCAGGGTCCCATTCGAGGATTATACTGCGATGAAACTGGGCGCGTACATACGAAACATAATAGTATAAGTGAATAAATTGTCATGTTTCAATCCCTGAAACAGTGGTGACTTCCATTTTTTAAATAATGTATTTAGTTGTGATGATTCAAATATTTGCTGTTGGGAGTTTTTCAGAAATGTTAGTTTTGACATTTGAGCTACCAAAACCATGCACCATATAAATATGGCAGACATAGAAGTGAGTCCAGCTGAAAGTGCTCTGAAAATATCGAAAAAATAGCGGAAACAGGTGGCTATATGAAGAAGGGAGTAAAAGGCGCAATACTAAAAAGCGGTGGGTGAGATAAGAGAATATATAGAATTAATGCAAACGAAAAGTGATAATAGAGAAAACAAAGGGAACCAATGCGAAGCTATACATAACCAACAAAACAACCCGATCGAGGAGGACGACAGCACCTCTACGGAACAACTGGTGACATCTGTTGGAAGCAGCAGCGTCAACAGAGCAAAAGCCAAACTGACGGAGAACAGAGGAACTCTGGCGAAAACAAAATTCAATAACTCTGCACGCAAGAACATCAGAACAGAAGAGGAAGGAAGGAGCTATATCATACAAAATATAGACAACATTGTTGGGATAATAATCGAAGAAAAAATAAACAACCAAAGGAATGCAACAGCACAAGCACAACAAAGGGAAAAATGGGGGAGATGGAGCCAAATAAAACGAAACTATAAGACAATGGCTAACCCAACAGACGAAAAGCAGAAAATAAATGACGAAGAATCAAACCACGGGGAAGAAAACGAAGTGGGCACATGGACCCAAGTAACATACTAAAGGAACAACAGAAACAAGAAAACACAAAAGCCTGAACAGAAGATAGGAACAAAAACCAGCACGAACCAAGACATCCAAGCAGCGCAGATACATGGCTGGCTCTTCCTAGGAAGACTCAAAGAAGACACAACACCAAATAAAGTAAAAAAAAAACTCCCTACTAAACCACAGTGTACAGGGAAATATGATCTCAGAAGAAATAGAGAGCAGGGGAAGGAACAAAGCCTTCAAGATAGGAATACCTATTGAATACCTGAAGACAACAAACGGCTCCGACTTGTGGCCGGAAGGGGTACTGATAAAACGCTACCTTTTTCGGAGAACATTTAGAAATGAAGGAATCTCCATCGCCTGTGAAGGTTCTTAATTGGAACGCGGAAGGTCTAAAAATTGCACTGAAATATATACCAACAGATCAACAATTAGAATAAGACGTAATGGTATTCACAGAAACATTTGCAACGGAACCGATCAACATAGAGGGATTTAACGGACTACACTCTTACGGAATGAAAACAGATGCCAGGCCAACAGGTGGCGTATCATGCTATCTGAGGCCATCAAAGTAATAATACAAAGACGAAGACCTACTCACAGTGAGAACAGATAACATCACAATAGTAGCAGTATACATCAGACCACAAGCAACCACGGAAAAAAGTGGTAGAAACTTTAATAACAGCAATAGCAGACACGGAAGAAGACGAATGCTTCATAATAGTTGGAAACATCAATTGCAGGATAGACAAGAAGAACACAAAGACAGAAGTAGTACTTGAGACACTGAGAGAAGAGGGTTACACTCTAACCAATAAGAAGGAACTCCCAACGTATATAGCGCACAATGGAACAAGCGCGATTAATCTATTGCTTTACAAAGGGAAGGATCCAAGATTAATAGAACAAAATGGGCTATGGCCAACAAACTTAGCATCCATGAGGAAACACGTGCCGATAGCAACAAGACTAGAAAAGACAAAGGCAAGGAGTAGACCAAAGAAGAAAACCCCTCAGAACAGGATATCAAGAAAACTAGATATAGAACAAATACGAAAAAACACGGAGAGTATAGGGAAAGCAAGAACAAGAATAAAAGTCAACTGGAAAAGCACTAGACATCACAAAAAACCTTATAAAGAACGTAGTCAACCAGCACCAAAAAGAAGAGCACAGCCGTGGCTCAACAGGATGTGCTACACAGAACGGAAGGCAACACTACAAGCACTAAACAAAGCAAAGGAATCAAAAATCAAGAAAACCTGGAACGATACGCCCAGAAAAGAAAGCACTACAAAACACAATCAAAGACAAGAAAAACAATTACACAGAAAAGAAAGCCCAATAGCTGGTCGAAGAAACAGAAAAGGACTCTTTCCTGGCCTTGAGGAAACCCAGAGGAGTGATGAAAGAAATATCGATAGAAAATTGGGAAAATCACTTCACCAAAGTACTGAATAAACGAAACAGAACAGAAGCTTACAAAGCCAATGCTACCAGGAACCCAAGAACCCCGAATCTGGAATTGGAAATCACAGAGGATGAAATCAAATGCGTGAAAGAATCAAAAACCAGAAAATCCACAGGACCGGATCAAGTAGTATACGAACACATAAAGGCATCAACTGACTTTCTAATATCAATATGGGAAGAACTGTTCAACAAATGCCTAGAGACGGGAACCGTACCAGAACAATGGAGAAGGGATACACTGAAAATGCTGTATAAGGGTAAAGGAAACACGGATGGACTCCTACAGAGGCGTGGTACTGGAAAACACCCTGTTCAAAATCTTTATGAAGATAGTAACAAACAGATTGATGGGCATCACAAAATTAAACATCCCAGAAAATCAATTCTGATTTAGAAAAGGAAAGTCCACTCTACAAGCAGCATCCGCATTGTTATACGAGGCAGAAGAAGCCCTCAACAGGGCAAAAGGGAAATACTACATGGTTTTCATAGATTATGAAAAAGCATTCGATTACATAAACAGGAAAAAAAAATACTCACAAAGATGAGGGACATGATTGGGAACGAACACTTCATTGTTGGAATAGTGCACGACATAATGAGGCGAAAGTGGTTACAGATAACGGATGAGGTGGCGGCATCAGACGATGTTAAGCAAACTAACGGAGTACTCCAAGGAGACCACATCAGCCCGCTACTATTTAACATAATGACGCAGACATTGGGAAGGCAACTAACGGGACCACGCTGGTAATGTATGCGGACGACATTACCATTGGGGCATAACACAAAGAAGAATTTCAATAAGGCATAGACGCAATACAAAGACGGGCTACGGAAAATGAGTTCATGATAAACAGCAACAAGACCGTACAAACGGTTTTCTGGAAAGGGAGAAAAGCAGCGGAAAATGATAATCTAAAACTAGGAGAAGAATCGATAAGAATAGTGAACAAATTCAAATACTTGGACATAACACTGCAGCCAACAACAAAGTGTTTCAGCGCACATGTGCAGGAAAGAGCAGCAGCAGCAACTATAAGAACTGTGTGCAATATCAAAGACATTACAGCATTAAAATTAGACACAGTCATGAAATTACTCGTATCAGTGATCACCCCGATCGCCACCTACGGGATAGAACTGATATGGGAGAAACTACCGAACAGCAATGTAGAGAGGTTAGAAAAAGTAAAAGCAAGATACATAAAAAAGACATTAGGTGCAAGCAAATACACACCTAATAGAATGGGCCTATATGCTAGCCAGAGAAACCTACTTCCCAGAGGACCTGAGACAAAGGATACTACTGCTAGCAACGGAGCCATATAAGGAAGTCACGGAAAAAAAGAAACAGAAGGATAAAGAGTTCTACGCCTCTAATGCCATGGTGAACAGGGAGAGGACCGGAAGCAACCAACCACAAAAGCACGCAATTATAGGCCTGGCAAACATGGATATCACCATAAAATGTGAAAAAATACGAAATTCCACCAACCGAGTGACTCGTGTAAATGCAAGATACGTGAACAAAAATGCAAGCGATACAATTACAAACAATGCAGAGGATGGACGGGATCGTTGAACGAACTGATAAATAACAAATCATAAAATAGAAAGTCAAAACCTAAAACTTAGTGCTCTTTTGAGTGCTACTTACTTACTCATTAATACTGTGTACAACATTTATTTGTGATAATCTTCGATTTTTGTCCTATGCTTTTTAATTAAGAAAAATTGAATTAAGGAGTACAGGAGAATTGTGTAATTTCTGATAGTACATAATTTTTGCTATCAAGTATTCATTACAACGTGATCCATAAAAAGTCTGATCAATAAATATGTCATTGTGATGTATCAAATCATTTTAGGACAATAGTTTTATTGTTCAATGAATCCGTTTTCATTTATTTTCAATCAGTGTTGTGATTTTATTTAATCTGTCAGATAACAGGTGCGGATAATTCTATTGATTACACACCGACACAGTTTAAAATTACAAAGCAATGGGTGCATTCGATTAACTCAACGTCAGCATTTCAGTCAACATACATAAATTTAATACATTTTCAACTCTAGGCAAAAAGGTATTGGTGATAAATACAGAATGTTCAGATATTTCCATTACAAACTTCTAGAGTTTGTAGAGGAGACTGAATAGGAACCTTTGTCTGGAAACGTACCGTTTTGTGCTGCCGATACATTAAGCGTTTGAATCTCCCGCGTCTTCCAGGGATAAATCTATAGTAATTTAATGATTGATGACTCAAATAATTACATTTACACAACTCAACATTCACTGATTTCTAGCAGTCGCAAGTTTCGATATATTCTATTACATCATCCCATTCTAGTTTTTATCGGGGTTTTTCCTCACCTAAGAGACAAATGTCAGGAGAACTTTATGGCCCAAACTGTCCCCGAAATCATATGGCCATCATCATCATCATCCTTATCATTATCATCATAATCATCATCATCCTTCACCGGTGTGGAAAGCAACGGGAAGCTACCACACCTACAATTCTCTAGTACAGCTGCAAGCATAACTTGAAAATGCTATGATTTCAGTGAAGGACCTGCCCTCGGGCAGAATTACTATGGATGGATCCCATTCTTGACGTTATACAGGGTGTTGCAAAAACACCGACAACGGAGGTGAGGTGGTATATTGAGATATGCTGATCATTTTTAATAAGGTACCCATGTCCTGAAATGATGCGTTTTCACACTATGACAATTCATTATGTCTCAAGATCAGTGTTAGTTCGAAGAATTTGAAGACTCGTTACTTGAAAAAACACCGACAACGGAGGTGTGGTGGTAGATTGAGATATGCTGACAATTTTTAATAAGGTACCCATGTCCGGAAATGATGCGTTTTCACGGTATGACTTATTAATGATGTCTTAAGATCAGTGTTAGTTCGAAGGATTTGAAGATTCATTACTTGACAACACCTCACAAGTGCGGAACCTATGATACGCGGCTTCGAAAAGGAATGTGGCTACAACACGACGAAGCTCCAGCTCACTTCGATGTCAATGTGAGGAGACATTTGGATACAACATATCCAGGTCGAGGGGGACCAGTCCCATTACCTCCGAGATCACCTGATCTTAACCCTCTCGATTAAGCTTTGTGGGGCGACATGAACCAGTCTGTTTATTAGACTCCAGTAGAGTCACGTATGTATCTTATATCCCGAATCCACGCTGCTACAAAAAACAATTCAACGAGGCCAGGCGTATTTGAACATGTGCGCCAGTCACTACACGGCCGATGTACGATCTGCATATAGAGGTGGATATTTTGAAAACTTGATGTGACTGTGACAGTACTGTCAAATATTGACTCTTGAAATTAACGGAACTCTTGAGAAGTTAGCTACTAATAGTATAAAAACACATGATTCCCGGACATGGGTATCTCATTATAAAATTAACAGCATATCTCAATATACAACCTCACCTACGTTGTCGGCCTTTTTTTCAAGTAATGAGCCTTCAAATCATTCGAACTAACACTGATCTTGAGACATAATTAATTAGTCATAATGTGAAAACGCATAATTTCCGGGCATGGGTAGGCCTACCTCATTAAAAATGATTAACATATCTCAATATACAACCTCACCTCCGTTGTCGGCGTTTTTTGCAACAACCTGTATATAATAAGATGCAGTCTATCATAGCAATAGCTCGTCGTTGTTTGCGGTTTAGTACCTTTCTCCTCCGTTTGGACGATCCCTTTGCTTTCTCGACCGCTTGTAAAGATTGTACTCTCTTCCACAATGTCGATAACTTGCTCTTCAATTGCAGACATGATGTATATAATACGTTTATCAGCACACTGATAATATGGCGTTTAGTAATGCAGTATTTATACGCTATCATGACATTGAATTTCCCACCTACTTTGTAAAAGCAAGATTGGCAAAAAAATCTTTAGCAGTAAGCGACCAGAAGTTCGAGCAATGTACATAATACAATTTAATTACGACCTAACCCTTAAATAGGCAAATATATCTTATAAGACACATTAGATTAATGTATTCCATATCTCCAGGCTCGGGACCATGTGTCATTCATGACATCTATAAGGAAATAAACGTAATTAAGTCAGCTTGGTCTAGTCACTCCTAACAAAGGAGAGGCAACGGCTATACTCAAAAGGCCTTAAGGCCAATAAGCAAGTAAGGTAGCCTATTATTTAAATTTGAATCAAATTGTACAACAATACGCAAATAGGTAATAGTTACGATTACCCATGATTTATTTTTACTGCAGTCCAAATTTTTAAATAAGCTGCCATCAGAAATTAAGTTTTTTTTCTCAATTTAGCAAAGAAATGTAGAACTACCTATTCCATAACTAACTGACTCTATCGAATCTGTAGGTTCATGGCAGTGCGGACATAAGCTATCCATACATCCCTATTTTGAGTTAATGATTTACAATCATCCCCTGTATAATCTACTTCCCTCAAATCATGGAAGTTATTCTCCCACCTCATTCTTGGTCTACCTACTGGGCGTTTTCCTTCTGGTTTTCCTACCAGAAGCTTCCGTGCACCTCTTTCATCCACCATACGTGCCATTTGTCCTGCCCATCACAGCCTACGAGACGTATCTGTTCTTATTATATCTGGCTTCCTATACAGGTCATGTAGCTCTCTATTATGCAGTTTTCTCCATTCACCTGTCTGTTCATCTCTATTTGGCCCAAAAATTGTCCTCAGAACTTTATTCTCAAATACTAGGTTCAAACGTATTTCATAAATCAGCAAAATGGGAGTATAGATTTGTCTGGCTGAGGAATTCGCTTAGTTTACGCAGTTCTTTTTTTTAAGGATATATGAACGCAAACTGAACATGTGAACGTCAAATGTAAAATTGCAGTTGTAATTATTAGATCATTTATTTCTTGTCAAGGGAGACGTGTAAGCCAAGTAAAAATAAATCTTTCTTTTGACATTGATTAGAACATGAATAGAGAGAAATATGACTGGCGAGACTTCCCACGTTGACGTCCCTAATCTCGTTACTACGTCATAAAAACTGCAGACATACGCAATACAGTCAAGTTATATTTACAAAATAAAGATTTCTACATTTAGAACATGTATTCTATTCCTCTTGCTTCTTGTAACATAGGATTAATTCCTATGTTCACAATTCTGGTTTTTGCTACACCTACTTCTAGTCTTGGTCTAATCCTCTTATAGCTATGCCAAGTTATACAATACATACATACATCTTTCGCTTTACCTTAGTTTAACTTCTCCCTTCTAGGAAATCGTACTTGCAGTACAGCATCCGGGCATTAGAGGGCCGTGACCTGTCGGGAGTCGATTTGTAACTTTGGGTTACACACATACATTTTAACCACTCAAAGGAAATAGAGGGCTCCTTGGATGAAGTGATCAGATCAGTGTCATCTCCGAGAAAACTCGAATATCATCATCATCATCATCATCATCATCATCATCATCACTCCAGGGATTAGGCAATTGCCCGTTCCGACTTCATATTGCATCAGCCCAACGTCTTCTAGGTCTTCCAACATCACGCCTTCCTCTTGCTTGATAATTTCTGGCTAACAATGGATATCTCTCCTTGCTCATTCCATCCATGTGATCAATCCATTTCTGTCTGTAATTCGTGACTTTATCCAATAAAGGCTGTACTTTCAATTCTTCTCTTATATCCTCATTTCTTATTCTATCAAGTCTTGTACATCCTTTTACTTGTCTTAGGAACCGCATCTCTGCCGTCTGTATTCTATCCTTCTGTCTTTTCACTGGAGCCCAAGTTTCACATCCATACAATATTGTGGGAACCGCCATAACATTATACATTTTTATCTTGGTTTCTTTTCTAATTTTATTTTTGAATGTTCTCTGTATTGTTCCACACACCGTCTGAAATGTATTTATTTTGGAGTCAATATCTCTTTCCACATTGTAGCCAACATCACAGCCCAAATATTTGAAACTAGACACCTGTTCTATACTTTGATTTTCTAAAATAATTTTGGTTCTCACTGGATCTCTTCCTCTAAAAGCCATGGTCTTCGTTTTCCTTACAGAAATCTTTAGATCGTATAATTTACATATTTCATTTAATGCATGCATTGATTTCTGTAAGTCGTCTTCATTTTTCTGTATTATGATTACATCGTCAGCAAATAAAATATTATTTATGCACATTTTATTATCCATTCTTATTCTTGGATTTACTAAAACTTTCCATTTATTAAAAATATCGTCTATATATATATTAAACAAAGTGGGTGATAAACTACATCCTTGTCGTAATCCAGTATTTGTTTTGATTGCATCTGTTCTTTTGAATCCGGTATCTATTTGTGTCTTCATATAATGTCTTTATTGTTTCAACAAGGCACAGCGGGTATCCTTTCATTCGTAATATTTCCCATAATTTTTGTCTGTTTACTCGATCGAAGGCCTTATCCAAATCTATAAATCCTATGTGAGTTTCTAAGTTATGTTCTCTTCTCTTTTCTATGAGTTGTTTCAGTGTAAAGACATTGTCTATACATGACCTTCCCTTTCTGAATCCACTTTGATTTTCACTTATTATTACTTCTGTTATGTTTCTCAATCTATTATTTATTATTTTCGTATATATTTTGTAGCCAGTATTCATTAAGCTAATCCCTCTGTAATTCTCGCAATTTCACCGGTCTCCTCTTTTGAATATATTCTTCACAATTGCTGTTTTCCAAGTGGTTGGAATCTCATAGGTCTGCCAACATATATTAATTAGATGAAGTATTCGTAGTTTACACAATATTCCACTATATTTGATTAATTCCATATTTATATTATCTAATCCTGTTGCTTTCCTATTCTTAGTGGTTTTCAAAGCCATTTCTAATTCATTTATGTCTATTACATCAATATTTTCCACTTTTATTTCTTCCTCATTGTTCTCTTTTCCTTCAATTTCCTCCTTTTTCCAAAGTTTTTCATAATGCTGGATCCATTCTTGTTCTGGGATTATATTCAATCTGGCAGAATCTTTCTCAGTCTGATTTAGATGTTTCACTAATTTATAACCTATTTCTTGTCTTCCATACATATCATGTTCTACTGAGCTTATAAATTTATCTCATGACTCCTGATGGGATTTTCTTATAATGCTTTTAGCAATTCTCCTTTTCATTTTATATTCTTCATAAGATTCTTCTGTTTTCAGTCGTAAGTATGTATGATATGCTTTTTGTTTTTCATTCACTGCATTTTGTATATTCGCATTCCAAGTTCTCAAGCCCTTCCTATTTCTTATTCTATTTTTCTTTCCTAATATCTCATTTCTGTTTTATGTATTACATTTGATATATTTTCCCATTCAATATTTATATCTTCTGACGTCGCTATCTCTGATATATATTTATTCATTCTGCTTTCATAATGTTGTCTAATACTTTGATCTTGTAATAAATATACTTTATATACGTCTTCTTGGTTTCTTTTGTTCTTTATGTTATTTTCCCGCCATTTAGCTATTATGTTTATTTTGCTTATCACGAGATAGTGATCAGAGTATATATCGCTGCCTCTATGTACTCTCACATCTTTTACCAAGGCTCCTAGCTTGTTGTTTACTCGAATATTTAAGACAAATTACACCGTTCATTCATTCATACTAAACAAGACGAACATGATAAGGATGATTGTAAAAGCCAGATGATGTTCTGAGAGCATTTGTCTTTAAGATGAGGAAAGTCCGAAAAAATCTCACCTAGTAAACTTGTCCCGACCGGTCATCGAACCTGGGTCCACTGCATAAGAGACGATGTTTTCCCGAGACCACAGTGATGAACCAATAAATAATTAAATAAATAAATAACTGGCATTTTCGAACCCTTAGGTTTATGGCCGCGCGGACATAAGCTCTCTATAAAATTTTACCCCGTGGAATCCATATCGCGTTTCTTGACGATTGTTTTTTTACAGTTAGAGATGGTAACTCTTCCGACCAAGGTCCTTTTTTTCGTCTGGCTTATCGCCTTCGAACTGTCCGGCTGAGGAACCCTTTCGACAGCAATATACATGATTAAATAAAATATTAATGTATTACATTAGGGACTGCCGGACATTAGTTTAAAATAAATTTAAATATATTTCTTCTGCAATTGATATTTTAACGGATTAATTGATGGTTTCTGATTTTTTTATTATCTAATAACATTGACTTGATTCATTTTAATTTTAGTTTAATTTGTATTTTAGTATAATTTTAGTGTACTATATTTATTTATAATATTTATTCTGTTTTGATCTTATGGATTTTTTTTTGTATTTAATATTTTTCATTTGTTGAATGGAAGAGAAGTATTTTTATGGCTATAACTCTGATAATACAAATATATATTATTGTTATTATTATTATTATTATTATTATTATTATTATTATTATTATTATTATTACTACTACTACTACTACTACTACTTATGTCGTAGGTTTAGAAGGAAAATGTATTAATTTCAAAAATATACAGTGTGATTATAAAGTCCCAGTACATTTTAAAGAAATCTCTTACATATCGTATTTCTGTTACAGCCATTCGAAAGATACAAATATGTTCACCATTGAAGAGCGATAGAGATTGTTTCTGCGCGTTTAAGAGGTCAGTCGTAAGAAGAAGTTAGAGACTGATTCCAAAGGAAACCATCACGTGAGACGTGTATCTCGATATGTTGCAACTTTTCTTACAGCCACAGTTACAGCAAGATGGTATCATTGATACAGTGGTGTTGCAACAAGATGGAGCACCACCACACTTTGCTCTGGCTATACGCGGGTATCTCAATAACAGGTTTCCCAAAAGATGGATTGGAAGGGCATCTCCTCGTATGTGGGCACCTCGTTCGCCAGACCTCGCACTCCTGGACTTTTTTGCTTGGGGGTTCATCAAGCAACAGGTGTACAGAACCAAGTTTCCTAATCTGCAAGTGCTGAAAGAACACATACGCCAAGCGAGTGAAATGATTACAGAGGATATGTTGGTGCATGTTTTCCGGGCGACGCGACGGGGAAACATGTTTTGAGATTGATGGAGGTTATGTTGAACACTAACTTGATAGTAGAAACTACCTTATAATTTTTGTTTTATTTGCGCTACGTTATCCACAAAATGTACTGGGACTTTATAATCACACTGTATTTTCGAGATAAACGAACTATAAAGTTTGAACGATTATGAAAGGTCAGGGTTAAGAGTTTACCTGTATAATTTACCCCCCTCAAATCCCGATTAAAGTTATTCTCTCACTTTACTCTTAGTCTATCTACTTGGTGCTTTCCTTATGATTTTCCTACATGCAATTTCATTCCCTACTGTATTCGTGCTACATGTCCTGATCATCTTAGTCCAAGAGACTTAATTGTCCTTATACGTCTGATTTCCCATAAATCTTGTACCTCACTGATATGTAGTTTTTTCTATTCACTTGCCTGTTCGTTTCTCGTAATCCAAAAATTTTCCTAAAAATTTTATTCTCATGTACTTGCAAACCTTTCTCTCACTTAAAATAAGAGTCAATGTTTTGCATCCATATAATATAACTAAAGGAATAACGATTTTATGTATTTTCAGTCTAATATATTTTTTAGAGAAGTTGAATGACAAAGTTCATGTAACGCATAATTGCATCTACATCTGAATTGAACCTATGTTTAATTTCTTTCTGCATCTCATTTTTGCTTGTAATTATTGTTCCTAGGCATTTGAATTCAAACATTTATTCAAACGTCCCCTTAATTGTCATCAACTGTCTATTTTCATTAAATAACGTACGATATTTCTATGTGTTACCTTACATTTACTTTTAATTGAGTTTATTTGCAGCCCAATTCCTTAATGTTACACGATTAGCTATGTTATTTTATTAAATGAATTAAATAATGTATGTTATAAAATTCATTGCCAAATTGAGAGTTAACGTGAAATATGAAAGCATACTAGAAATTCATATTGCGTAGTATGCGGTTTATGATTATTTCTGGTTGGAAATCGCTTTAGTTGAGTGTAAAGTAAAAATCTACTTTTATTGTCAGTCGGTAAGCTGACTCAACAAGAAACTGGAGGGGAAAACGCTACCAACACAAATAGGTGTAAATCCACTTCCGATTTGGTCCGCCAAAAAGTTTTATCAGAAGAGCCCACCTTCTTTATAAGCCTGTTTGTTTAGCTGTAGCTTCCTTCTTCTTAAGGATTTTCATCCTCCGTTTCTCCCTCATGAGGAAGGCAAAGTAAACACTTCGCTTCCAGAGCCTTTTGTCGTCATGTTTTCTCAAAGAATCAAACCCACATCATGGGGACACATTACTTTCACCTTTATGAGTATAAGTAAACACCACATTTCTTTTTGCTCCTTTATTTATACCCCCTCTCCAGTTGAACTATGACAATTATTTTCATTTCATGGTTTTTAGATTGAATTTATTTTAGTGTGAATTCTTTTTGTATTTTTTACATTTCCATTTCACATCGTCTATATTAAATTCATGAGGGATAAAATGTATTGTATAGGCTATTCGATAGCCGCCTATACCTGACAAACTATTCTGATATTTCAATGAATAAGATGGCTGGTTCCATCCTCAAGTGTTTAGGGACGCATTGAATAAGAATGACTAGCACTTTATGGGGAATCTCATTATAACAGTGAATGCAAAAAGTAATTGAAGTAGGATACTTAATTAATTAATTAATTAATTAATATAGTTCACTTCAATTGACTAAAGTAATGGCCAGACGAAAAAAGTACCTTGGGCGAAAGAGTGACGATCTTTCACCGTAAAAATACAACCGTCAAGAAATGCGGACATGGGTTCATCTGGGGTAAAATTTTCCGGAGGTCATATAGTCCCCCATTCGGTTCTCCGGGCGAGGACTACTTCAGGGAACCCATGCCAAAGGCTCAAATACAGGGACATGTTCCTAGGCACATGGAATGTTAGGACTTTATAAAATAGCGGGGCACTAGAGATATTAACGCGGGAATTAGATAAATCACCCTTGGATATAGTCGCTTTACAGGAAGTTAGGTGGCCAGGAGAAGGTACTCAGGAATCAGGAAGCTTTGCATTATACTACGGGGGTGCAGAAAGACCTGCATTTGGAACGGGTTTTTTAGTCAGAAGGAGGATCCTATCCGCTATCCGAGATATTAAGTTTGTTAGTGATAGAATATCATATATAATTCTAAAGGGTAAACGACATGATTTTATAATTGTAAATGTACATGCCCCCACAGACGATAAAGATGACAAGATCAAGGATGAGTTCTATGAAGAATTAGAATGCTTATTTGATAGCCTTTCACGATATCATATGAAAATTGTCTTAGGAGATTTTAATGCAAAAGTGGGGCGGGAAGATATATTCAAACCAACAATAGGCAAATTCAGTCTTCATGAAGATAGTAACGACAACGGGGTTAGATTAGTCACATTTGCCACATCAAAGAATCTCATTCTTAAGAGCACAACATTTCAGCATAAGGATATTCATAAATACACCTGGACGTCCCCAGATTGAGAAACTCGGAACCAGATAGACCATGTATTAGTGGATAAACGCTGGCACAGTAGCATAATCGATGTTAGATCAGTTAGAGGGACAGACTGCAATTCGGATCAATATCTGGTCAGAGTGAAAATCAGACAACGGCTATCGCTTATGAGAGGAACAAACGCTAAAGATGATTCTGTAAAATATGAATTAAAAAACTTGAAAAATGATGAAATGCGGCAGGAATACCAAATCAAAATTGCTAATAGATTTGAAGTACTGGAATCTTCAGATGACAATGTGGCAAACGAAGAAGAAACTGAATCTTTTCCTGTTTTTTTATATATATTGTACATATATATTTAATTCGTTAAATTTAGAGTAAATCAAAATACATTATAAATATTAATTGTATTGTATTCATAACTTGTAATCGTTTATATTTATAGATATATATTGTAATTTAGATTTAAGACTATTTTTTTGTTTGTATTTTTTTTAAACCTGGTTGAGTGGTAGACAAGGCCTTAAGGCCTTAACTCTGCCAGGTAAAATAAAGCTATTATATAAATAAAGAATGGGAGGCTATAAGAGATACTATTAAATTGTCAGCATCAGAAAGCATTGGTTGTTTAAAAAAGAGGCAAAACAAGAAATGGTTTGACAAGGAATGTGCCGACATTATAAAAAAAAGAAAGCTAGCAAAACTGAAATGGTTACACGAGCCAAATGAGGTAAATTTAGAGCAATTGGGTAGTAGTAGACGGGAAACTACCAAGTTACTAAAGAGTAAAAAGAGGGAATATTTGAGAGAGAAGATTAATGATCTTGAAATGAACGCAAAAAATAGGAACATTAGAGAATTATATCAGGGAATTAGTATAGAGAAGAAAGGGTTTCAGGATAGAACAAACATAATTCGGAATGAAAATGGGGATATGATTGCAGATTCTAGGAGTATATTAAATAGATGGAAAAGTTACTTTAATCAGCTATTAAATGTACATACAGAACAGGACATTGAGGAGGATAATTTACAGACAGCAGAAATGCTAGTCGCAGAGCCAAGTGCATTAGGGGTTGAAATGGAAATTGAAAAATTGAAGATGTATAAAGCATCAGGTTCAGATGAGATCCCAGCAGAACTGATAAAATCAGGGGGAGAAAAATTGATGGACAAGATACGCAGGTTGCTTAATATGATTTGGGAAAAAGAAGCTCTTCCAGATGAATGGAAGGAATCAATTATCGTACCAATTTATAAGAAAGGAGATAAAACTGATTGCAACAACTATAGGGGCATCTCATTACTTTCAACTTCGTACAAAATTCTAACAAATATATTAGTAAGCAGACTTACTCCCTATATTGATGACATTCTAGGAGATCATCAATGTGGATTTAGAAGAAACAGGTCTACACCAGATCAGATTTTTAGTATAAGACAGATTTTAGAAAAGAAATGGGAATATAATGGTACTGTACATCAACTATATGTAGACTTCAAAAAAGCATATGATTCAATTAAGAGGGAGAAGTTATATAGTATCCTGCTGGAGTTCGGAATTCCTAAAAAGTTAGTTAGACTTATACGAATGTGTCTAAATGGCTCAAAGAGTAGGGTGCGTGTAGGCAAACAGTTTTCAGACACTTTTGAAATCCAGAATGGGTTGAAGCAAGGAGATGCACTATCTCCTCTACTATTTAATTTTGTACTAGAGCATGCCATTAAATCTTTAGAGAATGAGGAAGGCTTACAACTCAATGGTATTTATAAGCTGTTAGTTTATGCTGATGATGTAGTACTACTGGCCGATAGCGAGGAGATACTAAAGGACAACACGCACACACTATTGAGTAACACTAAGAAATTAGGACTGGAAGTAAATATCAATAAAACTAAATATATGGTCACACGTAGAAATTCAGTATATAATGGAAATGGACAGCTAATGACAAATGAGGGAAATTTTGAGGAAGTGGCTGAATTCAAATACCTAGGAACAATAATCACAAATAGGAATGAGATGCACAAAGAAATTAAACATAGGCTCAATTCTGGAAATGCATGCTATTATGCATTGCAGAGACTTTTGATGTCCCAACTCCTTTCAAAAAACGTTAAGCTGAAAATATATAAAACTATTATTCTACCAGTTATATTATATGGGTGCGAAACATGGACTCTTACTTTAAGGGAGGAAAGGAGATTACGAGTATTTGAGAATAAAGTTCTTAGGAAAATGTTTGGACCAAAGAGAGATGAACAGACAGGTGAATGGAGAAGACTACATAACAATGAACTACATGGTCTTTATAGGAAGCCAGATATAATAAGAACAGTTAAGTCTCGTAGACTGCGATGGGCAGGACATGTTGCGCGTATGGGGAATGAAAGACGTGCATGGAAACTTCTTGTAGGAAAGCCAGAGGGAAAACGCCCAGTTGGTAGACCAAGAATGAATTGGGAGAACAACATTAACTTTGATTTGAGGGAAGTAGATTATACAGGGAATGATTGGAAAGCATTAGCTCAGGATAGGGATGTATGGAGAGCTTATGTCCGCGCGGCCATGAACCTACGGGTTCGACAGTGCCAGTGAGTAAGTGAGTAAGTAAGTAAGTAATGGCTTTAGAATGATTAAACCACAGGAGATGCAAAATAATGATCAGTAACAAATTAATAGAACAGGCAAACAATTTCATCTACTTAGGGTTTAACGTATCTTTCTGCCAAAAGAATGATATAAACTTAAAATTAAACAAATGTTATAATATATGCGGTAAAATAAGATGAACTCTAAAAAATAAAACATTAAAGGTCAAGAATTAAAATTCTATAAAGCTATGGAAGTACCTATGTTAACATATGTTTAACAAAATTCGATACTTAATAGATCCGATAAAAGGAAACTAAAAGTAGCTGAAATAAAATTTCTATGTTCATTAGCAAGCTATACATTTTTATATAAGAAATATAATGAAGAAATAAGAACTGAATTAAATATATACGATGTTATAGATAAAATACAGAATTCAAGATCTTACTGGTTCCAACATATAGGAAGGTGATACCCAATAGACTCCCACAAATTTTGCTTCATTACCAACCTAAAGAAAGAAGAGATACTGGGCGCCCCATATAACTATATAGTTATGGGGAGAGGTGAAACATGTCTGTGGCCTCATTCCATGACATAGAAGAAGAAGACTTTAATTGACACTATTTCAGTTCAGTTTGGTTCAGTCTGGGAAATGGCGAATCTTCTATTCTGAACCCTTAAATTGATAAAACATTAATTTCTCGTTTCAGCTATTTAAATGTTGACGGACCGCAGTGAAAACGGAATCATTCATAACTGTTAAAATATTAGATATATTGTGTAATTCGAAACATATTTAGGCTTTAGTAATTTCTACTCTTTTATTTTATCAAAAATATTAAATAAATGAAGCCAATTGATATATCCTATGGGATACATAGCCAATATATGGGTTAAATAATTTTCATAACATGAGTTCAAATATTGTACTATTTTCTAGTTAAGTTTTGAATACGTTTGACTCTTTTCTGAAAACTTCATTTTTTTCTATATGTTCTTATATTTCTCCACCGGTCGCAACAATCTTATCTCTGCGGACTCCATTTGGTTGAATTCATTCTTTAAAAAGTTCAGCACTCATTCATATAACAGAGATATGAGAATATGAGAACCAGTACTTTATACAACTGTATTGAACGTCGCTGTTTAACATGCCTGGCCGAGTGTCTAAGGCTTTATGCCTTAACGCAGATGCAGGCCTACGAGTTCTCAGGGGCGAATACATTTTCTCATGGAATTTCGACCAGTATGGAATCGGTATCTACCCAGCATCCTGAGGAATTTTGATAGTTACAATAAATTACGGTTACAGTTTGAGAAAACCAGCTATAATGTCTGGATTACTTACCATGCCGGCTACATGTAATCCTTATACTGGCTGAGTAATGGTCCACATGTGGATGTGAGGCCAGCAGCTAACTAGTAGGCCAAGGGCCTTTTAGGTTTGTCACACAGCTCAAATCATTAAAAACGTAATTCAAATCAGGCTTGAAAGAGACGAGAAAACTTCCCAAAGACATTTTTGAGGTTTTTGTTCGTGCCGTATTCGACATGGGATACAAGGTTTAGTTCCACAATTCAGGATTTTTATACCGTTAAAATTTCACTCTATTCGGCCGGTTTCGACCAAAGAAGGGAATATTTTAAGTCTAATTTAATCTAAATCACATAGAAGTTTAAGGGCTTTTAACACAGACTCCTGGAGATTATTAAGATGGCCAGATTAAGTTCGGGGACCGTTTGGGCTTAACATTTCCTGACAATTGTTTTACAGGTGAGGAAAAACTCCGAAAAAAATCACTCAGGAAATTTTTCTCCATCACGGATCGAACCCAGGCGTACGAGGCTACGGCTTTACCCCGAGACCACAGCCGTGGATTAAAAAATTATAAAAGAATAAAAAAATAACCTAGAACAGGTTGTCTGAAGAAATATTTGGTAAGCTTATTTTTAACTGTTTATTTGAGTCGGATAGTACCTGATATAAAAGGGGAAGGAATTCCGAACACGACTAGCTGAATCAAGGAGGAATGAGGAATAGAGATGTACGATGCAGAAGTATAGGCTTTTCTCTCTATCGTGTGTTTAAGTTATGATGGGAAGATGATGAATGGAAGCGAGTAGAAAAGTAAAGGGGTGATGAGGTAGACAAAGTATTGTATAAGAACCAGAGGTAGTGCATATTTCACCTATATTTCAATTCAAGCCGAGACATGATGTTTCAGTTATAATACATTATGTTAACCTTTAGTAAATAAATGAGGACAGCAAAATAATTTCACACCATGATGCAGTAGGTATACTTTGGCGGACTGATTAACCTGTAATCCAACACCATGGACTGCGGGCTTTTACATTGTGATCCTGAAATTTATCACTTGTGGTTCCATCAGTAGATTGGATGTCAAGTTCAGAATTTGTGTTATGTATGCGCGCACAAACATACATCAAATATGTAGCCAACTTGAAAACCTGATCTCCCATTACAACATTCACTAAATTTTAATGTAATGTATAGTACATAGCTACACACATGCAATACAAACTATAGTCAATGAAAATATTCAGTTTCTAACAACTAACTAAGTCACTGGCACTACCGGATCCGGAGAGCCATTACCGCCCAAATTCTCCATACATCCCTATCCTGAGTTAATTTTTCTAGTCATACCCTATAGAATCTACTTCCTCAAATCATGGTTAATGTTATTCTCCCACTTCATTCTTTTAGGATACCAACTGGCCGTTTTCCATCTGGTTTTTCTACAAGAAGCTTCCATGGCCTTCTTTCATTTCCCATTCGTATCACATATTCTACTCATCGCAGTCTACGAGAGTTAACTCTTCTTATTATATCTGGTTACCTATAAAGATCATGTAGCTCAATATTAAGCAGTCTTCTCCATTCGTCTGTTCATCTCTCTTTGGTCCAAAACTAGTTAGTTATATAGTTAAAATAAATGTAACTATTATTCCTGATTTTCTAAAAAATAAATTTATTCATTATAAAACGTTTCCTGTATCTGTCGATAAAATTTGAAACAACTGATTAGTTCTTTTAAAAAAACAAGAACAGTTCAATAATAATAATAATGAATAATAATAATAATAATAATAATATAATAATAATAATAATGAATAATAATAATAATAATAATAATAATAATAATAATAATAAATAACAATAACAATAATAATAATATTAATAATAATAATACTACTACTACTACTACTACTACTAATACTAATAATAATAATAATTATTATTATTATATTGTATATATTATTATTGTTATTATTATTATATTGTATACATTATTATTGTTATATTCATTATATTGTATATATTATTATTGTTATCATTATTATTATTATTATTATTATTATTATTATTATTATTATTATTATTAATTGGAAAATGTCTATCAGAAGAAACTAAAGTAACAAATGGCCTTTGTCAAGATTGTAGCATATCACCCACATTATACATTAAGCATTGTTAACTGGAGCAAAAAATGTTCAGGAATGAGAGTACCAATTGGAGATGGATCAACAGATTCAATATATACACTGTTATTTGCAGTTGACAAGATAATTGCTCAAGAATATGATGACATGGAGTTTATGTTCAGAAAATTATCGGACGAATACGATAACTGGGGTTTGAAAATAAATAAAAAAAAAAAAAATTATATGGGATGTGGAGTAGAAACCGAAGATTTAATATTAGACGATTAAAAGGGGTATATTACAGAATGTGAAGAATTTGAGTATCTGGGAGTAAAAGTGGAAAAAGAGGATAAACAAGAAAGTGATATTAAGAACATAATAAATAAAGATAGAACAGTAACAGCAATGATAAATGGAGTCTTATGGAACATACATATAACAAAAACAAAAGTTTCAAATATACAATATAATATAATATCGTATAATTCAATACTGAGAAGTACTGTCATACATGGAGCTGATGTTTGGAAGTTCAACAAAAACTTATATAGATGGAAATGAATTTCTTGAGGAGAGCAGCAACATGTTCAAAATTAGAAAAAAATAAGAAATACTATCATACGAGAAAAAATGAATATTAGATATTCAATAGCATATTATATAAGACACAAGCAATTAAATTGGTATGGATACGTACGACGAATGTAAGAAGAAATGTTACCCAGAAAAACACTGTAATAGTGACCAGTTGGAAGAAGGAGGAAAGGCCTCGAAACTCGTGGATGCAAGAAATAAGAACTGGAAAGACAACAAGAGGACTGGAGGACCTGTAATGGATGGATAGAGACGAGTGGAGAAGGAAAACAAAACTTTAGGCACAGAAAGATGTGTAAACATTGAACATCTGTATATAAATAAATGATATTATTATTATTATTATTACTATTATTATTATTATTACTACTGTTATTATTACTTGGACCAAAGAGAGATAAATAGACAGGTGAATGGAGAAGACTACATAATAATGAACTACATGGTCTTTATGGGAAGTCGGATATAATAAGAACAGTTAAGTCTCGTAAACTGCGATGGGCAGGACATGTTGCACGTATGGGGAATGAAAGACTTGCATGGAAGCTTCTTGTAGGAAAGCCAGAGGGAAAACGCCCAGTTGGTAGACCAAGAATGAGGTGGGAGAATAACATTAACTATGATTTGAGGGAAGTAGATTACACTGGAAATGATTGGAAAGCATTAGCTCAGGATAGGGATGTATGGAGAGCTTATGTCCGTGCGGCCATGAACATACGGGTTCGATAGTGCCAGTGAGTAAGTAAATATTATTATTACTATTTTTATTATTAATACTATTATTATTATTATTAATAATATTATTATTATTATTATTACTATTATTATTATTACTATTATTATTACTATTACTATTATTATTATTACTATTACTATTATTATTATTACTATTATTATTATTATTATTATTTACTATTGTTATTATTATTATTACTATTATTACTATTATTACTATTACTATTATTATTATTACTAGTATTATTATTATTAGTATTATTATTATTAGTAGTATTATTATTATTAGTAGTATTATTATTATTAGTATTATTATTATTATTAGTATTATTATTATTATTATTATTATTATTATTATTATTATTATTATTATTATTATTATTGATGGAAGCTAGAGAATTGAGGGAAGAAGAACCTTTAGGCAGAAACCTCTGGCGACAAATTAATTTGGGTTGAAGGAGAAACACTGTATTGTGTAATATTCCTAAATATAAATAATAATAATAATAATAATAATAATAATTATTATTATTATTATTATTATTATTATTATTATTATTATTATTATTATTATTATTA
Source organism: Diploptera punctata (assembly GCA_030220185.1). Classification (NCBI taxonomy): domain Eukaryota; kingdom Metazoa; phylum Arthropoda; class Insecta; order Blattodea; family Blaberidae; genus Diploptera; species Diploptera punctata. The sequence continues at coordinate 170,591 of JASPKZ010010693.1, read as the reverse complement.
TATTTTAAACACAAACTAGTTCCTGATGGGTTATATAAACACTCGGAAATTTTGATTTCAGATCAAGATTTTTTAAAAAAGCTACATTTTTATACAAACGTAGATGAATTAGTTTCACTACGTAAGCAAGAAAAGGGAACAGTTTCCATTTGAACAAAAGGGCTGTAGGGCATATAGCACAATTATTCTAGGGCGTGGTTCTTAATGACTCGCTCGTGATCAAACAGAACACGAGTCAATCGGCACGTTTCCGATCTGTCAAATCCACAAACGCGATTCCGTGGCCTCTAGGGTCAAGAGTCATCCCACTAATTAGCCGCAAACCTGTAGAGAACAGATGCCCCGAGCTTCATGCTGCTCCTTAGACTTCATCTCAAACAAGTGTACATTACTTAATCATTAATAAAAATATCTGTAAAGTAACTTAATTAATCTCTACACATTTAAGATACTCGCGTCTGCAATAGAACTGGAAATATTTAACTATAATACTTAAATGATTCTCTGTTCTGAATCTTCGATGTTAAATATGATTAAGAACATAATTAATATTTCTGAAACCAAGGTATTAGGGAAAATAATGGGTGTTGTTAATAGTATTTAGACGACTAGTTATTAAACCTAATTTTGTAATGTGTCTACAATCTCCTCCAAAACCTATTAACACTAAAAGCATGTTTTCCAAATTAGTGCTCCTCTGTGACTCCAAAGCATCTATACAGGCAATTTACTAGCCAAAAAGATTTGATTGCAAAGAATGCTATGACATTATTACTGACCTGCGAAACTGTGGTAAAGAAGTTGTCCTCCAATGGCTACCCTCCCACTGTGTGATTGCCGGTAATAAAACAGCCGATCTCCTCTCCAAAAAAGGATCTCGCATTGAACAATTGCCTAGATCGAAACCAATACAACGAAATGCCACATAAAGTTAAAATTCAAAATTATGAATGATAATAGTCTTCTTCTTCTTCTAATCATAATTTGTAGGATTTTCATCCTGTTTATTTCCAAAATCATTCCTCGGAGGAAGACGTATTGGATGTGCATTCACTATCTATCCATGTCTTGGCTGGTCTTCCTAATGCTATTCTCCCGTCCATTTGTCTATCTTCTTTAGCTCTTTTTGCAAGTCGGTTGTCTTCCATTCTTTCAATATGACCTTTCCAATATTTTCGTCCATCTGTAATAAATTTGGTTCTTTCTTGAATATGATATTTGTCCCTAATTTCTGTGTTGTGTATTTTATCAAATAATGTTTTCCCCTAAATAGTTCTTAAGATATTCATTTCAAGTGTGCTTATTATTTGTTTAGTTTTTGTTGTATCAGCCCTTGTAGATTGACAAACGGGCGGATGGGGTTCGTTAGTCCTGCAAGACAATCCATCTAGGAGAGACAACTCCGAAATAAAACGGGGCAGGCTAAGCTTTGGAGCTGGGTGAAGGCAATCGGCCTAGGGAGGAAACCCCGAATAATAAACCCGCCATGAAAACGGGCTAGCAACCAATTTCAAGGAGTATCTTATACATTGCTCGCAGTCGGAAGGATAAAGCCTCGGATCAAAGACGGGGGAAAAAAAACTGTGGCCAGAAATAATAAATTGGAATGCCTAATAAAACATATTGTTGATATACCGTACATACAAAAAAAAAAACAGAAGTAGCACATTTTAGGATGACAACGGGCCACAAACTGTCTGGCAAAACACCTTTACAAAATCAATGTTCTGCCTTCACCGAAATGCATTTTATGCAATCACCCTGATGAAGAAATGGACGAAGGTCATCTGAACAACTGTATCGTTGTCAAAACATGAAGATTCTAAGACCTCAAAGTATCGGAGAGCAAGACTGCTAATGACTTCAGTGTTAGATGCAGCACATTAGACAACAACAATCTCCTCCATGGTATATTTACCTTGTAGTGGCGGGGTAGCTTGCGTGACACATGGTCTTTTCATGGATTAGTGTAGATATGTATTATTGAGTATGTACTGTAGATAAAGATACATTTTGATACATTTTTACGTAGGTGTGTAGCCATATGGACATTTGTTTATATTACGATTATTTTTTTATTCATGGAAAAATAATGCACGTACGGCCAAGAATGCCCGTGAGCAATGTAATTGCAAATGTATTTCCTTTCTTTTGAAAAAAGAAAGACAAATTCCATTACATAAACGATACCGAGAGCTATGCCGGCGGTTGAATTTCTGCTGATAGGGTTACCCATGCAGGACTGGTCGAAGGTGATAAGCCAGACGAAGAAAGTGCCATGGTCGAACGAGTGACGATCTTTCACCATAAAAATACAACCGTCAAGAAACGCGGACGTGGGTTCCACTGGGGTAAAATTTTCCGGAGGAAAAATAGTCCTTCATTCGGTTCTCCGGGTGGGGTCTACTTCAGCGAATTCATGCCATAGACCAAGAATGAGGTGGGAGATTAACATTAACTATGATTTGAGGAAAGTAGATTATCATAAGTAATGCCACGAGTGATTTCCAAATTATCGATAAATTCACGACTCACGAAGTGAGGAGTGAATTTATCTAGAGAATTTGGAAATCAAGAGTGGCATTTGTTAGGACTATTTAACGAATAAAATAAAGCTGTTTACTCACAAATCATTATTTAACTACAGTTATTTAAAAATATTTTTATATTTAAAGTAAACGGTGATGTTTGAAAACTAATGAGAAACGATAGGTAGCCTACGCTTCTACTGCTTCTTTTGTTTATCACTGCAACCAGATCATACTATTTATTGCCAAAGGAACGCAATATTGTAAGAATGCTCTCTAGTGGGAGAAAAAATGAAACACATCAATCTGTATATTAATTCATTTTTGATGTCGTATACATTTAAGAAAGTGCAAACAGTGGTTTCTTTTTTTGGTGGTATAATCAATTGCTACAAATGTTGACATGTAAGCACTATTATATACAATCTGGTAGCCGTATTTGTTATAGGCTCAGTCACTGCAAAATAACGGTCAGACCTGTTCAGAATATTAAAAAGGAGGAGCTTTGCTTAATATATGATAATCCTAACGTTGATAATTATTTCGTGAAACACGTCTCTGATTGGTTGTAATACAGAAATCATTGAAACGTGATTGGTCATTGACTCCCATTTGGGGCATGAGTTAAATAGTCCAGGAAATTATTGGAAAACATTATCTCACGATAGGGATGTATACAGAGCTTATGTCCGCGTGGCCATTAACCTACGGGTTCTATAGTGCCAGTGAGTTAGTTAGTTAGTGTCTACAATATTTTATCTACGTTGAGAGTATTTTAGTATATGTTGTATATTTAGTATATCGATCCATCCATAGTAATTCTGCCCGAGGGCAGGTCTTTCACTACAATTATAGCATTTTCATGCTATGCTTTTGCAGCTTTACTAGGGAGTTGTAGGTGTGGTAGCTTCCAGTTGCTTTCCACACCGGCGAAGGATGATGATGATATGATAATGATAAGGATGATGATGATGATGATGATGATGGCCATATGATTTCGGGGACCGTTTGGGACTTAAAGTTTTCCTAACATTTGTCTTACAGGTGAGGAAAAACCCCGAGAAAAACTTCACTCAGAAAAACTGCCCTGACCGGGGATCAAACCCTGGGCCCGCTGCGTGACAAGACAGCACGCTACCTCGAGACCACAGCGGTGGACATTTAGTATATATTTAATGGAATTTATTTATTGCGGAAACGATATGTTTAGAGAAAGAGTAATGTTTGTAAAAAATTACGATAAATGAACAAATATTGTTGTTATATTGTGCAATTTTGAATCCTAGCTTCGTACGTGAATTTGAAGTAAAAATGAGCGAAGAAGACGATTTTCACAGTTCATCAGGAAACAATTTAAAAGCAGTCTAGATGTAACTATTAATGTACTTCCCCGGAAAGGTAAGGAACATTTATTTATATAGTTATATGAAATCATCATTATAGTGTATTTTACGTTTTGTTGAGCTTGTGTTTTGTATTTTGATAGCGTGTTTTGTGTTCTGTTAGAATATGAAGTACTCCGGCATGTTTTGTTGCCTAATAACTACGAGGTAAAGCGTCACAGATTGTTATAATAGTAGATAAAATAAATAATAATTTGAGAAGCTAATATAAATTTGTGTTGAATTACACAATAATAACTTAAAGTTTTACATTATATTGTTTCCACTTCGGTCCGACACAAATAACTGTCACGAGAAATTAATTTCGCCAATTTAAAGGTTAAAGAGGGTGCCTGTTGCCAGAATTACCTTAGTAGCTAAAGTGGTAAAAACATTAGAGCATAAAGTGGATATTTTGGGTTGAAATCTCGATTCAGGAAGGATTTTTTTTTCTTTAGCTGCATTAACTATTTTTTAGTACATCGTGTCTTGTACGGAAAGTAGCGCTTTGGTAAATTAATAATTCGGATACTAAGCTGACGTTTGATGGCTCATGTCATGCACTGGACATTAAGTTTTTTTGTGTACTTTGAAGTTTTCTCTGTTAACCGCATGTTGTGTTGTATGCAACGGTGGCAATTTCAGGCGCTGAAAAAGTCAATAATAACAAATGCCGAATTTAGGAGGCCGAGAATCCATGCAGAATCGCTCAATATGATTGAATAAATTCTGGTGCAGTTCATTACGAGAATTTAAACAGGTAATATCTCCTGAAGATGCCACTAACAATAGGTGATGAAACGGCGAGAAGACAACACACTGCAAGATACGGCCAAGAATCCCGAAATGGTATTTTAAAATACATAACGACAGTCTTAATCAGTTCAATATGAACTAATTTACCCAAGCTGAATGTTTTTTTTTTTTTTGCGCCATGTCAGATCGTACGGTCAGTGTTCATATATGACTGGTACTATCGATGCATACCTTTCCTTGACATGCTTGAACTCTGATTAATGCCACAATTGAATAGAGGATCAGATGATTATCTGTTACAGCAAGGTGGAGCACCGCCTCACTATTGCTATCAGGTTCGCAACTATCTCAATCGGATTCAAATCGTTGGGTAGGTCGAACAGGATATCTTACAATGGTCTTATGAAATGGCTTCCGCGATCCCCAGATTTAACCCCATATACTTTTTTTTGTGTGATTACAAATTAATAGTGTTTATGTCTCTCCTCTACTTCACGACCTTTGTGAACTTGAAATGAGGATTGAAGAACCCGCAGCTACAGTCACACTACAGATGTTGTTCAGAGTCTAGCAAGGGTTGGACAACGCATCGATGTTAGTCGCATTACACACGCGCCCAAATCGAGGAACTGTAATGCAATGTCTAAAAAAACTGATTGTTTATTACATAATATGAGTAATCAATTGTCAAGTATGATAGTGTTGGAATTGTAAATTTATCGAAGTCTGACTTACTGAGACACGGTGAATTAATTCCAATATTATGCTGAATGTTGTATGTGTAACATATCATCAAAACATTACTGTACAGTAAGTCATCGGCGATCATGAGTTCCTTATATAAGAACAGTCAGCCAATATTCCTGAAGAAACTGTGACAGTTTGTTGGTACAGAATTTTATTCTATTTGTATGTCTTATAATTACTGCAGCATGGACTTCATTGCTTGTTCATTGTTGGAACACCCAAAAATGTGTGATATGCATATAGGCAAAGGATATGACGTCTGGTCCCTTATTACAGCCGGTGCAGCGGTATGTTCTTAGCTAGTTAATAGCGTGTCATTCACTTAGGTGCAAACAAAGCAGTGAACCATAACAAAAATAAACCCAATTAAGATGCTTGTAATTATTGGCCGCGGTGGACTAGTGGTTATATTCCTTGCCTCTGGTCCCGAGAGTCGCGGGTTCAAACCCGGCCGGAATCTATGGATCTTTTTAGGATGGAAAATCCAAGGTAAAAGTCCTCTGGGAGAAACTTTAAGTCATGGGTGCCGAGTCTGAAGATTTTCAGGCTAGTAAAAGAACCGCAAGCCTCAATAAAATATCTCTGTGCAAAATTTACCGACCGTATTCAACCTAGCAATACCTTAGTTGCTTACTAGATGCCTCATTCGATCGGTATGTTGACAGCTTAGCATTCATGACATCTTTAGGGAAACGATCGCAACTAAATTAACTTGGTCTAGTAACTCCTAACAAAGGAGAGAATAAGGCCCACCATTGGGCTGTTACTCCATTGTAGATGTAGAAGGCGCTCGTAATTATTTAAGAATTTGGAAATGAGTAATTTACAGTACAAGGAATAGGTATCATCATCTATAAGGTATGGGCCTACTGACCCGTTCCGCTCCCCGATGCAGAATATGCTACAGGTTGTCTTTCCAACATCGTTTCGGCCTTCCTACATTTATTTAGCCTTCATTTATAATATAGTATCTGTTTTGACAAACAATTATTTGGAATTCTTTGTACATGTTCAACCATTTACATTTATTTCTGTATATTCTCTGGTTTATATTATTTACTTGTAATTCATCTCTGATAAGTTGACTTCTCTTTTGATCTCTTAATGGTACACCTCCAATGGACCTCATAAATCTAATTTTTATTGTCTCAATTTTATGCTTATTAGAGATCGTTAAAGGCTAAGTCTCAGACCCGTATGTTAACGTTGAAACGGCCACTGTTTTTTATAAAACTTCAATTATTGAGTTTCCCTTGTGGTCTTATTTCTCAAGTATCTTCTTATTGAACCACATTCTGTCGAAATTTCCCTAATTTCTTCTACTACTTTGTAAATTATCTGGAAAATTTTATCTGGAAAATTTAAAGGTAAAGAGAAGGAGTTTAATAGGTACACATGAAACAATATATTACAAAATATATATACGAGTATGTATATATATATATATATATATATATATATATATATATATAGCCTACTTGTTTGGAAAAGTGAAGGCGATATAACATTCACACCAATTGATTGGAATCTATACTCACAGTCAGATTTATTTTTTAAAAAAATGTGAGATGATGGTACTGCAGTATTCCCTTCCACAAATTATAAACGTGTATTTTCAGATATTGTATGCAGTAATATACAGGAAGAAATATTTGAAGTGAAGCAATTTTAATGAAACACTATTTGTCTCCATGCTTTTATAGAGTTCTCGAGAACATTAGAAGATGTGACGCGGAACCGAATCCGTGCTGTTAACATTACTTTAGTCGGAAATTAAGGTCATGCTTTAGCAGTTACTTATATTCGGATGACTAAACTCTGACTTAATTTAAATTGTAGACTCATATAATCTTGGACAAAAATTACTGTTAGTATTTATGATATTCCAACTTCTCTCAGAAAGGTTAAACTAAAATTACATAATTGGCTATTCTTCCTTTACATGAAATGGATGCAAAACATGTACTCTTATTTTAAGGGAGAAAACAATTATATTATTTGAGAATAAAGTTCTTAGGAAAATGTTTGTATCAATGAGAGATGAAGAGACACGTGCATGATCTATATAGTATTTATGGGAAACCAGGTGTAATAAGATCAGTTAAATCTCGTAGACTGCGATGGTCAGGATATGTGACATGAATGGGGTATGAAAGAGGGGCATTTAAATTTCTTATAAGAAAACCGGAGGGAAAACGCTCAGGAATTAGGCCAAGAATGGGGTGGGAGAATAACATTAACTAACCATGATTTGAGAGAGGTAAATTATACAGGAAATTATTGGAAAAAACATTAGCTCAGGGTGGGGATGTACGGAGAGCTTTTGTCCGCGCGGTCAGATTTGTTAATGCCAGTGAATTATTTAGGTAGTTGGTTTCAAATATTGAGTTGTGTATCTAATATGAATTATGAATAAAATAATAGTTGAAACGAGAGGGTAGGTCAACAGGGAATAAATCGGAATGGTTTGCTTGTACTTGTGTCACTCTCCGAATCATTGTTATTTATCGTTGAATGATCAGAAGAAATGTTACAAATCTTTATATTGCCACTACTTTCTTTTTTCTCATTTCTTCCATCCTGGTAAATCTGTCTCATTGTAGCAACATCTTTTCAGTTGAGACTAGGTACCTCAATGCGACTTCTTAAGAGATTCTTCCGTCCTTCAATTCGGTTTTGAAACTCTTACGATTTATTCTACCGAAAAAGAACATGAAACTGGAAGATATAAATTCCTAAAATAGTAACATGAGTGTATATAGAGAAGTGCGACGAAATTGTACTGAGTTTATTCTGACTTACAATTTAACAAGGGCAGCGTTTATAATAATAATAATAATAATAATAATAATAATAATAATAATAATAATAATAATAATAATAATAATAATAATAATAATAATAATAATAATAATAATAATAATAATAATAATAATAATAATAATAACAACAATAACAATAATAATAACAATAATAATAATAACAATAATAATAACAATAATAATAATAACAATAATATTATGACGACGATGATTTATTATATGATGATTATTATTATATTATTATTATTATTATATTATTATTATTTTATTATTATTATGATTTTATTATATATATATCATCATTATTATCATCGTCGTCGTCTATTATTATTATTATTATTATTATAATGGTAATTTGCGATCAGTCTTCTCTTGCTTTTCATCAAAGTAAAATTATACAGTTATTAACGATTATGAATTATCTATAATAAAAATAATTTAATAACACAATAAACAATGTAGAACTGATAATGAAGTAACAAATATAATAATAATAATAATAACAATACTTTAAAGAAATATAATTGTAAAATATCAACAGATAACCCCCAAGTTATGGCTTTTAAAGGCAAAGATCTGATTAGAACTAAACTTTTAATAGATGACATAATATTGAAGCAAATTTCACATTTTAACTATCTTGGAAATCACATTTCTTATAATTATGATAAAGGTGTACATATAAAAATCTCGCATTTTCAAAATATGTGTGGAACAATCAGAACATTAAGAAACAAAACAAGAACGACACTCAATTAATAGTATATTACGATGCAAGGCTGGGAAATGATATTTACAGAATCGAGGAAAATGTTTAAAAACCGAGCGATAGCGAGGTTTTTAATTACCGAGACTCTATAATACATTTCACAAACGTGCGTTCTACATTATTTTTTGCGCGATGGTGTTTCCAAAAAAAAAAATAGTAGTAAAATAAAAACACCTTTGTTGGAAATATGTGCGTTCATTATAAACAATTGAGTAACGTTAACAGTGTGGGCAATGTTTATTAGTTGAAAGTACAGAAGGCGGTGAGACCAATATTATTGATAAAATAGCTGCAAGTACGTATTTATTGTTTTATATTGTTTTAAATAAAGTTCAGTTCAATTAAAATGCAGTGATTCGTTTCGTATAATGTATATTAACACTATCTTTTGGATATTTTTTATATGCATTGTACATAGTATACATAGAGGGCAGTGGTTTTACTTCCCGCACGTAGGTGTAAATGTAATTTTACACTATAGGTATTTAAGTTGGCAATCCCGAAATGTGGGAAGTTTAACTTTCAATCAAGGTCGCCACTGTTGTAAGTACGACAAAACGCACTATCGCGCTAAAAAAAGTTTACAAAACAATGGCTGTTCTATCATTTTTGTATGGCAGTGATTGTTGGGTGCTGAATAAAAATGATGAAAGCAGAATAATGTATCGAAATTAGTTTTTTAGGAGCAGTAAAAGGATGATCATTAAAAGATCAATAGAAGTGAAGATATATGTAAAGAATTGAAATTTACACCCCTCCTAATTAAAGTTAAGACTTACAGAACAAAATGGATTCAAATTCTTGATAGAATGGAAGAGAGTCAGTAAACATGCACCTGTAGGCAAGAATCCCAAGGAAGACCAAGAAGGTGGTGGGATGAAGAACAGATAAGAAGGCCTATATCGTGAAGTGGATGATGATGATAATGATGAATATAAACATGGAACATTATTAAATGATTGACATGGTAATGAATAGTGGTGGATTCCTATGATATGCCATACTTCTTTTAATCTTTGTTTTGAGTTTCGAGTAAGTAAATAACATGTATATAACACTTCTGATGAATATTTAGCGATTTTTATTGTGCCTTAAAAGTAACATTTCTCATTTTTTTAGAATTATGATCACGTTTGTTCTAATTTTCTGTAATAAAGTAACATTTTTGTCATATTACGGGGATTTTTATAAGTCTCAGCCAAGTTTAAATAACCTACATTTTGTTTGTAAGATGCAAGTTGCGTGATCACTTGTTCGAAGCTAGATTTTTATTCTTGGAAGGCCATATCTTCACAATTTCCGCTTTCACTGTATGGAAAATGTATATGAATGAGACAATTGTATAACATGTTTAATGGATTGATTAAATCATTAGGTCTTTTTATCATTGGATGATATTTAAACACTTTTTATACATGCATATCATAAATAGATGCATATTTTCTTATTTATTTAGGTAATGAAATTATCTTTATAATGTCAATAAGGTTAAGGTAAAGTGAACCCACTACAGGCCATAAGAAACTCTTAGGGTAGTAGGAGGTTAAGGCTCCCACTTTTTCTAGACAATCGGCACTTGATGTCAGCCGGGTTGTCAGTCTGCGTTACAGCCGCCTTTACCCCTAGAACAAACGTCCGGTACTGATTTCCGTTAGAGACTGCGTATATCGCAGTTGCATGGTGCTACCAGAAGGTTTGGGTTAGTTTAAAAATCCTGACCCCACCGGGACTCGAACCCTCGATCATCCGGTTTCTACGATTGCCTTAACCATTACACTAAAAAATACAAATGAATAATAAATGTACCCCTAGAACTTAGAAAATATAACAATGCTTAAACTAGCGTTTAGTAAACTTATTTTTAACTTTTGATTTTGAATTATGATATATTAAGACAGGGATTTCCAGAAACTGGGAACCGAAAAAAAGGGGATGAGGAATAGTGAGATGTTCTATGTAGACACTTTTCAATACCCAGATTGAATCAGGAATCCCTCCGCAGTGTATACGAGTATCTTGAGAGGGTATGTGCTACTTTTATTAGCAATTCGTTCGTTGGATGGGGATGTTAAAGTCTGGTGATTTTCAACGGGAGTAGGCTACGTGCCGGCACCGAGATTCATCTTCTCCCTTCTCTCGATTTTTATACCTCATACAACATATTGAATAACACTAAGAAATTAGGACTGGAAGTAAATAACAATAAAACTAAATATATGGTCACACGTAGAAATTCAGTATATAATGGAAATGGACAGCTAATGACAAATGAGGGAAATTTTGAGGAAGTGGCTGAATTCAAATACCTAGGAACAATAATCACAAATAGGAATCAGATGCACAAAGAAATTAAACGTAGGCTCAATTCTGGAAATGCGTGCTATTATGCATTGCAGAGACTCTTGATGTCCCAACTCCTTTCAAAAAACGTCATCATCATCTGCATTCATGGATTAGGTAGGTCTGTTGACCCGTTCCGACTTCAGCCCATCTCTTTCTAGGTCTGCCCACATCTCGGGTGCCTTTAGGTTCGTATTTTGTTATTTTTATATATCTTCATTCATTCTGTCTATGTGTTGCTTCCATTTTTGTCTGTATGTATCTATTTTATCGGTTATTGCAAATATTGCAAGTTCCTGTCTTATTTCTGTGTTCTTGATTCTGTCTTCCTTAATGCACCCTTTAACAAATGTCAAAAATTTCATTTCTGCCGCCGTTATCCTACTTAGATCTTGTTTTATATGTATCCAGGTTTCTGATCCATAGAGCAGTACAGGTACTGCCAACGTTTTATAAAAACGTTAAACTGAAATATATAAAACTATTATTCTACCAATTATATTATATGGATGCGAAACACGGACTCTTACTTTAAGGGAGGAAAGGAGATTACAAGTATTTGAGAATAAAGTACTTAGGAAAATTTTTGGACTAAAGAGAGATGAACAAACAGGTGAATGGAGAAGACTACATACCAATGAACTACAAGGTCTTTATAGGAAGCCAGATATAATAAGAACAGTTAAGTCTCGTAGACTGCGATGGGCAGGACATATTGCACGTATGGGGAATGAAAGACTTGCATGGAAGCTTCTTGTAGGGAAGCCAGAGGGAAAATGCCCAGTTGGTAGACCAAGAATGAGGTGGGAGAATAACATTAACTATGATTTGAGGGGAGTAGAGTATACAGGGAATGATTGTAAATCATTAGCTCAGGATAAGGATGTATGGAGAGCTTATGTCCGCGCGGCCATGAACCTACGGGTTCGATAGTGCCAGCTTCTTGTAGGAAAACCAGAGGGAAAACGCCCAGTTGGTAGACCAAGAATGAGGTGGGAGAATAACATTAACTATGATTTGAGGGAAGTAGATTATACAGGGAATGATTGGAAATCATTAGCTCAGGATAGGGATGTATGGAGAGCTTATGTCCGCGCGGTCATGAACCTACGGGTTCGATAGTGCCAGTGAGTAAGTAAGTAAGTACAACACATAGACACTTAAACATATAGTTTACTCAGGAAAAGGATAGCGGCTGGAATGTGATCTGCAGTATAAAAATAATCACCACGCGGGGAATCCCCTTCCTAATAGTGACGTTACTTTCCATGCTAACTGTTCTTAACAAATATTGCAGGGCAACAAGCAAAGAGAATACTTATTCATACAGTCGAGCCGTTCTAAAATCCGGTGTGGTGTTATCTGTGAATTTAAACGTCATAATGCCGCGGAGGAGTCTGAAGACTATCAATTCGCAAACCAGAGAAACAATTCTTAATGTTAGAGATTATTTCGAAAAAAGAACGTGAGAACTCTAGTAGTAATATAAGGGTTGACTTGGTAATACCATAACATCCTCTGTAAATATGATGTGTATCTGTTGTCTTTGACGACAACCATGTTTGTGAAGCACCTTAACGAAAGCCGTCCTGTGATTCGCTACCGGTTTTTACACCGACTATATTGTAGGAATGTTTGTAGCGATTAATATGATAGGAGACATATAAACTAAGATACAACTCTAGTATGCATGGATCTGAAACTAAAATGTTCCGAAATATATTAAATTGTTATTAAAATTAAATAAATCTATATATAATGAAAATAGAATATATTACTAATATCGCTATAAAATATGTATGTGGAAAAGTAGAAATATATCCAGGTAAAATTTCCAAGTACATTTGTCTAGAATAAAATACTGTAAAACGCTACCTGCTATACAAATGACAAATAATAGAATAAAGAGGTATTGTCAGAACTCTACCTACTACATAACTTACAAATAATATAGGAACACAAAAAGGGTATTGTCAAAAGAATATAACTAATTCCAATTAGCAGTCTATACAACTAATAAGAAATATTCATTCTTTAAGAAAAGATAACATTAGTTAGCTATTAAAAACATTAAAAATCTATTGACCAATTCTTAGAAACCAATTAACGCTACTAAGCAATTCCAAGGAATGAGGATAAAGAATTACTACTTGGCTAGTACAGACAACAAAATACATTCATTCACCTCTAGAAAAGATAATCTCTTAACATTGACAGTTTACAAAGAAACTGATAAACATTTATCTATTAAATATCAAAGAACCAATTTACCCAGTTCTTAGAAATGTTATACATACTAGTAAATAATATTATTGTAACATAAATATATATTCAATTGTAAGGAGTGGATTCGAGAAAAGTGGGAGGAGCCACCGCCTTTATAAGCGAGAACTTATATCAAAATACTATCACTCTCAGTGACTCTGTGTTCAGTGTTGGAACATCGTAGACCTGCAGACCGCGATCCCCGATTCAGTTTAAATATTAGATTCGTCCGAGAAATAGTTAAATTTAAAGTTATAGTCCGTTAAGCATTTGGACTTTGAAAATATTGATTCGAGCACGTGGACCTGTAAGTATTTCATCGACTCCACTCATAGATAAAACTTTGTAACTGTATTATCAAAAGTGTATTTCTCCGTAAATAAACAGTTTCTTGGATTCGTTAAAATTGAGTGTACATTTATACGTTGTTCTTTTGCTTATAAAGAGTTCATAACCCTGAGATATTTTGCCAACCACCGAGCTCCGGTACATGTTTCATTCAGTGGTTATACATGTAGATGCACTAGTTTATATCGTAGTAGATTCCTCGGTCCTCGTCATCAGTCCTCGCAATCTTCTCGTGAGTATCTAAGTGTACACTCCTCCTACACTCGTCTCCATACACAATTCAAGTAAACTTACACACTATCCAAATTAGTCTGCCGAAGTGGCGACTAAAATAAAAATAGCCCACATTAACTCTATTTATCCGCCTAACATGTAAATCCGAAGCACGAGAAGTTGGTGATAATGAAACGCACAAATTAATAGAAGTTTGCCAGAATCTTCTCTTGAACACTCTGTAACATGTACTTAAGCGTAACCAGAATCTTTCTTCAGACACTTGTGCTTCGTGTTCTTCTGTAAGAATTAGGAGGAAGTCAGTGATGCGTCCTCGAATAATACTTCTTCTCTCTTTCTCTGGCCAACTCATAACTCTTCCAGTTTCTGACATTCAACACGCTGACTAGTTCTCTATTGCTGATAAATACACTCCCGCACCTCAAACTCCAATAAAAAAGGGCTATTCTTTGTCCAACGTAAGAAGCACACTTCGACATTTAACTTCCGAATGTATTATTCCGCGTAGCACGTGTAAGAGTATAGGCGAACTCTGTCAGCTGTTTGTTACAAACCGATAAATTAATGCACAAAAATCGTTTTAATTTTTAATGTTGCAGGTTGTATTAACATTTACAATGGTATGTCGAAAACTAATTAAATTATAATTGTTAATAGTAAACAAATTAATTCAAATCAAACATTTAAATTAAAATAACCGAATTAACATAAACTACCCGAGAGCCGCCATATTTGTAAGTGACATTCAACTTCTCAAGAATCGTTCAGTTTCAAAGAAATGCGAATTTTTAGTTAGTCTCCGAACTTCGAAGAAATATGTAGGTATATACTGTATTCTGATCAACTATAGTTACCATATATAGCTTTAAATACGTAATTATATTATTCGAGTACATTATCTATTATTTCGTTTCCGCTGAACTGTGCTTTGGTCATGATTTATGAACGAATCGCAGTAACTGCAGCAATCATGTGCTTCGTGGTTTACCCACCCGTTTGTTTTCCTGAAGTGTCTTTCTTAGGCTGGACAGAAAATAATAATCCCACCCAGAAAATCTTTCGGACATTTAGAAGCTGGTGAGTTTTACAAAAGAAAAACGAAGACTTACAAAAAATCTTAAATAAACCAGAAATATGCACAATTAATATTTTACAGTGACGTATGAATACAGAGTGACCATGGAATTATGTTTTTTAAAGATTCCCAAAACACATTTTTCATTCATCATCATCATCATCATCATCATCAACATCTTCTTCTTCTTCTTCTTCTTCTTCTTCTTCACGGATTGAACTGAAAAAGATTCGTTCTGGTCTCATGCAGAAAACTAATCTCTCCATCGTGCTCTTTGCCGTCCCACACATCTATACCCCTCTGGCTTATATGTAAATAACTGTGTTTATTGCAATATTAAATTAAATAATTTAAAATATATGACTAACATTCTTATTATTTTATTTATTTTCAGGTAATCCGCTACAAACGAGGGTTCGAGTCCCGGTGAGTTCAGGATTTTTAAACTTCTGGTGGCACCATGGCTCTGGGGTCGACTCAGCCTCTATACTACATTTTGTCCACCTCATCACCTCTTCATATTTCTACTCGCTTTCATTCGCTATCCTCCCACCATAACTTACACACACGATCGAGAGAAAATTTAACTCTAGCTGTTCCCCTATATCGAACAACTCACTATTCCTCATCTTTCTTTATTTCAGCCACCTGACTCTGGAATTCCTTCCCCTCGTATTTCAAGAACTGCTCGACTAAAAACCAGTGTAAAAAGAAACACACATCATATTTCCTTAGACAATATAATATTATAACCGTGTTCCATGTATACTTTTATTATTCCTTTATGTTTTAAACTTTCTTTACGAAGCCATTTACTTAATCGAATTATAGGTTATTTTTATTATTATTATTATTGTTATTATTATTATTATTTTTCTTTATTTCCACTGTCAACTTTATATTGTGTAGCCTATATATATATATATACACACATGTATATACACATGTATCATTAATTAACATGTAGATAAATCATAATTCTTATTGTACGTATAATTTAACCCTGGTGAAGTGGAAGAGAAGACCTTACGGTCTTAACTCCATCAGGTAAAATGAATAAATAAAAATAAGTAAATAAATAACGGAAATGAGTACTAGACGCTTATTCTGGGCTGACATCAAGTGTAGATTATCTGGAAAAAGCGGGAGCCTTAACCTCCTACTACCCCAAGGGTTTCCTATGACTTGTAGCGGGATCACGTTAACTTTATTTTCAGGTTTTACAACGTCTTTTATATCTTCCAGAGATCAATTCAATATTTTGTTTCCAAATTCCACTCCTCTATATTTTTCACTCTTTCCTTCAATACTCTTTCTTCTTTAGTGCTAACTACTCATTGTGTCCATTATAGTTTTGTCTTCACCTCTTCCTTCTTCCTGTCGGAGTCTATTCATAAATCTTCTTCGATAATATAACATGCCTTCCATCATTCTTTACATATGCCAAAACCATCTGAACTATGTTATTTTAATAGTTTCTACTACAGATCCTTACGCTTTTACATTTTCTCTTATAATGTTATTTTTATTTTTCTCTCTCCTCGAAATCCTTGTCGATCCTTCCTAGAAGTCTATTTACTTCGAATGTAATATATCAAGTGTTCTTGCTTGCCATGTCTCTGAGAGATGCAATTTAATTAACGCTTAAATTCGCAATGTATCCTGTAAGATTACTTTAATATATTTAATATTTTAATTTACTTTGTCTAACGCCACCAGGTTGTCTTTTATGACATTTCTGGCTTTCTCCCCTAGCATTGCAGAATTGTAATCCATTTCTTAGGTTGGGGCACCTGGAAGGTGGAGTTACGTTACCCCGATGGTATGATGGGTGATAAATGTTAATGAAGCGCCAGGAGAGTTCTTAACCTAAACTTAACTATATTCCAGGCCATATGCAACCACAGGAATAATTCTCTTTAAAGATACATTCCTATGATTTGACCGGGAATCGAACCCGGGACTTCATAAACAGTAGTCAGGTATGCTGACCACTAGCCCATGAGACTGGTCATATCTTAAATAAAATATTGGGAAAATAGATAAGCGAAATTATTGAAATTTCTGTGAAATTATAGGCCTAAAACTATATGCAATAAGCCATGACACTTATAACCTCTGGTTATGCATTGTTTGTTTTCACTCGGTCCGACATATTTGTGCCGTTCCTTTCCATAAAAAATTGAGTTTCTACAATTTAACAAAATAAATAAATATTAAGTAAAACCAGCAAAATTCAACTGTTTATATTCGACTTACTGCGGTATTCATTCCTGCGGGACGGATGTTTCACTAGTAATCTATAATCTGTGTTGTTACTCTTACTTGATTGAAAAAACTGCCGGTTATATAATTACTCTACTTCTCGCAATAAACTGCATATGCAAAATAATAGAAAAGTAAAGTGATCACACTACAGGCCATAGGAGACCCTTGGAGTAGTAGGAGGTTAAGGCTCCCACCTTTTTTTTATAGATAATAGACACTTAATAACAGTCGGTTTATCAACCCTGCGTGACGGCCGCCTTAATCCCCAGAACAAGCGTCCGGTATTCATTTTAGTTAGAGGCTGCGTCGACCCCAGGGGCACCAAAAGTTTTGAGCAGTTTAAAAATCCTGAATCCCACCGGGATTTGAACACTTGACCTTCCGGTTTATACCTTATTGCCTTAACCAAGTACGCTAGCCCCATGAATAATAATACTGAATACATTTCCAAAGCGTCCAGGTATTTCTTGTCTGTATGTGGACACACACACGCACGCACACACTTTAAGAGCGTAGAGTCGTGCTCCGAATCCGCTATTCATCTCTATGTCCAACCACCCCATCGCCATCTTTCATGCCACCCTTTTCTTGGAATCAGAGTGCAAACTCTAGACAACAATCCCCCACTCCTTCATCCCTCTAGGTTTCTCTAGAAAATCCTTTCCAACCTCCTTCCAAAGTTGGTAAGAACAGGAACTCTGTGTCACAGACAAATACCTTCCGTTTCTGACCACCAAACCCAAACTTTACGTTCTATCTGACTGAAACAAACGCTCCTGTGCGATTGTCTCGCAGAAGCTCCAAGGCCGGGACTTGTAATCTTCGGAGTAGCACTTCCGCACATTTACGCCGTTCCTTGTTAGTGACACAAGACTTAATTAAGTTGAGACAGTGTTGTGAAGAGGGCTAAAAGGTAACATGCAATAAAAACGTTATATCCCAGATTCTAATTATCTGAAATTATAACACTTTTTTTTTTTGTGTAACTTTAGAGTATACTTATATTAAAAAATCAATATGTAGTTTTCAGAGTCATCTTAATTCATTCAGACAGAAATAATTCTTAAATAATAATTTAAGCTTAATGATCCCATACATAATTGAGGTACAGTTTCCTCATCTTTAATAATAAATAGGACATTTAAATTTTATGTACAAACAATCGTCATAAATAGAAATATTTGCTAGGAATTTTGTTGTATCTTGACTATTTCACTTGCACTATATACATAGTCCACCGCTGGGTCTCGAGGTAGCGTGCTACCTTGTCACGCAGCGGGTCCGGGTTCGATTCCCGGTCGGGACAGGCTCTTGGTGAAGTTTTTTTTCGGGATTTTTCCTCACCTGTAAGACAAATGTCAGGAAGCTTAGGGCCCAACGGTCCCCGAAAATCATCCGACTATCACCAACATCCTTATCATTATCATCATCCTTAACCGGTGTGGAAAACAACGGGAAGCTACCACACCGATAATTCCCTAGTAAAGCTGCAAAGCATAGCATGAAAATGCTATGATTGCAGTGAAAAATGTCCCCTCTGGCAGAATTACTATGGATATATATATATATATATATATATATATATATATATATATATATATATATATATATACACTAGTAAACGGACGAAGTATCGTTCATGGAAGGTAAATTGCAGCTTGAAGGTTCGCTATGGTAATATAAAAAAGCAGAAAATACCATAATATTGCATGTTACTTATACTGTAATTAAAATATTATATAGGTAATATACAGTATTATATTTATACTATTTAAAATGCGAGGTTGGGAAGTGTTTTTTACAGAAGCGAGGCATTTCCGAACACACTTCACGAACGTGCGTTGTATATTATTTTTTTGCGCGATGCTGTTTTCAAAATAATATATAATAGTAAAATAATATCTTTGTTGGAAATATTTGCGATCATTATAAACAACTGACTAACGTTAACAGTGTGGGCAATGTTTATTATTTGAAACTACGGGAGGGCCATGAAACCAATTAGTGATAAAATGGCAGTAGCTACGTATTTTTGTTTTATATTGTTTCAAATGAAGTTGAGTTAATATAAAATGCAGTGATTTGTTTCGTATAATGTATATTAACACTACCTTTTGGATATTTTTTATATACAGTGCATGTAGTATACATAGGGGACAGTGGTTTTACTTCCCACATGCGTGTTTGTAATATGTAATATTATAGTATAGTTATTTTATTACAGTATAGTTATTTAGGTTGGCAACCCCGAAATGTAGGAAGTTGAACTTTCAATCATGGTCGCCATTGGTGTAAGTACGACAAAACACACTATCGCGCAAAAAGTTATTATTAGCAACGTAATAGAATAATACATTTGCATTTATAACAGGATAACCCATATTTATCTTTCTTAAAGTGTTACAAATATCACCCATTGTACAAGAATTTTGTTTTTTGCAGAAGTAAGAATAAAACTTAACTAACTCACTGGCTCCATCGTACGCGTATGTTCATGGCCGCGCTGACATAAACACTCCATACACTCCTATCCTGAGTTAATGTTTTCCAATCATCACTTGTATAATATACTTTCTTCAAATCATGGTTAATGTTATTCTCCCACTTCATTATTGGTCTACCAATTGGGTGTTTTCCCTCTAGTTTTCTTACAAGAAACTTCCATGCCTCCCTCTCATTCCTATTCGTGTTACATGTCCTGCCCATCGCAGTCTAAGGGACTTGTTTGTTATTATTATATGTGGTTTCCTATAAATGTCACGTAGCTCAATGTTATATAGTTTTCTCCATTCGCCTATCTATTCATCTCTCTTTGGTCCAAGAATTTTCCTAAGAACTTTATTCTCAAATACTAGCAATCTTTTCTCCTCCCTTAAAGCAACTTTAGGATAAATTGATAGTAAAATCAAATGCACTTTTCAGATTTTAAATCATTCATTCTGAATGGCCGTCGCATACTAAATTGAGGTACATTTTTTCATCTTCAGTAATAAATATGAAAGTGAAAATTTAACCTCAAGTAATCACTAGATATACAGAAGTATTTATCTAGGAATTTTCTTATAATATTTATACTAATTTACTAGCACTCTGTATTTGTGGGATGAAATTCGAAAACGGGAGAATCCCGAGAAAACCCCGTACCACCAGTACCCTCCGAAAGGGCCAGGATTTTAACCCGAGATTCCAATCGGGGCAGCCGCGCGCGAAGTTAGAAGTTTGTGGTGGAGTAAAATTACCTGTGTTTGAAGGAAAATTACATTATTATACAAATTAGGCCTACCTTAAAATATTATCTATTGCATATTACTATTATAATAATTAAAATTATTCCTATATGATCACTAAAACAAAATAAAAATGACAGCGAAATCAACGATGAATATTTTTTGCAGATTTACCACGATTTACCTTAATGGGTTTCCATTAGAACTCCATGCGCTGTTAGAGAACTGGACTGCAAAGCAATGCAAAAAGGAATATTTTATAAAGGCTTTCCTTTCTAAGTAAATACTAAATCACAGCACTGTTCTAGAGATACGTCCACTCGTTTTGATGTTATGTATATGTCGGAAACTCATTTCCGAGGGAAAAACAAACATTTAGAATCGTTCGTAATAGTCTCTTTCTGCGCAACTATTTAAAATAGCCCAAGGCGGTAAAAAATAGACATTCCACTAAGGTACAGCACTAGATTTTAGAGCGCAAAATTATAATAATAATAATAATAATAATAATAATAATAATAATAATAATAATAATAATAATAATAATAATAATAATAATAGTAAATTAGGAATATTTCATAATACAGTCCTTCAACCCAAAGTGATTTGCCACCAGAGGTTACTGTCTAGGCAGTAAATATAATAATAATAATAATAATAATAATAATAATAATAATAATAATAATAATAATAATAGGGCACGCCGTAGCGTAGTGGTTAAGGCACTGAGCTACAAGCCGGAGGGTCGAGGGTTCAAGTCCCGTTGGGGTCAGGATTTTTAAACTGACCCAAACTCTCTGGCGGCACTATGGCCCTGGGGTCGACTCAGCCTCTAACGGAAATAAGTACCAGACGCTTGTTCTGGGGGTAAAGGCGGCCGTCACGCAGAGCTGACAACCCGGCTGACATAAAGTGCCGATTGTCTAGAAAAAGTGGGAGCCTTAACCTCCTACTACCCCAAGGGCCTCCGGGCCTGTTGTGGGATCACTTTTTAATAATAATAATAATAATAATAATAATAATAATAATAATAATAATAATAATAATAATTATTATTATTATTATTATTATTATTTTCCTGCCTAGACAGGAACCTCTGGTGGCAAATCACTTTGGGTTGAAGGACTGTATTATGGAATATTCCTAATTTACTATTATTATTATTATTATTATTATTATTATTATTATTATTATTATTATTATTATTATTATTATTATTATTATTATTATTATTATTATTATTTTGTTAATCGCACGTCAATCTCTCACCTTATATGTAGGACTACTTTTACATGCTCTTACCTTTCAAGCAAACTATCAACCATTGCACGGCGAAACGTACAATGAAATTTCGCCCAGAGAAGCATTGTGATGTACCAAGGCCGTGTCCAAAAAAATATCTGCCGCTTTTAACTGTGAGGCATTAAAATCCAGCGCCAAATATCTCATTTAATCTATGGGAAATTAATGCAACTCCTGATCTGGTGTATTGAATAACCCACATAATCTGCCGTCCCGTCTCCTTCTCCTCTCCTTTTTATCCCTTCAAAACCCCATTCTGGTTCACACAAATAATAATAATAATAATAATAATAATAATAATAATAATAATAATAATAATAGTAAGTTATTATGATACACACAACGAAAAAATGAGATGACTATTTAACTCATACCCCAAATGGAGTACATCACCTTCATAGGGCTACAATGGGTTGCAATATCTGAATTCAGGCTTCGATTTCTGTGTCTTGGTCCATCACAATGCTTTTCTGGGAGAAATTTCAAGTTAGGCTTCGATTGACGATTCCCTTGTTAAATGACGCAACCTGTCGGGAGAGGGATTTTAAATATTGAATCACACAAGAGCTTTTTTGGCCACATTAGGGCGTGGAGGATTTCACCCAAGACTGATCAGCTCAATCCTGAATCTGCTCTGAGACAAACAAAATTAAGAAGAAACACATCATTCACTCACACATTCATATTAAACATGGTGAATATGATAATGTCCTCGCTACCCCGAGACCACAGCGATGGACATTATCATAAGTAATGCCACGAGTGATTTCCAAATTATCGATAAATTCACGACTTACGAAGTGAGGAGTGAATTTATCTAGAGAATTTGGAAATCAAGAGTGACATTTTTTAGGACTATTTAACGAATAAAATTAAGCTGTTTACTCACTAATCATTATTTAAATATAGTTATTTTAAAATATTTATATATTTAATGTAAACGGCGATGTTTGAAAACAAATTAGAAACGATTGGTACGCTTCATTTGCTTCTTTTGTTTATCACTGCAACCAGATCATATTATTTATTGCCAAAGAATTGCAATATTATAAGAATGCACCCTAGTAGAGAAATTTATAACCTACGATATAGGTATTAATTAATTTGATGTCCTAAGATGTAAATATGTAAATATGTCAATTATATTTTTCTGCAACGTCATTTCCTGGAAAATAATTCGTTTAAGAAAGTGCAAACAGTGTTTTCTTTCTTTTTTTTTTTTTGGTGGTGGTATAATCAATTGTTACAATTTTTTTTATATTATCTGTCGCATGCGTTTTCTGCTGACACTCATGCACTATATATACAATCTAGGAGCCGTATTTCTTGCAGCGTCAGTCACTGCAAAATAATGCTATGACCTATTCAGAATGTTAAAAAGGAGGTGATTTCTTTATTATGATAAACTTCAGCTGGTAAATATTAGGCGAAACACGACTGTGGTTGGTTGTAAATAAAAAAATCATTGAAATGTGATTGGTCATTGACTCCCATTTGGGGCATGAGTTAAATAGTCATAAGTAATGCCACGAGTGAATTTCAATTTATCTAGAGCATTTGGATATCAAGAGTGGCATTTGTTAGAACTGTTTAACGAATAAAATTAAGTTTTTTATTCACAAATCATTGTTTAAATATAGTTATTTTAAAATATTTATATATTTAATGTAAACGGCGATGCTTGAAAAAAAAAATGAGAAACGTTTCTTATACTTCATTTTTTCATCACTGCAACCAGATCATATTATTTATTGCCAAGGATCGCAATATTGTAAGAATGCACCATAGTGGAGAACAAATGAAACACATCAAACTGTTTATAACCAACATTATAGGTTATTAATTAATTTCTGATGTATTATGATGTAAATTATATTTTTCTAGAACGTAAATTCCTGGGAAATAATACGTTTAAAAAAGTGCAAACAGTGGTTTATTTGATTGTGGTATAATTAATTGCTACGAATGTTTTTCTATTATATCCCGCAAGCAGTATCTGTTTACACTCGTGTGCTATATATATATATATATATATATATATATATATATATATATATATACATACACACAATCTAATGGGCGTAATTCTTAGAGAGCCCGTCACTGCAAAATAATGATCTGGCCTATTCAAAATGTTAAAAAGGAGGAGCTTTCTTTAATATGATACACTTATTATTTGATAAATTCCAGGCGAAACACGAGTGTGATTCGTTGTAAATCAAAATTAATCGAAACGCGATTGGTCATTGACTCCAATTTGGGGCATGAGTTAAATAGTCATAAGTAGCCACGAGTGAATTTATCTAGAGGATTTGGAAATCAAGAGAGGCATTTAATAGGGCTACTTAACGAATAAAATGAAGATGTTTACTCAAAAGTCATTATTTAAACATAGTTACCGGTATTTTAAAATATTTATATATTTAATGTAAACGACGATGTTTGAAAACAAATAAAAAATGTGAAGATATGTATATTCACTATAACTTGATCATATTATTTATTGCCAAATAGGATCGCAATGTTGTAAGAATGCACTCTAGTGGAGAAATAATGAAACACATCAAACTATATTATAATCAACATTATAGGTTATTAATTTATTTTCCTAGTAAACAACTCAGTAACATCAAGGAATCTGTTCATTATTTGCTGTATTCAATATATTGTTGGAGAAAAATAATGCTCTGAGCTGTTCAGAATATTAACCCATTCGCTTCATGTTTAAATACTCAATACATTTCCCCAGAAACCGCATTTAGGTCATCGTAAATTATATTGTCTATTTTCAAACATTCAATACAAACAAAAGATAACGGTACTTGAGATCGAATGAGGGTGAAGGCCAAAACACATTCCTCTACTATTCACAAATGTTAACAAAAGAGTATCCTGCCAAGGGATGTACAAAATATTGCAAAATATATAACAGCAGAGTTAAGCGAGTGATCTCGTCTTCTGAGTTGAAGGTCATTTAACTGCCGGCGAGTCTACCTCGTGTTTTGAAGCGAATGGGTTAATAAACAATAGTTTAAAAAAACTAAAACAACAGGCTTTATTAGAAAACCGAACTAAAAAATGAAAAATAATTTTAATTTCCAACACGATTGGAATAAAATTAAAGTGCTCAACAAAAAATCATCTCCAACACACACAGAATAAAACTAGAGTTATCTACAAAGAAAATAATTTTACCATCAAAAGCGTGGGGTGCTTTTTATGGTTTTTACGTTTTTCTTCTTAGAGACTTTACTTTTTACCAATATTTGTTTATTATCAAATATATTAATTGATATAGAGCACCACACGCTTTGATGGTAACATTATTGTTTTTGTAGATAACTCTAGTTTTATTCTAGATGTGTTGGAGGTGATTTTTTGTTGACCACTTTAATTTTATCCCAAGCGTGTTGCAAATTAAAATTATTTTTTTATTTTTAAGTTCGGTTTTCTAATAAAGCGTGTTGTTTTAGTTTTTTAAACTATTATTTATTTTTAATTTCTTAGTTCGGTTTTCAAAAATGTAAATATCTTTACATTCGATAATATTGTATTATGAGCTAAAAGTAATACTCTTCTAAAGAAAATCCACCGGGCCGGATTTGAACCAGCGACCTATGGATTAATGAAATTATATACCACTACAGTCCACCACTCTCCAACTGAGCTACCACAACGACGGGCTAAAAAGTCGATCCGTCCGCAACCTATTATACTGGTCTTTATTTATTTGATGTCCTGACGATCCTGGCCAGGATCTAAGAAAAAAATAATAAAATTATTGTATTGTCATTTGTCCTTTACAAGTATACAAAGTTTCAAATCGATCCAATATTTTTAAGTGGGTGAAAATCGTGTTGAAAGATTCCGTTACATAGATAGATACAGGTCAAGCTAATATAAAGCGTGTAAAAAGGAGGAGCTTTCTTTATCACAAAATCAGGATCCGATAAGGAGAAATAGACAAAGAACGAGGTGAAATATGACTGTCATTGGTTGTAAAACAAAATTAATTGAAACGTGATTGGTCACTGACTATCATTTGGGGTATGAGTTAAATAGTCATCTCATTTTTTCGTTGTGTGTATCATAATAACTTACTATTATTATTATTATTATTATTATTATTATTATTATTATTATTATTATTATTATTATTATTATTATTATTATTATTATTTATTATTATTTGTGTGAACCAGAATGGGGTTTTGAAGGGATAAAAATGTCGAATATGTCTTCCTTCTCAAAAGTAGTAAAACTGTGCGTTTGTGTTATAGATTAGCGAGACGTAAAAAAACCTCAAGCATGTAAAAAAAAAGCATTGGATAACATTTGTCGACCCTTTCACGGCCAGATATCAATTCTAACGTAAATGCAATGAGGATTATACAATGTCAATAAATAAAGAAATAAAGTGAAAATTTAAGTATGTGTCTTTTAGCTAATTTGCAATAAATGAAGTTAATTATATTGTTTTCATTAAATTATTTTTGTATAAATTTGGACAAGTCATCGATCCTACCTAGTAGACGCCGAAAATGACGATGACAAAAATAAATAAATAAATAAATAATAATAATAATAATAATAATAATAATGTTTTACTTAAGGTGGCAGAGTTAAAGCCAGAGTTAAGGTCTTCTGTTCCCCTCAACGAACGAATTATAAAATCATATAAAAATTGAATAACTATTACAATTTTAAAAAATTATTAAAATACAGACTACACAAAGCACAATGCGGACTGGTCTAATATTAGCTAACACACTAACAAAACATGGAATAGAAATAAAATAAAATAAAGTAAGAAAATATTCCTAGATGAATATTAAATGGGTATAATATACAAAATGCTGAATATAGTTGTCATGCAGGTAGTATTTTTATTGTGTGGAACTTAAGATATCAGTTAATTTGGATTTAAATAATGATAGTGATTGACAGTCCCTGACATGACTGGAAAGTGAGTTTGATGTTTTAGCCATAGGTTAAAACACACAATATAAATTTATGTACACCCTTAGTAAAAAAAGGAGTCATCCGCAGACTCATCAACCGATCGGGGAACTTCGTGAGCGCTCGCAGAAGCCGTATTCACATCAACACGTTTTCAGTAATTGTTCTGGGTTGTTTGATAGTTAACGCAATGAACACTCAAGCAACATGAAAGAGAGAGTTTGGCTTAGTGTGTTTCCGAGGTCGAGAGGTTTAACAGACATGATCTGTGTTCGTAACCTCAAGGGTTCGATTCCCGTTCTACTTTTTTTTTTTAAACTGAATGTTAGAATAGCATTTCGCGTGTAATATAGTTTCATATCTAATTTTATTTTTGACTTTTATGGCTTTAATGCACACACAAAACACACGAAAACGTAAATTAAAACCTTCTAATAAATAAATGAGGAAAGAAATAATATCTTCTAAAATGAAAACTTTAACAAAAACAATATCAATATCGGGTGTACGAACCCTCAGCATCTATTACCGCTCTCAATCTTGCGGGGCATTGAGATTGCCTTGTGCCTACGTCCTTGTGTGTGTGCGCTGAGCCATGGTAAAACTCAATATGATTCATTATAAACAAACTTGTTAGAGGCTTTTGCTTTTGCGCAGACGTCTGCGAATCACAGACTATTGAATGCAATACAATGAAATTGCCTAGAACAAACCCTAAATGTGGTAAATATAATTGTTACAATAAAGACATTAACATTGATTTGATTCAAATGTCAAAATAAAATGTTATATTTAATTCATAAAGTATTTTAATACAAATGTCATGAGAAAAAAACTGCATAATTGAGGATGCGAACCTGTGACCTTCATTAAAAGAAACAGTGCTGACCTAACAGTACACGTAGGAGCGTCTTCAGTTCATGCCACATAACACAATAGCTCAGGGATTGCACAATTATGACTAGCTTTCTAGTTTGAACCCAACGCTGTGCCGAGTAGGACTTAGAACAAATGTGCGTTCAAGAGATGACTCATTTTTTTGTCTAAGGGTGTACTATGTAAGAACCTCTCCTCAACTGGTAAAAGTATTAATTCACTGTAGACCTTTGGGGATTATCCCTATCATCAGCAAAAGTTTGGTTTGTTGATACTGGTCATGGATGAAGTATGGTTTATCTGTGATTATTTTATAGATACGATTGTATGTACTGAGCGCTTTCTCATTAAAAATCGGTCGTTGTTGATTTCCTTCAAAATCTCCATTTGTATATTCCTATCTCTGTGGAATATTGTGAGCGTATTTTCTATATGTAGCATACAATGGCTTGTCAGAACGATATGTTTGGCTAACTGGATTATCCTTCCGCATATTTTAAATCTTTAAAAAGTTCTTTAAATCCAATATTAAAATTTCCGCTTTTATTGCTATGTAAAATTTGTTTCAATTTTTTACGTTAATTTATGTACTCTTTTGTCGAATTATTACGAGTAGGAGTTCACCAGAAATTAAATAAAAAAACTCAAGCCATAACAATTTTCCATTTTTCGCAACGAAACTCATTATGCCATTGAAATAAAATAAGTAATTACTCTCTAGAAATAAGCAAAATGCGACCATTAAATGTGGAGGTTTACCTCAAATCTGAAATAAAAAATTGCTCTATAATCCGCCATGTTTGCTTTGTCGGAATAACACTGTATACCAAACAATTTAATCAAGAAAAAAATACAAAGTATAACTAAATTCCCATTACAGACTTTGAAAACGTGTAGTGGGGAACAAGACGATTACGTTTAGCATAGGAACTCGTGTCCGGAAACGTACATTTTTCCCGCTACACAACAAACATTCAAATCTTGCGCATTTTTTGCGCCACATTCTTTGATTTGACCTGCTCGACTACTACATGTGGGGTCACATGAAATGCCTGAATTATGAGACCCCTTGTGCATACGAGGAAGACCTACTGGCGCGGTTTATGGCTGCAGCGGTTATCGCAGGACCAAGAATTGATGAACGTGTGTACCAGCACATGGTACGAGGTACCGTATATGTGTTGGCGTAGGTGGTCGTCACATCGAGCCCTTCCTGTTAGTGGATCCAGACGATAAACAGCAGGCGTAAGAGAGAGAGAGAGAGCAATGTGTGTTGTGGTTTTTTTGCGTGTAGCTGGAAAATGGTACTTTTCCGGACATGAGTTCCATGTCCTTAAAGTTTGTAATTGGAAATTAGTACACCCTGTATATTCCGTTAACCAACAAAATTGGACCATAAATTTGATTTATTGAAGAATTTGCTTAGTAAACGCAGTTCCTGCTCACGGACTTTTTTAAATCTGTGGTAGGAACACATGCGGAATTCTGTCTTGTAGGAATTAGGACAATCCCTTAGATATCTTCATCCCGGTTATGGTCCTCACAAGGCCCAGACTCATTTAGTTGAGTGATTCTTTTATATTTCTGGGGCCGTATTTCAAGCAGAAATGTTCTCTTCTATTGATATACGACCCTTTTCTATCCTACACTGTTAAAGTATCATGAACAAAAATCCCTTTACATTTCTTCCATTCAAAAACGTATCAATTTCCGAAACATACCATTCTCATTTAGTGCAGTGCGTTTTTTTTTTGTTCTAGTGAGCAATGTAAACCTTCCATTGCCATAGAAAGCTGGACTTACTTTCTAAAATTAGCCGAGAACTTTAATATCCGGTTTTGAAGTTCACAAACAGGGAGTAGTGTCAATAGAAGCAATTCTGTTGACTCGGGGAAGGTAAGCAATAATGTCAAATATGCGGAATTTAAAGCCCAGTGCCTGCAGCTATTTTTATTATCCAAACAATGTAAATAAAAGTTATATACACAAACAGGAAGTATTATATACATAAATGTTCACTGATATAGAAGGCTGCTGCTGGAGTTTATTTGTGCGTGTGTAATCATTCGAAAATAAATATAGTATTATTTAGAGTAAATATCTACATTTAGCTTGAATATTACCACAACGCATAGTATGTTTGTAATAATTGACGGTCCTTGTTTAATTATATTATTTATTTATTTATTTAGCAGGTTTCACAATATTTCATACAATAATTTCTAGACCCAATTAATTTACTGTCTTTCTCCTCCACGTATATCTAAGATTCCAAACTCCATCGTTCAATTATTTTCCCCCTCATGTCACCGAAACATGTCGCAACCAGGTTGGAAAAGGGTGAGGAGGAGGAGGAGGAGTAACGACCTCGTTAAAAAACCAGGGTTCAGTACGCCCGGCTGACAGTACTTTGTGATGGGCTAGGGAAACAGGTACTACTGCCTTGTCAGTTAGGCGTTGGTTTGTCAAGGGCTGAAGGAGGAGAATCTTGATTAATAATCTCCTGGTCCTCCAGGTTGGTGGTTGAAGCATCAGGGTAGAGCTCCCTGCTCGTTTAAAAAATGTACAATGCTAAAAAGCTCAAGAATGGAATGTAGGACGGATTTAACAAACGATGAAACAAGTCAAGTTTCTTAAAAAGAATTATTCAAGTAACATGGCACAATGAATTAGAAATAATAAATAAATAAATATTCCCAACTCGTGTCCAACTCAAGGTCGGGTCGAGGAATGAGATGAGATGAAGCCCTTATATAGAGGACTGTGAATGGCATGGGTGCCGGCCGACCACGCCTGATGCACCGTCACAGGAGCAAATGAACAAAATGAATGAGATGAGTATGGAAAACTGGTGGAATGAAATTGTGGCAGTGGAAAACGGGACAAAACCCGAGAAAAATCTGTCCAAGCTCCGTTTCGTCCGATACGGAACCCCTATGGAATGTCCTATACTCGATCTTGGGACCCCAGCGTCTAACCGCTTGCGCCACGCTGCCGCCATAATAATAATAATAATAATAATAATAATAATAATAATAATAATAATAATAATAATAATAATAATAATAATAATAATAATATATATATCCATCCATCCATAGTAATTCTGCCCGAGGGCAGGTCTTTCACTGCAATCATAGTATTTTCATGCTATGCCTTGCAGCTTTACTACGGAATTATCGGTGTGGTAGCTTCCCATTGCTTTCCACGCAATAATACAATACAATACAATGCAATGCAATGCAATGCAATGCAATGCAATGCTCTCTCTCTCTCTCTCTCTCTCTCTCTCTCTCTCTCTCTCTCTCTCTCTCTCTTGCAATGCAATGCAATGCAATTCAATGCAATGCAATTTGCATTGCAATGCAACGCAACGCAATACAATGCAACGCAACGCAATGCAATGCAATGCAATGTAATGTAATATAATATAATATAATATATAATGGTATGTAATGTAATATATAACATTCACACTCTATTAAATATCACTAAGAAATTGGGGCTGGAAGTAAACATCAATAAAATACACATAGAAATATATTATTTAATGGAAAAGGACAGTTAATGATAAATGAGCGGAATTTTTAAGAAGCGATTGAATTCAAATACATATGGACAAAAATCACAAACTAAAATGTGGTGAAGAAATAAATTAAATATAAGCTCATTTCTGAAAATGCATGCTATTATGCATTTCAGGAATTATTGTCCCAACTTATCTAAAAACATATTAAAACTGAAAATATATAAAATTCTTGTCCTCCTGAATATATTGTATGATGCAAAATCATGGATTCTTACTTTAAGGAAGGAGAAGAGATTACGAGTATTTAAGAATAAAGTTCTTAAGATAATACAGTAAAACTTGTTTAATCCGGAACGTGAATAATGCGGAAATCTTTCCAATGTGAACACATTTATTGGTCCCGGCGAAATAATAGTAATTTTACGCGTATTCATTTTGCATAAAACGGAATCTGTCCAACGCGGAAACGGAATGATATTTATACACAATTCATGAACAAATGTTGTAAAGAGGAAAGACAGAGAGAGGAATAAATTAGTTTCCACTTCATTGAATTCCCATTAGGCCAAAAAAATTATAAGGAATGATTGGTGCCGCCGGGTGAAATATAGTAAAAGTTCCTTATTCGAGGGTTAAAAAAATGTGACACAGTTCCTGTATTCGGGGCTAAAAAATTCTTTATTCACGGATCCAGGCGGTATATATATATATATATATATATATATATATATATATATATATTAACCATCAACAGTTTTTTTTTTTTTTTTACTGAAGGCTGGTGCCAAGGCGGCTTTTACAAATAGTGACTCAAACCAAATGGACAAATAAATATCAAAATAAAACAAACCTAATTGTCACAGACCCTAAAGTTCATTGTTAAAAGCTGTTGTCGTATTTCACATGCCGATATGTACTTCGATAAATGCCTACATCACCATGATTGGAATATTATTGTTTCAATATCATTGCAATAATTTTGATTGAATAACATGTATATTTTGTGCTTTGCTCCCAGTTTATAATGTCGAGTGAAAGAAAAGAAAAATAATTCGTACCGAAGAGAAAAAAAGATTAGTGTGCCGCTTAAAGTAAAAATACACATGCTTGGCCGTTTATACGCGTTGGCGAGTGTTTTGCGTCTATATCACGCTGTTTCAATGTTAATAAATCAAGAAATCCGAAGACAAAATAAGGAATTATATCGCAGCATTCACAGCTGAATACCAATCTTAATTGAAATACCTTTTAAAAGCAGCAATACAGGAAAAAATTAGTAAGTTCTTTTACAGCCCTTACCTAAATCTGACAGTAGTAATTAACAGAAATTGTTAAAATCGCTCATTAATTTATTTTATTGTGGCAATATTTATTTTATTCTGTAACCTTGCAACGTATTTTCTATATACCCATACAAATTATCATTCTATATTCGCGGTTTCTGTTTGGCATATTTCCCCGCGAAAAAAGAGCTTTTACTGTATAGATTCTACCTGTATAGATTCGGCCTCATTGCACACCCGTTATGCGAAACACAGATACTTCTCCTTCAAATAACAATTGCGCTGTAAAATCTTAAATTAGTTAAGTTCTGAGACCTATCTTTCACAGGTAGCGTTCTGAATTTATGGAATAAAAATAGCTGAAACGCACGTATCATACTCATTAAGCGAAAAACCGAAAGTTAAAGAAGATAAATCTCCAAACATTTCCGGACCAATGCTCCAAAGTCAAGCTCTAGCTCATGTTAAATATCTAAAGGAATAACGATTTCAAGGAATCTTCAGGTTGGTAGGACAGTTTTAAAAGACACAAATGCAGTGTGGAATGAAATTTGCGGGGAATTAAAGAATGTGGACGAAAGTGTAGTTAGTGGGCGAAAACCGAAACTGCATACTTAAATTACAGGATACGCGCCTAAGAGCCATTTTTTAACGCTGACGAAATGGGACTGTCTTTTCGAGCGTTACCGTCGAAGTCGCTCAAACATACTATACTTCACTTTTCAACGGCAGCGGAACTACAATTAATTCAAGGTACATAAAAATACATATACGGTGCTCTATAATCTAAGATTATTAATAAGTTTTAGTTTTTTATAATAGGAATTTTGTCTAATGTGAAAAAAATGGTCCCATGCGATTCCGCTTTGAGCAAGTTTTACTGTACTTGGAACGAAGAGAGATCATCAGACAGGCGAATGGAGATTACTACTTAACAGTGAGCTACAAGATATTTATGTGAAACAAGATGTAATAACAATTAAGTCTAGTAGACTGCGATGGACAGGACTTGTGGGACGCATAGAATGAAAGAGGGACATGGAAACTCCTTGTAGGAAAACCCGAAGGAATGCGCCAATAGGCAGGCCAAGAATGAGATGGGAGAATAACATTAACTAGGGTTTGATGGAAGTAGATTATAGAGGAAATATTTGGAAAACCTAGCTTAGGATAGGTACATGTGGAAAGCTTATGTCCTCGCGGCCATGAATCTATAAATTTAATGGTGTCAGTGACTTAGTTATAAACTTATAATTATTTAAAAATTAATATATTTGGTCTGTGTATTATCTCTTACATATGTTGTTTTTTTTAAACATGTGTTTCAAGGCTTGTGAGCCACATCTTCAGCGATTACAGACTGATTTTTCTCAAGTTGTCGGTCCTGATTGTTGACTCCTGCTCCCTCTGCCTGTGGTACAATGAACTTACTAATGAGGCACCTTTCTCCGGGAATTTCAATTTTTGCTGTGATTTATGAATTTTGAAATTCCCGGAGAAAGGTACCTCATTAGCAAGTTCATTGGACCACAGGTAGAGGCAGCATGAGTCATGAATCAGGGCTGACAACTTGAGAAATATCAGTCTGTAATCCCTGAAGATGTGGCTCACAAGCCTTGAAACACATGTTTAAAAAAACAACATATGTAAGAGATAATACACAGACCAAATATATTAATTATAGTAAGGTAAAAGCACCTAATATGAGACCCGTTTTTTTAAATGGTAGGAACTGGGCAAATAAAAGTCACAAATGTTCCAAAACACAAAGGTAACATTCGATTGTTATTGAGTTTAAGGTACACAAACAAAGTTGTATTAATGTTCTTTGCTTTGAAGAGAAAATTGAAAAATTACAAAAAATGGTCATTTTTGTTAGTCACAAAAATGTCTCCTAATATGAGACCCCCCCCATTTACTTTTGTTTTTTGACACATGTTGGACACAAGAACATTCGGTCAGTTGCTCCACAATGTTCATGAGCCCAGCGATAGCATCCTGTGCACTGAACCCATTCTTCTCCATGAGTATTTGAGGAATACAGGCAGCCACAAAAGAGACACTCAGCGTCTTCTTCAAATGCTTCGTCATCAGAGCTGTTAGATGAGACTTCTAAATCCGAATCTTCACTGCTAGATTCTTTTAGAGGTCGTTTTCTTTGGGATTTCTTACATGGACCCTGCTTTATTTTACCTGCATGATTTTTCACGTGAGTGACATCTGCTAGCTTCCTTTTTTCTCATCTATTCTGTCTAAGCTTTGCTCAAGGCTCCTTTTATAGGGAGATGATGAAATGACACATGCTTTTCCAGTTCGGTTTGAAGACACCGTTGTAATTGTTGGAAGATCCCTGATGTCGAATGGAGAAACTAGTGTACGAGAAGGTCCTGCAGTTGGTTCTGCACCAGGGGAAGCAGGGGGTTCTTCTGAAGAGTTTCTATTTCCACCATGGATAGAAAAATCATAGTCACGAAATATTTGATCATTTAAAGGAAACAACCCAGTTTTACGGAATGCATTTACTGATATTTCCATGGTTGCTGCTCTGTTGTACGCGGCAGCAAACAATTTAGCAATCACGAAGGGCGTTACAACACGCGTCGGATGGTTCTTCAGCCAGTTTTCAATTTCTGATGAGTAGTAGGTTTTTAAGGGCTTCATAAATCCAACATCCAGTGGCTGCATCTTGTGTGAACTGTGAGGTGGTAAACAGATTATCTTCACATTGTTGTCTCTGGCTTTGTTGATTATGGCGATATTCCTTGTATGGGAATAATGTCCGTCTAATACCAGCAGTACCGGATCATCAACAGAGGGTTTTGTAAATTGAATAAAGTGGTCAAACCAAACTGAGAATAAATCAGCTTGAATCCAGCCTGAAGGATGACACCCCCATATTGCACCAGCTGGAGCCCCATCCATAAGCTCCAATTTCATGTTTTTTCTAGGCCAAATTATCATAGGGGGAACATAGGTACCAACAGCGTTCATACATGTTACAATGGTCACTAGGCTGCCTCTTTCAGCTGATGTTAGGGCTGCGACTTCTTTCTTACCCTTAATGGAAATAACTTTTTCAGCTTTGTGTTGGACGACGGATATGCCTGTTTCGTCAACATTGTTTAGCCTATTTGGTCTTCCATTAATCGATTGAAATTCGGGTTCATATAATTCAAAAAATGTTTTCACATGTTCTGGTTTGAATCCTTTGACCCTTGCATGAGAGATATTTTGTGGAGTCCTGAAAGTGAGCTGTGGGTGTCGTTTGAGAAATGATGCCAACCACTTTTTACCAGCTGTTTTATTTTGTACAGAAAATGGGTGTTGAATACCATTACGTATAGCGAGTTGAAAAGCCATACTCTTAATATCTCGCCTTCTCAACCCATAGAACCGTGAATCCATTTGAATACAGTATTGAACCAGTTGTTCTTCCAGGCCTTCAACAAAAACAGTCTTCCGCCCAAGTGGTACTGCTACCAACTCGTCAGCTGACATCTCTCGCTTTTTTACATACCTCTCTATTGTCCCTTTCGGGACACCAAATTGTTTGGCTGCTAATTTGTATCCCATGTTCCCAGCTCGGACGGCATTAACAGCTAGAATCATTTGTTGTTTGTCCCAAGTCTTCCGTTTATTGCCTGGACTATCACTCATCTGTAAAAGTAATATATTTTTGTCCTTAACCCATGAAATATTGAAGCTCCTAATATGAGACCCTGTCTCATATTATGCAACCCATAGTGTCTCATATTATGGAACCTTCAATGAGGGTAAAAGAAAATTTACCGAGGCTCTAAAAAAGAAAGACAACCAATTGCAAATTTACAAATAGCTAATCCATCTAAACACAAATCACATTACAGTAATAAATTATGAATATTAACTTACCTTAGACGTATTTTGTTGTCTTGTCAACAGCGCCTTAAAAAACTACAAATGATGAAATCGCAAGAACATTCGAATTTGAAGTAATAATCGCTCGGTCATTGTAGCCAACTTTAAAGAAACGCTTAGATGTCAACCGCTACTGATTCCAGCCATTGTTGACAAAATCCAGCTCTTATTTTCCGAGAAAGATAGGGGTCTCATATTAGTGGAGGGTCTCATATTTGGTGCCTTTACCTTATTGACTGCCACCAGACACTTATTGGGTTATACCGATTAATGTCAATGCTTCATATTTAGAAATATAATGCTTGTAAAACTTTACTGCCTTTATGCAATAGCTGAAGGTAATCAAAGCCGTAGTAGCCGGCCATCAGGGTTTGTGTGAAGATCCTTTGTATGAAATATTAATTGTATAATGTATTATCATATATTCACTTACTGACGACAGAAGATTACGAAGATTTAGAGTACGTTACAAGAAAACTGAAGGAATAATATAAAAATGGGGATTAAAGATACATTTGGACAAAATCAAGGACGTACATGGTAATAGGAGATAAATAAAAATATCTCATTTTAGAAGACATGGAGAAATAAAAGCGTGTGACGAATATGTATATTTGGGGACAAAAATTATTGCAGATGGAAGTCATGATGCTGAAATTAGTGAGGATAAATGAAGGCAAATCTGCAATAGCAAAATTAATTTGTGTTTTATGAGATCATAATTTAAGTTCTAAAACAAAAACAAAAATTTTTAATACAACAATAAGTTGTACAATGATGACATGCGGTGCACAAACATGGGAATTAAAATCAAGAATAAGTAAATGAAATTGTGCAGAAATCGAATTTTGGAGGCGTTTAGCTGGAATTTCTAGAAGAGATAAAATAAAATATAAAATTATGGAATATTCACCTGAAAGGCCCGTCTCCTCAACTTAATTAGTTATTTAACTGTAGCGTTTTCGGGACTTGTCCCATCATCGGCAGGACTCAAAACTGGCGTTTTACTAAAGATCTGCTAGAGGGGGTTACATGTACTGGGTTCGTTTTCGTTTATCAGATGGTCGTTGTTGAACTGCATTCATAATTTCCATCTCTTCGAGTACGTTCATCTTCGCTGGATTATTTTCTCTGTGCATTACTGTTAGGTTGTTTTCAATATTTAACATTCCATGTCCTTCATGGATAAACACCCTAACAGTAATGTACAGAGAAAATAATGCAGCGAAGATAAACGTACTCGAAGAGATGGAAATTATGAGAGCGGTTCATAACAACGACCATCTGATAAACGAAAACGAACCCAGTACATGTAACCCCCTCTAACAGATGTTCAGTGAAATACCAGTTTTGAATCCTGCCGATGATGAGACAAGTCCCGAAAGCGCTACAGTTAAATAACTAATTAGGTTGAGGAGACGGGCCTTTCAGGTGAATATTCCATAATTTTATATTTTAATTTTGAATAATACCTCAACGGAACATATCGTGAATCTTATAAAAGAGATAAAATAAGAAACAGTGTAATTAAACAAAATAAGAATCTTCAAACTTCAATTGTGGATTTTATAAAAAGTAAACAATTAAAATGGTATGGTCATACACAAAGAAATATCGAAGACAGATTACCAAGAAGAATAGTAAAATAGTAGAATAGTAGAATGAGTGTTACTTGGTATAAGTAAAAGGGGTCGGCCAAAAATAACACGTATTGATAGTGTTCTGAGCAGCATGAGGGGAAAAGGATTGGACGACAGAGATTGGAATGACAGAGAGATGTGGACGAAAATGACAGTGGATTAATTGGGCGCAGGAAGATATAGGCCTACATGATATGAAAAGAAAAATAAATGCCTGAACCGGTATCCTAGCACAAATATTTATTTTTCCTTTATATACTCGTATATTCTCTATCATGAGAGTAGCGGGAACTCGGTCTCACTGCCCTCTCGTATTTTCTCTAACAAGTAAGCAAATTAAAGAAAATTTTTACATTATAGCAGTGACGCTTCATATATATATATTATGGAGGCGAGGCTACCAAACCAAATTTTAATCTGTACTTATTGATAATCAAAATCCCGTTTTGTGTCCCTTCAATCCATTTCTTACTTTTTAGTATTATTTTTATCGCGAAATTGAATCGTAAACTTGCGGAGGAAGTGTAAATATTTCTCCAAAGGGGTTTTATTTTTTTCTTTACTTCGTCTTCCTTTACTTTATCCCCTATTGGTGTTCAGTCGACGAAGAAGACGCAAAGAAAAGATAAACGTACGTGAGACTCATTCAAAACGACTTTTCAATATCCAGCAAATAATTCGTTCCGGAGATGGAAGTCCCAACCCAGACGTAATCGTCTGCACCAGCAACTCCATTTCATATTCAATATTATTGTTTTACCAATAAGAAAAAAACATCCATACGGCTACCGAAATCATTAATTGTGTGAAGGAATGATATTAGAACATGAGTAAATGAAACTGATCATGCAATTTATATCATTGTCCACTGCATTAATTCTTTGTGTAATGCAGAGTGAGTTTTATATTCTGTAATTTTCTCCTAATAGTTAATTAGACACTAGTTACTGAACCTAATTTTGTAACGTGTTGTCTACAACATTATAACTACGTTCAAACTAATTTAGTATATGTTGCATATTTAGTATATTTCATGACATTTATTTACTGCAGGGGAAAAAAAAAGTTTAGAGGAAGAGTAATGTAGGAAAAAAAAAATCAACAAACACTGTTGTTATATTCTGCAAGTATACCGCTGTGGTCTTGCAGTAGCGTGCTGCCTTGTAACGCTGCGTGCCCGGGTTCGATTCCCAGTCGGGACAGGCGCCTGGGCCAGGTTTTTTCGGGGTTTTTCCTCACCTGTAAGACAAATGTCAGGAAGGTTAAGGCTCAACGGTCCCCGAAAATCATCCGGCCATCATCATCATCATCATCATCATCCTTATCATTATCATCATCATCCTTCACCGGTGTGGAAAGTAACGGGAAGCTACCACACCTATAATTCCCTAATAAAGCTGCAAGTATAGCATGGAAATGCTATGATTGCAATGAAAGACATGCCCTCGGGCAGAATTACTATGGATGGATATTCTGAAATGTTGGGTGCTAGTTTCATATGTGAATATATAATAAAAATGAGCGGAGAAAATGTTTTTCACAGTTCATCAGAAAAAAAATTAAAAGCAGTGCAAAATGCAATTATTAATATACTTTTAGAAAAGTAATGGAAAGTTTATTTATGTAGTTATACGAAATTATCATTAAAGTGTATTTTACGTTTTGTTGAACCTGTATTTTATGTTTTGATAACGTGTTTTGTGTTTTGTTAGAATATAAAGTATAGTTTTGTTGTCTACTTACTACGAATTAAATCGTCACTGATTGTTATAATAGTAGATACATTTATTTTGATTTATATTATTACCTAATATATTTAATTACGTTCTTCAGTTTAGTATTCATATCTGATAGGCCTACAATACTTTGTAACATTCTCCTTTGCATTAATTCATTGTGTGTCAGAGTGTGTTTCATATTAAGAAACGTTCTCCTAAATTTGTTTTGTTTTTTATTATTTTCTAAAGTATTTAATAACCTTCTTTAGTCTGGTATTATCTATTCTATTTTGTTTGTTTATTTTATTTCCTCTCATATTATTTTTTAAAATTTTGTGCCAGAATTTATTTTATGTATTGAAACTGTCTGCTAAATGTATCTGTATTTGTTTTCCCTCTCCCTTTAACTATAACTTTGTTATATATATATATATATGACATAAGAAAAATAAATGCCTGGACGGGATTTGAACCCAGAGTTCCGGGTTCAAATCCCGTCCAGGCATTTATTTTTCTTATCATGTCATATTAAGCTTAAGCTTGCATTGCTCAATGTCAAAAATTTAATTATAACACACACACACACACACACACACACACACATATATAGATATATATATATATAGTGCACGAGCACTTGCTCATTTGGGTCATAATGTATTTTATTGTAATTGTATTGTAAGCCTATGTTTTTCCTTTAGAGATTTAGGCGCTCCCCCTACAGGGAAGAATTTGAACCATACTAATTTAGTTATACTTGTTTTCGTATAGATGTCATTTTTGAGTGGTCCGTGGTCAGCGTTCCACCTCATACTGACATCTAGGAAACCAAGGTAGTACTAGGACGGGAAAATTCGGTACATTTTGCTTAGAGGCCTTTTCATTCAGGCTTAAGGATTTTTTACGAGCCTGAAAATCTTCAGACTCGGGACCCACGGCTTAAAGTCCCTCCCAGAGGACCTGTTCCTTGGATTTTTGGTCCTAAAAATCCATTGACCACGGCCGGGTTTGAACCCGCGACCCTCGGGACCAGAGGCAAGGAGCATAACCACTAGTCCACCGCGGCCGATTGGGTGATAATACGGTATAAAATATTTATTTGAGAATTAAATAAAGATGTATTCTTATACTTAAAATGAAGTAAGACCGTTTTTAAGTAGGGGGATAAAAGTCTGCCATCTAACAGATAAGGTTGGTCAGCATTTTTGAAGAAGTGTTTTGTTATAAGGAAGTTATGGTCTCCGGTGAATTATTTCAGAGCTATATGCTGGATGTGTTAGACAATGCCAGGAGAGAATACCAGAAATGTCGAAATGGTAAACTGGTGGAAATGAATAAAAAAAAATAATTTTGCGGTATCAATAGATTATTTGGTGTATTTGAAAGTGAATGTAATATAAATTCAATGACGATCAGAATACAGAAAAAGCAGGAGAGGATCTTCATCACTATCAGAACAGGCGATGAAGAGGTTTCGATTAAATTTTAGTGAATTGCTACTTTAGTTGATATCACACACATAGTAATAAATATCAAATAATCCGCTTATGAGTGGAAGAGTCTGTATAAATCATATGATATCAAAGGATAAAGTTAACAAATATTTATTTCAATATTTTTAACATAGTAATGATTCAAATTACTCACCAGAAACGAAGATATCTCAAGGGCAAATATTAGCAGCACTGATTTCCTGAAAAAAAAAAAGAAAATAAAGTTATTGATAACTGGAATATACCTTTAAAAAGGTAAAGTGATCCCACAACAGGCCTCAGGAGGCCCTTGGGGCAGTAGGAGGTTAAGGCTCCCACTTTTTCTAGACAATCGGCACTTTATGTCAGCCGGGTTGTCAGCCCTGCGTGACGGCCGCCTTTACCCCAGAACAAGCGTCTGGTACTCATTTCAGTTAGAGGCTGAGTCGACCCCAGGGCCATAGTGCCTCCAGAGGGTTTGGGTCAGTTTAAAAATCCTGACCCCAACGGGACTTGAACCCTCGACCCTCCGGCTTGTAGCTCAGTGCCTTAACCACTACGCTACGGCGTGCCCCCGGAATAATATATATATATATATATTTCTCTAACATCTCCGACTATAGTATACCTCACATGATTGGAGACTGTTTACTGACTCTGGAGCATGCGACATATAATTGTCCAAGTGAGAAGCAATAGTTTTTTAAATTTAACAACAAATTAAAATATATGCATGTATATATGTAAGCTATAATCCCATACATCCATCGTGGATGCACGGATTCTCGCCTAGAGAAAGTTTCTAGACCAGGCAGATTTACTCTACATACTATTCCATGACGCGATAGGCCTAGAAAGCCTTGGCCTACCATCCGGCTGCTGGCCTCACATCCACATGTGTTTATCACAGAGGTAGATGATCATCCAGCCAGTGTAGGGGTGACATATGGTCAGCATGTCGGGTCCCCGCCTGTTATAGCTGGTTTTCTCAACCTGTAGCCGCTACTTATGGGCAGCTACCCAAATGCCTCATGATGCTTGGTGGCAACAGTTAGGTACGCTCATTTCCCTACAGATGTCAGTGAGTGACATGTCAGCACTTCGCCTCAACGAGACATCCGGTAGGCAAGTAATACTTGGATGGGAAAGGCCGGTTAACTGTTTCTCGGAGGCTGTAATTTAGGCATGGGAACCATGGTTTAAAGTCGCTCCCCGAGGACTTAACCCATGGTTTTTTCCATCCCAAAAAAAACAATCGACCCAGACTTAGTTTGAACCTGCGACCTTCGGATCACGTAACATAACGACTAACTAACTCACTGGCACTATGGAACCCGTAGGTTAATGGCCGCGCGGACATAAGCTCTCCATAGAACCCTATCCTGAGATAATATTTTCCAATCATCATCTGTATAATCTACTTCCCTCAAATCATAGTTAATGTTATTCTCCTACCTCAATATTGGTCTAACAACTGGATGTTTTATCTCTGGTTTTACTACAAGAAGCTTCCACGCCTCTCTTTCATTCCCCATTCGTGCCATATGAACTACCCATTGCAGTCTACGAAACAACTGCTCTTATTATATCTAGCTTCCTATAAAGACCATATAGCTCACTGCTATGCACTCTTCTCCATTCGCCTGTCTGTTCATCTCTCTTTGGTCCAAAATATTCCTAAGGACTTTATTCTCAAATGCTCGCAATATCCTTTCCACCTTTAAAGTAAGAGTCTATGTTTCGCCACCATATAATGTAATTCGTTAAATCTAGAGTAAATCAAAATACATTATAAATATTAATTGGATTGTATTTATAACATGTAATCGTTTATTTTTCATTGTAATTTAGATGTAAGACTATTTTTTTTTGTATTTTTTAAAACTGGTTAAGTGGCAAACAAGGCCTTAACTCTGCCAGGTAAAATAAAGCTATTATTATTATTATTATTATTATTATTATTATTATTATTATTATTATTATTATTATTATTAGTGTTATAATATAACTGGGAAAATAGCAATTTTATATATTTTCAGTTTAACGTTTTTTGAAAGGAGTTGGGACAAAGAGTCCCTGTAAAGCATAATAGCACGCATTTCCGATATTATGTCTATGTTTAATTTATTCATGCATCTCATTCCTATTTGTAATTATTGATCCTAGGTAATTGCGGGACGGAAATTTAAAATAGTTCCCATAT
Organism: Diploptera punctata; assembly: GCA_030220185.1. Lineage (NCBI taxonomy): Eukaryota > Metazoa > Arthropoda > Insecta > Blattodea > Blaberidae > Diploptera > Diploptera punctata. The sequence continues at coordinate 126,951 of JASPKZ010010693.1, read as the reverse complement.
ATTTTCCGATATGGCTCCAACACTTTGTACCGGGTAAACTGGATATGGTAGCTTGATGTCCACAGTTTGACAACTAAACTGAAGAAGCTAATCAATGGGAGTCAGATAGTGTGGAAACGGTTGCAGATGTCGAGTTCTCTCTGATTCACAATCAGTGTCGAGAGAGGTCATCCCTATCTCTGGTCGCCTGGTAACCAGCACTAAATGAAGTTGAGAACCTCAACCATAGAGTATAGAAAACCGATAGAAGCACAGAGGTACGAACATATGGTCCTTCACACAGTAATCAGTTCCAATTGTAACCGAGAAATCACGTTTCCAGTGTATGTAGCTGATGAAATATTCATGAGGCACATCTCACTCAGCGAGTGACAAAAATTACAAGAAAATAAAATGCATTTTTATTCATTTTGTGCATACTGATGAACTCGAAAATTACAATTACGCGTTATACTACATGCAAATGGAACTGTAAAATTTACATCAACGGTTTTTTTAATGTTATGCCTTCTTTTTATTAAAGGGGATAACGTTTGAAGATGTGATAGAATTCAAATATGTACAAACGGCAAAAAAAATCGAATTGAATGTTAAAATATTAAAATAAGTACCTGATATATCAGTCATCCTTAACTAAAATTGATTTTTGTTTAAAAAAATCGTCAAGTAGTTAAAATCATGTAGGTCTTTCAGAAACATGTTTCATCATCGGCATGTCATTTGGTACTGAAGTTGGCTTATAAATTTGTATAAAGGGTTCAGACCTATGGGTGTGTTCTCGTTCAACATGACAGTAGTCTTTGCTTCTTTTAAAATTTTTACATCTTCTAAGATGTTAATTTTGGTGAACCCATTATAGAATTTATACACCAACATGAGAAGATGGAACATGTTTCTAAAGGCCTACATGGTTTTAACTACTTGGCAGAGTTTTTTGAATAGAAATCCACTTTAGCTGATATATCAGGTACTTATTTTAATATCTTAACATTTTACTACGTAACCTCAACTGTTATTGACAATTTTTGGATTATTAAAAATCGGATTAAGTAAAAAAATTAATTTAAGTCCTGTCCTACTTTGGAAACACATACTGTTATGCATTACAATAACTCTTCTTATCCTAAATTCTCTATAAACATTAAACTATATATATATATATATATATATATATATATAAAGGCAATTCTTCCAGGATGCGAAATTTTTTTGAACAAATTCCTACAACCAGCGTTTTAACCAGTGGTTATATCGCAAGGTATCCAGTCTAAGAAATGCTACGTGTTAAAATATGGAACTTAACTCTTCATTGTAGAGTGTTTGAGTTAGTGTCTAGACTGTGGTTGAATTATTGTTTTGTGGTTAATCACTTTTGTCCCATTCACTTGTAATATTTAATCTGGTGTCTTAGAGATTTAATTTATGAACAGGATTTTTCGTGGCACATTGATCGCTTTTCGCAGCATTATGTTGGGGTTTTTCATGTGCGCTAGTCTGTTCTTTTTTTTTAAGTGAAGAGAAGATGTTAAGAATATTTTAATAAGTGCTTAGATATTTTTGTGGATCAAAGAGAGATGGACCAACAAATAAGTTAATTTTATGAGAAACAAGATGTAATAAGAATAGTCAAATCTTGTTAGATTGCGATGAACAGGACATGTGGCATTAATGGATAAAAATAATGAAAAAGAGTTTGGAAATTTCATGTAAAAAACCAAAGGGATAGGGCAAATAGGCGAAGAATATGGTGGGTAAATATCATTAACCATGACTTGGGGGAATTGAATTATAAACTGGAATGATTAGAAAATATTTGGTTAGGATACTATGTATGGAGACATTGGGCCGTATGAATAAAACTGGAGGTTTTGCTTGTGAGCACAAGGTAGAGGTAGAAGTATTTGCTTGGAAGCAAAAGGTAGCTTTGAATAATATGAATAACCTTTACCTTACACTTCTACCTTTTCCTTCTAAATAAGAAGCATGTACTTCTAAACTCCCAGCCGAGCACGTTTCGTAAATGAATCATCAGCATTCTTTACTACCTGAGCGCTTGTTTATGTTTTCATTCTTTAAAAGCAAAGTATTTGTGCTGACTCCACAATTTTCAACCAAAACAATCATAACCACGCTACTTTTATTTCCGTTCTCTCCGTGCAGTCAAAACTATACATGTAGTGCGGTTTGTAAAAATGGCCTTTTCTGTTTCGGATGCAACAAATAGTTCAATGTATGTAACAAAAATACAATGACATTTTTAGTTACTACTCAATGAAAATATCCACAATTATTACAAAAGTCGCAAATTCCGGAAGAAAAAAGAAGAAAAGAACATATAAGCAATTCAGGAAATAATTAAATTATTTAAAATTAATTTTGGCACGCCGATAAATTCAAACCAGTTGCTGAAGAAAATAACAATATGAAAACTAGAACTCCAAGCGCGACAGGCCTTGAAGGCCCTTGACCTACCAGTCGGCTGCTAGCCTCACGTCCACATGTGTTAATCACAGAGATTATAAGCCTGTATAGGAGTGGCATGTGGTTAGCATGTCGGGTCCTCCAGCCATTTCAAAACTAAGCTGAAGAAAATACAGATATGAACAGAAGGAACAAACCAATCTTTTTTCGCGTCCTCCTCCTATAATTTTCCTTTCGGTGAAATTTTCTTCTCCTTCGTTGTATCTTCATCATCATTGCCTGAATAATCAATATTGATGAACGCCTATCTATTCTCCTACACCAGTTTGAAACCCTGGATCGGCCATGAACCAATAAATAACTTCATTCCATCTTCAGAGAATAGAGCACCACCTCTTCTCTCTTCCATTTCTTGCAAAACGTGGGCAGCAATCCATTAACATTTTCCTCGCTGAACCTCTATAATGAATTATATTCTTCCTCAGAAGGACACCGACGTGGTTTATAACACTTTTTACGGCGTACGGGGACTACTAATTGAGCCATGTCTGTATTTTGTGATGATGGGTCTGCTATCGACCAGACTTCAATTTTTTGAAGCATGTGCTTCTTAAAAGAAGCAAAAGGTTCACTTTATTCACACCGTTTTTCTAATTTTGAAGCACATGACTCAAGGTCGAGCTCGTGCTTCTTCCATGGAAGCAGATGCTTTTTTCTCGATGCGTCACCGCGAGTAAAAGGTAATGATTCATACTTTATTCATAAATTCTGAAGGATATGCTTCAAAAGAGTGAAGAAAAAGCATTTGCTCCACTTTATTCATACGGGTCATTGTGTCCGCACGGCCATGAAGCTCCGGATTCAAAAGTGTCAACGAGTTGGTTACGAATTTCGCTAAAAGGGTTATGTATTAGGTTATTACTAATATGAACTTGGGTAACCATGTTTTATTGAACTGAGCGCAATTTTTGAGAGAATGTTTGAACAATCGTTATTAAGAAGGAAAACATGAAAACAATAGCCTACCTATTTAAACTAAGAATATCTCCAAGTAACTAGGCTGTACGACCAGGTAATTGAAAACAACAGAACTGGAATCATAATATACAGATTATGCCATCCGGAAGAATCTCTTTCCTTTTACTGAACTGCAAAAGAGAAGGAATAGGAGAATCCAGCATATCCAGGACCAGGTGAAAAGATTTGCTCTAAGAACGGCACGTGTTAGAAAGCTAAATCCCTGCAGTTCATGATTAAGTTTTAAATGTATTTATTGATCGTTCATTAATAAAAAGTTGTTTTATGGATATTCACAAAGGCTGCAGTATAACTCCACAGTAGATCATTTTTGTGATTATTTAACTCATACCCCAAATGGGAATCAATGACCAATCGCGTTTCAATGAATTTTGATTTATGTTAAAAATCAATCACAGTCGTGTTTCACCTCGATAAATATCGAATTTTGATTACCAAAATAAAGAAATATCCTTCTTTTTTTTAATATTCTGAACAAGTCAGAGCATTATTTTGCAGTCACCGACTCTCTAATAAATACGTTGAATATAGCAAATAATGAACAGATTCATTCGATCTACACATTTGATAATTGTCTGTTCAATAATTGTGTTTTTAAATACTGATTTTTACTGAGTTGTTCCCGAAAAAAAAGAATTAATAACATATAATGTTGGTTATAATATACAGTTTGATGTGTTTCATTTTTTCTCCACTAGGGTGCATTCTTACAATATTGCGATCCTATTTGGCAATAAACAGTGTGATCAAGTTGCAGTGATGAACAAATGAAACATAACCAAACATTTCTCGTTTGTTTTCAAACATCGCCGTTTACATTAAATATATAAATGTTTTAAAATAACTATATTTAAATAATGATTTGTGAGAAACATTTTAATTTTAATAGTCGTAACAAATGCCACTCTTGATTTCCAAAACCTCTAGATAAATTGGAAATCACTCGTGGCATTACTTATGATGAAGTGTTTAGCTTAAACTTCATAATGGCCTCTATTTAATTGTCTTAAAAGTGTAATATGTGGAATATTTTCCTTCTAACTCTCAACTAGGACAATTGGGACATATTTTTCAATCGTAAAATCCAGGTTGGTTTTCGAATGAGCGAATTGTGGTCCACCCTATATGTGTGTATGCAACTTATTTGCGGAGCTCGTAGTAGAACTCGTTATAAATCACTTTTTATGTCCACCGCTGTGGTCCCGAGGTAGCACGCTGTCTTGTCACGCAGCGGACCCGAATTGAATCCTCGGTCGGGACAAGTTTCCTGGATGATATTTTTAAGTGGTTGTTTCTCCACGGTATGTCATGAAACTTTAAGACCCAAACGGTCCCTCAACACCATCCGTCCATCGTTAGCATCACTATCATATTCACCTCATTAGATTAAGTTTAGATTAAGGTCTCCCCTGGCGAATCATTACAATCATCATCATCTCTCATATCATCGGGGCAGCGAAACCCCGCCTTCGAGGCCGATAAAAATCAGAAGTGTGTTACAAGAACGCCATGCCAAAAATGTCGTTCTAAAAACCTGGTGGCATTGATAAAAAAAAAACAATTTTTTATTCAGTTCAGTATTCTGACTTTTCTATTGATATGTTTCACACTGCGTTCTTTATGTTAAAAAAATTACATAATTTTGAATTAATTTTACATACCCCTGAAAGAGGTAGTCCACTTCAGGGAGTAGGCGCCCCTGCCGTTTTGTGAGCTCCAGGTCTCAATCGCCCAGTGGGTAGTACCTGGGTAGGGCCCCGTCCACAGAGTTACGTGGGGAGAAGAGAAGACCCCAAAGCCGTAGTGAAGGCAACTTCTCTAGGAGACGAACACTCCGAAATTGCAGTTCCCTGCCCTCCAGGAAGAGGAGTTTGGCTAGAGGGTAGTAACCTCTACTAGTAAAAAATAACTTACTCATAAACTTCAGCAGAAGAAAAGGTACATATAGACAAAAATGGAAGCAACACATATACAGAATGAATGAAGATAGATATCCAAAACAAATAACAAAATACAAACCTAAAGGCACCCGAGATGTGGGCAGACCTAGAAAGAGATGGGCTGAAGTCGGAACGGGTCAACAGACCTAATCCATGAATGCAGATGATGATGATATTTTCTATATAGCAGTGAGAACTTGATATTACCTGCAGACCAGTTACAACAAATACAGTCTTGAAAAATGAGAATTCTTCGATATATTGCAGGTTGGCGTTGTTAGATCATAAGAGAAGCATAGACATCAGGTATGAACTGAATATATACCAATTACAGCAATGATCGAAAAATACAGTACTAATTGGAGAGATCATGTTCAACGCATGTCACCAACTCCTGAACTATAATCCTATAGGGAAAAGAAGTGTTGGACGACCGATGAAGAGATGACATGACCAGTTTTAAACTGGAACAAGCCAAAAGGCGTAAACCTTGATGTCAATGATGATTTTACATATCATTATTATAGTAAAAGTACAATTCTACGCGAGACTGGCGTAATTGCAGGTCGAGGGTTCAAATAATTAGTATTGAAGGTCTATGATATACACGGATGCCTACTGACCAGCACATGAAAGGAAATTAAATGGATCAAATGAGCATGGAGAAGTGTTGCAATGAAGTTTCTTGCAGGGGAAAACGGGAGAAATCCCCAAAAATATGAAGTAAAATTTACAACGACTTCTCAATGCTTCAAGAGTATTTGATAATGGTTGACGGTAATTCCATTTTTTCCCAAAAAGTTATTTTTTATCTAACAAGGGAATTTTTAACCATTGCATGCCGAAATCTACCTTGGAATGTCTTCCAGAGAAGCGTTGTGATGTACCAAGACCGTGCCCAAAAAAAATGCCCTTTTTAACTGCAAGACACTAAAATCCAGCGCCAAATCTCTCATTTAAGGGAATTAATGCAAATCTCGAATTGGTAGATTGGATAACCCTCACTACCTATCGTCCGTGCCACGTCCCGCCTCACTCCACTCCGCTCTTACTCGAGCAGGGAGTCTATATGCTCCGTACAGTCGGTAATCATTGCTGGATTGTGATTTAAATTTCTATGCCTTGCAGTTAAAAACAGCAAATAATTGTTTTTTTTTTTGGACACGGCCTTGGTACATCACAACGCTTCTCTGGGAGAAATTTCATGGCAGATTTCAGCATGTAATGGTTGATATGTAATTCGTTTACTTTAAAAACATTTGTAGTTGTTTTAATTTTTAAAACAAATATACTAAATTGAAAGTTAACCCATTGTAGACTATATTTTCAGTGATTTATTTTATCATAGTACGGGCATAATTATATTTTTATAATCAACTTTATTTTACATTTTAAGTTTAATTGGTTTATGAAAATATATTACCTACCTATCACCTACATATTTAAGTTCTAATTTTCAACTTTAGGTAAACTTGACCTCGGCGCTGGACATGCATGAAGATTATAATTTTGTAAGTTGTGTTTGTACCATCTCAGTTTCCTGTTATTCGCTTTTCTTGCTACCTTTTCTCTTTACTGAGAACTTCTAATTTTCTACATCTTAATGCGTTAGGTCCGTACAGCGTAACGGCACCCTTGGGGAAGGCTAATTGTAGCTATTTTGTGCGAGGAATGAATTGATACCAGGGGCAAGGACGTGCTGGGGTGTATCTCCTGCAAAGAGCAAGAAACTTGTTTTATCGTACAACCGAATCGTGTCCCATTTTAAGCATAAAAATTTCACCAGAAAGCTACAGTTGTTAATTTCAAGATATAACAATTCTCAACAATTTTAAGCAGACTGATTTTTAAGGTGTAATTTTTTTGTGCCATAAGATTTCCAAAGAGTATAATAGGAAGTAGGACGCGTGTCTTCTATCATAATTCCACATATGTCTATAAAAAGTTAACTTACTAACTGGCACTATCGAACCCATAGATTCATGGTTACGCGGACACAAGCTGTCCCTACATTTCTATCCTGACTCAACGTTTTCCAACGATCCCTGTATAATTTACCTCCCTCAAATCATGGTTAATATTATTTTCCTACCTCATTCTTGACCTGCCTTTGAGTGTTTTTCCTGGTTTTCCTATAAGGAGTTTCCATGCCCATCTTTTTTATCCCCATTCGAAACACATGTTCTGTCCATCGCAGTCTATGAACTGTTCTAATTACACCTGGGTTTCCATATAGATCTTGTACTTCTTGTTATTTAGTCTTCCCCATTCACTTGTCTGTTTGTCTATTTTTGGCCCAAACATTTTCCTAAAAAAAAATGTTCTCAAGTACTAGTAAACTTTTCTCTCCCCTTAAATAATAGTACAAGTTTTGCTTTCATATAGTACAACCGAAAGAAAACATTTTTATAAATTTTTAGTTTAATGTGTTTGAAAGAAGTTCGGAAGACAAGTGTCCGTCTAATGTAATGCGTAATAACACGCCTTTCCAGAATTGGGCCTATGTTTAATTTATATCTGCATCTCATTCCTGTTTGTAATTATTGTTCCTATGCATTTGAATTCAGCTACTTCTTCAAAATTTTCCTCATTTTTCACTAACTATCCATTTCCTTTATGTAATGCATTTTATCTGTGACCATATATTTAGTTTTATTTTCACAACACTCTGTATACTGGTCAAAATACAACATAATAAGTCACAAAGGGAATATTCCCTTGCTTGAGATATGAAGAAAATCTCCTTTTTTTTAAAGAAATAGCCAATGTGACACAAAGAAGAGCCCAGTAAAATAATTCAAAATTAAATAAAAATACTCTTCCGTATCTTGTGTGCCATTTGTTGTCTTGAAGCCGTTGTATTTCCTTATAGCTGGTGCTTACGAGCCTCTTGGGACATATCCCTTCATCTGATATCACCGAGCTTTGTACTACAAAAAACAACAGACATCGCTGCTTCTAACAAGACGTTTAAGTTTTTTTTTCCTTTCTTAGATGGCGCTAAGAGATGGAATTTTTTGATTCGATACAACTACAAAATGTTTTTTTCTTTCTAAATGTACAATATTTCTTAACACATCTTTCCCTTATCTTCAATAACTCCTGAACGAAAAATCCTATATAAAATGTAAGGGAATAATTTATAACTTGGTCGTTACTCATTGCTATCGTCAATGAGTTTTAGATAGCACCATCTTCTCCGTCAAACAATCTTTTATCCTGGAAAAGACTCCTGATTCGATTTTCATTTCATTGAGATTTATGAATGGTTGCAGAGCTTGTTTATCGCTGATATAGATCATGGGAATAAAGCAATAATTTATATAACCGCTGATCTGTAAATGTCTATTTCCACACAAACACCTTTCATTCGATCCATGTAACATAAATAATATATTTTATTTATTTTTTTACTCATAGAATTACTTTAAAAACAACGGCATCTTCTGCCGTGTTTCCCTATAAAAACTATTAAAATGTGTGCCATCTGGTAAAAGAAGAAAAGTACGGTCAAAAATAAAGTGGATTGATGGTATATTAAACAGCACGAGAGAAAAATTAGAGAACGATAGATATCGGAATGACGTGAAATGTAGAGCAGAATGATATATCCGTTTCTAATTAATAAAAGAGTTTCGATAATTCGGGAACTATGGAATCTAAAAATATGGGACTTTCAGTGTTAAAAGAGCCCTCAGGGGTCCTCATCTAGGGGATATGTGGATGGCGACCACAAGGTGCCCAAGCTGTGCAAAACATTTCTTACACTTAGTTGTGTTTTGCACTCTTTTAACTTTACTATCTAACCTCTCTTGGTTAACTCTTGTTTTTTCGACCCCGACGCTATTAGGGCATCCGAGGACTAGGGAATCCTTCCTTTCTTCCATTTCTTCTTTCCTTTATTTTCTTTTCTTCTCCAGAAAGCCTGACCAGAGGCTATAAGATGGCAGCCCCATCACTGGTCTTGCCTTCCTTTGGCCAGCAACCAATCGAAGGGACTATTATTATCTTTCAAGTCTTATATGAGAATTTCCCATAAGGGAAAATTTTCTATAGGATCGTAACAGGCCTTGGCCTAATACTTGAAAGGAAGAAGAAGAAGAAGATACAAACGAGCTATTTGTCCATGACAATTAATACATAATAGGCTTTCAGAGAGCAAGGAAAGAAATAAGCAGTGACATGTTACAATGTATTAACTAGGTAACGCAACGGGACGGAGATCCTAGCGATTAGTAACTGCTTCCATTGCATTCCGCCTATGTCTGACATCATAGGAATCCACCCACTTTAAACTGGGTACTTCTTACCAAAAGAAATCACGGACTGGCGGACATTAGCTTCTTTTAAAATACATTTAAATAGCCTATTTCTCTTTTGTGATTGGTCTTTCGACGGATTAATTGATGTTTCTGATTTTTTGGTTCTCTGTAACATTGACATTATTCATTTTAATTTTAGTTTAATGTGTATCGTTGTGTACTTATATTTGTATATGCTATTATCTCGTTAAATTTTATATTGTATATTTACTTATAATAGTATGGCATTTTTAACGTGGCTGTTGTCTTGATGATAATTACTTTTATCTTCCTAATTAGGAATTTCTCAACAATACAGTAGTTTTCCTACAACCCATTCCAAATTTTACTCCATCATAAATTCCTATTCTCTGCATCCCTCTCTTTCAATCCTCTCGACATCATACTCGTATGAATTCCTTCAACCACTATTCTTCTGGTCTCACCTCTCTTCTGTTGCCCATCGCTTCAAAATTTAATATCATCTTAGGTATACTATCATCTGACATCCTCTTTACGTGGTCAAACCATTTAAGTCTCCTTTCTTCAATAACTTGTAGAACGTCTTTTTGAACATCCATTACTTTACATTGGTTTTTTTTAACATAGTGCATTTCTTCCCTAACACAGGGAGCTGGCCCATCGTTATAACCCCCAAACCTGGAGGACAAGGTGATTTTTGTTCAAGATTTTCTTCCTCTAGCCTTTGACGAACCAGCGCCTCCCTACAAGGCAGTAATTGCCCTGTCCTGGCAAGGAGCTCTCATAGGTTACTATCATCCGTACCAGAATGAACCCTGGTTTTTTAAGGAGGTATTACTCCTCCAGCACTCCCCATTTATCCTAGCTTGTGACAGGCTGAGCCTCTCAAAAATGTGTCTAGATTTGACGATAATTATAAATATATTATTATTCCTGTTATAAGTTATTATAAAGATATGAAACATGGTCTATGAGCATAGGCCTACTAGTATAAGACTGGTAGTCCGAGGGTTTTCTAGGTATGTATTGTAATGTACCGTATATGGATGTAACATGGAGGATGGAACAGTTGCCGAAAAGCCTACATATTAAAAAAATAGACAAGTTGAAGGTGACATTACCTTATGAAACCGGAAATTTACCCCAATTTAGTAATTTGGGATTTTATTATTGTGTTTAATAACATGATTTAATTCTCATTATAAATATATATTTAATTGTTATTATGTTAACTATTGAATTAAATAAGGATAAAATATAATCAAAATTTTATAATTATAATGAATTATAATCTCGACGTCATATCTATTGTTAGAAAGAGAATAGCTGTTAAAGCTATTGACAAATGCTTTTGTCAAATTAATACTTGAAGGCGATTGGAGAATTGATATTGTGAATGTCCAATCACAAGCTGACAACGAATTGCCCTGCGGAATTCTGGGATACTTTATAAAGAAGAGAGATGGCTTCAAGACGTAGTGTAAGCTATTGTAAACGCCATTTGTGGTCATATTGACTAGGCGAATATTGAAGGGCATTTTAATTTGCTATTTAAATAATATATAGTGAAAGTTAAAAACATTTATGTGAGTAGCGTTAATAGAGGTTTATTCAGAAAGAAGGAGCAGACTTCGAACATTTATTTCTTCCAAACTTCAAAAAATAGATACACAATTCCAACGTTCCTGGAAAGAGAAAAGTTTGAAGTTCCTATCACGGCCGCATTGTCGCTGTAGCTTGTCATGTTGATTATTTGTATTAAAATGGCGACACAACAGATCGTTGGATTGGAAGAGGAGGAGCAGAAGATCAACTACATTACCGGTGGCCTCCCAGTCACCAGACCTAAGCCTGTGTGATTTTTATCTGTGGGGTTACGTAAAATACCGTGTTTGTATCCCCACTATGCCTGATATTCTTGAAAATCTGCGACTTTGAATTATTTAAGCTGTGAATTCGATAACTAGAGACCAGCTGATTCGTGGGTGGCAAGAAATGAGGCACTGTTTTGATATTTGTCGTGTAACACATGGTGCTCATATTGAATGCATAAAATAGTGAAATTTGAAATTTTCTCTTTCCATGAACGTTGAAATTGTGTTTATATTTTTTGTAGTTTGGAAGTCTGTTCCTTCTTTCTGAATAGCCCTGTATATAAACATTTTGTTTGATAAAGGAGATATTTAAAGTTGCATCTTATTCACATTGTTAACTCACGAGAATAAAATGAAAATTAAATAAAAAGAACACTGACTTTATTATTTTATATACTGATTAAATATAATAAGATTTTCAATCCAATTGCTCCCCTGAAAAGAGTCAAAACCGGTGCTACAAGTTGGTGAGTTGTAGGTTGTCGCCACAACTCGTTACATTAATGACGAAGAAACGACTGTACTTAGAGCTATTAACTTTATAATGTTAATGTTAATGTTAAAATGTTAAAAAAATGTTTTATCGTGATTGATACTTCAATGAAATGTTCGTACATTTCAATAGCAAAGAATACCAGCATATGTGAATGTGTGTTTTAATTTTGTTTAATTCTATTTGGATTGGCGTTATTATTTTCTTATAGCAGTACATGGGACGTGCTATAAACTTATGAATGTGAGGTCATATATCTCCCCTCCCAGCACACTTACACATGCATTATCGATCAGTGATGCAGATGGAGCGTCCATTTTACACAAGAGAGATAGCAAGAAATGTATGTACCATAGTTCCAGAATATGACGGAATAAGCTAATTGATTATTTAATTTATATACTTCAAGAATTAACATAAATCTCTATCATCTTTTTAGTTTAATCTTTCTCTTTATAGACAATTTTAACATGTCCCTCATCATCCGGACCTTAAAAGAACACTATATCTAGGGACATATAGGCGAGGAAAAACTCCGATAAATACCTCCCCCAGCAAACAAGTCCCGACCTGAGATACTACCCGGCCCTGCTACTTACAAGGTAACGACAATACCATTAGACGCAGAGATGGACAATATTTAATAATAACGAAATAACATGTTTAAACGTGAAATTAATATAAATATATATATATATCTTCAGGTTTTTACAGCTGCTGCCGTCTTCCCGTGCCAAACCTCCAAAGCCTACGGTCTTGGGCATCTTCGATGCTTAGCCCTCTAGCTTGCATTACTGTCTTCATGTTTTCCTTCCATGTTAACCTTGGTGTTCCTTTTTTCTTCTTTCTGTTAGGATGCCATTCATATAGTTGCTTCGGCCATCGCTCATCTTCCATTCTTAAAACATGTCCTAACCACTTTAATTCCTTTTCCTCAATTCTTTCAATTATGCTTTCTTCTGCTTCCATTTTGTTTCTAATTTCCTTATTTGTGACACGTTCTAATTTAGACTTTCTGGCACTTCTTCGTAAATAATCCATTTCTAGAGCTATTAGTCTATTCTTGTAGTACTTATTGATTGTCCATACCTCACTTCGTACATTGCAACAGATTCCACCAATGTTTTACCAATATATTTTTTTGTGTCTTTCCAAATATGCTTATCCCACCATATGGAATTTAATGATGATATTATTTTGCTACTCAATTCAATTCTATGTTTTATGTTCTCTTTGCCTATACCTTCGATGTTATCCATAATCATTCCCAAATATTTAGTTGTTTCACTTGCTTTATTTGGATTCCATCTTCCAATACTAAGTTTTCTCTTTCATTGCTATTTATTGCCAGATATTCTGTTTTTTGTAAATTTACTGTGAGACCCCATGATTCATAAGTGCTTTTCAACCTTTTTATCATGAATTCCATATCAAATTGTCTTGCGCTAAAACCAGTTGATCATCGGCAAATTGTAATGTCAGCAAAAATCTATTACCTATTGGGATCCCCATACCTTTGCAGCTTTGTTTCCATTTCGTTAATATAAATTCTACATAAATATTAAATAAAATTGGTGATAGACTGACCCTTGTTTCAATCCCTTTGAGGTGTTTATAGGATTAGACATTATATTTCCCATTTTAACATAAGCGGAGTTATCTTTATAGGTTTGTTTAATAATTTCTATTAGGTTTCTGTCAATATTGTATTTCTCCAATACTTCCCATAATTTGTTCCTCGGATTGAGTCATAAGCTTTCTCTAAATCTATCATTGTCAAATGGGTTTCTTCTCCAACTGCAGTCCGTTTTTCAATTAACTGTTGTATTGCAAATATATTGTCAACACATGACCTTCCTGGTCTGAATCCATTTTGATCTTCTCCTAATTTGTCTTTAACATCTTTTTGTAACTTTGATTTTAATAACTTCGTAAATATTCTATATAATGTATTTATACTTAGTCCTCTGTAGTTTTTTTGCGTCTCTTCTATCGCCCTTCTTGAATATTGGTACTATGTAGCTTATTTTCCATTCATCAGGAATCTTCTGTATTGCAATGCACTTATTATACAAGTCCCTCAATCTACCTATTAAATTTTTTGGGCCATATTTAATTAACTCATTTGGTATGTTTCCTGGCCCTGGTGCCTTTTTATTCTTTAGGGTTTGAATTTCTAATTCTATATCTATTGTATCAAATTCCAGGGCGTTCATTTCTATGGATGGATTTTCTGTTGTTTCCATAAACTCATTTCTAGTTTCTGACAGTAAAGCTTTGTAATGTTTTTCTGCGTCTGATTTTGCTAACAAATTTATCTTGCTGGGTCCTTGGTTGGTTTTCAATGTTTTTTAGAAATCTCCATACTTCTGATGATTGTGATCCTCCTATATAACTTTCTATTTCTTGGCATTTGCTTTTCCATAATTTGTTTTTTCTTCTATCACTTCCTTTTAACTTCGGCGTTTGTTCTCTTGTATTCTATCCAATTTTCTGTTGTTTTATTTGCCAACCATTCTAAGTAGCATTTTTCTTCTTTTTGGTTAATTCTTCAATATCATCATTCCACCAATCTTGGGTATTTTGTTTTTTATTTATTGTGCCTAATGCTTCTTTGCTCTGCCGAATGTATTATTTCCTTTAATTGATTATATTCTTCTTCTATGTCTTCCTTGTAATCCAAATTCTCAATTTTAATCCTCAGTCTTTCTTTATATAAGTTTTTGATACTATCCTGATTAAATAAATACAGTTTAAATTTTTCTTCCTGCTTCGGTTGCATTGTTGATTCCCTTGCTTCATCATGCACTTTTTTCCCTGTAGGGAATTTGGGGATGATCTGTGCTGTGAGTAGATAGTGGTCAGAACCACAATTTGCTCCTCCTTTAACCCTTGAGTCCTTAATAAATAAGGAAGTATTTTGCTTTACAATTATGTAGTCTATTATTGATTTCTGATTGAGACTAGGTCGTTCCCAAGTAAATTTATGAATATCCTTATGGTCGAAAAATGTGTTTACTATCTTTAATTTATGTTGTTTGCACATCTCTATGATTCTATTTCCATTATCGTTGACTTCTTGTTCCCCATATTTTCCTACTGCTTCATCATTGTTTCTTCTACACACTTTCCATTTAAATCTCCCATTAGTATTAATTCTTCATTACTTCGTATTTTCTCTATTTGTTCCACTAATACTGAATAGTACTTTTCTTTCTGACTCTGTGCAGCATCATCTGTTGGTGAGTAGACTGCTAAGAACACCATTGTTCTTCCCATAAGCTTCATTTTAATCTTTAGGCATCTTTCTTAATATGTTCTATATATATATATATATATATATATATATATACACATATATATATATACAGGTGCACGCCATAGCGTAGTGGTTAAGGCATGAGCTACAAGCCGGAGGGTCGAGGGTTCAAGTCCCGTTGGGGTCAGGATTTTTAAACTGACCCAAACCCTCTGGCGGCACTATGGCCCTGGGGTCGACTCAGCCTCTAACGGAATGAGTACCAGACGCTTGTTCTGGGGTAAAGGCGGCCGTCACGCAGAGCTGACAACCCGGCTGACATAAAAGTGCCGATTGTCTAGAAAAAGTGGGAGCCTTAACCTCCTACTACCCCAAGGGCCTCCGGGTCTGTTGTGGGATCACTTTACTTTACTTTACTTATTTATATATATATAATATATATATATTTTAGAAAATCAAAGTATAGAACAGGTGTCAAGTTTAAAATATTTGGGCTGTGATGTTGGCTACAATGTGGAAAGAGATATTGACTCCAAAATAAATAAATTTCAGACGGTGTGTGGAACAATACAGAGAACATTCAAAAATAAAATTAGAAAAGAAACCAAGATAAAAATGTATAATGTTATGGCGGTTCCCACAATATTGTATGGGTGTGAAACTTGGGCTCCAGTGAAAAAACAGAAGGATAGAATACAGACGGCGGAGATGAGGTTCCTAAGACAAATAAAAGGATGTACAAGACTTGATAGGATAGGAAATGAGGATATAAGATAAGAATTGAAAGTACAGCCTTTATTGGATAAGGTCATGAATTACAGATAGAAATGGATTGATCATATGGATGGAATGAGTAAGGAGAGATATCCATTGTTAGCAAGAAATTATCAAGCACGAGGAAGACGTGATGTTGGAAGACCTAGAAGACGTTGGGCTGATGCATTATGAAGTCGGAACGGGCAATTGCCTAATCCCTGGAGTATGATGATATATACACACACACACACACACAGGCTTAATCGTGTGAGACCTTTTTGAGAAATACTTTTTGCATAACGATGACAATACCAGTGGCGATGTATGGAAGTGAGGCCTGGGTCCTGAAGAAAAAAAAAAAGTAAAATTCAGGCAGCATAAATGAGATTCCTACTGGCTGTGAAAGGTTGTACAAAAGAAGAACATATTAGAAATGAGAATACGGAGTATTAGAGAGGAACTAAAAGTACGACCACTTCTTCAACAAATAGAAGAACACAGGAACAATTGGATAGAACATCTGCAAAGAATGACAGAGGATAGGATACTAAAGATAGCACTGATGAATAATCTTGGAGGACGAAGGTCGGTAGGAAGATCAAGAAAGCGCTGGGCTGAACAGATGTGAGATCGGAACAGGCGAAGACTAATCCGTGAAGGATGATGATGATATAAACACAGCGTGTTTCAGAATAAGTATTACAGAGTTCTAGGGGTTGTAGAGGGGATTTAGTAGATACAGTTTTTTATAAGGAACCTTTGTCCGGAAACGAACCATTTCGATGTAAAATAGGTTTGAAGTTCGAAACACAATGGGCTCATATTGTGCATCTTGTGTTTCAGAATAAGTATCACAGACTTTAGGTGTTGTACTATAAGTGTGGTTCCACGTGGCGACGCTGTTGTTCGTAGCACAAACTGTACCTGCAACGCATGTTTTCATACACACGCCCCACAAGACCTGGTGTGTGCTCAATAATTTCTCCTGCCTCCAGAATTCGTGAAAAATCTTCTTCCGACTCGACAGGTGTAGTACAATCCCTAGAAGTCTGCAATACTTATTCGAAACAGAAGACAAACGATATCAGTCCATTGGGCATCGATCTTAAAATTTATTTTACTTCGAAATGGTACGTTTCCGGACATGGGTTTCTAATCAAAACCTTATTTACTAAGTCCCCTCTACACCTCTAGAAGTCTATAATTGTTATTCTGAAATACCCTGCACACACACACACACACACACACACACATATATATATGTATATATATATATATATATATATATATATATGTAGGGCCTATAATTTGTAAGGACGGAATTTAACATACAGTATATTAATTTTTACTAGTCGCCCAGTGATCGTAATTCGACCAGAATTCATTAAATTTCAGTCTGCAGCCGACTGTTGAGGAGTTCACAGAGAGCACGCAGTATCTCCTGATGAGGTCTACCGCAGCAGTAGACGAAACGTCGAGTATGAAGACAACCGGACCATGGTCTATAAGCCCGGAAGACGAACCAAATATGGATTAAATTTTTAAGTTTATCACAAATACGTCATTATGCATTAATTTTCTATTTATGTTAAAAATATGAACGATAGGAAATATGTGGTATGGCTCGGCTAAGCCATATTAAAAATAAACAATAACGCGTCATTTGACATTTGTATACTATCAATTCTATATTATTTAAATTTGCATTGGCCTATTATTATGTGTCCGGGAATATATATCCCTTATTCTCTCACTCCGACCCGTCAGTGTTCTATGTCGAGGCATAACGGAAGTAGGTGCGAATATGTAAAAGTAAAAATATAAAAATGTAATGAAATTACTGAAACAAAGATTACACAGCGTTTAAACTAAATTCAAATAATAAAATATACTCACTTTTTTTAATCACTAATCATAAACCAGTAATAATAAACACGTGAGAGTAAGTCAATTCACATTGCTGCTACACAATTTTCTTTTTACAACAATGCACTTTCAGTATGAACGTAAACAAATGAATGAGTACACAAATGAAATACACATAAATTCCTTAGAGAAATTTATTTAATTTTGTTTAATTTAATCTATTTATAACACATATTATAAATTTTATTTTTCTGTACTCCTTCTCTATTTACTTACTTACTGGCACTATCGAACCCGTAGGTTCATGGCCGCACGGACATAAGCTCTCCATACATCCCTATCCTGAGCTAGTGCTTTCCAATCATTCCCTCTATAATCTACTTCCCTCAAATCATAGTTAATGTTGTTCTCCCACCTCATTCTTGGTCTACCAACAGGGCGTTTTCCCTCCGGCTTCCCTACAAGAAGCTTCCATGCACGTCTTTCATTCCCCATACGCGTAACATGTCCTACCATTGCAGTCTACGAGACTTAACTGTTCTTCCTATAAAGACCATGTAGTTCATTGTTATGTAGTTTTCTCCATTCACCTGTTTGTTCATCTCTCTTTGGTCCAAAAATTTTCCTATGAACTTTATTCTCAAAAACTCGTAATCTCTTCCCTCCCTTAAAGTAGGAGTCCATGTTTCGCACCCATATAATATAACTGGTAGAATAATAGTTTTATATATTTTCAGTTTAACGTTTTTTGAAAGGAGTTGGGACATCAAAAGTCTCTGCAATGCAAAATAGGACGCATTTCCAGAATTGAGCCTATGTTTAATTTCTTTGTGCATCTCATTCCTATTTGTGATTATTGTTCCTAGGTATTTGAATTCAGCCACTTCCTCAAAATTTTCGTCATTTGTCATTAGCTGTCAATTTCCATTATATAATGCATTTCTACATGTGACCATATATTTAGTTTTATTGATATTTACTTCCAGTCCTAATTCCTTGTGTGAACTTTAATTATGCCAAATATCACACCCCTCCGTGAGTTTAATGTGATTAAAAAGGGGTACAAAGTTTTTTCTTCACGTATGAATATATACAGATTACTACAGCACACTCATGTATGAAAACGTTACAACGATTTTAAAGTTGGAGACTAGTTATAAATGTTCATCGCATCACGTTGTAATGGATTTTGAATATGAACTATGGGCAGGAAGATGTCAAGATCAATGAGGAATAACGGGTGTACCAAAAATATATATTTACAATATTGTAAGGACTTGTAAGTCCTCTTAACAAAGGAAACTGCAGAATTTTTCCCCATTATATAAGGGCTTACGGTTCCATTGTATGATGTTTACTAGTTTCGTTAGCTACAATAGCAAGGGTCCAGGTCTATGACTGGAGCTAATTGCTTGATACTAGTGTTTTATTTCTTGCTTATGAAATTATTTTGTGGTAGGTTGTATCATTTTAAATTTGTTACCATTGAATTCCTGTTTTAATTCCAATTCATTTGAATATAAATATGCCCTACTTCTGATAATAATTACGTGTTCATAAATTAATCACCCTTAATAAAAGTAATTATTTTCTGAAATGAGAGGCTGAGCGAATGACTTGCCACAGTTTTCCCTTTACAGAGATTTAGGCACTCTCCTCCTACAGGGAAGAATTTGAACCATACTAATTTAGTTACACTTGTTTTCATATAGATGTCATTTTGAGTGGTACGTGGTGAGCGTTCCGCCTCATACTGACATCTAGGAAACCAAGGTAGTACTAGGACGGGAAAATTCGGTAAATTTTGCTTAGAGGCCTTTTCATTCAGGGTTAAGGATTTTTTACGAGCCTGATAATCTTCAGACTCGGGACCCACGGCTTAAAGTGCCTCCCGGAGGACATGCTCCTTGGTTTTTTCCGTCCTAAAAAATCCATTGACCCCGGCCGGGTTTGAACCACGACCCTCGGGACCAGAGGCAAGGAGCATAACCACTAGTCCACCGCGGCCGATCATACTACTACTACTACTACTACTACTACTAATACTACTACTACTACTACTACTACTACTACTACTACTACTACTACTACTACTAATAATAATAATAATAATAATAATAATAATAATAATAACAATAATAATAATAATATAAACATTGATCACAGAAAGACGTGAAACATTATGAAACCTGCTAAATAAATAAAATTATTGTCATTGTTGTTATTAATAATAAGCTGTCAGTTTATGCTGATGATGTAGTACTATTGGGCGATATCGAGGAGATATTATAGGCCAATACGCACGAACTATTGAGTAACACTAAGAAATTGGGACTGGAAGTAAATATCAATAAAACTAAATATATGGTCACATATAGAAATGCATTATATAATGGAAATGGACAGCTAATGGCAAATGAGGGAAATTTTGAGGAAGTGGCTGAATTCAAATACCCAGGAACAATAATCACAAATAGGAATCAGATGCACAAATAAATTAAACATAGGCTCAATTCTGGAAATGCATGCCATTACGCATTGTAGAAACTCTTGACGTCCCACTCCTTTCAAAAAACGTTAAACTGAAAATATATAAAACTGTTATTCTACCAGTTATATGGATACGAAACATGAACTCTTACTATAAGGGATGAAAAGAGATTACGAGTAATTGAGAATACATTTCTTAGGAAAAATTTTGGACCAAAGAGAGATGAACAGACAGGTGAATGCAGAAGACTACATAACAGTGAACTACATGGTCTTTACAGGAAGCCAGATATAATAATAGTCAAATCACGTAGACTGCGATGAGCAGGATATATGGCACGAATGGGGAATGAAACATGTGCATGGAGGCTTCTTGTAGGAAAACCAGAGGGAAAACACCCAGTTGGTAGACTAAGAATGAGGTGGGAGAATAACATTAACTATGATTTGAGGGAAGTAGATTATACAATAAATGATTGGAAAACATTAGCTCAAGATATGAATGTATGGAGAGCTTATGTCCACGTGGCTTTGAACCTACGGGTTCGATACTGCCAGTGAGTTTGTTAGTTATTATTAATATAGTTTAAAGACGTTACTTTACCTGAAATCTACGCATTGAATTAACAGTGGAAATTAGAATTGGAAGCTTAATTAAGAAACTAGTCGAGTTTGGTGCAACTGTAGAGTGCAGTGATTCGAAAACAAGTTTGATGCAGAATATAAGTTTATTAATCACAAATTAGTCTTGTTTCGCACACTTCTATAATCATGATAAACAGGAGAGCGCATGGGATTATGGGGGAGAATATCTCTTTGAGGGGAATAGTATTCCCAGGGGTTAGCGTGCGTTATTATACCGTGATTTGTGACAAATGTGCTTTACCTCTGCGACAGTACTGCGTTCAAATACTTCCTTTCGAAGGAGATTTCTCTTTAGTGTATTATGTAAATATGGTTTGTTAGTACTTTATTTAGACCCACAAGCCCAGTGTTTAAGGCATCAGTACTGCCAATTAACAAAATGAAATGCAAACTGTAATAAAACTACTAAAATACATTATTGTAACGTCAATTCATTAGCTTTTATTCAGCTATATACAGGGTGCTGCAAAAAACACCGACAACGGAGGTGAGGTAGTATATTGAGATATGTTAATCATTATTTAATAAGTTACCAATATACGGAAATGATGCCTTTTCACACTATGAATTGTTAACTTCTCAAGAGTTCTGTTAGTTGGATTTCAAGACTCAATACTTGACAATACTGTCACAGTCACATCAAATTTTCAATATATTCACCTCCCACCTCATTGCAGAGCGTACACAGGCGGTGTAGTGATTGGTGCACATGATCAATTACACCTGGCCTCTTTTGAATTGTCTCTGCAGCAGCGTGGATTCGGGCTATAAGCTCCATACGAGATTCTACTGGAGTCTGATAAACATACTGTTTCATGTCGCCTCACAAAAAGTAGTAGAGAGGGTTAAGATCAGGTGATCTCGGAGGCATGTGACTGGTGCCCCTCTGCCAATCCAACGACCTGGATACGTGATATCCAAATGTCTCCTCACATTGGCATCGCAGTGAACTCGAGCTCAATTATCTTGCAGCCACATTCCGTTGCGAAGCCACGTATCACAGGTTACGTACTTGTGAGGAATTTTCAAATCCTTCGAACTAACACCGATCTTGAGACATAATTAACTAGTGATAGTGTGAAAACGCATCATTTCCGGACATTGTACCGTATTAAAAATGATCAACATGTCTCAATATACTACGTCACCTCCGTAGTCAGTGCTTTTCGCAACACCCTGTATGTGTATGTAGGCCGATTCCACGTAAAATTTGACAAGACATGAAACGTTTATTCCCTGCTTCTTATAGTGGTATATGGACTATTAAAACTATTTTCATGTGTCTACATCCCAATATTTTGTAGGATACGAACAAACTCATACGTAACAAGGAATTATTTATTTTAATTAAGTCTCTTACATCACGCAAAAGCGTTAGTTTTTACGTCAGTTATCTATATCTTCTATAAATAGTGACTACAATTTATTAAAAAATAAAATTCAAAGCATGTATATTGTATTTAACAAATAGGATTCATTTTAGTGATAACATCGTATTACTTAAAATCAATAAAAACCCGAATCACCAATTTCAAATAGTTAAAAGTATCAACGCGTTTCAGTAGCGACGCTACCATTATCAATACTTAATACTAATATTTATATGTATATTGTAACTTATTCTAGGTCTATATCGGCCTTTACTACATTCGCAATTGTTTGTTGAAGTACAATTGAAAACTTGCTGCGATAAATTCTTGTTAAACAGTAAGTGATCCGCAAGTCCATTTTTGCGTCGATTCGATTGATATAGGCGTTATCGCGTATTTTCTTCGCGAGCCTATATTATTTCGATATCTTACAACGGGTCAGTGGTAGAGGCATGAATCTCAAGGTTTAAACTAACTATAGTGTCTACGTGATATACAGAGTGCGGCATACATCAGTTAAACACTGCACATGGCTGCAAGGGAAAAAAGAAAAAGATTGGTTGAAACTGGGGTTTGAATACGGGACCTTCGGAGAAGTAGTCTTTGAGATTATATCCTGAAAGTCTGGTATTCAAACCCTAGTTTTAACCAATACGGGATCTTCTGAATATATTCTCAAACCCTGCTAAACAGTAGTGTTTCAGATTATATTCTGAAGGTCCCGTATTCAAACTCCAGTTCCAACCAATCAGATTTTTTCCTAGCAACCATGTGCAATGGTTAGCTAACTTACGCCGCACCCTGTATTATGAATATTAAATGTAGGCCTAACTATTCAATTTTATATTAATTTTCTTTTTTAGTTTAATTAAATTGAAGCAATCGTTTGATTCAAATGCACAAATATGATATGATGCAGTTCACGAACGAGTCGCGGGAGTCAGTTGTGGTCAGACGACGAACTGAAGGTGATCTGATGAGTGAAGAGGAAGACAGTGTTGAAATATACTGCGTCTGTGAGTGTGAATAAAAATTTGTAGGGGCTAAGACACTGCGTTGTGTAAAATACTCAAAGGAGAATAATCATTATGTCTTTACAGTGATTTTTTTATTTATAGTGTTCTGCCCTTCGGCAGGTCCTTTACTGCAATCGTAACATTTTCATGCTACACTTTGCAGCTTTACTAGGGAATTATATGTGTGGTAGCTTCCCGTTGCTTTCCACACCGGGGATAATGATGAAGTTGGCCAGAAAGCCAGATGATGTTCGGGGATATTTTCGGCCTCAAAGCTACTTGATATTTGTCTTACAGGTGAGGAAAAACCTCGACAAAATCACCCAGGAAGCTTAACCCGATCGAGAATCGAACCCAGGCCCGCTACTTCGAGACCACAGCGCAGCGGTGAAAAACAGTGAATTATTGTGAATGAAATTTGTGTTAACTGGTGTGAAATTAAAGTAGTTCTAACTGTTCCCATTTGAACGCAACTGGTGATAATACTGATTTTTAGGGTATTTTGGACATTAATAGGCTTTGGAGATTAATGACCACACATATCTCTTGCATCTTTAGAGAACAACAATATAAAGAATAGGATGTCGCGTCGTAGAATAAAATAATGTGGGAAACAAAATAAAATGGAATTTGTGAACCTGATGAGTTAGTTCTGCTCCTCCCACATGGTGCTAGATTCCCCCCCCCCCTATCAACCCTGTTGCGCGTGTATGTATATGAAGAATGTGCTTGTTTTTAATTTCCCTAATGGAGTGGTCTTGTTTGCCCGAAGCTGAAGCCACAGTTTATATGCAACATTCGAGCGCGCGGAAATGTTTTAAAATATTCCGTTTCATTTGTAGGAGCAGATCCACCCCCCCCCACCACAAGAAAATGTAATTTAGTGCTGCAGCTTAAAGTTATGTACAGTTTCTTATTCGTTTCTACCAAACTGAGATGTTTATACCCTCAATCACTCGTTATATTAATATATATATTTTAAACGATTGATCCAGAGAGAAACAGGAATAAGCATCTCCTTCATTCCCTACTTATTCCATCACCTTCTCCTCCTCTTTTGCTTATACGTTTCCTCCTTTTTTTCTATCCTTTCTTCATTCTCCTTCTCCTCTTCTTCTATGTCTCTCATTTCTTTTCTTTCCTTCTTCTTCATTCTCCATTTCTTTTTTCTTTTACTCCTCTTCTTCTTCCTCTTCTTCCATCATTATTTTTCCTTCTCATTTTATTTCTCTTCTTCCTCCTTTTCTTCCTACTTCTCTTCTTATTCTTCTTTCTCCTCTTCTTACTTTTCTTCTTCTTTATTTTGTACTTCCTCTTCTTCTTTCTCCTTTTCTTCTTTCTCTTCTTTCTCCTTTATTTCCTTGTCCTCTTTTTCGTTCTCATTATGTACCCCTTCCTCCTCCTCTTTTTCCTGTTTTTCCCCTGTCGGCACCATTGGACTAATGATTACACGCGGGTTTAAACCCGCCAGTGATAGATGGATGGAGAAATCCAAGGAACAAGACGAGAGGCTATAAACCGTGGGTGTTAGTCTGAAGATTTTCTGGCTCGTAAAAGAACCCCAAGTCTGAATAAAAATAGGCTACGTCTGTGCAAAATTTACAGACAATTTCCCATCCAGTAATATCTTGGTTATCCACTAGATGTCTCATCGATGCACTTGGCTGACCCTCTATCACTCGCTGACATCTACAAGTAATTGAGCGTAACTAAATTAACTTGGTCAATAAGTTCCCATTGGGAAGCTCCTTATTCCCAGCACACGATAGGAAAGAGCTTATGAAAGAAAGAAATTCCTTACCCTACCCTTCTTTTCTTTCAATTTTATTCCTCTTTCTGTTCACCCCTCTTCCCCTCTCTCCACCTCTATTTTTCCTTCCCATTTTTCTCTTCCTCCTCTTCTTCATTTTATTTTTCTCACTAATTTTCCTCCTCTTCTCTTCTGCCTTCTCCTTTCCTTTTCCTTCTTATTTTTTTCTCTGTCTGCTCCTCCTGTTCCCTTGTTCCTCCTCTTCTTAATTTTCATTCATCCTCCTCTTCTATCTCTTCTTCCTTCTTCTTTTTTATTCTTTCCCTTCCTCTTCTTCCTTCTCCACAGTGAAAAAGATTTATCAAGTAACTTGTATAAAAAGTAGCAAATTCAAACCGAAGTCAACATTAAAGGAAACCAGAACGAAATAATAAAATACACAGCTCTCCCTGCTCTTCTATACGCATACGAATTATAGATCATTAAAGCAACAGAGGATTTACTAATAAGATCAGCAGAAATGAGATACATGAGAAAAACAGTCGGTTACATTAAATTAACATCTACTAGAAATAGCAGAAGAACAGAAAGTTCTTCATTCTACATTAAATGTATTCAGCTGTAGATTACATCCATCCATAGTAATTCTGCCCGAAGGCAGGTCCTTCACTGCAATCATAGCATTTTCATCCTATGCTTGCAGCTTTACTAGGGAATTGTGTAGGTATGGTAGCTTCCCGTTGCTTTCCACACCGGTGAAGGATGATGATAATGATAATGGTAAGGATGATAATGATAAGGATGATGGCCATGTGATTTCGGGGACCGTTTGGGCCTTAAAGTTTTCCTGACATTTGTCTTACAGGTGAGGAAAAACCCCGATAAAAACCTCACCCAGAAAAACTGCCCCGACCGGGGATCGAACCCGGGCCCGCTGCGTGACAAGGCAGCACGCTACCTCGAGACCACAGCGGTAGTTACTTAAATTGCAACGTGCCTGCAATTATGTAAATGCAGTTTATGTGGAAATCTCTCGTTTACTTGTTTGCTTAAAATGTCAATAACAAGTTAACCGTCTCGTCCCGTCAAGGCGAATACCCACGAGATTGTAAAGAATAGTTTTTAGTTATAAAGAATAAAAGTGAGAAAAACATATCTTAGGCTACATTTCCTTTACGGTATAGGTATAGACATGTGACTGGATGTCTATCAGTTAAACGAAATATGTAGTCACTCATAGAAATAGGCCTACATTATACAGCAGAAATAGGTAATTGATAAAAAAGAGGGAATTTTTTAAGAAATGACAGAATTTATATACCTAGGAAATACAAATAGGAATGAAGTGGTGCAGAAACGATTTTAACATAGGCTCATCTCTGTTACATACATGTTATTATGCATATCAGAGTCTCTTGTCATCCCAACGTCTCTCAAAATACTGAAAATGTGTAAAACTGTTACTGTCTTACTAATAAAACTCTCTAATACAGGCTTTCATCAGTTGTTTAATTATACAATATATAAGCCTTATGTAGATCACGTATAATTTCCTTACTAATAAACGTTGTGCCGGAGCTATATAACAAAACAGCAGTCATACACAATACGTCACATATTCGTCATCATAATGACGTCAGAACAATATTACTCGCAGTTTGCAACAGAAATAAAACAACATCAACTAGTGATTATTGTGTAAGAAATGAATATGGATAAGAATTAATAGAGATTCCCTAATTGAGGAGGTACGGAAAAAATAAGTGTGTTTTAATTTATATGCATTTAACTTCACGCTATGTCAAATAAAACGTAGAATTGGTTTCACAGATAATGTGCTGCCATCTAACGTCAAGAATTTCGACCAATTCTTGGAAACTAATAAAAGCTTTCCCCATTACTTATGAATTATATGCAGTGTTTTAAGATGCGTTAGAAATCGTTGAAAATAGTAGGAAATGTTACCGACAACAAAATATAATTTCAAGTCGAAAAAAAAAAATCATTATAGTTTGACCGGGAATCGAACCTACGACCTCACGCATCGTAACCAGAAGCTCTAACCACAAGACTACCAAGTTAACATATAACTTCTTGCATATATAATCGTACCTCTATACTTAAATACATTTTTATATCGGTGTGTGTGTTATGTATTAAAGATGCAAGAAAGTTTTCTTAAAATAATATTATGAAGCATTTAAACTACATTCAGGTTAAATCTTGTCTACAGCAATTATTGTAGAACATATCCTTTTGTGATTAAATGTTCAATTTTAAATTTTTTAGGCCTATCGAGAATGAGTGTAACGAAAGGCATTTTATTATGCCTTTATTTTCCTACCCAGAGCTTTATTAATATTATTTATGCCCTGTGCATCCATCAAACAGTCGTTAAAGTGTTGCATTTTGGGTTAAATTTAAGGAAAGTTTCATCAATATCATAAGAAAACAATCAGTTGATCTTGATGTCCGACATTTTGTCTAGTTATAGAATCCTTAAACAAGGCTGGAGGCATGTATAACGATTCCCATGTAAAGTTGTACACCTCTTCTACACTGAACAGTTAATACAGTGTTAATTAGTAAGACTTTTCAACTGAGATGTGTATAAACCTTGTATAAAAGTTATATATGGATTATTAGTAAGAGGGTTAGTCTTTCAATAACAATTATCTATATGAATGCGAAACATGTACCTTTACTTTAAGCTAGGATAATTAAATTCATACAAACATTTTTGATCCAAAGAGCGTCGAATAGACATTTGAATGGAGAAAACTACAGAGCAGTGAGCTAAGGTATAAAGAACAGTAATTTAGTACTAAGTTTCGTAGAATGCGATAGGCAGGGCACGTGGAACGAATGGAAAGAAGTACATGGAAACTTCCTGTAAGAAAACCAGAGGGAAAGCGTCAAATTGGTAGGTCAATAATGAGACGGGAGAATAATATTTGAGGACATTTGAGGGAGTCTAATTATAGAGGGAATGATTGGAAAACATTAGCTCAGGATAGGAGTGTATTGAAAGCTAATGTTCGGGCGGCCATAGCCTTTGGGTTCGAAACTGCCAGTGGCTTGGTTAGTTAGTTTAGGTGGCGAATACTCTAATACAATCGGAGTTAAAAATGATTCGTCAAAGAGAGACAAATAAGAAAGATTAAAGAAAAGGGAAGTTGATACTAAAAATAAATAAATATCGGATAATTCCTCATCAAGATGACCAATGCTATTTGACGAGTAGCCCATCCTAAGTTCGTACTACACTGTATCATGACGAGGTATGGATTGGACACAAAATTCCAGTCCTCAATACAAACAAGTAAAGGATATCCTTCCTGTAATAGATAATAACCGCTTTGCAGCATCTCTTGGCAAATTTATTATGTTATAAATCTAGTGGTAATTGCTGATACTGAAGATAAATTACAGTCTGCTATGCATAAGTTAACATGCTATTTCACAAGAATATGGCCTGTAAATAAAACAATTATAGGATTCAAAGGGTCTTCTCCACTACGTACAAAAATATGTAGGCCTATAGGAGATAGAATAATAGATCAAGTAAACAATTTTAATTGCCTGGGATATGATGTAATATACGATAAACAAAGGGATGTCGAAAATAAATACGTGTGGAACAATAATTGCATGGGAAAAGAAACAAAATTAAAGTCGTATAAGGTTATGCTTTCCTGTGTTGTTATGACTCCGAAAATTGGACCAAAAATAAAATTTAAAAAATAGAACCTGCAGAAATGAGTTTGCTGAGACAAAACAAGATACAAATATTGTTAAGATGTTATGAATGAGCTTAACATATTCAGCGCAACAGACAGAATCAAATAAAACAAACTAAATTGGTTCGACCACATTTAAAGGATGGATGAAGAACGTATAACAAATCAGTTATTCACATATAAGCCAGATGTGTATAGATATGTGGGACGGTCAAGAGCAGGATGGAGATATCAGTTTTCTGCATGAGACCGAAGTGAACCTTTCTTTGTTCAATCCGTGAAGAAGAAGAAGAAGAATAAGAATAAGATGATGATGATAAATCTAAATTCTGTCATCCATTGAAGGAATGCGTACCACAGATTTGGCACTCCAAGATATTCTAAAGACTAAATACAACATTTAAAAAACCAGAAAGCCAATGGAGAAATAATATTACATCTGAAATAACAGACAGGCCATGCAAATAAGCTGTCGCAAAATTTCAGATAGCAACAGGTCATAACTGCCTCACTACCTATCTTCACTGTCTGGGAATAATAAATAGGACTGGTGCCAATGTGGGTTCTGCTCATTTACTCCATTGCCCTGCATAAAGCTCCAATTCTACCGGGAGGCAAGAGAAACATTATGATCTCAATGTAGCCGACTTAATTATTTTATTTTATTTCTAGTTTTTTAGTGATTTGTAACTTAATATTCTTGTTTAAAATATTTTGTTCATATTTTTTTCCAGTGTTTCCCTATTCTGTTATTGTATTTATTGTTAATGTCTTCTTCTTCTTCACTTCCTGGTTTAGGCATTAGTTGCTTGTTCCGTCTTCACTAATAGGCCTACATCTAAGACCATCTCTTCCGAGGACGTCCGACATCTCTTCTTGTTAATATTAATACAGATTATATGGGTGATTGAACTGTATTTCAAGTGTACTGTATTAAGTAAATCATTCATTCATTTTGAGAATTTTCCCTCATCATTGAGGGTTTTCTCCAACCAATCTTAGTAATTAACATGAATTAAAAATAAATAAATATAAATGACTACGGATTTATAGACTATCAGTTTGCAACAAACATTCACAAATTTCCCTTAATTAAAGTTCCCCATCTTTCTCTGTCCTCTGTGTCTTCATCTGTTACACCAAAATTCCTAATTGAATTTTGTATATTGTTCTTCCAGGTTGTTCTTGGTCTTCCTTTTCTGTTCCGTCTTTCAATTTTCCATGCATAGACGGCCTTTGGTAGTCTTCCATCCTGCATTCTTCTTACGTCTCCATACCATTTTAGCCTTCTGTGTTCAATCTCATTCATTAAGTACTAAATTATTCTTCTTAAGCCCTTTCCTTCCACGTGTCGGTATTTGGCGCTTCCTAATGGGAACTTATTGACCAAGTTAATTTGTTTATGCTTATATACCCATAGATGTCAATGAGTGATAGGAGGTCGGCCTAGCACCTCGATGAGACATGTAGTGGGCAACTAAGCTATTACTGGATGGAAAACAGTCAGGCTTATGGTTGTTTTACGAGCCTCAAAAATCTTCAGACTCGGAATCCAAGGTTTCAAGTCTCTCCTGTAGGATTTCTTCCTTGGATTCTTCCATCCTAAAACTACAGTGACCACGGCTGGGTTTGAACAACCGACCCTTGGAACTAGAGGCAAGGAACACAACCACTAGCTCATCGCAGTCGACTCATTAAATAAACATATAAATAAATACATTTAAACAGCCAGACCATGAAAAGAGATCACCAAACATACTAAAAATAAGACTATGAAGGAAGATGAAAAAATACAAAGAAGGAATCCCACGAAGAAACTATTAAAACTTGCAATGAGATCGCAATAGGTCAAAAAAGGGGGATGAATCAATGGCAGATGATGATGATTAAGAAGCCTCTTTGTCATGGCGATATCATTTATTACAAAACCAGAGAGAGAGTCCCAATGGATTAATATGTTTCTTCAGTCTTCCCCTCACATAGTTTGAAAACCACTAGTGTATGAGATTAAAGCAAAATTAGTAACTAAGATGGTTATCTCCCAGAAGATTGTTGATTCACGAAATTAAACCACAATTTCTAGAAGTGATTACATTTTGTGTTGGCATGGTGTTTGGACAGTCGCAAGGGTCAGGGTGAGATCAACTGGAGCCCGCGGCTTGAGGTTTCGGGGAGGTGGAGTAATTTACGACCACAGTAGTTTGAGTCTTGAGTTACTGCTTCAAGTTCCTTCCCCTCTTGCAATGAAAGCTTTTCCTTGACCAAAGGGTTGATGCCAGTGTCAGGAGAGCGTCAGATTCCTCGGAGGCGATCAAACCTATATAATGTGTTGTGCCTACTTCTCCCCTCTAAACCACCCAATAAAGTTCGCAATTAGTGAGGCGTAAAGCGTAGAGTGAGTGCCAAACAAATCGCTCACGTCGATTCAAGCTCCACCATGTGATTGCTTTCTAAAGTAATTTGGAATAGTTGTAAATTCAAGTGATTTTCAATCACAGTATAGGAACCTCTGTGGTCCATACATAACACTGTTGCCTCTCACGTAGCGACCCTACCTTCAATTCCTGCTAGAGGAATTTTAATTGTAAGGCACATGTTTAGAGCTAAAATTGTTTTGACGATAAACTGTTCAAGATTTTTCAGCATTTTTTGGTTGATAATGTTTATTTGTAAATTAACTTCCTTCCGATCCAGCATATTTGTAATATGTTGCAAAACTGATATGATATAAACAACGGATTAAATAATCCATGTCCTTACAAAAAGTTAGAAGATATTTAAGTTAGTTTATATTAAAATTGAAATAGACTTACGAACTTAATAAGAATATTTATGTACAGTCTTTAAAAAAAATATCGCGCAACTTTTGAAGATAGAAAGTTAGAAGTTTTGAAGAGCGATTCACACCAGTAAGTTGTTACGTGTGCTGTCTTCTTTGAGTTCAAATCGGGCGGCGTAAGTCTTTCTTCATGCAGTAATTGTGTCGTTAGCTTCAGTGGAGCAGTCGGTAAGGTGATCTCTTATAACGATCCGGGCCCAGGTTCGTTCCTGGTTAGGAAGAATTTTTTTAATAACGTCGTTAATTTTCATAATGCTTATACGTTACCAGGCTTCATTAAATAAATACACTTGTGTGTGTATATATATATATATATATATATATATATATATATATATTTATATGCTATGATAAGAAAAATAAATGCCTGGACGGGATTCGAACCCGGATCTCTGAGTCTGTACCTCAGCGTGATATCCATTACACTACCAGGCGAATCCAATTCAAACACTTATTTTTCTTATATATTTATTATACTCTCCATTATTACTAGATGTCGCGAGAATTTTTCTTATCATACCATATTAAGCTTGCATTGCTCAATGTTAAACATTTAATTATAACATATATATATATATATATAATCATCATCATCATCATCATCCGGTATCATGGCAGCTGCCGCCGTCTTCCGGAAACTAAACGCCATTCCTCTTTGTCCATATCTTCCTCCATTCCTCTGATATTCATAGCTGCTTGTACCCCTTCTATCCAAGTTTTCTTCGGTCTTCCTCTCTTCCTCCTTTCCATTGGGATCCATTCCATAACAATTTTTGGCAATATATATATATATATATATCAATGCATCCATATTAATTCTGCCCGAGAGCAGGTCTTTCACTGCAATCACAGCATTTTCATGCTATGCTTTGTAGCTTTATTAGGGGATTATAGGCATGGTAGCTTATATATATAAAGGAAAATAAATTAATTAAAAGAAACAGGTTTTGTATAAAATGAATAACGGTTGTAATATCTTATTACTTCGTTTGCAAAACACAAGGAATAACAAGATTGCATATTTCCACAACTAATGCAAAACTCGTCTGTTAATTTAAGCTAAGTCAAGTTAATATCTAATTTAAATATACAAGTAAGTTCTGGAGTATTGCACCACTTCATTCAGATTGTTTCTAGCAGGGATGGTTGTAGTATAGTTGAAGGAACGGTTGTTTCCCATGCATAAGGTCGCGTGTGCGATACAGCTGTTATCTTTTTTTTCTCGTCCTTATTTCAATTCATTTTATTTGTTTTCTTTTATTTGTTTTGCTTTGTTTTATTTACAGCATTTACCGCACTACTTACTTACGCGAGATTATTTTCTCTCGCAGGACACATAACGAAATAGAACAGATTTTTAGTTTCTCAAAATACAGTTGTGCACTTGTGAACCAAGTAGCTGACCTCTGATCATGCGCAATGACTTCGTTCCGGGACTTAAAAATTATCTGTGCGCCATCAATAATTTCAAAGACTGTATATTATGTGAATAATGTATGTACTTTTTAAATTTAAGATTATGTCCACGATGAGACTAACATTTTCAAAATCTTACTTTTACATTTGAGATTGGATGATTCAGTTAATGGATGAAGTTTCTTTATAGTAAGAGGGTTTCATGAACTACATGTTATTATTGAAACTACATTTCTATTAACATACTTACTTCGACATCTAATCCAAACATTGATATTGTTAAAACTATAATAAGAATAGTGAATCCAAAGGTATGTTTAATACAGTGTTGAGTAGTGATCCTGGAAGGAGCAGAAGCAAAAACTTAACAAGTTAATGTGACTATTTAACTCATGGTAGTCAATGACCAATCGCGTTTCAATTAATTTTATTTTACAACCAATGACAGTAGTATTTCACTTCACTCTTTATCGATTTATCTTTATCAGCTCCTGCTTTTGTGATAAAGAAAGCTCCTCCTTTTTAACATTCTGAACAGCTCAGAGTATTATTTTTTTCCAACAAATACGTTGAATATAGCAATTAATAATGAACAGATTCCTTTGATTTTACCGAGCTCTTCACTAAAAAAAATAAATTAATAACCTATAATGTTGATTATAAGATATAGTTTGATGTGTTTTATTATTTCTCCATTAGGGTGTATTCTTACAATATTGCGATCCTATTTGGCAATAAATAAAATGATCAAGTTGCAATGAATATACATAACCTCACATTTCTGATTTGTTTTCAAACAATGCTGTTTACAGTAAATATATACATATTTTAAAATACCGGTAACTATATTTAAATAATGACTTTTGAATAAACATCTTAATTTTATTCGTTAAATAGTCCTAACAAATGCCACTCTTGATTTCCAAATCCTATAGATAAATTGAAAATCACTCGTGGCATTACTTATGATAATACTATGGTGTGCGCAGTACCTAACTTAAGTAACACTGAACAAAATATTGTTCCTAAAATGGAGACTCCAACAAACGTACACAGATTAAACAAATAAAATGAAAATGTTCCGTCCTTAACAATGTGATGCAGTGTAATGATTATAAAATGGTTCTTGTTTTAGTCGATCATTAGCTTTGATTTCCTGTACAATTTGTAAATGATATCAGATTGACTATAGGTTTGACATTCTTCACACTACGACAGATGTCCCTGTGCAGGTGCACTGATTTGAATTTTGTGAGCTACACTGAAAACTTTACGAGTTACATTGTTATAGTTTCAATGCAAAGTGCTTATTAGCATTTAAAACTATTTAAAACTTTGGAGTCTGATTGTAGACTCTTTATACTTTGGAGCACGCCGTACTTGGATAAGTCAATATACTACAAGCCAGAATGTAGGGGGTTGCAATTCCGTTTTAAACTAGCCTAAATCGTCAGACGGCACTATGGCTCTGAGATGGACTAAGATTCTAATGAAAATGGCAGGCACACCACTACAATAAAATATGTTTATTTACTAAACATTTAAGAAACAGCGAATATAAGTGAAGAAATGTCAGAGGGAAGAGACATTGGAAGGAGAATACGGCAAAGATATCCTCTATCATTTACTCTTTTTACATCTACCTGGAAGACCTAAGGAATAACTGCTTCAGGAATACGGGAGGAAGAAGAATTAAGTACATACGATTTGCTGATGAATGGCTTTTTTGGCAGAAGATGCATTGACGCTAAGGAACATGCTGATGGAGCTAAATGACAGATGCGTGGATTATGAGATGAAGATAAATATAAATTAGACGAAGGCCATGATTTAGGAAGGAAACTAGGGAAGATAGGCATGGGGATTAAAGATGAGACCATTGAGACAGTGTAGAGTTTCAAATACTTGGGTTGTACCATCAGTAGTAACATGAGCTGCTGTCGAGAAGTAAAGCAGAGGGTAACAATGGCAAAAGAAGCTTTTAACAAGAAGAGAAGCATTTACTGCAGGCATTTGACAAAAGAATTACGGAAGAGAATCGTGAAGTACTTTGTGTGAAGTGTAACATTGTATGGTGCAGAGTCTTGGACATTACGACGAAATGAGGAAAAGCGACTGGAAGCTTCTGAGATGTAGATATGGAGAGGAATGGAGCGTATAAAAATGGATAGGCAAAATAAAAAAATAAGATGTGCTAGACAGAGTGGTTGAAGGAGGAACAATGCTGGAACTCATAAAAAACAAATTGGATTGGCCATTGGCTAAGGAGAAACTGCCTAATGGCGAATGTCCTCGAAGGAATGGTCAACGAAAAGAATGTTAGAGCAAAAAAAGACATCATATGATAGACGATATTAAAATAAATGGTTTGTATGCGAATACAAAAAGGAAGGCTGAGTTAAAGAAAGAGTGAAGAATGCTGAGTTTGCAGCGAAAGGCCTGCTCTTGGGCAGAACATTATGCATGTATGCATGTATGCATGTATGCATGTATGTATGTATGTAATGCAAGTATGTAAGTATGTAACGAATAAAATACAAAAAATAGAACATAGAAAAATATGTAAATGGAAATAAAACTAAAAAGACATAGAATATATTTCATTGCTTGAAGGAGAATAATTATTTATTCAACAAGTAAAAATCTATCAGTTTGACTTGAAAGTGTCAAGTGTGCAGTAGCCTTTGATATGTAGAGAGAGGGAAATCAATACTGATAAGTTCCCAGTAAAATTCCGTTAAGGCATTAGTTGCAATATAAAAAATTGTAATATAAAATTATAAAATTAGGCACCTCAACTAATAAACAAGAAATTCGAGAAATTAATAAAATCAGCATAAAAGTAATTGCAAGATATGTCCATGACAAACTAACATATGAAAACGAAAATATAAAAGAAAAATGAAATTGGAACGAGTTAAATAACATGCATGAAAAAATATGTACCCAATAAATAGAAATCAACTACATGTATTTGACAATATCCAGAAACATCAGCAATAACAAATTAGAAATAAGCATTTAGCGATAACCTACAAGCTATTCAATTGCTAACAACAATAATTCTAGGCATTCATACCAACAAAAAATCAGTACATTCAATAGCTTTACAGTGAGATCAGTATAGTATGAATGAATGAATGAATGAATGAATGCAATTTATTCTTTTTTTTCAAAAGAAAGATACATATGTATTTACATTGTGCACGGATCTGCTTGGCCGTACGTGCATTATTTTTTTCCACGAACAAAGGAAGAAAAAAAAACAAAAGTAATCATAATACATAAACAAATCCCTACATGGCTACACACGTGTATCATATAAATAAAATCTATGTCTAGAACTATATAGGCCTACACATAATGCACATCTACACTCATCCATGAAAAGACCATGTGTGTAGATATAAAAAAGTCTCATTCTGTATATTAATAATTAAAGAAAAGTGCTATAAAACAAATTAGGAAAAAATAAAGAGTGGACAGCAGACGCGGGGTTTGTGCTGTGCGATAACGAATGCTTACATGTGCAGGCACGGGACTTCAAATGTGCGCTGACTCAGGAGTATACATCCACGCATTCACGGTCACAGTCAGATAGTGTTCTTCGAGTAGATAAGGTGCTCGGTCGCTTTTCCTTGTGAGCTGAATGACGTGTGTGTAATGTAAACTGAATGACATGTGTAAAAGTGTAAATTGTATAATTAACTGTTTTTATACTGAACAACGTGTATTTATTTATGATCAGTATTTGTTAACTCAGACTGCCAGCCAAGTACGAAGACTCTTTGAAACTCGATTCCCGGGTGTAAAAATTCTATCACGTTCAACAGTTCATATCTCTATAACAAATTTCACGCAACTGGAAATGTCGAGCCTAAGAAGCCACACAAGCCGCGTAGCTTTATCATAGAAGAAACAATAGACGACATCGGTTATCGATTGAAGCAGTCTCCTAGAAAATCACGTAGGCGCCTTTCGCAACAAGTTGGATTATCGTATGGCTCTGTACAAAAAGCTACTAAATTGTTAAAGTTGCATCCATATAAAATAACCAAAACACATGCTCTTCAACCGGGTGACCCTATTCGTAGGCGCGCATTTTTTGAGTGGATGCTAAATAATATTCATAATGACCTAATAGACCCATATTTAATCTATTTTTCGGATGAGGCGTGGTTCCATCTCCATGGTTCCGTTAGTTCGCAAAACAAACGTCATTGGGGTCCTGAGAACCCTAATATCGTACATGAAGTGCCCCTCTATGATGCGAAAATTGGTGTATGGTGCGCCATTAGTGGCGAAAGAATCATAGGCCCCATTTTCTTTCGGAACACAGTCGATTCTCGTAAATATGTGAATGGCAACCTTTCTTCAGGGAATTAACCGACAGGGAGCGTGATTTCGCATTCTTCCAAGAAGACTCAGCTACAGCTCATACAGCTGATAATTCAATGCGCGAAATCTATCGTGTGTTCCATGACAGAATTATCAATACGGATTTATGGCCTGCTCGTTCTCCCGATATAACCCCCTGCGATTTATATCTCTGGGGCAGATTGAAAAATGCTGTGTACAAGAAAAACCCACGCACTCTGTAAGAACTGAAACGTAATATCCGTAACGAAATTAATAACATCAGTAGAAGAGAACTACAGCGAGCTATGGGAAAAGTTATAAAGAGGTGTCAAAAATGTATGGACAAGGAAGGTGGACAGTTCCAGCATCTGATTCAATAAAGTTGGTAAATACGACACTTTGTAAAATAGTTACGAAAATGTGTGTGGTTGTATCACCGCGATCCTACGCTGTCCGTTCCCCGCCGCGAGTGCGTCAGCTGTATATAGTGAAATCCCCGCGTCTGTTGTCCAGTGCCATACTGATCGCACTGTAGATAGGAATTAAAATGACCCTTAAATAAAGATAATTTTAACAAAGAATTAAACTGAATTAAATAAATTACAAAAATCAATGCTATAATGAACTACTCATAAATATACACTCCTAAGAAAGTAGAAAAAAAGAAAACAATTAAACTAGAAAATAATCTTATAATGATAAAAATAACTGGAACATATACAGGGGAAGAAACCACAAAATTATCTAAACAATAAAAATAGTGGCACTGAAGAAAGCAATAATTTTATCAATAAATGAGTATAAATTAATGCGAAGAGTTTGCAACAAATTTTACACAGGAAAAATCAGCAGAAGTTTTAATATTAGATAAAATAACATTTTTAAGATTTTAAATATGCAGAAGCCAAGTGTAGTTACGCCAAACATTCATTCAGACAGGACATAACACAACAAATATAGACAACATCATCACAACACAGCACAGAGAAGAATCCAGCAAAGATGAACATACTGGAGGAGATAAAGGAAATCGACAGTAACCTGATTTTGAAGTAAAATGCATCCAGTATGTAGAACACTTTCTATAATATAATCTCAACTAAGTCAGTAGCAAAATAACCTTCTGCTGAGGATGGAATTAGTTTTGAAAGGCCTACAGTCTTTTAAAAGTTTTATTAGTTGAGGAGATGGAACTTTACTACAATATACCTAATTTTATATTATAATTTTCATCTTAACTCTTAAATTCGTAATGCATTCTATAGGCTACTTCGGTTTGTTTAATTAATTTAATTTTTTAAATAAATCAGAAGGAAACGAACAAAATAAACCACTTAAATGTGTGTCTAATTATACAAGATACCTAATAATAACATATATACAATACTTCGTATTCACTGCGGTCCGCCACATTCAAATAACCGACGGAAGAAATTTGTGCTTAGCCAATTTAAGGGTTAATATTGTGTTGTCTCGGAGGAGGCCCTGACATTGAGCTGATCACTCATTCCATGTCCTTGTGTGGTAAAAGAATAAGCGTGTAATCCATAGTTAAATCCCTCTCCTGATAGGTTGTGCCACTGTAAGGCCTGGGTGGCATGTGGCACGTAAAAGTCATATAAGGTGAGATGTTAAACTGCGTTAATGAAAAGGAATATTTTAAGGGGGTTATATATTGAGGGAGGTAATTCTATAATCTGGAAGTATAATAAGGAGGTGGGAATAAGAACAGGACAGTTGAGAGTCAAACATTGATTGATGTAGATGTAATAAAAAAATAGAATAAACTGGCGTATGTATATATATATATATATATATATATATATATATATATGTATAAACTAGCTTGGTAGTTATCAGTGCTAAGCAAGTTTATGGAGACAATACATTGCAGTGAATAAGTAGGAGCGAGAGAAAGATGTTATGAAGATAAAGAATGAAATATTAGCCTCGGGAGGTGACAGGCGTGTCATGATAACAGACTCAGAGACAGATTTAAAACATAAGGCGTTGGCAAATACATCGCTTCTATTCTACGCGCGCAAATTTAATTAAAACTTGTACGTTATTTTAAATAAACATTGCTTACATTTTTAATTTCGTTTAATTTCTTTCTTTTTTTTTTCTTTCTTTCTTGGCCTATTATTTCCATTTAAACCGAGAGGGCAAACTGCCCTAGAACTGCGACCTGCGTTTATCCCAGATTGTGGAATGAAAGTCTACTCTAGGGTGTTAGGAAGTATATTATGGGTCTTCCTCCTAGTCCGGTACCGCAATGGGTTAGGCCCATGGCGCGATGAGGGATTACAATCGCCCCCTTGGCCCCGATCTGCCTCCCCCCAAGTTTGTTACTTAGGCTCAGAATCATGAGGGATCACATTGGCATCCCCACTACCACATATTTTCTATACCTCTGGTTAGCATAACCATTTTTGGGGAAACTAGTGCTCTGCGGGCTGAGCATAAATTAGCCATTTTGAATTCCCACAGAATAACTATGATGAAGAGATATTTTTTTTACGTATTTAAACAAATTAAAATGTAACGAACCTAAGAACTAACCTAAACTAATTCAATTACTCTAACCTAGGTGAATCCCATGGAACGCCCTTTTTTATTTTACGCGATTAAGTATTTACATTTGTTTGTGTTTTACGCGGTTAAATTCGGATATAAAATCTTTGTTTCCGGCAGAGCTTTGTTGTCCAAACCAATTATAATCGACAGAGATGCTGTGGCAGTGGGTTTATCGCTGGTTAGTAGTATGGTTATCACTGGTTATTTGTGTCGTTATCGCTGATTATGACGTCAACACTCACTTGTTTCCCAATTGGATAATCAAAGTAGCCATGATAGGTCCGCAGAACACTCGAACAGCCCCATTTTTAACCTAACATGAAATGAGGTAAAGGATTATATGAAATAGCCTACATGGATGAGAAATGAAATGACATGAAGGTTGGGGGGAAGGGAAGAGGCGGATATCAGTGGAATGATATTCAGGAAATGGGAGAATTCCGAGAAAAACCCGAAAAATTCCGGTGTGGTCTACCATTAATATCCCTCCGGAACTGCCAGGATTCGAACCTGACATCCCAGTCAGGACAGCGGTGCGCGCTAGCCATGCGTCCAACGAGTTGACTTTCTTTACCTTGGTTTAACCTCTCCCTTCAAAACATCGACACAAACGGACTATAAGAGTTCCTCAAATGTAGTTTCCACAAATTCGAAGAATAACTGATTTCATCTTCGGCATGTTACAGTATGTATTTTTTTGCGCTATAGTTCGTTTTGTCGTACTTACAGCAATGGCGACCATGATTCAAAGTTCAAGTTCCTACATTTCGGGATTGCCAACCTAAATAACTGTACTGTAATATTACATTTACACCCACGTGCGGGAAGTAAAACCACTGCCCTCTATGTATACTACGTACAATGTATGCAAAAAAATATGCAAAAGGTAGTGTTAATATACATTATCCGAAACAAATCACTGCATTTTAAATGAACCTGACTTTATTTGAAACAATATAAAACAATAAATACGTACTTGCGGCCATATTATCAGTAATTGGTCTCAAAGCATCCTGTACTTTCAACTAATAAACATTGCCCACACTGTTAACGTTAGTCAGTTGTTTATATTTCCAACAAAGATGTTATTATTTTACTATTATTTATTATTTTGAAAACACCATCGCACAAAAAAAAATATACAACGTACGTTTGTGAAGTGTTTTATAGAATCTCGGAAATCAAAAACCTCGCTATCGCTAGCTTTTAAAAAATTTCCTCGATTGTATAAAAATCACTTCCGAACCTCGCATCGTAATATACTATTTATGTAATTGAAAACCTCGATATATCTCTTGATGGAACTAGGGATGCAAACAAGATTATTTTGCTAAATAAAAAAATATCTGCGACGGAGGATCTGAAAAACTACAATAAGTGAATTCCTCAGAGAATCGAATTTCTTGTCTCATTTTGCTAGCTAAAAGAATAATGTTTATCCTTCTGTTATTAAATTGGAGAAACTGAGAAGTGATCCAGTGTCGGACTGCAGTGAAACAGATCATGTAAAACCGTAAGAGTACATACTGTATATTGTTATATAATTTGACATAAATTTAAACAATATCCATCGACTCATTTTTACATTAATTTATTATAAATGTTAAATAAATGAAATCAATATATCTTATAGGATACATTGTCAATTTACCTACAACAATGGCTTAATAACCCAATGTTGGGCTCTAGCCTCTCCTTTGTTAGGTTTTTCACTCCATGACGCTGCAGGCCTACCAGCCGGCTTCTGGCCTCACATCTTCTTCTTCTTCTTCGGCTTTCCCCCACTTATAGGTTTGTCGTCTTCAGTTCCCATTTATCTCTACCATTCCAATCTCCCTCTTGCAAATTCCTATCCTCCATTATAGTTCTGACATAGGTTTTCCATTTCCATCTTGGTCTGCCACGTTTATTTCTTCCAGGGGGTGACCACTGGTACATATTTTTTGGCCATCTTTCATTTTCCATTCCTTGTACATGGCCATACCATTTAAGCGTTTGATTTTCAATCCTCTTAACAACAGATGTGGTCACATTCATTTCTCTCCAATCTACACATCTACATGTGTTAATAATACAGGTAGACGATCATCCTGCCAGTATAGGGGTGACATGTGGTCAAGCATGTCGGGTCCCCCATCTGTTTTAGCTGGTGTTCTCAACCTGGAGGTGCTACTTATTGTAGCTATACAAATGCCTCACCATGCTGGTGGGCACCGGCCCCATGCTGGCCGTAATCTCACGAGAACATTTCTTCCCCCATGAAGACTCGAACAAACGCAAGTCCCGTAGCTCTGCGCCAATGCCTCTTGCCTTTACCACTCGGATACGGCGCGGGACCCTTTGTTAGGCAGACCAAGTTAATTTCAGTAACACTTATTTCCCTACATCAATATCATGAATAGTATGAAGTCAACATACCGACCCAATGTGACATCTAGTAGGTAATTAAGGTATTACTAGGATGAAGAAGGTCGGTAAATTTTACTTAGATGCCTCTTTATTCAGGCTTAATGTTTTTTAAGAGCCTGAAAATCTTCAGACTCATGATCTTGTATTGAAGTCCCTTCCGGAGGACTTGCTCCTTGGATTTTTCCATCTTAAAAAAATCCATCGACCCCGGCCGGATTTACACCGTAAAAATGAATCTAGTATATTAATAATATAAGAGGTAGTGAATTCTGGAATTCCATAAATACTCATAGCAGGATGGACGCATATAGCCTAACTCAATTTTGCTAAAGAATGGTGTTTATCCAACATCATGTTGGAAGTTTGAATGTTTAAAGTGGAGTGAGTGATTGGAAGAAATATTTCCGGTTGTCAGTCAAACAAAATGCGCACGTACCTGACATTGAGAAACAGAAGCCATCTGTTGACTCCGTGTGTGTTCTCACGTGACACGATCAACCTGCTCTTTATGAATTACAAGCATATCCTGTTAACTGTAAGTATCCCCTCTACTGGACTAATGCAAGTGGATTATTTCATGTGAACTCAAATGGCCTTCATCATCATCATCATCATCAGGGACAGGAAATTTGGCAGATGCCTTTATAAATGTGTTAAATCTATCTTCAATTTAAAAGTGAAACTCTATGAATTAATTATACTTTGACTATTAAATTGCCACAGTTTTATATTGCCTTTTTTAAAATATAAATGCCTAATTTACGAAATAAATGCTTTTTGTTGCCTTTATTTGATTATTTATCTATTGTTTATTAATTTACTATTAAAATTACCTACAGGTAGTTTAATTTATTTTTATAACTGTTACAATGAAAGTGACTTCACTTAATGTATATTATTGTATTTCAGTCAGTTCATAAATATTCTCTTCGCAACAATGAGTGCTGCCGTACAACAATATATATATATAGCAGAAAGCATTTTAATTACTGCATGTGTTTATTTGAAAAGGCAACAATGAGTGCGGGTCTAACTTAATTCTTCTTTCAGTTTCCATTGCGACGTTATTCTAGCTGGCAACAAGATGCCGAAATTCAGTAATACTTTACGCAGTAAAATACAAGTTACGTTCGTACTTTTGAATCCGACGTATTTTGTACTGACGGTAACGTACTCACATGCAAAATATGCGAGCAGTCAGTGAACTACGAAAATAAACATTTTATACGTAACATATCAGTACAATCAAACACAAAAATGCATTTTTCAAGGCTACTGGGAAAAAGATTTCTTTGCTTCCGATAGTAATTGCAACATCGAATCGAAAATGCCAATTTGTAAGTTTTTCTAATTGCCTTTTATTGCCTATTTTAGCTATTTATAATGCATTTTCCTGCCTATTTTTAGGATTTATTATGCCTAAACTTCCGGTCTCTGCTCATCATTATTATTCGC
The DNA here is from genome assembly GCA_030220185.1 of Diploptera punctata. Classification (NCBI taxonomy): domain Eukaryota; kingdom Metazoa; phylum Arthropoda; class Insecta; order Blattodea; family Blaberidae; genus Diploptera; species Diploptera punctata. The sequence goes on along the minus strand of JASPKZ010010693.1, from coordinate 82,955 downwards.
CTTAGATTAAGTTTAGGATTAAGGACTCTCCTGGCGCACCGCAATCGCAGCCTAACACCGCCTTCCAGGCTCCGCAACCTCAGAAATGGGTTACAATTACGTCAATGCCAAGAGGGAACACCAGAAATGTCGAAATAACTTTCTGGGACACCGAATTAAAAAAGAAAGAGGAAGGTATTTACTATTACATGAAAAAGTGTATCCATGGAAATAACTACCAAAGAAGAAAACGTTACATTTCATTAACGTAGTTTAACATCTAACCTTTTATACGTGCCACACGCCACCCGGACATTTCTCTGGCACGATCTGTTCGGATAGGAATTGTAAGTATGGATCACACACATACTTTCTTGACCACACAATAACATGGAGGACCTACCCGAACGAATGATCAGCTCAATGTCAGAGCCTCCTCCGAGACAACACAACATTAAGACGAAACACAACATCCATACACATTCAAACTAAACATTGCGAATATGATAATGATGATTATTATTGCCGGATGACGTTCTTGTTAAAATTTTCTGACATTTGTCAAATAGGTAAGGAAAACCCCCGAAAAAAAATCGTCCAGGAAATTTGTTCCGACCGGCTATCGAACCCCCCCTGTGTACGAGACAGCGACGCTATCCCGAGACCATAGCGGTGGACCTAACAAAATATTCGCCTCCATAAATGTTTTCTTTGCATATTATCTTCCTTCCTTTCTTTGGCATTTCTTCAATAATTTGATTTAATTACACTTTTTTTTCCCCCTAAATGTCATGTGGTCAGTAGCTCAATTCAATGAGACATTTAGGGCGGAATTCATGAAACCTTTACGCAAAGAGCGACTTTTCCCCCCTCTCTATGGCGCGGTGAGAATTCATAAAACCGGTTTTATGAATACTCTCTACGTCATGGAGAAGGGGAAAGAGTCGCTCTTTGAATAAAGATGGTTTCATGAATTCCGCCCTTAGTAGACAATTAAGGTATTACTTGGATGGAGGAAATGTATTTAAATTTTCTGCGGTGGCCTCTTTTTTCAGTCTTAAAGCTCTTCTTCGAGTCCGAAAATTCTCAGACTCGGGACCTACGGCTTAGAATCCCTCATGGAGGATTTTCCTCATGGATTTTTCCATCCTAAAAACCTAACTGATATGACTGTAGCAAACCTTCAAGCTAGAATTTATCTTACATGGGCGATATTTTGACCGTATACCTTACATATACTATTTTGAAACAGGTCATTTCTCCAGCATTTCCGTGTCTCATATACCCCATGTTTCGCCTAAAAATATAATATAATATAATAAATAACTATAATAGGTATCCACTATGCCTAAGGTTGGTAATATTTGAAAGAGGAAGTTGAGTTTTATTTCAATGTTGTTAATTTTAGAAGCGTCACATTTCTAAAACTTTTTCGAAACGATTTTCATGAAAACAGCCTCAGAAGCTACATTATTTCGGAATTCACTAAAGAAAAGTGCAAAATAAATCTTTTGCGGGGTTTCTTTTAAATTTTTTGGATTGATGAAGGGTTTTTATTCTTCCCACAAACGATTTCTGGTTAGGTTTAAGTTTGGATTGGGATTAATTCAAGTAAATTGCGGTAGAACAGGATTCTCTTCTCAGGGGTCGGAAGTTGGTATACAGGAGAAGCTTTAAAAAAATGTTTGCTAAAGAAATAATTCAGATTTATTTCAGATTTATTCAAGGTTGTTGCAAGAAGATCAAGTTAATGGTAATATTCTTCACCATATATCAATTCATCTTATTCACAATGTTGATTATTTTCATTGTAAGTATAAAAAATTATTTTCCACAATCCTAGAATCGTAGAGATTATACAATTTTATCTAAAGAGCTATTCTTGCTTTCATTCAGAATAAAACGTTGATACGGAATAAATAAATTTAACATGTTATGATATTAAGTTGATTACTACGACACATAACATTATACTTAATATATATTGGTTAATACTTCTATCTAATATAATGTTAAATTCAATTGGTTACATAAGAAAGAGTCCACCGCTATGGTCTCGAGGTAGCGTGCTGCCTCGTCTCGCAGCAGGCCCGGGTTCGATCCCCAGTCGGGGCAGTTTTTCTGGGTGAGGTTTTTATCGGGATTTTTCCTCACCTGTAAAGCAAATGTTAGGAAAACTCTAAAGCCCAAACGGTCCCTGAAATCATGTGTCCATCATAACCCTTATAATTATTATCATCATCCTTCACCGATGTGGAAAGCTACGGGAAGCTACCACACCTACAATTCCCTAGTAAAGCTGCAAGCATAGCATGAAAATGCTATGATTGCAGTGAAGGACCTGCCTTCGGGCAGAATTACTATGGATGGATATAAGAAAGATAAGTAATTTTAATTTCAATCACCACTTAATATTCAGATTTTATTTTTGAAGTTTAATAGAAACATTTAGAATTCTGACAACAAATGAATTAAAACAAATTTTTAAAAAAGAATTATGTAGTAACTTTATTATTATTATTATTATTATTATTATTATTATTATTATTAAGAAATTTTTATTTGACAGAAACTAACAATGAAATATGTAGATTTTTATTTAAAGTTATATTTAAATATAAAAAAAGAATATTAAAATACAAAATTAAGTATCAACTTTAACTTTATTATTTAGGTAATATTAAGGTAATATTAAAATCCTGCTTTAGGATCAAGGAGAGACTAATAGATAGGAGAGTGGAGAAGACTACATAACAGAGAGCTACTTACTAACTTCAATGTTTAAGATGTAAGCATGTGATTAACAACGAACATTTGGCTGCTTGACAATAACGTTTTAGTTACCTGTTCCCTGGGGTTTACGTTTGAATGTAGGCATCATCCTTGTACCATACCTTGTAGTAAGAAATAAGTTTGGACGTTGGAAGCAAGTAACAGCCATTAAGATTTAGAAATGTCAATCGTATACTTATATTTCAGACGCACTGACACTATCGAATCAGTATCTTCATGGCCGCGCGGACATAAGTTCTCCATACATCCATTTCTTGAGCTAATGCTTTCAATCATCCCCTGTGTAATCTACTTCCCTCAGATCATAGTTAATATTATTCTCCCAACTCATTCTTAACCTGCTTACTGGGCGCTTTCCCTCACTCACTTCCCATTCGTGCCACATGTCCTGGCCATCGCAACCTACGAGACTTAACTAAACTTATTATATTTGGTTTCCCATAAAAATAATGGAGGTCACTCTTAGGTAATCTTCTCCATTCGCCAGCCTGTTCACTTTCCGGTTCAAACATTTTCCTAAGAATTCTATTCTAAAATATTCCTATTCTTCTCTCCTCCCTTAAAGTAAAGAGTCCATGATAACAATTAGCTACATAATCACAACTGTTCAAAGTGTGATACCTGACTCATACGATGCACATTAATATGATAATCTACTATGAAATTATCCCTGCAAGATGGGTCACCTTACATCACATGGTCTGCCAAATCACCAGATCTAAAAAAAAAACTCCTGGCGCGACAGGCCTAGAAGGCCCTTAACCTACCAGCCGGCTACTGGTCTCACATCCACACGTGTCAATCACAGAGGTATATGATCATCAGCCAGTGTAGGGGTGACATGTGGTCAGCATGTCGAGTCCCCCAGCCGTTATAGCTGGTTTTCTCAACCTGAAGCCGCTACTTATTGTAGCTACTCAAATTCCTCACGATGCTGGGTGGGAACCGGTCCTATACTGGCCGAAATACCATAAGAAAATTTCTTCCACCATGGAGACTCGAACCAGCGCAAATCCTGTAGCTCTGCGCTAAGGCTTCCTGCCTTAACTACTCGGCTACGGCGCTGGACTTCACCAGACCTAACACCAACTAATTTTCCTGTCAGGTTTTGTTAAAGACCAGATCTACTCGACACCAGTATGTGATTTGGCAGACTTACAAGAAAGTGTTTACGCTACTATCAAAAATATATACCAGAGATGCTTTATAACTAGGGTCAGGATTTTTATGTAATAAAAGATAAGATTGCAGTACAGATAGTACATATTATTCAACGGTTTGTGTGTGAAACCAAGATAAAACGCAGTCAGAAGTCTAACTTCTCATTATACTATCTTGCAATCTTATCTTTTAGTATATAAAAATCCTGGTTCATATTACGTATAACATAAGGGTCGAGCTTGAATTCCGGTTGTATATTTGCCGTGCTGCTTGTGGGAGTCATGTGGAACAAAATGCGGATCTGAATCTGGTTGAGTTGCAGATGCACCATTAGTAGCTTCTTTTGGAGATTTGTGTCTCTCGCGACCGCGCTGTTGTTGCAGTGAGGGCGTTAGGTCTGTTTCGAGAGCCATGGATGAGAGATCAGGTATGAGGAAGTTTCGATCGATGGGTTTGGATGTGTCATCACACTCCTTGAGCTCCTGGCAGTTTGTGAGATGTGACCAAAGAGCAGACTTGCCCTGTTTTAAATTTTGTAGCACTTGGTTTCATCTCTATATTCTTATTGTACCAAGCCATACCAGAAGCGTTTAAGGCTACAGAATTTGTGCTGGTTCGAGTCCCATGACGAAATAAAATTTTCATGGGATTTCGGCCAGAATGGTAGGCTACCAGTGTCCACCCAGCATCGTGACGAACTTTGGTAGCTACAATAAATAGGAGCTCGATATTGAGAAAATCAGCAATAACGGCTGGGAGACACGACATACTGACCACGTCTTCCACCTCTGTGATTAACATAAGTGGGTGTGAGGTTAGTAGTCGATTTGTAGGCCAAGGGCCTTTTGGGTCTATCGCGCCATAGAGTTTAAGTTATATGTTAGTATTAGTTCAGAAGTAATAATCATTAATTTTATTATTCATTTAAGCGATACACGCTGTATTAAAGAAAACTTGATTCATATCTTGGTTCATATAATGTGTATTTGAATGTAAAGTTGTGCTTGCAAAAAGACTGTACAGATAAATTCTCCAATCCAACTATGGTTGCAACAAAATTACGATCTTGTTTCTGTAGGTTGATGTCTAGTTTTACACCGGTGCTACAGATATTAAGGAAGGACAGTTCACTCGTAAAAACAGATTAAGGAAACTCTCCACTCGTTCATCTCCCTCGCACGTACGAGTAGAATCCACATGTACAACTCTTGTGCCAATCCAAATCCAGTAAAGGGTGTAAACCAGGAAAATCACTGACTTCAGGTCTAGTGTAAAAACCTATGGCACTCTAGAGAATTGTATCTCTACCATTTTCCATTAATTTCTGCTATCCTCGCCAAGTTTTATAAGAAATTAATGCGTAATATTTATGCCATTGTAAGATATTAACGGCCGAAATGCAGTTGCTACCAGAATCTCGAAATTAATTCATTAAACACTTTCAATTCTTACTTCATACTCCACGAATCAGCTCATAATCCTCTATTAACCCTTAAATAGGCAATGTATCATATATATTGTTTTATTTAAGAGCCGCACCACTATACCCCTGGCTTTCCTCGGGCTTAATGCCCATATCAGGTCTGCTCTTGTCCCTAGATATTATATAGCGTGATTTATTTATTTAATTCATTATTCTTTTACAGAGTGCGGCTAGTTGAAACTTAATCTAAGGTGTTTACAGTTATATTACATTATGGTTTCTTAGTATGATACATGTAATTCATTTTATTGGGGGATATTTTACAATATATTATGCGAAACATGTTTCTTCTAAGTTCCAACCATACACAGTGCGCATGTGCCAACAGACTTCAAGCTGTTTACACTATGGAATCACGAGACGCAGCCAACATATGCACGATATTTAATGAACCTAAATGCTAACCTAATGCAATTCAAGCACCCTAACCTGTGAAAGAATGCAATGCCCAAAAATAAATAGCAAGTTCAGAAATTCTGAAGTAGGCCTATATGTGTACAGTTGCCCACAGTTGTCGTCTCGAGGTAGCGTACTGCCTTGTCACGCAGCGGGCTCGGGTTCGATTCCCGGTCGGGACAGGATCCTGGCTGAGGTTTTTACGGGGATTTTCCTCACCTTTAAGACAAATGTCAGGAAGCTTAGGACCTAATGGTCCCCGAAAATCATCCGGCTATCATCATCCTTATCATCATCTTCCTTCGCCGGTGTGGAAAGCAACGGGAAGGATACCACCCTATTAAAGCTGCAAAGCATAGCATGAAAATGCTATGACTGCAATGAAATACCTGCCCTTGGGCATAATTACTGTAGAATAGAATAGAATGTGTGCAGCTAATTAGTGCATACTCTATGTTGGCTGTACTAGTACATGTCTTTGTTGGCTGTTAAAATCAATATGGCTGCCACGTCTTCATACTACGTATACAGTTCAATATTGTAGAAAAATATATTCATATAATCGTTTGAAAAAATGTAAAAATCATTGTGAATGGTGGGAAATAATTTGATAAATTAAACCCTGAGAATATAATATCACAGGAGTTTATGAAGTAATTTAGAAAGTCATGCCATCCGTTATAAAATTATAGAAAACTATGGTTATCCCGCCAATACTTGGTTAGCCTGATTGCATTGATAGACCCAATTGACGATGGTGTCACCACATCCCTACGTCGTGCATGACGCCCTTTTTATTAGGAATAATATTTTACCCCTCTTCATAACAGTCTGCGCTTTAAATGCGTTAGATCATATTATGCACACCCCTGCAAAGTGAGTATATCTGCTTGATCATTGAAGGTTTACCTGCTACTGATGTCGACCACAAATATTTGGTGAGTTAATTAAACTCACTTCCTCTCCCTCTCATCACAACTTCTCATTTCTTTCCTTTAGTTCTCTATTTCCATCTCACCCTCTTTCAGGTTTACTTCTCCATGTAAGTTACTTCAAACTTACTTGTTCTTTGTGAAGGGGAGATGGCTGTTATGTCCACCAATACACACCAGTAACTTCACAAGTTATTGTTCAAAATGCGAGACTATATTATATATCGCACCAGTGTACCGTATTCATAATCTACAGAGCGGTCTATGGTATTATATACGGAACTCGACGACAAGCGGTATCAACGTCAGCGCATCTTGTTCTCGGTTATGCGGTTCTCTAGATACGGTTATTAAAATTACAGTATTTGTATAGGTTATGACCAGGCTCGTGGTCTTGTAGTTGGTGCATCTGTCTACAGTTAATGAGGTACAGGGATCAATTCCCGCTCAAAATTTAGGAAATTTTCCTTAACGAGAATTATTTATGTGGTCCCATGATCTAGAATTTAGGTCAAGTTAAGGTTTAAGAATCCTCCTGGTGCTTGTATATCGGCAGGGAAAAGATTCTTATGTATTAAAGTATTATTATTATTTCAGGATTGTTTCTGTTATTTACACTGGTATCCTCAACCAAAATATACAATTTTTTTTTCTTACATACTTCCCGGTCTTGCGTTCGACTGCTGTCATTTTCTCTTCTTCATATTGTCTTGAATTCCCTCCACCATTGTCGGTGCCAAGTCTAGATGAGAAAGGAGGAGGGGGTGAAGTAACACCTCGTTAAAAAACCTAGGTTCAGCTGACCCGGCTGATAGACCTAATAGGGGTCCCTAGTCAGGGTTACGGTGAAGACCCCAACGGCTGATGCAGCAGAGTAGGAGACCTACGATATGATGCAAATGGCGGATGAGGCAATAAATGGTGGACAGATTCTTAGCTGCAGTGAAAGCAACTGATCTATGGTGGACTCCAGAAAAAGTCTTTGGTCCTCTAGGTTGGAGATTGATGCTATGGGCCAGCTCCTCATACATTTTAAAAAATGCTAAAAAAACCAAAATATATAGCCTTGGATAGGAAACACACACAACGACAAAGCAAAATAAATAGGACAATGCATATGGAATGTACTAAAGTTAAGTACACAATACGCCTATAAAATAGTATAATGCTAATGAAAATGGAACATTATTTATCTTCTAATGCAATCATCATGTATGTAATATAAGGCAATATTCCTAGATTCCACAAAATTCATTGAATATTTTTAAGTTATATTTATGGAACTGAAAATCTGTAAAATCAGGCCATAATTTCGGATATTTAAGAAATTCGCTTAGGTTCTCTGTCTGTCTGTCTGTCTCTCTCTCTCTCTCTCTCTCTCTCTCTCTCTCTATCTCTCTCTCTCTTTTAATGGGAAGTAGGGTTTCAGCGGGTACCGGAAAATAAAGAGAAGTGGTACGTTACTACAGTATTTGTACTAGTAAAAATACAAGCTACATGTAACGGTTAGAGAGCAATAAGACAGAACATGGGAAGTACATAAAAGTGTTGCGTCAGGAAGGGCGTCTTGTTTATAGCCGGATGACAAAAGTTTAAATAAAAGAACGTTGTTGGTAGAAGGCGAGAAATTTGTTAAAACAGATCGATGGAAACTTTGTGCCTGATACCAGAAATAGATTCTTTGCAGTTATGACAGTTTACAAGTTTATAACTACTTTCTTTGATTCATTGGCACGAATATCTCGCGTTGCCCCACATTTTTCCAGTTCACCTTGTTTCTCAATCCATCTTCTCCTTTTTCATCTTATACTAGTTAATGCCTGGCGTGCGCAGCTACGCCTAAATGAATGAAATATTAATGGTTAATTAAATTATATGGTATACACTGCGAAGAACAAAACATGGCAGTTGCTACAATCAATTTTTCATTTCGAATTTCAGGTAAATCCCTACTTCTAACGATTGCATTTCGCCGATTTTAGCGGTTTATTTTAATATCATATACTGAGTTTCTTTATGAAACAGAAAATTGCGGAAATTCTATGACGATATTTAATCTGTAGCATTAAACATTAACATAAAATATAAATGTTATATTATTTCCTTCAGATAATCAAATCACTTGTTAGATAATAAAATCATATCCAGCGATTGATTATGCACGATAATCTGAACGAAAACAACAACTTTTCAATTCCTATTCAACTCTTAAATCTCGTAATTTGGTCCACGAAAACACAAACGACGATTAACTGTATCGCGCCGTGTATAAAAACATGCGCGTATTCGAATAAAACATGCAAAAACATGTAAAAAATTCTTCTTCTTCGGCTTTCCCACACTTATAGGTTTGCCGTCTTCAGTTTCCAATTATTTTTATCATTCCAAACTCCTTCTTCCAAATTCCTCCATTCATTATAGTTCTGACATAGGTTTTCCATTTCCATCTAGGTCTGCCACGTTAATTTCTTCCAGAGGGTAACCATTAGTATATATTTTTGGCCATATTTCATTTTCCATTCTTTGTACATGGCTATACCATTTAAGAGTTTGATTTTCAATCCTCTTAACAGATGAGGTGACATTCATTTCTCTCCAAAGGAATTCATTTCTTATTTTATCCTGTCTTGTTTTTTTAAGGCTTCTTCTAAGATAATCAAATTCAACTGTCCTAATTTTATTATTTTTATTCTGTCAAAGACCTGGTTTCACTTCCATATGACAAAATATTATGTATTGTGCTCTTATTAATTTTCATTTTAGTTTCCTTTGTAATATTTTTGTTCCTTATTCCGTGTAATATCTTAGTTGCATTTTTGATCTTGCAATTTTAGTTTGTAACATATCTTCCACATGTACCTAAACATGTAATTATTGACCCAAGATATTTAAAAAAATTCAGATTTTTTTATCTTCCCTGTTTCGAGTATGATGCCATCCACATCCTTTCCCAAACACATATATTCTGTTTTCTGTAAATTTATATTCAGTCCTCATTTTGTTTATTTTTCCTGTAAAAAAATAATTTTACTAAAGAAACGCGCGCGTATACGAATGTAACGTTGTGTCAAAATTTCAAAACAATCGACTGACTACTTTTCGAATTTTGCGAGCAAAAACATGGACAGGTCGAATTTTTATATATAAAGATGTCTATATTTTCCATGTGGGACAGTCCTCCAGACAGTAGGCCCTATATCCTCCTACCATTTTCCGTTCATGATTATTGTCCATTCTATTTTTATTCTCTACAAGTTTTCCAGTATCTGCATAATCCACCTCAATCTTGGTCTTCACAATAGTAGCTTCCTATTTTTTATTCCCGTCCTTCCGAACCCAAAATATGTTTTCAATCACAATCACAATCATACCACAGGTGCCTCAGGATACAGGTGATTTCCACCTTGATCTCATCTCACGTCTGAGGTTACAGCCTAGGAACAATATAACTCCTATTGCTTCAAATAGTGCTTGGGTAACTTATATATATATATATATATATACCGCTGTGGTCTCAAGATAGCGTGCTGCCTTGTCACGCAGCGGGCCCGGGTTCGATCCCCGGTCGGGGCAGTTTTTCTGGGTGAGGTTTTTATCGGGGTTTTTCCTCACCTGTTAGACAAATGTCAGGAAAACTTTAAGGCCCAAACGGTCCCCGAAATCATATGGCCATCATCATCATGAGCATCCTTATCATCATCATCATCATCATCCTTCACCGGTGTGGAAAGCAACGGGAAGCTACCACACCTACACAATTCTCTAGTGAAGTTGCAAGCAGCATGAAAATGCCATGATTGCAGTGAAGGACCTGCCTTCGGGCAGAATTACTATGGATATATATATATATATATATATATGTTATAATTAAATGTTTAACATTGAGCAATGCAAGCTTAATGATAAGAAAAATAAATGCCTGGACGGGATTCGAACCCGGAACTCTGAGTCTGTACCTTAGCGTGTTATCCATTACACCACCAGGCGAATCCAATTCAAACACTTATTTTTCTTATAATAATGGAGAATATAATACATATATAAGAAAAATAAGTGTTTGAATTGGATTCGCCTGGTGGTGTAATGGATAACACGCTGAGGTACAGACTCAGAGTTCCGGGTTCGAATCCCGTCCAGGCATTTATTTTTCTTATCATGCCATATATATATATATATATATATGCTATATTTTCAAAACATGTAAGCATGTTTTTATACACTGTCGGCTTGCTCGGCCCATAGCTTCACTGCACCCTCTTTATCTATTCTTTCAAAGTTCTTCTCAGGCCTTCAAAAGTACCTTAGAGGCCCCAGCAAGAGTCTCCATTGTACATCAGCCTGAAAAGCACTCTCGTACTTGAACATTGAGTTTCCCAGGACTTGGACACCGGATCAAACATCTGAGAATCTGTGAATTCACCATTCTGTTTATTTTTAAAATGTTTTAAATTTTCTCTGTGAATTTTTTTTATTTAACAGGTTTTAAAAGTATACAACATCTTCTTGTGTCTAATATTAAGTTTTGATTCTCTTCCTCCATTCATTTCTATGCTTCTAGTCACCATCCTGCAGTCCCATATCCTTAATCAAATTCATAATTCCCTCTCTCCATGTCTTCTAAGGTCTCCCTCTTGTTTTCCTCCGATTTGGAATCCACTCCAAACACGTAACTGGCAATCTATCTTCATTCATCCTCTTCACGTGTTCAAACCATTGTATTTGTTTATTTTCAACAAACTGTATAATAATTTCGTTAAAGTTTGAGATGAAATTTTTAAGAAGAGTAAAAGGCTGCACTAGAATGGACCAGATAAGAAACGAGGATATCCGTGAAGAACTGCAGATCTACTCCATAAAAGAAAATATATTTAACAACAAGATACAGTGGAAAGAACATATAGAAAGAATGGAAGAAAGTAGATTACCAAATAAAATCTTCCATTATTTTCCAAGAGGAAGAAGAGATGTTGGACGTCCTCGGAAGAGATGGTCTTAGATCTATTAGTGAAGACGGAACAGGCAACTCTTGCCTAAACCAGGAAGTGAAGATGATGATGAAGATGAAGTTTGTTTTTTCTCGGATAATATATCTAATTATTAAAGTTTCATTTACCTCCGTAAATAATGGTTAATGTTAGTCTTCAACTTTATTCTTGACATACCTACTAGGCGCTTTCCTTCTGGACTTTTTGTGCTATAGGTAGGGCATGAGGCACAATGGGGAAGAAAAGTCACGTGAATGGGAGAAAAGTACGTAAAGGTGAGCTGCAGACATGATCTTTATGGGAAACCCGACATAATAAAAACAGTTATGTCTCGTATACTGCGATGGGAAGGACATGTGACACGAATCGGGAATGAAAGAGGAGCATGGGAAAACCATGGGGGAACTCTCAGTAAGTATGTAAATAATGAGGTGGGAGACTAACTACGATTTGAGGGAGGTAAATTTGCAGATAATTATTGGAGCATTTTAATGCAGGATATCTTTATATGGATTCCACGTCTTAGACTATTGGATTAAAGCATGGTTCTTTGGTGCAGAGCTATGGGACTTGCGCTGGTTGGAATTTCCATGGGGGAAAATTGTTGTGAAATTTCGACCAGTGTCCACACAGCATTGTATGGAATTTGAATAGCAACAATTATTGAACAAATAAACGAATTCAAGTACATATGATATAATGTACAGTACATAAAATCTGAAGATAAATAGATTTGAACACTTTTGTGGATCTATACATATAATATTAAAACACAATGTAAAAATAAACATAACTTTATAAATACATTGCACTCCTTTACTATTATAAGGATGTGAATGCTGGGCATTAACATCAGATCACTTAAAACAAGTCGATTCTTCAGGAATGAGGTTTCTCCTATTTGCATAAGTTATAAATTACTATATCACGACAGAAACCTAAGAATTAGAGTAGTTTTAAATACAGAATCAATTAAAAATCTGTAGTTAAAAATGCAGATGTAATATTCAACGAATGCCAGACTCGAGGATGTCGAAAGCTGCTCTACACTATAATCCAAAAGAAAAAATAAATGTACACAGACATTGAAGAGATGGTGTGAACAAGGACTTTGAGACGAAATAGTCCAGGATGTCTAATCCATGATGCCGATGCCGATGACGACGACAATAATCGGTGGCTCCAGATTGAGAATACCAGCTATAACGGCTGGAGGACTTGACATGCTGACCACACGTCACCCTTATATCTGTGAATAATGTTCACTATCTTCTAAAGTTTCACTTGTCAGAACATGTAATTCCCTTCCGCCCTGTTTCAGAGACTGTCAAACTATAGCATCGTTTGAATACAAACAAGAATTATTTAATAACAAACTAACTTACATACCTCACTGATAATATTATTTTAACAATTAATAATTATTTAATTTGTTTTATGAAAATAGTATTAAGATTAACGAATATTTTCAGTTGTTTGTTTCAAATGTTTTAACAGACAAATTAGTTTATTATATTTTTTATGTATATTAGATAGGGGCAGTCAATCAAACAATTCAATTTATGTTGCTTGTGTGCTTTTATTATTAGTTTTAGCCTTAATTTTAAATATCATTAACATTATGATGCTACCAATCTTAATTTTATAGATAATATCTTATTAATCAAATTTTCATTTAGTAATCAATTGAATTGGGTTTACTTGATGAAAATACATTATTTATTTAATTAAATAAAAATAAAACTTAAAGTTTTATGTGATTTTCATATTTATTAAAATATAAATTAGTAACAGCTGTTTCGGTACTTTGTACCTTCTTCAGACATGATTACAAATGAATGAATTTTGTTATTGTAGTACATAAAAACTGTAACTATGCAACAATTTATATATATATATAACAATCTGTATTATAAATTTAAAAGAGGGGATTCATTCAAATCTAGTTGGGAATTTAACAGCTTATTACGACTTTTTCAATTTATTTATCTCTGCAACTTCTAAAAGATCCAATTCCTTTCCTTTGTCACAAACATGTAAATTTTTAAAATTTGAATCAAAACAATGATCGTATTGGAGTAGGTGGTTAGCATACTTAGAATTATCTAAATTTCTGTTATATGCTTTCATATGTTCCTTTATACGAGAAATAAAAGGTCTGCCAGTTTGTCCTATATAGTATTTAATATTAGAGTCAATATTGATTGCTATGTTCTAATGTAACATATGTCTTGGTGAGTGTCTTTGATAGGCCTCAATATTTGATGAAGTTCAATAATTTAGTTGAGGACGACTGATTTACCAGGTACCAATTTTGTATTTTAATGTCTTATTACATAACCTCAACGGTGCTTTAAAATGAATTTTAAAAGTATTGATGGAAAGCATATGTCCAAGTGTACATGAACTTCAGTTTCGGTAGTGCCGGTGAGTTAGTTTTTTTTTTTTAATTAAGGCTTGAAATTTCACAGTTCAAACTGATGATACCACATGTGGACTGTACATAAAATGTCAAACAGTGAGAGTATTCTACAGTTAACAGAGAAACCTGCACATCAATTAGAACGTATGTTCTACATCTGCTATGCGAGGTTGACAGTGATAAGGACTTGCAGTTTACATTAGCCGTGTTCTCTGTAACAATAATTTGGCGTCCGGGTTAGCGAGATACGCACATTTGTGAAAAAAAACTACTCTAATATGTGCATTCTCTCTTCTGTCCACCGCGTACTTTACACAAAAACTGCATGCACAGTGTAATTTACCGAACTTGGATTAAATTTAATATTGTGCAAACTTACCAAAATCTTCTAAATTTGCATTTGTGAATCTGTTGATAATTTATCTGTTTATTTAATACACAAGTGATCTTCTTGGTGATAAAATATTAAAATAAATAAATAAATATATATATATATATATATATATATATATACAGTCAATATGCCCAATTCACCAATTAATGTTTTAAAATGGTCAACACGTTTCCACAGTCAAACTGTCATTCTGAAGACCAATATCTGGCCTTGAGAATGACAGCTTGGCTGTGGAAACGTGTTGACCATTTTAAAACATTAATTGGTGAATTGGGCATATTGACTGTATATATATATATATATATTAATAATTTATCTTGTTACACCCACAACTCACAACTCAAATTTATTTTACAAGAAATGTAATTGTTATAATTTTAAATACAGGGTGTAACAAAAATAGAGGACAAATCTTCATTAAGAAATTCTAAACAAAATCACAATAGATCTTGTCCACGCTGGAGTACAAGTCAACGAAACGTCAGCGAGTGACAAGTGGTCAGCTTATCGCTTCAAACAGACAGCTAATAAAGTAAGGTATAAAATATAACATGAAAATCAACACAGAGTAAACAAAACTAATGGATTTTCAAGGAAAATACCCTGTACGTAGCAAAATTTGTGTAGATTCAAAAATACTGGAAAGAGTAAATTCATTTACGTACCTTGGATATGCATTAACATTTTTGGATGAAGTAGACATAGCAAATAAAATTATTAATTTTAATAAAACTATGGGAATAATAAATTCAGTAATGAAACCTTCGCTAGCCCAGAGAGATACCAGAATACGGTTATACAAAACCTGCACTTTGCTACGGCAGTGAGGCATGGACTTTGAGGAAAGGAGAAGAGAGCAGGGTAACTTCTACTGAAATGAGATTTATGAGATATACAGCAGGATATACCAAATGGGATCACAAATGCAATGAAGATATCTTGAAGGAACTACATTTGAACCGGTCATTGAATACATGCATAAATACCAGAGCAACTGGATGAATCATTTGTGACGAATGAGTTCAGATAGAGTTCCCAAAGTCATGCTTCGTTATTGTCCAACATGGAAGGGATCTCTGGGCCGTCCTAGGAAACGCTGGATACGAAATTCATCAGTGAGATATTAACAGACTTATAGGCCTAAGACTTGGTTTGATGAAGAAGAAGATTACCTGCATGGGAAAGGAAGATTAAATTTTGTTCAGAGGCACTAATTTAGACTTGAGGTTCTGATATAATGCTCCTAACGGATACATTTTCCTTTGGATTTTTTCATCCTAAAAAGTTGCATGTTTGAACCCACAAACTTCGAAAACACACGCAAGGAATGTATCTTCTTGACTATCTAGGGAGATTAATGAATGAATACTTGTATCACAAAAGCAACACTGCTTCAAATCCCTATTTAGTTGGTTAAGACAATACGCTACAATCGGAGTGTTGGGCATTGGAATACCGTTGGGATCAGCGGCACATAGCTCTTGAGGTTGGCATAGCTTCTAAGGGAAATTATATGTTTTTTAAATCTTTAAAGGAGATTATTTTGAAACTTATAATGTACATTTAAAAATAATGCAATTAATATTAAGAAATAAGAAAGCCCCAGGAAAGTATTTGGACCGATAAATATTAATGATCAGTGGAGAATACGATACAACAAAGAACTGTATGACAAACACAATGAACCTGACTTTGTCAATTTTATTAAGTTAAAGAAATTAGAATGGGCTGGTCATGTACAAAGACTCTCAACAGACCGAGCACCAAAAAGGGTGCTTATAGCAAGTTTTATGGGGAATAGACGAGCTGGAAGACCCAAAAAAGAAAAAAAAACGATGGGAGGATGTTATTAAGGAAGATGCTGCAAACCTACTTAAGTGTCGCAACTGGAGGCAGAAGTTAAGGGAGGCCAAAGCTCGAATTTGAGCCAATCAGCCATTGGATGGATGGAGGAAAGCCCACCCAACCATTCACTGTAAACACATTATTACAAGCCAGCATATAGTTTTTAATTCTATCACCTGTACTATTCCGAAGAAAATGTAGCTATCAAGGTTGTTCTCATAAACATATTTTTGAATAGACAACCAGAGTAACCATGACAAATATATACATAGTCACTAGCGGACCCGGCAGACCTTATTCTGCCTGGACATTAAATTCCCGTGTCATGACCGGACGATAAAAATATAAGTTACGCCTTATCATAAAATTCACTTATTAATAAGTTCGCAAGAAAACTTCTCACTGTCATCCATTATGATTCACGAAACATGCATTATGACGTCACATTGTTGTCGCGCGAAATATCTAATACGGATAACTACATATACGACATGAAAAAAAATCCTATAACCCGATCATAGCTTCACCTACCGACTCTAATAATTGTGAATCTAAACCATCCAGGCACCTACTCAAGCACACACACAAAAAAAAATCATCATAATCAGTCGAGCTGTTTAGGCAGTTTTTAATTTCGGATTTCAAGTAAATCTCCACTTCTAATTGTCTGATTTCACTCATTTTTGGACGATAACTTTCTCAGTTTATTCTAATAGGATATCATTGTGAAACATAAAAAATTGTGACCATTAGAACGATTTTAAAATTTTAACTCCATTTGAACTCCTACACCTAATGATTTTAGTGGGTCATATTGTGAATCTGAACCATCCAGAGACCGACTCAAATGCACTCAAAAATTTTCATCAAAATCGGTGCAGTCGTTTAGGTGGTTTTTAATTTTGGATTTCAAGTAAACCTTCACTTCTAATTATCGGACTCATTTTTTGGATAATACCTACCGCGGATTATTTTAATAGGATATACTGAGTTTCGTTGTGAAACATAAAAAAAAAATCTGACCGCTAGAGTGATTTTTACTTAAGTTGAACTCTTACACTTAATGGTTTTAGATAACGGCTAAACACTCGCCGCATCTGAAAACCTGTATTCATATATATATATCCATCCATAGTAATTCTGCCCGAAGGCAGGTCCTTCACTGCAATCATAGCATTTTCATGCTATGCTTGCAGCTTTACTAGGGAATTGAATTGTAGGTGTGGTAGCTTCCCGTTGCTTTCCACACCGGTGAAGGATGATGATGATGAGATGATAATGATAAGGATGATGATGATAGCCATATGATTTCGGAGACCGTTTGGGCCTTAAAGTTTTCCTGACATTTGTCTTACTGGTGAGGAAAAACCCCGATAAAAACCTCACCCAGAAAAACTGCCCCGACCGGGGATCGAACCCATATATGATGCAAATGTAAGTAATTCCTAATTTCTATACAATAGAAAAACAAATGTATAGAAATTACTTACATTTGCATCAAAATATACAATAATGTACAATATTATGATCTTGTTTTCTTCGCGGTCCGGAATATTTAAATAATTAGCGTGATAAATTATTGCTTCGTAACGCAGTATGGGACGCTTACCCCAGTGGCGTGCTGTACATAGAAACATATTCACCCGATTTACTCCTCATTAAATCCAGCCAGAGATTTGGCGATGTGCTCTCATCTGGAGTAGCGTGGCTCATTCCACAATGCTGGATTTCCGACTCTCGGCTTGAAAGCAATGTGGTTTCTGATGTCCTGCTTCAGATCATCACATCCCTATCTCTGTCCAAGTTTCATCACCATTCGCACACAAACGCTAGCGCCGCCAAATAGGCTCGGGTTAAGTGAACTACAACCCCGTAATGATAGCCACTAGTAACTTAGCTGCCAAGTGGGTTCTAACATATGCAGCACACTGGGCGAAGCTAGACTTCGCCTTATCCAGTCCAGTCCAGTCATTGCTTCGTCAATTTAAGGTTACGGTACTTCAACGTCATCTTCTACCTATATTGAATAAGACTGTGATGGTTTTGTTAGAATTGACACTTACTATCAGCAAGTCCCAAACAGTCAAATTGACATTACTTCAATAACTGATTAATTTATGGACTCCTGTTTAAAGAGACTATATGAACATAATAATATCCTGGAAGAAATAAATAAAAGAATATAAATGCTAAGGAATGTTATTTTTCAATATATATAGTATATTGTAATACGAGTGTGGTAAATACTTGATTACGGATCGAGGAAAAGTTTTAAAAAACGAGGCGCTGGCGCCGAGATTTCGTTATGTGTTTACCACATGAGTATTGCATACTATGTTTTGCACTATGTGTATTTATGTTAGTAATTAAGATATTAGCTAAAATATTAATAAGTACGATTGAAGATAAATGTTAGGTTTCTCAAGGTGAAGCGGCTATATGTGTTGCTATGGAGAAATAATAACTATTGTGTTTCATGTCGCCATCTTATATTTGTTAAAACTGTAAAAACAATTTGATTTGGGATTTATTTCTGATTATGGAGAAAATTTTAGAAGTTGTGTGCAGTGATGATGAAATAGAAGAGGCGTGGAAAGCTGGATGTGATGAAATAACACCGAAATTAATACAAATTGCAATATCACTAACAATATTTCAAAACAATTTTTTTTTACTTACTGCACTAGTGCTTTTGGCCATTTTTAAAGTATGCAGATTTCTTTTGTTTTCATAGCAACCAAGATTGTATACGGGAATGTCAAATTATGATGCACATCAACAATAACAGTAAGTATACAATATTAGCTACGTAGTGCAAAAAGGTATTTAAATTCAAAACGGAGCGGGCCAGGGTTCGATTTCCGGTCGGAACAGGCTCCTGGGTGAGGCTTTTTCGGGGTATTTCCTCACCTGTAAGACAAATGTAAGAAAACTTAGGGCCCAACGGTCCCTGAAAATCCTTCACCGGTGTGGAAAGCAACGGAAAGCTACTATACATATAATTCCCTAGTAACGTTGCAAAGCATTGCATGAAAATGCTATGATTGCAGTGAAAGATCTGCCCTCGGGCAGAATTACTATGGATGGATATCCGACACGGGAAGAAAAAGATAGATTGTATAAAACACTAACTAACACCCGGTGTGCGCTGCTACGCCAAAAGAAATGAAAATTAATGTGTTCTCATGTTTAGTTGAATAATAATATTATTATATTAATACCTTATACCATATATTTTGTTTTCCTATATTTTTATCAAGATCCTAAATGTTTCCTTCGTGTCATAAAGACACCTATTCGCTTTCGTATTTCAGTGCTAATACAGTAAAAGCTCCTAATTCGCGGTTCTCTTATTCGCGTTTTCATTATTCGCGGGTTAAAAAAATTGCGACAGAGTTTTTGTATTCGCGGCTAAAATTTTCTTTATTCGCGGATCCAGACGGTATATTAAAGGGATTACTATCCTTTATTAACGCATCGGCAATTTTTTTTACTGCAGGCACGTGCTAAGGCGACTTTTACAAAGAGCGATTCAAATCAAATGGACAAATTAATATCAAAGAAAAACAAACCTTATTGTCACTAAGCTTAAAGTCCGTTGTTAAAAGCCACCGCCGTCGTATTTCACGTGTCGTTATATCCGTCATAAATGCTGCCCTCGCCATGATCGGTGTATCATTGTTTCAACTTGTCATTCGTTGCAATAATGTTAATTGAATAACACGTGTCTCTTCTGCTTTGTTAACAATTATAATGTCGAGTAAAAGGAGGGAAAATTAGTTCCTCAGCAGAAACAATTAGTGTTGCCGCTTAAAGCAAAAACAGAAATGCTTGACCTTTTACGCGTTAGCGAGTCGTTTGCGTCTATATCACGCTGTTTCATTGTTAATGAAGCAACTGTACGATTCGTCAAGAAATCCGAAAACAAAATAAGAAATTCTATCGCAAAATTGACAGCTGTATTTCGATCTGAATTGAAAAAACCTTTTCAAAGAGACAAAACAGGAAACAAATCTTACTAACTTCTTTAAGCCCTTGCCTAACCCTGACAGTAATAATTAATAGAAATTGTTCAAAATGTCTCTTTAAATGATTTTAAATTGAAAATTTTAATTTTATTTTGGAACCTTGGGACATATCCCTTATATACACATACAAATTGCCATTCCCAATTCGCGGTTTCTGTATGCGCGGCATATTTGCGGAACATATCCCCCGCGAATAAGGAGCTTTTACTATATTGACTTCTGGCCCCATATAAATGAAGCTATGAAATTATATGAATTACATAATCCAATTTCAAGATATGTAGGTCTATTTACATAATATTTTCGTGTCACTTGCATAATGTATTTTGTTTTATTTTTATTTATGTGCAGGTTCATAATTTTAGAGCTTTTTCAAGTTGTTAAAAGCTTATGCCATAGCTTTAGATAAAAAATTAGGCTATATATATATATATATATATATATATATATATAGCCTAAGGAAAATAAGTTACAAATATATAATTCAATAGAGAGAAATACTGTCACATATGGAGCTGAAGCATGGAAATTTAACAAAAACTTGGGATAAAGACCAATGTCGATGAAAATGAATTGCTCGAGGAGAGCAGCATGATGTTCAAATTGGAAAAAAATAAGAAATAAAGACGAGAAATAATGAATATTAAATATTCAATAGTATGTTACATAGGCCTGAAATATAAACAATTAATATGGTAAGGACATGTACAACGAATGCAAGAAGAAAGCTTAATCAGAAAAAGATTGGAATGGTGTCTAGCTGGAAGAAGAAGAAGAAAGGAAGACCTCGAAATTCATGTTTGTAAGAAATTAGAACTGGAATTAGAACGAGAGGATTAGAGGGCATGGAGTGGAAGGATAGGGACGAGTGGAGAAGGAAAATAAAACTATGTACAGAAAGATGTATAAACATTGAAAATCTGTATGTAAATAATAAATAAATAAATAATATGTAGCCTAATACGTAATATAAATAATATGTGTGTATGAATATATATATATATATATATATATATATATATATATATATATATATATATAGTTCCCGCTACCTCTCATGATCCATCCATCCATAGTAATTCTGCCCGAAGGCAGGTCTTTCACTGCAATCATAGCATTTTCATGCTATGCTTTGCAGCTTTACTAGGGAATTGTAGGTGTGGTAGCTTCCCGTTGCTTTCCACGCCGGTGAAGGATGATGATGATGATGAAAATGATAAACCGGGGATCGAACCCGGGCCCGCTGTGTGACAAGGCAGCACGCTACCTCGAGACCACAGCGGTGAACACCTATCATGATATAGGCCTATATATAAATGAAAAATAAATGTTTGTGCTAGGAACCTGGATAGCGTAAGAGGTATCGCATTGAAGTTTCAATTCAGAGGTCCTGGGTTCAAATTCCGATTTAGATGTTCAGCCCAAGGGGGCCTAAAATTATATGTGACGATGTCTTACAAGACTCGAAGAAAATTGATATAAAAAAATTGGAATAACTGCGTTCGTGATAGGAACCGTTGGAAAGAAACATTCAACTATTTAAATTAAGTTACAGTGACTAATAATAAGATGTATGTATGTGTGAAAGTTTTAACACTCTAGCGAGACATTTTTTTTTACCGAATCGAACTACGTATATATCAATCAATCGAGTTCTTTAACCAACGAAATGGTAGCCATTATGACTGAAAGTTAACCTGAAACAAACATTTTAAAGTCTGCCAATTTTCTATTTCCCATAAAGTAATTCGATAGGCCTATATGCCATTTAAATAAAACGAGAAATGTATTTCACAGAAACCTAGGAAGTCCAACTATTAAAAGCGGTTGTTTACCTGAATTCGACATTTAAAAATCACTCTAGCGGCTGCCATGTTCATTTTCTCGCAACGAAATTGGATAAGTACAATTTAAACAGAAAAATAAATAGGCCTATATATTTCATGAATTAGCAAAATAGGACTAGGGATTCGACTTGCTGAAGAATTCGCTTAGCTAATTCAGTTATTGAGTGAGGCACATTTTTAAGCAAGACATGTGGTATTGGTTTCAGAATTGGATGGAATCTGATTTACAGATTTGTACTTATGGATAATGAGAATATATGTTGTAGAGTGATAATTTGTATAGTTAATTACAATTAGCAGTATCGAGATTAATTTCTGTAAGAGTACAGGCTATTAACAATCGTATGGCACAGGTATCATTAACTTAATGGAAATATCATGTGATGTATTGGAATTGCCTTCTATATAGACAGACACTCGACCCTACGTGAATATATTAATGCAGGTGACTTCATCCCCACAGTCACGTGTTTTATTGATGGGATATTTACATTATTGTACGATATTAATATTCCTATTGCAAAGTCTATTAATAACTCCAAGCGCGACAGGCCTAGAAGGCCTTGGCCTACCATCCGGCTGCTTGCCTCACATCCACATGTGCTAGACGATCATCTAAACAGTGTAGGGGTGACATGTGGTCAGCATGTCGGGTCAGCATGTCGGGTCAGCATGTCGGGTCAGCCAGCCGTTAAAGCTGGTCTTCTCAACCTGGAGTCGTTACTTATTGTAGCTACCCAAATGTCTCACGATGCTGGGTAGGCACCGGTCTAATTCTTGCCGAAATTCCATGATATAATTTCTTCCCCCATGTGGATTCGAACCAGCGCAAGTGCCGTAGCTCTGCGCCAAGGCTTCTTGCCTTAACCACTCGTCTACGGCGCGGGACGCTAAGTGTAATAATAATAATAATAATAATAATAATAATAATAATAATAATAATAATAATAGCAGCAGCTTCATTTTACCTGGCTAGGGTAAGGGCTTAGGATGTTATCTACCATTCAACCAGGTAAAAAATATAAAAATTATTCTTACACCTAAATTATAATCAAAAATAGTATATGGTATAACTACAATATAATTATTATTTATAATATACTTTGATTTAATCTAGATTTAAAGAATGAAATATAAAATGTACAGGACAGAAAAATGAGAAAAATATTATTAATGGCATAGAATAAATTTAGTACTCGAGAAAAATTAATTATTATTTAACAACAGTATAAGCCCGACTTTTAAGTGTGAAATGTGCGGCAACCCCTGATATCTCGAGGGAGGGAATTCGAGGAGCGGGCACAGGCTACTATGAAAGAAGCAGAATAAGACGAAGTGCTATTAAGAGGTATTATTAGCAGACTGTTATCTAATGACATTTAAGAGAAAATAACCAGAAAGATGTAAAATTGTAATAAATAATGAAATTGTAGAACATTAAATTTATTTAAACTTAGCCTATAATTAGTAGTTCTAGTATCGCGCCATAGCCGACCGGTTTACGGCATGATGCCTTGGTGCAGAGCTACGGGACTTTTTCTGGTTCGAGTACCCTTTCAGGAAGAATTTTTCTCTAAAAATTTCACCCAATATGGGACCGGTGTCCACCCAGCATTATGAGCAATTTGGGTAACTGCAATAAATAGCAGCTCCAGGTTAAAAAAAAATCTATAACGGCACGGACATTCGACATGCTGATCACATGTCACCCATATACCTGCTAAATGGTTGTTCAACTTTGTGATTAACACATAAAATGTATATGAGACTAGCAGCCGAATGGTTGGCGAAGGGCCTTCTAGGATTATCACGCCAAGGAGCTGGAGTAAGTACTGTACCCCCAGAGAAAGAAAGTCCTAAGAAAGAATGCGGCTGAGTTCTAGGTATAACCAGCTGTCAGATACAGAATTATTTACATGAACTTTAGAAGCCATTTTCTAGTAATGGTTTTTTCAACATAAAGGTAAACACATTTTCAAAACTATTGAAGCTAGTGAAACTATTTTTTCAGAGATTACTTCCAATATATTGAACATTATTTTGATGAAGAATTGAAGTAGTACTATCTTCTTCTTCTGCTTCATGAAATTAGGCCTTTTGACCTGTTTTCACATCAAGTGGGATTTAATGAATCCTCCCATCTAGTAAATGGCCGTCCAACATTTCTTTGTCCTATTGGTTTGTACTTTAGTAATAGCTGAGGGATTCTATCTGTAGGCATTCTCTTGACATGTTCGTACCATTTGTTTCTCATGTTGTCAATTCTATTTGTTAAATTGAAAATATTTAAGTCCTTCCTAATATCCTCACTTATTTTCTTGTCCAAAATTGTCACACCCGCTACTGAACGTAGGAACTTCATTTCTGCAGTTTCTATTTTCCTTCTGTCTGAACGGTTAAGAGTCCAATTTTCACTTGCATATGTTAAGACAGGCACTGCCATAATTTTGTAAAATTTTAGTTGTGTGTTCCTCAAAGTTTTATTTTTCGGTGTCCGTCTTATAGTGCCACACATTCTGTAAAATCTATTAAATTTAATATTAATATCTTCCTTCTGGCATTATGATACGTTGCATCCTAAAAGTACTATAAAATACAAAATTATTATGACACAATATATGACTTATGTGAATGCAATTTTGTAACGATAGAGTATAAAATTGAAAATTTTTGGACCAAAGAGAGGTGAACAGACAGGTGAATGGATAAGACTACATAATAATGAACTACATGGTCTTTATAAGAAGCCAGATATAATAAGAACAGTTAAGTCTCGTACACTGCGATGGACAGGACATGTTGCACGTATGGGGAATGAAAGACTTGCATGGAAGCTTCTTGTAGGAAAGCCAGAAGGAAAACGCCCAGTTGGTAGACCAAGGATGAGGTGGGAGAATAACATTAACTATGATTTGAGGGAAGTATATTATAAGGGAATGATTGGAAAGCATTATCTCAGGATAGTGATATATGGAGAGCTTATGTCCGGGCGGCCATGAACCTACGGGTTCGATAGTGCCAGTGAGTAAGTAAGTAAGAGTATAAAATTGTATAATTCAGAATCAAATTACATATTTTCTTCATGTTTCACCAATGCATTAATATACTTTAGTGATGACCTGGTCAAAGCTGCCATTCTGATTGGTGAAGTAATTTTGGATAAATGTGTACCCGTATTGATAAGAGTATTTTCATATTATTGAATGGAAATTATTATGTTTAAAAAACTATTATAGCAAAATTAAGCCTAATTCATAAGTTATATGTATGCAAATTTAAATTGTATTATCTGTAAAATTGTAGGAGTGGTGAATTTTTTAAAAAAAGCTGCATCGCCTCACACATCTCCCCTTAGAGATGAGGACAGAATGAATAAAATGGGATCTAATTAATATAGCCTATAGCCTACTATGGAAAATAGGTATGATTGGAGAATGAAACATTAGACACAAAAATGGGCAAACTTAAAAAAAATGCCTGTTCTATGTCATTGTGCCACGTGTGAATATTCGATCGGAGAACAAGTGACTGCTAGAGTTATGTAGGTCAATGTGACGACACACGTTCCCGTTAGAGCCGACAAGTTTACTCACATATAAGGGAATTCTATCCCAGGAGTACTTCTATATTAGTGGGGTAGTAGGGTGAGAAAATGGGTAAGTTAGTGTTAGATGGTTAAGTTAGTGTTAGTTTGGGCAGAATAGGGTGAGAAAATTGGGCGAGTTGGTACACCAGATTAATTTAGCGTCCGCTTGTTTATAAGCGATTTTTTGTGTTAAGTTAGCTACACTGTCCGAGCATGACTAGATCTATTTTATACTGCAAATATGATGATTTAAAATTATTTTCAGCTCAACTTCTCACTTAATTTTAAGATATTTCTAACATTGTTTTGGGTAAAAAGTCAATAGGTAGTTATATATTGCAACAATAAATTGTGTGTTTTTTGTTTATTATTTTAATTTATGCATGTGGCATGGTGGCATAGAATCTCCAATTTTTTATAAATAAACGTATTATTATTATTATTATTATTATATTTATTATTACTTTAAGCCTCAAGATATCAGAATAGATTAGGATGAAAGGGAATTTAATTAACTGTAGACTGAAAAGACAGGGAAGAATGGAGAAGAAAACATAAAACACAAAAAAAAAAAGAAAAGATATCTAGACATTGAAAATCTGAATAAATGAAATAATAATATTAATAATAATATTAATAATAATAATAATAATAATAATAATAATAATATTAATAATAATATTAATAATATTAATAGTAATAATAATATTAATAGTAATATAATATTAATAATAATATTAATAATAATAATACTAATAATATTATTAATAATAATATTAATATTAATAATAATAATAATAATAATAATAATAATAATAATAATAATAATAATATTAATAATAATAATAATAATATTAATAATAATAATATTAATAATAATAATTCCTTGACTACACTTAGGATGCCAGAAGGGCTATATACCAAGGACATGGAAAGTACAGTAAAACATATCATGGATTATTTTGTACCTGAGGACAATGAAGAAAATGCGCATAAATATCATTCAGAAATTAGAAAACTTATAATGGACCCACCAGAAGACGCAGCAGAAGACAGAGAAGTCACAACGGAGGAAATCCTCGCTGTGTTCAAGAAATTTGATCCGAAAAAAAAAACCCCTGGGGAAGATGGCATACTACTATCGAGTATTAAAACTTTATCCCTAAATGATATACAGAACTGTCCAATACATGCTTGCAAAAAGGTTGCTTCCCAAAAATGTGGAAAAAATCAATAATAGTTCCTTCCAATCACTAAATCAGGCAAGGAGCATACTAATGAAGTGTCAAAATACAGACCAATAAGCCTCCTCAATGTAGCGGGAAAAGTACTGGAGAAGCTACTCATCGATAGAATTCTACATCACATGTACAAGAATAAATTACTTAATAACAACCAATTTGGATTCACCCCACAAGTAGGAACAATAGAAGCAGTAATGGAGGTTACAAAAACCATTAAACAGAGCCTGAATATAAAACAAAGTGTAGTTCTGGTAAGTCTAGATGTTAAAGGTGCATTCGACGCGGCATGGTGGCGGAGCGTACTATACAATCTAAAACAACTTAAATGTCCAAAAAATCTATACATATTAGCACAGAATTATTTCAGAGACAGATCAGCAATGTTCTCAGTGAATACGCTTAGAGTTACAAAGGAAGTAACCAAAGGATGCCCACAAGGATCCTGTAGCGGACCTGGCTTTTGGACTATCATGTACAACTCACTGTTGAACTTTAACTTCTCAAATCACTCTAATGTTATCGCTTTCGCTGATGACCTAATACTTCTCTCAACAGGAAGTAACGACAATGAGGCAGAAAATTACGCAAATACTGACATAAGAAAAATAGAATTATGGGCTAACAATAACAAAATCACATTCAATGAATCCAAGTCCACAGCAATGTTAATATCAAGAAAAAGGACCTCCATTAATAAAAATATCAGTGTATAAGTCAACCATGAACGCATTAAGCAAGTTCAAGAAATGAAATATCTAGGAATCCACTTTAATTGCAAACTAAGCTTTGATAAACACATTGAGATAACAACTAACAAGGCTATGAGCCTAATGAACATGTTAAGAAGGGCAGCTAGATTGCAGTGGGGACTGGGACATAAAGCATTAAGGACTATATACAATGGAGCAATCTTGCCTATGTTAACATATGGGGCCCCAATATGGGAGGAAGAATTAAGAAAACAAAAAAATTAAAAAAGCTGAAGAGGGTTCAAAGAATTATAAATGTCACCATAGCCAAAGCCTATAAAACATTACAATATGAAGTATCTTGTATCATAGCTGGAATTAAACCCATAACTATCAGTATACAAGAAACAGCCCAGTTATATAGAGCCATACACGATGACCACACAAACATTGACGCACCACTCAAAAAGGAGGAGTGGCCACATCCGGCAGAAAGAATTAATGTGGACGACATTGAAGAATCGAACAACTACAAAATAAAAATATACACTGATGGCAGTAAATTCCAAGGAATGGTAGGGGCTGCTGCAGTTATCTTGAAAAACGGAAAATTAGAGCATACAATAAAAGCCAAACTGTCCAATCGTTGCTCAAATAATCAAGCTGAACAGATAGGAATTCTTAAAGCTCTAGAAGCAATACCATCAATTGACCAAAACAGCTCTGAAAAAAGTCTTGTTGCAGTTTATACAGATAGTCAAGTTACTCTCAACCTAATTAAAAACAACTTCAAACAGGATACATCATATCAAAAATAAGACAAACAATAGCAAAACTCAGGGAACAAAATTGGATAGTACATTTCGGCTGGATAAAAGCACATGTTGGAATTTATGGGAATGAAATGGCAGATCAATTGGCAAAACAAGCTGCAACAGAAACCAGCGTAACCGTAGAATATACAAAAATACCTAAATCATCAATAGTTGCCCAAATAAAAGAAGAAGGAACCATTAAATGGCAAAACGAATGGGACAACGCAGATAAAGGAGCCACATGTAAGAAGTTCTTCCCATCAGTCAGAAACAGATTAAAAACTTAAATGTGAAATAACTCCAGAATTTTCTGAAATGGTAACTGGTCATGGAAAAAATAAATCACATCTTTATCGTATTGGAATATTAAACAACGCAACCTGTCCATGTAGAAAAGCAATTCAAAATATAGAACATCTCCTTTATAATTGTGAATTGCAGCAGCATTCTAGAAATAAGTTGAAAGAAGAAATCAGCAAAGAAGGAGGAACATGGCCTGTGACGGAGAAAGACCTAATACACAAATATTTAAGACATTTCAAGAAATATATAAAAACAATAGTGTACGAAAATGAGTGATATACAAGTGACGAAGATAAAAAAAAAACATGTAAACAAAAACCAAATATATGATGTTATGTAATGTTATGTTATCTGATTTTATGTTTGTTATATGTTATGCATGTAATATTACTACGGTAATGGGGCATGCTGAAAAAAAAAATGAAAAAAATATTAATAATAATAATACGTATTAATAATAATAAATAATGATAATAATAATAAATAAATAATAATAATAATATGAATAATAATAATAATAATATTAATAAAAAAATTAATAATAAATAGTAACAATGAAAATAATAATAAAATTAATAAAAATAGGAACAATAACAATAATATTAATAATATTAATAATATTAATAATAATAATATTAATAATAATAATAATAATATTAATTGTATTATTTGGGCCGCCATAGTGGAAAGTTGTTTACGTTTGTTGCTTGCTAGTCTAATGGTGAGGAAACAGTGATTTAGGTAAGTTGCAGTTTCGAAACCTAGTGTACGTATATGTAATTTTGCGTAGCACATGTGCAAGTGTTAGTGGAAGATATAAAACTGATTTGAGTTCAGGAGGACCTAATCAATATTTACTGGGTAAAACGTTGAGGTTATATATATTGCATGATAATTCTAAGAGCAAGAAGGAAGCGAAGCTGACTCAGCTCGCACCGGAAGTGACGTTTGCTTGAGCGCTACCAACTGTCAAGATGGCGAGCGACCCTGGCGACGAATTTGAGAACTGTTTCGATACTCTTCTTCAGAATGTACAAGAAAAAGGCGGAAAAATGAGAAAAGATTTAAAAGAAGACATTGTAAACTCGGTAAGCAGGCTCAGACAGCTTTATAACAATATGATGAACATAATTTCAGAAAAAGATGAAAAAAATCAAGAAACTGGAAAAAGAAAAGCAAGACATTGTTAAAATCTAATAAAACGGTTGAGACAACAAACAGAATATTATATTCTGATATTATAAGCAACAAGAGGCATAACACAGAGGAGCCAAGGAAGTACAGCTTAGTTGTTAAATCAAAAAACAATCAATCAACTGAATACATTAAAACTGTAATAAAAACAAAAGTAAATCCAGCAGACATAAAAGTAGGTATAAGCGGTGTCAAATCTCTCAGGAATGGGAACCTGTTAATTCAGGCAGGTACTAAACATGAAGTCGATGCAATATGTAACAACATCAATCAGAAATGCGGCGATGAAATGGAAGCAACTGCAAACAAAAAGATGAAACCTCGTCTAATCGTGTTCAACGTGCCCAAGGAAGGGGACCTGGATAGCTGGAAAAATTCTATCATAGAACAAAACGAGGAATTAAACCTGCAAACAGAGGAAGTGGTACCAAAATTCAATTTCAGAGATAAGAAGAATAACATAAACTTGGTAATTGAAGTTACATCTGAAGCTAGAAAGAAACTATTAGGCAGAAAGATCAAACTAGGGTGGAGCATGAGCACAACTGCCGACTATTTAAGAGTGAATAGATGCTTCAAGTGTAATAAATATAACCATAAAGCTGAGGACTGCAAAAGTGAACAAACATGCCCTCTATGTATGGGGAATCATAAATTAAGAGAATGTACAGCTCCAAAGGACGAACATAAATGCATAAACTGCATAAACTACAACAGATATAACCAAGCACAACCTGTGGATATCAAACACTCAGCTTTAGATCAAGAATGTGAATGTTATAAAATAGCCCTAAAGAAATATACTGACAACATTGATTACTGAAATGGATACCTCACAACAAACCAGAAATTATATGACACACAATAAACCACTAAAATGTCAACAGATCAACCTTCAACATTCACGAGCAGCAGTTAGTAACCTGATTCAGCAAATTGCGGAAAACAAGCTCGATCTGATATTCGTACAGGAGCCGTACATAATTCACAACAATCCAGCAGGAATTCCGAAGTCAATTAAAATCCTCGTAAAGGGGAAATAGAAAGAAACGAGCAGCTATTCTTGTGAACAACGACTCACTAGACATCATAATCATAAATCAGCTCTCAGACGAAGATTGCGTAGTTGCAGAAGTTCGTACACGTAGGAAAAAAATGTATATTGTGAGCATGTACTGTGATATTGAAGAAGATATAGAAGGTACAATAAGTAAAATAGAATCTATAATGAACTACGCTAACGGAACAAGTGTCCTATTGGCTGCTGACACAAATGCGAGGAGTAAAAATGTGGCAGGATGCAATCACAAATCACCGAGGAAAAATATTAGAAGAATTTATAACTGGCGCTAATATATTCATAGTTAATGAAGCAAATGGAATTCCAACATTCGAGTCTAACATAGGCAAGAGCTACATAGATCTAACGATCGCTAATGGTGGAATGATTAATAAGATAATAAATTGGAGAAGTGGAGAAATAGAAAGTTGCTCGGTTCATAAAGCAATAACATATAGCGTTATAATAGACAGCATAAACGAAAACCCTGAACCTGATAGCACTCACAGCATAGGTATAAGATACATAGTTAAAAATAGTAATATTCCTGCTTTCATAAATGCACTAAGGAAAGAATTCATAACACAATTTAATTGTGAATATCAGGGCAATGATATTAATGTATTGGATTACGAACTGTCGTGCAAAATGAATAACCCAATAGAAACTGAATTATTAATCGAAACCTTTACCAGTTGTGTAACATCTGCATGTAAAACAGTATTTAATTACTCATTACAGAAGAAAAAACCAGCGAAGGGTAGAACTGTACCGTGGTGGAATGAAGAATTACAACTAAGACGAAATGCTGTGAGGCGGCGATACCAGAGAACACGAAATAACGAAGCCCTGAGAGAAGAAAGGAAAAGTCAGTATCTACAGGAAAGGCGACACTATCAGAATGATCTTCGGAAGGCAAAAATTAATTCTTGGAAATTATTTTGCACTGTGGATGATGGCTCAAATCCCTGGAACAAGGTGTACAAGATAGCAGCAGGAAAACTCAGAGAGAAGACCGTCTTATCTACAATACAAAAACCGGATGGAACATATACTGAAGACCTTCATAGCACCTTGAGATATATGATAGACCATTTCATTCCTGACGATAAAGAAGATGAAGACACTGATCATCAACGGAATATAAGAATAATGGCTAAGGAACCTCCTAATACTGATAAAGACAAGAAATTCACTGAAGAGGAAATACGATCAGTAATAAAGAGTTTCAATCCCAACAAGGCTCCAGGTGAGGATGGGATAACAAGCATAATCCTCTTGCAAGTGTTTAACTGCTGTCCATCCTTTCTCACTGCAGTGTATAACAACTGTCTTGAAGAAGGCAGAATAATTAATGTGGGCGACATTGAAAAATCGAACAACTACAAAATAAAAATATACACTGATGGCAGTAAATTCCAAGGAATGGTAGGGGCTGCTGCAGTTATCTTGAAAAACGGAAAATTAGAGCATACAATAAAAGCCAAACTATCCAATCGTTGCTCAAATAATCAAGCTGAACAGATAGGAATTCTTAAAGCTCTAGAATCAATACCATGAATTGACCAAAACAGCTCTGAAAAAAGTTTTGTTGCAGTTTATACAGATAGTCAAGTTACTCTCGACCTAATTAAAAACAACTTCAAACAGGGATATATCATATCAAAAATAAGACAAACAATAGCAAAACTCAGGGAACAAAATTGGATAGTACATTTCGGCTGGATAAAATCACATGTTGGAATTTATGGGAATGAAATGGCAGATCAATTGGCAAAACAAGCTGCAACAGAAAACCAGCGTAACCGCAGAATATACAAAAATACCTAAATCATCAATAGTGCCCAAGTAAAAGAAGAAGGAACCATTAAATGGCAGAACGAATGGGACAACGCAGAATAAAGGAGCCACATGTAAGAAGTTCTTCCCATCAGTCAGAGACAGATTAAAAACTTAAATATGAAATAACTCCAGAATTTTCTGAAATGGTAACTGGTCATGGAAAAAATAAATCACATCTTTATCGTATTGGAATATTAAACAACGCAACTGTCCATGTAGAAAAGCAATTCAAAAGTAGAACATCTCCTTTATAATTGTGAATTGCAGCAGCATTCTAGAAATAAGTTGAAAGAAGAAATCAACAAAGAAGGAGGAACTGGCCTGTGACGGAGAAAACCTAATACACAAATATTTAAGACATTCAAAAAATATATAAAAACAATAGTGTACGAAAATGAGTGATTAACAAGTGACGAAGATAAAAAAAAACATGTAAACAAAACCAAATATGTGATGTTATGTAATGTTATGTTATCTGATTTTATGTTTGTTATGTTATGCATGTAATATTACTACGGGAAGGGGCAGGCTGGAAAAAAAAGAAAGGAAAAATAAAAAAAAGAGAGGAAGAAGAAAAGAAGAGGAAAGGAAGAAGAAGAAGGAGAAGAAGAAGAAGAAGAAGAAGAAGAAGAAGAAGAAGTGAAGAAGGAAGAGGAAGAAGAAGAGGAAGAAGAAGAGGAAGAAGAAGAGGAAGAAGAAGATGAGGAATAAGAAGAGGAAGAAGAAGAGGAAGAATAAGAAGAGGAGAAGAAGAGGAAGAAGAAGAAGAGGAAGAAGAAGAAGAATGAATGAAGAAGAAGAAGAGGAAGAAGAAGAAGAGAAGGAGAAGAGGAAGAAGATGAATAAGAAGAGTAAGAAGAAGAGAAGAATAAATGCAGAAGAAATATAAGAAGAAGAATAATAATAATATTATAAGAAGAGTAATGAAGATTTAATATAATATTATGAATAATAATATTAATAATAATATTAATAATAATATTAATAATAATATAATAATAATAATAATAATATTAATTAAATAAGATTAAATAATAAGAATAATAATAATTAATATTAAAAAATAATATTAGTAATAATAATAATATTTAATTAATAATAATAATAATAATATTAATAATAATAATAATAACTATGAATAATAATAATAAGAATAATAGCGATAATAATAATAATAATAATAATAATAATAATATTAATATTATAATAATAATAATAATAATAATAATAATAATAATAATAAAAATAATAATAATAATAATAATATTAATAATAATATTAATAATAATATTAATATTAATACTAATAATAATATTAATATTAATAAAGGTCTCGAGGTAGCGTACTGCCTTGTCACGCAGCGGGCCCAGGTTCGATTCCAGGTCGGGACAGGCTTCTGGGTGAGGTTTTTTTCGAGGTTTTTCCTCACCTGCAAGACAAATGCCTGGAAGCTTAGGGCTAAACGGTCCAAGAAAATCATCTGGCCATCATCATCATCAACCTTATCATTATCATAATGATCCTTCACCGGTGTGGAAAGCAACGGGAAGCTACCACACCTATAATTCCCTAGTAAAGCTGCAAAGCATAGCATGAAAAATGCTGTGATTGCAGTGATTATTACTAATAATTGTTATTATTATTAATAATATTATTATTAATAATTATATTATTATTTAACAGCATGATTGTAAATTACTTGTTCAAACGAAATAACGGACGTTAATTTTAGAAGCAATGACCCTGAATTAAAACGGTACGGGCTGCAAACAGTTTTCATTCAATTATTGGTATCGCTCCACATTTTAACTAACTTTTAATCAATGGAACGGTTTTGATACGATTAAATTTGAATAACTCTCTTAACACTGGACGCTCCTACGTATTCATATCCAGTTACGATTGCATACTCTATGATATTCACCTTATGGGTTAACATTGAAAATTCCATTATAACAAGAACCATAACTTGTGTTAGTGAACTCCATGGTTTGCTTTGATAGTAATTTGTAACTGCTTATCGATATAACACGGCCATCAAAACCCAACTGTTTACTGGTCTAAACTTCCAATATCTAGATTATGGCAATATCAAACGAGATACTATGTTCTAGTTTTAGAAAACCGAACTTGTACACATACACGATGACACTATAGTAATAACAATGTTGCCAATTCCAAATTAAAAAAATCTCACTAGACACACAAACCCACAGAATATAGTATCAAAGCCACTACTTTTTTTCTTCATGTTTTCTCAAACCTTCATATTAACTCAAATTATCCTAACTGACTGTAATATGTCGGACAAAAGAATAATTTAATACGTATCCAGTTATTACAAAAAGACACCTGAGTTAAGGAAAAAGTTGAGAATGCTGAATTTGCAGTGAAATACCTGCTCTTGAGCAGAACACTAGTATGTATGTATGTATCCAGTTATTAATGTTTTAAGTTTGTTGTATTAAATCGCTTTAACATAGGCCTACTGCGAACTGTCAGCCATTTATAACTGCTATTGTAATGTATTGGTTTTTTTAAATAACACAAACAGGTATTTACAAAAATGATAGTTTTCAATATACGGATAATAAATAATACAAATTACAGTTTTTCTTTTGTCTTAGCGTGTTGCCTTGACACGCAGCGAGCCCGGGTTCGATCCCCGGTCGAGAAAGTTTCTTGGGTGAGGTTTTTTTCGGGATTTTTCCTCACACGTAAGACAAATGTCAGAAAACTTTAAGGCCCAAACGGTCCCTGAACACCATCTAGCCATCATTATCGTCAATATCACACTCGCCTAATTAGCTTAAGTTTAGTTTAAGGCCTCTCCTAGCGCATCATTACCTTCATCATCAACTCTCATATCATCGGGGCAGCGTAACCCCGCCTTCCGGGCGCCCCAACCTCAGAAGTCGATTACAAGTACGCAATGCCAGGAGAGAACACCACAAATGTCGAAATGACAACCTGGGGCATTTGAAAAAATATATATTTCCAATTGTAGCATGATGTCATTCATTTTTATTCACCACTAGCGCTGCTACGTCCAGCTAAATTAAACATGTTTCTGTGTTTAGTTGAATAAGTAAAAAGGAAAATAATTATACATTTATATCGTAATTATTTTTAGATACTTCGTGCTGATTACCCGGCGTTGCCCGGGAATCTACTTATACCAATCTTCTTGGCATATATGAGCTGAAAGACAAAAATGGTTATTATGAGTTATCCGTAAAAGATAGATATATGCTGTAGCGAACTTTTTTGTACATTGTTTTAGATATTCAAACCTGTGTACATTAATTTGGTGCATATGTTTTGGTTTAGGCAGCGTAAGCCATTTAAGTGTTCGGAAAAGATCCGAAAAACACGTATTTCACTACAAAGGATGATTTTTAAGGGTGAAGGAGTTGAGTATTACAATTCTCTTTATATATATATATATATATATATATATTACATTTTGTCCCATCACAATCGGATGAATGGTGTAGTAATGCACAAAGGACAGACAGACAGACAGACAGACATACATTCGTTTTTATGTAATTATATAGATTATAATGAAATAAGAATTGATGATGTGAATTTAATATTTATGTCAATATTGTTTCTCAATTGGATGAGTACACTTTTTAATTGTAGCATTACTAGTTAAATTTGCAATAGTTTATTTTGGTGAAAATTGTGTCTTTTGTGAAATATTACAATACATGGTATATTGAGGATGTTTTAAGAGTATTTTATTAGGAATTTTCCAACACTACAGTAGTTTTTCCTTCAACCCACGGTTATTTTATTCTTCCAAAGATTCCGTCTTGCGCATCATCTTACATCAATTCCATTCTATTCATAATCCTCCTGATCCCATTCATTCATTCATTGTTTCTGGATTTTCCTCTTATCTTTCTTTCCATTATCATTTTCGGAATTCTGTCTATTCTCATTCCTATAATGTTTTTAAACCATGCCAATTTTTCTTCTTTATTTACATAAAGAATATTCTTATCCATTTTCATCATCTCTCTAATTCTTTGGTTTCTAACTTTATCCATTATTAATTTACTTACCGCTATGCGCAACTAAAATATTTCTGTAGTCAATAATTTACTTGCATGTGGTCATTCTAATGACTACGTTTCAACTCCACATAACATTACACCTTAAAACAATTATTTATTGAACAAGTATCCCACTTTGAATATTTAGGATGTGATATCAGCTATGGATATGATAAAGACATTGAACATAAAACTCATCAGTTTCAAGCTATTTGTGGCTCAATAAATAGAACATTGAATAATAAAGCCCATAAACAAGTCAAATTAAAATCTTATAAAACATGGCAGTCCCTGTCCTATTGTATGGGACTGAATCTTGAATTATCACTACCAAACAAGAAAGTAAAATCCAAGCAGCCGAGATGAAATTTTTAAGAAGAGTAGAAGGATGCACCAGAATGGACAAAATAAGAAACGAGGATATCCGTAAAGAACTACATATTAACCCCATAAAAGAAAATGTATTTAACAACAAGATTCAGTGGAAAGAACATGTAGAAAAATGGAAGAATGTAGATTACCAAATAAAATCTCACATTATTTTCCGAGAGGAAGAAATGTCGGACGTCCTCGGAAGAGATGGTCTGACATCTATTAGTGAAGACGGAACAGGCAACTAATACCTAAACCAGGAAGTGAAGAAGAAGAAGAAGACTAATTAATTATAAATTATTCCTATTTTGTCATTTACAATGTTTTTGCTCAAAATAACTGGAATTCAGCGTATCAATTATTTTTCTATCTGTACTTATTCTTTTTCGATTTAACATATATACGGTAAAACAGGAAGGGGTGATTTATGCATCGGAAATGCTGTTTGATTTTACCTACCTAGCCTCTACTCCAATTACTATGTTGTGTTAATTTAGTGTCTGATGCAAAAACGAAACAAATGTCACCTAACCAATTTAGAACATATTATGTCGTTGCCAGAAACTATTACCGGCTGCTCAAATCTTAGAAAGCTCTTTGAAAACACTTTAAACATTTAAAAACATTACTGAACTTCCGTTACGTTTAATAAAACGTAATGTGTAAGAACCATTATGTGAGCGTTCGAATTACGAAATAGGCACATGCATTTATATTATTTGCATCTCTTTTTTTATTGTTTCATTGATAGTAAAGTTGTGGAAAGCAATGGTTAGCTACCACACCTACAATTCCTTAGTAAAGCTGCAAGCATAGCATGAAAATGCTATAATTGCAGTGAAGGACCTGCCCTCGGGCAGAATTACTATGGATGGATGGATGGATAGTAAAGTGTAGTATATAAGGGTGTTCTATAGTGTAATATGGGTTGTATCTCTATTGTGCCAATGGATCTTATTAGTCGAGTGTCATGGGCGTTAATTTTTGTGTGAGATTGTGATACATCTGGTCTTTCCATCGATGTTTTGGTCTCTTGAAGCGAGATTTTTGTGTAAGCAGATCAAACTATTATTCATGCTTCCTATATTAGGCATTCCATTTGTGCATGACATTCTCCAATCAAATATAAATGAGAAGTATAATTTGTTTTACTGTCAATGCCAGCTGAATGCGAGTGATGAAGACCATCCTCATTAGTTTTACAGTCACAGGCCACATGGCTAAAACGGATTTGTTCGTGATGATAATAATATATATATATATATATATATATCTTTAAGCCCTCCACGGTATCTTTACCTTGTCGTGGTGGAGTGGCTTGCGTGCTTAAATGATCCTGAGAGCTATGCCGGCGGTAGCATTGCTGCCAATAGGGTTACCCATGCCGGACTGGTCGAAGGTGATAAGCCAGACGAAAAAAGTACCTTGGGCGAAAGAGTGATGACCTTTCACTGTAAAAATACAACCGTCAAGAAATGCGGACATGGGCTCAACTGGGGTAAAATTTTCCGGAGATCAAATAGTCCCCCATTCGGTTCTCCGGGCGGGGACGACTTCAGGGAACCCATGCCAAAGACTCAAATACAGGGACATGTTCCTAGGAACATGGAATGTTAGGACTTTATACAATAGCGGGACACTAGAGATATTAACGCGGGAATTAGATAAATCGCCCTTGGATATAGTCGCTTTACAGGAAGTTAGGTGGCCAGGTGAAGGTAGTCAGGAATCAGGAAGCTTTGCATTATACAATGGGGGTGCAGAAAGTCCTGCATTTGGAACGGGTTTTTTAGTCAGAGGATCCTATCCGCTATCCGGGATATTCAGTTTGTTAGTGATAGGGTATCATACATAATTCTAAAGGGTAAACGACATGATTTTATATTGTAAATGTACATGCCCCCACAGAAGATAAAGATGACAAGATCAAGGATGAGTTCTATGAAGAATTAGATTGCTTATTTGATAGCCTTTCACGATATCAAATGAAAATCGTCTTAGGAGATTTTAATGCAAAAGTGGGGCGGAAAGATATATTCAAACCAACAATAGGCAAATTCAGTCTTCATGAAGATAGTAACGACAACGGGGTTAGATTAGTTACATTTGCCACATCAAAGAATCTCATTGTTACGAGCACAACATTTCAGCATAAGGATATTCATAAATACACCTGGACGTCCCCAGATGGAGAAACTCGGAACCAGATAGATAATGTATTAGTGGATAAACGCTGGCACAGTAGCATCATCGATGTTAGATCAGTTAGAGGGACAGACTGCAATTCGGATCATCATCTGATCGGAGTGAAAATCAGACACGACTATCGCTTATGAGAGGAACAAACGCTAAAGATCATTCTGTAAAATTTGAACTAAAAAAATTGAAAAATGATGAAATGCGACAAGAATACCAAATCAAAATAGCTAATAGATTTGAAGTACTGAAATCTTCCAATGACAATGTGGCAAACGAAGACGAAACTGATATAAATAAAGAATGGGAAGCTATAAGAGATACTATTAAATTGTCAGCATCAGAAAGCATTAGTTGTTTAAAAAAGAGGCAAAACAAGAAATGGTTTGATGAGGAATGTGCCGACATTGTAAAGAAAAGAAAGCTAGCAAAAATGAAATGGTTACACGAGCCAAATGAGGTAAATTTAGAGCAATTGGGTAGTATTAGACGGGAAACCACCAAGTTACTAAAGAGTAAAAAGAGGGAATATTTGAGAGAGAAGATTAATGATCTTGAAATGAATGCAAAAAATAGGAACATTAGAGAATTATATCAGGGAATTAGTATAGAGAAGAAAGGATTTCAGGCTAGAACAAACATAATTCGGAATGAAAATGGGGAAATGATTGCAGATTCCAGGAGTATATAAAATAGATGGAAAAATTACTTTAATCAGCTGTTAAATGTACATACAAAACAGGACATTGAGGAGGATAATTTACAGACATCAGAAATGCTAGTCGCAGAGCCAAGTGCATTAGAGGTTGAAATGGCGATTCAAAAATAGAAGATGTACAAAGCATCAGGTTCAGATGAGATCCCAGCTGAACTGATAAAATCAGGGGGAGAAAAATTGATGGACAAGATACGCTGGTTGCTTAGTATGATTTGGGAAAAAGAAGCTCTTCCAGATGAATGGAAGGAATCAATTATCGTACCAATTCATAAGAAAGGAGATAAAACTGATTGCAACAACTACAGGGGCATCTCATTACTATCAACTTCGTACAAAATCCTAACAAATATATTAGTAAGCAGACTTACTCCCTATATTGATGACATTCTAGGAGATCATCAATGTGCATTTAGAAGAAACAGGTCTACAACAGATCAGATTTTTAGTATAATACAGATTTTAGAAAAGAAATGGGAATATAATGGTAACGTACATCAACTATATGTAGACTTCAAAAAAGCATATGATTCAATTAAGAGGGAGAAGTTATAGGTATAGTATCCTGCTGGAGTTCGGAATTCCTAAAAAGTTAGTTAGATTTATACGAATGTGTCTAAATAGCACAAAGAGTAGGGTGCGTGTAGGCAAACGTTTTCGGACACTTTTGAAATCCATAATGGGTTGAAGCAAGGAGATCACTATCTCCTCTACTATTTAATTGTGTACTAGAGCATGCCATTAAATCTTTAGAGAATGAGGAAGGCTTACAACTCAATGGTATTAATAAGCTGTTAGTTTATGCTGATGATGTAGTATTGTTGGTCGATAGCGAGGAGATAATAAAGGACAACACACACACACTATAGAGTAACACTAAGAAATTGGGACTGGAAGTAAATATCAATAAAACTAGATACATGGTCACACGTAGAGAGTCATTATATAATGGAAATGGACAGCTAATGACAAATGAGGAAAATTTTGAGGAAGTGGCTGAATTCAAATACCTAGGAACAATAATCACAAATAGGAATGAGGTGCACAAAGAAATTAAACATAGGCTCAGTTCTGGAAGTGCGTGCTATTATGCATTGCAGAGATTCTTGATGTCCCAACTCCTTTCAAAAAACGTTAAACTGAAAATATATAAAACTATTATTCTACCAATTATATTATATGGGTGGGGCACACCGTAGCGTAGTGGTTAAGGCACTGAGCTACAAGCCGGAGGGTCGAGGGTTCAAGTCCCGTTGGGGTCAGGATTTTTAAACTGACCCAAACCCTCTGGCGGCACTATGGCCCTGGGGTTGACTCAGCCTCTAACTGAAATGAGTACCAGACGCTTGTTCTGGGGGTAAAGGCGGCCGTCACGCAGGGCTGACAACCCGGCTGACATAAAGTGTCGATTGTCTAGAAAAAGTGGGAGCCCTAACCTCCTACTACCCCAAGGGCCTTCGGGTCTGTTGTGGGATCACTTTACTTTACTTTTATATTATATGGGTGCGAAACATGGACTCTTACTTTAAGGCAGGAAGGGAGATTACAGGTATTTGAGAATAAAGTGCTTAGGAAGATTTTGGACCAAGGAGAGATGAACAGACAGGTGAATGGAGAAGACTACATAACAATGAATTACATGGTCTTTATAGGAAGCCAGATATAATGAGAACAGTTAAGTCTTGTAGACTGTGATGAGCAGGACATGTTGCACGTATGGGGAATGGGAGACTTTCATGGAAGCTTCTTGTAGGAAAGCCAGAGAGAAAACGCCCAGTTAGTAGACCAACATTAACTATGATTTGAAGGAAGTAGATTATACAGGGAATGATTGGAAAGCATTAGCTCAGGATAGGGATGTAAGGAGAGCTTATGTCCGCGCGGCCATGAACCTACGGGTTCGATAGTGCCGGAGAGTAAGTAAGTAAGTAAGTAAGTAAGTAAGTAAATATATATATATATATATATATATATATATATATATTTAACGGCCGCGTGTTTAGATTTTCCGCAACTAAACTCGGTATGTGCAATTGAAATAAAACGAGAGTGCAAACCTCCAAAAATCAATGACATCTGAAAGAATATTATTGATTGATCCCCGCCTATCCCCCTCGGGACATGGGTGCTCGCATAGTGGGCAATTTCTTAAAGAAACAAATTTAATTTCGCTTATTTCCCTATATATATATATATATATATATATATATATATATATATATATCAGCGAGTGACATGTGATTAGCGACTCGAGGAGACATCTAG
Organism: Diploptera punctata; assembly: GCA_030220185.1. NCBI lineage: Eukaryota > Metazoa > Arthropoda > Insecta > Blattodea > Blaberidae > Diploptera > Diploptera punctata. The sequence continues at coordinate 40,345 of JASPKZ010010693.1, read as the reverse complement.
TAGCAAACTAAGATATTACTTTAATTGAGAGAATTTAGTTAAATTTTGCTCCGATACCTTTTATTCGGGTTTGAGGTTCTTTTACAAATATGAAAATGTTCAAACTCGCGATCCACGATTTAAAGTCCGTCAAAGAGAACTTGTCCCTTAGATTTTTCCATCATAAAAATCCATCGACCCCGATCGTGACCCTCGGGACAAGAGGCAAGGGACATAACTAAACCGACCTGGAAGGAAATTAATGCATACAATTTAGCTTGATTATGTAATGCCCGCAAGTGATCACCTCGTTATTATTGTTGTTATTATTATTATTACTATTATTACTATTATTACTATTATTACTATTATTACTATTATTATTATTATTATTATTATTATTATTATTATTATTATTATTATTATTATTACTACTACTGGTCCACCGTTGTGGTCTCGGGGTACGTTCCTTTGCTCTTACGTAGCGGGTCCGTGTTCGATCCCCGGTCGGGACAAGTTTTTTCGGGGTTTTTCTTCATCTGTAAGACAAATGTCTGGAAACGTTAAGGCCCAAACGATCCCCGAAAATCATTTGGCCGTCACAATCATCATTATTCTATCATATTCCCAATGTTTAGTATTAACGTGTGTGTGAATGGTGTATTTAGTGTTAATTTTGTGTTGTCTTAGACAAGGCCCTGACATTCAGCTGAACACTCATTTGGGGAGGTCCACCATGTAAAAAAGTATATGTGTTTAAACACAGTTAAAATCCCTCTCCCGTCGGGTCATTCCAATGTAAGGTTCGGATAGCATGTAGCACGTAAAAGTACATATAAAGATGAGAGTTTAAACTGCGATAATGGAATGGGATTATTATTACTGCATTATTATTATTATTATTATTATTATTATTATTATTATTATTATTATTATTATTATTATTATATTATTATTTTTAATACTTTTTTATTCAATGCCCCAGGCAGTCATTTCATCATAGGCCTATCTGTTGATCTCTGCTGGTATAGGCGTAATTGTAACCCACTTATGAGATTGGGATGCCTGGAAGGCGGGGTTACGCTGCCCGAAAGATATAATGGGTGATATTGTTGATGATAATGGTGCGCCAGAAGAGTCCTTAATCCTAAACTTAATCTAAGGCAAATGTGAATGATGATGATTATGATGGCCTTATGATGTTCGGGGACTGTTTGGGCCTTAAAGTTTATTGACATTTGTCTTGTAGGTGAGGAAAAACCCAGAAAAAACCTCATCTAGGAAACTTGTACTGACCGAGACTCGAACTCGGGCACGGTGTGTGACAAGGCAGCACACAGCACGCTACTTCGATACCACAGAGGTGAATTTTGTTATCACTGTTATTATTATATTATTATTATTATTATTATTATTATTATTATTATTATTATTATTATACAATTGGACATGGAGGATATTAAAATGAATATTCAATCATTAAAAAATAAAAGAGCTAGTGGTCCAGGAGGAATACCAGCAGAACTAATAAAACATGAATGCGACCATTTATTTGAACGACTGAGAAATTTATTTACAAAATTTATGAATGGTGAAAAAGTTCCCGAAGAATGTAAACTAGGATACTTTTCGACAATCCATAAAAAATGAAAAAAAGACCACTGTGAAAATTATAGAGGTATAACAGTAACAAGTACTATGAGTAGACTCTATGGACGTGTACCAAAATATTATTTGGAAAAAACTATAGTGATATGGAATTAGAGGAACAGTCAGGATTTAGAGCAGGTCGTTCCACAACCGACAATTTATTTTGCATCACTCAGGTAATAGAAAAGAAAATGCAATTTGGACAACCTTTGCGCCTACTATTTGTAGATCTTGAGAAAGCATACGAAAATGTCCCTATAGAGAAACTATGGATTGCTTTAAGACGAATGGGAATTAAGACTATAATAATTAAAGCTATACAAAATTTATATGACAATTGCATATCTAAAATTAAAATTGGCAGTAAATTGTCACATGGTTTTACGATAAATAAAGGTCTTCGTCAAGGTTGTTGCCTATCACCAACTCTGTTTAAAATATATGTACATGAAATATTAAAGAATTGGAGGAGAAAATGTTCAAGCATGGGAATTCCTATTTCAAACAACAAAACTTTATACAACTTACATTTTTGCAGATGATCAATTATTAATTGCACAAGATTATGAATATTTAGAATATATGACTAGAAAATTAAAAGAAGAATATGAACAATGGGGATTAAATTTGAACATGAAAAAATGAAAATATTTATGAATTGGTGAACCAGAACAAAATTTAATTTTGGAGTCTGGAGAAACAATAAAATCTTGTAGTGAGATCACATATTTAGGAATTAAAATAAATAAAAATGGGAGTTATGAAGAGGAAATAAGAAATAGAAATAATAAAGGAAAATTTGCAATTGCTTGCCTCAATGGAATATTGTGGGATAAAAATATAAGTAATAAAAATAAAATGAATATATATCATACAATTGTTAAAAGCATCATTACTTATAGAGCAGAACTTTAGCCATTAACAACAAAAACAAATAAGTATATTTTGGCAATGGAAATGGATTTTATACGAAGGGCAACAAGAATTTCAAGAAGAGAAAAAAATTAGGAACTCAGTTATAATGTAGAAAATGAAGATTGAAGACGCTATTTTAGATTATATTAAAACTCAGCTATTAAGATGGTACAGACATGTCCAGCGAATGGAAGAGGATCGATTACCAAAATCTGTTTTGAAATGGAAACCTGAGGGAAGACGAGGCAGAGGAAGATCTAAAACCTCCTGGAGTCAGGGAATATGTTTATACATGAAGGAGAAACATCTACAACCAGGAGATTGGATGGACCGACAAAATTGGCTATTAGGAATCGGACGATGTCAAAGACATTAACCAACCGATGATCTATCTGTCTATTATTATTATTATTATTATTATTATTATTATTATTATTATTATTATTATTATTATTATTATTATTATTATTTTTATTATTATTATTATTATTATTATTATTATTATTTAATTGCTATTTCCGTCCCGATTTTAATTCTTGAAGCTTCTTAGCATTGTTATTTTTTTATGATGAACAGGGAGATGGCCTGATGCATCAACCCCCATCTTGGAAAACCAGGTGATTTTTTTGGACAATGTTTTCTTCCTCTAGCATTTATCAAACCAATGACGAACTATAAGGCAGCAGTACTTGTATCCTATAAAGGACCCTAACAGCGTACTCTCAACCTGGTTTACTGAATCCTGGTATTTTAATGAGGTTGTTACTCCTCACCCTTTTCCAAAATGGCTTGGGACAAGCTTTGGCGGAAACATTGGAACGGTGTTCACCTGGAAGAAGAGAGAAAGGAAGACCACGAAACTGGTGGATACAAGAAATAAGAACTGGTTTGAGAACAAGAGTACTACAGGAAATGGAGTAGATGGATAGGGACGTAGTGGAGAAGGAAAATAAAAATTTAGTCATAGAAATATGTGTAAACATTGATAATCTGTATATACATAAATTATTGTTACTATTATTATTATTATTATTATTATTATTATTGTTACTATTATTAGTATTATTATTATTATTATTATTATTATTATTATTATTATTATTATTATTATTATTATTTTATGTGATTTTTTTAATACCCCAGGTTGTCATTTCGACGTTTCTGGTTTCTCTCCTGGCATTGGCGTAATTGTAACCCACTTCTAAAGTTGGAGCGCCTAGAAGACGGAGTTATGTTACCTGGATGATATGATGGGTGATACATGATAATGAAGCGCCGGGAGATTTCTTAACCTAAACTTAACCTACATTCCAGACCATGGGCAACCACAGGAATAATGCCCTTTAAGAAAAAATCCTATGATTTTGACCAAGAATCGAACCTGGGACCTCATGAACAATGGAAAATATATTATCCACAATGCTAAATTGTGTTTTGTGTTAAAAAGAAGATACACAGCCTGTAAACCACTTGCAATTTTTAAGGAATTCACTTCCAAATATAGAGAAACGAGAATATAAAAGAGTTAGATCCATATTTGTGACGTGTAGGTATTGCAAATAAGGCGTATGATATCGTGAGAGTGGTGAAAGCATGCACATGGGAGGATGCCGTGCTGGTGTTTAAAAAGACAAACAGTCCACGTGCATGACTACATATCTAATTACACACATGCACCAGAAAACAATGCCCCTGTAATGGACGCCTGCCTGCTAACTTGATGGATTACGCCAAACTCTAGAAAAATACAGCTCTCCGCGTGATCCCGTTGCATGAAAACCCAGTTTTCACATTTACTGTGAGGAAATTGCTTGTAAAAACTTTTTATACAATCGTTATACGAGATGCAATAAGATTACAAGTATTTTATATTGCCAGGTTATTTAAGTTGAAACTTTATACAGACCAAAATACCTTACATAGAACTACATATTTTAATTATTAATTTTCGAGGAATTAGCTTTATAATCATCATTATCATTAGGTTCGTCGGCCGCGGTGGACTAGTGGTTATGCTCCTTGCCTCTGGTCCTAAGGGTCGCGGTTTCAAGCCCGGCCGCGGTCGATGGATTTTTTAGGACGGAAAATGCAAGGAGCAAGTCCTCCGGGAGGTACTTAAAGCAAGCCGTGGGACCCGAGTCTGAAGATTTTCAGGCTCGTAAAAAATCCTTAAGCCTGAATGAAAAGACCTCTAAGCCAAATTTACAGAATTTTCCCGTCCTAGTACTACCTTGGTTTCCTAGATGTAAGTATGAGGCGGAACGCTGACCACGGACCACTCAAAATGACATCTATACGAAAACAAGTGTAACTAAATTAGTATGGTTCTTCCCTGTAGGGGGAAAAACATAGGCTTACAATACAATAAAACAATCATTAGGTTCATGGATTAAGCCTCATAAGAAAAGCGAGGAATTATATGAAATTTAATGTTTTAAGCGATTAATAAAAGGGCATTGTGACAAATAATGTCTACATTAAGATGTCATTAGATGTCACACGATAAAAAAATGGTACCTCATCTAATCAATAGCATTCCAAATAGATTGCAGCCTATGAGCATCGTATAGTTCATAACCTGTGTGCGTGTGTGTGTTTTTTTTAAATATCTCTCCAATGTTTTAGAAAATAGAATAATCCCAAAAGCTTGTCCACCGCTATGGTCATGCAGCAGGCCTGGGTGGGTTTTCCCTCGCCTATAAGACAAATGTTAGGAAACTTAAAGACCCAAATGGTCCTCGAACATCATCTGGCCATCATTATCAGCATTATCATATTCACCTCATTAGATTAAGATTAGGATTAAGACCTCTCCCGGAGCATCATTATCTCATCATCATCCATTATATCATAGGGGAAACGAAGCCCCGCCTTCAAGGCTCCCCAACCTCAGAAGTGAGTTATAATACCCAATGCCAGGAGAGAATACCAGAAATCTCGAAATTACAAACTGAAGGCATTGAATAATAATAAATAATAGTGATGTGCAGAAGCTAATGGGACTAAATAAAAAATTATAATATTTTAGCACATTTGTCATAAAATTACATATTTTAATTAAGAATTTATATTATATTAAAAATTTTAACATTTCAAATGCTGGTATTTTTCATTTAAAGTTTGATCATTCTGATATTAGCAAAGTTCTTGAAGAAAAAACTTCAAGCTACCAAATTCGTGCAATACGAGTTTGCTCACATTATATTGCGAGATGTGGAGCATACTGTACTCTTTCATCGTCAAAACAATTCTGATAGAAATATGTTGGACTGCCAGAAAATGTAAAGAAACATCTAATTATGTTTAGTATACACAACTGAAAAATGATTGTAGTCTTGGTGTTACGTACATTTATTGAAGTTCAATATATTTATATGCATTTTAACTAGGAATCCTGGCAAACTGTACTTATCAATACTTTTAAAATGCATTACGAAACACCGTTGAGGTCACTATGTAAAAGCCAAAAAATATATAATTGTTTCCTGAGATTTCAGTCGTCTTCTACTTTATGTCGTAAAATATCAAGTGCATTATAAAAGATGAGGAAGATTGAGACCTCAGGTACCAATTTTTATTTATTTATTTTTTTAACTTTTAAACTGCAACTAGTCTAAATTTTGTCAGTGCTGTATTTCATGGAAAGCTGTTAAAATCGAAATACTGTAAACATCTTGATATTTGAGCCGCAAAAAATCTTCTTAGCTCATTTGTATGCTATTTTTTTTGTCAGTGCCACCTGTTTGTCATTCGACATTTCAGGTATTCTCTCCTGGCATTGGCGTACTGTAACCCATTTCTGAGGTTGGGGCGCCTGGAAGGCGGGGTTACGCTGTCCCAATGATATGACGGATGATAACGATGGGTAATGATGCGCCAGGAGAGGCCTTAAATCCAAACTTAATCTAATGAGGTGAATATGATATTGATGATAATGATGGCCAGATGATGTTCGGGGACCGTTTGGGCCTCAAAGTATCCTCACATTTATCTTATAGGTGAAGAAAAACGCCGAAAGAAACCTCACCCAGGAAACATGTCCCGAGCGGGGATCGAACCCGGGCCCGCTGCGTGACAAGGCAGCACGCTACCTCGAGACCACAGCGGTGGACGTATGCTAAACTGTATATGCCTATATACATAATCTTCTTTACAAAAGTGTAGTTTCATAATACTTTTCTGCATAATTTTCATACATTTTTTTCGTATTTTATTATTTTGATTTCATATTTGGTAACATTTTCTTCATACAAATCCTCAATCTACTCATTCTCCGTCCCATTTTTTTAACATTGTTGAATTCATCTTGTCATGATTTTCCATAATTTTGTTTCTATTCTTTGAGTTGTAATTCATAATTAGTTTTGGTATGCGGTAGTCTTTCATTCTTTGTATATGTAGTTTCTAATCATCAAAGAAAATCACAAATTTCACAAAAGCAACGGGGATAATTAACACTATAAAGAAACCATCTTTTGTACAGAAGAACACAAGATTACGGCTTTACAAGGTTATCGCAAGACCAGTATTAAGATATGGTAGTGAAGCATGGACAATACGAAGAAGAGATGAAAGCCGAATAACAGCAAATGAGATGCGATTTATGTGCCGTACAGCAGGCTATACAAAGTGGAACCATAAAATAAATGAGGAAATTATGGAAGAATTGGATGTAGAACCCATTCTTCACCATATACAAAACTACCAGAACAACTGGAAAACCCATCTTCAACGAATGCCGTCTCATAGAATTTCAAAAGCCATGCTTCGTTACTGCCCCCAAGGCAAAAGATCACTGGGACGTCCGAAAAAGCGCTGGATGAAAAACCCCTCTTTGAGACCGTAACAGGCCACACGGCATAATACTAGCATGGATTATGATGACGATGATGATGATGATGAATAATTTCTATTTTATTTTTCACCATTATTAATTCAAAGATGTCTATAATATCCTTATAATGAAAAACTTTTCTTTTTTTAGAAATCAATATCTGCAAATAACTTAGTTCCATTCAATTCCATTGATTCACTTTTAGCCTTATACAGTAGGCACTTTTATGTGTCACACTCCACTTGGTCCTTACAGTGACACGACCTGTTGGGAGAGAGATTTTAACTATGAATTACATACGTGCATTTTTTATCACACAGGATATGGAGTGCCTCTCCGAATGAGGGATCATCTGAATGTCAGGGTCTCCTCAGAGACAACACAACATTGAGACGGTACACACAATTGAGGAGTCTAGTGAGAGAGGGAGCTATGCCACTTTGAGAAGAAAAGTAAAGTAAAGTGATCCCACAACATGCCGGAGGCCCTTGGGTTAGTAGGAGGTTAAGGCTCCCACATTTTCTAGACAATCGGCACTTTATGTCGATGGAAATAAATTGGGTTTTATGAAGCGTTATATTACGAAATTATTTGTACAATAAAGGGGTAACATTTTTCTTCTTTAACTTACTGTTATGTAAATTATGTAAAAGGAAAAATATAAATTTTAATATAAATAACACTGATTATTTTCATTTCTTCCCAAAGTGGCAAAGCTCCCTCTCTCACTAGACCCCTCAATTCACTCATACATGCATAATGAACATGGCGAATATGATAATGATGATGGTCAGATAATGTTAGGGAACCGTTGGGCCTTAAAGTTCCCTTATGTTTGTCTTACAGTTGAGGACAAACCCCGAAAAAAAAAACATTGCCCAGGAAACTAATCCAGATCGGAGATCGAATCTTTGCTCGCTGCGTTACGGTGCAGTGACCACTACCCCGAGATTCTATTATTGAAATTAAGAATTTAAATTAAGTTATGATCATAAAAATAATCAGTATTAACATATTGAAATCTATTGAAATATATTGAAACATGAGAAATATCACTTTTAAGACCTATAAAAATCACTGACATTTAATCAAAATACCTATAGGCAATAAATGTTATTTAATTATTCGAAACTCAAAATAAAGGTTTAAAATATGAAATGTTATAGGAATTCGCCCTTTAGTTAATAATAATAATAATAATAATAATAATAAATAAATAAATTTTAAAAGTTTATTTTAATTTTGTACCTGTATAAGGGTTAATATAATATATATATAGGCCTATATATATATATATATATATATAAGGATAATCTCCAATTATTTGGAGCTATTCAATTAATTAATTTATTGTCTTAAAATTATTTATTATATTTGGTATAATATGCCGCAAACATGAAAACTAAAAGCAGGGAAGAGAAATAACATTTTTAAAACATCGGAGCAAAACTATAAACATTTTATTTACATTTGAAATAAAACTGATTAAACTAAATTACATATTAAACACACATTTTTAGTAATGTAGAATATTTATAGGCAGAGATTATTATGAAATTAATAAAATTATAGGTTCACCCTGTAGGCCTATACTTGTAACGTTATTTTATTTTAAAAGTTGGTTTCTAACGTCTTACCACTCTGTAGACTAACAACAATTTTGGAAAATGGTCACCATTGTGTGTGTGTGTGGGTGTGTGTTTGTGTGTGAAATGTTACATATGCTCTCCAGGCGTGACCGTGCCAGCCTATTTGGCTGCTCATGAACCGTGCGGATGACGGGGTGTAGGCCCCCGAGGGCCACAGCTCCTGCTTTGCATGGTTGACCCCTGCCATCATCTAAACGCAGTACAGTAATGTTTGTAAATGCCACTGGTGTTGTACTCGAATCGGAAAATGGGGATCCAATGTAACACGCTTCATTCTAAATGGATTTATTTTATTTTTAACAAATGAATGCTACATGCTTCAGGATTACTATTCAATGAATATACAGAGTGTTAAATGAATTAAGTAGAAAAATTACTGGAGACCCAAAGTCTCAGCAAAAAATATCAGACTTATCAATTGTTTACATTATGTAGTATTATTAGGTGATATCGATGAAATACTAAAAGCCAACACGCACATTTTATCAAATAACACCAAAAAACTTGGGAGTAAAATTAAATAAATGGTCACACGTAGAATGGAATTGGACAGTTAATGACAAATGAGGGAAACTGAAGAACTGTCTGAACTCGGACATCTAGGAACGATAATTACAAAAGTATACATAATGGAATTAAACAATGGCGGAACTCTGATAAAAAATGTTATTATTCATTACAGGGACTCCTGTCATCCAACGTCTCTAAAAAAAACATTATATTAAATGCATTACAACTGCTATTCTGCCAGCTATATGGATGCGAAACATGGTATCTTACTTTAAAAGAAGGTAAACTATTACGAGTATAAGAAAATGAAGTTATTAGGAAATTATTTGAACCAAAGAGAGACGAAAAGAGACAGGTGATTGGAGAAGACTACATAACAGTGAGCTACATGATATTTATGGGAAACCTAGTGTAAGTAGTAAGAACAGTTGAATCTCGTAGATAACGATGGGCAGGACATGTAGCATGGATGGAGAAGGAAAGTGGGGCATGGAAACTTTTTGTAGGAAAACCCAATGAAAGCACCTGAGATAAAAGAATAACTCAATCCATGATTAAGGTTTTTAGGTGTGCACCTTCACTTTGTAGGATAAAATAAAATTCTTTGAAAGTACCCTATGAGTTATACGTTGCCTAACGTTGTGAATGGGACAAATTTTATATAACGTTTTCTCAATTTTTTGTAATCTTTAGCACTTTTTGTCCAATTTGCTCATAATCCCTTTTCCTCCCGTTTCTGACCTTTTTAGTTTACTTTTTGTATACTTATATAGAGAGTTCTGCCGTTTATTTTACTTTACAATGTACAATTGCCTTAACCAACTAACTAACTCACTGCCACTATCTAACCTGTAGGATTATGGCCCGCGCGGACATAAGCCCTCCATACATCCCTATCCCGAGCGAATGTTTTCCAATCATTCCCTGTACAATTTACTTCCCTCAAATCATAGGTAATGTTATTCTCCCAACTTATTCTTGGTCTACCAACTGGGCGTTCTCCCTCTAGTTTTCCTATAAGAAGCTTCCGTGCACGTCTTTCATTCACCATTCGTCCCACTTGTCCTGTCCATCGCATTCTACGAGATTAACTGTTCTTATTATATCTGATTTCCTACAAATATCATGCAGTTCACTGTTAATTAGTCTTCTCCTTTCACCTGTTTGTTCATCTCTCTTTGGTCCAAACATTTCCCTAAGAACTTTATAATCAAATACTCTTAGTCGCCTTTCCTCCCTTAAAGTAAGAGTATATGTTTCGCATCCATATAGGCCTAACTGGTAGAATAATAGTTTTATATATTTTCAGTTTTTTGAAAGGAGTTGGGACGTCATGAATCTCTGTAATGCATAATAGCACGCATTTCCAGAATTGAGCCTATGTTTAATTTCCTTGTGCATCTCATTCCTATTTGCGATTATTTTTCCCAGGTATTTGAATTCAGCTACTTCATCAAAATTTCCCTCATTCGTCATTATCTGTCCATTTTCATTATACATACAATAATTTCTCTTTGTTAGCAGATTATGTTAGTCTAATGAGGTACAATGTACCGAAACAACTGTAATGATTGTCTAATAAAATAAGTATATATGAAAAATCATATATAACTGTGTTAGTTTTATCTATTACCTTAATCACATCAAAGATTTTCAATGAGGTAAAAGCCATTCTTTTTTATGTGCTTTTTAAAGCCACTATAATTAATATTATCTTAAATCTTTTAAATATCTGCACTGATTTTTTTATTTAATGAATTGAAAAAAATAAAATTGCTATTATTTTGTTTGGTAACTTTTTTAATCAACTACCGTTTCAAAAATAATTATTATATGTAATATCGTTCATATTAACGTGAAGAAGAGAGAGAGAGAAAAACATAGATATTTGTAGGCATCGTCGCAAATATTGCGTAGCAATGCTGAAACAGCAATTTTTGTAATTATATGTATGAATAGTGGTGCATTCATAGGAATTCTGAAAATCCATTATTTGGAGAAATAGTGAAGATTCCTCAATTCAATTTTCAAGATGGAATAATTATTAGTTTCTGAAGATATGAAATTATGTTAATGAATACATCATGTTTTAACTGTACCCGTATATCTGCTTCTTTTGTAATTTGGTATTTCAGTTGATAGTTTCTGATTTTTCGCTTCTCTAATAATACTAGATTATCTTATTTTTATTTTATTTTTATTTGCATAAATATTTATTTATAATAATTACAAATAATTATTTTTCACTCTATATTATGTTCTTATGTAAGTGTTTTCTGTAATAATATTTCTCACTAGTTGAGTGAAATAGAAAATCTTTTATTGCTTTAATTCTGCCAGTTTAAATTTATTATTATTATTATTATTATTATTATTATTATTATTATTATTATTATTATTATTATTATTATTATTATTATTATTATTATTATTATTATTATTATTACCATTATTGTTGTTGTTAGTGGTGGTGTCCTGTGGAACAGACATATAACCAGGAAAACTGCTACAAATTTATAATTCAATAGTGAGAAGCTGAAGCATGGATATTCAACAAAAACTTGAATAAAAACTCATGTGGATGGAAATGCATTTCTTAAGGAGAGCATCAAGATGTTCAAAATAGGAAGAAATAAAAAATGTCATTCGAGAAAAAATAAATAAAAAATATTCAGTAATGCATTATATAAGATATAAGCAATTGCATTAGAATGGGCATGTACAACGAATACAAGAAGAAAGGTTACCCAGAAAAAAAAACACTGGAATTGTGTCCATGTGGAAGAAGAAAGGAAGGAAGACCTCGGAACTCTTGGATACAAGAAATAAGAACTCGAATGAGGACATGGAGTGAATGGGTAGGGACGAGTGGAGAAGGAAAATAAAACTTTAGGCACATATGGATGTATGAACATTGAAAATATGTATATAAATACAAATAATAATATAATTATTATTATTATTATTAATATATTATTATTATTATTATTATTATTATTATTATTCATCATCATCCGGTATCATAGCAGCTGCCGCCGTCTTCCGGAAACCAAACGCCATTCCTCTCTATCCATCCATTGATCTTCCTCCATTCCTCTGATTTCATAGCTGCTTGTACCCCTTCTATCCAAGTTTTCTTCGGTCTTCCTCTCTTCCTCCTTTCCATTGGGATCCATTCCATAACAATTTTTGGCAATCTTTGCTCTGGCATTCGTTTGACATGGCCATACCACTGCAATATTTTCTTTTCTATGATGTCTATGATGTCCGGCTCCTATTGTACACCCATAATTTCCCTCATTTCTTTATTTCGGATTCTATCCATTCTATATTTCATTATTATTATTATTATTATTATTATTATTATTATTATTATTATTATTATTATTATTATTATTATTATATCCCTCCTTAAATCAAAAGATTATGACTATTAATTTCTAACCAATGCCGTTGCACCCACCAAGCTTTCGGTGCTATCTTAATTTTTTTAGCGTCGTTTGTTGGAGTACTTGTTCTCAGAGTAAACTGACTGTGAGACTATGCCTTAATACCCGGATGTTTAATGAGCCGTAATAATGGCGGTCGTGACCCATTTGAAGCTGTTACCAGCAAATAGCCACTGCATTACCAATGTCCTGAGTACAGCTTAATGCCCTATTGCAATATGACTTACTGTATATTACATTAGTATTACATATATATGACGATAATCTCGCTCTAAAGTTATAATTAGTGGGGTCAAAGTGGTAGTACCGGTATGTGATCTTGAGAGGACATCAATTACTGACAGTTGTATCTAATGAAAGCTAAAAAAAGGTCACTAAATGGTAAAGAGACAATTTTTTGCCTGAAACAGGAATCGAACCTCGGACCTTCAATTCTCTGTGTTGGTGCTTTTACCAATTAAAGTAATAAATAAAAGTATTAAATTAAAATTATTTCCCATACAATTAGATATCCTTCTTACCTACCAAAAAAATAAAACAATAAAATTAATGCCAACGTTACTCAATAAGAAATCATTTGAGCTACAGAACGTAACCCTCCCAATTAAGAATTTGACACGACCTTCCACCAATCCAGGACATTCATCCCCCTATTCATGCAGAAAGAAATCCATGCCCTGTTTTTTTTTAAATTGCTTTTATTTTTACTAATTTGTACAGATTGTAGAGGGCCAGGCTTGCCTTAAGCACCAGACACGAAATATCTATTACGCTTTCCTTCGTATTATGGCGATGATTGGCATTATAAAAGTTCTGCTCTACAGTGCCACGAAAGTTGTAGGTCGTCACACCAGATTTCTACTCATCATTACCCATACTGTCATTTTCGGGGGTTGGGACACGTGGCGCCCAACAATAACTAATCCTCTATTTGGCCCCTTCTGCCCCTTTGTTTTAGTCCTGGCACACGCGAACGTATAATACAGCACCCTGATGAGCCCCCACTAGAAACCCGCAAGCAACAAATCATGTGGATTGCAAATCCAACTACTTTTTACCTAACATGAGATGAAATGAATGGATGAGAAATGAAATGATATGAAGGGGAGGGAAGGGGCAATGGAGAGTGTTGGTGGAATGAAATTCCAGAAACGGGAGAATACTGAGAAAAACCCGTAAAATCCAGGTATGACCCACCACCAATAGGCCTACCTCTCAGGAATCGCCAGGTCCTAGCCGGAGCAACCACGCGCTCCATCGAGATGGCAAAATCTCCATTAATTCATTATTTTTCCAAAACATTATCTTCTTCTTGTTCTTCTTGTTCTTCTTCTTCCTTCCAAGTATTAGACCAAGGCCTGTTACGATCCTATAGAAAATTTTCCCTCCAGCGTTTCATAGGACGGCCCAGAGATCTCCGTCCTCTTGGTATATAATTATAAACAGCTTGGGGGATCCGATTTGAACTCATTCTTATAAGATGGTGTTTCCAATTTAGTTGGTACTGTTTAATATAGCCTATTCCAAAATTGGCGTAGTCTTCAATTATTTTAAGATATCGGTGTTCCTTTTCCGATCCCATCTGGTGTAACCCGCTGTTCTGCGCATGAATCTCATTTCACAAGCCGTTATTAATAAGAAATTGGATTGTTCCTACATTCAGAAGCAGCTTTTAGCTGTAGGCTACTTAGATCCCACCATAGTGTTCTCTTGATGTAGAAGCAATCCAAGGGATTCATGATTGCTTGCTCTGGAAAAAGAAGAGATTAATAGAGAAATTAAAGAGACGCATTTCTGCTTGGGATGGAAGGGAATGTTTGGATAGCTCAAGAGGTAAGATAATCAGCATATACAGCTGGTCAGGGATACGATTTCTATCGAAGAATACATATTGTGAGCTAAAGTTTTCCAAAGTTTTCCTGTATAATTTACCTCTTCAAAGTCACGATTGATATTATTATCCCATCTCATTCTTGGCCTTACTATTGAACGTTTTTCTCTGGTTTTCCTACAGTAAGATTTCATACCCCTTTTTCATCCCTCTTTCCTGCCATAAGTTATGTTCATCATGTGGAATGGAGGTGAATTAGGCTGTAAAGAATCCCGTACCAAAAGTGAGCGGTTTAAAGCTTGATACCTTGTTACAGAGTAACTGGACGTGCGCTGGTTCGAGTCCCCAAAGAGGAATAAATTTTATCATGGGATTTCGGGTACCATGAGGAATTTGGGCAGCTCTAGGTTGAGAAAACCAGCTACAAGGGTTACGTAACTTAACTGTAAATAACAAGTGGATTGTGAGACCAGCACCCGAAATGTAAGCAAGGTCCTTCTAGGGCCGTCTCGCCATGGAGGAGGAGGAATTCAGAATATTGAGAGCTTATTTCCGCGCGGCCATTAACCTCAACATTCGCTAATGCTAATGAGTGTAGTTAATCAGAACCCGTCTTATTGTGGTGTAAAGTTTGTCATATATGTCTTACACTTCAACGGAACACTACCATATATGTACTGTATTAAGCAGGGCTCCGATTTTCATGACGTATTTTTTCCTCATACAGTATATATTGTTTTACGTATTAAAATCCTGGACAGATACTTCTGCTTATAAAATACTAGCGTATCCCGCAGACGCTGTCCTGCCCGAACGTTCAATTCTCATGTCATGCGCGGACGATAAAAATATGTTACTTTTTACCATAAAATTCAGCAATTATGACATAATTATATATTATTAAATAAGTTCGCAAGAACACCTCTTACAGCTTTCTGTTGTGGCTCGAGAAGTGTGAATGATGACGTCACATAGTTATGTCGGAACATAACGATAATGCAGATGACTACGCATCTGACATAAAAAAATCCTATAACCCGATCGCCGCGCCACCTACCAAGTCCAATTGTGAATCTAAACCATCCAGGGACCCACTCAAATGCACAGAAAAAAAAGAATCATCCAAATCGGTCCAGTCGATATACAGTAGTTTTTTAATTTCGGATTTCAAGTAAACCTCCACTTCTAAATTGTACCCTCCTTTGCAGATAAGTTAAGAACCGTCATTTAACAATTATATTAGAGTGAAAAAAAAGATAAATTGATGAGAGTGAGTCAATAATACAGTCTTTTTTCCCCCCCAGCTAGATTTCATTTCTGACCCACTGTGCAGCGGTCCCATACTGGCCGAAATTCCATGAGAAAAATTTCTTCCTCCCTAGAGACTCGAACCAGCGTAAGTCCCGTAGTCTGCGCCAAGACGTCTTGCCTTAACAACTCGGCTACGGCGCGAGACTCTTGGTATCAATGAAAGACAAAAATGGTTTTTGTGAGTTATCCGTACGAGATAAACATATGCTGTCGCGGACTTTTTTGTAGAGCTTTTTGAGATATTCAATTCTGTGTACATTAATTTTGTGTATTTCTTATGGTTTAGGCAGCGAAAGCCATTTAAGCGTCCAAAGAGCTACTTTTTTCACGTTTTCCACTACAAAGGGCGATTTTTAAGGGTGTAGGAGTTGATTATCACAACTCTTTTATAGCCTATGTTCATTCCGGGAATCTCCTGAGCATTTTGCAAAAAAAAAACCATCAAAATCAGATCAACAGTATGGCCGCGCATAAAGTACGAACAAACAAACAAACAAATAAACAAACATATAAACAAACAAACAATTTTTATATATAAAGATGTATTATACTTTGCATATATTCCTTTCTAGATTTTAAGTTTTATTTCTAACCTTTATGACATAAATAGATATTTGATTAGTAGCTCGACAATTTAACATACATGTTGAAAATTGGTATCAGCTATACTTTTTTTGTTATCGCGTCAAACTTCCATTTCGAATGTGCTTGTAGCAAAAAAATGTCGCTCTACTATGTACATGTAAAAAACAGTTATTTCAGCTACTGTCGCGGTAAGGATTTGATTCGTTATTTTCATTGTCACCGAATTATTTAATTATATATTTTTAGAGGGGAAATAATGGTGTTCAGTTTGCATAGTTTTATTCAACCATGTCTAAAATAAATCTATCTAAATCTTATCATTTAACAAAGATTTTATCTGAACGAGATGATGTATTCCAAGGGCGGTGAAATTATTTTGTAATATGTGCGAAACAAAGATGTCAGCCGAAAAAAAAATAGTGTACAGCAACCTGCGTATGCTTGTGGTTGCAAGCTGAACAAGGTAAGATTCTTTTTATACATGCAACTTCCTTCACTTTCGCGAGTTTAAAATAACGTTATTTTTAATTTCAGTTCTAACGTTACAGAATTGTGCTGTACTGTCCTGCCCGGAATGGAGACTTTTTTAATTTTTAGATAATTTATTGTTTTTTTCGTCATTTTATAGAACATCCATCCATAGTAATTCTGCCCGAGAGCAGGTCTTTCACTGCAATCATAGCATTTGCATGCTATACTTTGCAACTTTACTAGGGAATTACAGTTGTGGTAGCTTCCCGTTGCTTTCCACACCGATGAAGGATGGTGATGAAAATGATAATGATGATGATGGCCGGATGATTTTCGGGGACCATTGGGCCCTAAGCTTCCTGACACTTGTCTTACAGGTGAGGAAAAACCCCGAAGAAACCTCACCCAGGAAGCTTGTCCCGATCGAGGATCGAACCCGGGGCCCGCTGCGTGCCAAGGCAGCACGCTACCTCGAAACCACAGCGGTGGATTTATAGAACATTTAGTAATTATTTATTTGTCAATCAAGGATTTAGTTCAAATAAACGATTCAAATTGGACTATCATTTATAACCAAAAGAAATACAGTATTAATAACGAACGGTATTGCATAGACATAATATTGAAATTATGTTTCCTGATGTCAATATTAGTATTTTAACTATTCAATTTGAGTTTACTTCACATTTATACATACGATCTTAAAATTTAAAAAGTTAAATCAAAATAACTCACACTAACCATATATTGTTATCGTAGCATTTATTATTAGTTGTCCCGCGTCTAGGCTGAGCGGTTTAAGGCTTAATGTCTTGGCACAGAGCTACGGGACTTGCGCTGATTCGAGTCCCCATGGGTGAAACATTTTTCTCTGGAATTTTGGACAGTATGGGACCGGTGCCCACGAGCACTGTCAGGAATTTGGTTATCTACTATAAGTAGTGACTCCAGGTTGGGAAAACAAGCTACGTCGGATGAGGACCCAATTCACTGACCAAGTGTCGCGCCTATACTAGATGGATTATCGTCCATCTCTTTGAATAACACATTTGGATGTGAGGCCAGCAGCCAGCTTGTAGACCAAAAACTTTCTAGATCTTTCGTGCTATGAAGTTTATTATAGTTAAGTTGAGTTTCGGTTAGTTAGCTTTTAATATATCTTTTCATTTGAACGAAATCGTTGCTTGACAAGTAAATAATTACCGAATACTTTTTAATAAACAACCGGATCCTGATAATAAGTCGCCGGAGATCAATGGTTCTAAACTCTCAGCCAACATCCCTGAAGAAGTTTTCAACCGTACATTATATAACTGTGAACAATACCTCAACGGAAACATACCCTGCATTTTACTAGTATCGATCCCTGAAGAACCTGTGAAAGTTTTTACCATTCTATATTACTGCTTATTCAACGATGCCTAATCTCTGGTCCTCATTGAATGAATAACATTTTTTCTTCTTCAGTTAGGACTCGCCCGATGTTTAATAAAGTGTCAACATGTTGTGTAAATTTTGCAGCATCACGTATTTAGTAGCTGATCACACAACGTCGCTAAATTTCGCACGATATTATTCGTAATATGGATTATATAGATAAAATCTTGTGTAATACATGCTGCTACAATAAGACCTGCTACGTGCCTGGTCATTCCTTCAACGGATACAATCTATCTGCCTGCCTGAGATTATAACTGCCTCCTCTATCAATATGTGGCATTACCCTGCGGCAAACTCCTTCAAGTTAGTCACTCCAACACTACCCTCACAAGTAATGGACAATGCAACATTTCTTATGTAGTAAGATAAACATGATGTCTTAGACCGCTCGGTCGAGGTATTCTATAGCATTAAAAACAATGCCCATTTCCGATGTATTAAATTTAAACTCCATTCAAATCGGCCAAGTAGTTTTTGTGTCCATAAAGGTCAGAAAGACAGACAGACAGACAGACATTTCACACATCCCTGTGTCGAAGTATCGAGACTAATAAGTCCCCTTCGACGGAAGCCGTGTTGTAGAATTTTACTCACCGCTTTTAACTGCGATCGAATTCAGAACCCTGGGCCCAGAATGAAATGTATCTCAAGATGGCTACCAGTAGCGAAACAAACGTAGGCCTATTTATATTTACATTTATTTACTCTAGGTAATATTAATGTAGTGTTTGGGAACCAATGATGTATTGAAACTTTAATTTATTCAGATTTGTTCCTAGTATGCAGTTCTCATATATAAAAATGAATGTGAGTCTGTTTGTTTGTTTGTTTGTTTGTTTGTTTGTTTGTATGTCTGTCTGTGTGTCTTTCTGACCTTTATGGACACAAAAACTACTTGACCGATTTGAATGGAGTTTTTACTATCATTAGAGACATTTTTGGGGACAATTAACATCTATAACACATTGTCATAGGCACTATAAGGCAGGAGCTAAAAAAAAAAAAAAAAAAAAAAATCGGTGCACTAAAAAGTAGCTTTTGGAAGTTTAAATAGCTTACGCTACCTAAAACCATAACAAACACACCAAATTAATATATACAGAATTGAATACAAAAAAAAAAAAAAGAAAGTCCGCGACAGCATATTCTATATTTTACGCATAACTCACAATAACTATTTTTGTCTTTCAGATCATTGATGTCAAAATGATCAAAATAAGTAGATTCCCGGGGAAAGCCGCGTAATCAGTACGGGGTATCTAAAAATAATTACGATATAAATTTATAATCTTTTTTTTTTTTACTTATTCAACTAAACATAAAAGCACATTTTCATTTTTTTACGCGTAGTGGTTAATACAACTAGATAAAACATTAATTCATAACATTCTTCATCACTTGAAGGATTAGCCCATTGCCCATTCCAGCTTCACACGACGTCAGCCTATAGTTTTCTAGGACATCCAAACATCTAGTCGTCCTCTTGGTTGATAGATCCTCGCCAGTAGTGAATATCGTTTCTCACTCAATCTGTCTATATCTTCATTTCACTTTTCTTCTTCTTCTCTTCTTATTCATAATTTGTAGAATTTTCATCCTGTTTATTTCCAAAATAACTCCTCGGAGGAAGACGTATTAGGCTATAATTAATTACTTTATCATAAAATGGCTCCGTTTTTATTAATTTATTATTTGTTATTTTATAATTTTATTCAGTTTACTAAAACCTAAGACTTGCCTAAGGAACTTCATTTCTGCCGATTTAATTATATTTATTTCTGTTTTCGTTGGGACCCAAGTTTCATAACCATAAAAACAATGTTGACATTGCCAACTCTTTACCTTTGTATATTTCTTACTTTACTGATTTTTGTATCTATATTTCCTTCTAAATTAAAACTACTATAGGTCTAACAGCCTAAGTTTCAAAGCTAGACACTTGCTCCAGAATTAAATCCTCTAGAATAATTTTAGATCTCACAGGGTTTTTACATTTAAAGGGTTTTTCTTGTTGATATTTAAAATCATATAACCTACATAGTTTATTTATTTTTATTTTTATTTTTATTTATTTTATCACTCTATATTTGAATATCTCTATTATTCTTTTCTCCCTCTCTATTCTGTTATATCTCTTTATTTTTCTTTCTCTATTTATTTTTCTATCTTTATTTTCTTGTTTTCGCTCTCTTTTTTATCTCTTTTCTAGTCTGTTTTCTGTTCATTCTCAGGATGGAAGGAAAAATAATCATCTGATAATAATTATGATTTACTAGTCTATTAGAATAAAAAGAGAGAGAGAGAGAAAAGAAAGATAATAAAAGAAAAAGAGAGAAAGAAGGAAAAAGAGGAAATCCGAGAAGTAGAGAGAGAGAGAGAGAGAGAGAGAGAGAGAGAGAGAGAGAGAGGAGAGAGAGAGAGAGAGAGAGAGAGAGAGAGGGCCAGGGGGAGAGAGGACGACATTACACCCCACTGTTTAATCTTTTCCATTCCGGAATTGGATACTTAATTTTTAACGATGAAACAATATTTTATAGTCGTTTTGCGGTTTGGAAGATGGCTACATTTTTTACGCATGACTGTGCTGTAAGAACTTGTAGGAAATGTATCATATTTACCGGTGTTTTTTTACGTTGTACATTGATTCACTGTTAAAGTTATGTTACACACATAAGTCAATGCCAAACTCATCTACTCATCTTGTGGTGGACCACCGAGGAAGCTCCACTTCTGACGCACGTTTGAATTTCTGTTAGTATTTCCACGAGTGCAAAGATATCTCTACATCACGGATTTAGTTTAAGCTATATCAAGAATAGTAGGGTCTATTACATCATTATTTTGAAGCATGTGAATGTGCACTAGTAGTCACCAGGCAAACTTTGCTCCTTGTTCATTATATAAAATACTAGCTAACTAACTCACTGGCACCGCCGAACCCGTAGGTTCATGGCCGCGCGGATATAAGCTCTTCATAATAATAATAATAATAATAATAATAATAATAATAATAATAATAATAATAATAAATAATAATAATAATAATAATAATAATAATAGCTTTATTTTACCTGGCAGAGTTAAGGCCTTAAGGCCTTGTCTACCACTCAACCAGATTTTAAAAAATACAAACAAAAAAATAGTCTTAAATCTAAATTACAATATATATATATATATATATATATATAAGATTACAAGTTATGAATACAATACAATTAATATTTATAATGTATTTTGATTTACTCTAAATTTAACGAATTAAATATATATAATATGTACAAGATATATAAAAAAACGAGGAAAAGATTAATGACATAGTATAAAATTAAATAAACAGAGAAAAATTAATTATTAGACAACAGGCAACTGTATAAGCGTGACTTAAAGGTACCAAGTGTGCGGCAATCCCTGATATCTTGAGGAAGGAGATTCCAGGAGCGGGCAGAGGCTACTGTGAAGGAAGTAGAATAGGATGAAGTGCTATGAAGAGGAATTGTTAGCAGACTGCTACCTTGTGACCTAGTGTCAATATTGTGGTAGGAGGATAACTTCTCAAATCTGGACGCCAGGTAAGTAGGAATGTAGGAATTCAGAAGCTTGAAAAGTAGCGAAAGAGAGTGCAATTTACGTCTGTCAGTAAGACGGAGCCAAGAGAGGTTATTAAAGTGTTCGGAAATATGGTCATAACGGCGGATATTGAAAATGAATCGAATGCAAGCATTATGAACACGCTGCAGTCTCTGCGACAAGGCATAGTTTAGATCATTATATATAATGTCACAATAATCGAAGTGTGGTAACACAAGATTCTGCACTAGGATTTGTTTTAAACGAACTGGGAGAAAATTCTTTAAACGTCTAAGATAATGTAAGATGGAGAAAGTCTTTTTACATATGTGTTTCACTTGTGTTTGCCAGGTTAAATTTGCGTCTAGATGTAGTCCAAGATCTATTACTGAAGAAGAATAAGGGATAATTATATTATTTATAGTAATGTTTGGAAGTGTAGATATGTCAAAGGTTGTAAGCAGTCTTTGTTGTCCCATTAGAATTACTTGTGACTTGTTAGGATTTAGATTTAGACCGATACTTGAAGACCAGTTAAAGATGGATATGAGATCGTCATTCATTTTCATCAAGCTGTTATAGAGAGAATGAGGAGGTGAATGTAGGTAAATTTGGAGATCATCAGCATAGAGGTGATAACGGCAGTGCTTTAGT